>CM040118.1:209167293-211567293 GCA_022559845.1 Amorphophallus konjac
TTGGCAGAAAATATGCAGATTTTGATAATGGATCAAGTATCACCCATATTCCATCATGTGCGCCTCTTGTTTTTTGCAAACCCATGATGAAATCCATCCCTATGCTCTCCCACTTCTACTCAGGGATTTCCAATAAGGGATGTAGTTTTTTGGTCGGCTTTTGGTGTTTCGCCTTGACTTGTTGGCAAGTTAAGCAATGGGAAACAAAATCTGCCACTTCTCTCTTCATATTCGGCCACCAGAAGTTCCTCTTCAAGTCTTGATACATCTTGGTAGCTCCTGGTTGAATCACATATCGCGATCTATGGGCTTCTTCCATAATCAGCTTCTTTGTCTCTGCATGATCTAGCACACAGATCCGACCACGGAATAATAATCTTCCATCAGTTTTGACAGAGAAATCCGTCCATTGATCAATGCTGGCTTTGATTTCAACCAGTTTAGGGTCATTTTCTTGCAAATTTACTAAATCTTCTATCAATGTGGGTTGTGACCGGATGTTGGCGATGATACACCTTTCACTTTCCGTGTCTATATCTAGATTCAACTTGGCAAAGTCTTCTAAGAGATTTACCATACTCATCTTGAGGCGAGATAAGATTGCCATAGGTTTTCTGCTGAGTGCATATACTACAACATTAGCCTTCCCTAGATGATATTGAATGGAGAAGTCAAACTCTTTGAGATATTCCTGTCGTTTTCTTTGCCTCATATTTAGTTCCTTCTAGGAGAAAAGATATTTGAGACTTTTATGGTATGAAAATACTATGAATTTTTCTCCGTAGAGGTAATGCCCCAATATCTTCAAGGCGAAGATAACAGCAGTAAGTTTTAAATCGTGCACCGGGTAATTCTCCTCATGTCGCTTCAACTGTCTCGAAGCATAGCATATTACCATACCATGCTGTATTAGAACAAAACCGAGGCCTATGCCTGACGCATCAGTGTAGACCTCAAAACCACCACCTTCAACTGGCAGTGCTAACATGGGTGCAGTAGTAAGATGTTCTTTGAGAGTCAAGAAACTCTCCTCACATTCTTCTGACCATACAAAAGGATTCTCCTTTCTTGTTAATCTGGTCAGAGGAATGGCGACTTTTGAGAAATCTTTTATGAATAACCTATAATAACCAGCTGGACCAAGCAAACTCCTGACTTCTGTCACGGTCGTTGGTCTTCTCCAGTTCTTGACCGCTTCAACCTTAGAAGGATCCACAATGATACCTTCTTTTGAAATAATATGACAAAGGAATGGAACTTCCTTTTGTCATAATTCACATTTATTAAGATGCACATACACTTGGTGTTCTCTTAGTATCTGCAAAGCTATTCTTAGGTGTTCTTCGTATTCCTCTTGTGTCTTGGAGTAGATAAGGATGTCATCTATAAAGACGACAACAAATCGGTCGAGATAAGGCCTAAGGACATTATTCATCAACTGCATAAAGGCTGCAAAGGCATTGATTAACCCAAACGGCATGACAACGAATTCATAATGCCCATATCTACTTCGGAATGCATTCTTGTGAATGTCTTCTGTTGGGGTGTAAGGCACAGATTCAGAGGGGGGGTGAATGAATCCCCGTTAAAAACTATTGCAGAATTAAAAACTCAGATGGGTTAATGAAATGAAGCACTCACCAGTTGAAAAATAAAAGCACATGCAGAATGACTGGCTCTTACTAAACCGTAATCCTGCCAGACACAAAATCAGATGCTAATCGTGCTCACAAATAGATATATCATTGAACATACTACCAAACCTCAAAGCACCAAATAGCATGCTATCATAGCAGGTGAAAGACAACGCTAAACTGACTCACTCAACAGAACATATAGCGCTCAGGGAAATCGTCAAAGAAACCAGTGAAGGAGGAAGAAGATAGGAAACAATCACACAAACTTAAACCACAACTCACAGGATTTTTTAGGTGGTTCGGACAGACACCAGTCCGCCTACGTACACCCCTCACTCCAAACCGGAGTGAGGCTTCCCTTGCAAAAGTAAGAACAAGCAGACTCAATCTGCAACAGACGCTGCCTAACAGCTTGACCCAGAGGAACACTCTTTTCTCTTCTTCCAACCCAGAAGGAACCACTAGTGACACCCAGTCACTAGCAACCACAGACCCAAGTCTCTCTTCCTCCAAACCGGAGGGAAACCACAAGTGACACCCAGTCACTTGCAAACCGGAGGACCAATCCTCCCTTCCTCCAAACCGGAGGGAACCACTAGCGACACCCAGTCACTAGCATCCAGAGACCCAAGTCTCTCTTCTCCTGAATCCACAGGAGGAACCCCGACCTCAAACCAGAGAATCGGAAAACACAGTGAAAAATGAAAGCAACAAAAGAAAATAGAACAAACAGAAAATGAAAACGAATGTAGATCTTGCAGGAGCAGATTGGTTTGGGTCTGATCCAGAAACTGGCAGATAGCTGGACACTACCTACTTCAATCTCTATCACTCTCTCTTCTTTTTCTCTTCTCTCGATCCTCTCTTCTTCTCTTTTCTTCTTCTTCTCTTATCACACACTAGCTCTCCTTCCTCTTTTCTTCTCCTTCTTCTTCTTTCTCTTCTTCCTCTTCTTCTGCTACTGGAAAGTCTCTTTTCAGATGGAGACAGACTGTAGCTTTTAGCTTTCAGCCCTTAGCAGCTCCAGCACCCTTCTTCGAAGGGTTGGGTATCCTTATATAGGAGCAGGGGCTCCGTATGGATGAGGAAGAAGAACCCTACTGAAACCCCATTGGTCCACTTAGCAGGAACGAGAATGTTCCTCTGTTCATAGTCCTTGGATCACGTGCCCACTCATTAGCTGCCTCAGATCATGTGCCAGCCTCTAGCCTTCTGGAAACACGTGCCTGCTTCAGTTCGAGCTCATGTGCTGCCTTAGTCCTTGTTTGGGAAAACCTTGCACCGACCTTGCTGCAGATGTTGTCAAGGAGAACATAGCACCGACGTTGCTTGGCGAAGAGATTGCACCGACTAAAACCTTGCACCAACTACGCTTGTGCGTTGAAGTATGCACCGACTGAAAACTTACACCGACCTCATTTGTGTTTTTAGTATTGAAAGCTTGCACCGTCTTTATCATTGCAGTGACCTTGTATGCTTTATCAACAGAAACATTCATCGACCTGCATGAGGCAAAGTATGCACCGATGTTAATATGCACCGACTTGTGCGAGCCAAAATCTGCACCGAGGTTGAATATGCAAGTCAAACAATGCATGAGACGCAGATGCAATGACTTAGACATGCACCGACTAGGCTATGTGAGACGCAAGATAAGACGACTCGGCCGGCCGATGAAGAGAGTTCTTTCTCTTGATTACCCTTGCAAAAAATAACAAACACCAATAAAAGATGTGAATTAGAACATGGTGTGTGTAGCATCAATCCTTAAAAGATATGAGCATGTAAACATATGTGAGAACACACCTTAAGGGTGGTTGCCCTTAAACCCCTATGCAAAGAGGGTGTGAGGAGATGAATGATGATATGCATAAAAAATAAGAAAACAAGTGGAAAGAGTGCAAGAGTGCACTAAGGGGAGATCTCAATATGATGGTTGAGAAAAATCAATAACAATGAAATATGATGCATGAACTATGAACTATAATGGAAAAAAAGGGAGATAAGATAAAAAAATCTTTTTATTGGTTCCTTGGCTTGAATGCTCAATGGGGAGGAAGCTTGAAAGATGTTGATCGTCGGAAGAGAATCCTCCTTTGCCACAGCCTTCCTTCGGTTCCTGTAAAAAGAAAAGAAGAAAAAAGAGGAAGAGGGACAGACAGAAGAAGAAGAAGAAAAAGATAGAAGAAGAAGAAGAAGAAGAAGCAAAAGAAGAAAAAGAAGAAGACGGCAGAAGAAGAGAAACAGAAGAAGAAAGAAACACACAAGAAGAAGAAGAAAATAGAAGGAGACAGAAGAAGAATACGGAAGACAGAAGAAGAAAAAAAAATAGGGAGGAGTGGAACCGAAGAAAACAACGGAGGGAGGAGTATCCAACCGATCAACAGAGACGAAAGCCTCTATTAATAAGGTAGAAAAAGATAAGAAGGAAAGAGTCCAAAGGAGGAAGAGATAAGAACGGGCAAGAGCCCAAAATAGGAGAGGATTAGACTGGGCAAGAGCCCAAACGAAGCAGGAGTCTCTCTGGGAAAGGCTGCGTTCGTTCGAAGCACAAAAGTGAAACACGACCTGGCTCAGGGCGTCAATTCAAGAATTGACGACCTTCCGAAGGGCGTCTTTTAAAAACACGCCCTGCACAAGGGCGTTAATTCCTGGATCATTTTTAGAAATGAAATTGAAACACGTCTGAGTCAAAGGCGTTAATTAAAAAACGCCTTAACAAAGGACGTTAATTAAAAAAATCGAAATAGGGCCATTTTTCATTTCTCAATATTATTTTCTCATTTTTTAGGTGGAGGTGCATCTCGTCGCCCTGATTCCAACGACTATTTTTGCGAATTTTTCTGACACCCGGAAGGCCACCAAATCACCTCTGGAAGAGAGTGAAAAATAATATTAAAAAATCAATTTGAAAAAGTGACGACCGTGTGTAAGGCGTGAATTCAATTTTTTTGATTTTTTATTCTTTTCACATTCAAAGTAACGCCCATGGTTAAGTCGTTAATTCCCAAAAAAATCCGAAAAATTCCCAGAAAAATCCAGAAAAATGGAAATTTGAAAGAATGGACGCCCTCCGGTATAGTCGTCAATTTTTTAAGAAACGCCCATGTATAAGTCGTTATTTAAAAGACGCCCCAGATCAAGTCGTTATTTCTGAAAATAGAGAACAGCATGTGCATGAGACGCAATGAGAGACGCAAACTATGCACCGAGGTTATGCTAAGACACAAATGCATGAGACGTAAATAAAAATATGTATGAGACACAAGGCATGCGCTAGAGACGCAGAATGAGACGCAGTTCATGCACTGAGACACATATGCACATGAGACACAGTATGAGACGCAAATATGAATCACAGATGTGCACTGACCCTATATGTGTTAGCTAAAAGAACATGTATGCAGCTAAACCAAGCACAGACTTGCTCGCAGTAAGATGCACAGACCTTATGAACACTAACGAAAACATGCACCGAGGTTATGCACAGACCTTCCATGCAGCTGGCTATCATGAAGTGCACGGACCTTGAATGCATGCTGTCTATACTAGCATTGACCTTGAACTGTTCGATGAAATGCCATGCACACTGAAATGGCTTGCACTGACTATAGAGGGATATACACTGAATATCATGACAAATGTGCACTGACATATGCATGCGTATGACAATAGATGCATGGTCCAATGACATGCACACCAACTGTTTGATGGAATGTGTATGCATGCAACCTAATATGCAGTGGTCTGAAATGTGCTTGGACTTCATGTGCAATAGACAGAGATAAGCGTGGACCTCATAAACCACTTAATACAGGATCAACACACATAACACTAACTGTAGTATCAAAACATATGAATCCAGTAAGCACACTCAACACATATGAACTAAGTGTGTGTATGCATCGACGTTACTTACATGACATGCTGCTAGCACCGACCTCAGTGGTGCATAGACCAGTAATGTGCATAGACCTTGTGTATGCACGAACAGTAATCTGTTTGATGAAATGACCTTGTGTATGCACGACCTTAGTATGCACAATGAACAACTAGCATGGACCTTATGTGCATATGACTTAACAACCTAAGAGAAAATGCATATATCATGCAAATGAATATCATGACAACATTAATGCACACAAATCAATGCACATCAATCAATTCTCATTAATGCACATTGCAATGACCAGATGCATCATCATTCAATTTTTCATGCAAACACATGATGACTTATAGTGTTTGCTATCATCAAAACCACAGGGGCACAACAATCTCCCCCTTTTTGATGATGGCAATACTATGAGTCATAAGGATAATGCAAGATAGCAAGATGCAGACTCATGTCAAACTATTCTCCCCCTTTGACTTCATCAAAAAGAAAATAGTTTGATATGAGAAATACAAACATGCATGATGTGATTGAATCAAAATCTCCCCCTGAGACAAATGGCACAATAATATGTTTTCTCAAGAACTCTCCCCTTGGATGAATGAATCAAATCAGCAAAAAAACACAGGGGTAGTCCTACACAATCAGACAAGCCAAGAAGTATGCTAGTGAGGAGTGAAGTCACAAAATATGACATTCAAAATAAACTCAGAATTTTAGTTGAAAAAGAATGAGAGCAAGCTAGCAAGAGATTTTCAGCAATAGACCAGACTGAAGACTGAAAGGATCAAGATATGCAGGAACATTTTCAATGAGATAGCTATGCCATAAATCCAAAAGATCAAGAAATTTCATATTCTTCTATTATAGAGACTTATGAAATGATCTTTATTTGACAGAATGGTTTAAATATAGTGTATTCAAGGTTTGTTCATGAAAGTTTCTATACTCATATCTGAAAACAAGTCTTAATAAAGGTGAACCAAGTTTTCATATTAACATCTAGTTTGATCTCCTTTCAATTTAAGCATTCAATTTCAATGGCTCCTTAGAGATTGCAAAATATTGAAATTAAACAATCAGGAAAGCATCAGATTATGTCCAAGATTTCAGAAACAATTCAGATTTTTCTTTCTATGCAGTAGCATTTTTATAACAACATCTTTTAGGATCATTCGAGTTTAGTACACACCTTGTAACTAGAGGATACACGTTGTTTAGACGCAAGTATCCCTAAGCACTTAGTATGACTAACTGTCATGATTCATATTGAATAGAGTTAGCTAGGGCACTTCATGACTTAGGTTGACTACATTTCTATGATGAGGTACCCAGTTTCTCAGTGCAACCTAATCATTGCTCTGTCTAAATATTTCACTGATTTTTCATCAATTTTTCAGCAGAGATAACTATGGCACTTCATGACATGGGTTTACTTCATTTCTTGATAAAGAGCCCAGTTTCTCAGTGACCAAGGTCATTGCTCTGACCATATATTATCCTTTGGACAAAACCCAGAGCAATCAAATGTTTAAGAATAATATTCATATAAAGCATTTCAACCGAGATAAGCCAAAAAAAAATATCCAGATTTCAGGAGATCTTACAGGATATAACATGAATCAAGTGGTTAAAGTTTATTAAAACAAATTGATTCAGACATTTTCAGAATATTCCTATTCAAACGCAAGAAATACATAAGTCTTAAACTAGCTGAGATATTTTAGACATTCATAGTTCCATATAATGGAAGATTCCTACTACAAATGTTTTCAGATTTATGATCAAGATATGCCCTTTGAAAACTTCATGAATATCTGACAGAAGTGTTCAGCAACAATGAGTGATTTTGATACCAATTGATTTCAGATTTAAACAAGGTTTATCAATATAAACAGTAGAAAGGATATGCACCACAATCAAAATATTTGAAGGTAAGACATAATTCAGGATCTTCAAGGTTTAGCAAATATGCAGTGTTTTGAAGAACAAGTTTAAGAACATGACAAGTATTCCAATTAGGAGAGTAAGAGTAGAAACATGATCAGAAGAGTATCCACGAAAGTGTCGACTCTTTGTGTCGACAACTGTTCACAAGATCCATACATCAGAACAATTAAGAATGACAGCTCAAGGTGACGACACCCCAAAAGAAGACTATCAAGATGTGCATCAAGGGATGTGTTAGAGAGACCATCAGACAAATTGATGCACAAAACAACTAGCTCCCCCTCACTAAATGCATGTGTTAACTAGATTCTGAAAGTAGCATAAGCAGAACATCAGAAACATGAGGGAATATATGCTCATGAACAGCTAGACTGTTCTAATATGCAATTGACCCATGGGATTCACATATATGCACCAATATGCAGACTATGTTCATGAGTTTCTAACCTTCTCTATGTGCACAAACATATGTCAACACATTAATGCATGCAGATGTAGCATGAGTTCAACACATCTCCAAGGAAAATGTGCACACACGGCTCAATATAAGAAGGAGCTCAGATTGTGTAGAGCACATAGCAAAGCAGTTAAGAACATGTATGCATGAGATTTTATTTAACAACTTAGGCATGAAATGCAGCTAAAAGAAGAATTCAGGCGAACAAGCCTATAATCAGCAGAGTTGGGGTTTTACCTTACTTGAGTGCCTTGATTTATTAAACCCCCTTTTTATTCTCCATCCCAAGGCACTCCTGCAAACAACATCTCATTTTGCATTCTTAGGAGCCCAAGTCTCCTTGGGTCCTTTAGTGACAGTAGCACCTTTGAATAGTGCTTTCCTCATTTTCAACACTTGAGAGTCATCAAACCTCATCAAATAGCAGTTAGACATGGAATGTCCTAACTGTCCATAGTAATGACAAGAGATAATAGATTTTATGTTCTCCTTATATGAATTAGCATGGGCATGAAGTTGGTGTGAGTGAACATGATTAGTTCTGTTATTAACATGGAAATTTTTCTTTTCATAACCAGCCAGCCAACAGTTAGCAGCTTTGTGGCCTGGCTTTCCACAGTTAAAACATGCAATATGCTGAACTTTTGAAAAAAAATATTTCCATGAGAAGCATTGTGTACAAGAAATTTATTGTAACCGAAATCGTTTCTTTTTACAGGGAATTTAACAAATTCAGAGTTAGATTTCTTTCCCTGAGCATGCCAACAAACTGCAGCAATGTGGCCCAATTTGCCACAATGAAAGCAATAAAGTTTTCTTTTAGGGGTTGCATGATATTTAGCATGTAGTTGTTTATCATGCATTCCTACAGTAGCTAGATCATCTAATTTCATTTGTCTACACTCATGCATGAGATGACCTATCTCATGACAGTAAAAGCAGTGAATTCTTTTCTTTTGAACAAAAGAAGGTTTCTTAGCATCAAAATTCCTAGCATGCATTCTATCAACATTTAGATCATCCTTTTTTAGCACAAGATAATTGTCCATGAAGTGACCATGCTTGCCACAGTAATGACATGAAATATTATTGGATTTCTTTGAAGCATGGCTTTTATCAAATAAGTTCTTAGCATGCAGATTGTTCTTTTTATGTTTCAGTGGTTTTTGATTTTCAATTGCAATAGACTGTTTTGGGGATTGTCTTGAGGTTCCAGCTACTTCAGAGCTTCGAATAAAAGTGGTGTACAGCTGGTTCCTCTTGGCTTGCTTAATTTCAGAAATGTTGCCAGTCCCCTTTCTTTAACCACTTACATTATCTTCCAGAGGCATTTTCATTTTGCATTTATCCTTCACAGATTTAGACATGGAATTTCTTAGATCTTGATTTTCATAATTTAAAGAAATAATGTCAACCTCATAACAAGCAATGTCAGATTCACAGCTGATAACCTGTTGATGTCAAACATCATTCAGACTTTTGAGTGTATTAATTTTCTGTTTCAATCTTTGTTCAGAGTCATTTTCAACACACTTTCCCTTTTCAATGTTTAACCATTTTTCTACCATAACAGTATTTAAGACCATGAGCGTTTTGTTTTGATCCTTCAAAATTTTCATTTCTTCCATCATTCTTTCATTTTCTTTTATCAGTTCTTCATTCTGAACTCGCTCATTTAGTAAGATTTGATCACAAATAATTGAGCTCAGTTTTTGATAGTTTTCACAGGGAACATTAGAATTAATCTGATCACATTTCTTTTTCAACCTTTTATTTTTAGATTTTAATTTCTTACATCTATCAGTAAGTTCCTCATTCATATTCCATAAATCATCAAGCGAAATTTCTTCGGATCTAGAGCTTACTTTGGATGAAGTTTCCTCCTGTTGATCAGAGTTATGATCATCCCGGTTGACCATCAATCATTGATCCTCTTGCTCCCCATTTGCAGCAGTTATTCTTTCTAGGATTTCCTTTCCAGAAGTGCACCTTATAACAAAAGGAAATATGTCAGTATTAACTGCAGCTTTCAAAATATTGAGAACTGTGACGTTATCACGGTTCTTTACTCTATCCTCTCTAGACCACTTGGTCTCATCATGAGGTAATTGGTGTGGACCTTTTGAAACCAAACTCTATAGATTAGGGTCAATGGAATTTATATAAACACATAGACTGCCCAACCGCTTACTGAGGTTAGAACCATCAAACACAAAAGGATGAGCCATTAAGACAGATAGCAAACAGATTCAACACATAAAGCAATCGATAAGAAATGCACCAAAAGTAAGATAGCACCGAAGACAGTAGGATCCTCTGCAGATTGTTGGATCTGGAAAGTCAGAGACCACTCTGATACCACTTGTTGGGGTGCAAGGCACGGATTCAGAGGGGGGTGAATGAATCCCCGTTAAAAACTATTACAGAATTAAAAACTCAGATGGGTTAATCAAATGAAGCACTCACCAGCTGACAAATAAAAGCACATGCAGAATGACTAGCTCTTACTAAACCGTAATCCTACCAGACACAAAATCAGATGCTAATCATGCACACAAATAGATATATCGTTTAACAAACTACCAAACCTCAAAGCACCAAATCGCATGCTATCACAGCAGGTGAAAGACTACGCTAAACTGACTCACTCGGCAAAACATATAGCGCTCAGGGAAATCGTCAAAGAAACCTGTGAAGGAGGAAGAAGATAGGGAACAATCACACAAAATTAAACCACAACTCACAGAAATTTTTAGGTGGTTCGGCCAGACACTAGTCCGCCTACGTCCACCCCTCACTCCAAACCGGAGTGAGGCTTCCCTTGCAAATGAAGTCCCGCGATCAATGACACCCAAGAGGGGGGTGAATTGGGTGTTTACAAATTTTAAAGAAACTTTTAGCTTTTTACAAAATATGTGATAAACATTAATTAGCAATTTGAAAACTTTTTAACCAATTCTCTCAATCTCTCCATTCCCACACGACCATATAACGAATACAATCAAACCACACAAAAAACACACAATGCACAACGGTTTTTAAGGTGGTTCGGATGCAACGACGGCAATCCTACGTCCACCCCTCACCAAACCCAGTGAGGCTTCACTCGGGGATAAATCCCCAAACGGAGACGACACTCCAACCACACACGCAGGACGATGCCTGCACACATACACGGGGACGCGCCCCCAACACACACACACACACACACACACACACGGAGATGAGGTCTCCAACACGACCTGACAACCGGATCAACGACACACACACTTGCTGCGACAATTACAGCACTTTACTTGCAGCACTTTACACACACAAACACTATGATCTAAATAAAACCACACACACACGTAGATCTAGGAAGACCTACGCACACACGAATGGAACACCAAGACGACCACACACTACCACGGATCTGAGACGATCCACACACACACTGATGTTTGCAGTTTATGAGAAACACAAATGAAAAACACTAGGCACAAGATGCTAAAACGAATAAACCACAGTTTAGAATGCTCCTGATTAAGGCTCCCCCTGAGTGCGTGCTTCAGATCTTCTGTTGATTACATCTTTACTTGAATGGTTTAAGACTCAACTTGAATGGCCTTGTATTCGATGTAGGTTTCCTTGCACGAAGTACTGTTCACTGCTACAGTACTTCTTCTTCTCTTCACTTGGACAGCCTTCCCTTAAGCTCTTCTTAAGACCCTTGCTTGATTGGAACTCCCTGGCTTTGGAAGATGACTAAATGGCTTCAGTTGATGCTTGAATGGCTTCGATCAGATGAAGAACTTGGTTGAAGGAATGTTGTTCACGGTCGTTGCAGCAACCTTCCCTTGATAGCTACTATCTTGATCTCTCTTGGTTGATTTGTTGTTGCTTCAGTTCATGGGAAGATGAAGGCTTCAAAATAGATCTTGGATCTTCAGCTATGATGAGGCATTGATCTCCGAATCATTGTTCACGGCTACAGTGATATTCCTCCTCTTCCTTGAGCCAACTTGATCCCTCTTGTTCTCTTAGAGTCTCTTAGGGTTTATGACATCAAAGAGAGGTTTTATAACCCTTGGAAGGTTAGGAGACAAGCCCCAGACCTAGATCCACAATTTCTAGGGTGATTGGGAGCATTGGGATTAAAGAAATGGGGAAGGGAATCTCTCCACAGATTGGAAACAAAAAGTCAAAGTTGGAGGCTTCGGGGCTGGTGGTCGACCGGAGGTGGGCTAGCAGTCGACCGCTTTGAGAAAACCCTGTAGAAGATTGCTTGCTGTTATTTTCGGTTGACCGGGATCAGCCGGCGGTCGACCGCTCTGAGAAAAATTGTAGTTTTCTGAATTCTGGTAATTTCGGTCGACCGCCAGCTACAGGTCGGTCGACCGCCAGCTACAGTAAATTCTGGACCACTACATTTTAGCCCCAAACTCCATTGCAACCCTTCCAAACTCTGTGGCATCAAACTCCTTTGATCTTGGAGGGATTATACAAAGAATTTAACCTACAAAACCATGATAAAAATGATTAGAACTTGAGCTTAATAATCAATATGATCAATGTATGAAATGCATACATGAAGGCCCATGTTCAAGGTGCATACAAACACTTGAACCATAAAAGCTTTAAGCTAAAGGTCAAGAATTATTTCTATGCAAGTGAGCAAAGTATGAGAACACTTTAGCCATGCACATATACAAGTGAACACTTTGAAAACATGATTGACTAAAGATCAAGATCTATGCATTTGTTCAATATGAATGCATCATGTAACCAAGCTCCATGAAGAGTATGCATAGGAAGCATTCAAAGCACATGTTCAACTCAATCATATTCAACCAATCGACATGAACAATCAACCATTTAGTTTAGTTATCATCGTTCACTCAATTACACAAAACCATAGCATTACACACTAAGTTTAGTTAACATCAAAACCATAGCTCAACAATCTCCCTCTTTTTGATGATGATAAACTTAGGGATAAATGAGGACAAAACGAAGTGATGATGACAAACTAAATGAGGATACAACATGTTCTTCTCCCCCTAACACAAGTAATCATGAATCTTTTTCTCCTGACAAAGGAAATCATGAATCCTTTTTCTCCCCCTTTGACATTATCAAAAAATGGGATAAGGCAAAGCTTTCTCCCTTATCAACAAGCAAAACGAAACCAACGAAGTAGGAGCAATTATTGCTCCCCCTTTGACAGTATCAACAGGCGAATGAACGTCAATCTATCTGCCACATTAACACTATCAAGATGAAGGGAAGAAACCACTGAGGTCCATATAGCAGCATGATGAATGAGCAAGGGATAATGACCCACGTTTGAAATTCTGATGAAGCATGAGTAAATTATAAACAAGTGGGTTCATGGAATGTCTGGAAGGCACCAAAACATGTTTTTGTTGATTTTCATGTTTACAATTTTTTTTTTTTTTGTGATACCAATGGTTGGCATGAGGGGATACCAATTGTCGATCACTTGGACGTGCTAGGATGAGTAGAGCTAATTTCACGCTTCTCCCCCTGGTCAATCAAAATCCAAAGCTTATTTAACAAGTGTACAACATGTGAAGTCCATTTAATTTTTGGGTTTTCATTATTTTCAGATTTTTAATTTTTAACTTGTGGTTTGAAATGCATGAGATGCAACATATGCATGTGATGACATGTGAGATGCATAAACAAACAAGTAAATACGTATATATACATGCAACACAGCTCTCCCGTACTTATTTAAGAGGGAATGGGTATAAGAAGAGTGCATGAGGGTCATAGCAACTGAAATGTTCACTTAAGACACCTAGGCAGTTGTGAAATCATAGAGGAAGAGTCATGCAATAATCAATGCAGTCAATCAATTTTCTGAATACATATTAAATCAAATTTTCAAAGTGTAAGTGAGTAACATGAAAAACGATAGTTGCAGTATGGATATTCAGATTTTCATATTAACACAATGAGACATTTTACAGACTGCACTTCAATTTTTGAGAACAACGTATTGGAGGCTACGCTCTACCACAATGAGTTTTCACCATCATTTTTCAACTCAACCAGTATCACATGGTAGTCAGAATTTTTTAAGAGTGATCAGGTTCAAATAATTCCTTTTTACGCGAGTAGACGCATGGAGCTCATGCCAGAATTCCCGGTTACTCAGAATACTAAACCATTTCACCTCATCTTGAACAGAGGTACTTTAATCAACATTTTTTAGAAATGAATCACATCACGTCTCAGGTGACATGTGCCCAATTTACTCAGTGAGACTGAGTATTGCTCTGCCTTTCTTTTTCATTCGATATTTTTCAAAAAGATAGGTAGGCAGCTTTTTCCTCAACTATCTCTTCAACATACATGCAGCAAATTTAACATCTCGAGAGTGTTGAAAAGAAATTCATATACCCTTATCATTAACACTCATTTTCACATTTTGTGCATGAAGTGTGCGAATTTGATTCAGCGTGTATACCAAAAATATCATGAACACATGACAGTGCTACTCCCCTTAAATAGATGCACTTATTAAGTATGAACTCCCCCAGAGTGTATGACAGGAAACACACCAACAATGACTCAAATGCATCATTATTAAGCAAGGATATATGAAGCCATAGAAATGCCAAAGGATGGGGGTAAATAGTATATAATATCAAGCAAGCATGCAGAGGGAATGTATGCAACATGCAATGCAAACATGCAACTGATACCAATCAAATGGATACCAATTTAATGAATTGAATGCAGCTAATGCATGAGTACTGATGCAATGTAACCTTTGATCATGTAGTAGTGGAATGGAAATACAATATGCCAAGACAAAATGCAATGTGGTGCAAAGCTTCTGATATCAAATGAATGAACTTACTGCAGTTGATGCATGAGTTCTAATGCATGCAACCTATGCCTGGATGAGAGTGTGATGTAATATGTAATTACAGCAAGGGAGGGCTTTGATTTTTACACTATGAGATAAGTTCCACATTAGAGCATTCACATTTTATCAATGTGTCAACAACTTTTGCATGACATGACCTTTATGAGATAAGGGTGCTTAAAAGATTAAAATTAAGCAATGCAACCCAATTTTCAGAATTTTTCAAAAATAGATTTTCAAAGGTCATTCACAAGTATTGAAATAAGAATTAGCCAAATGTATGAATCATTCAATCACAAACATGTTTTCAATTTTCATAGCTTAGCTTAAGAGTTCATTTACACATCAACCAATCCAGTTTACAAGATCTGGTACGAGGCGGAGTATGTAGTCCGAAGACCCAGCTCAACGCATAGGGAATACTTCCAAGTGGACATGATCCACTCTTCCACAGATGCCATTTGATATACCAGATATGCAATTCAATTCAAGTGTGATCATGCAATTCAAATTGAGAATATTCAATATGTAATCACTTCATACACATCTCTCAAGATTTTCAATTTAGTTCAACCAATTAGACAGGTTCATCACAACATGCTGGTGAATGACAATACAAGTTTTTAGAATTAATACCTGTCATCTAAAGGTTGCACCTAGTGACAAAAGGCCATTGCATGATTGTATATTTCCAAGGCAAAAATGGTTGAGTTACCTTAGTTCAGGATTCAAGATTGGAGGCCTTTAATAACTAAAATCACCAACCTCACGAAGGTTGATATTTCAGATTTTGCTTTCTTACCTTTGCCTTGAGAATCTATTTTCTTCCAAGCCTTTCTCCTGCAGTTCAAAGAAGAGTAAAATTCAGTTTACTTATTGAAAGTATTTTCAAATCTTCTCGCACAATTCCTGCAAAATGTTCACAAAAGATATTATTAGTAGCTCTGAAATGATATCATCCACATATACTTGAACCACTAGATTATCTTTACCTGCTTACCTCGTGAGACGTGGTTGATTAACCTTACCTCTTGAAGCCATTTTCAATCAAAGGATGCGAGCCCTTTAACACCATGCCTTTGGTATTTTGCCTCAATTCTTACAGATCTTCCTGTAGCTAATGTGCATGTTTGTGGATGATTTGTATCTTTAAGATCTGAAGAGGGTTATTCAATTTAGCAACCAACACTGGGTGCTTATCAAAATCACTTCCTGTCTCCTAGTAGCGGTTGAGGAAATTTCCATCATTTTCATCCTTGCAAGGTATTTTTTCACTTGTTTCATCCCTTAGTTGATTCAGACATGGCCATGGCTGGCCTAACACGACTTGAATTTGGAAGTGTGATCTGCATTCAAAAATAAAAAGATTTTATTTATTAATTTCAATTCAGATTTATTAAAAATAATATGAAATGTTCTTTTGACAAGCTAACATCCCCACACAAAGCTCTAGACTCAATGCATGACTTAGGGGTGATCCTAAAGACTAGGTTCCTATGATGAATATGGTTGCTCCCCCTCAATATGTGTTCATGAATGCAAGATTTTCCATAAAAGTTCTAATGCAGTATGTAGTCATGGATGTGTTGAAGACAAGAGGAATGCAATGCATTATGATATGAGTTCACAATGTCGAACTTTGCATGACATGACAGGATGTGAAGACATGTGGGAAACTCAATGTGTGTGGTGAAGGTAAGTTGACGACATACAAACAACTCTTAACAATATGCTATATCACACTCGACATGCACAAGGATATGCAATTGACATCGGATGAAATGCATATTCAAGCATATGCATGATTACATGACTCTATGACGCAAGATGAGTCAAAACATAACCTAATCACCGTAGAGGGTAGGAGGGATATCACCTGTGTTTTTAAATTCAATTTTTAATTTTCTGCTTTAGCCTTTCTTGAGTCACTTGATTCGTGTGCCTTACCTTCTTGGCGAAAACTGATTTCTTACTTTTCATCCCCATGGCACACCTGTAAAACAGATTTCTCATTTGACATTCTTAGGTACCCAAATCTTTTTGGGTCCTTGATGGTTAGTAGCAACATAGACATGTGATTTCTAATTTTTGACAACATCCAAATCATCATTTTTCTTTAGAAAACAATCATGCTTAACGTTCCTAGATTTTCCAAAGTGATGGTAGAAAGCTCGTGGCCTCATATTCTTTCTTCTCATGGGTTCTACTGATTTGTGTGTGTGAGCATGATGTGTTGAGTGTGAGTTCTTTCTCTTCAACAGTAACCAGCAATGTGAAGTTGTATGACCCCTTTTACCACAGTGATTACAATGCACAGAAGGTTCTGTGGTGAATACTGAAGAGGCGAGATCTCGCGCTGAGTCCTGAGCGGGCTATGGATCACCAGAAGATGAATCTGCAAGAGAGGGAAACGTATCAGAGGGCCCATGGGATCTCCCTGGGGGAAAACCCTCCGATGGCTAAGTCAGTAGAGCTATGGTGGAAGCGATAATGGGGGGAGGAGAGAGCTGATGCGCGAGAATCCTCTCCACCAGAGGGTGAAGCGAATCGTGCTCAGGAGCTTAGGGTGTGTGAATGCCTTGTTTCTCTTACCTTCTTCCGGAGGGTATCCCTTGCTTAAATAGTGTGCCGCCTTCAGGAGTCCTGCAAGCTGAGGGGTTCCCGATGGGAGTTACGTCTTTAACGGGGGCTTTCATGGCCTGATCGTGGGAACGTTATCCCCTTGGAGTCCGGCGGCTCCCCTGACTCTCCCGCTGGTGGGGGACTCTGAACGGCTGCACATGCGGATAATCAACTGGCCTTACCGAGCCTCGGGGATGCTAGCTCTTGTCCGAGCGATAGGCATGGCCCGGCGAAGGTGGAGTCGGATAGGTCGGCTAGAGCCTATCTCTCTCGGACGGGGAGAGGGCTTTAGGTCGGACCTTCCTTGGGACCTGACCGTTGTCTCGGGCCCTCCGAGCCTAGAAGGCCGCCGGGGAGAGTTAGTTCCTCGAGTCTTGTTTATTCGGCTTTTCTTCCCTAAGTGGGCCCTGTGGGCTATCACTCGGGCGGGCTCGCCTGGTTGGACCTTGTGGGTCTTGTTGGGCTGCCTTTGTGGTGGGCTACGGAAATCCCCCTCTCCACTTGTCCCCCTCCTACTCCCGAGCCAAGGAGGCTCGGATGAGTAGTTTTTTGAGGCTTTGGACCGGCGTGGCTCAGGTGGGTGGAATTCCGTTGGCGTTATGGAGCCGCTTATAGCGGTCGCCGAGGCCCGTAATGATGATCCTGACGGATTCGAAACGAAGGGGCCCCCCTTTTTCTCGGAGCACGGAACGGCGCGCCGCCACCCTCAGGGGTTTTAGGGGGCGCTGTTCATCGTTCTAGGCTTCCAGGGTTTTAGGCTTTCCTTGCTTCTTGATGCGCCGTGAGAGCACAGCGGAGACGCGGAGCCTTGTGGCGGCGTTCGTGGAGTTGGCGAGGATAACCGCAGAGGCGGTCCGACAACTTCCTTCTCCCCCGGAGTCTTCGAGCTCGTATGAGGGATCTTCCCCCGACTCGATGGCGGATCAGAGTCCGGAGCTTGTGCCGGAGAGGCGGGAACCCGTCCCCAACTGCAGTGAGTTGGGGGAAGCGGAGGTGCGGAGGCTGGAGCATCATTTTCGCCTGCCTCTCAGATACAGCTTTGCTGCCGCCGCTCCGCACGAGACGAGTCTAGATGATCGCGGGGAGCACATTTGCACCTTTCTTCTGGCTTGGAAGAGCGGATTTCGTCTCCCTTTCGATCCTTTCATGTTGCAGCTTCTTAATTTTTTCTGGTTGGCGCCTATTCAGTTGGTGGCCAACTCATATCTTCTGCTCTCGGCCTTCCGGATTCTTTGTCGTCAGCACGACATTTTTCCTTCCTTGGACCTCTTCCATTTCTTCTTTGAGTTGAAAGCGCACCCGTCGGCGGGGAAAGGCTTCTACTTCATCCAGGCGCGGAGGAATAGGAGCTGCATCTCGCTTGCGGCGAAGGACTCCTCGCACAAGGGGTGGAAGACCCACTTCTTCTGGGTGAAGGTGGTGGCGACGGACGAGATCTGGAGATGCCGGACCTCGCCCAACTTTCATCCGAATCTGCCCTCTCGCCAGGAGGAATTCCCTCCCCACGTGGAGCAGCAGGCTCCCCGTCTACTGGAGGACCATCGATCGACCGAGGAGCTGGTGACGCCGGAGAACATCGAACGGTGTCTTCTCTCACGGTTGACGTCGACAGGTACAGCTCTTGAGGCTCTTTTTCTGGGGTGGTAGCTCCTTTCCTCCTCCTGACTGGGGCTTCTCCTTGTTGCAGACGTGAGGCGGGAGCCTCTGGAGGAGGCGGCCGAGGTCATCGATCTGGGAGATGACTCAGCAGCCGATGAACCTGATGCCTCGGCGGGTCGCGCCCAGGCCCGAGACAAGGGCAAGGGGGTGGCCCCCGAGGGGTCTTCTCGATCGACCGGCCTGAAGCGCAAGGATCCCCTGGCGGGGAAACTGCGGGAGGCCGTGAAGGCCAGGAAAAGGGCCAAGAAGGCCGGCCTTTCTACCACCGTCGGGGGTGATTCTGGCTCAGCGGCGCTCCCCCCTCGGGGGCAGGATGGGGCCGACCCCTCCAGGCTGGCTCTCCCATCCGCCGGGCGAGAGGGGGCCGAGGAGACCAGGGGCCCCTCAGAGGGAGGTGATGGGTCGGCTCTCCCCTCTGCGGGGGCAGAGGGGGTCGATGCCAGTGTGGCCGGCGCTGGGACCGAGGGATCGATCGGCGCGGATGGGGGTTCGCCCGCGGGGGCGTTGCGGCCCCACGTGCCGAAAGTTTCTGGTGTGGCCGATCCCGCGGTGCCGGTCGAGGGTGGGGGTTCGCCCGGGGAGGCGTCGCAACCCCAACCGACCGTGGCGCGCGGGGCGGTCAGCTTCGCTGCCCGAACAGGGTCTTCTGGCGGGGTGCCCAGGGTGGAGCGGTCCCCTTTGCCGGAGCCTCTGGACAGGCTCGGTATCTCGGGCGACTTGTACCGATTCTGCCGGTCGATCGTCAAGAGGACGAGGGGGGGAGAAAGGCGCAAGACTCCCGCCGGGGTCCTTGATGTCCTGATGGAGGGCGGCCTGGTCATAGCTCGGACAGCGGCCGTGATGGCGGAGGCGCACGCCCGGACGGAGGCGGAACGGTCGAGGCTTGCCTGGACCCTTGGTGGATGCGAGGGAAAACTAGCCCGACTCGAGGGGGAGCATGAGGGGCTCCGGCGGGAGTTCCTGGCATTCAGGGAGTTGGCGCGGTCGAGCCGACAGGAAGCCGAGGCGCTGGCCGAGCAGCTAGCAAGGGCCCAAGAATCGCTCGAGAGGAAGAGCAAACGTCTAGAAGATGAGCGTCAGCGTCACATCGAGCTGGATGGCCTCTGGGAGCTTGAGCGCAGTGAGCTGCAGGATCGGGCGGAGGACGCGGAGCACCTTCGTGCTGAGGCCGAGGCGGACCGAGCCTGGGCGAAGGGCCGGACGATCGAAGCCGAGCGGAGGATGACCGAGCTAGAGGAGCGTCTGGCGAGGGCAGAAGAGCGTGCGGCCGAGGCGGAGCGGGCTCGGGTTGAGCTTGCCGGAAGGGTAGGGCAGGTCGAGGCGGAGGCGATCGAGCGTTACAAAGGCTCAAAAGCTTACTCGGCCGACTTGATTAAAGCTACCCTCCCCTACTATGAGGTAGCACTCCGTCGGGGTGCTCGAAAGGGATTCAGGCAGGGCTATCGCCGGGCGATGAGCTATGCCAATGAGCACCTTGCCGGGGGTGATTTTCCTTACGGCCAGAGTTATGACTCGGATGAGTCAGTTTCCAGCTCCTCATCCTCGGCCGGGGAAGAACCGGAGGAGTCACCTCCAGCGGGGTCACCAACTCCGGAGGCTCCGGGAGGGCTCACGACCGGGACAGTTCTCGCACAGGCGAGGTCAGTGTCCGGGCGGGCCGTCACCGAAGGTACCGGGGGTGACGCGTCCCCTACTGCTGTTCCTGAGCTTCAAAGTGGGCCCGAGGCCTGATGTATTTTGCTTTATTTTGCCCCTTCCCCTTTTTGTCTGTTTTTCCTTTTGTAAGAGGACTTCTTTATGGGAGGCAATAAAGAACTTACTTTGTTTGATCGCTATCTTTGCCGTGAATTGGTTGGCGTATCAGGGGCAGTTGGAAAGTACCGATATTCTTTGCACCATTTTCGCATGCCGATTCGGGAGACTTCTGGCGGGGCGTCCTTTCATTCCACCATGCTTTGAAAGTCGAGGCGCTTCGCGAATCCCGCTAGGGCGGGGGCCGAGGAATTGGAGGTGACCTTCCAGGGGAGGTCCTGTAGCATGTTTTCGAGGGGGGAGTCATTTAAGGCGCGTGGCCTCCCTTGCCCTATAAAAAGGACCGAAGGGTGCTCCTTCCCTCTTAACACTTAGGACTCTCGCCGGCGGTCTGCTCTTATTCCCTCATTTTCGCTCTGCGTTGCACCGCCGCGATCAGAGCATGGAGGACCCTTCAGAAGGTGACGCCGCAGACGATGGGGAGCGGCCGGTTCCAGCTGTCCTGGAATATCGGTCGGATCCCACGGTCACCGCGCGTGCATGAGACGGGTCCGACGGTCGCCGCGCGGATCTGGAGAGGGCTTCGACGTGTGGGGGCACGCCGTTTGCCTCCTCTTGGCTCCGGCGAGGCTTCCGGGCGGACGCCGAGATGGAGGGCGGATGGGGGAGTTAGGGATGCCGGCCGCCATTCCCCTCCGTGGGAGGGGAGGAGGCGGCTCACCTCTGTCCGCAGCCTCTTTCTCTCTCTTTTGTTCTTCATTTCTTTCACTCTTCGGGGGCTGCTTGCTTTCTGTTCGCCTCCAAGGAGTTGGTGGATTGGCAGAGAGGAGACCTTCACGGCGCTCCTTTTTCCAGGTTGTTGCCAACTTGGAAGGTAGCCTTCCTCGTGTGAAAGGTGGCCTTCTCCTTGTCATCCCTCTGTCACCCTTGTCACGGTCCACCCGAGCCAACTGGGTCGACCATCTCTTGTCCGAGCCGGTTTCTACGCGAGGCAGAGTCAGTGGCTGGATGCGAGAAGGTCAAGACAGGGTCGGCCGGGCGATGGCCGTCTACCGTGGTATTAGATGGATTTTTGCTTTTCACTATGTAATGTATTGGCAGTTGCCTTTCTGATGTACCAACAATTATCTTGAATGAATGCAAAAAGGGGGTTTTATTTTACCCGATTTGTTGATACAGTTTTCAGAAATAAAATCTGCGTAGTGTGGTTGCGTTCCATGTCCGGGGAATGCGTTCCCCTTCCATTGTGGCCAACCTGTACGCACCTTTCCCGAGCGTCTCGATCACTCGGTAGGGGCCTTCCCAGTTGGGGGATAGCTTGCCCGCCGCCTCCAGTGGTCGAGAGGCTTCGGTCTTCCTGAGGACGAAGTCCCCTGGTCGGAATTGTCTGCCCCGGACCTTGGCGTTGTAGTACCGAGTGAGGCGGCGCTGGTATTCCATAGCTCGGACGTTCGCGATCTCTCGGAGTTCGTCTGCCAGGTCGAGGTTCTCGAGCAACTTCTGCTCGTTTGACTCGGGCGAAAAGCTGATCACTCGGAGAGACGGATTGGCGATCTCTAACGGAACGACGGCTTCGGTGCCATATACCAGCTGAAAAGGGGTCTCACCGCTCACTATCACTCGGGAGATGCCAAAGCGACAGATGATCGATTTCCAAACGAAGCCCCAGGCGACTGTCTCGGTGATCCTTGCTATAGCTTCAGCCTCGATCCACTTGGTGAAGTAGTCGATGGCGATGACGATGAACTTCTTCTGGGATTGAGCCGTTGGGAATGGCCCAAGGATGTCGATCCCCCACCGAGCGAAAGGGTAGGGCTCGGTAAGGGTGATAAGTTCCGTGGCCGGTTGATGGACCAAATGGTCGAACCGCTGGCAACGGTCGCACTGTTGTACGTAAGCCATGCAGTCACGCTGTATGGTAGGCCACCAGTACCCCTGCCTTAGCAGGATTCTGGCCAGCGACCGACCTCCTGAATGTGCTCCGCACAGGCCTTGATGAATCTCTTCAACAGCTTGGCTTGCTTCGTCGGGACCGAGGCACTTCAGAAGGGGCCCGGAGAACGATCTTCGGTAGAGAACGTTGTCGAGGATGACGAAGCGCTGAGCTTGGTACTTCATTCGGCTGGCTTCCCGAGGGTCGGAGGGCTCCTGGGAGTCTCGTAGCCAGGACAGGTAGGGGGAGCGCCAGTCACCGGGAGTGGCCGAGTCAATGGCGAGGAGCTCCGAGTCTATGCTCGGGCGCTCTAGCTCTTCTAGGAGGACCGATCATGTACCTTCCGGGTCTAGGGAGGAGGCCAGTCGGGAGAGGGCGTCCGCCCGAGAGTTTTGCTCCCGAGCTATTCGGACTACCTCGAACTCCTCGAACTGCTGGGCCAGGCTCCGGACCAACTGGAGGTATTTGATCATAGGTGCCTCCCGAGCTTCGTACTCGCCATTGACCTGGCTTGCAACTAGCTGGGAGTCGGTGTGGATCCTGACTCGCTCGGCCCCCAACCGTCGGGCCATGCGGGCTCCCGAGATAAGGGCCTCGTACTCGGAAGCATTGTTGGACGCCAGAAAGTTGAACTTCAGGGCGTATTGCAATTCTATTCCTTCGGGGGACTTTAGGAGGATGCCCCTGGAAGTAGGGTCGGAGGCGCTTTGCGGAGGTAACCAATGCTAGAACGAGTTTCTCGGTTGCGGGGTACCTCCGCTCAGCCTCGTTGAGCACCTTGCTGGTGTAGTAGACCGGCCTCTCGATTCCCGAGTCATTTCTGACTAGGACCGAGCTGACCGTTGATGGCGTCGCCGAGAGATAGAGCAACAAGACCTCGCCCGGGACGGGCTTGGAAAGCACCGGGGGCGAAGCCAGGAACTCTTTGAGCTAGGCGAACGCTGTCTGGCATTCCCCATCCCATGCGAACGTAGCAGATGCTACCTTGGGCCCCCTCATCAGTTTGAAGAAGGGCAAGTATCGTTCGGCCGCACGGGACAGGAAACGACTGAGAGCAACGACACGCCCCGTCAGACGCTGGACCTCTTTAATACACGTGGGCGGGCGCATGTCCAGGATGGCCTGGACCTTGTCGGGGTTGGCTTCGATCCCTCGTTGAGTGACCAGGAAACCGAGGAACTTCCTGGATCTTTTTCCAAAGGCGCACTTGGCGGGATTGAGCTTCATGCTGTACTTTAGGAGGGTGCCGAAAGTCTCGGCGAGGTCGGTGAAGTGGTCTTGGGCCCTTGGGGTCTTGACGAGCATGTCGTCGATGTAGGCCTCGACGTTCCGACCTAACTGTCCCTCGAACATATGGTTGACTAGTCGCTGGTATGTGGCTCCAGCATTCTTCAATCCAAAGGGCATCCGGGTGTAGCAATACACGCCGTAGTCGGTGATAAAGGCGGTCCTCTCGACATCTTCAGGGTTCATTCGGATCTGATGATAACCCGAATAGGCATCCAGGAAACTGAGTATCTCGTTGCCCGAGGTTGAGTCAACCAGTTGGTCGATGCTCGGTAGCGGATAGCAGTCCTTGGGGGTGGCCTTGTTCAGATCGGTGAAGTCTACGCACATTCGCCACTTGCCTGTGGTTTTCGGCACCAGGACGACGTTGGCTAGCCACGTTGGGCACAGGACCGGTCTAAAAAGACCAGTCTCTTGTCCCTTGGTGACCTGTGCCTTGATGATCGCCTGTTTCTCGGGTGCATGCTTCCTCCTCCGCTGCTGTATGGGTCTTACGGTGGTATCGAGGTTGAGCTTGTGCATCACAGTTTCCTCTGGTATACCAAGGAGTTGATCATCGGACCAAGCGAAGACCCGAACGTACTCAGAAAGAAACTCCTTGTATTGCTGCTGTTCCTCTGGTGGTAGGTCGGCGCCGATCCTTACTCCTAGGGCCGGGTCGTCGTTCAGGAATACCGTTAATAACTCACCACCGGGCTCGGTGGTCACGGCCTTTCCTTCGACTCCCCTGGGGCCCTTATCCTTCCCGTCCGGCCTTGAGGCTTCCACCGAGATATTGTAGCACCTTCTAGCCATGGCCTGGTTACCTCGGACTTCCCCCAACCCATTTTTGGTGGGAAACTTCATTTTTTGGTGATAGGTAGATGGTACGGCCTTTATTCGGCTGAGAATTTTCCGGCCAAAAATGGCGTTGTACGCTATCATACCTTTAATCACTATGAAGTCCACTATGACCGTAACGGTTTTAGGTGGGGTGCCGATAGTGACCGGCAGGCTGAGGGCTCCCTCGGGGTAGGTGGCAAGGCCATTAAACCCGCAAAGGGGCATTCGGATCGGGCGGATCTTGGATGGGTCTTCCACCATCTTGAGAAAACAGTCATAAGATAATACATCGGGGGCGCTCCCATTATCAACCAAAATCCTGTCTACATTACAGTGATTTATCGTGGCCGAGATAACGAGGGCATCGTCATGCGGGGTGCTCAGCCCTTCTAGGTCTTGGTCGGAGAAGACTATGACCTGGGGCTCCATCGGCGGGCCTCTGGGGGGCTCTAAGGCTCGGCTGGCCCGCTCGGCATGACGTTTCCTTCCTCGGCTGGTGTCACCGCCCGATGCTGCTCCTCCGGAGATGACGTTGATGTGGACCCCTCGGGGGGCGTTGTCGATCTCCTCTGCGGCGTCTCGGTCTTCTTTGTGCCCGGTCGTGAACCGGGCTAGATGCCCCAGATGGATGAGGCGCTCGATCTCGTCCTGGAGCTGATGGCAATCTCCGGTGTGGTGCCCGTGGTCGCCGTGGAACAGGCAATGCCTGTCCCGCTTGCGGTTCTTTGACCTCATTGGCTCGGGCTGGCAAAGAAGTCCCGAGTCTTTGATGTCTTCATAGATCTCGTAGACTGGCGCGGTCAAGGGGGTGTACCGCTCGTACTTTCTCTTGCGCTCTCCTTCTCGATCGCGCTTCTTACCCGAGCCAGGGTTTGGCTCGGAGGTCCGCTTCTTGTCCCCCTCCCGACCCGAACCGGTTGCGTCTCGGCAGGCGCTGAGTACTTCTTCACACTCGGCGTGGCGCAGTGCCAGAGTCACTAGCTCGGCAAGGGTCAAGGGAGGGTGGAGGACAAGCTCGCGGCGGAGATTCTCGTCCCGGGTGCCCCCGATCAGTGCGGTTGTGGCTGAGGCCACATCCAGGCGGGGGATCCTGAGGCCTTCCGATTTAAATCGGTGGACGTAAGTCCGGAGCCTCTCCCCTTGCGCCTATTTGAGAGCCAGGAGCCCCGCTACTGACCTTGGGGGGGCGCTACCGGTGAAACTCTCCTTGAAAATTCGCCCAAATTGCCTGAAGTCTCGGATGGACCCAGGGGCGAGGGCCCAGAACCATGCCTGAGTGCCTTGGACTAGGGTGGCCGCGAAGGCTCGGCATTTGATGGGATCCGGCGTTCCATGCAGGGTCACCAGGGCATCGAAGCTATCGTAGTGGTCGGCTGGGTCGCCCTGGCCGTCGTAGAGCTTGAAGGTTGGGATGGAGGCTCTGGGAGAGACCTCTGCCTTCAAGATGTACTCGGAGAAAGGGGATTTCTCCTCGTCCCCTGGGAAAGAGGTCTTCTGCAGGGCGCGGAGGGCGCGCTCTTGCTCTGCGAACCGTCTTTCAAAATCTCGTAGCCGGAGAGACAGCTCTGGCTGCGGTCCCGCCGTGGGGCTGGGGGGGGGGGGGGGGGCGTCGTGGCGATCTCCCAGAGTACTGGTGCCCGGGCGCAGCGGCCTCGCCCCCTGCTTCCCTCTCCTCGGCGTGGAGGAAGCCTCTTGCTCCGTAGGCGGAGCATGCGAGGGTCCTCCGACGTCGTTGCGGAGGAGCTGTCGACCGCGGAGGGTGAAGCGGCCTCTGGCGGTGTGCTGCGTCGCACTCCTTCGAGGGGGACTTCCTGACGGGGCACGGGACCTTGCGTCCCTAGCCGCCTGGGCCCTCATGAGCTCCACGAGGACGTCCATCTTTTCGTTGAGGGCCTGGAAGGCGTTGGCGCCACCGTCGAGGGGTGCCCCTGTCTCCGCCGGGGGTGGTGGTGGCCTGTTGGTGGGGATGCTGGCGTTGGAGGGGGGGCTCTGTGAGACCCTAGAGGGGGCACCTCCCGCCGCTGCCATAGCCTTACCCTTCCCATCGGCGGATCTCCTCCCTAAGCTTCTTCTCACCATCTTGGCTCTTCGTGCGTTTCCCACAGACGGCGCCAGATGAAGAGGCGAGATCTCGTGCTGAGTCCTGAGCGGGCTATGGATCACCAGAAGATGAATCTACAAGAGAGGGAAACGTATCAGAGGGCCCAGGGGATCTCCCTGGGGGAAAACCCTCCGATGGCTAAGTCAGTAGAGCTATGGTGGAAGCGATAATGGGGGGAGGAGAGAGCTGATGCGCGAGAATCCTCTCCACCAGAGGGTGAAGCGAATCGTGCTCAGGAGCTTAGGGTGTGTGAATGCCTTGTTTCTCTTACCTTCTTCCGGAGGGTATCCCTTGCTTAAATAGTGCGCCGCCTTCAGGAGTCCTGCAAGCTGAGGGGTTCCCGGCGGGAGTTACGTCTTTAACGGGGGCTTTCATGGCCTGATCGTGGGAACGTTATCCCCTTGGAGTCCGGCGGCTCCCCTGACTCTCCCGCTGGCGGGGGACTCTGAACGGCTGCACATGTGGATAATCAACCGGCCTTACCGAGCCTCGGGGATGCTAGCTCTTGTCCGAGCGATAGGTATGGCCCGGCGAAGGTGGGGTCGGATAGGTCGGCTAGAGCCTATCTCTCTCGGACGGAGAGAGGGATTTAGGCCGGACCTCCCTTGGGACCTGACCGTTGTCTCGGGCCCTCCGAGCCTAGAAGGCCACCGGGGAGAGTTAGTTCCTCGAGTCTTGTTTATTGGGCTTTTCTTCCCTAAGTGGGCCCTGTGGGCTATCACTCGGGCGGGCTCGCCTGGTTGGACCTTGTGGGTCTTGTTGGGCTGCCTTTGTGGTGGGCTGCGGAAATCCCCCTCTCCAAATACTTTCTTTGCGTTTTTCAAAACAGCTTGATTTTTGCATGCTCTCAAATCATCATTCTTCATAATAAAATAATCATGCATGACATGCCCAGATTTACCACAGTAAAAACATGAGAGTTTCTTTCTAGGTGGTTGTGTGTGTGTGGCATAAGTATGTTTAACATGCATGGAAGTGCTAGCAGCATTTTTGGATTTTTGATGCAAGTTGATTTTCTTTGTGGATGCATGTGTGTGTGCAACATGATTTTCCTTTTTCAGATTTTCATTTGATGTGCTGGCTATGTTTGAACTGTGCACAAAAGATGTATAAACTTTATTTTCAAACTTCTTTTTGTTCACAGGATTATAGCCCAGCCCTCCCTTAAAAAATTCACTTTCACCCCCAACAATTTGTCCAAGTTTTCTTGACCATTTGTAAATCTAGATAACGAATCATTCAGGTCAAGAATTTCAGATTGAAGAGATGAAATTTGTAATCCAGAATTGGCAAGTTCTTCTTCACCAGTAGAAAGACTAACATTCAACATGGCATTGGTAGTCTTAAGACATTCTACTTCTTGCCTAAGTTCATCCACATTTTGACATTCTCTAACAACCACAGATTTTCCTTTTTCAAGAATCAACAATCTTTCAGAAATGACCTTGTTCAATTCCTTCAGTTTCTCATTCTCTTTAACAAGTTTTTGATCATGAACAAATTCATTTTGGCCATTGTTCATCAGACTCATTCTCTCTCTCAGCTCTTTATTTTCATTTCTCAAAGAAGAGATTTGATCTTTGTAAATTTCAATGTCAAACACATGACCATCAATCAATTCCTTTAAATGTAGACATTCTTTGCATGAGGAATTACAATTGTTTTGTTCAGCATTCCATTTTAATTTTTTGTTTTCAGATTTTAGCTTCTTATATTTATTTTCCAGCTCATCATATGCAATCAATAGATCATCAAGAGATATGCTTTCTGATGCGGGACGAGACCACGGACATGACAAGCTCGTAACTGCCCCTTAACGAGGGAAGCATCGGATGTGCGCGGTTGAGAAACCGGCTGTGAGCTAGGGTGGTCAGCTCTCACTTGTGCCCGGATCGGGTCACGGGACGGTAATGCTCTCTCTCGCAGCAGAGGTGATATAAATAGAAAGCGAGCTAATTACCCTATCATGCTCTCTAGTAGTGGCATAAGCAAGTATATATGAAAATTAAGCAAAATGCCAAGTAAGGGAGCGAATGCGATACCTCCACGCGCTCGGCGTGGGGACGACGGGCCCGGCCGAAAACTCTTACTCCCGGGAGACTTAACACACAATAATTACAGCAATGGGAACATGCCCACTCCACGCAGGGAGGTAAAGGGCTATACAAATGGGCCCGGGAGGACCGAATTCGGGTTGACGGGCAGCTTCGGGTGTTGATTCGGCTACACGCGTGTTCACGACCGTGGGGCCCACGTGCTGTCCGGAGGGGTCGTGTGGGACCCGGTGGCGCCGCTGTAGTGTGGACACTTAGGGAAGTGTTCCCTGGGCTGGCGGCACACCGGAACGTCGCCCGGGGGTCGGGCGGTTCCGATCGGCACCCGTCGG
The DNA here is from genome assembly GCA_022559845.1 of Amorphophallus konjac. Lineage (NCBI taxonomy): Eukaryota > Viridiplantae > Streptophyta > Magnoliopsida > Alismatales > Araceae > Amorphophallus > Amorphophallus konjac. Next base: position 209,196,675 of record CM040118.1, read on the forward strand.
GTTTGCTGTCCACGGACTGGTGGTTGCTGTTTTGCAGCGCGCGCTCCGGCGAGAATGGACGCTGCGATCAGCCCCGACGTCGGATCGACACGAGACTGGTGCCGTTGGAAAGCTAGCTTGAAGTTCTTCAACCTAGGTCTACAGATCTGGCCTGGATCTGCTCGGATCTTGACTTATGGAATTTTCAATCTTCTGTTGTATAGTTCCTGAAATCACAGGTCAGCAGAGAACTTCCCTGTGGATTACCTTTGACCGCGAGGGAGAAGTTTGAATCAGGGGTTGTGTTCGTCAGAAAAGTTGTTGCAATTTGAGCTGGGAAGACAGCAAAATTAGTTTGGACCCATTTGGATGTATCTATGATTTTATGTGATTTGTTTAGTGGATAGAGGTCGGATCTGGGATCAGGGGGACAGAACTATAGCTGGGACTGAGAACGATTTGTAGAAAATATGAAATGGATGAACCAAAACTTGAGAAAAATTGTGGATGAAGGGGTGGATGGGTGTAACCTCCAGTAAAACTGGACGAACCAAAATAAATCAAAAAGTGGACCTAAGATATGAAACTCAGGGCTACTGTCACTGTAGACAGTGACAGAACAGATCTGAGATTGAGAGTTGAACGAAATGGTAAGGATATGAAACGGTGGATTTTGAACCTCACTTATTTTTTGGATAAGGGGCTAGAAGATAGGAACCAACCCTCAAAATTTCAAATCGATCAGAACTCGTAGATGGCTTCAGGAATTCACGAACTGCACCTCTGTCCAGCAGGATAGAAAACCGAAGACGATCCCGTGGCGGCTCGAAGGCGGCACGAACGGCGGCGGCGGCGGCACAAACGATCACCGGAGGTTGAGAGGGGATGATAGAAGGGGAATACACTCTAGATATGGGGTTGTGGAAGATGAAACCATGGGGAGAGAGGAAGGGGGCGCACCAAGCTCCAAGAGACTCACAAATTTTCTGATTTTTCATGCATTAATTCTACTAAAATGAGAAATTACAACTCTTTATAGGTTACATGCCAAAGCCAATATCCACCCTTAGATCTAGGTATGGTGGAAAGGATGGATGGGATTGGATGTGACCAACCACAAAAATAACATATTTAAAGGAAGCCACTTCCTAATTTTTACAACATGTGGTCAAAGAAAGGAAGGAAAGAAAAAAAAACTAAACAACCTAGCCTAATGGAGCCAAAAGAGGGGACGCCCCCCTTCATGGGCCAAGGGCCATTCATGGGCCATGAACCATCCACAAGCCCATGCTAGACTTGGACCTTTCCAACTTAGTTGGCCCATGAGGGAGTGTAACCCAATTTGGGCCTTAAGTGCATTAATGACCCATTAGAAACCTAATGACCCAATATGGCATAAGCTCCTTAATGGACTCTACTAATGGCAACCTAGCCATGGACTCTACATTACAAATGGCCCATTGGCTTGATATAAGCCTTACAAGGAGCTCAAATGAAAGAAATTACACAATTACAATCTCATACAAGCCATAACACACAAATACACTTCACCCGTGTATGGAAATCACCTTTGATGCCCCATCAATTCTCCCCGGGTGGGAGGAACTCGACCCCGTCGAGTAGGGGTATGGCTGCTCCGGTACTCCGACAGATCCGTCACCGTGCCAAGTAGCGCGGGTATGCTCCACTCCAAGTGATCGTCACCTGCTCATTCCATATATACTCGATATGCGAACTGCTATGGGCTAAAGGTGGTCACTCCGAAGGGCACTCTCAAAAGGGAAGAAAATAGCTCGAAGACTCACTAGGAATCACTGCTGAGTCCCTATAGGTGACTGATCTGGGTATAGAAGTAAAACCGATCCCATACTCATCAGTGAGTCGACTCGCTTCACACTCACAAGAGAACGACAACGAGCTTGCACAAGACACATGCAGACCCACCATGCACTGACGCACGAATGCAAACCACACAACAATCGACTCAAAACACACCACACAAACAAACCACACAAGAAAACACACTGACTCAACTATGACCCTAGACACACCTAATGTTAGTCCGACCCGTACATGGGTGACGGCGGACCAGGACACCCGAATATGTGCCATGCATGCATGTTGTGCAACTGGGAATGGATGGCAAGGGGAACACCTATACGTCGGGTGTGGTTATGCGTGGACGGCCTTTCGAATGTGGGCGACTCGGGTGGTTTAGAAGGGCCGGGTGTAGGTGGGTCGGGATTGGTGGATGTAGATGGCCCATCCCGAGGGGAAGGGGCGTAAAAGTGGGCTTCCTTGAAGAAGGGAGTACGGGTGGTAACTCGGGAAGCCTAATAGTGAAGGGGTCAAAAGGGTCAAAGAAGGTATGACCCCTTGTGGTGGGTTCCCACAAGTCACGGTCCCACATGTAGAAGGTTTGAAGATGTGGGTAGTCACCTTCTTGAATTGTAATGGGTGGGACGGGGATCGTAGGCAAGAAGTATGATTCCTCCCTCGGACAAAAGGGTATGAATTCGGACTCGTCCGGTAAGGGAAGGAGTAAGAGGACCTCCGTGGTGACACAACCCACGGTGCAATCGGAGGTAATGGACCCTAAGGCCGGATGGATGAAGCTAAGACTAACGGGTTGCTCAAAGCCTCGGGCCAGTAGGTGCGTCAACTTCCATTGTGAATCTAATCCCATGATAAGATCGTCCAGCGTATCAACATGGTGACTAGATCGAAATGTGGTATGAAATGAGTTGACCGGCACTAAAGGTAAGGTGGGGTCCATGGATGGAAAGGGATGTGGGACCAAGCCATCCTTGAGCCAACTAAAAAGTGGCTCGGCTATGTAAAGTGTTCCCGTAAGAAACACGGGTGGCTCGGGTCTTGGTGGCTCTAAATGGGATAGTTCCGAATCAAGTTCGGAAATAGAGAGTGATGACATTGGAGCTCTCATGGGTGAGGAAGGAATGTCCTTCTCATGGTGAAGGGGTCCTTGGGGTGGTTCCGGGAACAACCAATCTACCCCGATATACCGATCTAGGCTAGTACTAAACCGATCTAGGCTTGTACTAAACCTTTGCACTTTTCCCCGCATGGCTTGGAACATTGCGCCCACTTCATCTGGACTATAGGCTCGGGATGTGGCCATGGTGGCCAAGATGGGGTTGGGTCCCCTAGGAATGGATATGCAAGGCCATTTGGACAAAACACTAGACACGACCCTAAGTAATGCAAAGTTGGAATGTGACTCGACGACAACCTAGACACAACCAAGACTCGGTACGTGGCGGAGATAAGCGATCCGAAGATCACTCGCGCAAGTGTGCGGCCTTTCCGATAGGCGTAGCCTAACGTTCGGACAACACCTTTTGATATACCGAGTAAAGGGATGCGATGCAAAAAGACACTTTTTTTATTTGTTTTAAAACAATGATGACCCTAAACATGACTTAGACAATGACTAATGACTAGACGTACATGACACTCTTTTTTTTTCTTTTGGACACCCTAGACTCAAACTCGCTCTGATACCAAATTGATGCGGGACGAGACCATGGACACGACAAGCTCGTGACTGCCCCTTAACGAGGGAAGCGTCGGATGTGCGCGGTTGAGAAACCGGCTGTGAGCTAGGGTGGTCGGCTCTCACTTGTGCCCGGATCGGGTCACGGGACGGTAACGCTCTCTCTCGCAGCAGCGGTGATATAAATAGAAAGCGAGCTAATTACCCTATCATGCTCTCTAGCAGTGGCATAAGCAAGTATATATGAAAATTAAGCAAAATGCCAAGTAAGGGAGCGAATGCGATACCTCCACGCGCTCGGCGTGGGGACGACGGGGCCGGCTGAAAACTCGTATTCCCGGGAGACTTAACACACAATAATTACAGCAATGGGAACATGCCCACTCCACGCAGGGAGGTAAAGGGCTATACAAATGGGCCTGGGAGGACCGAATTCGGGTTGACGGGCAGCTTCGGGTGTTGATTCGGCTACATGCGTGTTCACGACCGTGGGGCCCACGTGCTGTCCGGAGGGGTCGTGTGGGACCCGGTGGCGCCACTGTAGTGTGGACACTTAGGGAAGTGTTCCCTGGGCTGGCGGCACACCGGAACATCGCCCGGGGGTCGGGCGGTTCCGATCGGCACCCGTCGGGTTTGCTGTCCACGGACTGGTGGTTGCTGTTTTGCAACGCGCGCTCCGGCGAGAATGGACGCTGCGATCAACCCCGACGTCGGATCGACACGAGACTGGCGCCGTTGGAAAGCTAGCTTGAAGTTCTTCAACCTATGTCTAAAGATCTGGTCTGTATCTGCTTGGATCTTGACTTATAGAATTTTTAATCTTCTGTTGTACAGTTCCTGAAATCATAGGTCAGCAGAGAACTTCCCTGTGTATTGCCTTTGACCGTGAGGGAGACGTTCGAATTAGGGGTTGTATTCTTCAGAAAAGTTGTTGGAATTTGAGCTGGGAAGATAGCACAATTAGTTTGGACCCGTTTGGATGTATCTATGATTTTCTGTGATTTGTGTAGTAGACGAAGGTCAGATCTGGGATCAGGGGGACAGAACTGTAGCTGGGACTGAGAATGATTTTTAGAAAATATGAAATGGACGAACCAAAAATTAAGAAAAATTGTGGATGAAGGGGTGGATGGGTGTAACCTCCAGTAAAGTTGGGCGAACCAAAATAAATCAAAAAGTGGACCTAAGACATGAAACTCAGGGCTACTGTCACTGTAGACAGTGACAGAACAGATCTGAGATTGAGAGTTGAACGAAATGGTAAGGATATGTAACGGTGGGTTTTGTACCTCAATGTTTTTGTGGAGAAGAGGCTAGAAGATAGGAACCAACCCTCAAAATTTCAAATCGATCAGAACTCGTGGCTGGCTTCAGGAATTCACGAACTGCACCTCTGTCCAGCAAGACAGAAAACCGAAGATGATCCCGTGGCGGCTCGAAGGCGGCACGAACGGCGGCGGCGGCGGCACAAACGATCACCGGAGGTTGAGAGGGGATGATAGAAGGGGAATACACTCTAGATTTAGGGTTGGGGAAGAGGAAACCAGGGGGAGAGAGGAAGGGGGCGCACCAAGCTCCAAGAGACTCACAAATTTTCTGATTTTTCATGCATTAATTCTACTAAAATGAGAAATTACAACTCTTTATAGGTTACATGCCAAAGCCAATATCCACCCTTAGATCTAGGTATGGTGGAAAGGATGGCTGGGATTGGATGTGACCAACCACAAAAATAACATATTTAAAGGAAGCCAATTCCTAATTTTTACAACATGTGGTCAAAGAAAGGAAGGAAAGAAAAAAAAACTAAACAACCTAGCCTAATGGAGCCAAAAGAGGGGGCGCCCCCCTTCATGGGCCAAGGGCCATTCATTGGCCATGAACCATCCACAAGCCCATGCTAGACTTAGACCCTTCCAACTTAGTTGGCCCATGAGGGAGTGTAACCCAATTTGGTCGTTAAGTGCATTAATGACCCATTAGAAACCTAATGACCCAATATGGCATAAGCTCCTTAATGGACTCTACTAATGGCAACCTAGCCATGGACTCTACATTACAAATGGCCCATTGGCTTGATATAAGCCTTACAAGGAGCCCAAATGAAAGAAATTACACAATTACAATCTCATACAAGCCATAACACACAAATACACTTCACCCGTGTATGGAAATCACCTTTGATGCCCCATCACTTTCAGAGTCTGAGTATACCTCTAGGGATGATCCTTTCTGATCACTCCCTTGATCGCTCATGCCTGCCACAAGGCATTGGTCTTCATGCTCTTCCCGGACTTTGGTTAAGCCATCCAAGATATCCTTCGCGGACCTGCAATGGGAGATAAAAGGAAACTGATTAGAACTGACTGCAGCAGTGAACAATTTTAAAACCAACCGATTTTGATCATGTTTATGCTTATGATTTACAGCCCAGACAGCTTTGTCTTTAGGCAATTCATAGGGACCACAAGAGACAAGCTTCCATAGCTTAGGGTCGTATGAATTGACTAGACTGAACATTCTTCCTAACCACAAATCAAAGTTGCAACCATCAAACACCAGTGGAGAACTGAGGGTGTACATATTGGTAGTCATTGATCTGGATCTCTCTAGATCGTTAGATCTATGAAGAATTAGAGCCTTAGCTCTGATACCAATTGAAGTCCCGCGATCAATGACACCCAAGAGGGGGGTGAATTGGGTGTTTACAAATTTTAAAGAAACTTTTAGCTTTTTACAAAATATGTGATAAACATTAATTAGCAATTTGAAAACATTTTAACCAATTCTCTCAATCTCTCTGTTCCCACACGACCATATAACGAATACAATCAAACCACGCAAAAAACACACAATGCACAGCGGTTTTTAAGGTGGTTCAGATGCAACGACGGCAATCCTACGTCCACCCCTCACCAAACCCGATGAGGCTTCACTCGGGGATAAATCCCCAAACGGAGACGACGTTCCAACCACACATGCAGGACGACGCCTGCACACATACACGGGGATGCGCTCCAACACACACACACACACACACACACACACACACACACACACACACACACACACACACACACACACACACACACACACACACACACACACACACACACACACACACACACACACACACACACACACGGAGACGAGGTCTCCAACACGACCTGATAACCGGATCAACGACACACACACTTGCTGCGACAATTGTAGCACTTTACACATACAAACACTATGATCTAAATAAAACCACACACACACGTAGATCTAGGAAGACCTACGCACACACGAATGGAACACCACGACGACCACACACTACCACTGATCTGAGACGATCCACACACACACTGATGTTTGCAATTTATGAGAAACACAAATGAAAAACTCTAGGCACAATATGCTAAAACGAATAAACCACAGTTTAGAATGCTCCTGATTAAGGCTCCCCCTGAGTGCGTGCTTCAGATCTTCCATTGATTACTTCTTTACTTGAATGGTTTAAGACTCGACTTGAATGGCCTTGTATTGGATGTAGGTTTCCTTGCACGGAGTACTGTTCACTGCTATAGTACTTCTTCTTCTCTTCACTTGGAAAGCCTTCCCTTAAGCTCTTCTTAACACCCTTGCTTGATTGGAACTCCCTGGCTTTGGAAGATGACTGAATGGCTTCAGTTGATGCTTGAATGGCTTCGATCAGATGAAGAACTTGGTTGAAGGAATGTTGTTCATGGTCATTGTAGCAACCTTCCCTTGATAGCTACTATCTTGATCTCTCTTGGTTGATTTGTTGTTGCTTCAGTTCATGGGAAGATGAAGGCTTCAAAATAGATCTTGGATCTTCAACTATGATGAGGCTTTGATCTCCGAATCACTGTTCACGGCTACAGTGATATTCCTCCTCTTCCTTAAGCCAACTTGATCCCTCTTGTTCTCTTAGAGTCTCTTATGGTTTATGACCTCAAAGAGAGGTTTTATAACCCTTGGAAGGTTAGGAGACAAGCCCCAGACCCAGATCCACAATTTCTAGGGTGATTGGGAGCATTGGGATTAAAGAAATGGGGAAGGGAATCTCTCCACGGATTGGAAACAAAAAGTCAAAGTTGGAGGCTTCGGGGCTGGCGGTCGACCGGAGATGGGCTAGCGGTCGACTGCTCTGAGAAAACCCTGTAGAAGATTGCTTGCTGTTATTTTCGGTTGACCGGGATCAGCCGGCGGTCGACCGCTCTGAGAAAAATTGTAGTTTTCTGAATTCTGGTAATTTTGGTCGACCGCCAGCTACAGGTAGGTCGACCGCCAGCTACAGTAAATTTCGGACCACTACATTTTAGCCACAAACTCCATTGCAACCCTTCCAAACTCTGTGGCATCAAACTCCTTTGATCTTGGAGGGATTATACAAAGAATTTAACCTACAAAACCATGATAAAAATGATTAGAACTTGAGCTTAATAATCAATATGACCAATGTATGAAATGCATACATGAAGGCCCATGTTCAAGGTGCATACAAACACTTTAACCATAAAAGCTTTAAGCTAAAGGTCAAGAATTATTTCTATGCAAGTGAGCAAAGTATGAGAACACTTTAGCCATGCACATATACAAGTGAACACTTTGAAAACATGATTGACTAAAGATCAAGATCTATGCATTTGTCCAATATGAATGCATCATGTAACCAAGCTTCATGAAGAGTATGCATAGGAAGCATTCAAAGCACATGTTCAACTCAATCATATTCAACCAATCGACAGGAACAATCAACCATTTAGTTTAGTTATCATCGTTCACTCAATCACACAAAATCATAGCATTACACACTAAGTTTAGTTAACATCAAAACCATAGCTCAACAGCAAAAGCAAGAACAAGCAGAGTCAGTCTGCAACAGACGCTGCCTAACAGCTTGACCCTGGGGAACACTCTCCTCTCTTCTTCTAACCCGGAAGGAACCACTAGTGACACCCAATCACTAGCAACCAGAGACCCAAGTCTCTCTTCCTCTAAATCGGAGGGAATCCACAAGTGACACCCAGTCACTTGCAAACCGGAGGACCAATCCTCCCTTCCTCCAAACTAGAGGGAACCACCAGCGACACCCAATCACTAGCAACCAGAGACCCAAGTCTCTCTTCTCCTGAATCCACAGGAGGAACCCTGACCTCAAACCAGAGAATTAGAAAACACAGTGGAAAATGAAAGCAACAAAACAAAATAGAACAAACAGAAAATGAAAATGAATGTAGCTCTCGTAGGAGCAGATTGGTTTGGGTCTGATCCAGAAACTGACAGATAGCTGGACACTGCCTGCTTCAATCTCTATCACTCTCTCTTCTCTTTCTCTTCTTCTCTTTTCTTCTTCTTCTCTTATCACACACTAGCTCCCTTCTCTCTTTTCTTCTCCTTCTTCTTCTTCTCTTCTTCTCTTCTTCTTCTTCTTCTGCTGCTGGAAACTCTCTTTTCAGATGGAGACAGACGGCAACTTTTAGCTTTCAGCCCTTAGCAGCTCCAGCACCCTTCTTCGAAGGGTTGGGTATCCTTATATAGGAGTAGGGGCTCCGTATGGATGAGGCATAAGAACCCTACTGAAACCCCATTAGTCCACATGGCAGGAATGAGAATGTTCCTCTGTTCATAGTCCTTGGATCATGTGCCCACTCATTAGCTACCTGGGATCACGTGCCAGCCTCTAGCCTTCTAGAAACACGTGCCTACTTCAGTTCGAGCTCACGTGCTGCCTTAGTCCTTGTTTGGGAAAACCTTGCACCGACCTTGCTGCAGATGTTGTCAAGGAGAACATAGCACCGACGTTGCTTGGCGAAGAGATTGCACCGACTAACACCTTGCACCGACTACGCTTGTGCGTTGAAGTATGCACTGACTGAAAACTTGCACCGACCTCATTTGTGTTTTCAGTATTGAATGCTTGCATCGTCTTTATCATTGCAGCGACCTTGTATGCTTTATCAACAGAAATGTTCATCGACCTGCACGAGGCAAAGTATGCACCGACTTGTGTGAGCTAAAATCTACACCGAGGTTGAATATGCAAGTGAAACAATGCATGAGATGCAGATGCAATGACTTAGACATGCACCGACTAGGTTATGTGAGATGCAAGAGAAGACAACCGTAGTATGTGCTTGAGACGCAACGTGAGACGCAAACTATGCACAGAGGTTATGCTAAGACACAAATCCATGAGACGTAAATAAAAATATGTATGAGACACAAGGCATGTGCTAGAGATGCAGAATGAGACGTAGTTCATGCACTGAGACACATATGCACATGAGACGCAGTATGAGATGCAAATATGAAACACAGATGTGCACTGACCCTATATGTGTTAGCTAAAAGAACATGCATGCGGCTAAACCCTGCACAGACTTGCTCGTAGTAAGCTGCACAGACCTTATGAACACTAACGAAAACATGCACCGAGGTTATGCACAGACCTTCCACGCAGCTGGCTATCATGAAGTACACGGACCTTGAATGCATGCTGTCTGTACTAGCATTGACCTTGAACTGTTCGATGAAATGCCATGCAGACTGAAATGGCTTGCATTGACTATAGAGGGATATACACTGACCTTGTGTAGACCCAAGGTAAATGTGCACTGACATATGCATGCGTATGACAACAGATGCACAGTCCAATGACATGCACACCAACTATTCGATGTAATGGGTATGCATGCAACCTAATATGTAGTGGTCTGAAATGTGCTTGGACTTCATGTGCAATGGACAGAGATAAGCGTGGACCTCATAAACCACTTAATATAGCATCAACACACATAAAACTAACTGCAGTATTAAAACATATGAATCCTGTAAGCACACTCAACACATATGAACTAAGTGTGCGTATGCACCGATGTTACTTACATGAAATGCTGCTAGCACCGACCTCAGTGGTGCATAGACCAATAATGTGCATAGACCTTGTGTATGCACGAACAGTAATCTGTTTGATGAAATGACCTTGTGTATGCACGACCTTAGTATGCACAATGAACAACTAGCATGGACCTTATGTGCATATGACTTAACAACCTAAGAGAAAATGCATATATCATGCAAATGAATATCATGACAACATTAATGCACACAAATCAATGCACATCAATCAATTCTCATTAATGCACAGTGCAATGACCAGATGCATCATCATTCAATCTTGCATGCAAACACATGATGACTTATAGTGTTTGCTATCATCAAAACCACATGGGCACAACATCTTCATCTTTGATCCTCAGTTGATGATAACTGGACCTTAGGTCTATCTTTAAGAAATACTTTGTTCAAGAGTTTTGGTCGAACAACTCATCAATATGCGGCAATGGGTACTTATTCTTTATGTTTAATTGATTCAACTGTCAGTAGTCGATGCATAACCTGAGGGATCCATCTTTCTTTCTAACAAATAGAACAGGCGCACCTTGCGGGGATGTGCTCGGCCTGATAAAACCCTTCTCTGGCAATTCTTGTAGCTGCTTCTTCAACTCCTTAAATTCTGTGGGGGACATCCTATAAGGAGCTTTAGAAACGTGTGTTGCTCCCAACATTAATTCAATAGAAAAGTTTACTTCCCTCGCAGGCGGTAAACCAGGTAGTTTAGAAGGAAAGATAATGGAAAATTCTTTTACAACGGGAATTTCCTCAATAATTACTTCTTTAGATTCGGTGATAACTATAGAAGCAAGGAAAGCTTCACAACCTTGCGAGATGAGTTTCAAGCACGAAGAGAAGAAATAAGAACATGATGCTTTCGATACTTGATCCCTAGGAAAGAGAACTTCGGAAGGTCTGGTTTGTAGAAAGAAATCCTCCTATGGCGACAATTTATGTCGACATAGTGGTCCGACAACCAATCTATTCCTAAGTTTGCAATGTAACCTTTCATGTCTAGGCATACAAGATTTGTAGGAAGATTATGACCTTCTATAGTTACCTCACTATTAGGGTGGTGATCTTTGAGTTCAGCTCTAGAACCTAGGGGTGTAGTAATTGCTAAGTCCGAAAGTAAAGGAACCGATAAAATAGGTAAAGTTTTTGCAAAAGTAGTGAAAATGAAAGAATGAGATGCTCTAGTATCAAATAAGACAAAAGTCGGATGCGACTAAGTTAGGATAGTACTTTCAATCATGTCACCTTCCTTAGTAGGTTCATCATCCATGACGGCATTTAGACGACCTTGCCGCATGCGTCCTCCATCATTCTTTGAAGGTTGCTCCTTCATGAGCGGGCAATCTGGCATTCTTCGCTCCCGGCTGGCACAACGTAAGTAAGTGCCAAGATGCTTCCAGCATTCTTCGACAGAGTGTCCGAACTTCTCACAAAATGTGCAAGCCTCCATGACTTACTTTTCTTCTTCCTTGACTCTTTTTTTCTTGTCGTTGCCCTTGCCATTGGGAGATCTCTTCTTGTTCTCATGAGATTTGTAAGTTCCCGTGATACTAAATTCATCTCCTTTCTTCTCTCTCGTCATGTTTACGGCTCAATTTTTCATTCTTTCCCTTGAATTTCTCCCCCTTTTGAAGGGTTCTCTGGCACAAATGTGCCCTATGCACCATCTCCGAATAAGTTTGGATATTTTATGGGCCTAGTTGTTTGACAAATCTTGACCTCAATTCATCCATGAATCTATTGGCCTTGAGGAGCTCCGTGCTGACGAGATGTGGAGCATAAGGTGCTAGGCGTGAAAATTGTAGCTCATACTCAGCTACCGACATCATTCCTTGCCTTAGCGCGCCAAACTCGGCTGCCTTGCTTTTCCGGACATGCTCCGAGAAATAATTCTCACGAAAGAACTCGAGGAACTCTTCCTAGTTGAGTTGTGCATTCGATAGATGAGCCGATGTGGCTTTCCACCATGTACGAGCATCTTTGTTTAGTTGAAAGGTCGCTAGCAGGACCTTCTCTCGGTTCGTGCATTGCATAACTTGGAAGATCCAGTCCATTTCGTCAATCTAATTCTCTGCTTCATTAGGATTTGTCGATCATGAGAAATGAGGAGGGTTCATACTCCTGAAATTATGATGTAAGTCTCCGACGCCAGCTCGTGTGCCAGCCTGTGCCATCGTTTGTAGGGCTTGAGTAAGACCAGCAATAGTTTGTTGCATCGCCTCCCAATTAGCTCAGTTTCCAGCCATTGGGAAGATAAGGTTCCCGAGAAAATAAAGATTTTGTCATTTTCTTGGAATTCATGTGGTTAAATTATTTCTCATGTGTAGAAGTTAATGCTTAGTATAGAACTACCTTATTCCCGCTCTACCCAATCGCACATAGGTTGGGAAAAATAAATCCTTCCTAGTTCATAGGTTGGGAATCCTTAGAACCTTGGACTTAAATCCTAAGACTCAACATTTTCCTAGGACTTAATAAGCCTAGGCTCTAATACCATCTTAGTTGTCACACCCCGAGATATACATCAGAAACAAATCGGGAACATGAACAGCCGGCAAAGTAAGTCTCTAGCTAGTAAGACAATCAGACCGCCATATTCATAAAACAGCATAAGTATTGTACACAATATCCTATGACAAAAACCTTCAACTTTATTGATCAAATAATCAAAGTTTACAACTAACAAGGACTCTTTTAACAATATGACTCACTAGACTCAAGAAAATAGAAAATACGTCGACATGTCCTTGAATTAACATAATGGACTCAAGACACTCTAGGGCTTCCCTCGATCTTCAATCACTCTCAGAATCGCCACTTGAATAATCCGACTCGGATCCACTAGCACTTCCTGAAAAGATTGGAGAATGTAGGGAATGAGCACACTTGCCTAGTAGGTATCTTTGTGTCAACATAACTGCATAGTTTACATGTATGTTCATGGTTTAGCTCTAGCAAGTAAGATAATGAGAGTGAGAAAAAACATGTGATAAAAACTATAGTAACAACAAGTAGCAAGATATGAATGTAAGGACATGATATGGCAAGAATATATGATCATGGTCTAGCAAGAATATAAGTTGGCCTTTCAATCAAGAATGTACTATCATGTAACGAGAATGTACCATTCCATAACCTTGAGAAGGCGAGAATGTCATGTAACGAGAATGTACTTTATCAAGCAAGCATGTAATTTCATGAATGGCCCCGTGGATTTCGCCAGTTTATAGAAAAAGTACTCTCAGTGCAATGCGACGTCAGTAATCATTATAGCCCATGGTTAATACTACATTTCTGGCCATCTGCCGAGGGGGCTAGACTGGAGCCCTTGGACACCGTCCGTGCGCGCCCTTGCATCTTCAAGTTATAAATCTAGTTACTTCCACGAGAAATATCAATAAGTTCGGCCAAGAATGTCAAAGTCAATAATTCAATTGAGATGATAGTAAGCAAGGCATGAACGTACCAATTCCTTGAAAAAGAGGTCAAGAATGAATTAAAAGGACGTTGTGCTATGGAAGAATTTCAACAGTATCACGGCATATTTCATAAATTCCATAGTTTATTAATGACTTAATAAGCAATGTTTTAGATTCCAGACCATCATAAGATCATCTGGGACTGCCAATAGAACAGAATCACCCCTTGGGTCAGACCTCAGGTTGGCAACTTTGACAGAACGTGGTTTCAAGAGGACTGTTATCTTGAGGTAGCGGTCGAGTAGGGTCCGCGATCAGAAGTCTATCGACCAGAGCTGGAAATGCAAGTTGAGTCGACTTGAACAAGAATGAGTCGACTTGGAACAGGAACACACTGGCATGAACAGGGTCATTGGCCAGCCGCTATCTATAGGTAGCGGTTGATCGAGGGTCGTGATCAGGATATAACACATAAATCGTGAAGTGCTTTTCTAGACATGGGTTTTTAGGGTACAATCAGCTCAGCGTCCTAGTGGGAATCCCAGGCTCGCAGCGTCTTACGGAGTCTTTGAAACATGAACTCCCTGTCCGACAGAAGGAATATCCGATGGAGAGGCATTCAATGTCCAAGAAGGTTTCATATCATGTGCAAGTGACTTATAGCAATGTACCAAAGTACAGGCTATGTACCAATAACGGAGAATGATAGAAGATGAGAGTGAACAGGTCCAAAATAGAAATCGATATATAAGAAGTACCATCAAAGGTTAGAAATCCCTTTAGTACCAAACTATAAGGTTTAATGTGAAATTAGCATAAGATGAAATTAACTTTTAAATCATGGGAGTCATAAAACATAATCTCCTTTGAAACATGCTATAACATAAGCATAAACATCACAAACATAGAATATATACTATTATGCATAGAGAGAAAATCATGACACTTGATCTGGTTACTATTTTAGGTGAATAGAACACAGATCACGGTTCTATCATAGCCGCTATCTGGAAGTCACAGTTTCTGATGGACCGCTATCTGTCTTCATCAGACAGAAACAAATCCCAACCTTGCAGGGCCTATTTCTATTGTAGATAACGATGCAAACTATCTAAAACTAAAAGAGGAAGCATGACGGCATGTGACTAATGCATGATAAGGCATGAATTTTACCAAAGTTATTATCTTTTTCATTAGCATTGCATCGATAACATGAAAATAAAATCCTATTGCGCGATCAAGGTCAAACATGAAATACTACGAGCATGGTGCATGAAAATGAGATGAAAATGAGAGGGAACGGAGGGCTTTTACTCTTAACATGATGTCTAAGCCAATTATGAGACAACCTACCTCTTAGATTGATCCTAGACTTCGAATGTCTCACCGGAAGGAAGCTCTCGTTCCTGCGCGTCCTTTGTAGAAACAGCAACATCCGCACTTTCTAACTCCTTGACTGCTTGTCCGCCTAACACAAAAATTGGTGGGACGTTGGAAGACACTAAGGGGAATAAAAAGTTCTAAAGTCATAACTCAAAAATATGATATTATACCTTCGATCCTCGTGATCCAAAATTAGGGTTCGCACCGGACGGATCTGGGACCTATTTATAGGGAATGACCTAGGGCTATAGTTTACCTTCGAATTTAGCATCCTATTGGGTGTCAAGTCGATCCCCTAAGAGTCTTGGGTAGGTTTCCTCTATAGATCACATCGAATCATGGCTGATTGGTGGATAGGAATCTGAGTTTTCCATGTTTATCTACTTTCTGGTTTCGGAAGCTGGTAGCGGTTTGGTCTGGACCGCTATCATCAGAACACGGTCGCATGATAGACCGTGACCTAGTCCGTTTCTCCAAAAATTGAGTTCTGTTCAAATTCCATTTCTAATTCTCCTTTATCCCCTTATCTTAATTAGGGAACCCTCCCCCTAACACATCTCTAGGGATTGGGCTTGGGCCAAAAGTCTCAAATTAAAGCTTTAAGGCCTTTTTGAAGTGGGCTTAACCATTTAGTTATTAATTGGGCCTTTAACCAAAAGGCTTTAACTTATTTAGCTCATTTAAGTCTTTTAAGATTATTTAATGCCTAAATAAATCCTCTTTAAATTTCTAATAATTCCAAAAAAATTCCAGGGGTGCTACATCAATTGAGTCATTATGCATTTTTTTTAATTCAAGGTGAGAAAATTGAAAATAGCCACATTTCAGCACTCAACAGACATAATGCAGACACCACACTTCTGACTGCAGACACAACTCAGCATATACTCAGCATACTTCTCCCCCTTTGACATCATCAAAAGAGGAGGAAAGTAGATATGAAAGTAAAACTTTGATGTAAACTTGGAACATAGGGAGAAACAAGAAACAAGTATGTCATCTGTGAATAAAATTCTGCCAGAATTCAAGAGCTGAGCGAAGACTCATAAGGTTAAATCTTATCTGTTCCATGCCCATAAAATCATAAAACTGAGTGTGAGATTCTTCGGTCATAAAGCTGCTTATGAAACACTCCTTCAGAATTTTTGAACTGGTTTAAGACTAATAACCCTAGAGTTTATCATAAAAGACTCAAGAATTACTTAACACAGATTTAATAAACCTAAGCCAGTCTTTTCAAATGAGTGCCCTAGATTACCTCTCTCCCTTACTTCTATTTTTAGTGGTTGCTTTAGGAAATACTTCAACTAGTGTGGAGATTAAACATTATATACGATTTCTAAATTTTTCCTTGCAGGTCCTTCTTGCTACATTTTTCTGATTTTATTTTATCCTTTCAATTTAGTAAGGGCATTTAAGTCTAGCACACCCCTTTTAGCATGAGGATACACGTTGTTTAGATGCCAGTATCCCTAGTTACTCAGTGTGGCTGACTATCTTGCTTCATTTTGAGCAGAGGTAGCATGTCACTTCATGACATTATTCATCTCATTTCATTGAAAAGTGACCAATATTTTCTATTATTTTCATGCCATTGCTCTGCCTTTTGTATTTTTCAAAAATTTTCAGTAGAGTTGACTTTGACACTTCATGACACAGTCCACTTTACTTCAGAGGTAAGAGGACATGGTTTCTCCGTGGACCATTGTCATTGCTCTGTTATAAACTGGCCTTAGGGATTTTCAGATTGATTCCAATGTTTAATAACAATACTTAGATTAAAGTATATCCCCAAAGTTGCCACTGTACTTTAAGTTTTTAGGTCCAGAGAAGGTTTTTTAAGACAAATTTTCAAGGACTGATTTAGTTTTATTAAAGCTATATATAGTTATCTCCAAGCCTATAGCAATGCACTCTAAGAATTATTATCCCTAAACCTTCAAATTACCTTAGGCATTCACAAAGCTTTAAGAAAGAAGAATATTATATCAGTTTACTCTAAAACAAGTAACTTATGAACAGATAAAGATCTCTCCCTGAATCCAAGTTCACTATTCAAGGAATCAGAATTTTGATGGATGAGAATAAGGAGTCAGAATGTCAAATGATTAGTAGAATTATACTCACTCCCTCTATCTAAAGTGAGTTATAAACATGAGACTGAGAAGATTATGCCAAGAGGAATGATAGACAAGGAGAAACACACATAAATTAGTTTCTGTTGGCATAAAAGATGGGTTTATTGACTAATTTAAGACTCATCATCTTAAGGCAATAAATGCATAAACTTGACTCCCCCTATCTAAAATGAGTAATGAGCCTGAGGAAGGTCAGAAAAAAAATAATGAAGACATTATCTCCTCCTGACTGCCTGATTGACTATCTTTTGGTACTGAGCGGAGAACTTGATCCGAAGATCCCTCACGCATAGTGAAAGTTTTCAGTTGGACCTAATCGAACCTTCCACATATCACCATTTTATATACCAAATTGATAGCTGGAGCACAAGCAGTAGAGAGTAGAATGGCTTGACAACATGACAAGACTAGACATTTACAGGCAGACATGCTGGCAGATAGGCTCCCCCTAACTCAGTACACTAGAAAATTTGAGCCACACACACAAGAAACATGCACTAGAGTTTAATGACATAGACTCACGAGATTATGTAGAGCCCAAGTTCCCTTCTCAAAGTAGAAAATTTATCATGATTCAATGGCTTTGTGAATATGTCAGCAATCTGATGCAATGTATCAACATGATGCAGTTCAATATTTTTCTTGGAAACTTCATCTCTTAAAAAATGATGTCTTATTTCAATATGTTTTGATCTTGAATGTTGGATTGGAGTTTTAGAGAGATTAATTGCACTAGTGTAACGACCCAGAACCTGGATATCGGGCGAACCCGATACCACTTGGATCCTTAGAGGCCACCTACGAGCGGGAAAGCTCGAAAGGGTTAGAAAGGTGTGTGGAGGTACATTAAAATTTAAAATAATACAGGAACAAAAATATAATTAATAGTTGAAATGACAGAAAATAAAATTACATTTTCAATTAACAAATTAATTTTAGAGTCCAACTACAGAGTCTAGTCCAACAAGTACAGTATACAGGAAAAGAAACATACTCTAACGCCGGGTGAACACCCGACTCTAGCACTAAGAACCAAAGCACTACACCTCTAAACCACGAGGAGGAACCGCTACACCTGAAAAGCAAGGGGTGAGCCTCATCACATTGGCTCAGTAGGGGTCCAGCGGATCCCCACTATGAAACAACAACGGTAAACAACAGTGCTACAACAACAACAACAACAGTAACAGGAGTAACAACAACAAAAGCAGCAACTGTAACGACAATAGTCGAAGAAACCAAGGCTCGCTACAAGCTACTCCTAACGGCAAAAAAAGAATGCCCGATCCCACAGTCATGAATCGCCGAACCAACAAGAGACACTCTGGCCACACTGCTAGGAAACACCACGACACCTCTGTCACCAAGGCCCGTCCTCACTAACAAAGCCCAACTCAAGACCATACGGTCTAAGAGTACTAACACACACGATCTCGTCATCGTGTACTCTACACTGACTAAGGGTGAAGCCTTGGTAACTCTACCAGAAACCCTAGACCACAGTGTCGATAAGACACCTAAACCACTCAAGAACCACGTCAACATCGACGGAAACTCAACCTCGAATCACAGGTCAAGAGAACCTGATGTAAAACTGACCTTGGACCTATTTTGCAAGCATTCAAATTTGAGCAGCGGACTCACACTAGTGAGCTCACCCGTATGGCACACACTAGGGCCCGAAGGCAACTAGGCGATGTTGGAGAGGGTCCGAGGTGGGACCATGAGGCTCCAAGGGTTGGCAAGCTTGGGGAGAACCCAAAATGGGCCTAGGATGCCCAAATCATGGGCGGCCAACACACCAAGGGTGTGGATTCACTCTCAACTCGCCCGCGGTGGTCACTCAATTTGGTGGCAATGTAAAATCGGACACTCTCTTACCGCCGACGGAGTAACTATAGCAATACTAAGCTAAGCAAGTCCAATACAGCAATGAGGGATGTTCAGGAGCTCACCTAGCCGGCATGAAGATGCCGACTCCGGCCGGAGACGGGGGGGAGCGGGGAGGCGAGGGTATGTACCCGCACGCCGCGTCGGTGTCGCTTCAACCTGAAAGTGTAAAGAGTACAACACTACGCCTCTCGCAGGAGGGATGATCTTGGGGTGGGGATTAAGTTAATTACATCCAAAACTACCTCCACGCAGGGAGGGGCCTTCAGCCGGCCAAGCGGGTTGGGGATTACGCAATGAAACTTGACCTCCCGAGCTCCACCGGTTCTGCCCTGCTTCAGGTTCACTGGATAGACAGTCGGAGACGGTGCTTCCACGGGTTCCACGGAACTCGGATCTTGACGAGACCAGCGCCAAAAGTTTCCCAACTGACAGAGGATGAAGCTTGAATTTTTGGGGAAGCTTTGATACTCGGGGCTGACCGCGCCGGCAACTGGAACAGGACAGCAGCGTCTGGTCTCTGGCAGGTACCGAACTGATGCAGCAAGTTGTAGAAGTCACTGTGGGCTCTCCCGGACTCCGATTGGAATGAAACTGGCGGTGATGCGATCGTGGTCGGGGTAGCTTCGAGCCAGAGTTGATGGGGATGCGATCCGATGTCAGTGGAGAGAGGGGTAACCGGAGGAGTGAGGACTGGTCTAACCTGGGACCACAGGGGGCAGTCTGCCGTCTCCGACGAAGAAAATTGGAGCAGAGGGTTCCGGTGGTCGATTGAGTCCCTTCTTCTTGGAGGTGGCATCTATCTTGAAGTAGTTTCTTCCCTCCAAAAATGGCGCTCAGAGCCTTCACGAGCTGGCCGTGGCAGAGTCTGGGACCGGACTGATTGATTCTGCCTCTGTCTGGTGCAGATCAATGTTGCTAGTTGCAGAGGGTGCCACGATCTCTAACAAGCTCTGATTGAGGCGAGACCTGAGCTGTTGGAACCTTAGCCGAGTCTTCTTTCTGTCGGCACTAACGGCGATGTCGGAAGATGTTGGAGAAGACCGGGACGATCAGATGAGTAGAGGGGTGTTGGTTCTGGCTCCTATAAACTGACCTGATACACTTGGAGTAGAAAATTTGTAACTTGAGATGCCGATGTCCAAATGCAGCTCTGCTTCTTTAGGATGAAAGAGGACTTGAGAGGGAAGAACTTTGCTGAAGAACACTTGATCTGAATCCCAAAAGGTTCATCATGGTCGGGCTTCCAATCTCGCTCTGGTTCTCTGCCTTGGGTCTTCTGCGCAGTCGTGGGAGATCAGCTCCTGCGGATAGCTCCGACCTCGGAAGCCGGCGAGACCACCACCGTTGGAAAGCGATCTCGATGATGATTCCAGAAACGTAGGTCTTGCCACCTGTATCTTTGAGAGACGGTCGTGTCTGCCTCTGCAAGTTGCTGCAACTCTGCTGTCTGAAACAGAGGCTGAATGAGAAGAAGATGAGGGGGTGGGGAAGGGGATGGCCAAGAGAGTAAGAGGTGGAGGGTGAACTTGGCTGGTATGGGGAAGGGGGGCTGCGACTTTGGGTGGTTTGGGAGGTGGGGAGATGGAAGGGCACTACCCTAGGGAGAGGGAAATTCAAATTTGGGCTTAGGGAAGAGCCCCTTCAACCTTGGGGAGAGGAAGGGGTGCTTAGGAAGTGGTGTTGGGTAGTTGGGGGTTGGGAGGTGGGGTGTGGATTGGAGGATGCCACCTTGGGTTGGGGGGGAGTTAAATGGGTGTATGGGGAAGGGGAGAGGTCTTAATGAGGGGTGATGGGAGGAGAGAGAAAATTCCGAAAATTGGGTGGAGGGAGAGAGAGAGAGAGATAAAGAGAGAGAGAGAGATAATGGGTGAGAGAGGGAAGAGAGATTTGGTAGAGAGGAGTAAGACTAGAGAATTTTTTCTATTCAAATGATTCTTCAAAAGTTGTTACAATGAGAGGGAGGGGAGGCCTATTTATAGGCTCCATACTTTCATATGACCATAATGACCCTGACAAGCTAGGTAATGACCAAAGCAGTCCAAGGGAGGGGTGTCCCTGGGCCTAGCCCACTAGTTGGGCCCAATAGCTTAACAAACCAACATAATGACACATGACTTTGGTAGATAACCTACTAACCTAGGTACATGACTCAAATAATAGGAAAATTACATGGTTTAAGACTCAAATTAAATATAAAAATTACATGACTAGACTCACAAACACATGATGAACATAATGGCATAAGTCGACGACGATTCGAGCCTCAAAAAAGTGGAGGGGCAAGGGATGCCCCCATCATACCCCCGGGGTGGGGAGAACTCGACCCCGTCGAGTATGGGTCCGCCTGGCGATAGTACTAGCTCCAGAATGTCGAGGTCAAGTCGTAACAGGTCCTCCCGACTCGCCCAAGTATCCTCAATCGGGCGACAGTTCTTCCACCTAACCAGGTAGCGCTGATACACCCTGTGCCTAGTAATGATACTCTGCTCATTCAGTATTGCCTCTACCTGCACTTGTCGGTCTCTCAAGCTATGAAGTGGAGTCCCACCGGGAGTGTCTCTCTCAAGGGGGGTAAAGGCTCGAGCTCCTCACTGGGTTCCACCGCGGGGCCCTTGTAGGGTACCAGGTCTGCCATATTGAAAGTAGGGTGTACCCCAAAACCCTCAAGTAGGTCTAGCTCATAAGTATTACTTCCAAGTCGTCTCAGAACTCGAAAGGGTCCCGAACCCCGTGCCCTCAACTTGGAGGCAGGTCCCGAAAGGAGCCGCTCCGTCGTCACCATCACCGAGTCTCCCACTTGGAACTCGCAGTGGCACCGATGAGCATCTGCCCGCCTTTTGTAAGCCTCATTGCTCTTTCCTATATGCTTGCGAGAATGCGTATGCCATGCACTATGATGCGATGTTGGTGTGAAAAGTATGGTGTGCAAAGGTGGACCTGGGCAGCCAAATGTAGACCGATCACATTTTGATGCCATGAAGACTGTGATAGACTTAGGAGGGCCGGGACATCCATAGATGAACCTTTTATGCATGGGTGTGACAAATGTAGGGGGACCCGGACATCCATGTATGCTCTCTCATGCTTAATACTCATGATGAATGAAGGTGGGCCAATACATCCAAATACGGTCCACTTATGCTTCCTACTTGACATGTGGTTGATGTGAATGAATGTATCCGATTTATGAATCATGCCCAGTGGTGTGGTAAGCCTAGGCACATGCATGTTTATCCCAAAGGTGACTTCCATGTGCATATATGTGGGATGACCTTTGAACTTCCATGTGAATGGGTCGAAGGGATCTAAGAAGGTGGGCATTATGGAGAGGAGCTCTTCCTTGTCTCCTAGGCATATGTTGTTTATGGTGATGGTTCCCTTTGTGGGTGGGGTGATGATGATTGGCGCATGGTGCATCCGGGGTGGTGAACGAGGTCGGATTTGGGTTGGGGTTGGAAGTGGAAGTAGTAGTGGCCTAGGTTGGGGTAAGATTGGGGTTGGAAGAGGAAGGTGGGGTGGGTGTGGAGGCTTGATTTGATTGGTTTTGGAAGGTGTGTCCCTTTTAGGGGGTGATAGAGGCGTAGTGGTGGGGGCCAAGGGGATTTGTGGGGTAAGGGTTTGGTGATAGATTTTGGATTGGGGGGTGGTGGCCATCATGGGCTTCGGTGGAGGGGTGGACACGGAGCGCACATGGGCTGGTGGAGCTATGGTTGTGGTGGGGACTTGGAGGTAGGGTGTAGATGTAGTGGTGGGAGAGGTGGGAAGTGGTGGGGATTGGGTGATTGTGGTCTTGGGTTGGCCAAGGGGAAATGAAGGAGTTGAAATGCTCTTTGGGCTTTGGTGTTCGGAATGGGAGGGGAAAATATATCTAGCCCTAAGTTGTTCCTTCATGTCTCCCCATGTTGTGAGGGGAGCTTCCCTTCTAATTATCCTTAAGCCTTCAATTTTCAACCAATGAGTGTGGGCCCGTTTGGTAAGTTGTAATTTGGCAAATCGGACTTTCTCATCCTCGGACATGGGATACCAAGTGAAGTAATGATCCATGGAAGCCTCCCATTCTAAATACTCATTATGATGAGTCCCATCAAAGGTGAGAGGTGAGGGAGGAGCCCTACTATCATTCATCCATGGGGCAGGCCAATTTTCTTCTAGTTGATCAAGTCGTCTAGATAGGTTATCAAGCTTGCCATTGGCATGGGTCAAGGTTTTCATGAGGTAACTGACGTGGCCAGGGAAGTCATGGGTGTTAGTGGTAGGTATCCCTTGGGGTTTTGGATTCATGGTGGTATTTAGAAGAGGATGGATTGACTTGATAATGGACTCCTGATGCGGGACGGAACTGACAAATGGACTAAACCTATGATGAAGACCAAGTGCGGCCAGCACTCACACGTGACAAGGCAAGCCGAGAGATCGACCTCCATACTATTCCTCCGAAGAGAGGCGTCTCTCAACAAGAAACCCAAGTCCACGGTCGTCCCTATGAGGGAAGCGAGTGGATCAAAGCGGCAAAGGAGCCGACGCGCAACTATAGGAGTCTAGTCCGAGCTCGGTGCTCGACTAGGGCCACAGAATGGGATACTCTCACTCACGATCTCGCGGTGTTGAATGCTAGCTAGGATCCCTACACTCTCACGCGGCATACAAGATCACACACTAGTAAAGCAAAATGCCAAGGGGGGGGAGCGTCGCACGTACCTCCATGCCTAGGCGTGGGGAAGGAACCCCGGTCGAGACCGACAACCCCGATACACACAATGAAAGAATAGGTACAAGCCAGCAATGGTGCCCACTCCTCGCAGGGAGATAACAGGCTACAACAATTCCATTCGGGGTGGCCGATACACGGGCTGACGGGCGGCACTCGGTGAAGGGTTGGCCACGAGGAGGGTCCGGATGACGATCGGCAGGATCGCAGCAACGCGCGACTCGGCGGTAAACGTTCCCACGAATGGATCCGGAGTCCGATTGGGGCGCCGTCAGCGAGGGCGCGTAGTTAGGTCGCAGGAGGAAGCCTCGGCCAAAAGGCGTGCTCAGATTCCGTCCGTGGAAGCCGTGGCCGCACCTGCAAGTGGGGACAAGGAATCTGCTCCCAGAACTGCGCTGTCGAGCGGGGAAAATGGTAACTCGCTGCTCCGGTAGGCGAACGAGGCCCCGCTTGTGGGAGGACGTCGGGGACGCAGAGCAGCAGGTCCGGACCAAAGAGCTCGATCAGATCTGGTCGTGGTTGGACGCTGTCAACTTTGGAAATCGCCGGTTGTCCTGGCACCGGGTGGACTGGGCAGACCCGCGCGACCTCACGGGAACGGACGCCACGAACAGCTCGGACGTCGGAACGAGACGAGGTTGGCGGCGTTGGAAAGAGGACGACGAGAGGTACAAACCCTGACAAAATCAGCTCCAAACTCGGAGTTGTCCGTCCTGTGGGATTTTCCCAAGAAGGAGGGTGGGTCTGGGCGCGCAGAGAGGGAGGCTCCTGCGCTAGCTCACGAGAAAACTCGCCACGGGTGGTGCCGACCTCGGATCGAGGCGAAACCAAAGCCCACGCGCTGCCGACTCGTAGAAGTATCCACCAAAAAAAGGAGGGGCTTGGATTCGATCTGCACAGGATGGGGACGCCGCTGTAACTCGGGGCCGAATCTGGAACACGCGAACTCGAACCGGAGACGAAGTAGAAGGGAGGAAGAACCTCGGCGTCGCACCGAGGGGATGGGGAGTCGCACCCCGGGGTTGCTCCCGTCGCAGGAGCAGAGGAGGAAGAGAGGGTCGCCCTCTCCAAGGGGTGGCTGCGCAAATGGCTGCTCAATCAAAATATTTCATTCATTAATTTCCAAAGAAAGTACATAAGACCTTATATATGGAGGGGGGGAATGCTAGGGTTTCAACCCTAGCAAGGGGGGAAAGGGGGGCGGCCAAAGGGGGGGAGGGGATCGAATGGGAAGGAAAAAAGGGGGGGTGCGCAATCTACTTCCTAAAAAAAAGGTAGGGGGGCGGCTGCCTCCTCCTCCTCTTGGAGGAGATGAGAGGGGGGCGCCCAAAACCCTAATGGGCCAAAAGGTTGGACCAAGAAGTGGCCCACTAGTCCTATTGCCCAACCAATGAGCCTAGCACACCCAATAAAGGTCTAATTGGCCCCAATTGGCCTACAAAGGTCCACAATAAAGAATAAACATGTCCACGCAGGGACTAAACCAAGGCCTGGTATGGCCATCATGTAAAAGAAGGTCCTCTAAACCATGCCGTAGTCGCCGAGCCAAAGAGATGCCGGCGTGCTCCGCGTGCTCCGTCGAGAAAGGCGGCGCGTGTCCTCACCAATTCTCCCCGGGTGGGAAGAACTCGACCTTGTCGAGTAAGGGTCACGGTCGCTCAAGTAACGCTCCAGCAGGTCCGGGTCGATCAGCTCCAGCTCTCCACGTGTGATCCAGGTGTCGTCTGTCGCAGGGCGCCCTCTCCAACGCACTAGGAAGCGCTGGTAGGCTCCGCTCCTGGTCGTGGTCACCTGCTCATCCAGTATGCAATCTATATGCTCGCGTGTCTGTAATGGGGCTGGAGGAGGTGGACGCTCAGAAGGTGTAATGCTCTCAACAGGAGGGGTAGGCCCAAAAAGCTCACTGGGAATCACCGCGGGATCCCGATATGCCACCAGATCTGAAACATTGAACGTCGAACAGATCCCATAGTCGTCTGGCAGCCCAATCTCATACGCATTCGACCCAATTCACTTCAAGACTCGAAAGGGACCGGCACCGCGGTCCTGGAGTTTCTTCACGGCCCCCGAAGGGAACCGTTCAGGTCTAACCCTGATCATGACGTACTCTCCCACTTGGAACTCACGGGTGCGTCGATGCACGTCAGCTAATTCCTTATAACGTGCGTTGCTGGCCTCTATATGACGACGTATATGCTCATGCAACTGCCTAATATGCTCTGCAAAGGACTCAGCTGACTCAGAGACACGGGCCTGGATGGGTGAGGGGACCAAATTTATCAGTTTCCTAGGTCTACGACCAGTAACAATCTCAAAAGGGCTCAGACCTGTAGACCTATTGACCGAGTCATTATAAGCAAACTCTGCTAAAGGCAGAACCAAGTCCCAGTCCCCGACACGATCACGCACTAGGCACCTAAGAAGATCCCCCAAACTCCTATTGACTACCTCTGTTTGACCATCGGTCTGGGGGTGGTAGGCGGTGGAGAATTTCAGCTGGGTGCCCATCATATGCCAAAGGGTTTTCCAAAAGTAGCTCGTGAAACGCACATCCCTATCAGACACTATGGTACGTGGAAGCCCAAATCGGGAGACACAATGAGTGAAGAATAGACGGGCAACTCTAGAGGCGTCAGATGTCTTGGAACAGGGAATAAACAAAGCCATCTTAGAGAACCTGTCTACCACCACGAAAATGGAATCATGACGACGCGAGGTACGGGGCAGACCTAACACAAAGTCCATGCTGATGTCCTGCCATGGACTGTCCGGCACGGGGAGGGGAGTATACAGGCCAGTATTCTGCTTCCTTTGCTTGGCCATAGCGCAAATGCGGCACTGGGCCACGATCCGGGCAACATCACGCTTCAGGCTAGGCCAATAGAAGCGATGCTCAACTGCCTCGACGGTCTTATTCCGGCCGAAGTGGCCGGCTAGACCGCCAGTATGCATCTCCCAAGCAAGAAAATCGCGAACCGAGGTCCGCGGAACACATAAGCGACTCCCATGGAAAAGATAATCGTCATGCAGCATGTAATCCGAATACTCTCGGGACGGGCCTGCCTGGAGGGTGGTGTAGATCGGACCGAAGTCCGGACAATCAGCGTACAACTCCCTCATCCTATCCATCCCCACCACCTCTACACTCATGGTGGTCAAAAGGTGAGCACGGCGGCTCAAAGCATCAGCTACCCGGTTCTCCACACCGGCCTTGTGCCTCAGCACAAAAGTATACTCCTGGAGGAACTCTACCCAACGACTATGACGAGAGTTGAGTTTCTTTTGGGCATGGAGATATCGGAGTGCCTCATGATCAGAAAATAGGACGAACTCCTGGTGTAGAAGATAGTGTCTCCAATGCCGCAGAGCCTGCACAACTGCGTAGAACTCCTTGTCGTATGTAGAATAACGCAGTCGGGCATCGCCCAACTTCTCGCTAAAAAAGGCAACGGGGTGAGCCTCCTGACTCAGAACTCCTCCAATACCAACCCCAGAGGCATCGCAAGAGACCTCAAACACCTTCGTGAAATCCGGTAGACGAAGGATAGGTGCCTGGGTCATGCGCTCCTTGAGGAGCGCAAATGCAGCCGAAGCGGCCCTGGTCCACTCAAACGCCCCTTTTCGAATGCAATCCGTGATGGGGGCGGTGATGGAACTGAAACCTCGAATGAATCGGCGATAGAAGGTCGCCAGCCCGTGAAAACTACGGACATCGTGCAGGGTGCGAGGTTCGGGCCACTCCACTATAGCCCTGACCTTCTCCGGGTCGGCGGAGACTCCATCACTAGATACAATGAACCCCAAGAAAGTGACCTGTGTAGTCATGAAAGCGCACTTCTTCGGGTTAGCATAAAGGCTCTCTCTCCTCAGAATAAGACAGACCTGCCTAAGGTGTTCTAGGTGGTCCTCCCGGGTGCGGCTATAAATGAGAATATCATCGAAATAGACAACCACGAAGACCCCAATCAATGGCCGTAGAACCTGGGTCATCAGCCGCATAAAGGTGCTGGGAGCATTGGTCAGCCCAAAGGGCATGACCAGCCACTCATAAAGACCATCCTTGGACTTAAAGGCCATCTTCCATTCATCACCAGGCCTGACTCTCACCCGGTGATAGCCACTCTTTAAATCTATCTTGGAAAACACAGTGGCTCCCGTCATCATATCCAACATATCATCCAAGCGGGGAATGGGAAATCTGTACTTCATCGTGATCTTATTGATTGCACGGCTGTCTACACACATCCTCCAAGTACCGTCTTTCTTTGGGGCAAGTAATGCAGGGACGGCACAAGGGCTCATGCTCTCACGAATGTATCCCCTAGCCAGTAACTCCTCAATCTGACGCAGGAGCTTAGCATGATCAGCGGGGCTCATCCTAAAATGGGGTAAGTTGGGTAGAGATGACCCTGGGATCAAATCAATAGCGTGCTGTATATCCCGCATGGGGGGAAGACCCTCAGGCAAATCAGCAGGGAAAACATCAGAAAACTCCTGAAGGATAACAGCAACATCAGAAGGGAGCGCACCCTCCGCCTCACTAACCCTCTCCCGAACAACGACAGCGTAGATGGGGTCCCCTCTAATGAATTCGCGCTCCATCTCCCGGGGACTAATAAGCATCAGCCTCCTAGTCGGAGGATCAATCGGGGTGGGAGCAACAGGAGGGGGTGTCGTGGTCGGAGCCAAAGATAGGGTACTGGGCCCAGGAATATCAGTGCTGGGGGTACTAGGCCCAGTGGGAACCCGAACGGGAGGGCGTGTCGGCTGGGATGGATGAAGGGTGATCCTCTGGCCTTTGTGATCGAAGGTGCATGTGTTCGACCGGCCATGGAGGGTAGCATCTCTATCGAAAAGCCAGGGTCTCCCTAAGATAATGCTGCCTACCTCCATAGGCAACACGTCACACCAAATCTCCTCCTGGTAGGCGTGGAACTGCAAAGGCACCAGACATCGCTGCCTGACTGGAATAGAGGTAGTGTCTACCCATGACACACGATAAGGGGAGGGATGGTCCACGGGGGTTAACCCCAAGCGTTTCACTGTACCCGTGGAAATGGCATTAATGCAACTCCCACTATCAATAATCACCTTACAGACCTTCCCACCCAGCCTGCAAAAGGTGTGAAAAATGGTGGTGCGACGCCAGTCATCACTCACCAAAGGCTGGGTCAAGACGCACCTGACAACACCTAGCTGAACACCATCCTGGCATTGCGTGCCCTGGACACCTGACGACTCTCCCTCTAACAACTCATCAAAGAACTCCTCGGCGAGCTCTGGGTCTGCCTCATAACTGACAGGCTCGACCTCGGGTGCGGCCTCACCTGCTGAGGTATCTCCAAAGGCCACGGTCTGCTGCCGAGAAGGGCACAGAGCAGCATAATGACCGACCCCCCCGCATCGATAACAATCTCCACGAGGCCTAGAGCCCTGCGGTGCTCCACCAATCATCGGCCCCTTTCCCTTGTCATCACGACGGGCCGGGGGTGGTGGAAGCTGAGGTCGGGTAGGAATAGTGGGCTGCTGGGGCCGAGGGGGTGCGGGAGCTGGGGCCTGGGGGCGAGGTGGATAGTCCCTCTGGGGAGGTGGAGGCCGGGGCCTAGGAGCAAAATCCAGACGAGTGGGGTCCTGTGGTCGGGCCACGGGTCCCCTCGCATACTGTCCTGTGCTAGTGCGAGAGTCCGTCCCACGAGGGTATGTGGGAGCGGGGCGCTGATCGGGCACAAACTCAAACTCAAACAGCTCCATATCACGAGCGACCTGGTACGCCTCATCTAAGGTAGCCACGTGGCGGCGGAGTAACTCAATCTGGAGGTTCCGTCGCAGACCTCGACGGAAGCGGGCTATAGTCATGATGGCTTCCTCCGAGACTCCACATCGCAGGAGACAATCATCAAATTTGGCGATGTATTCTGCCACAGGCCGGTTCCCCTGACTAAGGGTTTGCCACCGATCAACTAACCGGTGGCGGTAGGAACGAGGGACGTACTTCTGCCGGAGCTTCTCTTTCATATCTACCCACGTCTCAATCGGGGGTGTGCCCTGACGTCTCACTAGGCTCTCCACATTGGCCCAGTAGGTTTGGGCCCTTCCAATCAACTTCATCTTGGCATATCGGACTTTCCGATGTTCTGCCATGTCGACCCACTCAAAATAACGATCCATACTAGCAGCCCAATCACTAAAAACATCGGGGTCCAATGACCCATCAAAGGTAGGAGGGTCCACCCGCACGGATCTAAGGAGACGCTCATCTTCCTCATCCCTATAATACCGATGGCCTTGGCGATCACGGCCATAGCCCTCACTCTCATTATCGGACCCAAAATCATCTACCTCATGCACGTGGGGTCTCCTATTGCCTCCCCTAGGCTGGTCGGGTCGAGGAGCAGGGTCACGTTGGCCATGGGCCTGCTCGGGAACATCTACCGGTGGGGCTCTACCCTGGGGGCGATCAACCAGACCTTGGATGGTCCGGTTAGAGGCCTCAACCCGACCCTCCACATCTCCCAGCCGATCCTCCATGGCCTTCATCCGGCCCTCCATCCGATCGGCGTGGTCCCTAAAGTTGAGACTCAGGGTCTCGATCATCTCCCGCAGGGATAGGTCATCTGGGACGGGATTCCTAGGGTCAGCCATCTGGATAGGGCGATGGTAGGATGTACCACGCCGGGTGGGCATGCAAGACTCTAAGGGACAAGGATGAAAGGGTACTAGACACGAACCTAGACAGAAAACTCCTAACGCAACAATGGACTCCAATGCAAGTAGTAGACCTATGGACTCAAATGAACTCCAGCAAATCTAATGACTCGACATGGCCTAGGACCTTAGTCTGTAGGGACAAACTGGACGACCATGCTCTGATACCAAATTTGATGCGGGACGGAACTGACAAATGGACTAAACCTATGATGAAGACCAAGTGCGGCCAGCACTCACACGTGACAAGGCAAGCCGAGAGATCGACCTCCGTACTATTCCTCCGAAGAGAGGCGTCTCTCAACAAGAAACCCAAGTCCACGGTCGTCCCTATGAGGGAAGCGAGTGGATCAAAGCGGCAAAGGAGCCGACGCGCAACTATAGGAGTCTAGTCCGAGCTCGGTGCTCGACTAGGGCCACGGAATGGGATACTCTCACTCACGATCTCGCGATGTTGAATGCTAGCTAGGATCCCTACACTCTCACGCGGCATACAAGATCACATACTAGTAAAGCAAAATGCCAAGGGGGGGGGAGCGTCGCACGTACCTCCACGCCTAGGCGTGGGGAAGGAACCCCGGCCGAGACCGACAACCCCGATACACACAATGAAAGAATAGGTACAAGCCAGCAATGGTGCCCACTCCTCGCAGGGAGATAACAGGCTACAACAATTCCATTCGGGGCGGCCGATACACGGGCTGACGGGCGGCACTCGGTGAAGGGTTGGCCACGAGGAGGGTCCGGATGACGATCGGCAGGATCGCAGCAACGCGCGACTCGGCGGTAAACGTTCCCACAAATGGATCCGGAGTCCGATTGGGGCGCCGTCAGTGAGGGCGCGTAGTTAGGTCGCAGGAGGAAGCCTCAGCCAAAAGGCGTGCTCAGATTCCGTTCGTGGAAGCCGTGGCCGCACCTGCAAGTGGGGACAAGGAATCTGCTCCCAGAACTGCGCTGTCGAGCGGGGAAAATGGTAACTCGCTGCTCCGGTAGGCGAACGAGGCCCCGCTTGTGGGAGGACATCGGGGACGCAGAGCAGCAGGTCCGGACCAAAGAGCTCGATCAGATCTGGTCGTGGTTGGACGCTGTGAACTTTGGAAATAGCCGGTTGTCCTGGCACCGGGTGGACTGGGCAGACCCGCGCGACCTCACGGGAACGGACGCCACGAACAGCTCGGACGTCGGAACAAGACGAGGTTGGCGGCGTTGGAAAGAGGACGACGAGAGGTACAAACCCTGAAGAAATCAGCTCCAAACTCGGAGTTGTCCGTCCTGTGGGATTTTCGCAAGAAGGAGGGTGGGTCTGGGCGCGCAGAGAGGGAGGCTCCTGCGCTAGCTCACGAGAAAACTCGCCACGGGTGGTGCCGACCTCGGATCGAGACGAATCCAAAGCCCACGCGCTGCTGACTCGTAGAAGTATCCACCAAAAAAAGGAGGGGCTCGGATTCGATCCGCACCGGATGGAGACGCCGCTGCAACTCGGGGCCGAATCTGGAACACGCGAACTCGAACCAGAGACGAAGTAGAAGGGAGGAAGAACCTCGGCGTCGCACCGAGGGGATGGGGAGTCGCACCCCGGGGTTGCTCCCGTCGCAGGAGCAGAGGAGGAAGAGAGGGTCGCCCTCTCCAAGGGGTGGCTGCGCAAATGGCTGCTCAATCAAAATATTTCATTCATTAATTTCCAAAGAAAGTACATAAGACCTTATATATGGAGGGGGGGAATGCTAGGGTTTCAACCCTAGCAAGGGGGGAAAGGGGGGCGGCCAAAGGGGGGGAGGGGATCGAATGGGAAGGAAAAAAGGGGGGGTGCGCAATCTACTTCCTAAAAAAAGGTAGGGGGGCGGCTGCCTCCTCCTCCTCTTGGAGGAGATGAGAGGGGGGCGCCCAAAACCCTAATGGGCCAAAAGGTTGGACCAAGAAGTGGCCCACTAGTCCTATTGCCCAACCAATGAGCCTAGCACACCCAATAAAGGTCTAATTGGCCCCAATTGGCCTACAAAGATCCACAATAAAGAATAAACATGTCCACGCAGGGACTAAACCAAGGCCTGGTATGGCCATCATGTAAAAGAAGGTCCTCTAAACCATGCCGTAGTCGCCGAGCCAAAGAGATGCCGGCGTGCTCCGCGTGCTCCGTCGAGAAAGGCGGCGCGTGTCCTCACCAACTCCACTACGAGTGGTCATGCAAAGTTAGGTGGGCTATGCAAGGGTGTGCGGATGCACCTATGAAAGACATAGTGTGACCCAAGACTAGACTTGTAAGGACAAGCCTATGACTGCTCTGATACCACTTGATATAAAACCGACCTTGGACCTATTTTGCAAGCATTCAAGTTTGAGCAGCGGACTCACACTAGTGAGCTCACCCGTATGGCACACACTAGGGCCCGAAGGCAACTAGGCGATGTTGGAGAGGGTCCGAGGTGGGACCATGAGGCTCCAAGGGTTGGCAAGCTTGGGGAGAACCCAAAATGGGCCTAGGATGCCCAAATCATGGGCGGCCAACACACCAAGGGTGTGGGTTAAGTGGATTCACTCTCAACTCGCCCGCGGTGGTCACTCAATTTGGTGGCAATGTAAAATCAGACACTCTCTTACCGCCAGCGGAGTAACTATAGCAATACTAAGCTAAGCAAGTCTAATACAGCAATGAGGGATGTTCAGGAGCTCACCTAGCCGGCGTGAAGACGCCGACTCCGGCCGGAGACGGGGGCGAGCGGGGAGGCGAGGGTATGTACCCGCACGCCACGTCGGTGTCGCTTCAACCTGAAAGTGTAAAGAGTACAACACTACGCCTCTCGCAGGAGAGATGATCTTGGGGTGGGGATTAAGTTAATTACATCCAAAACTACCTCCACGCAGGGAGGGGCCTTCAGCCGGTCAAGCGGGTTGGGGATTACGCAATGAAACTTGACCTCCCGAGCTCCACCGGTTCTGCCCTGCTTCAGGTTCACTGGATAGACAGTCGGAGACGGTGCTGCCACGGGTTCCACGGAACTCGGATCTTGACGAGACCAGTGCCAAAAGTTTCTCAATTGACAGAGGATGAAGCTTGAATTTTTGGGGAAGCTTTGATACTCGGGGCTGACCGCGCCGGCGACTGTAACAGGACAGCAGCGTCTGGTCTCTGGCGGGTACCGAACTGATGCAGCAGGTTGCAGAAGTCACTGTGGGCTCTCCCGGACTCCAATTGGAATGAAACTAGCAGTGATGCGATCGTGGTCGGGGTAGCTTCGAGCCAGAGTTGACGGGGATGCGATCCGATGTCGGTGGAGAGAGGGGTAACCGGAGGAGTTAGGACTGGTCTAACCTGGGACGACAGGGGGCAGTCTGCCATCTCCAACAAAGAAAATTGGAGCAGAGGGTTCCGGTGGCCGATTGAGTCCCTTCTTCTTGGAGGTGGCAGCTAGCTTTAAGTAGTTTCTTCCCTCCAAAAATGGCGCTCAGAGCCTTCACGAGCTGGCTGTGGCAGAGTCTGGGACCGGACTGATTGATTCTGCCTCTGTCTGGTGCAGATCAATGTGGCTGGTTGCAGAGGGTGGCTCGATCTCTAACAAGCTCTGATTGAGGCGAGACCTGAGCCGTTGGAACCGTAGCCGAGTCTTCTTTCTGTCGGCACCGACGGCGACATCGGCAGATGTCGGAGAAGACCGGGACGATCAGATGAGTAGAGGGGTGTCGGTTCTGGCTCCTATAAACTGACCTGACACACTTGGAGTAGAAAATTTTTAACTTGAGATGCCGATGTCCAAATGTAGCTTTGCTTCTTTAAGATGAAAGAGGACTTGAGAGGGAAGAACTTTGCTGAAGAACACTTGATCTGAATCCCAAAAGGTTCGTCGTGGTCGGGCTTCCAATCTTGCTCTGGTTCTCTGCCTGGGGTCTTCTGCGCAGTCGTGGGAGATCAGCTCCTGCGGATAGCTCCGACCTCGGAAGCCGGCGAGACCACCACCGTTGGAAATCTATCTCGATGATGATTCCAGAAATGTAGGCCTTGCCACCTGAATCTTTGAGAGACAGTCGTGGCTGCCTCTGCAAGTTGCTGCAACTCTGCTGTCTGAAGCAGAGGCTGAATGAGAAGAAGATGAGGGGGTGGGGAAGGGGATGGCCAAGAGAGTAAGAGGTGGAGGGTGAACTTGGCTGGTATGGGGAAGGGGGGCTGCGACTTTGGGTGGTTTGGGAGGTGGGGAGATGGAAGGGCACTGCCCTAAGGAGAGGGAAATTCAAATTTGGGCTTAGGGAAGAGCCCCTTCAACCTTGGGGAGAGGAAGGGGTGCTTAGGAAGTGGTGTTGGGTAGTTGGGGGTTGGGAGGTGGGGTGTGGATTGGAGGATGCCACCTTGGGTTGGGGGGGAGTTAAATGGGTGTATGGGGAAGGGGAGAGGTCTTAATGAGGGGTGAATGGGGAGGAGAGAGAAAATTCCGAAAATTGGGTGGAGGGAGAGAGAGAGAGAGATAAAGAGAGAGAGAGAGATAATGGGTGAGAGAGGGAAGAGAGATTTGGTAGAGAGGAGTAAGACTAGAGAATTTTTTCTATTCAAATGATTCTTCAAAAGTTGTTACAATGAGAGGGAGGGGAGGCCTATTTATAGGCTCCATACTTTCATATGACCATAATGACCCTGACAAGCTAGGTAATGACCAAAGCAGTCCAAGGGAGGGGTGTCCCTGGGCCTAGCCCACTAGTTGGGCCCAATAGCTTAACAAACCAACATAATGACACATGACTTTGGTAGATAACCTACTAACCTAGGTACATGACTCAAATAATAAGAAAATTACATGGTTTAAGACTCAAATAAAATATAAAAATTACATGACTAGACTCACAAACACATGATGAACATAATGGCATAACTCGACGACGATTCGAGCCTCAAAAAAGTGGAGGGGCAAGGGATGCCCCCATCAGAACCACATGTCAAGAAGGTCGCACGTCAAGAGAAGCACAACAAGAGAGTCACAAGTCCTATGACGGGAGAACTAAGCATCGAATCATGAGTCAAGAGTCTCACATGTCATGTGATAGGAGAACTGGGCCCACAAGAAGCAAGACCGGATGCATCCACTGACGACTTACGTCGCGCCTCAGGTGTCTCCCTACATGCCCCTGGCAGAAACTGAGACACTGCGCAAGTAACACCAACACAAGGACTAGTCGGGGTAGCGCTAGTCAACACTAGTCCACTGCCCCCAACCAAGAGTGCACACATAGACCAACTGCTCTAGGTCGGGTCCCCTAACCGATTTTTCCCCCAGCTAGACTCAGGCTGCAAAGGCAAGGGGCCCTACGGTAACCAGCTTAGAAACCATCTCTCTAGGAAGACATGCTACCACTCCCTGGTAGGTCAACACCCGCGTGTCGTAACAGGCTACAGCAAGTGGGGGGTCACTCGACATAGACTCTCAAAGAAAACACCAGATTACTGGACAGTCTACACTCGTGCCCGCCACGAGTAACTCGGAACATGAAGTGACACATTGCCACTCGACTCTTAGACAACTGGCTAGACCTACAAATCCAACGGCCCTTGAGTCATGAGACTCAGACCAAGATAGCCACGCAACATGGCTCCACTCGAGCAAATCATTCTAGCCTTAGAGTCAATACCACGGTGAAAAAGAATCATGGAAGCGGCACACAACTGTCGGATCCATTCCTCTAAAAAGAAAGATTAGAAGTCCTTGGCCCTTGGCTGCTCATCGGACTCAAACTCATAGGCTACACACATGGCCCACATGGGAAACCACTTCTCGATAAGGCTAACATCATGCGGGAACAACCTTCCGCACTCACTCTGACACACGGTAACTCGATTCAACATAACGAGAAAGCACAGAGCACAAGGGGTCACCCAAGCCCTCAAACCACATGGGCATGCAAATCAAGATAACACGACACCTCCGAGCATCCACAAACATAATCTTCATACCCACGGGGCATCTGAGACACTCACGAGGTCAAAAGTCAACCACTGGGTCATAACTAGGTTGACTAGAGAATAAAACAACAAACCAAACATAGCTGGGTCGAATCCCTTGGTCGCGGTTACAAAGGGACCACATTAACAAATCACGGTTGACCACCTGACCGCCTCAATAAGTCACGGTCGACCACCCAGCCGCCTCCACAAGGTCGGGGTCGACAAACATACCGTGACAAGCACAATCGCAGCTGCGTCGACGCACCCCTCGGCACACCCCTGAACGCGGCCGACCAGCCGACCGCCTTCACAAGGTTACAGTCGACCTCCCGACCACCACTTGCACGGTCACCGCTGGGTCAACGCACTATTCACGGGTGGGGTCGACTCCTATTTAAGCGCAGTATACTGAAGAACCGCGGTCATCTAGTCACGGTTGGTCATCCGATCACGTCTAGAACCACCTTACTATTGATCTTCGTCGATGAGTCGCGGTACCTCCATGGACCGTGTTCAAGCTCCAGAGGCTGAACACGGTTTGCAACCCAACCGCGATCACGTTCCGATGCGAATCAACGAAAAATTGCTCGAAAACCCCTTTTCCACGCCCCAATCATTCCATACGAAGCGGGAAACATCTATAATCACATTCTACACCTTTCACAAGCCGAAAGGGACCAAAAAGACCACAAAATGACATAGAAATGGATGATTTCTTTAAATCGACCCAAACCGACTCACATGCACATCTGGTCTCATTTCGGGCTCAAATTGCATAAAAACACAACTCAAATGAATAGGAATCATGTCCCGACTTGCTATGGGTTCGAGATCTACCCTTTAAGCAAAGAAACACCGCCTAAAACAGCAGATTCGCCACTCATCCCAAAAGCATGATATTCACTACAAAAATGCAAAACCCACTCAAACTCACGTCAAACAATACGAAATTAAGGGGAAACACAGAACAAAGGGTAGGTAATCCATCACCTTACGTCTACCGACGATTTCCCGCACTAATGACGCCGTTTCCACCCGAAAATGTCATTCAAAATGCTTCCAGGTTCTGAAATTTGCGAATGAGCTCCACACTGCGCCACGTCTCGATCCTCATGCCATCCACACCACTCGTCATCTCCACGTCACCTCCACCTCATCCCGCACCTCCTCCGTCAACCGCTCGGAAAAGAGAGGAAGAGAAAGAGAGAAGGAAGAAGAACAGGGAGTGCGTGAGATGAGAGAAGAGAGAGGGGGGTGCGGATTATTAAATACAAAAATAAATAGAAAATCTTTATGAAATCAATTTAGGGCTCAAAAATCTGAAAAATAGGAAAAATGAGAAAAAAATACCGCCATGATCCTCAAAAAATGCGCAACGCACCTGTAACGTCCCAGAGTCTAAAATCACAACGGTTCACCCTGTATGGGGATCCAAAGATTAAATAGCCTAAAAATCTAATTAAATCATCAAACTCCTTCGGGACTAACAAAAGTGCTTCGAAACTCTCAGATTTTGATCCAAGAAATCATGGGTGTTATAGTCCTCCCCTCCTTCAAGAAATTTCATCCTTGAATTTTGAGGCAACCATCATGCAATAGGGAAGAACAACACATACTGCTGGCAATGCTCTCAGAGCTCCAGCCAAACCTCAAACCTTGCAAAAACACGATTCCTGAGGGACACTGCCAGACCTTAGCCACAGAAAAAAATGGCATGCTCTAAATCTTAATACATGCTGATTCTCAGAGCGAGCATGGCACACAAAGGAACACAAGTCTGGCACCACCTCGACTACAAAAGAATTCCAATCATGGCATCATCGCTACTGTATCACATATCATGGAGACGCAACCTTATGCCCTTACAAGGAACACAGTCATCTCAACTGACGGCCACGTTCCAAGTCGGTTCTCACATAGACACTACATCGGATTTGAGTTTCACACCAACTCTACCCTCTCAGGGGAGTACAGCAAAGCCAACCGACAAGGTCTCATATTCCTCACTCCACAACAGCTCTAGACTCAGACTCAGAGGGAACTCCTCCCATGCTGGCCACAAGACTAAGGCTCTCATCCAATGCCACAGAACCATGAGCATAACCTCAGCCGAACACATCACATATCTCCAGGATAGATAAGTGTCATATCTCATCATAACATTCCAAATCCTCAGACTCAACTGGGTCACTTCTAAGCATCATCATCGCTGACCACCCGGCTAGTCATACCAGCCGCTCACAACTTACCAACAAGGACCCACAATCGTCTCTCAAAAATGAATCTCTACGACCACAATTCTATCCCGAGAGCACAACTTCCAACGAAAGCATAGGGTACTCATCCGACACACTTACCATAAAATTTCCCCAATTCTCTAACATGCCGATGCCACAAACCACAATGCCTCACGCAAGGGTACGACAATCAATCATCATGGCTCACACAGCCAGAGATAATCTCACACGCAAGGGTATGATCCTTGACTTGTGGGTTGTGAGCCCACCACGCTTCCGCTGTGCACTAGACACAACGCACACAATTATCACATATAACTCGACATCTGCATTCCAGCACATCTCTCGGCGCCATCGCAATTCACTAAACTGTAACTCAACAGGCCTCAAGTACTGATCATGCCGATTATCGATCACAATCCACCACAGCCGTTGAACTAGCCGCTGCCACACGCTCCTTACCTATCTCTGTCTCTGATCCCAGAGCCAGCAACATGCTAAAACACTTACCGAGAAGCAAAGAATAATCATTAAGGACACCAAGCTCGAAGGCTGCCACACAGACCATCGTGCCAAAAGCTACAGTACGAGCCATAATCATCACCTGCCTCAGCTTATCCTCAAGTCCCAAACTACCGCTGAACCTTCACATCTCACCTGCCGCCTCGCACGGCACATCTAACATGGTGTATAATGGCCCCCAATTCCACAATCTGGGTCCAAAACTAAGCCACCGCCAAACAATATCAAATCAAGTTCAGGACTAACACAACCCGCTCATACACAAACACGCCAGACTAAGGACTTACTGGGACATCTCTACCCGTTCTTGCCTCGAAATCCACATGAATAATCGAGAATGACACATCATCTCTGACGCCACAAAGCACAATGAGAAAGTCAGGCTCAACCAGCGACAGCTCACCAGGAAGATCCTTGGCTGGCCCGAGCACTCTCTCGATCAGGGCATCCATTCTGCCACCTCAAACCACAATCTTGACGTCTCAGGGGCTGGAGAAACCTCAAGCTGGGATGGCCAAAATGAGATTAATCTCCATCATAGAACATTCATGGCCATTACACAATCAATAATCCCCATCAGCTGCCTAATCACGCCACACATATCTCGAACACTGCACCATAGACTCGCGCTTTCCAGCAAACTCTGCCCAGCACAGCACAATTGGGACGACCACCTCCAAGAAAGGTGATTCTCCATCTGACCCCTCAGGTCTTACGCCAGCACTCTGACGAAACAGACACCGCCTCACAGCGCCAACACCACGCACACAAGCTCTTACGTGAGAAGCAAAGTAGTAAATGAACACAAAACCCTATGCCAGCTGAAGAGGCGTGATCTCGCGCTGGTCCTGAGCGGATGGAGGATCACCGGGTAGTGAACTGCAATATAGGGAAATGGATCAGGGGGCCCAGGGAGAGTCCCTGGGGAAAACCCTCCGATGCTTAAGTCAGTGGAGCTATGGCGGGAGCAAATAAGGGAGAAGAGAGCGTGTGCGCGAGATCCCTCTCCACCAGAGGGTGAAGTGGTTCTTGCTCAGGAGCTTTGAGCGTATGATTGCCCTTACCTTCGTCGGAGGGTCTCCCTGGTTTAAATAGTATGCCGTTTCCTAGAGTCTTGTAAGCCAAGGGGTTTCAGGTAGGGGCTACATCCTCATCGTGGGCTATTATTGCCTTATCATGGGAGCGTTATCACCTTGGGGAAGAAGAAGTCCCTTGTCTTCCTGAATTCCTGTCTGCTGTGGACTCTTAATGGCTGTAAAGGATAAGCAATCGTCAGCCATTCCGAGCTCAGAGAGGCCAGCCCTATCGGGCGATAGGCTTAGCTTGGAAGAGGATGGGTCGGCATACGCCTTCTTCTCCTGGGCGGAGATATGGATTGGGTCGGACCCTTCCTGCGACCTGACCGACACTCGGGCCCTCCGAGCCTAGAGGCCGCCTAGGAAGGTTGTGTCCTCGAGCGATTTTTTATTGGGCTTTCTTCCCTGAGTGGGCCCTGTGGGCTGTCACTTAGGCGAGCTTGGCCTCGTTGGGTCCTGTCGGGCCTAGTCAGGCTGCTCTTTGAATGAGCTATAGAAATCTCCCTCTCCACTTGTACCCCTCCTACTCCCGAGCCAAAGGAGGCTCGGACGAGTAGTATTCGAGGGTTTTGGACCAGCGTGGCTCAGGTGGGTG
Organism: Amorphophallus konjac; assembly: GCA_022559845.1. Classification (NCBI taxonomy): domain Eukaryota; kingdom Viridiplantae; phylum Streptophyta; class Magnoliopsida; order Alismatales; family Araceae; genus Amorphophallus; species Amorphophallus konjac. The sequence goes on from CM040118.1 coordinate 209,237,685, forward strand.
GAGATCTGGCGGTGTTATGAAGCCACGTGCCGTGGTCACCTGGGCCCGTAATAATTATGATCCTGACGGATTTGAAATGAAGGGGCCCCCTTTTTCTCAGAGGTCGGAACGACGCGCCGCCTCCCGCGAGGGTTTATAGGCGTTGGGCGCTGGTTGTCATTCCAGACTCTCTAGGGTTTTGGCTTTCCTTCACTCCTTTGCTTTCAGGGCTCCTTGATGTGCTGTGAAGACACAGCGAAGGAGCAGAGACTTGCGGCGGCGTTTGAGGAGTTGGCGAGGGTAACTGCGGAGGCCGTCCGGCAGCTTCCTCCTCCCCCGGAATCTTCGAGATCCCTTGAGAATTCTTCTTCTAGCTCTTCCTCGGAATCCATGGCGGGCCAACGCTTGTGTGCTGAAGGATGGGGCGACGAACCGGTGGCGAGAGCGCCCGTCCCGAATCGCAGCGAGCTGGGGGAAGCTGAGGTGAAGAGGCTGGAGCACAGGTTCCGTCTGCCCCTTAGGTACAACTTTGTTACTGTTGCCCCGTACAAGACGAGTCTGGACGACCACACGGGCCACATCTGCACCTTTCTTCTGGCGTGGAAGAGCGGGTTTCGCCTCCCCTTCGAGCCCTTCATCCTCACACTCCTCAATTTTTTCCAGTTGGCGCCCATTCAGTTGGTTGCCAACTCGTACCTCCTCCTTTCTGCCTTTCGAATTCTCTGCCGTTAGTGCGGGGTTCCTCCTTCTCTGGACCTTTTCCATTATTTCTTTGAGTTGAAGGCGCATCCGTCGGCGGGGAAAGGTTTTTACTTCATCCAGGCGAGGAGGAACAGGAGCTGCATTTCGCTGGCGATGAAGGATTCCTCGCATAAAGGGTGGAAGACCCAATTTTTCTTGGTGAAGATACATTCGGTGGAGGAAACCTGGAGATGCCAAGTGATGCCCAATTTCCACCCGAATATCCCTCCCCGGTAGGAGGAGTTCTCTTCAGATGTGGAGGAGTATGCCGCTCGCTTGCTGGAGAATCGTTAGTCTACCGTGGAGCTGGTGACGCCGGAGAACATCGAGCGGTGTCTTCTCACACAGCTGAAATCGTTAGGTACCACAACTGAGATTCTCCTTAGGATGTGGAGGTCATCCTTCTCTTCTTGATTGCGCCTTCTTCTTTGTTGCAGACACCAGGCAGGAGCCTCTAGAGGAGGCCGCTGAGGTCATTGACCTTGGCGACGACTCGGTGGCGGATGAGCCGGGCGTCCCTGTGGGTCGCTCCCAAGCCCGGGACAAGGGCAAGGGGGTGGCTCCCGAGGGGACTTCACGGCCGGGCGGCGCGAAGCGCAAGGATCCCATGGAGGGAAGGTTACGGGAGGCCGTGAAGGCCAAAAAGCGGGCCAAGAAGGCCGGTCTCCTCCTCACTACCGGGGCCGACTCTAGCTCGGCGGCGCTCCCCTCTCGGGGGCAAGATAGGGCCGACCCAACTGGGCCGACTCCCCCATCTGCCGAGCGAGAGAGGGCCGAGGAGACTAGGGGCACCTCGGCGGGCGGTGACGATGGGTTGGCTCTCCCCTCGGTGGGAACAGAGGGGGCCGAAGCAGAAACAGTCGTGGCCGAGAACGGGGGGCCGGTCGAGGTAGGCGATGTCTCGGGCGGCGATGTGCGGGCCGAGACGGTTGAGGTTGGGGGTTCGCCTGTGGAGGCGTCGCAGCCCCAAACATCCATGGTGCATGGGTCGGCCGAGCTCGCAGTGCCGATCGAGGCCAGGGGTTCACCCGTAGGGGCGTTGCAACCCCAGCCGACCGTAGTGCGCGGAGCGGCTGAACCCGTATCTCGATCCGGACCTTCTGGCGAGGAGCCGGGCGCGAAAGGGGTTCCCATACCGGTGGCACTGGAAAGGCTCGGTATCTCGAGTAGTCTGTACAAGCTCTGCTACTAGGTGTCCGCGAGGATAAAAGGCAGAGACAAGCGTCACTCCCCGGCCGGGGTCCTCGACGTCATCATGGAGGGCGGCCTGGTCATGGCCCGGATGGGGGCCACGATGGTGGAGACTTATGCCCGGACGGAATCAGAGCGGTTGAACCTCGCTTGGACCCTCGGGGGGTGTGAGAGGAAGCTAGCTCGGCTCAATGAGGCGCATGAGGGGCTTCGACGGGAGTTCTCCACGATCAGGGAGTCGGTGCGGTCGAGCCTGCTGGAAGTCGGAGCGCTGACCGAGCAGCTAGCCAAGGCCCGGGAATCGCTTGAGAGGAAAAGCAACCTCCTTGAGGAGGAGCGCCTTCACCACCTCGAGCTGGACGGCCGCGGGGAGGCTGAGCGCGCCGAGTTGTTGGACCGAGTGGAGGCAGCGGAGTGCCTTCGTCTTGAGGCCGAGGCTGACGGAATTGAGGCGGAGAAGCGATCGGCGGAGGCCAAGGAGCGGGCGGCCGAGGCTGAGCTGAAGTCGGCTGAGGCAGAGAGGCGATCAACAGAGGCCGAGGAGCGTGCGGTCGAGGCGGAGCGGAAGTCGGCCGAGCTTGCTGAGAGAATGGGGCTGGTCGGAGCGGAGGCGATCGAGCAATACAGGGGCTCGGAGGCCTACCTAGCCGACCTGCAGGAAGCTGCCCTTCCACACTACGAGGTAGCACTTCGCCGAGGCCTCTGCCAAGGGTTCGAGCAGGGTTACCGCCGGGCCGTTGCCTATGCCGATGCACAAGATTCCGGGATTGACTTCCCCTCTGGCCAATGCTATGACTCGGACGAGTCATCTTCTAGCTCCTCTGCGTCGGGCGGGGAAGATCCGGAGAGCTCTTCTCCGGTCACCAACTCCGGCTGCCTCGGGAGGGCTCGCGACAGAGGCAGTTTCTGCGTAGGCGGGGTCAGTGCCAAGGCCGGCCGTCACCGAGGGTGCCAGGGGCGAAACACCCGTGCCTTCCATTCCCGAGCTTCAAAGTGCACCCGAGGCCTGATGTATCGCTCTATTTTGTCTCTTTCTTTTTTTGTCTCTTTCCCTTGAAAAAGAAAGATTTTCTTTTTGCAAGGCAATAAATGACTTACTTGCTTCTTGCCTTCCTTGCTGTGATTTGATTAGCGTATCTGCAGTAGTTGGAAATTGCCGAAACGTCCTGCGTGGTTTTCGCATGCTGGTTGGACGGGCCCCTGACAGGGTGTCTTTCCGTTTCCTCACGCTTTGAATGCCTGGCTGCTTCGTGTATCCCGCTGAGGCGGGAAACGAGGGGTTTGAGGTGACCGTTTAGAGGGGAAAATTCCTTTGGCATGTTTTCGAGGGAGAGTCATTTAAGGCAAGTAGCCTCCCTTAGCCTATAAAAAGACCGAAGGGTATCCCTTCCTCTCCATCGCTTAGGATTTTCACTACCTGTCTTTCCTCGCCCCTTCTTCATGTTGCGCTGTGCCGTTGAATTCGGAGCATGGAGGATCCTTCGGAAGATGACGCTGCCGGTGATGGAGGAGCAGAGAGCTCTTGCTGCTTTGGGCTGTTGGGCAGGTCCGATGGTCGTCGCGCGGGGTTGAGACGGGTACGATGGTCGTCGCGCCGATCTGGAGAGGGTTCGACGTGCGGAGGCACGTCGTTTACCCTTTACCAGTTCCCGCGAGGCTTCCCGGGGGGCGCCGAGATGGAGGACGGATGGTGGCATCCGGGACACCCGCCGCCACCCTCTCTCTCTGCTCGCTCCAGGGGTGGGGAGGAAGCAAATTAAGCTCCCTCCTTTCTGGGCCCTCCCCTGTCATTTCTTTCACTCTGCGGAGGCTGCTTGCTCTCTGTACATTCCAAAGAATTGGCAGATTGGGAAGGAGGGGGCCTTCATAGGCGTTCCTTCCCTCTTCCTCTTCCAAGTTCAACTTGGAAGGTAGCCTTCCTTCTTTTTAATCCCTCTGTCACCTTTGTCACGGGCCACCCGAGCCAATTGGGTCGACCGCCCTTTGACCGAGCCAGTTTCTGCGCGAGGCAGAGTCAGTGGCTGGACGCAAGGAGATCAAGACCGAGTCGGTCGAGCGATGGCCTCTTGCGGTGGTGCCAGATGGATTTTTTGCTTTTTGCTATGCGATGTACTGGCTTTTGCCTTTCTGATGTACCAACTATTATTTGAATGAAAAGAAGAGAATTTTATTTTCCTCAACTTCCCTCAAATTGTTCGCACATCTTTAAAAGTAGAACTTGCGTAGTGCGGCTGCGTTCCACGTCCGAGGGATGGGTTCCCCCTCCATTGTAGCTAGCCTGTACGCACATTTCCTGAGCGTCTCGATCACTCGGTAGGGGCCTTCCCTGTTAGGGGATAGCTTGCCCGCCGCCTCTAGTGGTCGAGAGGCTTCGGCTTTCCTGAGGATGAAGTCTCCTGGTTGGAAGTGTCTGTCTCGGACTTTGGCGTTGTAGTATCGGGTGAGGCGGCGCTTGTATTCTGTTGCTCGGATGCTGTCGATCTCTCGGAGTTCATCTGCTAGGTCGAGATTCTCGAGTAACTTTTGCTCGTTTACCTCGGGTGAGAAGCGGATGACTCGGAGAGAAGGGTTGGCAACCTCTAACGGAATAACGGCCTCAGTGCCATACACTAGCTAGAAAGGACTCTCACCGGTTGCCGTTCTGGGAGTCGTTTTGTGTGACCAAAGTACGCTAGGCAATTCCTCGAGCCAGCTACCCTTGGCCTTGCCGAGTCTGGTCTTTATGCCTTTTAAGATAGTCTTGTTGGCATTTTCGACCAGCCCGTTGGCCTGAGGGTGGGCGACCGAAGTGAAGTGGTTGCGAATGCCTAGGTCGGCGCATCTATCTCGAAAATAACGAGAGTCGAATTGCTGGCCATTTTCGCTCACTATCACTCGGGGGATGCCGAAGCGACAAATTATCGATTTCTAGACGAAGCTCTAGACGACTGTCTCGGTGATCCTTGCCGTGGCTTCGGCCTCGATTCACTTGGTGAAGTAGTCGATGGCGATGATAATAAACTTCTTCTGGGCCTGAGCCGTGGGGAACGGCCCAAGGATGTCGATCCCCCACCGAGCGAAGGGATATGGCTCGGTCAGGGTGACGAGCTCCGTAGCCGGCTGATGGACTAAGTGGTCGAATCGCTGGCATCGGTCGCACTGTTGTACGTGGGCCGTGCAGTCGTGCTACAGGGTGGGCCACCAGTAACCCTGCCATAGCAAGATCCTGGCGAGCGATCTTCCTCCTAAATGCGCTCCGCACAGACCTTCATGAATCTCTTGGATAGCTTGGCTGGCTTCGTCGGGGGCGAGGCACTTCAGGAGGGGACTGGAGAAGGACCTCCAGTAGAGAGTGTCATCCAGGATGACGAAGCATCGAGCTTGGTACTTCAATCTGCGGGCCTCTCGAGGGTCGGTAGGCTCTTGGGAGTCCCGGAGCCACGATAGGTAGGGTGTACGCCAGTCGCTGAGAATGGCCGAGTCAACAGCGAGGAGCTCTGAGTCAATGCTCGGGCACTCTAGCTCTTCAAGGAGGATCGATCGGGTGCCTTCAGGATCGAGAGAAGAGGCCAACTGAGAGAGGGCATCCGCCAGGGAGTTTTCCTCTCGAGCTATTCGGACTACCTCGAATCCCTCGAACTGTTGGGCCAGGTCTCTGACCAATTGGAGGTATTTGATCATTGGTACCTCTCGAGCTTTGTACTTGCCATTGATTTGGCTAGCGACCAGCTGGGAGTCAGTGTGGATTTTGACTCGCTCAGCCCCCAACCGTCGGGCCATGCGTGCTCCCGAGATAAGGGCCTCGTACTCGGAAGCGTTGTTGGATGCCGGGAAGTTGAACTTCAAGGCGTACTGTAGCTCTACTCCTTCGGGGGACTTCAGGAGGATTCCAGCACCACTACCAACCGAATTGGAAGATCCGTCAACGAACAGTTCCCAGGTTGGCCCGGGCGCGGACGAGGATCTTTCTTCAGTCGGGACGGTACTCTCGGCGATGAAGTCGACGAGCGCTTGGCCTTTCACTGTTGAGCGCGGCTGATAGGAGATGTCGTAGGCCCCGAGCATGATGGCCCATTTGACGAGTCGCCCTGAAGCTTCGGGGTGGACCAGAATCTTCTTCAATGGTTCACCGGTCAGCACGGTGATGGGGTGCCCCTGGAAATAGGGTCGGAGGCGCTTGGCGGAGGTAACCAACGCTAGCACGAGTTTCTCGGTTGCGGGGTACCTCCTTTCAGCCTCGTTGAGCACCTTGCTGGTGTAGTAGACTGGCCTCGCGATTCTCGAGTCATTTCTGACCAGGACCGAGCTGACCGTGGATGGTGTTGCCGAGAGATAGAGCAGCAAGACTTCGTCCGGAACGGGCTTGGAGAGCACCGGGGGTGAGGCCAGGAACTCCTTTAGTTCGGTGAACGCTCTCTAGCATTCCTCATCCCATGTGAACGTAGCAGATGCCAACTTGGGCCCCCTCAAAAGCTTGAAGAAGGGCAGGCACCGTTCGGCCGCACGGTACAGGAAGCGGCTGAGAGCGGCGACACGCCCAGTTAGGCGCTGGACGTCCTTGATGCTGGTGGGCGGACGCATGTCCAGGATGGCCTGGACCTTGTCGGGGCTGGCTTCGATCCCACGCTGAGTGACCAAGAAACCCAGGAACTTCCCAGATCTCACTCCGAAGGCGTACTTGGCATGATTGAGCTTCATGTTGTATTTCAGGAGGGTGCCGAAGGTTTCAGCGAGGTCGGTGAAGTGGTCTTGGGCCTTGGGGGTTTTGACGAGCATGTCGTCAATGTAGGCTTTGACGTTCCGACCTAGTTGCTCCTCGAACATGTGATTGACCAGCCTTTGATACGTGGCTCCAGCGTTCTTCAACTCGAAAGGCATCCGGGTGTAGCAGTATACGCCGTAGTCGGTGATGAAGGCGGTCTTCTCGATGTCTTCTGGATCCATTATGATCTGATGGTAACCTGAATAGGCATCTAGGAAGCTGAGTATCTCATTGCTCGAGGTTGAGTCAACCAATTGGTCGATACTCGATAACGGATAGCAGTCCTTAGGAGTGGCCTTATTCAGATCGGTGAAGTCCACGCACATCCGCCATTTGCCCAAGGCTTTAGGCACCAGGACGACATTGGCTAGCCACGTCGGGTACATGACCGGTCTGAAGAGGCCAGTCTCTTGTCCCTTAGTGACCTGCACCTTGATGATCGCCTGCTTTTCGGGGCATGCTTCCTTATGCGTTGCTGAATGGGCTTCACGGCGGAGTCGAGGTTGAGCTTGTGCATTACAGTCTCTTCTGGTATCCCAAGTAGTTGATCATCAGACCAAGCAAAAACTCGGATGTACTCAGAAAGGAAATTCTTATATTGCTGCTGAACCTTGGGCGGTAGGTCGGCTCCGATCCTTACTCCTAGGGTCGGGTCATCGTTTTGGAAAACCGTCAGTAATTCTCCACCAGGTTCGGTGGTTGCGGTTTTATCCTCGAATCCCCGGGGGCCCTTGTCCTTCCCGTCCGGCCTTGTGGCCTCTACCGAGATATTGTAGCACCTCCTGGCCGTGGCTTGGTTACCTCGGGCCTCCCCCAACCCATTTTTGGTGGGGAACTTCATTTTTTGGTGATAGGTAGATGGTACGGCCTTTATTCGGCTGAGGATGCCCCGGCCGAAGATGGCGTTGTACACTATCATACCCTTAATCACTATGAAATCCACCATGACCGTAACGGTTCTGGGTGGGGTGCCGAGGGTAACCGGCAGGCTCAGGGCTCCCTCGGGATAGGTGGCCAGGCCATTAAACTCGCAGAGGGGGGTTCGGACCGGGCGGAGTTTGGATGGATCCTCCCCCATCTTAAGGAAACAGTCATAAGACAATACATCAGGGGCACTCCTATTGTCAACTAGAATTCTATCTACGTTACAATGGTTTATTATAGCAGAGATCACGAGGGCGTCGTCATGCGGGGTGCTCAGCCCTTCCAGGTCTCGGTCGGAGAAGACTATGACCTGGGGCACACTTGGCGGGGCCTTGGGAGGCTCTATGGCTCGGCTCGCCCGCTCGGCATGACGCTTCCTTCCTCGGCTACTATCGCCTCCTGATGCTGTCCCTCCGGAGATGACGTTGATGTGGACCCCTCGGGGGGCGTTGTCAATCTCCTCTGCGGCACCTCGATCTTCTTTACGCTCGGTAGCGAACCGAGCTAGGTGACCCAGACGGATGAGGCACTCGATCTCGTCCTGGAGCTGGTAGCAGTCACCGGTGTGGTGCCCGTGATCGCCGTGGAATAAGCAATGCTTGTCGCGATTACGGTTCTTCGACCTCATCGGCTCGGGCTGGCGGAGGAGTCCCGAGCCTTTGATGTCTTCATATATCTCATAGATCGGGGCGGCTAATGGGGTGTACCACTCGTACTTCCGCTTGCGCTCCCCATCACGGTCTCTCTTCTTCCCCGGGCCTAAGTTTGGATCGGGAGCCCGCTTCTTGTCCCCCTCCCGACCCGGGCCGGTTGCGTCTCGGCAGGCCCTGAGCACTTCTTCGCACTCGACGTGGTGCAATGCCAGAGTCACTAGCTCGGCGAGGGTCGAGGGAGCGTGGAGGACAAGCTCGCGACGGAGATTCTAGTCCCGGGTGCCCCCAGTCAGTGCGGTTATGGCTGAGGCCACGTCCATGCAGGGGATTCTCAGGGCTTCTAATTTAAATCGGTGAATATAATCCTGGAGTCTTTCCCCTTGCGCATGTTTAAGGGCCAGGAGCCCCGCTACCGACCTTGGGGGGGCACTTCCGGTGAAACTCTCTTTGAAGACTCGCCCAAATTGCTTGAAGTCTCGGATGGATCCGGGGGCGAGGGCCCGGAACCATGCTTGAGCACCTTGGACCAGGGTGGTCACGAAGGCTCGACACTTGATGGCGTCGGACGCTCCGTGCAGGGTCATTAGAGCGTCGAAGCTGTCGTAATGATCGGCCAGGTCACCTTGGCCGTCGTAGGGCTTGAAGGTAGGGATGGAGGTTCTGGGAGATACTTCTGCCTTCAAGATGTACTCGGAGAACGGGGATTTTTCCTCGTCCTCCGGAAAAGAGGTCTTCTGTAGGGCGCGGAGGGCGCGCTCCTGTTCTGCGAATCTCCTCTCGAAAACTCGTAGTCGGAGGGATAACTCCGGCTGCTGCCGCGTCGTGGGGCTGGGGGGAGCGTCTTGGCGATCTCTGGGAACGTCAGTCTCCGGGTTCATACGGCGCGCCCCCAGTTTTCCTCTCCTCGGCGTGGAGGAAGCCTCTTGCTTCGGAGGCGGAGCATGCGAGGGGCCTCCAATTCGGTTGCAGATGATCTGCTGGCCGCGGAGGGTGAAGCGGCCTCCGGCGGTGTGCTGGGAGATACTCCCACGGGGAGGGCTCCTTGACGGAGCGCGGGACCTTCCATCCCTAGCCGCCTAGGCCCTCATGAGCTCCACGAGGACATCCAGTTTCGCGTTGAGGGCTTGGAAGGCTTCGGTGCCACCGTTGGGTGGTAGCCCTACCGCCGCAGGAGGGGGTGGTGGATCGTCGGCGGGGGCGCTGGCATTGGAGGGAGGGTTCTGTGAGGCCCGAGAGGGGCCATCCCCTGCCGCTACCATGGCCTTTCCCCTCTCGCCGAAGGACATCCTCCCTGAGCTCCTTCGCACCATATTGGCTCATTGTACGTTTCCCACAGACGGCACCAGATGAAGAGGCGTGATCTCGCGCTGGTCCTGAGCGGATGGAGGATCACCGGGTAGTGAACTGCAAGATAGGGAAACAGATCAGAGGGCCCAGGGAGAGTCCCTGGGGAAAACCCTCCGATGCTTAAGTCAGTGGAGCTATGGCGGGAGCAAATAAGGGAGAAGAGAGCGTGTGCACGAGATCCCTCTCCACCAGAGGGTGAAGTGGTTCTTGCTCAGGAGCTTTGAGCGTATGATTGTCCTTACCTTCGTCGGAGGGTCTCCCTGGTTTAAATAGTACGCCGTTTCCTGGAGTCCTGTAAGCCGAGGGGTTTCAGGTGGGGGTTACGTCCTCATCGTGGGCTATTATTGCCTTATCATGGGAGAGTTATCACCTTGGGGAAGAAGAAGTCCCTTGTCTTCTTGAATTCCTGCCTGCTGTGGACTCTTAACGGCTGCAAAGGATAAGCAATCGTCGGCCATTCCGAGCTCAGAGAGGCCAGCCCTATCGGGCAATAGGCTTAGCTCGGAAGAGGATGGGTCGGATGGGTCGGTATACGCCTTCTTCTCCCGGGCGGAGATATGGCTTGGGCCGGACCCTTCCTGCGACCTGACCGACACTCGGGCCCTCCGAGCCTAGAGGCCGCCTAGGAAGGTTGTGTCCTCGAGTAATTTTGTATTGGGCTTTCTTCCCTGAGTGGGCCCTGTGGGCTGTCACTTAGGCGAGCTTGGCCTCGTTGGGTCCTGTCGGGCCTAGTCGGGCTACTCTTTGAATGGGCTACAGAAATCCCCCTCTCAACCAGCTACCGACTATACTGGACCTTACGGACTCTGATCACTATAATTATCTCAAATTCCCATGTACGTTTAAACCACTTGCTCTGATACCACCTGTAACGACCCAGAACCTGGATACCGGGCAAACCCGATACCACTTGGATTTTGAGAGGCCACCCACGAGCGGGAAAGCTCGAAAGGGTTAGAAAGGTGTGTGGAGGTACATTGAAATTTAAAATAATATAGGAACAAAAATATAATTAACATTTAAAATGATAGAAAATAAAATTACATTTTCAATTAACAAATTAATTGTAGAGTCCAACTACAGAGTCTAGTCCAACAAGTACAGTATATAGGAAAAGAAACGTACTCTAACGCCGGGTGAACACCCGACTCTGGCAAAGTTAGCACTAAGAACCACAGCACTACACCTCTAAACCATGAGGAGGAACCGCTACACCTGAAAATCAAGGGGTAAGCCTAATCTCATTGGCTCAGTAGGGGTCCTACGGATCCCCACCACGAAACAACATCGGTAAACAACAGTGCTACAACAGCAATAGTAACAGGAGTAACAACAACAAAAGCAATAGCCGTAACGACAATAGTCAAAGAAACCACGGCTCGCTACAAGCTACTCCTAATGGCAAGAAAAGAAAGCCCGATCTCATAGTCAGGAATCACCGAACCAACAAGAGACACTCTGGCCACACTGCAAGGAAACACCATGACACCTCTGTCGCATAGGCTCGTCCTCAGTGAAAAAACCCAACTCAAGACCACACGGTCTAAGAGTACTAACACACACGATCTCACCGTCGTGTACTCTACACTGACTAAGGGTGAGGCCTCGGTAACTCTACCAGAAACCCTAGACCACAGTGTTAAGAAGACATGCAAAACTACTCAAGAACCATGTCAACACCGATGAAAACTCAACCTCAAATCATGGGTCAAGATAACCACACGTCAAGAAGGTCGCACGTCAAGAGAAGCATGACAAGAGAGTCACAAGTCCTATGACGGGAGAACTAAGCGTTGAATCATGAGTCAAGAGTCTCACATGTCATGTGATAGGAGAACTGGACCCACTAGAAGCAAGACCGGATGCGTCCACTAAAGACTTAGTCCGCGCCTCAGGTGTGTCCCTACATGCCCCAGGCGGAAACTAAGACACCACACAAGTAACACCAACACAAGGACTAGTCGGGGTAGCGCTCGTCAGCACTAGTCCACTGCCCCCAACCAAGTGTGCACATGCAGACCATCTGCTCTAGGTCGGGTCCTCTAACTGGTTTTCCCCCCAGTCGGATACAGGCTACAAAGGCAAGGGGCCCTATGATAACTAGCTTAGAAACCGTCTCTTTGGCAAGCCACGCTACCACTCCATGGTAGGTCAACACCCGTGCATAGTAACATGCTATAGCTTGTGGGAGGTCACTCGACATAGACTCTCAAAGAAAACATCAGAGTATTGGACAGGCTACACTCGTGCCCGCCACGAGTAACTCGGAACATGAAGTGACACAATGCCACTCGACTCTTAGACAACTGGCTAGACCTATAAATCCAACGGCCCTTGAGTCATGAGACTCAGAACAAGACCGCCACGTAGCACGGCTCCACTTCGGCAAATCATTCTAGCCGTAGAGTCAAAACCACGATGAAAAAGAATCATGGAAGCGGTACACAACTGCTGGATCCATTCCTCTAAAAAGAAAGATCAGAAGTCCTCGGCCCTTGGCCGCTCATCAGACTAAAACTCATAGGCCACACTCATGGCCCACATGGGAAACCACTTCTCGATAAGGCTAACATCATGTGGGAAAAACCTTCCGCACTCACACCGATGCACGGTGACTTGATTCAGCATAATGCGAAAGCACGGAACATGAGGGGTCACCCGAGCCCTCAAACCACATGGACATGCAAATCGAGGTAACACAACACCTCCGAGCGTCCACAAACACAATCTTGATCCCCACGGGGCATCTAAGATACTCACGAGGTCAAAAGTCAACCACTGGGTCATAATCGGGTTGACCGGAGACTAAAACAACAAACCAAACATAGTCGGGTCGACTCAGAACACAACCGGGTCGACTCACTTGGTCGCGGTTACAAAGGGACCACGTCAACAAATCACGGTTGACCACCTGACCGCCTCAATAAGTCACGGTCGACCACCCAGCCACCTTTACAAGGTCGGGTCGACCAGCAGACCGTGACTAGCACGGTCGCAGTTGCGTCGACGCACCCGCCGGCACACCCCTGAACGCGGTCGACCAGCCGACCGCCTTCACAAGGTAACAGTCGACCTTCCGACCGCGACTTGCGCGGTCATCGCTGGGTCGATGCACTCTTCAAGTGTGAGGTCGATGCCTATTTAAACGCGGTATACGGAATAACCGTGCTCATCTGGTCACGGTTGGTCGTCCGACCTCATCTAGAACTACCTTACTATTGATCTTCCTCGACGAGTCACGGTACTTGCATGGACAGTGTTCAAGCTCCAGAGACTGAGTGCGGTTTGCAACCCGACCGCGATCACGTTTCGGTGCGAATCAACGGAAAATCGCACAAAAACCCCTTTTCAATGCCCCAATCGTTCCATACGAAGGAGGAAACATTCATAATCACATTCTACACCTTTCACAAGTCGGAAGGGACCAAAAAGACCACAAAATGACATAGAAATGGGCAATTTCCTCAAATCGACCCAAACCAACTCACATGCACATCTGGCCTCATTTCGGCCTCAAATCGCATAAAAATGCAACTCAAATGAATGGGAATCACATCCCGACATGCTATGGGTTCGAGATCTACCATTTAAGCCAAGAAACACCGGCTGAAACGGCAGATTCGCCACTCACCCCAAAAGTATGATATTCACCCCAAAAATGCAAAACCCTCTGAAACCCGCATCAAATGGCTCGAAATTAAGGGGAAACGTAAAACAAAGGGCATGGATTCCATCCCCCTACCTCTACCGATGATTTCTCATGTCGATGATGCCATTTCCACGTGAAACACTGTTCAAAACGCTACCGGGTTTCAAAATTTGCAAATGTGCTCCACACCGTGCCACGACTCGATCCTCGCGCCATCCACGCCGCTCGTAGTCTCCACGTCACCTCCACCTCATCCCACCCCTCCTTCGTCCTTCGCCCGGAGAAGAGAGGAAGAGAAAGAGAGAACGGAGAGGAGAGAGGGAGTGTGTGAGATGAGAGAAGAGAGAGGGGGTGGGGGGTTATTATATAGAAAAATAAATAGAAAATATTTATGAAATCAATTTAGGGCTCAAAATTCAAAAAAAATGGAAAAATGAGAAAAAAATACTGCCACGATCCTAAAAAAATGCACAACGTGCCTGTCACTTCCTGGAGTCTGAAATCACAATGGTTCACCCTGTACCGAGGATCTGAATATTAAATAGCGTAAAAATCCAATTAAATCACCAAACTCCATTCAGGACTCACAAAAGTGCTCCGAAACTATCGAATTCCGATCCAAGAAATCCTAGGTGTTATAATATAGGTGTGCAACCAAGATCTTCATTGTAGTCTTGGAGTTGGTGTTTTATCCATAGAACTTGAGATCCACAGCTCCCTGCAACAACGTATTCTGCCTCTACAGTGGAGAGTGCAACATAATGTTGTTTCTTGGAAGCCCAAGAAACTAAACACCCACACAGAAGTTGACAATATCCACTAGTACTTTTCCTATCCAATTTACAACCAACATAACTTGCATCTGTATATGAAATCAAATTCAATTTACATGATGCAGGATACCACAGTCCTAAGTGTAGATATATTTTTCTCCTCCTACTAAAGATCAATATGCATCATGAGTGGAACAATATGCGATGAGCAAATAACAAGGATAAGAGGAGAATAGAGAACAAAAGGACCGTGATCGCCACCAAGGTGCCGGACGTGATGGACATGCCGTACCTTGGAAAGAGGGGGAGTACTCGCCTAAGCTACAGCGCTGAAGAGATGAACGGCTCCTGGAGGGCCGCCTATTGGATGTACGGTCTTACGATAGACCGCCTAAGTGCGCTGTAGAGGGTGCGGGAGGAACTACCACTGGAGGACGGACGGCGCTCTGTTGACCGCACCAACAGGATGAACGGCGCTTTCTACACCGCACACGATGTTGAACGGTTGTCTGAAAATAGCACAAGTCCACCACGCAGTAAGTTGCAAGGGGTCCAACCTCCACCCTCTCCGGTCGGCCAGAGGGGATGGGCCTCGTGCTGATGATTGCTGACCTGCAAAACAACGTAAGAAACACACAGAAAAGACCTAAATTAGAACTGGACGATGTAGTAAATGTCAATATAAGAAGAAATGAACATAAACGAATGGCAAGGGGGATACCTGGGGGTTTTAAACCCCTAGGGTGACAAAAGCGTGGGTGGATGTGTGCATGATAATGAAAAAAAATGAGGACGTAGGGAGAAAACGATGCATGCAATGAAGGGAAAGTTATGAAAACTATAAACGAAAAGATTCAAGACCAAACTACTCCCTGAACAGGAGGCTTGTATGGACGTAGAAAGCCTCCCTCCTTGGTGCTAGGTCGCTCAAGAATGCGGTAGGGTTTCACCGTCGACCAAAAATTCCCCCCTTTTCAGTCCGGCCATTAGGGTCTATTTATAGAACCTAGAAAGCCAGCCCCGAAACTAGGGTTTAAAGCTATTTTTAGGTCGAAATTATAAAAGATAAATCATAGATATTATCATAATCTCTTATCCAGTCGAAACGGCATCAAAAAAGGTTGATTATCCACGGAGAAATCGACAAGAGAAGTCAGGGATAAAACCATGCATAAAAGGGATAAAAATCTGTTAAAAATCACCAATCGAAAGGATGAACGGTCTTACGATAGACCGCTCAAGCTGATGGGCGGTCCAGTACAGACCGTCCAACACTGTCGGTGGAAATTCAGAAAATCAGGAAATTAACCCAATTATCGCTCGAACTGACCGAAACGTCCGCCGTCGGACCCTCCAATATGAACGGTTCAAATAAGACCGTTCAAATGTAGGGCGGCTAACAACTAACCGTTTTAACCCTGTCGGTGGTAATTCAAGTAATTGGGTAATTACCTGAGAAAGTTGGCACGTGGAGGACTCTGAGATATAGGCGGTTGGAATATGCCCGTCCATTTGTTTGAACGGGTCTAATAGGGCCGCACAAAAGCCTGTCGGTGAATATTCAGAAAATCCTCAGAAATTAACCAAAATGTATGAACGGTCTATCTTCAACCGCCCTAGTTATGAACGGCTGATTTTGGACCGTGCATGTTTTTGGACACTTGATTTTCATAAAACACGTTCAATTAATCAAAGCCAAGGCCCAATAAGCCCTGAACCGATACGGTCTTCACCAAGGAGGGAGGCCACATAAAATGGGCCCAGGACGTGCCACAAAAAATGGCCCGATGAATGATGGACAACTTAGGGCATCAACTAATGGGAGTAAGAGAAATGACTCAGCTTATCGGTAAAAAAACGGGTGTCAACAGATGCCCCTCCTTAACGTCCTCTTTGCAGGGGAGCGAGCGTAGGTGAAGCGGAGGTGACATGGAACATGGAGCTGGAGCGGAAATGCAGCGGAGTGGACCGGAAAAGTGGGCGTTAAGGTAAAACGACACCCATTTCTACCAACAACTGTTGAGAATCTTCCGGAAAACTCTGAACCGAATGTAAGGAATGATTAGACCAAAAGTGACACCAATCTGGAGGAACTAAACTAAAATGAAACAAATCGACAAGGCCAACCTCATGGGGGACACAATCCCGTGGTCCAATGAGGGAGCCACAAAAGAAAATAGGCTAAACCTCCAGACGGGGACCCTTCAATCAACCAAACCAAACAAATCGACCAAAGAAAACCTTCCAATTCAGAGTGGAATTAGTTCTTCTTACTCGAGCATTCGAACATACAGCTGACCATCACTGATTGGGCATTCTTCAAGTAAACCATGGGGCATGAAAGCTCAAAAGATGCGTATGATGCATGCTGGGCTAAAAATAAAAGAAATCGTAAAAATAAATGCGAAGAAAGATTAAAATATAAAATACTCGTGAATAATATTGCTAAGCTATAAATATCGGAGTCAAGATATCATCCGCAACCACAGCGTGCAGGATAGAACCATCCTCCCCGTGACATCCCAACTTAATGGCCTATCCGAAGATTAAGTACATATCCTGGATCATCATCGTTTTTGTTGAAGGGGAACATCAGATCCTGGAACACGTAGATAACCGACTGGTTCTCGAGATAATATAATATAATACCATATAGTAATGCAGTAAGGGATATAGGGATAAAAGGCCATACCTGACTTACCTGTGCAGGCGAAACGGCACGTGAAAGCTTGGATTGTTGTACGTGAAATTGTTAGCAAGCTTTACAAAAAATATCAAAATCTATCAATTGAATTGCAACCAACATTAAAGAATGCACGGTTAATAACAAACCGTTCCAAGTAGAACGGTTACTGGTTAGCTGCATATATCAGGGAATTTGAACCGACTTAAAAAGCTTACCGTTGAGGATCAACGGTCGATGGAGAACTGTACAAACTAATGGATGGTCTATCGCTAGACCGCGCAACGTCTGTAACTTCAAAAAAAAATGAACCCTTCGTCTCCCTCCACCGTAACCGACGGTGGAGGGAACGAAGGCCAACCCAGGGCCATTCCACCCTTCTCAACCCCTCTCCCTACCTCTCAATCTCCCCTTCATTCCCTTTCACCCTCTCCATTTGCGAGAAGCACCAAGCGAGACGCTTCGGGATGGCCGGGGAAGAGACAACCACGCCGCCGTCGTCGACGACCGCCGCCGCGGCACACACCGAAGAATGGCCGACGGAGAGGGTCACACCACCGCCTGCGGCCGAGGGAGAAACCGATGTGATCGTGGCCGTGGAGGAGGTCCCTGCCGCGGACGAGGACGCCGGAGAAGAACCACCGCCGGAGAAACCAGCCAGAAAACCACGGGACCCCGAGGTAGGTCAAAAAATTAAAACCCTCCCCATTTCTATTTTTCCATTATTTTGAGCCATGCATGCTAGCTTAGGGGGGTTTAGAGGGCTTAGGTGGCTGGTTGGGGGGCTATGGCAGCCTCCCCGCCAGCCGGGGAACCTCCACCGTCGTCGGGGAAGACGATGGTGGGACGGTTCAACAGAAACCGCACAAAAAAGGACATGCGGCCCTTATCGGACCGCTCAACATCATACGGGCTAGGACTAGCCGTTCAATACCACACAGCAAATGAACCAAACCAAAGCAAGGACGGTGAAGGAGTCACCGTTCAAATAGTAAACGGGCCACATAGGTCCGTTCAAATACCCATTCAATGCCAAACTAAACGGTCCCCATAGGACCGTCCAAGATAAGAACGGTGGAAGGAAGACCGTTCTTTAAGCTGTGAGTTGAATTCTTGAGGATCTTATTTGAATGACACAAAATGCAAAACTAAATTACTAAAATGCATCTAAAAATGAATGAAATGAATGCAGGGGAAGTGTAGGACCCGCACCTCGTGGCTGCAGGTCCGCGCAGTGTACTTGGCACTACCGGACTTCCAGAGGGAGCGGTTGGCTGCCATGGGGTTCGCCCCCTTCCTGAGTATTGAGGTGTGTCGCTTTGACGCAGCTCTGCTCTATGCCCTGCACGACTGCTGGGACCCAGTGAGTCGGACGTTCCTTTTCCCATGGGGGCATATGGTCCCCATGCTAGAGGATGTGGCCAGGCTCACGGGCCTACGCGTGCACGGGTCACCGGTTAGCGGGACTACCTTTCCCGACTACCGAGGGTTGGCTCGGGAGTTGCTGGGCTTACAGCTGCGGCGCCCCGAGCAGCAGTTGACCCTCCTACCCCGGGCTGCTCTCCAGGACAGCCTGGGTTTACGACGAGCGGGCGTTGCGGTTGGCGAGCAGCCGGAGGAGCACCTGGAGCGGCTGATAGGGCTGGCACGGCCGAGAGTTGCTGCAGGACCAGGAGTGGAGGCTGACCGAGTGCTGAGGCGGTTTCTGATGCTGATGTTCGGGTGACTCCTCTTCTCCACGCGAGCAGACGTGATGAGCTGCCGGTTCCTTCCCTTCCTCCAGGAGCTGGAGCACATGGGCGACTACGCTTGGGGAGCGTCAGCCCTTGCCTTCCTCTTCGACACTCTGAGTTCGACGGCGCGTTGGACGATGCTTGGGGGCTTCTCCCCCTTACTCCAGGTACGACTCTTACCCTAGACTTAATTATGTGACTCTGTGTGTTTCCCTACATGCTGACACAGTGCTATGATGCAGGTGTGGGCCTACGTGTACCTGCGTGGGCTGGGCAGAGGCGAGGAGACCCGTCCTGGGCTCCTGCCGATCGCACGGAGGTGGACAGCACCTCGGGAGATGGCGGCCCTGAGACAACAGGTCCGGGAGTTGCAGGATGACCTGGACGCTCTACCGTATACCTCGGTATGCTTCTAGACTCAGATACTCTAGTTAAATGCAATTCTTATATGGTTATGATGCTGATGAGACTTTTTATTCTATGCAGGTACGGTGGACACCCTACACGGGGGAGAGCCAGGAGGGCCAGCCGTGGGTGACTGAGGCCCTCGCCTTCTCTGGACGAGACGTATGGCTTCACTGCATGAATGTGGTGGAGCCACTACACTTCAGGTTGGTGATGAGGACCACCGGGGTCCATCAGCCAGCCGTGGAGTTCCCTACGCCTAAGAAGGTGGGGGAGCGGGTGACCAGGACGACACGGGGGCTCGGTGACGTGTACGACTGGACAGCGAGGAACGCCACCCAGTTCGCCGACTGGACCGCACGAGGGCGAGTGGTGACCGCCCGGGCTGAGAGCGACATCGCGTACTACACCGCGTACGCACGGCACTACCGGGACCAGGTGTTCCGGGGTGCTCACCGACCGGTACGACTTCTAAACTTGAATTCTTTCTATTATGCTTACGATTCCTATATGATGATGGACTGACACATGGGCTTCTAAATGCAGCTGGACCCTGCGGGACGAGTGGCGGAGTTGCAGGGACTTCTGCACTCTACCATCAGGGAGCGGGATGAGGCTCGGCAGGCCCTGGCCTTACTGGTGAGTCTTCTACACCTTACACTCTTTAAATTATACAATTCTATATGATTATGATTATGCATGTGACTGACCTGGAGTATTTGGATGCAGCGTGCCGAGGGTGCTCAGAGGGTGAGACCAGATGCCCCTTCCTCCTCTACGACCCAAACTCTGGCCGACCGGGCTGCGAGAGATGCGGAGTTCACTCGGATGGTAGCGCGGACCAAGGCGACCGAGGTGGCGCTCACTGAGAGGGTACGTAATTCTAAACTTCCCCTTGCTTATTGTGCTTATGAATGAAATGCTTATGCAACTGCCTAATAATGATATGCAGACGGCCGAGCTAACCCGCCTCCAGACAGAGCTGGAGCAGAGCTGGGTAGTGGCTAGGGAGGATGTGGCCCGGGTGCGCGAGGAGGCCGCGCGGAGTCGACCGGCAGACGCAGTGGAGACGGCACTCCTCCGGGCCGAGCTAGAGCAACTACGAGCCGGTGCTACCGAGGCGGACCGTTATCGGGTAGAGGCAGAGCGTTCCCGGAGTGAGGCAGAGTAGGCCCGTCTACAGGTTGCCAGGTTGGAGGGCAAGGTGGAGGGTCTGAAGGAGGTGAGTCGGGAGCGCAGCAGGGTGACTGCGAGTGGCAGCCACGACACCCACGGCTCCGTGAGGAGTTACTTCACTAGTTCCTCCGACCATCGGAGGAACGAGGAGGAGGAGCGGCGCCGGCGACGGCGTGATGAGGCGACCTCAGCGATGCCTCCCCCAAAGAGGCATGAGGGCGGTGGAGACAGCGACGGGGGCCAAGGAGAGGGACAGGCTTGACTGTGTACTGGGCCTGTCTTTTGTACATGACGTGATATGATATGATAGTGGTATGCATGTTTTTGTTTTGATTTTTGTGGGTGACTGTATGTATGCATGAATGAACGTGACTTAGCTACTAGAGGGGGTGAAGCAAACATGCGAGATTGAGAGGTGCGCCCGACCTGAGAGAGGGACGCACACGCCGATTTGAGTGAGAAAGAGATGCACACGTCGACTTGAGTGAGATGGGAGTGACGCACACGTCGACTTGAGTGAGATGGGAGTGACGCACATGCCGACTTGAGTGAGATGAGTGACGTACACTCCGACTTGAGTGAGAGGAGTGACGTACACACCGACTTGAGTGAGATGAGTGACGTACATGCCGACTTGAGTGAGAGGAGTGACGTACACGCCGACTTGAGTGAGATGAGTGATGCGCACGCCGACCTGAGTGAGAGGAGTGACGTACACGCCGACTTGAGTGAGATGAGTGTGCCTATTAGTTGGGTAGGTGGATAGAAAGGGCGGACCAGATGGGCGGTTCTCATATGGTCGCTCAAAGTGACAAACGGTTCCCAGTAGACCGCTCCAATAGGATTTGAACGATTTAATACTAACCGTGTTGAGTGAAAAATGGTTTGTAGTAGGCCACATAAGTGGTTGGATCCGGGTTCTCTAGTAGGAGATGAACGGTCAGTTGAGGACCGAACGATAGGATGGGCGGTCTATTGTAAGACCGTCCAAGTGGATACCCTGCGAGCCTTAAAGGGGACTCTCTGGAGAGTCCTCAACCCGAGGGTAAGGCGATTTGACTCTATCCACACCTCATCCTAATCCATCCTGAACCTATCCAACCCTAATCCTAAGAGGTCTAGGCTTCCTAACAGGCCCTATAAGTGGGGGGGGGGGAGTCTAAATTCACAGCTCACACATCCCTTTCCTTCCAAACCTTGAAACCTTTGATTCTCATCACCAATTCCTCATGAAGAGGGCTCTAGAGGGAAGTTCTATGGAAGGATCATCTTTTGAAGGGCCAACACCGGCCAGAAAGGAGCGGGAAGTGCTCCAACGGCTAAGCTCAATCCCCCGGCATCTCAGTGCTACTCCTATGAGAGAGGTAAGCTCATCATGGTTCATTCAACTTCTTTTACGTCAACTTCACTTATGTGTCCTCTCTCTCTTATGTTCTCTCTCCTCTTCTTTCAGCTCCTTCCGGGCCCGAGGCGCTATTCTGGTTTGAAATGGGTGGCTCCCGTGATCCGTGCTTTGCCCCTAGGGGTGACTTATCTTCTCAAATCCTGGCACCTACGCTCCCTTCTAGTCTTAGGCCAGAACTACCCTAAGCTCTCATTGGATTGGCACATCATCTCAGCTATGATAGAAACATGGCATCCTCAGACCCATACCTTCTTCTTTCCATCCTTTGAGGCCACGATCCTATTAGAGGAGCTAGAGAACTACTTCGGGTTCCCTAGGTCCAAGGTGGGGGAGGAAGACTTGATATGCCATACTGTTGCCCCTATAGACCTAAAACTCATCCTAGGAGGGTTCATACCAGACAGCAAAGACATTCGTACCTTTGTAGGTCCTCGTCATATTTACCTCATTCCTCTTAGTCAGTGGGTAGTAGAGCATTGCAAGAATAAATGTGGGTGGACCGAGGCCATAGCCAAAGCTGCATCTATCTGCCTGTGCGGGGCCATCCTCTTCCCTTCGGCTGACCATGTGTTAGAGATTCCCTTACTTAGCACCATCAGCGGCCTGTGGCAGGGGCTTTCCATCTCCCAGGCCATCTTAGCCTACTTGTATGAGGGTCTCAGCTCAGCGGCCCTAGGAGGCCCTCTCTTTGGCTCTATGATTCTATTGGAGTGCTGGATGGGAGTTAGGATGAAGTTCATCCCGAGAGAGGATATTACTACTGTCAGTAGGATCTTCGGGAGCCATCCCCTTTACTTCATAGGAGGCGCCTTCAGGTTCTCTCCACAGGTTGAGTGCAGGACGGCCGAGATGAAGACCAGGGACGAGTGGCGCCCGTACCTCCACAGACTGCCCCTGGATATATTTGTGATGCGTTCGGACTTCCTCCACGACACCATTATCAGACTACCTCGGAGGGCGGGCTTGGACTTGAGGCTCGTGAGCGATACTGCATTGGCGATGTACAACCCACACAGGTGCTACCTACAGGTTGGACTACCCCGGACCATGCTACCGATGCTACCCCACCTTCTCGTGCTACAGGCGAGGAGGATCGGGAAAGAGGAGGACGAGCAGGCGGTCAGGAGCGCGCTGATTATGTGGGAGGTGAGCAGGGTGCGCACCCTACCAGCAGAGGTTGAGGAGGTTCCAAAGACACGATAGGCTTACCTTAGGGAGCTGAGAGAGATACGTCCCCGTGGGAATGCCCAGCGGGGGACAGAGTGATTGTTTTATCTTTTCATGATGATATGGATATGGATGTTTAGAGTTTGATATGAGAATGAACAAGATTGATGATTGAGATGATTTTGAGTTTGGACATTCTCTGATGTGATTGCGTGCGTCCATGGCTTAGTTGTATCTTCGATCTTCTGTTTGCCCCTGTGCTTACACAAAATGCATAAAGGAAAACAGGTTAAATCTGTTTTAGGCTTGACCCCTTGCCCGCGACAAGTTTAGAACGTGACCAATCCTTGATTTTGGTCAAGGGGGCAAGCCTTATCAACATAGGCAACAAAAAAAACACAATGACAAAGTGCAATGCATGCGATGCATATGAGAAACCAAAATCTTTGGACGTTTTGAAATATTTGATTTCTTTGAGTTTTGGAATATTTGATTTTTTGGGTTTTGAAATATTTGTTTTTTTTGGATTTTGAAATGATTGATTTTTGGGTTTTGAAATATTTGATTTTTTTGGGTTTTGAAATGATTGATTTAAAATTTTTTTTTGGAATTTTGAAATGATTGATTTTTGGGTTTTGAAATATTTGATTTTTTTGGAGTTTTGGAATATTTGATTTTTTTGGAGTTTTGGAATATTTGATTCTTTTGGAGTTTTGGAACCAGCTCAAGCTTAAATAACAAGGACCCTCTCATCTCGCTATGGACTTCCCGGACTCAGCACGTGCGAAAAGGGGGCCGCCCGTGGCCGGGGTCAACTTTGCTCAACGGTGTTTCTGCCGAGGCCATACCCGGGGTGGGATTTGTTCCTTGGAAAATTGAAAAAGATTGAGTAGTGAAGCTGGTGGTAGGTGTAGAGGTTTTAGGGCTTGAGTTCTTCCCAAGACACTCCCCTTTTTCAAAGAATCCGGTATGTTGCGCCAGGGCTCTGTGTCCGTTATCGAACCTACATCCGCTCTAGGCACGCATACGACCGGGCTCATAACGTCCCGCGGGGAAACTGTACTGCCACTCTTACCATGCCTAGTTGTATTATTTGGGGATTTTGAGAGCCTCGACCTTTGTGCTCTCAGCCTTGACTTTTGTTTTTGCCCCTCTTCTTTCACCTTTTTTTTTGCTTTTCTTTTTCCTTTTCTTTGCGGAATAAGATCTTAACGGGCTGCCCCTATTTGAGACCTCTTTTAGAGGGGGGGTCCAGGTCAGTTCTCGCCCCCTTTATTCACCACTTGCCCCTATTTTCTGCCGAGAGAGAGGAAATACAAGGATCTTCACTTTCCCCAGGCATGGCCAAAGGAGAAACGGTGTCGGACAGCATAGGAGAAAATCGAACCACGGGCGGCTGTGTAGTGTGTGAGATGCTGGACCCAGGTCCTCCTTTCGCGATCAGGTGGGGTGCACCCCGCCATCGAGCCATTGCTGGTCTTGACTCTATAGATAGAAACATTATAAATATAGCCCATTCCACAGGTTTGGCAATTCTTCACCCTCTGCGTTGATTAGACGATACACATTACCCGGGTAGGCTTCTTTGATTACGAATGGCCCTTCCCAGTTGGGTTGCAGCTTAGACCTGGGACCTGCCGATCTGATGAATTTACGTTTCAACACCATATTACCCACTTGAAATTTTCTTTCAATGACCTTCTTTTGAAAATATTGCGAGACACGCTTTTGATACACCGAAACATGATTGGCCGCGTTCAGCCTTTTCTCGTCTAAGAGTTCAAGTTGGACTAGCAACGCCTCTCGACGTTTGTCGAGATTAAGTTCTTTGTCCAGCTGCACTCTTAGGGAAGGGATCAAAATCTCATACGGGAGTACCACCTCCATCCCATTAGTGAGAGCAAAAGGAGTCTGCCCTATAGGGGTGCGGACGGAGGTGCGATAGGCCCATAGAGCTTCTATCAGTTTGTCGGCCCAATCAGCAAAATTATGTGATTCACATGTTTTCTTGATAATTTTGAGAAGGGTTTTATTTGTGGCCTCAGCTTGGCCATTACCTTGAGGGTAGTATGGTGATGAATGATGCAAAGCTATATTGAATTTCTTACAAAGGTCGCGGAGTTCTTGTGATATGAATTAAGGGCCGTTGTCGGTGACGATGTCGCCTGGCACTCCAAACCCCGAGATGATGTTCTTCATAATAAAGCGGCATACTGTGGTGACTTTGATCTCTGCATATACTTCAGCTTCCGCCCATTTGGTGAAGTACTCCGTAGCCGTCAAAATGAAGGATTTCTGCTTGACTGCGGAATTCGGGTCACCGAGGGGTCCGATGATATCAAAGGCCCACATGGAGAACAGCCAAGGAGCAGAAAGAGGATGAAGAGAAGAAGCAGGAGCATGGATTTTGTCAGCATGGAGCTGGCTCTGGAGACACCTACGGACATAGGTGGAGCAATCTTCTTCTAGGGTCGGTCAGTAATAGCCCTGCCTAAGAATCTTCTTTGCCAACGCTTGTCCATTCACATGCCCTCCACATTCGCTGGAGTGAGCTGCTTCTACTACTTTCCAAGCCTCTTCGTCATCTAGACACCTCATTAGAACTCCGTTCAGAGCCCTCCTATATAATTCACCAGCAATAATCGTATATCTTGCAGCGACTCTTCTAATGGCCTTTCTCTGTTCAGCATTCGCAGCCTCCGGAAATGTGCCATCCCTGCAATACTGCTCAATTTCGTAGAACCACAGCAATCCTTCTTCTTCGATGATTTCCTCAAGCTCCGTCAAGGATACTTCTCTCACCTCCTCCCTTTTTGTCTTCTTCTCTATAGACTTCCTAAGGTTGTCAAACCAGGGATCCCACGGGGAAGGAACATCTAACCGCTGGACCACAATGGTCTCAGTGGCACGACTGAGGGGGAATGCGAGGGAAGAAGCGAGTGACACAAGTGCGTCAGCCAAGATGTTCTGAGAATGAGGAGTATGAATATAGATAAGTTTCCGAAACTGCCTAGCCAAGAGCGTGACCAGATCTTGATAGGGCTTAAGCTTAGGGTCACGGGTGCGGTAAGTTGACAGAACTTGACGCAACACCAATTGAGAGTCTCCTATGATGTTAAGGTACCGCACGCCCATGAGGTAGCCGTGCTTCAGACCGGCAAGGAGAGCCTCATACTCAGCTATATTATTAGTGGCAGGGAATGAGAGTTGATAAGCAACAGGGATGGTTACTCCCTCCGGAGTAAGAAGAACGGCGCCAACTCCGCTGCCCTGGGAATTGAGAGCACCATCGAAATGAAGAGACCAGAAAGGAAGATGAGTGATTACTACCAAGTGTTCATTAGGGAACTCGTCCTGGATTGAATCAGTACGAGGGATAGGAGAATGAGCGAGGTGCTCAGCAATAGCATATCCCTTGATTACTTTCTGAACGATGAAGGTGATGTCAAACTGGGAAAGAAAGCTCTACCAGCGAGCTATTCTGCCAGAAAGGACAGGCTTTTCCAAGAGATAACGAATGGGGTCCATTCTAGAGATCAGCCTAACCTCGTGGGCGAGGAAATAGTGTTTAAGCTTCTGAGCTACCCACACTAGCGCCGCACAGGTCTTCTCCATGGTAGTATACTTAGATTCAGCAGGATTAAATAACCTCGAGAGGTAGTATGCTGCCCTTTCCCTTCCTTCATCATCTACCTGTGCCAAGATAGCTCCTAGGGAGTCCTCAATCACAGAAATGTACAATATCAGGGGTTTCCCAGGGACGGGTGGTTGTAGAACCGGGGGATTAAAAAGGTAAACCTTAAGCTCCTCATTGGCCTTTTGGCATTGTTCATTCCATTCAAATTTTGCGCCTGCCTTTAACAGTTCATAAAATGGGCGGCATCTTTGCGAGTGTTGAGATATGAACCTCCTAATAAATTGCAAACGCCCAATCAAGCCTCGAAGTTTAGTAATGTTCTTTGGTGGTGGCATTTCCATGACGACCTTTGCTTTGTTTGGGTCGATCTGAATCCCCCGTTTACTAACTATGAATCCAAGCAATTTCCCTGACGCGACCCCAAATACACATTTCTTCGGATTCATTTTTAACTTATATTCCCTAGCCCTTTGCAACACTTTGGCTAGAATGGCGGGGTGTTCTTATTGAGACCTCGATTTGACCAGAATATCATCCACGTAAGCTTCCAAGTAGACATGCATCATATCGTGGAAAATAGCCATCATCGCCCATTGATAAGTGGCACCTGCATTTTTCAATCCGAAGGGCATGACAACATAGCAGTATGTGCCCCAAGGCGTAGTGAACGAGGTCTTTTCTTGGTCTTCTAGAGTTAGAAGGATTTGGTTATATCCAGAATAACCATCCATGAAAGAGAGGGCTTCATATCCAGTTGTATTGTCAACTAAGACATCGATGTGAGGAAGTGGAAAATCATCTTTTGGAGATGTCTTATTTAAGTCCCTAAAGTCAATACAAATCCGGATTTTACCATCCTTCTTCATTACTGGGACTATGTTTGCCACCCATTGTGGATATAGTACAACTTCATGGAGTTTAGGCTGGAGGTGATCATGCAGCAAGAGGAGGAAGAAGACGGAGGAGGAGGTAACTGCATGGGGAACAATTCCAGAAATATGCAATCAAAGAAAGGATCGAATAAGAAAACCACATTTCATGGAGCTGAGCTCCGGGGGGAGGAGGAGTAAACAATGTTGAAAGATCAATGGGCCGGCAATGCCCACAAACACAAGGAACAAACAGAATTTTGGGCCTCTCCGTGAAGTGTGGTTCGACCAGGATCGGTGGAGAACGGGGAACAAACCCCAACTGTTGGAACCAAGAGGCAAGACGAGATGGGGACATAGAGTAAGAAATGACAGAGCTCCCCACTTCCCGTTGCCCCTGGCGAGCCAATGGCATCGGAGGACACTTTACCAACTGCGTCTCCTTTTTCTTCGGTTTGCTTTCTTTTTTCTGAAACAACCTTTCAAAACAACCAGACAAATCTTCTAGGTCACCAACCACTCTTTGCAGCGGCAGTGGTGGCTCAGCGACAACACAGGCTTCATCTACCTTTTCTTTGAGACTGGACGGTGATTCTTTCAAGGTACCTGGCTGTAACGGCCCTTTTACAAAATGTTACCGGTAGTCCCATGTTAATGGCCCAGAGTCTCCAAGTACTGACATTGAGGATTCACGGTAGCCGAGGCCTCGACGGCCCATCTTCCTTCCTTTGGGAATGGGGTTGGTCCGGCCCTGTAACTGTGCACCAAGCCCCTGGCCCGGCTGATAACCCAATTTCAAAATCATCTGCCATCCTTTGGAATCTCTAATCTTGGATTTGACATTCACATTGACTGGCGCAGTGGTGGGCTTGCGTGACGCATATGCCCATGAATAATTCAAATCCATCACTGACAGAACCGGCCTATTGGTGGGCCAGAGTGTAGGGAGAATCTTAGCCGCTATGGTATCAACATTTTGGACTGTGGAAATACTTTTTACCTTGACCACCCGCCCTTGGAATGGGAACTTCAAGCATTGGTGGGCAGTGGAGGGTATGGCATTTAAACTGTTCAACCATGGACGACCCAGTATGGCTTTGAACATCGGGTCTATGTCCAATACATAAAATTCCACGTTCATGACCAAGGGCCCTAGCTCGGCCTGTATAGTCACGACCCCGTGACAAGCACGCCTGGAATTATCATAGGCTGCTATTGTAGTCGGTGTTGGCTTGAGCATGTCTTCTGAGATATTACAGGCACAGAGGGTACTTAACGGACACACATTTATTGATGCTCCTGTGTCCACAAGGGCAGACTCCACGGCCACTTTGTTTAGGGAAATGGTGATGCACAACGGCATCTGCCGTTCCTCAGGGGGTGCCAGTTCTGATTCAGAAAATGAAATGGAAGGTCCCTTGGTAATTGTTGCCAAAACCGACGGCAAGCTATCTACTACCACGTCCTCACTGACCATAACTTTCTGTAGGAAAGTCTTCAAGGCGTCCTAGTGTAGTGGCGACCTCTTGATTAATTCCAAGATTGAGATTTTGGCCGGCATCCGATCTAAATGCTGCAATAAATCATATTTTGTGCCCGGCACAGGGTCTACTTCTTCTGTTTCAGCTGTGGGGGAATGAACTTGGAGGTTAGGTGCAGACGCACCGGAAGGGGAAAAAATTCTCTGGAAGGGATGCCTGCTCCGAAGGGCGCACTGTGATGCTGGCACGGCCTGAGATGGACCCTCGCTCGGTCCGGTGGAGTTGGTGAAAGGCGTGGTAATGGGGGTGAGGATGGCGGAAGTGGGTCTAATGGGCCCTGGTGGAAGGGAAATGGGTGAAGGGTTAAGCGGAGGGGTAATGACGGAGGGTACAGTGGGTGGTGGCGAAAGGACTGGTGGAGCGGAGGGGAATATAACGGGCTTAATGGGTGGCGTGGATGGAGCAATGAGTGGTATAGTGGTCAGAGTGGCAGGTCTGAGGATGGAGGGAAAAGCAGGTGCAGGGGAATGGTTGTGGTGGAAGGCTAGAAGGTGTGTGGGGGTTTCATCATCAAAAGTCCACCCAGCGCTGGGGGCTGGGTGCTGGACAATACTCACTTGTGCTGGAGCCGGTGCCGGCGGCTGTTGTTGTTGCTGAGGAGCGGGTTGATGTACTGGCATGGGATTCTGATGGATCCCGAGGTCTTGTTGCTGCTGCTGGGGTTGCTGTTGCTGTTGGGGTTGCTGCTGCTGCTGCTGCTGCTGGGGCGCCGTCTGCTGCGGCCTGGCCTGTCTCTGTCTTTGCTTGATATCCTCAATCAATTGGTGCATCTGGGCCCAATCAATCCTCTGGCCCTCATGCAGGTCATACACCAGGTCTCTGAACTGATAGCACCGTTATATCGTATGCCCGGGTTACCGATGGAATATGCAGTATCGAGACTGATCGGCTGTCGGATTCCAATTTGGACGCTCAGGAGGCAACTGAAGATCACCAGTGTACATTAAGGCAGAGAAAATATCGGGCAAAGTTTCAGGAAGAGGAGGGTAATGGGCCCACTTTGGACTGCTGATGGGCCGAGGTGGAAGCCTGTGCGGAACATTGTTGTATTGTGGCGGCCGCTGAGGCTGTTGGGGTGGCGGAGGTGCTTGTTGTGGATATTGCGGGACTTGGAAGGCGGGTTGGGGAACTTGTGTAGTGGCAAACTGGGGGTTGCGTGAAGGCTGGGGGAAGCGAGGTGGAGCGGCCTGGTGGGGGAACTGAACAGCCTGGACCTGCTCATTAATCTGTACTCCCTCAGTGACGGGGCCCTGGGATTTTCTGGGAGCCTTGGGTTTCTGGGCCTCAAATAAGGAGTGGATGGGGGAGTCTTTGAACTGGGTTTGTATGAACCGAGCTCTGCTATATAACTGGTGCATGTTTGAGATATCATTCATTGCCAAGATGTTCTTGAATGTTGGCGTGGCATTGGAGATCAGCAACTTCACTTTCTCTTCTTCCGAGATCTGTCCGGGCACACGTGAGACCATCTGCCTCCATCGGTCTGCATAGGTTGCAAAGTCCTCCTCCGGCTTCATCTTCTCGACTACCAAGTCAGTAAAAGAATATTCGGGTCCGACCCGATCTTGAAATCTCTGGATGAACCTTTCCTTGACGGTCTTAAAACTCTCGGCCTCCTCCATGGGCAAAGTATAGAACCATTCCAGGGCGACCCCCTCCAACGATCGGCGAAATAAATAAGCCATTAGACGGTCATCTTGCTGGAACTGTGCTGACTCATATAAGAACTCCCGGACATGGATGAACGGGTTGCCATTCCCGTCATATTTGCGGTACATGGGGAGCTCAGACTGAGAAGGAAAATGAATGTCCCTGAAGTTAGGGATAGGGACATCAGCAAGAGATTGCGGGCCGACTCGCTTGTGGAGGAGATCAATTTGTTGCTGCATAGCAGCCCATTTGTCAAGAATTTCCCGTTCCCGGGAAGGAGGAGAAGGAGCAGGAGGAGCAATACCTGGATAGGTGGTTAAAGGATAAGCTGATTGAGGGGGCGGCCCGTAAGAGGGATAGTGGGCCGAGGAAGGGCCCATATCCGCATGAGCCAACTGGGTTGTCCCTGATTGCAACCTAACGAGATCCGACGGGGCTACGAGGGCCTGCGGTGACGGAGAAATCGTGGCGTATGGATCAAGGTAAGGAACTGAGGGGATTGGAGACTTTCCCTTATCGAGCTGCTGATGGGCCGAGGTGGAAGCCTGGCCCATTTCCATATTGGAATAGCGAAGGGCCTGAGGGCGGACAGGAGTAAGGTCGATGGGAGCCACAGAGGTGGTCCCAACAGCGGGAGACTGGATGGCAACAGTAGTCGTGCCATGAGAAGGAATTGAGGTTAGCGCATCGGCCCCTTGCAAAGCCTGCCGGATGAGATGGAGCTGGGTAGGGTCCAGCTGGGCCATCATATTGAGGATTAGATTGGCTGAATTCTGATTGGACGGATTTAAAAGAGAGGGTTGGGAACCTTCGCCAAGAATGGTTGGGAGGGGAGGGGCAGTCCCCTCTCCTCCCTGCAGGTGGGCGACCCTAGGTGGGTCCTCAAGAAGGCCACGAGGAAGGGAGTCCTCGTGGGACTGAGAGAAGTCGTATGACGACATGGAAGATGATGAATCGAACAAGGGGTTGGAGTATGAATGGAAATATAAACCAACCCTAGGAGGTGATCGTGAGGGAAAGAGACAATCCCACATGCACCAAGACACCTAGGACTAGGACCGACAAAACTAACCGACCAAACCTACAAAGCAAATAACAAGCATGCAATGGAAGGAAGAGATGAGATCCGAATCACCCAATTATGCAATCAAGTTATTAAATGATGCTCGTCAATTTCTTCTGATTTCCTCTTCGAACATTAGGGAGTTAATGAAAGTATAAGTTCTCTCAACCACTAGGTGCCTAACTGGGGTAGGTAATGAGGAACTGTGTGACTCTATAAGGATCTCTCGCTCGCGGATGCAAAACCCTAGATTGGTGGTGGATGTGGTATAGCCTGCCCGGCGTCCGTGTGGGAATCCACGGCTCACGGGGGCTTACGGAGGTCCTCGGCAAGGTCCCTAGTCGGCTCCAAGGAATATGGAGACAAGAGGAAACCCTACCTCGGTAGGAATGCAACTACTATGAGAAGAAATGGATGCTCTTATGCACACCGGGGTGCATGCATAATCTAGCCTAGCAACTATCAATCAATGAGCAAGTATACGCATGAACAACAAAGAGAATGATAACGCAACTATGATGAGGGAGGAGGGGGGAAAATCAACAAATAGCACCAAGAGCAGTAAATCGCGTAGAATATGACAATCAACATACACCGTAAGCGCACTGCGACAGAAGATGAACGGCCCTTATGCGACCGCTCCACCAGTAAAATGGTTTGTCTAGGACCGTGTAATCCAGGGAGAAAACAACAGAAAAACTATGGAATAATGACAGGATACTGAGAACATGAGGCAACAGTGGCAGGAAAATACCTGGAGAACGGTCTGTATTCAACCGCGCACTCCATTGCACGGTCGCCCAGCAGCCGCGTGCCTAAAACCAAAACCGAGCGAAGCGTACCTGTGCTGAAGTGATGGACGGCTAGATTCAAACCGCTCCAAATGCTTGACGGCGTGTCAGGAACCGTCCAGAATAGGAAAGAGGAGAGAAGCTGGCTCTGGCCGCAGGGGACGGATGGTGGAGAATCAACCGCTCATATGTATGGGCGGCTCAGGATAAACCGCGCACGTCCCAGGAGGCAGAAAATGCATCCAACCTACAAATCACTCTTAGAAGAAAACTTGCACAACAAATAAGGGGGGTCAGTAACTCAAAAGCACGATAGGCGTCCGTGATCGCCACAAAAGGGGATGTAGATATATTTTTCTCCTCCTACTAAAGATCAATAAGCATCATGAGTGGAACAATATGCGATGAGCAAATAACAAGGATAAGAGGAGAATAGAGAACAAAAGGACCGTGATCGCCACCAAGGTGCCGGATGTGATGGACACGCCGTACCTTGGAAAGAGGGGGAGTACTCGCCTAAGCTGCAGCGCTGAAGAGATGAACGGCTCCTAGAGGGCCGCCTATTAGATGTACGGTCTTACGATAGACCGCCTAAGTGCACTGTAGAGGGTGCAGGAGGAACTACCACTGGAGGACGGACGGCGCTCTGTTGACCGCACCAATAGGATGAACGGCGCTTTCTACACCGCACACGATGTTGAACGGTTGTCTGAAAACCGCACAAGTCCACCACGCAGTAAGTTGCAAGGGGTCCAACCTCCACCCTCTCCGGCCGGCCAGAGGGGATGGGCCTCGTGCTGATGATTGCTGACCTGCAAAACAACGTAAGAAATACACAGAAAAGACCTAAATTAGAACTGGACGGTGTAGTAAATGTCAATATAAGAAGAAATGAACATAAACGAATGGCAAGGGGGATACCTGGGGGTTTTAAACCCCTAGGGTGACAAAAGCGTGGCTGGATGTGTGCATGATAATGAAAAAAAATGAGGACGTAGGGAGAAAACGATGCATGCAATGAAGGGAAAGTGATGAAAACTATAAACGAAAAGATTCAAGACCAAACTACTCCCTGAACAGGAGGCTTGTATGGATGTAAAAAGCCTCCCTTCTTGGTGCTAGGTCGCTCAAGAATGCGGCAGGGCTTCGCCGTCGACCAAAAATTCCCCCCTTTCAGTCCGGCCATTAGGGTCTATTTATAGAGCCTAGAAAGCTAGCCCCGAAACTAGGGTTTATAGCTATTTTTAGGTCGAAATTATAAAAGATAAATCATAGATATTATCATAATCTCTTATCCAGTCGAAACGGCATCAAAAAAGGTTGATTATCCACGGAGAAATCGACAAGAGAAGTCAGGGATAAAACCATGCATAAAAGGGATAAAAATCTGTTAAAAATCACCAATCGAAAGGATGAACGGTCTTACGATAGACCGCTCAAGCTGATGGGCGGTCCAGTACAGACCGTCCAACACTGTCGGTGGAAATTCAGAAAATCAGGAAATTAACCCAATTATCGCTCGAACTGATCGAAACGTCCGCCGTCGGACCCTCCAATATGAACGGTTCAAATAAGACCGTTCAAATGTAGGGCGGCCAACAACAAACCGTTTTAACCCTGTCGGTGGTAATTCAAGTAATTGGGTAATTACCTGAGAGAGTTGGCATGCGGAGGACTCTGAGATATAGGCGGTTGGAATATGCCCGTCCATTTGTTTGAATGGGTCTAATAGGGCCACACAAAAGCCTGTCGGTGAATATTCAGAAAATCCTCAGAAATTAACCAAAATGTATGAACGGTCTATCTTCAACCGCCCTAGTTATGAACGGCTGATTTTGGACCGTGCATGTTTTTGGACACTTGATTTTCATAAAACACGTTCAATTAATCAAAGCCAAGGCCCAATAAGCCCTGAACCGATACGGTCTTCACCAAGGAGGGAGGCCACAAAAAATGGGCCCAGGACGTGCCACAAAAAATGGCCCGATGAATGATGGACAACTTAGGGCATCAACTAATGGGAGTAAGAGAAACGACTCAGCTTATCGGTAAAAAAACGGGTGTCAACACTAAGTGTGTGTGCCAACAAGATATCTAAAAATTGTTTTCAAGGCACTTAAGTGTGATTCTTTAGGACTGGCTTGAAATCTAGCACATAAGCATACACTAAATTATATGTCTGGCCTAGAAGCAGTGAGTTGAAGTAAAGATCCGATCATACCATGATAACTTTTTGGATCCACTGGTTTACCTCTTTCATCTACATCTAGGGATGCATTTGTGCTCATCGGTGTAGAGATGTGCTTTACCTTCTTCATGCCAAATTTCTTCAAAATCTCAATGGTGTATTTTGGTTGATTGATGAAGCATCCTTCTTTCATTTTTTTGATCTACAATCCAAGAAAATATTACTGTTCACCAACTAAGCTCATTTCAAACTCCTTAGTCATCAAGTTTGCAAATTCATCACATAGTTCAGAATTTGTTGAACCAAAAACAATATCATCGACGTATACCTGAACTATGATAATTTGACCATTAGAGATTTTTGTGAACAGAGTTTGATCTACCTTACCCCTATTGTAGCCATTGCCAAGCAGGAAAGTAGTCAGCCTATCATACCAAGCTCGTGGAGCTTGCTTTAGCCCATACAATGCCTTATTCAACTTAAAAGCATGGTTAGGTAGCTCATGAGATTCAAAACCAGGGGGCTGCTCAACATAAACTTCTTCTTTTATAATTCCATTTAAAAAGGTACTTTTCACATCCATTTGTTGAAGTTTAATGCCACATGAGCAGCCAAAAGCTAACAGAATTTTGATAGCTTCCATCCTAGCAACTGGTGCATAGGATTCATCAAAATCTACCCCTAGTTACTTATTATTGCCCTTAGCTACTAACCTTGCTTTATTTATAGAAATTATTCCATCTTCATTTATTTTAGTTCTGAATACCCACCTTGTTCCTATGATAGAACAATTATTAGGTCTGGGAACCAATGTCCAGACTTGGCTTCTTTCAAATTGACCCAATTCGTCATGCATTGCATTTATCCAAGATTTATCTTTTAAAGCCTCATCTATAGTTTTGGGTTCAATTTGTGATACCAGTGTAACTAACTCTTGATTATTTATTTCTTTAAAAAAGGATCTCGTTCTTGGAGGATCATGCTGATTACTAATGGTGTTTTGAGCAGGATGGTCTTTTAAAATTTTGACATTGTTTGACGACTCACCTTGTTCGGTCGACCTAGGTACTGAATCAGTCGACCCACCTTGTACAAGTTCCTGTTCCTCTGATTGTCTAGGTGGTTCTGCATCTTCTTCGGTTTCCATAAATTCTCCACTGCCATTCTCCTGCTGTATATCCCTGTGGTTTTGATGATGATAATCAATGACAAACACTTTTGATGATGTCAAACACTATGACTCATCATGAGTCTGCATGAGAATGCAATGATGATGTCATATGTGTTAATGGTGCATTGATTTGGGTGTATTATTTTTAATGTTATGAAACTTAATGCAATTGACTCTATCATGTTCTTATTATGTGTAGAAGCATATGTCTGTATACTAAAAAGAACATGATGGGACATCGAAGCAAGATCACTAACTTTTTTATTTACATTTATATCCTTCAGTTAATTGGTTTTGCAATTGTATGGCAATTATAAGCCAATAGGTTAGTCATTAAGAATTAGTGGGTTTCTTTGCAAAAAGGCCGCTTAGGCCCGACAGGACCCCCACCCTCTCTCCCATTGGGCCACCTAGACTCTCTAGGGCCCATGTGGGGCTGGTCCATGGTCAAAGGGGGAATATTGACCATCCCCTCTTGTTGACTACAAGAGGGGGGCACCCCCTCCCTTGTCCCCATGTGCGATTTAAATAATCCCCCCCCCTTTTAGTTTTTTATAATTATTATAATTGACCACATGGGAGAAGATTCTTCTCTCCCCTAATTACCCCTCCCTAACCCTAGATCTGAGGTTAGTTTAGGTCATTTACATTTCATATAATACCCATGTATTTTCCATATTTTCATAGATTAATGAGAAGAAAAAGCATTTGTGCACAATTTGCCCAATGACGCCCCCTCCATCTCCCATTCTTGCAGCAGAGATTGCTGTAGAAATCCATGTTGTGATGCCATATTCTTGGAGTGATTCCAAGTTCTATCTCCTCTCCTGGGTGTGAAGCTCAACCATCGCCGCCATCGGAGTCGCCAACGAGCCGCCACAACCCCACCTTCATCCTACTATCCAGATCTGCGACCTGTAGAACTGAAGCCCAAAGAATAGGTTGGTTCTCCCAATCCTATTATCTGATGGTCATCAAATTTTTATAGATCATCCCCTTTGTTGATACCTCCTCCCATTTTAAATTTCGTGTCAATCTACCACCGTTTGCTATTTTTCCCAGTCATTTAGTTCCACCCGCGCAATCTGCCAATTTGCAGATCTGCGACACAGTGTCTTGTTCTTCTATTTTTCCCACCCATTAAACCACTCTAGAAAATTACCATAAAAATTGTGCATGTTTCCCACATCCTCCTCTATCCCCCATAAAATCTCAAGACCCAGATCCACCACTTCCCTATCGGTCAAAATTCATTCTCGGGCAGATCTAACTCTGCCCTGCTTGATCTTGATTCCGAGCCAGAAGTAACTACAAACCACAGAGTTTTTCATTTCAAATATGTTTACTGGATGGTTGTGAAATTAATTTATGTTGTATCTCTTTGATTCCTCTGTCCAACGACGCCAATCTGACCTCGATCCGCCTCCGGATCTGGGCGCAACAATTGTTTTCATGGAGGCACACAGATCTGTTCCGAGTCAGGCCAGCAAGAGCAGTTCACCGGATAATTCCTCGAAAAATATGCCGGCTCAGATTCGGCAGTCGCCGAGTTAAAAGATCGAAGCGAAGGATTCCATCGGCATCCCAACCAACCACCTCGACCAGAAGTCAACCGGAAGATGCCATCCCAGCAGTCGAGTTCGCTTGCTGTCCAGCGAGTCGAAACAGTACCGAGTCGGACTAGCAGCCCGCCTCCAGCCCGATAGCCCTTCCGGCTTGCTGCCCGTCAACCCGAGTTCGCTACTCCCGGGTCCCATATGTAGTCCTTTACCTCCCTGCGTAGAGTGGGCAATAAAAATCATTTCTGTAATTATTGATAATTCATTTGTACCGGGAGTACGAGTCTTGGCCGGGGTCATCTTCCCCACGCCCGGAGTGTGGAGGTATTGTGTCCGCTCCCCACTTTGGCGTTTGCTTTCCTCGTATATTTTTCAATATGCCGCTGCTAGAGTGATAGGAAATTAGCTCGTTCAAATTTTATCGCCGCTGCGAGCGAGTGAGTGGAACCCGTCCCGTGACTCGATCCGTGCACGGAAGAGCCAAATACCCTTGACTCGTTGCTGGTTTCTCAACGGCGCACATCCGCACGCTTCCTTTGCCAGGGACAAGTCGAGAGTTTACCTAGAGTCCAAGGTTCACATTCAAATTGACGTCGAGTCGCGTCACATCCCGCATCAGAACAAGAGTCAGATATGCAGAGTTCAAGCCTGGAGTGAAGCCATGGTAGTGATGTAATCAGTGGATAAAAGGAAAGGTAAAAGCAATTTAGCAAAAGTCAGACAGAAGCCATTATGGTTCATTCATGAAGAGGAAGTCGACTTAAGAAGTTTCAGAAGTCGACTTATGGTCTGACAGAACATTCGCTAAAGAAGAAAGTCGATGATTCCAGATTCGGTAAACTATCAGGTCGATGCAACTAAGCATCTTCACATTGATCAAGTCGATGCACTGAGCAGCCGCACCGACGCAACAGAAAGGTTTCATGGAGAGTCAGGTCAGAGCAGGAGCTTCATGCCTCAATGCAGTCACAACCTCAAAAGTTCTTCAGGAGAGATGCATCGACGTCATCAAAGAAGTGCATCGACGCACCAAGTCAGAAGCCCATGTCTCAAGTCAGCTGGTCGTAAGAATTATCTTCACACTGCCTCGATGCATGTAAGGAGTGCATCAACGTGCTCAGCTCAGAACCAGTGATAGGAAGACATCTAGGTCGAAGCACCTGAAGGAGAAGTTAAAGTTGTCACCAGGGCAGGTCGAAGCCAAGCCACTGATCCGATGCACTCAGCTCGGCGTCTGAAGGGGGAACTAGCAATTTAAAGCCAACTGCTCAAAAGCCTCTGTCTTCATCTAGTGCATCGACGCATCAGATAGTTGCATCGACACACCAAGTCAAGTGCCAAAACTTGAAGCATTCTGTCAAAAGGCTCTTCATCAACACCATGTCAACGCATCAAGGATATTCCATCGAAGCATTAAAGCCTATACAGCAGAGAGAGCATCCTATGTGAAAGATGCATCGACCTATCTTCCAACTGCACCAATGCATCAGGCCAAATTAGAACATGTTGAGAATATTGCTTACTGAAGGATGCCTCGACCTCATCTGCTCAACATGTCGATGCATCAGAAGATTTCCGTCCATCCAGTGTAGCACGTGATTGACTAAACGAAATCAAGTGACTTTAAATCTCAATCATTGGAACAGATCCCTAGGACTTTTGGGATGCTTCCAGAAGGGAATATTCTCTAGGACAGGTGATCCAATGGTATTTTTAGTTTGGAGATAAAGTTATTTCAGAAAAAGGGCTATTTTATGCCTATATAATAGAGCCCTCTTTGTTAGAAGAAAGGGGCTGCTATAGGAAGAATTTGGTGGGCTATCTGAGAGCTACTGGGTAGATCGGTTCGAAGAGGAATGTGAGTGAGAGTTTGAGAGAAGAATAAGAAGAAAGAGAGCAAGATTGAGAGCCCAGATATACAGCCCAGGGAGAACTATATCAAAGTGCAGCGAGTTTACTTGAAGATCTGCCTGAAGATTGGTCTCATGGATTAGATCCAGAGCCATCCTGCTCCTTGGAGCTACATTTTTTTTTGTTTCCGTTGTGTCTTCTTTTATTATTTTCCATTTCCGTAGTCTTTTTCTGATACCCTATTCTGGGTTCGGGTCCCTTCTGAGTAATTAGAAGAAGGGAGATCTGATCTCCGGTGTCCCCTCTGAGGTATCAGAGGAAGGGAGACTTAGGTCTCTGGGTTGTGAGTGATTGGGTGTTGCTCACAGGGTTCCCTCTATAGTTTTAGAGGAAGGGAGGTTGATCCTCCGGGTGTTCCTTCTGAGGATTCAGAAGAAGACATGACTATACCTCTGGTCACTGCATTGTGCAGTGGGTTTGATCTCTGTTGGGAGCAGGATCGGGTCAAGGGATTTGTCTCCCTTGGGTTCAAGCTGTTCGTCAACAGTTGTCACAGACTGAGTCTGCTTCTTGCGGTTTGCAAGGT
This sequence comes from Amorphophallus konjac, assembly GCA_022559845.1. NCBI lineage: Eukaryota > Viridiplantae > Streptophyta > Magnoliopsida > Alismatales > Araceae > Amorphophallus > Amorphophallus konjac. The sequence continues at coordinate 209,277,158 of CM040118.1, forward strand.
GAAGCCACACTCTAGTTTGACTGTGGGGTGGGCGTAGATCTGCGAAGCAGATCGAACCACCTTAAAAACTCAGTGTTCTGTGGTTTGCTTTGTGCGTACATTCCATATCTTCTATCTCCCTTCACAGGTAGTTGTGTGAGCAGAGTTTGCATTGCATTCATCTTGTGTGCCTAGTGCCTACTACGTGAATTAGTCGTACAGTATAGCATCCGTCTCTACACATCAGGTGCTCGAGAGCTATTCTTCATAGTGTGTTAATTGCCTTCATTTGGTATTTCAATGATATGCTAAGTGCTCGAGTCAAGTCCTATGTGAATTGCTAGATGCTCCATGCTCTAAGTAGCTGAAGTCTTAACTTATTTTGGTTGCTACTTAGTTGGTCAGTCTTAAACGATATTTGGAAATTGTCATTGAGTTGAAACACATTGCAGTTTGAGCTTTGGCATGAAGTGTCTTCGTTTACCTGTGTGACTAGATTTGAATATGAATAGGTTGCTTTGTCTATTGTGGTCAACTGTCCCTACGCCTTGTGTTTGAGAGCTGGCTTGAATGAACCATCATCTAACTAATTGGTTTTATGCATTATCTAATCTGTTCAGCTCATTGCTTGAGTATTACTGAAATATAGTTCAAATATGGTTATGCTTTGAGCCTTCAGTTTAGTTCAATATTTTGGTCTAAAGCATTAACTTCTGCTGTGAATAAATTTGGGTGTGGTTTGTAAATTGAGCTTAAGTATTTTTATTGAGGGATCCATTCACCCCCCCCTCTAGATCCTGTCCTTGCACCTAACAATTGGTATCAGAGCAGGTCTCTGATTGAACAGATCCAGCAATGTGCAGAGTAGATCCTGCTTAACTGGTGCATTTCTTGTTATTGACTACTGCCTTCTTGGTGCATTGCTATTTTTGAATTATTAATTGTTTCGATGGCTCACCCACCTGTGTTTAATGGATATGTATTCTATATATGGATAGCAAGCATGACTCACTTTGTTAGTAAGGTTGATCAAAATCTTTGGACTCTAGTCACTCAAGGGCCACATAAATTGCCCAAAGAAAAGTCCAAGTGGAGTGATGATCACAGATCGAAGAACTATGATAATCTTAGGATCTTAAATTTATTGAAAGCTGTAGTTGACTCTAACGTTTTTCCTTCGTCTTAACCTGCAGAACTGCTAAAGAGATATTTGATGATTTGGTCCGCATCGACAAAGAAGAGGTGGACAAATGTATGATGGCTGAAGAAAGTGATCAAAATGAGGACGAAGATCAGGTAAATACATTCGAGAACTTCTCTTTAGAAGATTGGGAAGTTGTATATGCTGTATTGCTAGAAGCTAATGAAAAAAATAAGAAAATGAAATAAATCTCTGAAAAATAAGATGAATGATGTCATGAGTACTAGTTCAGAAAATGAAGATATTGAAATACTAAAAACCAAAAATGAGATTTTTAGAAAACAACTAAACAATCTTAATCTCATTAATTCAAAACTAGATCAAATAAAATCTGAAAATGACAGTTTGAGAAAGCAACTGAAAGATATTCATGTTGTTCATTCTGAATTGGAAGTTCTGAAATCTGAGAATGATTGTCTTAGGAAACAATGTGAAAAAATCAAAGCTGAAACAACATCTTCTGTTAAATCTACTTGTAATGAATGCCAATTTCTGAAAGAGATAAATGAAAGTCTTCACTCAGACTTAAACTGACAGAAGAACTTAACTGTTTCCCTAAGAGAAGAAAACAAAAATCTGTTGGACAAGAACTTGGAAATTGAACAAAGAGAGGAGGAGTTAAGTGAAAAGCTAAGTGTTGTGTCTAATGATGACAAACTCAAGGAAGAAATAGAAAAATTGAAACAACTAAACACTAACCTATCTGAAAAATTGATTACATTTGAGAAAGGTAAGAATGTGAACCTTAACAATTCAGAGATGTTAGCTAATCTTGAACAAGAAATTGAAAGCCACAAATCTGTAAATGCCATGTTAAATGAAAGTCTATCTAAATGTGAGGAAGAAAATGCTAACTCAGAATTGTTAATTGCCTCTCTGGAAAATGAAATCCAAGATCTGAAAATCCCACTGTCAAAAATTGTTCATGGGAAATAAATCTGGATAGATTGCTAGGGGCAAAAGTAAATCTCCAGAAGGAAGGGCTGGGCTACAACAATGCTAATAAAAAATCTTTTGAAAACAAACTTCACACTTCGTTTATGAATCGCTCAGAAACACCCAGCACCTCAAACTCTCCATTCTTCAAATTCACTGCCCAAAGAAGCCAAAAACAAACTGTTAATAATCAAACCTCCAGTCAAAAAAAGAATTTGAGAAAGGAAAATAGTGTGCATCATCATGTGGCTACCATAATGCATGTTATACATGAATCTGCTTCACACTCACTTGCACGTGCAAATAAAAATCCATGTCATTATTGTGGAAAAATTGGTCATCTTATGCATGATTGCTTGATAATGAAGAAGCATGACCAAAGAGTTGGTAGAAAGCATGCTAGGAATTTTCATGCCATAAAAATTTCTAATGTTCAGAAAAGAAAAATTCATTGCTATCATTGTGGTAAAGTAGGACACATTGGTGCACAATGCTGGTTTGCCAATGCTCCAAGAAAATTCCATTATCATGCTGAAAATGCTAAAATCCCTGTGAACCAGCGTGCTTTTCATAGGAACAAATTTACTTCAAAAGATAAACACATTGCTTGCTTCAACTGTGGGAAGCCAGGCCACAAAGCCTCTGAATGTTGGCTGGCCATTGGTGGGGAAAATGCTAGAATAGAAAATAAAACATTCCATGTTCAATTCTATAACAAGAATATGAAATGTATTATGAATTACTATCACTGTGGCAAAGCTGGACATGTCATGAAAGATTGTTGGCATGTTAAAGGAAATAAGAATTTCACTGTCAATAAATAGAAATTAAATTTTTCCATGCACATGAGAAATGTCAAGTCTTCTGGTTACTATCATTATTGTGGTAAGTTTGGGCACACAATGCGTGATTGTCATTTGTTGCAAGTTGATGATGTCAATGCCTTGAAGTCACGGAAAACACCTACAAGAGGTGTTGTTAATCCACATGGACCCAAGAACTGTTGGGTACCTATGTACACAAAATGAGCTTTGCTTTGCAGAAGTGCCTTGGGACAAGGAATAAAAATGGGTTCAATAAGCCAAGGCACATGTGTAAGGTAAAACCCCATCTCAGTGCTTGTTAGTTTAAGTTGATGTTTTGAAAAACTTCGATCTCAAAATGTTTATAATCTGACAGTTAGGACTTCATGCATATCATGTTTTAAATTAGTTCATGCTTCATATCTATTTTTATCCTTGTGATTGTATGCTTCATATTTGCATATGTTATGTGCATTGCGTTCATAAGTTTCTCGAAGCATGTTAGTCGGATCATGCATACAATTGTTACATCTACATACATAACTTGCCTTGTCATGATTAAATTTGAAAAACCTGCATTGCATATAGGATTGTATTGCATTTAGTATGCACATTCATGTTTGATCTAAATGGTATATCAAATGGTGTAATGCCAAAGGGCAGAAAAGGTCTGCCTGGAAGCTCTAACCATGTGTGAGATGGTCTTTAGACCCAAGTCCTCCACCGTGTACCATAGATCAAAATTGCACATAGAGCAGTCTAAATGTTCATAAGCATAATTCAGAAATTCCCCGCATGGTCTCCATATCATACTTGATTTCTCAATGCACTTAGATAAGGGGAGTCCCTACATTTCACAGTTTAGTAATGCGCATCAGTTCTCGTGCATGTAACATTTTCAAATTGATTGCATCCCAGTCATGTTGAAAATTCAAAAAGGGTTATCTGAAATGCATGCACATTCTCAGGGGGAGTTAGATTGGGTAATTATTTGGTGCATGTTGAACTTTGCTGCACATTGAAATAAAGTTGTTCTTGTTTAGAATCTATGCTCACTCCTTTTAAAATACTCTGTCTAGAATGAATGAGTCGATGCATGATCTTGCTGTGTCAATCTAGTGATTCAAGTCACACAATTTTTCTATCTTCTGTAATTTGTCCTGAGTTGAAGCACTGAAGGGACTGCATCGACCTGCCAGTTCAAAATCCTTCAAATCCTTCAACTTTGCTCTTCTGTGAAAAACATATTCACCAACTGTCTGCCTACTGCATTTTATGGCTACCTCTGCCATACTCCTGTGCCAAAATTTCTTCAATTCAGAGTTAACCTGAAATACCTGATTAATTCTTCTTCACTCTCATCATGATTTGGGTTTGTTAAAATCAGTTGAACTTATAATTGTCACATTTTTGGAACTTCTTGCTCTGTAGCTTCTGCATCTGCTAAGGGGGAGCTTTGTAATTCTTGATGGTCACTCTTGAGCAAGTCTTAGTAATGATTGTCCTTCTGAAAGATTCCTTCTAGAAAAATCATCTTGTGCTTGCTGCCATTTGAATACTTTTGCCATACTGTCTTGAACTTCATTGTCATATTCATGAGTTACCTTCATTGATGTCTGCCCATCTGCTTGCATATCTTTAATATGTTTGGCTATTTCATAATTCTTTGATCTGAAACTTTGGAAGATTTCAATTTGTATACCTTGATCATAAATCTGAAAATAATTTTAAAAAGGAATATTCTATTATACATGATTATGAATGTCTAAAACATTCAGGTGGTTTAAGTTTTATGTATTCCTTGATGTTTGGATATGAATTTCTTGAAAATATATGAGTCAATTTTAATAAACCTTAACCAGCTACTTCATGTTGAGTCATGAAAAATCTTCTCAATTCTGAAAATTTTGAAATCATGACTTTCCTTGGTTAAGATACGTGTAGTAAGTATTGTTTTTAAACATCTGTATGATTTGAAAAGTTCCTAAGGGTCAAAGTTTGTCAGAGCAATAACTTTGGTCACTAAGAAACCATGTCCAAAGGACTATGTCATGAAGTACCATAGCTAACTCTGCTGAAAAATTATTGAAAAACCAGGCAGAGCAATGGCTTGTACACTGAGAAATATATCTCACTCATCAATGAAATGAGTTAAGATATGTCATGAGGTGTCAATGTTATCTCTGTTCAATATGAAGCTTGATAGTTAGTCAAACCTAATATCTAGGGCTACTGACGTCTAAACAACGTGTACCCTCAAGGTATAAAGTATGCATTGAACTCAATAGCTCTATAAAAATTGATATGAAAATTGTTGATGAACAAGTAAAAAATCTGAATATGTTTGCCAAAGAAAAAATTGTTAAAACCTAGGACAAAATCAGAAATCCTCATGGCTGTTTTACCTCAATACATTTTTATTAACTTCTAGAGGAGTCATTGAAGCTTGAATGAGTAAGATTAAGGGGGATTAATCAAAAAGTCAATATGAGTGTATGGTTCATCTCTATTAAAATCTAAACTTAGATATGAGTATAGAAACCTTATTGACAAACTTTGAACACATCATATTTAAACCATGTCATTCAATAAAGAATTATTCATAAGACTTTATAATGGAAGACTCTTAAAATTCATTCCTTCTGACTTATGAAATTGGTATCTCATTGAAACCGTCATGAACCATCCATTTATCTGGAAATCTTATGTTCAGATTCACTCATCTCCTAAAAATTTTTGCTTGCTCACATCATACACATGGTTCACTACATATTAAGCTTAATTTCAGATTCTGATTGTTGATAGTCATTACTTCTTGAATTGTCATTCCTTGAAGATCAATTCCTCCCTGTGTTTTTGTTGATATCCTCATTCACTATGTTTCTAAAGTGTTGTCATGTCCTTCATTGTCATACCTCTATTCAAACTCTTCTGTTTTGATAAAAGGGGAGTTGTATTGATTTGTCTGGGAGGTGTGTTCATTTATTAAGGGGGAGAAATATGTCTATTCTCATGGCAAGGGGGAGAATAGTTAGAGGAGATTATCATTGCATCTTTCTTGTTAAATCATGTGTTCACATAATATCTATAATGTTTTTCTCACCCTATTGTTTCCTTTTAATGAAGTCAAAGGGGGAGAATAGTTTGATATGAGAGTCATCATGATGTTTTATGACTCAGAATGTTGCCATCATCAAAAAGGGGGAGATTGTTGTATATCCCTATGACTTTGATGATGACAAACACTTTTGATGATGACAATCAATGACAAACACTTTTGATGATGACAAACACTATGACTCATCATGAGTCTGCATAAGAATGGAATGATGATGTCACATGTGTTAATGGTGCATTGATTTTGGTGCATTATTTTTAATGTTATGAAACTTAATGCAATTGAGTCTATCATGTTCTTATTATGTGTAGAAGCATATGTCTATATACTAAAAAGAACAGTGGTCAGATAAGTAGAGTTCAAGCCTGGAGTGAAGCCATGGCAGTGATGTAATCAGTGGATAAAAAGAAAGGTAAAAGCATTTCAGCAAAAGTCTGATAGAAGCCATTATGGTTCATTCATGAAGAGGAAGTCAAGTTAAGAAGTTTCAGAAGTCGACTTGTGGTCTGATAGAACATCTGCTAAAGAAGGAAGTCGATGCATCCAGATTTGATAAACTATCAGGTCGATGCAACTAAGCATCCTCACATTGATCATGTTGATGCACTCAGCTGCCGCACTAACGTGACAGAAAGGTTTCATGGAGAATCAGGTCAGAGCAGGAGATTCATGCCTTAATTCAGTCACAACCTCAGAAGTTCTTCAGGAGAGCTGCATCGACGCATCAAAGAAGTGCATCGATGCACCAAGTCATAAGCATGTGTCTCAAGTCAGCTGGTCGTAAGAATTATCTTCACACTACCTCAATGCATCTAAGGAGTGCATCAACATGCTCAGCTCAGAACCAGCGGTAGGAAGACATCTAGGTCAAAGCATGAGAAGGAGAAGTCATAGCTGTCACAAGGGCAGGTCGAAGCCAAGCCACTGATCCGATGCACTCAACTCAGCGTCTGAAATGGGAACTAGCAATTTGAAGCAACTGCTCAAAAGCCTTTGTCTTCATCTAGTGCATCGATGCATCAGACAGCTACATCGACGCACCAAGTCAAGTGCCAGAACTCAAAGCATTCTGTCAAAAGGCTCTTCATCAACACCACGTTGACGCATCAAGGATATTGCATCGAAGCATTAAAGCCTATATAGCAGAGAAAGCATTCTCTGTGAAAGATGCATCTACCTATCATCCAACTGCGCCGATGCATCAGGCCAAATCAGAACATGTTAAGAATATTGCTTGCTGAAGGATGCCTCGACCTCATCTGCTCAACAGGTCGATGCATCAGAGGATTTCAATCCATCTAGTGAAGCACATGACAGACTAAATGAAATCAAGTGACTTTAAATCTCAATCATTGGAACAGATCCCTAGGACATTTGGGATGCTTCCAAAGGGGAATATTCTATGGGACAGGTGGTCCAATGGTATTTTTAGTTTGGAGATAAAGTAATTTCAGAAAAGGGGCTATTTTCTGCCTATATAACAGAGCCCTCATCCTTAGAAGAATGGGGCTGCTATAGGAAGAATTTTGTGGGATATCTGAGAGCTACTGGGTAGATCAGTTCGAAGAGGAATGTGAGTGAGAGTTTGAGAGAAGAAGAAGAAGAAAGAGAGAAAGATCGAGAGCCCAGATCTACGACCCAATGAGAGCTATATCAGAGTGCAGCCGAGCTTACTTGTAGATTTACCTGAAGATTGGTCTCGTGGATTAGAACCAGAGCCATCCTCCTCCTTGGAGCTACATTTTCTTTGGTTTTCATTGTGTCTTCTTTTATTATTTTCCATTTCCTTAGTGTTCTTCTGATACCCTGTTCTGGGTTTGGGTCCCTTCTGAGTGATCAGAAGAAGAGAGATCTGATCTCTATTGTCCCCTCTGAGGTATCAGAGGAAGGGAGACTTAGGCCTCCGGGTTGTGAGTGACTGGGTGTTGCTCACGGGGTTCCCTCTGTAGTTGTAGAGGAAGGGAGGTTGATCCTCCGGGTGTTCCTTCTGAGGATTCAGAAGAAGAGAGGATTATTCCTCTGGTCACTGCATTGTGTAGTGGGTTTGATCTCTGTTGGGAGCAGGATCGGGTCAAGGGATTTGTCTCCCTTGGGTTCAAGCTGTTCGTCAGCAGTTGTCGCAGACTGAGTCTGCTTCTTACGGTTTACAAGGTGAAGCCACACTCTGGTTTGAGTGTGGGGTGGACGTAGATCTGCAAAGTAGATTGAACCGCCTTAAAAACTCATTGTCTTGTGGTTTGCTTTGTGCATACAATCCATAGCTTCTATCTCCCTTCACAGGTAGTCCTGTGAGCAGAGTTTGCATTGCATTCATCTTGCGTGCCTAGTGCCTGCTGCGTGAATTAGTCGTACAGTATAGCATCCATCTCTACACACCAGGTGGTCGAGAGCTGTTCTTCATAGTGTGTTAATTGCCCTCATTTGGTATTTCAATCATATGCAAAGTGCTCGAGTCAAGTCCTATGTGAATTGCTAGATGCTCCATGCTCTAAGTAGTTAAAGTCTTAACTTGTTTTGAGTGCTACTTAGTTGGTCAGTCTTAAATGATATTTGCAAACTATCATTGAGTTGAAACACATTGTAGTTTAAGCTTTGCCATGAAGTGTCTTCGTTTACCTGTGTGACTAGATTTGAATATGAATATGTTGCTTAGTCTACTGTGGTCAACTTTCCCTACGCCATGTGTTCGAGAGCTGGCTTGAATGAACCATCATCTAACTAATTGGTTTTATGCATTATCTAATCTGTTCAGCTCATTACTTGAGTATTACTAAAATATATTTCAAATTATGTTATGCTTTGAGCCTTCAGTTTAGTTCAGTATTTTGGTCTAAAGCATTAACTTTTGCTGTGAACAAATTTGGGTGTGGTTTGTTAATTGAGCTTATGTATTTTTATTGAGGGATCCATTCACCCCCCCCCCTCTAGATCCCATCTTTGCACCTAACATCTCCTTCCTGTCATTGTCAGATTTGTCAGTGTGATCAGTGAATTCATCAAAAATTATGTGAGGTGACTCTTCAACTGTTTGGTCATTGATATTAAAGACCTTGTATGCTCTAGACTGTTCAGAATACCCAAGGAATATACCTGGACTACTCTTGGCCTCAAATTTATCTAAGTCCTTTTTATCATTATTATGATTGAAACATTTTGAACCAAAAATTTTAAAATTGGCCAAGTTGGGTTACTTACCTTTCAACATTTCATAGGGAGTTTTCTTGTGAACGCGTCTTACCATAGCTCTATTTATGATATAACAGGTAGTGTTGGCTGCCTCTGCCCAAAACCTTCGTGGAAGTTGACTTTCAACCATCATTGTTCTTGCCATCTCCACAATAGTTATGTTCCTTCTTTCAACGATCCTATTCGATTCAGGAGTCCTGGGAGAAGAAAACTTATGAATCAATCCTTCTTTTTCACATAATTCAGTGAACAAGGAGTTTTTGATTTCTCCCCCATGATCAGATAGAATGGTGCAAATTTTATGTTTACCCTCCTGCTTAATCCATTTGGAGAAATTCTAAATTTCAAGGAAGGCATCACTATTATGCGTTAAGAAAAAAATCCAGCCAAACCTTGTGAAGTCATCTATAATCACATATCCAAATATTTTTCCACCTAGACTTTGAGTTCTAGTAGGACTGAAGAGATCCATGTGGAGAAATTCCAATAGCTTGCCAGATAAAGCCTCGTGCCTTGTTTTAAAAGATTTTCTGGTCTGTTTACCCAAAGCACATGCATCACAGACTTTGGAGTTTGATTTAAAGGAAATCTCTGGCAAACCTTTAACCAGATGGTACTTGACATGTTTATTTAAAGTGCTGTAACTAGCATGACCTAATCTACGATGCCAAGTGAATGCATTATCGCCTACACTAGCAGATAGACATAAATTTCTTGAGAGGTTATCATCTAGGTCTACCATGTAGACGTTATTAACTCTGTGGCCTATGAATTTTATTGAATCAGAATCAATTTCAAGATTTTTGCATGTATTATTGTCAAACATGACTTTGTGACCCCTGTCACAAAGCTGACTTATGCTAATCAAATTGTGTTCAAGACCATCAACTAGAAGAACTTTCTCAATAGTGTTGGAGGGGTGCTTACCAATAGTGCCTGACCCAATAATTTTACCTCTGTTCTTCACTCCAAATCTCACCAAACCTCCTTCTTTCAGCTCCTGCTAGCTGAATTTGGTTTTATCTCCAGTCATGTGCCTCGAGTAGCCACTATCCAAATACCAACGATTATGCATGGCTGCCAGGAAATCCTACAAAACAAATTATGCAGATGTTTTGGAACTCAAGCAAATTTTTGATCATCATTAATGCTAACTTGAGCAAAATAAACTGAAATGCATACACAAGGAAAAACATTCATCTAACTTCTCTGATTCCTGGTACTTTGGCAGAGATATGTAGTCCGAAGACCTACTCATGAATAGTGATGATTTTCAGACATACCTGATCTGTCCTTCCATAAATCACCATTTAATATACCAGTTATTTAGATAGATTCAAGACAAAGTTAATTAAGACAAGGATCAAACAGATAAGCCGGTCAGTCAACAACTTAAATCAGAAATTTTAGTTCAAACATAACTTTATTGTAACGGGGAAGAGGAACTTAACATGTAAAATCAACCATGAATTAAAATCTTATTCTCAAACATGTGCCTTGAGCAGCCGATTCTTACCACTCTTTATTCACCCTCAGGGCAACCCTACGAAATTGGTTCTGCAGACGATTTTGGGACCCAAGAAAATTTGGGTTCATCAACATTATTCAATTCCTACAGTAAGCTTTTAGGAATCCAGATCTGCTTGACACAATGTTTCTGCCCAACTAAGGGAGAAGACTCTAAATGACCAGACTTAACAAATTTATTGCCAGCAAACCTCTAGATTGACCTAGCTTTAGCATAGTTGGTAAATTTTTTATTCCATCCAAACTGATTTCTGGATTGATTTTGGAAGGCATAAGAATTGCGCCAGTTTTGTGGGTAGAAGGGATATGAATGTAGAATTCTTTTGGCCACCTTTCTTCTGTTTTGGACTAGATAGGTCGACCTGTGATTTCGATTGTGTTGCCAGAACCATGTATTGTTTTGTTATGAAAAGCTTGGTTTCTAGTTTGTCGACCTGAATTGTTATTCCAGTTAACCTTCTTTATTGCTTTTGTGATGTTTTTTGCTTTTGGTTCTTGAGAGTTTTTATTACCATTTGAACTAGATGTTGAATCTGCTTTTTCCTTTCCCTTCTTGTGACAGAATGTCACAGTTTTAATCTCAAACACCTTTTTCTTGGAAGGATTAAACCCCAATCCTTCTTTATTGAAATTAAACTTCATACCTAGCATTGTATCTAGATTTGATTTTCCCTTGACAAATTTTTCTAGAGTGAACTGTTTATTCTAAAATTCCTTTTCAAGTTTTTCAACATCTTTCTGAATTTCAGAATTGGCACTCTTAATAGCTTCATACTTTGAAGAGCTAATTTGTTCTCATTTTGTATTTGCTGAAATTTTAGTTTTAATTTGTCAAGTTCTCTCTTAATCTATTCATTTTCAATTTTCAAGTTTTCATGTGCATCTTTCAAGGAATTGTGTTCTTCCACTTGTGTTTTGAGTTTTTCTTTTTCTTTCATAAGACAATTAAATTGTTCAACCAAAGATTGATCATGAACAGCTCCATTCATTCTCATTTTTTACAATCTATGTTCCTTTCTCAACTCATTGAATTTATCTAGTGGATCACCATAGGCATCTTCCCAATCATCAATTTTGAAGTTTTCGAAATGATTATTTACCTCTTCGTCACCATGTGCCATGAGACATATCTTGTCTTCTTCTTCAGATGATCCAGCTTCAATATCTTCTTCTTCATCGCTCCACGTGCAGAGCCTAGCCTGTGGCTTCTTCCCTTTGCCTTTGAATGTCTTCTTCATCAGCTCAGGGCAGTCTCCCTTCATGTGCCCTAGTTTTTTACATTGGAAACAAACAATTTTGTCAGTTTTCTTGTTTCTGTCAGATTTGAAATATGTACTCTTATTTACCAGTTGTGACCTCCTTTTCTGCAGATTCTTACCTCTCTTTTTTTAAAACCTTTTGAACTGTTTAGTAAGGAATGCCTGATCATAAGTATTTTCCAAATCCGAGAAGTCCTCATTGGTTTCATCACTGCTCTCAGACACCTTGAGAGCCACTGGTTTCTTCTTCTTGTACTCCTCATTTCTCTTCAAATTGAGCTCGTAGGTCATCAATGACCCAATTAGCTCATCCACTGCCATAGTAGACAGATCCTTTGAATATTCTATTATATTGACATTGGTGTGCCACGCTGGTGGAAGAGACCAAAGAACTTTCCTTACAAGCTCATTGTAAGAGTAGTCCTTACCAAAAGCCTTAAGGCTATTCGTTAGTTCTGTAAACCTAGCGTACATCTGAGAAATGGTTTCATCATGTTTCAATTTAAACATCTCATAATCTGATATTAACATGTTAGCCTTAGTGGCTCTTACTTGAGATGTTCCTTCGTAGATTAGTTCCAACCTGTCCCACATCTCCTTTGCTAACTTACAGGTAGAGACCTTAGAGTACTTGGCTGGATGAATGGCACACTGCATTATATTCATGGCACCCCAGTTGATGGTAGACATCCTAATCCGCTCCCTTGTCAATGTATTTTCATCTGCTGGAAGCTCGAATGGACCGCGGCTCACGACCTGCCAGATCTCATGGCTTTGCGCTTGCAGGAAGACCTACATCCTATTTTTCCAATACAAATAGTTAGTTCTATCAAAATATGGTAGCCTATTTATCGAATGCCCCTTAGCTTGAAAGCTGCGGCCGTTGACATTGTTAAATCTCCCCTAGTCGTTGGACCACATTGTATGGAACCTTCTCTAATACCAACTTTTAAGAATGAAAAGGCGGATCTAGAGGGGGGGTGAATAGATCAGAACCTCAAATAAACCAAATAAAAACTAACACTCAGAATAACACCCAACATATTGTTAAGATAAACAACTGAAGAACTGAGAAAGTAACTAATTTAGAACAACACCGCCCACAAACACTTGATTCGCGAGATTAAGAATTTGAAAATAATGCTAGATGAACGAACAGAAAGGGGACTTAGTGAATGGACGTAGAAAATGAGGAATGCAAACCACAATACTCAAAAAATTTTAAGGTGGTTCGGTTGCTACCCAGCAACCTACGTCCACCCCTCACCTGATTAGGGTGAGGCTTCCTTTGCTCAAGCAAAAAAAATCGTGGGAACAATCTGCTAGAAATGCTGATACCACAGCTTAGCCCGGAGGAACACACTCCTCCTACACTATGAACAACCAGAGTGCAACTGTGTACAATACCCAGCTGTACACACCCCTGATCGTGCGACCCTGCACGATCAAACCCGCTACTCACAGTAGCAAATGAGGATCACTCCTCAACACTCTAGACAACCAGAGCAACCCATGAACATCACCCAGCTGATCACAACCCTGAATCATGCAATGAAACACGATTTGGAACATGAAACAATAAAAAGTAAAAAGAATAACAACAAAAGGAAAAATGAAACGAAGATTAACAATGTAGCTCAATTCAAGAGCCTTTGTGAAATTTCGGAGTTGCTCCTTTAGATTTCTCTAACACTTAGATCTCTCTCTCTCATTTTCTTTCTATTTCTCTTCGTTCTAACTTCGAGATGGCTCTCTGTAGATATCTCACTAAAGGCTTTCTTCTCTCTGGTGGAGGCCACTCTCACATTCTTCCAGGAATTTGGGTGAATATATAGGGAGCAAAGCTTGGACAAATTTCTAGATATGGTAAATATTTAATTTAATCTCCTGTTGGTCCACGTGTCAAGGAGGAATGTACTCTCCTAGGATCAATCCAGAACCCAAGACACGTGTCTTGGATCATGTGCCCATGATTGGTTTTTGCTGTCACGTGACCAACTGAGCATTCACAAATTGCGCCTGCCTGAATGAGTCGACTTCCTCTATATTCTAGTGATCCTTCATTAGATGCGTTGACTCCATGACTTTATTGCGTCGACGCAACCTTTGTATATACATCCATTGTTGCTGGTCGAGATCTTGCTTGACTTCATGATTGCGTCCACTCCCTTGCGTTATGGTGTCAGCGCAATTTGTTCATGGCTTGAGATCTAGCTAGAATGACGTTGTTGTGTCGACGCCATAAAGTTGTTGCGTTGACTCAATTCACTCGCTGCCTACGGATAGGCTGAAAGATCCTGTTATTGTGTCGACGTCACAAGGTTGTTGCATCGACCCATTGCTTGGAGAGCAGTTTCTGAATTTTGTTATCTTCTTCTGTTGCGTTGACGCATTGAGACTTTGTGTCGACTCATCCTTGAACACATAAGTTATTTTCTTCTGCTGCGTCGACCCAGTGTATTGTATACTGCGTTGACTCATCCTTCCTTGACTCCTTCAATATCTATCGACTCATTTTACCTGTTGACCCCATAAAAATATATAAAGTTAGATATTTGGGAACATCATTCTGGTCTTTTAAAAATAAATTCATCAGGTGCTCATTTTCAACAGGATTTGAAGATCATGAACAATGATTCATAGAACATAAATAATGATTCATCGTTAGACATCATCAAAACCAGGGACACAACATACATGTTATCACATGAAGTACAACTAATATCAAGAGATGATCCAATTAAGTATATACTCTCTCAGCCAGTGCTGAAGGGACGAATGGGTAAATGGGCCGTCATCTTGATGGAATTTGATATCACTTATGTGCCGTAAAAGGCCATTAAGGGCCAAGCCATTGCAGATTTCTTCGCAGTGCACTCGATGCTTGAGAATTCTCCGTTAATCACGGAGCTCCCTGAAGATGAAACGTTAGAAGTAGACCAAGTCCGTCAGGCTGTATGGCAGCTATACTTTGATGGGGCATCCAGAACAGAAACATCCCAGTCAGGGCAGATAAGGATAAGAACCAGAGCAGGTGTTGTCCTCAAGTCCCCAGAGGGAGAAGTATTGCCTACATCATGCTCGATCAACAAGTCCTGCACAAATAATGAGGAGGAATATGAAGCCTTGATCATTGGCCTCCAAGTCGCCCTCCATTTGGAGATCCAAATGCTGCAGGTATTTGGAGATCCAATGCTAATTATCAAACAGGTACAAGGATAGTTTGATGTTCGAAAGCCTGAACTACTCCCCTACCAATGTCGAGCAAAGCATCTTATGGGGCGATTCTACTTTATCGAAATAAGCCATGTCAGTTGAAGCCAAAATGCACAAGTCGATGTGCTGGCAAAGCTAGCAAGCTCGCTGGCAGTCCCGCCAGATGAATCCCTTAATATACTAGTGATAAACAAGTGCTAGGTCCCTAGTATGATAGAAGAGCCAGGTGAAGGAGAAGTAGTCGGCTCACCCGACTGGAGAGAGCCCCTAATGTAATGGTTTAAACACCAGCAATTGCCCAAGCAAAGGGAAGAAAAGATCAGACTGATCAGAATGAAAGACTCTTATGAGGATAGAAACAAACATTGTTCCGAATTATGGCGGATGCCCGAAGGAAGATACTGCTCCGATGTCTATCTACGGAGGAGACTTGGAAGGTCAAGAAGGAAATTCAAGTCGGATCAGCTGGAGCCCATCAAGTTGGGCCAAAAATGAAAATTGAAATCAAGAAGCTGGGTTATTAATGGCCTACTATGTTCGATGACTACTGCAAATATTCCAAGTCATGTCATAAATGCCAGGAGCATGCTACGGTCCCGAGAAGACCTCCAATATAGCTACATCCTACGGCACCTAGTTGGCCATTTGCTCAATGGAGCACAGATGTTGTGGGCCCACTACCCGCATCCTCATCAGGATGCAAGTATATTAGCAATAGTAGATTATTTCTCCCGCTAGGCAGAAGATGTGGCTCTAAAGAAAGTGACTGGAGAAATCGTGGCCAGATTTATATGTTGAAACATTATATTCTAATTCGGTGTGCCCGACTGGGTCGTCTTTGATAATGGAAGTCACTTCCGGAATCAGAAGATCTATAGATTGGCCGATAAGTTTAAAATTGATTGGAGGACCTCCACTCCATACAACCCATAGGCAAATGGGTTGGCTGAAGCTTTTAACAAAACTCTCTGTACACTTCTCACCAAGACGGTATGCTCTAGCAAGAAGGATTGGGAAGAAAAGATGTATCAGACGCTGTGGGCATACCGCACCATTTACAAGACCCCGACGGGTTGCTCACCATTCTCGCTGGTGTATGGTTTGGAAACAGTCATCCCGATAGAGTTGGAGATACCCTCACTATGAGTCGTAATCCAGCACGAATTGGTTAAAGATGGTCAAACAAATATAGAAAGAAGACTGGAGAAGCTCTCCGATTTGTAAGGACAGCGGCTTAAGGCCCAATAGAATATACAAGTCTATTAGGCCCGTATGGCCCGCGCCTTCGACAAGCTTGTCAGAGGGTGTGAATTCAAGAAAGGAGACCTAGTCATGGTCAAAAGAAAAGATGTCATGGTGGCCAATCCCAAAGGCAAATTAAACAAAAATTGGCTAGGACCTTATGTGGTCTAGAAAGTTTATGAAGGCGGAGCCTATGTCATTGTCAACCATTGAGGGGAAGTTCAATTACCTCCCCCCTCAACGGGAAACACTTGAAGCTATACCACGTGCCTCTTCCTCTATTCAACGATCAGCTAAAATCGATATCCCTTAATGGACAAAGTTGTACTTCGGAGCTCCTATAATGAGTCCCCGTGTACATATACCGACTTTTGGTCCCACCAGAAGTAGTGATTTCTTGCTTTGGCATTATACCAGTGCCAATGATGCCACTAACTCGGCATTTATGGCCTTCTGGTCTTAGCCGAGGGGTATTGAAGTCCCGGGATCAATGACACCCTAGAGGGGGGGTGAATTGGGTGATTACAAATTTTAGAAAAATTTTAACCGATTTAAGAGGATATGATAAAACATCAACAGAGAAGATCAGAACTATCATATTATAAATTAGATCTATCAAAATCCATCGCCACGATAGTTCTTCGGTACTAGGCAGAGGTATGAATCTGAAGATCCTACTCACACAAGGTGTTATCGTCCTGACAGGATTGCCCTTGTCAATTCAAACCCACCTTTCAATATACCAGAGATCTATTACTGAAATGATCGATTATGCTAGATCTAAAAGTTCAAATGAGGAAGAATAATAAACACAAACGATCACACAGAATGGGGGTAGAAGAAATGGTCCAAACCACACAATAGACAATGATTTTAAGGTGGTTCGGATGCAACACTGGCAACCTACGTCCACCCCTCACCAAAACCCGGTGAGGCTTCGTTGATGGAAGACCAGCACGGGGATGAATCCCCAACACAGAGCCAAACTCCAACAACACGCAGGTCGACGCCTGCAGACACACGGAGAACAAACCCCAACATACACACACACACACACGGAGGCAGAGTCTCCACCATGATCCAACGACTTGATCTACAATGCACACACACACGCTGCAGCAAACGCATCACAAACTATCGATCTGAAAAGGTGCTCATACACAAACATGCAAATCTGGGTAAATCCACACACATAAATCCACACACACACAAGTGTAGATCTAAAACGATCCACACACACACACACACACACACACACACACACACACACACACGTGTAGATCTGAAACGATCCACACACACACACACACTAATGTTCACATATTTAGAAGATTACACACATGAAGCTTAAGAAATTTAGAAGAAGAAACACAAATGAAAAACTTCTGATTTAGGCTCCCCCTGAGTAGATGATGCAGATTCTGGATGAAGCTTGCTTCTCCAATTGATTTTGTTGTGCCTCGGACTATTTTGACGAAGATTCTGAATGAAATGTCATGATTTCGTGTTCAATGAATTTGCATGTATACAGGATTGATGAATGATTGCTTTGAATGAAAACTTGCATGATTGAGCTTCATTGATATACATATTTGATGAAAGGTGAGGTTGATGAATTTCAAACCTGAATGCTTGATTTGTAAGAATGCTCAATTTGAAGAAGGCTGATACGAATCAACTTGATTGACTGTTGAATGTTGGCGTGAGCCATTGTTGATTGAGCTCGAACGATGGATATAACTAATGAGTGAATAGGTCATTCGGTAAATCACAAAATGAATGGATGTTTCAAATGTGAAAGAATCTCAATTGTTAAGTTGAGTAGTTAATTTGAATGGGAAATTAAATGCAGGACAATTGTGAAGCTTGTCACTCAATCTCTCAAGGCCAAGGTATGAATACTTGTCTATTTGGATCGTGTGTGAATGGACTGATCCAGGTAAAAACTCATGCTTAATCATGTTCATGTGTGATGTATGAGCTCCCTTGATCTACTTTGATACATGTGTTTGATTCATGAAAGTTTCAATTACAATTACTAAAGTTTTACAGCTGTCAGTAAAAGTGTCGACCTCAGGGGTCGACACTTATTTGAGGAGTCTCTGCCTTCATTGAGATTTAGGATGCTGGCAGATTGTGTCAACCCCAGGGGTCGACACTTTCACCAGGAGTCTGCTGTTTTGTTAAGGTAGAACTCTCGTGAAAAAGTGTCGACCCTGAAGGTCGACACTTTCAGGTAAGTTTGTTCATTTCTGTGAAAATAGAATGTTCGTGAAAAACTGTCGACCTCAGGTGTCGACACTTTTCATCACGAATGTTTTGTTCTGTTAACCGGTGAGAACACTTCGTAAGAAGTGTCGACCCCATGGGTCGACACTCGTATCGCGTTTTTGTTCTTATATATGTTCTAGCAGAACATTCACGAAAAAGGGTCGACCTCATGGGTCGACACTTTTTCTGAACGTTCGAACACGGTTTTCCAGATCTGTTTCGAAGCCTATTAAGGAGGATCCAAATGGCATGGCTTTTGTCCCTAATGGCCTTAGGGCGTCCTTTACTCTATGTATGTGGTATGAAGGGGGTTTAGTGAGGGCTCTTGTGTCTTTTGGGGGGTCAAACCCCCTTGTATATAGCCACCCCCCCTCTTTCCGATCGCAAGACCCTTGAGCTTCTAACGTAGGATTTTTGCCTTGCAGGAGAAGAAGGTGCTCCCATCTGTGGAGGTGAAGGAGAGCTGTGCCAAGGATGATTTCCATCGAGCCCGAGTGAAGATCTAGAGGTCGCGGACTGCATCCTCTTCTTCCGGAGCCTTGGGCGACTACATCCTCTACACCGGCTTCATCCAACCTTTGGTTCATTTGTTCTAAGTGTTACCTTCTCTATTCTCCTAGCTTGTTTAAGCTTTTGTGGGGTAGATCATCTCGTCTATCATTCTCTTAGCAGGTTTGTGGGGTAGATCGTCTTATTTATCCTTTTCATAGTGATTTGTGCTTAGATCGAATCTCTCAGAACTGGGCTTGTAATTTCTCATTCTATTTCACATATCTAGATGATTTCGGAGCTTGCTCCGAGTGTGTGTTGGTTGTCTCGTCGTCGTACGAGAACCCGCGTGTGTGGGCCGTCGAGCCCGTGTGTGTGTGGTTGCTACCGTCGAGCAGCGTTTATAGTGAAATCCTCTCGAGGTGAGAGGGGTGGACGTAGGATGGCACTTGGTGCGTCCAAACCACCTAAAAATACTGTGTTGTGGTTTGCTTGACTGGTGTTGGTTGTTATCTAATTTTCTGTTCACTATACGAGTGTGAGACGGTGTGACACGAGTGTACTTAACTGTCCGTCCAAATATAGTTGTCCGAGTGAACATATATGTGCGCTAGGAAGTTGTGAGAGCTTGCTTGATTTAAGTTCATTCGTCTTAATCAAGTCTCTGCTTTACTTTTATTCTACATATATGTGGTTTGTTTGGGTTGCTTTATAATTTGTCAAGAAGGGTGGGCAATCAATTCACCCCCCTCTCAATTACCTCCTAACCGGGCCAACAATTGGTATCAGAGCCTCGTCTCTGCTTTTTAGAAAACCTAGCGGTTTTAGAGTGATCTGTTAGGAATGGCCAACAACCTCAACAAGGGGATGATGCCCGAAGGGCTTTCTATTCAACGGCCACCCTTCTTCGATGGGAGTAATTACCCATACTGGAAGAATAGGATGACCGTATTTCTTAGAGTGCAAAGTCATGAAATATGGACTGTTATTAGGAATGGTCCGTATGCTGTAAACCCTGATGAGGATATGTGGGATGATGATGCTATAAAGAAAGCCACTGTGAATTTTAATGCTTTGAATATACTTCAGTGTGCTATTCACCCTAACGAGTATGCTCGTGTCTCCATGTGCAGTAGCGCCAAGGAAATGTGGGATAAGCTCAAGCTTATTTACGAAGGCACCATAGAAGTCAAGGAGACAAAGGCGAATATGCTGACCCGTGACTACGAGCTCTTTAAAATGAAAGATGAAGAGGACATCTCCCAGATGTTCGCACGGCTTATGGATATCACCAACGGACTGAAGTCACTCGGAAGAGAGTTCACCAACAAGGAATTGGTGCGGAAGGTGTTGAGGTCACTATCACCGAGTTGGGACACCAAGGTGACAGTGATAGAAGACTCCAAGGATTTGACAACACTCACCGTAGATGCACTCATAGGGTGATTAATGACCTATGAGATCAATGTGATCAAAAGGACGGAAGAGGATCCAAAGAAGAAAAGGCCAATCGCCTTGAAAGCACTCCCGGAGAGTGTCTCGAGCCAAGAGGAATCGTTGGGAACCACCGGTGATGAAGAGGTTGCTATGCTAACAAGAAAGGTAAGACAAGTCTTGCGCCAAAGAAGAAGATTTGGCGGGAAGTTCAGAAAAGGGAAGAGGCAACCAAGACAAAGAAATGAACCATCCAAGGCCGCCGAGATTATTTGCTATGAATGCAAGAAAGCGGGGCACATGCGAGGAGAATGCCCCGAGCTCCAAAAGAAGAAAGGAAAGGTCGTCAGGGGCAAGAAGCCAAAAGCCATGAAGGCAACATGGAGCGATGAAGATGAGCCCACGATTGATGACGAGGAGCAGGACATTGAAGAATTCGTGAAGACGATGTGTTTGATTGCCAATAGCGACAGTGAACAGGTAACTTCTGACATTGAGGCCATTTCAAATGAACATTGGGAACTTGCTTATGAAGAGTTAGATGAGAAATATAGAAGAATGAAAAATGAAAATAAGACTTTAAAGAAAAAGATCCATGAAATTGTTCACTCATCTAATTCTTGTGGAAAATGCAATTTGCTTGAAATGCAAATTAAAAATCAGAAAAATGTTAATGATGCTTTGGAAACGAAGTTGTCTTTGTTTGAAGAGGAGATAGCATGCTTAGATATAGAAAAGAAAAATACATTTAAGTTGAAAGATGAAATCCAAGAAAAGTATGACCTCTTGAACAAAGAGTTTGAAAAATTGCATGTTCAACTAAGTGAATGTTAAAAAGAGAAAGAAAACTTGAAAGAGGAGAACAAGAATTTTGTTTTTGAAATTGAAAAATTGAAAAGTGGGAATGGAAAGGAAGTGAGAGAGAAAGGAAAACAAGTTGAAAAGAATCAAGGTGTAATGCATAGCAACAAAAATCATGCTCATTATGCTGTGAAAAATTCATTTTATCAAGGAGAATGTTCACACACACACTTTGGAAAACAAGCTGTTAATTCCAAATTCCCCTCAACCTTTAAAAATGTAAATAAAAGGAAACATTTTGGTAGGAGAAAGCCCACGTGTTTTTATTGTGGGAAAATAGGACATGACATGTACATATGCCAACTCATGCAATATGATGATGAATTGTTTTTCAGTAGATACTATGAGCCACTTGGGAACGCTAACGTGGAGGGACCCAAGCTTGCTTGGGTACCTAAATCAAAATGAGCATGGTTGGTAATTGGTGCAGGTCTGCATGAAGGCGGGAGATAATAAATGGTACCTGGACAACGGATGCTTCATACACATGACTGGAAACAAACTCCTCTTTGCAGACCTTGCTGAGAAGAATGGCGGAACGGTAATCTTCGGAGGATAGGACAAGGGTAAGATCATAGGAATTGGGAGAATTGGTAAGGACCCTAACCACTGCATTGAAGATGTTTCATTAGTTAGTGGTCTTCATCATAATTTGCTTAGTGTTAGTCAACTTTGTGACAAGGGTCACAAAGTGATTTTTGAATCTTCACACTGCACAATCATTGATGCTAACACATAGAAAATTAAGTTCATAGGTGTGAGATGTAACAACACTTATCAAGTTGACTTTGATGAACTTGCACCAAAGAAACTATGTTTAGTTGCTAATAGAAGTGAAGATGTTTGGTTGTGGCATCGCCGTCTTGGGCATGCCAGTTTTAATGTGATTAGGAAGTTGAACCGTCATAATTTAGTGAGAGGACTTCCTAAGCTAAATTTTGAAACTTCTAATATCTGTGAAGCATGTAATAAAGGAAAACAAACCACTGCATCCTTTAAATGTAAAAACATTGTCTCTACAGAAAAACCCCTTCAATTGTTGCATTTGGACTTATTTGGTCCCACCAGGACTCGCAGTCTTGGGGGGAAGCTTTATGGCTTCGTGATTGTCGATGATTTCTCGCGATATGCATGGGTTTTATATCTTGCTAATAAGAGTGATGCTTGCAATGAATTTATTGATTTTTGCACAAAAGTTCAGAATGAAAAAGGATATACAATTCAGAAAATTCAAAGTGACCATGGAAAAGAATTTGAAAATCATGAGTTTGATGCTTTTTGCAGGAAGCAGGGGTACGAGCATCAGTTCTCCTCACGAAGAATCCCTCAACAAAATGGCGTGGTAGAAAGGAAAAACAGGACGCTCGTGGAGATGGCGCGTACCATGCTTGCCGAGAATGGTCTTCCACGATATTTATGGGCAGAGGCGGTGAACACCGCTTGCTACATCACAAATAGAGCAATGGTAAGACCAATCCTTAAGAAAACTCCATACGAGCTTTACAAAGGTAAGAAACCCAACATGTCTCATTTCAAGCCATTTGGTTCAATTTGTTATATCTTGAACAATGGAAAAGATAATCTAGAGAAATTTGAAGCAAAAAGTGATAAAGGGATCTTCCTCGGGTATGCTCTAACATCAAGAGCTTACCGTGTGTATAACACTAGAACACTTGTTGTCGAGGAAAGTCCACATGTAGTAGTTGATGAATTCACAATGAGAAAATCAAATGATGATCATTTTCTTATTACAGGTGAGGGTGAAGTTGAAAAGGGAGAATCAAGCAAACAAGGTGAGGCAGCAAATCAAGAAGAAGAAAAAGAACAAGAAGAAGAAGAAGCGGATCAAGAACAACATCCGAACCTTCCACACCAATGGACCACGCACAGGGACCATCCATTGGAGAACGTGATCGGCGGTGTGGATGAAGGAATTCGAAATCGGGCTTCAATGAGAGAAGTAGAAATACACGATAATCTAGCGTTACTTTCCAACATTGAGCCTAAATCATTAGATGATGCTTTAAATGACAATTCTTGGGTTCTAGCCATGCAAGAAGAGCTACACCAATTCCAAAGGAATAGGGTGTGGTTCCTCGTGCCCCGGCCTGATGACCATCCTATCATTGGAACTAAGTGGGTTTTCTGAAACAAACTTAGTGAAGATGGGGTGGTTGTGAGGAATAAGGCAAGATTAGTAGCCAAAGGTTACTCTCAAGAATTTGGCATTGATTTTGATGAATCATTTGCACCTGTGGCTAGACTTGAAGTAGTTAGAATTTTACTTGCTTATGCTTGTCACAGGAACATTGAACTATTTCAAATGGACGTGAAGAGTGCCTTCCTCAATGGCGTAATCAAGGAAGAAGTGTACGTGGAGCAACCACCGGGCTTTGAAGATGAAAGATTTCCCGACCACGTATTCAAATTGGACAAGGCACTATACGGTTTGAAACAGGCTCCCCGGGCATGGTATGATAGATTAAGTTCATTTCTTATTGTAAACGGCTTCAAACGAGGTAACATAGACCAAACTTTGTTTACAAAAACTTGTGATGATCATTCATTAATTGTTCAAGTTTATGTAGACGATATTATTTTTGGAGCCTCCAATTCAAAAATGAATGATGAATTTACCCAACTTATGCAGGGGGAGTTCGAGATGAGCTTGATGGGAGAGCTCAACTTCTTCTTGGGATTACAGATAAAGCAAATGGTGTTGAACATGTATGCAACATGATTACTTTTATGGTTTTGATGATGTCTACCTTTGTAGTCATTAATGAGCTATACATGCACTTGATAATGTTAATATTCATACATTTTAGGTCATTATACCTCCAGTGAAGACGATCAAGATCAAGAGACATGGTTCAGCAAGTCTATACATCCAACAAAGTTCATACACTTGGGTTCAGCAAGTCTATACATCAGCAAGTCCATACACTCGGCTTCAGCAAGTCTATACATCCAACAAAGTCTGTACACTCAGATTCATCAAGTCTATTCATCCGACAAAGTCTGTACATTGGATGAAGTCTATACGTTGCTGCACACAAAGTCTATACGTTGCTGCAGATGAAGTCTGTACGTTGGCTGCATGCACAACTCAAAGTCTGTAGGTTGCACAACATGAAGTCTGTACGTTGATGCAGATGAAGTCTATACGTTGGCTGCATGCACAAAACAAAGTCTGTACGTTGCACAAGACAAAGTCTGTACGTTGGCTGCTAGCACAACTCTAAGTCTGTACGTTGGTTGATGGATGCAACACAAGTCTATACATTGGCCGGCTACTTCACACGCAAAGTCTATACATTGTGTTCTGTTGTGTTCGTGCATCAAGTTACCAAGTCTGTACGTTCATGAAGCAAGGCTGTACAGGCTCATGCATGATCAAGGTATAAAGTCTATACATGGTTCATACATGCACACAAAGTCTACACGTCCAAGCCTTGATGCAAAGTCTATACAACAACTACAAGCTTCATTCAAATAGCTAAGGTCACTGAACAAGATAAGAGTCCAAAGACAAAGATTCAGTTGGTACCTTCTAGACCAACAAGGATGAAGTTACAGACATGAACGGGCTGCTAATGGACTCAAGCGACTGAGTTGGAGGGCTAACAAACAAAACTCGACTGAACTGGGGTCTGCCCAGCTGGCGGTCGACCGCCAGCACAGGGGCGGTCGACCGCCCCAGCCAGGGAATGCCCGTCTGCAGTTCTTTCAGCTGCAGGTCGACCGCCAGCCCGTAGCGATCGACCGAAAATCCCAGGGACCACCCGTTTGCAGGTTTCACAGTAGCGGTCGATCGCCAGGAGCTGTAGGTCGACCGCCAGCCCCGAGCCAACCAATGTTGACTTTGTTTTCCACTTCGAAAAGGGCCATTCAACATGGATTTGTTTAATCCAAAAGTCATCTAATCACCAATGATTTGTGGATCTGGTCTGGGGCTTGTCTATAGACCATTCAAAGTCTATAAAACCAACACAAGAGGGTTAGAAACCCTAGATGATCATTTGGAGCAAAGAGAGATCAAGAGAGGCTAGAGAGGAGATTGGAAGACGAGGTACTGTAGCCGTGAACAGTACTTCGTGCAGAAGTTCTACATCCAATCCAAGGGATTCAAGCCTACATCTGAAGCCTTCAATCTCCAAGGAAGAAGAGAAGCAAGCAAGCTCACAAAGGTGATCAAATCTTCATTCAAACCTCTTCGTCAACTCAAGGGAAGATCAAAGCTACATCCAACAATCTCTCCATCAACTCAAGGTGATTCAAGCTCATATCTCAATCCATCAACCTCCAAGGAAGAGTAGAAGCAAGCAAGGCTAATAAGGGAGATCAAAGGAGGCTGCAAGGGTGTGTTCAAGGGAGAAGAGTTCGAGTACTGTAGCTGTGAACAGTACTCCGGGAAGAAGTTCTTCATCAAATTCTCAAGAGATTCAAGCTCCAGAAAACCTCAGACAAGATCCTTTCTCTTAAGCATATTCTATATCTTGTTGAGTGTTTTTCATAAGTTGTTCTTATTCCATTTCTTTCAAACACTTGAACTTGAGAATCGTCCCTACCGGTTGTTAGTAGGAAGGCAATCAGAGGCTGTCTGATTTGCGGTGTTGACATCCCTACCGGTGGTTAGTAGGAAGGTAATCGGGAGTTCTCCGATTTACGGTGTAGCCGTCCCTACTGGCTTTGTGTGTAGGAAGACAGAAAGAGGGTTTTCTCTGTTCTGTGGTTGGGGCGTGTCCCCGGTCAAGCTGTGAGTCAGCAAGGAAGCCTCACCGAGTTTTGGTGAGGGGTGGACGTAGGTTGCGGGGTTGCAACCGAACCACCTTAAAAATCCCTGTGTTGTGGGTTGTTTATCGTGTGTGATTGATCTATATCTTCTAACCCCATTCGCAGGTTCGTGTGCTTCCATACTTGGTTACATTGTTCACACACATATGCACTTTGAGTGATCAACATAGCACATACACACACGCACGGTTGTTGCAAGCTATTGCATGCTCTAGTGTTATGCTTTATAATTCCTGCACTACATGGCTTATTTCTTTTAAGTTCACAAATGTGCTTAAAGAAGTGTGGACGTTTTATAGCTTGTAATCCAAGTCTTTTCATTTGAGCCACTCTACTTAATTCCGCTGTGCATTGTTCCTAAGTGATTCATTCACTTTATAAGAGTGGTTTAAGTTTCTGTTAGCTAAGAGTTTTAAATAGGCCAAAGCTTTTTATAGGATCTATTCAACCCCCCCTTCTAGATCCATTTACACCTCGCGGGACCCAACAAGTGGTATCAGAGCGAGGCTCCGTCATTCCCAGATCCAACGATCTGCAGGGAAAGATCCCGGTGTTTGTTATTTAGATGGATTCACATGCTACACTTGCTTCGATGGCTTCTCCACCCATTTATGATGGTTCAGATTTTTCTACATGGGTTGGAAGAATGTTTATCTATGTTAGCTCCATAGATCCACAATTGTGGACTCTTATATACAATGGTCCTCATGAGCTGCCATCAAATTCAATTGATTGGTTAGCCGAACATGAGACCAAACACAATGATAATCGTCTTGCATATAACTTAATTATAGCTGCAGTTGATCTAAGACTAATTCATCTTGTGTCCTCTTGCAGCACAGCCAAGCAAGTATTGGACAAGTTGGTGAAAATCCATGAAGGGAAGGAACAAGAACAAGAATGCTTCATGGCCGACCGTGCAGAACAGTCCAGCAATGCATCCTCATCACAGGTAAACTCTGACTCCGAGGAATTCACTTTTGAAGAGCTTATGGAAGCCTATGATGAATTGATCACACAATACAAAAAGGTAAAAATAGAAAACAAAAATTTGAAAAAGGATCTCAAGAAAATTAACCAAAATGAATGCTCGATTTGTAAAAAGTGTTCTATTTTTAATGAGCTTAACAACACTCTCTCAGTTGATCTAGATACGCATAAACAAAGCATTGCATGTCTAATGGAAGAAAATGAAAATCTTCATGATGAAATCACTAGGTTGGAAGAAATTGTAATAAAACTTCAAAACCAACCTAAGTCAATCTCTAATGATCAAACTATGGCCGATGGGCTAATCCATGATGAGAGGTTGATTGAAGAAAATAAAAATTCTGTTTCATGCTCAGCTAACTTTGTATGTGAAAAATGTTCATTCTTGATAAACATAAATGTTGGTCTTCATGATGATCTTGAATGGCAACAAAAACTGATTGATTCTCTGAAAGAAGAGAATAGAGAGTTGTTGGAAAAGAAAATTGAACTTGAACAAGCTGAAGAAGAATTGCATGAAAAATTGGCTGCACATGAAAATGGCAAATCTGTCATTAAAGATCACTCTGAAACCTTGCATGCTTTAGAACAACAAAATCAAAATCTTAAAGCAGTAAACGCCATGCTCAATGAGCAATTAGCAGCATGCGAAGAGGGCCTTGTTGAATCTAAACAACACATTTCCTCACTTGAAAATGAAATTCAAGGTTTGAATGATTTCCTGTCAATGTTTGCCCAAATCCAAGATTCTGGTTCACCGGAAGCCACCACTTCCTGTGGTCACCAAAAAGGGCACACTGCTCGAAAGAAAAGTAAAATTCAGCATGCACGTCCAATGCTAAATATCATGCTTTCCACAAAATGAATGTCCATTGCTATTATTGTGGCAAACATGGTCACACTGTGCATGATTGTTTTATCTTGAGAAATGATGAGCTTAGAGCAGGAGATCAAGTGAAAGGGCAAGGAAAGAAACATGTCAACACTGGCAGAGGACTTGCTCAACAGAATTCTATACAGAATCACATGGAGAATCAGAAGTGTCGACATTCCTATCTAGACAGGTCGACACTCCCCATGGCCTTTAATAGAAATGCCTCTCTTTGCTGCTCTCATTGTGGTAAGACTGGTCACACTGACCAGGAATCCTGGTATTTGAAAGAAAGACATCACCCTCATACCATGAAAGGTAAAAATTATGCTCGCCCACAAAAGCATAGTCCACATGCACACGTACATGAACATAAAAAGAAAAATCAATCTTTTGTGTGTTGTTTCTATTGTGGGAAAAATGGGCATGAGATATATGATTGCCTCACAATGAGGGAGGATGATGTGATTGCCTTAAAAAAGATGGGCCAAGATGCTAAACATGTTGCTAACCCACAAGGACCCAAGCAAGCTTGGGTACCTAAAAATTCCAAATGAGAATTTTGGGTTCAGGATGCCTTGGAGCTGAACAAAGGATCATAAGGTAAATAAAAGCTCAAGGCACATGTATGTACATAAACCTTTAAGTTCAGTCATCTTACATGTTTAATCTTGACATGTAGATAGTGCATCATACGTCTGCCCAATGTCATTAGATTCTGCAAACTGAATTACTCTTAGAAATGCAAAACCCCTAAGGTGTGAGATGAACTTTTGAGCTTGATAACTTGCTCACACCATGCTTGATTTCAGCTGTTTAATTCATGAAAAACTTGTTATGCTAATGAAGTTGATGTGATGATGAGTTGCTTAAGTCTTGCTATCAGCCACTTGAAATTCTTGGACTTTGGTTTTGATGATGCATGTCATGGATGCATTTTCAACTCGTTATTCATGTTAGTGTTGGATATTATGTTTTGATGATGACAAACACTATGACTCTCATATGTTTGATGTCATATGTGTTGACTTATGTTTTGATGATGACATTGTTTAGGTGTGTTCTGATGATGATAAATTGATGTTTTATATGTTTACTTCATTCAGAACTTGGTACATTGATTAACTGTGAGCATGGCATAGACTGTTCACTCATCTGTCTGCGTGAGTCACCAAGTCCACACATTGCTTCGTGTGCTCTTCGTAAAGTCTATACAATGCCATTTGTTCATGCAACTTAGCAAGTCTGTACAGCCTGTGTTCACAACACAAAGTCTGTACTTCGCATGCTCTCACAATCGCCAAGTCTATTCACCGGGTTGCTCACTAAGTCTTAAAGTCTGTACAGGGTAGTTCATACTTCACTCTATCTGCCAAGTGTCTACATCAGTCAGCATTGCCTGATTTCATGAAGTCCATACATCCACATGCTAGCACACACTAAGTCTGTATAGCCCATGTACAAGGTCTCATGCATATTGAATGTAAAGTCTATACATCGTCCAGTGTATTGCTGCATGCCATGAAGTCTGTATAGAGTCTTTGTATCGTGTGCTTCGCATTTGGGAATCAAAGTATGTACATTGGCAGAGGAACTGCATCAAGTCTATACACTGCCTTTGGTTTTTAAAGTCGATACATTGCCTTTGTTTCAAAGTCTAGACATCGCTGTTTTGGCCTTCGAAGCGTTCAAGTCAGTACATCGGACACTTGTTCATGCATGTTTGCAAGTCTATTCACTGGCTCTGTTAAGTCTATACACTCCTCATCTTTACCTTTGTTCCAAGCCAAAGTCTGCATATTGGAAGAGTCTATACATTGGAAGTGTATACATTGTTCAGCTGCCTTGATCAAGTCTGTACAGCGAGCAGCGTCCTTCTGTTTCAAGCCATTCCAAGTCTATACAACGCCCAAGTCTGTAGAGCCATCAGTGAACCCTCCAAGCCTATACATCCAGTTGAACGCAAAGTCTACAAATCACTCCACATCTTTTCCTACGCTTGGCCAAGTCTATACACTCATACATTTTCCTACGTTCTGGCCAAGTCTACACAACGCTTGCCTGACTTCTATTTCAAGTCTATACATTCATTCATCTGAAGCTTCATCAAGTCTGTACAACGCTGCTTTGTCAAAGCCTGTACATCGCAGCTGTGTTGAAGTCTGTACAACCAATCTCATGCCAAAGTCTATACATCCACAGTGGATCTTCAAAGTCTGAACATCCGTTCACTACACTCAAGTCTATACATCCACAGTGGAACGCCAAGTCTGTACATTGGCCTCAAGCTTCACAGGTCTACACATTGTCTTCAGCTTCAAAGTCTGTACAGTGGGTCAACCTGCCAAGTCTATATATTGGACTCTGTTTCACAAAGTCTGTACACTGGTCCTCAGATGTTACAAGTCTATACATCGCTGATTGGGCTAAAGTCTGTACAGTCGTTTGGAAAGTCTATACTTTGTGAAGTCTGCACATTGGCTTCTCATTTGCATCAGAGTCTATACACTGGTTCAAGCTGCAAGTCTATACATTGGCGATTGGGGTTCCAAGTCTAGACATTGATTTACTATTCAAGCCTTGATTCGAAGTCTGTACATTTGATTGTCTCATTCAGCGTCTCATGCTTTCAAGTATATACATTGGCATATGCATTCACATGTAAAGTCTATACAGCATCTGCGTCTCATTCAGCGTCTCTCTCAAGTCTATACAATGTTGCATTGCATATGAAGTCTATACAGCATCTGTGTCTCATTCAGCGTCTCTCTCAAGTATATACTCTTCAGAGGTTAAGTCTGAACATCCATCCTTGTAGACTGTACACACTTCAGCAAATGTTCATCCCCTTCAAACGAAGTCTATACACTCTTTCCTTCACGCCATCAAGTGTGTACACTGCCTTCCCAGGGACTCTTTCATCAAGTCTATACAGACTTAGCGAAAGCTCAGCAAGTCTGTACACTAGTATCTCTGGCACGTTAACACTAAGTCTATACACTCGTTCGCTATCTTGAAGTCTATGCATTCGTTTGATAAGCTTCAACTATATACACTCAATATCAAGCTTCAGGTCTATACACTGTGTTGCATTACATGCTTCACCCAAAGTCTGTACACCTGATTCTCTCATGCACTTCACAGAAGTCTACACATTCTATCTTGTGATGATAATGCATTCATGTTACAAGTCTATACACGGAGAGCGCATGTTACAAGTCTATACACTCTCAGTGTACATACTTGATCATCTACTGTTCTAAAGTATATACATTCGGTTGCTTATCACGCTGCATCTTTTAAGTCTGTACACTGCTACTTTTACATTAAGTCTATACATTCTGCTGATCGACTGAAGTATTGTTTCATTAAACCTACAAAGTCTGGGCACGTGACACTAGGCAGGCATCTGGCACGCAATCCAAGCTGCTGAGAAGTCACCACTGTTGACACCTGTTTTAGCCCACAAGTTGCGTCGTTTCTCTTATTCATCATTTTTGATGTCCCGAATTAGCTATTATTTTGGAGCTTTCTTGGATGGATTTTGAGCCCATTTTTACCATTCCATATCCTTTGAGTCTTGGAGATCATGATTTCTTATAGCCCCGGAGCTTATCTTGTCAAATTCCCACTTCCTAGTCGACTTTCGGCCCATTTAGGCCGGCTTCCCTCAAGTAATCGGCTCTCTCTCACTGCGCAGTCTTGAAAGTGGTTCTTTTTCACCCTCTTCCAATCCTTTTTTCAAAAAGTTGTCTTCATCAAAATTGTTCCTCTTTCAAAGATCTACAATTTCTTCTTCTACATCGTTGACCGGTTCTGCCCCGATTGTGAGCTATTCGCATTTTTCTGGCATGCCGTGCTGTTCACCTACATTCCAGAATTTTCCTCTCTCTTCCAGCCCTATTTTCACCCTCTTCCAGTCATTTTCTCACATTTCTTTCTTCATGAAAGTTGTTCCTCTCTCCGTTATCTACAACTTTTATGTTTACCATTTTTTCTAATTCTCCACCGTTTGAGAGATATGCTTCAATTTCTAAAGTCGCGCGCAGTCTGCCCAGAATCTGCCTTCATCGATGTGAAGGTCATTTGCAGGTGCGTTACTTCATTGAAGTGACGGCCCAGTGAAGACCGTTACTTCAGTGTGACGGTCCTACGATAGACCGTCACACCGAAACTTGCCCAAAACAGCCCGGTTCAACCCCTAGAGTGTGGCGGTCCTATCCTTGACCGTTAGACCAAGTGACGGCCCTGTTTAGGTGCGTTACATCCAATCTCATCCGAAAACGTCTCGTTCGACCTCCAGAGTGTGACGGACCTACCCTAGTCCGTTACATCACTCTGACGGTCCTATGATAGACCGTTACATGCACCAGAGAGTCCAATTCGTGCTGGACTCTGCTCCGTTTTTGTGCGCCGTGGCCCTCTTGAAGAGTCCATAACTTCTTGACTTCTTATCCAAATTGATCCCCATTTTTTCCTGCTTCTAGCCCTTGGTATTATCTTGAATTTGGTTCATAGGAATCAAATTTTCATTGGCTATATCTCTTAGGATCTGGGTCGAAAGATCATGATTTATGTTTCCTAGTTCAACTCAAACTCTGCAGATAAGGCTCCGGGGCTGCCTTCCAAAAGACATATCTTCTAGAATCCTCCTCTGAATTGATCCCCGTTTGTTCCTATCTCTTGTCCTTAGTATTATCTCGAGTTTGATCCAAAGAACTTGATTTATCTTGGACTCTATCTCCGGGAATCGTGATAAGAAGATGAGGACTTCTTATAAAACTCTATATAAACTGCCCAGTTCGCAGTCGCGACGGGGGGCTCTTTTCGGACGTGGGGCGAAGCCATGCTGCACCGTCGACTCAATCCTTCGACCCTGACTTGAAGAGGGAAGTATTGGCTTTCAATTTCATCCTTCTGGGCTTGATTTCATGATCTCCACTCTTAGTTCTCTTCCTCTCAAAATCACAAATCATCACAGGTTCCTGCACTTTCTGCTACACATGCGTTTTTCTCCGTTTTGCATCATTGATTTCTCTCAATTCTCTCAATCAAATCTCATGATTTCAAATCTCATGCATGCACAACACACACACCTATCTTTTCCACCCTTCATAGGGGTTAAAAACCCTCTCCCGGTGAGTTTGCCCTCAATTTCTAACACTATTTTATCACTCCAGGATTGATACTACACATGTATGTTCTAATGGGTTTTTGCCTTTGTGTTTCATCTTTGTTTTGCAGGAGAGCATGAATACAACGTGAGGCCCTCTTCCTCTAGCCGGCTGGAAGGAGAGGAGGTTTGAATCCACAAGTTCCCCGCACCCCGTTTCAAGCGCGATCAAGTCTTTAAGTTCCAAGGTATACGGCGCCGTTGCACTCCTTTCTTCATCCTTGCGGCGTTGTTAATCCTTGGTGGCGATCACGGTTAGTATTTCCATCCTTTCATCCCCTTGTCTTTGATTCACATGTTTATGCATGTATGTATTTAAAGGGGGTGGGATAGGAATCTAATCTAATTAAAAAAAACAAATCAACAGTTTTTTGGCGATCACGGTGGGACACCAATGCCCATCACGCTTGTTTTCATGCTCTTTTGTAGGTTGGGTGGGTGCATGTTCATGTTTAGGTGATATTTCTTCCATTATCCAACTATTTTTGGTGTTTTAAGGGCTTTGGTTGTGTGACGGTCCTGCAGTAGACCGTCACATTCATGTAACGGTCCTTTGGTAGACCGTTACACGGCTTCTGGCAGTCTTGCGTGCATGCTCACATGGCCGTGTTCATCGAGGCATAACTTTTGATCCCGGAGTCCGATTGAGCTGATTCTTGTTGCGTTGGATAGCCCTTTGTATTGTCTTTCCATCCATATATCATTTGTATCATTTGGTTAACATTTGCATATTCTAATCTTGTCCAACTTTTTAAGTTTTGTGCATAAGTTCTGCAGGCAAGCTCAGAGACAGGTTCACAGGTACATCTTTAATGAGTGATTTGACTACCTTCCCGATGTCTGATTACACTGATTTTTGATCCATTGGATAGTCCTTTGTATTGTCTTTCCATCCATAGCTTATTTGCATCATTTGGGTATCATTTGCTTAGTTAAAAATTGTCATCATTTTAGCATTTTGTCCATAAAATCTGCATGTGGTCTGCGCATAGGTTCACGGGGGCATCTTTGCTTAGTGATTTGATTGACCTCCCAGGGTTAGATTGATCTGTTCTTGGGGCCATTGTGCAGATCTTTGTATTGTCTTCCCATCCATATACTATTTGTTTTTGTTGGATCATGTTTGCATAGTTTAATCTAGTCTTGATTTTCTAGTTTTAAGCTAGAATTTGCATGCACTCCGGTGCACATAGGGCCATACATTGCATATCATAGTTGCATTTCTTACCTTGGTGCGTGGACCTCTCGTCTCCATATTCCTTGGAGCCGACCAGGAAAACACATCAAAGACCTCCATAAGTCCCCGTGAGCCGTGGATTCCCACACGGACGTCGGGCCGGTTGTATCTTTCCACCCCTTTAGCCTTGCATTTGCATAAGTGTGAGGGAGTTAACCTTAGTCAACCCAAAGTTTGGACCTTATTCCTATGAGATTCCTATCTTGAGGGAATTGTTATTAATTCAAATCATTAAAAGGTCTATTGAAACCCCTAAAAGATTTCCCATCATATTAACTTGTTTGACTTGGGTGAAAACTCTCACATTGCATTGTTCGTGTTGATTGGGCTTGTCCAAGCTCATTAGTGATTTTTGTGTTGCATTCTTTCATCATCCACATATTTTGTTGTTGTTAGGCCCATTTAGTTTAGGCCATTTTGTGTGTCCATTGTCTAGTCCATTGTCCGTGGTCCGTTGTCCATTCATCTTTGCATTAGTGGGTCAGTCCCCTCTTGTCCTTGGGCCCATTAAGCCAGTGCTTCCCCACTTGTATTCTCCTTAACATCATTGTATTAAGTCTCCATTTGCCCTCATGGAGCATCATTCTAACCCCTTGTATCATTCTTTTTCCCAATCTGCTTCCTATTCCCGCGTGGAATCCTCTTCCCGCGTGGGTCCATCTTCTCGTGGTCCCCCTGACCCATCTGAGGAACAAGCTAATCTCATGGCCCGTATTTCAAGCCTTGTTTGCCAAATGGACCCGGCCCAGGCCCAACGTCTTATTGCATCTCATCTTCATGGGCCTTCTTCTCATAGTGGGCCATCTCCTATTCATGGGCCTCCTCCTTCTCCTTCATATGTTGCTGGCCCAATTGCTAATGGGCATTATTCTCTTAATGGGCCTCATCCTTCTGCCCATGTTGCTGCTAGCCCAATGGGTCCTTATGCTCATGCTTCTTCCAGGCCCACATATCCTTCCATTCTTGGAATGGGCCCATCTTCTTCTCAGCCTGGATCCTCTTACTCGGCCCAATACCATGCTCCTGGTCCTAATTCACACCCTCTTGCTCAAGTTGGCCCATATTCTTCTTGATCTCTCCCTACCCAGGAGATGATTGCTCAAACCCAATGCCAGCTTGATGAGACTTAACGTCGGATCGATCCCAAATCCTCCTTGAGTATCCCATTCGCATTTCAAGGTCTTCGGCTTCCGCCATCTTGACAAATTCCCGCATATCGCCGTTATAGTGGAGTTGGTGACCCATATGTGCACTTGAAGGAGTTCGTTTATGAGTCGGTCCAATTTCGACATGACCAACACTTGATGGCTTATCTGTTTGGTCTGTCATTGGAAGGCCCAGCTCGGGATTGGTTCTTCTCTCTTCCGCAAGAGCAAGTTGTGAGTTTTCATGCCGTTCAAGAAAAGTTTATTCAGCAGTATCAAGACTAGGTTGGGCCCAAGTATTCTATCGCGGATCTGGCACATGAGATGATGAAGCCCGAAGAGGAGTTTTCTACCTTTGTTGATCGTTGGCGTCGCTTGGCCGCGCAAGTCCCAGGGCACATACCGGAGGGAGAGCAAATCAAGATGCTGATATCAAATGCAACACCCGAGTATCGGTTCATCTTAGCCCTCAACGACATCACCTCCTGGCAGTAACTTTACAGCCGAGCCCGCTTCATTCGCCAATAAATCCAAGATTCCCTTGACCTCGAGTCTCCACCATCCACCTCCACATATCAACCTTCGCCCTCCACATGTCAACCCTACGCTCCCATGAGTCAGCCGGCCATGAGTCAGCCTTCTGCCACATATCCCTCCTCGAGTCTCCACCAACCTCCCGCCTCTACGTACCCATACGCCTCCGCATATCAACCTTCCATGAGTCAGCCTCCCGCATCCACATACCCATCTCCATCTCCACTTCCGGTCAAGGGAACACCACATCCCGAGCAAGTAGATGCCGTCTACATACCCCCTCATCCTGTTCCACACATGCCTTCACCAAAGCCCTCCACCACTAGCCACGCACTCCTGCCTACGCAACCTCCACTTCCGTCTCCACAACCTTCTCCACCATTACATATCCCTCGGCATCCACCTTGCCCGAAGCAGGCTCCTCATCTTCCTTTGCCGGAGTGTTTCACCGATATATTTCGGGCTTTGATGGCCACTCACGCGTTGCCGTTCTCTCCGGTTGTGCCTTACCGACCCGCGGTCGGGGATATGCTTCAGTTCTGTGATTTCCACCGTCAGCAGGGGCATTTGGTTGAGAATTGCCCCGAGTTCCGGGATTATGTTTATAATCTGGAAGCTAAGAAAAGGATTGATTGGGCCGCCATGCATAAAGTTATTTTACATCTTCGCAACCAACAACAGCAGCAAGAAGTGCCACCCGGGCAGCCGTCTCTGTTACTTCAAGGTCAGGGGCACCCCTATTATTCCTCGTCTAGTGCTGCACTCGCTCCATCACCTACTCCGTTACCTCCACCATCTCTTACCCCGGCTCCATCGCCGCCACAAACCCAAGCCTCTACTCAGGCTAGTGCCTCCCCTTCTTCTCCCGCCACCACTACCACTACTTCTATCCCTAACACCGCTCGACGCGTTGTGTCGACACGTCGACGGTGGACACCACAACCTCCCTCTTCACCCTCTCTACCTCCATGTCCACTACCCCCATCGCCTTCATCACTATCCTCACCATCTCCATTGCCATCACCATCATCACCATCTCCACCACCAGTGCTTCCATCACCACCTCCATCTCCACCCTCGCCTCCATCTCCGCCATCACCTTTGCCCGAGCCTGAGCAAGCCAAACCTTCTCCTTTATCTCTACCCTCAGCCACGCCTTCGCCGTCGCCTTTATCGCCACCTGAGCCTATCATCGGCACATCACCTGCGCCTTCACTTTCCATTACCACTCCCGTTGGAGCCTCCATGCCTTCCAAACCTTCACATGTTCCACCGAAACATATTCCCTTTACTTCTCCAACCACTACCACCCCACGGAGCGGGTGTGTGCTTCCTTTGGTGCCCCTCGGGTCTAATTCCCAGGGAGACAATAAGCCAAGTCAGGATGATTCAGTGCCGGCAATGCATCTCAAGATTCAAGATTTTATCTGTCGGATGCCGGTTCGTGTCCTCGTCCCTGGTTATTTTGGGGATGATCTGCCTCTACTTTCAAAGATGAGAGTTGCTAAGAAGAGTTCCCTTGAGTTGACGCCAATTTCTTCCCGAGCGAGGCCGGTGGCAATCTCCTTGCTCACCGGAGAGTTCACCGTTGATGCTATTATTTCTCCTCGCTCTATTGCTGTTCAGATGACAGGCCAAGAAGGGTTCTCTACCCGCGTTGTGCTTACACATATGGCCACCAAGCAGATTATGAGTTCTATGTTCAAGGGGCAATTGGCCGTATCATCTACACTTTCCAAGGATATTCTGCACCTGTTATGTAATCTTCCTCGGTTTATTAGCAAACCGGCCATGTCAACGCCGTGTATTACTCTCCCTCAGCTTCACCCGTCTCTTCTATCAAGGGAGTTGTGCTTCAAGACTGAGTTCCGAGTGGAGTTACCGAATCTCATGCTTCTAGTGCCGAGAGACAAAACCTCGTGGGTTTGTGATATTCATCACTCTGAAGGGTTACTCGCTCAAGAATGTTCGCATATTGCTAGCACCGGGTGTCTAGGGGCAACCGCATCGATGAAGTTGCATGTTCACAGTCGGGCCAGGTCATCTGCTAGGTGGGCGCATTATTTGAGAAGGTATTACAGATTAAGAAGCCCGAAGGTCCAAGCCCGCACCAGGTGGGTCCATTTTCAAGAAATTTCTGCCAAGAAGAGGCGGTGACGTAAACTCAATGGCTATCGGTTGTGCATTCAGGGGTCCACCTCTTCCTCCTTTTCTTTTCATTCATCCTTCCTTCTACTCAGTTCCCACCCTTGGGTGGTGTATCTTCCTCCATCTGATCCTATCTCCATCATTTTCTCCTCCTTCCATAGGTCCATGCGTCCCCATTCCTCTCTTTTTTCCCCGGATCCTCCAGATTTTCCCTCCTCTCACGATTCTAGGCCCTGGCCTATGTCATCATTCCATCCTAATCTCGGGACATCACCTGATTATTCTTCCCCGAGACTTCCAGGTGTTGCCTCTAATTCTTCCCCTCCGGTATCTCCGGGTTCTTCTTATTCCCCGACCTTGGCGGGTGTCTCCCATTCTCCTTCTCTGGCACTGTCGGATGATTCTCGTCCCTCTTCTCCGACCACGTCGGATGATTCTTCTTATCATCTTTCTACTCTTTCCTCTTCACCCTTTCGGGGTCTCCACCCTTTCTCGTGCTGTTTTCGAGGCTTTAGTCCGCCTTGATCTTGGCTAATCTGGTTTCTTCTGTAATTGGTTCCTTGTTATCAAGGTCTCTGTGCCTTAACGAGGGAGTTCTAGCCCTCGTCTCTCTTCCTTTTTATCCTTATTCATCTAATTTAATGTCTGCCGCTCCTCCTTGTAGAGGAATCTTTGATCCTTTGCTATCCTCTCTCTTTCGTCCTGTCAAGCAAGGAATATGAAGCTTGTGCTACGCGAAGCTCGATGATCACGATTGCTTCAGGATGCTAGTTTCGTTCCGTGGATTTGCAAGGTATCTTTATTTTGTGCAAAGAACATGCTATTATTATCACTTATTTACTCCTGCACATTGTTAAGATTGACGTTGGTTCCTTACATGGTTAAGTGGCTTTTAGAAATTTGCTTAGTTAAGCTTAGTCAAATGAGTTCGCTTCTGCAGCATCCGTAGGCTGGTGATAGCTCCGCGCTGGGAGTCCAGTTCATTCCTCGATCGTTGAGGGTGACCTTTGAGCATGGGTTTTTCACACACTTCACGGCAAGCCATAGCCGATCTCTCTAGTGCAACACCGTTGCTGCTTTGACCATACCATGGGTATGCACAAAAGGTCTTTTTCTTTTCTCTACTCGGCCAAGTACAGGGGCAAGAGGTTGATGGATAAGATGACCAACCTAGGCGCTCCCTAATACGAGAGAGCTCACAAATAGGGGCAGTCTTGACCCTCGAAAGTGAGCTTTCATGCAATATCTAGCCAATAAGGGCTGTCAAAATCATATATGGATGAATCAATGATGAATCAATGCAACATTATAAAAATCCAAGGCATGGCAAGAGTGGTGAAGCCCCGCGGGACGTCATGAGCCCGATCGCATGCGTGCCTGATAAATATGGGTCTCAAAATCAAAGACACAAAGCCCCAGCGCAACAGACCTACTCTTTGAGGGGTGGTGCCCTGGAAGGAATTCAAATCCTGATGTCTCCCATCCTGCATAAAGCTTGCCTCCAATTTTCTTCTATCTCCCTCTTAGGCTGGGTTGTATCCCGGGTATGGCCTTAGTAGGGGCACCGTTCTTTAGAGGCGGTTGGTTATGGTAAGCCACCCTCACATGCACGCCCTACTTAAGGGAAGTTTTTAATGAAAGGGGTAGGAACGACGATCCCTAGCCAGTAGTTCGAACTTGTATTTGGATGCTGCAGATTGCTTTGTCAAAATCCAAAAAAAATGAAATATTATCAAAATCTAAAAAAATGAAATATTATCAAAATTCAAAAAAAATCAAATATGTCAAAATTCTAAAAAAAAATCAAATATGTCAAAATTCCAAAAAAATCAAATATGTCAAAAAATCCCAAAAATTTGAATATGGTAAAAAAAAATCAGAAATACAAAAATCCAAAAATACTTCTCTTTTGTTCCTTTTATTTTATCTTGAGGACATATACGTAATCTGTTTGCTAAGTATGCAGGCTGCAGGTTGCAGGTTCAAGCTTTCCTTGCTCTATCATTCGCTCTGTCTCATGCTCATATTCTTCGATATGTTCTCATCTCTTCAATCCTATCTCTGGATCTATTCTGAAGCTCATGGCCTTCTCAGCTTTCGCTTATCTGCTTAATCATGTCTCCATGAGAGGCATTGTCCCACGATTTTGAACCTGGTGGTTCCGCTTCATCTTATCTTGAGCTTTGATTGAAGAATGTGGTTGTTATCTTTATCATGTCTATGGTCCTCCGTGTCTTTTGTCCCGTCGTGTCATTCGTCACACGTGTCCCTATCCCGCCGTGTCATTCATCACACGTGTCTTTGTCCTCCGTGGTATTGTCATCCCACGTGTCTTTGTCCCACCATGTCCTTATACCACCATGTGTGCTGTCCCGCTGTGTGCGTGTTGTCTTGTCCCACCGTGCCTTTAGTCGCATGTATGCTTGCCATTTGTTTGTTTGTTATATTTCATCCATCTTTGTTATGTTATGTTGTGCCATATTTTGTTCATATTTCTCTTATCATGTCATGCTTGTTCATATTCGTTCATGTTCACATCATGGTCATTCATATTGTTGTCTTATTTGAAAATCCATAAAAAAATCAAAAATCAAAAATGTAAAAAAATGCCGTTTCGCTTGGCAGGTAAGTCAGGTATGGCTCTCTATCCTTGCTCATTGTTGCATTACTATATGGTATCTACGTTATTATAGACTCTCAAGGACCGGATGGTTGCCCGTGTGTTCTGGGATCTGATGTTCCCCTTTAAAAAAAACGATGATGATCTAAGAGCATACGGTTAATCGTTGGATAGGCCGCTCGGTTGAGTCGAGTGGGGGACGATAGACTCTGTCTCGCACGCCGTGGTTGCAAGAAGACTCTTGACCCCGTCTTGGTTCAGTCTAGCAATATTATCCTTGAGTACTTTCTATTTTATCTTTCTTTGCATTTGTTTTAATGATTTCTTTATTTTAGCCCAGCATGCATCATGTCATTTTGAGCATTCATGTCTCGTGATCCATTCAAAGATTTCTCCTCAGCAATGGTTGATTGCACTCAGTTCTCTTAGATAAGAGATTCTTCATTCCACTCCGAATTTGAACGATTTCTCTGATCTTGCCGCTTGGTCTAATTGGCGAGTGTGATTCCTGTCTGGATTTTATCTCAGTCTTATCTCTCCTTTCCAGCTCTTATGCTGTGTTCCTTCCGACCCACTCATTGTCTGTGGATTGTGTCCCCGATGAGGCTGGTCGTGTTTCCTTTTCCTCCTTTAGTTTAGTTCTCCAGACATGTCTCATCCTTGTCAATCATTTCAGGTGGTTAGTTTGGCGTTTTCGGGAGAATTCCTGTCGCTTGTTGGTTGTAACGGGTGTCTTTTTTGGCCTTGATGCTCGCTTATCAGTTCTCTCGCTTCATCTCCGCTTCATCTCCATTTCACGTCGCTGTCGCTTTCACTCCACCTCCTTTCCATTTCGCCTCCACGTCCACTTTCGCTCGTTCCCTTGCAAAGCGGACATCAAGGAGGGGCATCTGTTGACACCCGTTTTAGCCCACAAGTTGTGTCGTTTCTCTTATTCATCATTTTTGATGTCCCGAATTAGCCATTATTTTGGAGCTTTCTTGGATGATTTTGAGCCCATTTTTATCATTCCATATCCTTTGAGTCTTGGAGATCATGATTTCTTATAGCCCCGGAGCTTATCTTGTCAAATTCCCACTTCCTAGTCGACTTTCGGCCCATTTAGGCCGGCTTCCCTCAAGTAATCGACTCTCTCTCACTGCGCAGTCTTGAAAGTGGTTCTTTTTCACCCTCTTCCATTCCTTTTTTCAAAAAGTTGTCTTCATCAAAATTGTTCCTCTTTCAAAGATCTACAATTTCTTCTTCTACACCGTTGGCCGGTTCTGCCCCGATTGTGAGCTATTCGCATTTTTCTGGCATGCCGTGCTGTTCACCTACATTCCAGAATTTTCCTCTCTCTTCCAGCCCTATTTTCACCTCTTCCAATCATTTTCTCACATTTCTTTCTTCATGAAAGTTGTTCCTCTCTCAGTTATCTACAACTTTTATGTTTACCACTTTTTCTAATTCTCCACCGTTTGAGAGATATGCTTCAATTTCTAAAGTCGCGCGCAGTCTGCCCAGAATCTGCCTTCATCGATGTGAAGGTCATTTGCAGGTGCGTTACTTCATTGAAGTGACGGCCCAGTGAAGACCGTTACTTCAGTGTGACGGTCCTACGATAGACCGTCACACCGAAACTTGCCCAAAACAGCCCGGTTCAACCCCTAGAGTGTGGCGGTCCTATCCTTGACCGTTAGACCAAGTGACGGCCCTGTTTAGGTGCGTTACATCCAATCTCATCCGAAAACGTCTCGTTCGACCTCCAGAGTGTGACAGACCTACCCTAGTCCGTTACATCACTCTGACGGTCCTATGATAGACCGTTACATGCACCAGAGAGTCCAATTCGTGCTGGACTCTGCTCCGTTTTTGTGCGCCGTGGCCCTCTTGAAGAGTCCATAACTTCTTGACTTCTTATCCAAATTGATCCCCATTTTTTCCTGCTTCTAGCCCTTGGTATTATCTTGAATTTGGTTCATAGGAATCAAATTTTCATTGGCTATATCTCTTGGGATCTGGGTCGAAAGATCATGATTTATGTTTCCTAGTTCAACTCAAACTCTGCAGATAAGGCTCCGGGGCTGCCTTCCAAAAGACATATCTTCTAGAATCCTCCTCTGAATTGATCCCCGTTTGTTCCTATCTCTTGTCCTTAGTATTATCTCGAGTTTGATCCAAAGAACTCGATTTATCTTGGACTCTATCTCCGGGAATCGTGATAAGAAGATGAGGATTTCTTACAAAACTCTATATAAACTGCCTAGTTCGCAGTCGCGACGGGGGGCTCTTTTCGGACGTGGGGCGAAGCCATGCTGCACCGTCGACTCAATCCTTCGACCCTGACTTGAAGAGGGAAGTATTGGCTTTCAATTTCATCCTTCTGGGCTTGATTTCATGATCTCCACTCTTAGTTCTCTTCCTCTCAAAATCACAAATCATCACAGTTTCCTGCACTTTCTGCTACACATGCGTTTTTCTCCGTTTTGCATCATTGATTTCTCTCAATTCTCTCAATCAAATCTCATGATTTCAAATCTCATGCATGCACAACACACACACCTATCTTTTCCACCCTTCCATAGGGGTTAAAAACCCTCTCCCGGTGAGTTTTCCCTCAATTTCTAACACTATTTTATCACTCCGGGATTGATACTACACATGCATGTTCTAATGGGTTTTTACCTTTGTGTTTCATCTTTGTTTTGCAGGAGAGCATGAATACAACGTGAGGCCCTCTTCCTCTAGCCGGCTGGAAGGAGAGGAGGTTTGAATCCACAAGTTCCCCGCACCCCGTTTCAAGCGCGATCAAGTCTTTAAGTTCCAAGGTATACGGCGCCGTTGCACTCCTTTCTTCATCCTTGCGGCGTTGTTAATCCTTGGTGGCGATCACGGTTAGTATTTCCATCCTTTCATCCCCTTGTCTTTGATTCACATGTTTATGCATGTATGTATTTAAAGGGGGTGGGATAGGAATCTAATCTAATTAAAAAAAACAAATCAACAACCACGTGGACTGAAGCTTGGGCGGGAATCGAAAAGAGCACGCCCTAGCACATGCTGAACCTGATATAAATAGAAGCCTCCGTCCATTGAAATAAGAAGATGAAGAAGAGATAACCAGATCTGAAAGAGAAAGAGTGATCGAGATAGACAGACAGTGCAGCAG
This sequence comes from Amorphophallus konjac, assembly GCA_022559845.1. Taxonomy (NCBI): domain Eukaryota; kingdom Viridiplantae; phylum Streptophyta; class Magnoliopsida; order Alismatales; family Araceae; genus Amorphophallus; species Amorphophallus konjac. Next base: position 209,321,343 of record CM040118.1, read on the forward strand.
AGAGGCTGTGAGCAGAAGAAGAAGAGAGAAGAAGAAGAAAGAAGAAAGAAGAGACAGAGAGAGAGAGCCTGCGAAAGAGAAGAAAAAGAAGAGTGAGAAGAAGAGAGAGCTAGAGCAAAGGAAGCTTCAACTGAAGATCAGTTCCTGCTAGACCGTGGATCAAATCCAGGCCAGCCAGCTCCTGCGAGAGCCTTTGTGCATTTTATTCTTCCAGCTTTCTGTTGCTACATTTTTGTTTTTCCTTTTAAACCTTCAACAGTTGTTCTTCCGACTCTCTTGTGTGAGGTCGGGTTCCCTCCGGTTGGGAGGAAGAGAGGTCCGAGACCTCTAGTTTGCAGGTGGCTTGGTGTCACCTGTGCTTCCCTCTGGGTTTCATAGGAAGAGAGACTTAGGTCTCTAGGTTTCCCTCCGGTTTGGAGGAAGGGAGGATTGATCCTCCGGTTCTGGTCTTGTGGTTGCAAGACTAGGTGTTCCCTCCTGGTCTGGAGGAAGAGAGACTTCCGTCTCTGGTTTCCAAGTGGCTGGGAGTCACTTGGGGTGTCCCTCCGGTTGGGAGGAAGAGGGGAGGTTGTTCCCCTGGTCAAGCTGTGTGGCAGCAATTTGTTGCAGACTGAGTCTGCAGTTTCTAGCCTAGCTAGTGGAAGCCTCACTCCGGTTTGGAGTGAGGGGTGGACATAGGTCTTTGGACCGAACCACCTAAAAATCTTGGTGTTCTCTTGTGGTGTGTTTTTCCTTATATGTTATTTTCTCTGCTGCGATCTTTAGATGTTTGGTTAGGAGCGTGTGAGAGCTAGTAGATTTGTGTTGTCTTGCTGAGTTGCTTCTAAGTATTTTCAGCACATTTCATCAACTGCTTTTAATTCCGCATACTTGAGCAGTAGAGTTTTAATTGGGCAATTTTAGAGCAGGATACATTCACCCCCCCTCTGTATCCAGGCCTTGCATCCTATCAGTTAGCATTATTCAAAAGGGGGAGTCTAACAATTGACATTATCATGTTGCATTCAGTTCAAAATCAATTATGAATGATTTGTGTTTGCATCATATTGTGATCACACATACCTTAATGCACATCATGTTTAGAAGACAAAAATGCACAATCATTTTGCAGCATCTTCATTGCATTGTGTATTCACATAAGTCTTAGGCTGCATAATTCATTGCCAACCCATGCATGTACTCAGGGGAAGTCAACATCAATATAGTTTGAATCATTTCACATCATCTCACTCTTGCACGGCCATGGTATATCAAATGTTGATGTATGGAAAGGCAGGTTATACTTGCCTAGAAGCACTCAATATGCGTGAGGTTTCACCTCCGCCACGTACCATGCGTCAATGTCACATATAGGCTATATAGTAAGGGGGAGTTGTCTCTTTGCAGCATTTATGTATATATTTCATTTTCATTCTGTTTACATCATGGCATAGAATGCATCTTCTCAGGGGGAGCTTGTTCATCATAAAAATCCAGTCAAAATTCTACCGGTCGACCTCACTCCTTTACAGGTCGACCCCACATTTCTTTCTGTCTAAAAAGTACGCTTGTCTGAGCTTTGTGCATAACCTCAGGGGGAGTGTTCTTCATCTATTCTTGCCTACCAGTTATGCAACACTCTCTTCTTAAACCAAGCCACTGCATGATATTGCTTAATCCTTGTGTGGTTCAATTTGGATTCAAGGTACCTTAAACTTCTTGGAGGATTCCCTATCTATTATTGAGGTTGTTTATCAGAGTAAATCTTCAAGAAGAATTTTCTCTTATAGAGTCTTGTGATTGCCTTGAACATGAATGAATTTGGTTTAACATTAATGATTTCTTGAGTCTTGAAGTTTGATGGTCTTGAACATGTTTGTGATCGGGTTTAATAGACTTAAACTAGTTTCTCATGTTTTGACTTGTTATGCCATCTTGAATCTGAAAATTTTTTGAGTACAAAGGCATCCTTGATCGAGAAACTTCAGCTAAGTATTGTTTTTAAACATTTGTTGAATCTGTTTATTTCAAAAAGTGGCTATACTTAAAGTAAGCTCAAAGCAGAGCAATGGCACTGTTGCTGAGAAATATATCTCCTCATCAAAGAAAATGAGGTTCGATATGTCATGAGGTGACTATGCTATCTCTGTTCTAAGTGAAGCAAAATCGTGAGCTACACTGAGTAACTGGGGGTGCTTGCGTCTGGTAAACGTGCACACTCACGTCAAAAGGTGGTTGTTACACTTGACTGCTCGTAAAATGATGACAATCATCTTTCAAATGATTTCAAAAAGAAAAATCTGAATGTGTAGCACTCATGAATCAAATCTAAGTCATCTAAGTGTTTGGCCTCAATACTTATTGTGGTCATTCTTAAGGGAACCAATGAAACTGAATGAGTAAGATAAGAGAAGGTTAATCTGGTTTTGACATGAATTTCTGGTTCACTACTATTAAACTTGCATGCAAATGTCTTCATGTGATACTACTGAGTAGGCCAAAACTCATTAGCATTAAACCAATCTGAATGTAAGAGCTGGTACATTTGGGTTTTATAACTGAAAATTCTAAAAAATCCATAACTCTGATTTATGAACTTGGTTTCAGATTAAAGAACCTCCATTCTCTCTTGAGAAGTCATATCTTGATGCTCCTTCTTGTTTGTCTTCATCTGCCATATCTACATAAATCATTCAGGCTGCCCCGATTACATCACCATACTACACAAGTGGTATAATCCAACAAGTAGTATCATCTTGATGCATCTTTTAAGTCGTCTCCAAAATCATTGGTGTCCTCTGTCAAATGATATCACATTGCTTTCTCATTCATTGGCATTTGGCATAAGTCCTAGCATCATTGTCATCATGTTTTCATGCATTAGGGTGGCATGCATGTCTTGACTTCATACAATTGTAGCTTGCATCAAAATTTGATCATTTCCATCCATTGCATAGAAAATCTAAATAAAATCTGAATATTGGAAAACCACTAAAAATCTGCAAAATTTGAAATCAAAAATTTGATCTTTGGCTACTCTATCCATCTCCACTATTTGAGGAATTGAATCATGCTGCTGTGGCTCCACCTCTCACACTTACATTGTCTTTGCCAAGCCTCGAGTCCCTCGTTCTCTTTTCTGAATCTTTTGATGTTGTCAAAGGGGGAGAAGATTATGTGAGTCATTCATCAAAAAGGATGTGGTATGAACCATGTGCGTCATTATCAAAAGGGGATATAGTAAGAACCATGTGAGTCATTGTCACAAGATGAATGTTGTTGACTCATAGTTGTCATGTGAATTACTAATGCATGTGAATCTCTAATGACTCATAGTTCAGAATGACTAATAGTTGCCATCATCAAAAAGGGGGAGAATGTTGAACATGTGTGCAACATGATTACTTTTATGGTTTTGATGATTTCTGCCTCTATAGTCATTAATGAGCTATACCTGCACTTGATAATGTTAATATTCATACATTTCAGGTTATTATACCTCCAGTGCAGACGATCAAGATCAAGAGACATGGTTCAGCAAGTCTATACATCCAACAAAGTCCATACACTTGGGTTCAGCAAGTCTATACATCAGCAAGTCCATACACTCGGCTTCAGCAAGTCTATACATCCAACAAAGTCTGTACACTCAGATTCATCAAGTCTATTCATCCGACAAAGTCTGTACATTGGATGAAGTCTATACGTTGCTGCACACAAAGTCTATATGTTGCTGCAGATGAAGTCTGTACGTTGGCTGCATGCACAACTCAAAGTCTGTACGTTGCACAACACGAAGTCTGTACGTTGCTGCAGATGAAGTCTATACGTTGGCTGCATGCACAAAACAAAGTCTGTACGTTGCATAAGACAAAGTCTATACGTTGGCTGCTAGCACAACTCCAAGTATGTATGTTGGTTGATGGCTGCAACACAAGTCTATACATTGGCCGGCTACTTCACACGCAAAGTCTATACATTACATTCTGTTGTGTTCGTGCATCAAGTTACCAAGTCTGTACGTTCATGAAGCAAGGCTATACATGCTCATGCATGATCAAGGTATAAAGTCTATACAGGGTTCATACATGCACACAAAGTCTACACGTCCAAGCCTTGATGCAAAGTCTATACAACAACTACAAGCTTCATTCAAATAGCCAAGGTCACTGAACAAGATGAGAGTCCAAAGACAAAGATTCAGTTGGTACCTTCTTGACCAACAAGGATGAAGTTACAGACATGAACGGGCTGCTAATGGACTCAAGCGACTGAGCTGGAGGGCTAACAAACCAAACCCGGCTGAACTGGGGGTCTGCCCAGCTGGCGGTCGACTGCCAGCACAGGGGCGGTCGACCGCCCCAGCCAGGGAATGCCCGTCTGCAGTTCTTTCAGCTGCAGGTCGACCACCAGCCCGTAGCGGTCGACCAGAAATCCCACGGACCGCCCATTTGCAGGTTTCACAGTAGCGGTCGACCGCCAAGAGCTGCAGGTCGACCGCCAACCCCGAGCCAACCAATGTTGACTTTGTTTTCCACTTCGAAAAGGGCCATTCCACATGGATTTGTTTAATCCAAAAGTCATCTAATCACCCATGATTTGTGGATCTGGTCTGGGGTTTGTCTATAGACCATTCAAAGTCTATAAAACCAACACAAGAGGGTTAGAAACCCTAGTTGATCATTTGGAGCAAAGAGAGATCAAGAGAGGCTAGAGAGGAGATTGGAAGAAGAGGTACTGTAGCCGTGAACAATACTTCGTGCAGAAGTTCTACATCCAATCCAAGGGATTCAAGCCTACATCTGAAGCCTTCAATGTCCATGAAAGAAGAGAAGCAAGCAAGCTCACAAAGGTGATCAAATCTTCATTCAAACCTCTTCGTCAACTCAAGGGAAGATCAAAGCTACATCCAACAATCTCTCCATCAACTCAAGGTGATTCAAGCTCATATCTCAATCCATCAACCTCCAAGGAAGAGTAGAAGCAAGCAAGGCTAATAAGGGAGATCAAAGGAGGCTGCAAGGGTGTGTTCAAGGGAGAGGAGTTCGAGTACTGTAGCTGTGAATAGTACTCCGGGAAGAAGTTCTTCATCAAATTCTCAAGAGATTCAAGCTCCAGCAAACCTCAGACAAGATCCTTTCTCTTAAGCATATTCTATATCTTGTTGAGTGTTTTTCATAAGTTGTTCTTATTCCATTTCTTTCAAACACTTGAACTTGAGAATCAACCCTACCGGTGGTTAGTAGGAAGGCAATCGGAGGCTATCCGATTTGCGGTGTTGACGTCCCTACCGGTGGTTTGTAGGAAGGCAATCGGGAGTTCTCCGATTTGCGGTGTAGCCGTCCCTGCCGGCTTTGTGTGTAGGAAGACAGAAAGAGGGTTTTCTCTGTTCTGTGATTGGGGCGTGTCCCCGGTCAAGCTGTGAGTCAGCAAGGAAGCCTCACCGGGTTTTGGTGAGGGGTGGACGTAGGTTGCGGGGTTGCAACCGAACCACCTTAAAAATCTCTATGTTGTGGGTTGTTTATCGTGTGTGATTGATCTATATCTTCTAACCCCATTCGCAGGTTCGTGTGCTTCCATACTTGGTTAGATTGTTCACACACATATGCACTTTGAGTGATCAACATAGCACATACACACACGCACGGTTGTTGCAAGCTATTGCATGCTCTAGTGTTATGCTTTATGATCCATGCACTACAAGGCTTATTTCTTTCAAGTTCACAAATGTGCTTAAAGAAGTGTGGACGTTTCATAGCTTGTAATCCAAGTCTTTTCATTTGAGCCACTCTACTTAATTCCGCTGTGCATTGTGCCTAAGTGATTCATTCACTTTATAAGAGTGGTTTAAGTTTCTGTTAGCTAAGAGTTTTAAATAGGCCAAAGCTTTTTATAGGATCTATTCAACCCCCCCTTCTAGATCCGTTTACACCTCGCGGGACCCAATAAATGGATGATGGCATCTTCATCAACCAGAAGAAGTATACACAAGAAATCGTGAAGAAATTTCAACTTGAGACTGCCAAGCCCTTTGCAACACCAATGTCCACCTCACAAGAAATTGGAGGAAGAAAAAGGTAACAAAATTGATCAAAAACTTTTTAGGGGTATGATAGGATCCTTGCTTTATTTGACTGCTAGTAGGCCTGATATACACTTCAGTGTCTGTCTCTGTGCAAGATACCAATCTTGTCCTAGGGACTCTCATTTAGCGGCCGTGAAAAGGATCTTCAGGTATTTGAATGGAACTCTTGACCTTGGTTTGTGGTATCCAAGGAATAACTCACTTGATTTACATGCTTTCACTGATTCTGATTATACTGGTTGCAAAATGGATCGAAAAAGCACAAGCGGTCACTGTCAGTTTCTTGGGGGCTACATGGTTTCATGGGCCTCAAAGAAACAGCATTGTGTGGCTCTATCAACTGTCGAAGCCGAATATGTGGCTGCCGGTAGTTGTGTGGCTCAAGTGCTTTGGATCCAACATTAGTTGCTGGATTTTGGTTTTTCCTTAAAGAAAACTCCCATAATGTGTGATAACACGTCTGCAATAAACTTGTCCAAAAATCCTGTCCAACATTCCCGCACTAAGCACATAGAAGTTAGACACCACTTTATAAGAGATCATATCAATAAAGGTGATTTTGAACTTACTTTTGTTGATACAAAACACCAACTTACTGATATATTTACAAAACCTTTGAATTCTGAACAATTTTACTTTCTAAGAAGAGAATTAGGAGTGTGCAGATTAGACACTTAGATATTTTGAGCTGAATTGTACAAACACTCTTTTCATCTTTTTCATAAAGAAACTGTTCATATTGCCTTTTGATTTGTTCATAAAAGTTTTCATTGTCTTTACTCTTCAAACTTTATCTTTTGTCCATATCACAGTGAATAACAACTTTGGTTTTTATACATGCTTTCATACTTTTGCATCCGCATGTACATAACTGCATATACTTCATCAATGTGTGCATGAATGCCAAGATTTACCGGTATATCAAATAGTGTTAGTGGAAAGGTGGATCAAGTCCACCTGGAAGCTTTCATCATGTGTGAGTGTGGTCTTCGGACCTAAGTACTCCGTCACGTACCGGTAATCAAACTGCTTGAAAATATCATTTTGAAATGCTTGAGTGTATATATACTACACACCTTTCAGTTGAAATCTTCTAAGACCTTACGCCCTTGCTAAATAAAATACTTTGACTAGGACATATTTTAACATGGCACATATTAAGGGGGAGGTTGTTGCTATAACGGTGCATACACTTAGGGGGAGACATCACCAAGCATAGGCTAATTCATCTCTTACATTCTATGCAATCTCTCACAAAAGTTGCACATGTGAGTTAATGAATCTAACTGATAAGGATTTCACTTGTTCCACTTAACACACTTAAGGACTCTGAAACCCCTACATCAAAATTACGTGACTTGTGAGGAAAAAGCTGTCAGCCCCGTCAAAAATAGTCAATAAGTGTGATTTGACATGAAGTAAATCGGGAATCCTCCCTGAGATAAAGGAGGAAACTCGCATTGAAAAGTGTCCTATCCACATAATCATAAGTGACGATGCCGAGTAACCGGGAAGTGCCCCTGAAACAAAGGGCATGACTCATGTCAAAAGGTTAGTCATCTTGTCTTTGAAAAATCAAAATAATCTTGGGGTTGTGCGAAGCTACCAAAAGTCGAGCACGTTGTATGAAAGTGTAGGGAAGAAAAGTTCATATTTGTGTTCTTTAGAAAATCTGAAAATCCATGCTATCTAGATTTCATTGCTCATATTTCACATATTCATCTAGGGAGTGATTGTATAGATGTACACCTTGAATCAGCCATATTTCATGAGTCTTGCAGTACCACTTATTGTAAGCATTACCCTTTTACTATTGCACATGAAATTCATGTTCTTGGTCTATAGCATATTTCCTAACCCGTTCATAAAGAACATGTTTTCTATTTTATGTTATGATGAGTGCGTATTGTGCATATTGAGCCTTAACTTTCATCCATTAGCATTTCATATGTTTTTGACTCTGACAAAAAGGGGGAGAAATAACTTTGTGCAATGCATTTCTTGAATGAAGATTCATGATAACTTTGCATTTCTTGAATGAAGATTCATGACTTGCTTAGTCCTTGACTGATTATGCTTTTGACTTGATCTGGTTGTTTTGTCATCCATCATGCAAATATCATAGATCTATAAATGGTTTTATCTTCGTCAAAAAGGGGGAGATTGTTGTGTCCCGGACTGTTTTGATGAAGATTCTGAATGAAATGTCATGATTTCGTGTTCAATGAATTTGCATGTATACAGGATTGATGAATGATTGCTTTGAATGAAAACTTGCATGATTGAGCTTCATTGATATACATATTTGATGAAAGGTGAGGTTGATGAATTTCAAACCTGAAGATTTGTAAGAATGCTCAATTTGAAGAAGGCTGATACGAATCAACTTGATTGACTGTTGAATGTTGGCATGAGCCATTGTTGATTGAGCTCGAACGATACATATAACTAATGAGTGAATAGGTCATTCGGTAAATTGTAAAATGAATGGATGTTTCAAATGTGAAAGAATCTTAATTGTTAAGTTGAGTTGTTAATTTGAATGGGAAATTAAATGCAGGACAATTGTGAAGCTTGTCACTCAATCTCTCAAGGCCAAGGTATGAATACTTGTCTATTTGGATCGTGTGTGAATGGACTGATCCAGGTAAAAACTCATGCTTAATCATGTTCATGTGTGATGTATGAACTCCCTTGATCTACTTTGATACATGTGTTTGATTCATGAAAGTTTCAATTACAATTGCTATCAGTAAAAGTGTCGACCTCAGGGGTCGACACTTATTTGAGGAGTCTCTGCCTTCATTGAGATTTAGGACGCTGGCAGATTGTGTCGACCCCAGGGGTCGACACTTTCACCAGGAGTCTGCTGTTTTGTTAAGGCAGAACTCTCGTGAAAAAGTGTCGACCCTGAAGGTCGACACTTTCAGGTAAGTTTGTTCATTTCTGTGAAAATAGAATGTTCGTGAAAAAGTGTCGACCTCAGGTGTCGACACTTTTCATCACGAATGTTTTGTTCTGTTAACCGGCCAGAACACTTCCTAAGAAGTGTCAACCCCATGGGTCGACACTCGTATCGCGATTTTGTTCTTATATATGTTCTGGCAGAACATTCACGAAAAAGGGTCGACCTCATGGGTCGACACTTTTTCTGAACGTTCGAACATGATTTTCCGGATCTATTTCGAAGCCTATTAAGGGGGATCCAAATGGCATGGATTTTGTCCCTAATGGCCTTAGGGCGTCCTTTACTCTATGTATGTGGTATGAAGGGGGTTTAGTGAGGGCTCTTGTGTCTTTTGGGGGGTCAAACCCCCTTGTATATAGCCACCCCCCTTCCTTCCGATCGCAAGACCCTTGAGCTTCTAACGTAGGATTTTTGCCTTGCAGGAGAAGAAGGTGCTCCCATCTGTGGAGGTGAAGGAGAGCTGTGCCAAGGATGATTTCCTTCGAGCCCGAGCCAAGATCTAGAGGTCGCGGACTGCATCCTCTTCTTCCGGAGCCTTGGGCGACTACATCCTCTACACCGACTTCATCCAACCTTCAGTTCATTTGTTCTAAGTGTTACCTTCTCTATTCTCCTAGCTTGTTTAAGGTTTTATGGGGTAGATCATCTCGTCTATCATTCTCTTAGCAGGTTTGTAGGGTAGATCGTCTTGTTTAGCATTTTCATAGTGATTTGTGCTTAGATCGAATCTCTCAGAACTGGGCTTGTAATTTCTCATTCTATTTCACATATCTAGATGATTTCGGAGCTTGCTCCGAGTGTGTGTGGGTTGTCTCGTCGTCGTACGGGAACCCGCGTGTGCGGGCCGTCGAGCCCGTGTGTGTGTGGTTGCTGCCATCGAGCAGTGTTTATAGTGAAATCCTCTCGAGGTGAGAGGGGTGGACGTAGGATGGCACTTGGTGCATTCGAACCACCTAAAAATACTATGTTGTGGTTTGCTTGATTGGTGTTGGTTGTTATCTAATTTTTCGTTCACTATACGAGTGTGAGACGGTGTGACGCGAGTGTACTCAACTGTCCGTCCAAAAATAGTTGTCCGAGTGAGCATATATGTGCCCTGGGAAGTTGTGAGAGCTTGCTTGATTTAAGTTCATTCGTCTTAATCAAGCCTCTGCTTTACTTTTATTCTACGTATCTGTGGTTTGTTTGGGTTGCTTTATAATTTGTCAAGAAGGGTGGGCAATCAATTCACCCCCCTCTCAATTGCCTCCTAACCGGGCCAACCGATTTTTAGTTGATTAGCTTCAGATTGATCTTGAAAAGCTTAAGGTTTGACGAAGAACTTATAGATGAATCACTATTCACAGAGGTGTTACAACAACTCTCTTTTTCCCTTTGGCAACCTTCTTTTGATCCCTTTGAGCCATTAGGGTTTCTTGGCCCAAGAGTTATTTTTATAAGACCTAAGTTGGTCAAGTGACAAGCCAGGAACCAGATCAACTATTTTAGGCAACTTGGGAAGCTTTTAGACCAAAAAGTCCAAGAAGGAGGCTTTGAACACGTTCATGAAACAAAGTCAACAAAGGGGGCTTCGAAGGGTTCGGTCGACGGAAATGTCCGGTCGGTCGACCGAACTCTGTGATTTCTGTAATTTTTCATTGTTGGGAGAATCTGTCGATCGAACTTACCCCATCGGTCGACCGAACTCTATAATTTCTCAGAGTTCTGCTTGCTGGTAATTTTGGTCGATCGAACCCAACTCATTGGTCGACCGAACTCTGGACTTCCTACAAAATAGATTTGTTAGCCCAAGAAAACATATCTATCTAATCAACCATTGGATTGAACATATGTTTGCATCTATGTGAAGTCCGTTTGAACTATGATTATGCATTTTGAAGACTTGAGCATTTGAGGCATTTGATATGATGGAGTTTAGCCTTAATTGCATTCTAGTGTTCGCCCTTAAGCTAGTATGCACAACGTGAGAGGGAAAACACGTCCAGGATTTTGTTAACTTCAAAATCACCTGGAGAGACTCAACAATCTCCCCCTTTTGATGATGACAAAATTGTAGACCAAAAGATGCATTTGCGTGCTGATAACCAAACTTAGAACTTGAAATCAACGCATTGCATACTAGACAACTCCCATAGTTATAGTACTCGCAAGACAATTTAAATCCAATCAGAAGCCAGTATTAAGCAACGCCAAGCCATTCATTCTGTATACACCAAATCATTCATTCCTTTATATTTTCTAGCCCCGAATGATGAAATGAAATCACTAGCCGTGACATAACTAAGTGGTCCATTTCATTCATTAAGATTATCATTACATTGGTCATGGACACTGACTCACAATGCAATACATGGACACTGACTAACAATGCAAAAGACTAAATGACACTCACAAATGTCAAATGACAAACAAACAGACAAACAGTTGACACGCATGCATAAGATATATATTAGCCCTATACTAGCTACTTCTCCCCCTTTGTCATCATCAAAGAGGGGATGGGTTACCGGAAAAGTGGACCAAAAAGAATGAAATGCAGGACCCAAAAACAATCACCAAAGAGATGAGACAAAAGTGCCTTAGGTGTCATCTGCAGGAGGTGGTGGATCTTGGCTAGGTTGAGGGCCGTGGCCAGCATTGTCGAGATGATGGATGATGGAGTGAAGGAGGTCATCCTGGGATATCAGGTGGGGCTGGATGCCGACGAGAGAACGGGAGGTAGTGTGGAAGGCTTCTCGAGTGTCTTCATGGCGAGTATAGAGAGAGGCCATGTTCTGAGTGATGGTAGCCAAGGAGTTGGAGAAGGTAGCCATCTGGCCGTGCATTGATTCAAGTAAATTACCAATAGAGGCAAAAGATGTAGCAATGTTGGTCCCAAAGGTAGACAGTTGCTGCCCAAAGGTATCGACCTTCATTTCTATGCTAGTGAGTCGCCTGACAACGACCTCAAAGTTTACCCAAGAGGGCTATCTAGCACCCTGAGAAGAGAACTCCCCGTGAAAGAAGTGTGATGGAGGCGGCACATCCGGATCTGCATAGTGAGGAGGAGGTGGCTGCTCATCGGCCTGAACTGGAGGCGGGGGTGGGCCTTGACCCTCCTGTGAAGTCCCGTGATCAATGACACCCAAGAGGGGGGGTGAATTGGGTGTTTACCAATTTTAAAAAATCTTTTGGCCTTTTAAAAATAAGTGATAAAACACTAACTAGAAAGTTGAAATCTATTTAACCACAAGTTAGAATACAATATATACTAACGTTCACACAAAATGGAGGTAGGAGAAATGGACCAAACCACACAATTCAAACCATAATGCACAGTTGTTTTTAAGGTGGTTCGGATGCAACGACGACAATCCTACGTCCACCCCTCACCAAACCCGGTGAGGCTTTACTCGGGGATAAATCCCCAAACGGAGACGATGCTCCAAACACACACGGGATGACTCCCGCACACATACACGGGGACGCGCCCCAACACACACACACACACACACACACGGAGACGAGGTCTCTAACATAATCCGACAACCGGATCAACCACACACACATTTGCTGCGACAGATGCAGCACTCCACACACACAAACACTAAGATCAGGATAAATCCACAATCACACACGTAGATCTAAGAAGACCTACATACACATGAATGGAACACGACGACCACACACGACCACGGATCTGAAATGATCCACACACACACGGATGTTTGTAGTTTATAGGAAATAAAAATCTAAAACACAAAGCACAAGACACCAAAATAAATAAACCACAGTTTAGAAATCTCCTAATTTAGGCTCCCCCTGAGTGTGTGCAGCAGATCTTGAACATAGGTTCCTTCATCACTTCAGTAGATCTTCAATCGCTTCAGATAGAACTAGAAAGGCCTTGGAGTGGATGTAGAGTTTCTTACACGAAGTACTGTTCACGGCTACAATAGCAGCTCCTTCTTCCTTGGATAGCTCCTTTGATCTCCTTGAAGCCCTTGCTTGCTTCTTCACTTCATAAGTGCTTGTTGGCTTCAGAAGTACCTTGAATGGCTTGTAGATAGATGAAGATCTTGCTACACAAGGTACTATTCACGGAGCTACAGTACCCTCTTCTTCCTCCTTGTACAGCCTCCCCTTGGATCTCTTGGTTTTTTTGGTTTATGGCTCCAATGAGATGTTTTATAACCCTTAAATGTTCCATGGACAAGTCTCAGACCAGATCCACAAATATCTCCTTGATTGAGGGCAGTGGAATTAAAGAAATGGGTGAAGATTCCTCTCCACGAGCTTGAAATCAAAAGTCAATATTGGGGGCTTCGGGGCTGTCAGTCTACCGGCGACACTAGGTCGGTCGACCGAAATTCTTACAGACTTCATATTTGGCATTCTGCCAAAACCGGTCGACCGACCCTTTTGTGGCGGTCAACCGAAAACCTGCAGACCTTGATTTTTTAGGTTCTGTCAATTCTGGTCGACCGGTCAAGGTGTGTTGGTCGACCGAAATGACCCATACCTGCAAAAATGAAGTGTTAGCCCAAAGAAACACATCCATAAGTCAAGAGCTTCATGTCCTCATCAATTCCATGCATTTTGGGTTTGTTTTAACTTAGTTTGTACATATGGAAGGCTCAAGGCATTAGAGCACTTGTCATTACATGAAATGTCCTTAAACAAGTTCAATGCTGACTCTTGAAGGTTATACATGAGATGCATTTATGAACAATGCAAAAGACTTATAGAACCTTCATTTGCAAGCAACATTCAAGCTAAAAGGTTTCATGTTTAAGGTGCATGAATGAGGTGAATTAAGGAGAGGTATATGAGATACACATGGTGAGATCGATGCTAAGACAAGGTAAGAGTCTCACCAATGATTCTTGACAGTAAGTGATATATACCACCTGTTTTGGATTGTAGAAAAGTAAGGTGCTTATCCACACGTTAGGTTCAACCAGGCGATCGTCATGATGTTTGATCCTGCAATCAAGATAGACAAGGTTTAATACTATGTTTGTTCACATTAAAGAGGTTATGAAACCTCTTGCCTCTTGTTCTTGTTCACATTTAAGAGATTATGAAACCTCTTGTAAAATCAACAAAGTCACCCAAGGAGCAAGACCATATAGCCATGCATTTAGCCCCCAAAAGCTCATTTGGCATCTCAACCATATGTCAACAACATGAATGCATATAGTCATCAGGAACAATGCAATCATTCAAACATTTTAGTTATCATCACATAATCACACATGAAGTTTAGTTATCATCAAAATCATAACTCAACAATCTCCCCCTTTTTGATGATGACAAACTTAGTGATGATGACAAACTAAATGATGATTCAACATATTCTTCTCCCCCTATCACACGCAATCATGAATCTTTCTCCCCCTTTGACATTATCAAAAAGTGGGATAATACAAATCTTTTCCCCCTATCAACATTATCAAAAAGCGGGAAGAAGCCAACGAAGTAAGAGCAAATCTTGGACTAATAAATCAATATGAGTCTAATTAGAGGAGACCAAATGGTGATTATTCTCACATGGAAAGATGAGTAGACCTGAGACCAACAAATCAACATGAATCCAATCTTTCTACCCATTGGTCGTTCAATATCTTAAACTTATTGAGCAAGTTTAAAGCATTTGAAGTCCATTCAATTTGAATTTTCATCATTTTCCAGATTTTTGAATTTTGGTTTGAAATGCATGAAATGCAACACATGCAAGTGATGACATATGAGATGCACAATCAAACAAATACGTATATATACATGTAACACAGCTCCCCCGTACTTATATAAGAAGGGAATTGGTATAAGAAAGATGCATGAGTCATGACAACCGGAATGCACATGTGTAGCACATGGGAGATTCATGCAATTGCTAAAGCAGTCAATCAATTTTTTGAATACATAAAAAATCAAATTTTCAGATGAGTAAATGAGTAACATGAAAAATGATAGTTGCAATATGGATATTCAGATTTTCAGATCAACACAAGGAGACATTTCTCAGACTGCACTTCAATTTTGATAACAGCGTATTGGAGGCTTTGCTCTACCTCACTAATTTTACACAGATAATCAGAATGTTTCTAAGAATAATCAGATTCAAATAATTCTTTTTTTCACGAGTAGACGCATGGAGCTCATGCCAGAATCCCCGGTTACTCAGAATACTGAACCAGTTCACATCACTTGAACAGAGGTACTTTAGTCAACACTTTTCAGAAATGAACCAGATCACGTCTCAGATGACATGTGCCCAAATTACTCAGTGAGACTTAGCATTGCTCTGCCCTTCTTGATAGGGACATCACCTCCCGTGCCCACACTCACGGCTTGTCTCCTCGCCCCGGAACCGTCCAACATGGTCTAGTCATTTATCTTGAGTCATATGTTGTATTTTCTCATTTTTATTTGAGTCATACTGGAGAGGGGGATTCCTGTAGCCCACTCAAAGAGCATACCCAACTAGGCCCAACAAGGCCCAACGAGGCAAGCTCGCCCAAGTGACAGCCCACAGGTCCACTCGAAAAAGCCCAATAAAACAATGCTCGAGGAAACCACTCTCCTAGGCGGCCCCAAGGCTCGGAGAGCCCGAGCCTCGGTCAGGTCACAGGAAGACCTGCGCACGAGCTACCCCTCCGCCCGAAGGGGGGAAGCGCTAGCCGGTCTATCCGACCCATCTCCTCACCGAGCTAGGCCTATCGCCCGGTAGGGCCGGCCCCCTTAAGCTCGGGATGACCGATGAGATATTCATCATTGCAGCCGTTAGAGTCCAGAGCGGGCCAAACACTAAGAAGTCCAGGAGCTCCGGTTTCCCCGCGAGGATAACGCCCCCACGATGAGGCCATCAAAGCCCACGACGGAGACGTAACCTCCACCGGAGACCTCTCCGCCTGCAGGACTCCAGAAGGCGGCGCGCTATAAAAACATGGGATATCCTCCGGCGAAAGGCAGGTCAAGAAGGGTATGATTCCACCCCCAAACTCCTGAGCAAGGACCACTTCACCCCATCGGTGGAGAGGGATCTCGCGCCCTCATCTCACCCTCCCTATCGCTGCTCCCACCATTGCTCTACTGACTTGAGCGTCGGAGGATCTTGCCCCAGGGAATCCCCCTGGGCCCTCTGACCCGTTTCCCTGTCTTGCAGTTCATCATCTTGGTGATCACCAGCCAGCTCAGGAACCAGTGTGAAATTTCGCCTCTTCATCTGGCGCCGTCTGTGGGAAACGCACGAAGAGCCAACATGGTGCGGAGGAGCTCGAGGAGGAGGTCCGCCAGCGAAAGGGGTAAGGCCATGGTAGCGGCAGGGGATGGCCCTTCCAGGGCCTCACAGAACCCTCCCTCCAAAGTCAGCATCCCCGCCGACGGACCACCACCACCCCCCCCCCCCCCCGCGACGGCGGGGCTACCCCCCTACGGTGGCACCGAAGCCTTCCAGGCCCTCAACGCCAAACTAGATGTCCTCGTGGATCTCATGAAGACCCAGGCGGCCAGGTATGCAAGGTCCCGCGCCCCGTCAGGGAGCCCCCCCCGCAGGAGTACATCCCAGCACACGGATGGGGGCCACTTCACCCTCCGCGGCCAGCTGCTCATCCGTAACAGGGTCGGAGGGCCCTCGCAAGCTCTACCTCCGGAGCAAGAGGCCTCCTCCACACCAAGGAAAGGAAGGCAGGGGGCGCAACGGCCCGATCCGGAAGCCAACGCCCCCGGAGACCGCCAAGGCACCCCCCTAGCCTCGCGGCACGACAGCAACCGGAGCTATCCCTCCGACTGTGATACTTCGAAAGGTGCTTCGCTGAGCAGGAGCGCGCCCTTCGCGCCCTGCAGAAGGCCTCTTCCCCGGAAGACGAGGAGAAATCCTCGTTCTCCGAGTATATCTTGAAGGCATAGGTATCTCTCAAAGCCCCCATACCAACCTTCAAGCTTTACGATGGCCAGGGCGACCCGGCCGACCATTATGATAGCTTCGACGCCCTGATGACTCTACACGGAGCGTCGGACCCCATCAAGTGCCGAGCCTTCGTGACCACTCTGGTCCAGGGTGCCCAAGCGTGGTTCCGGGCCCTCACCCCCGGATCCATCCGAGACTTCAAGCAGTTCGGGCGAGTCTTCAAGGAGAGCTTCGCCGAAAGTGCCCCCCCAAGGTCGGTGGCGGGGCTCTTGGCCCTCAAACAGGCACAAGGGGAAAGGCTCCGGGCTTACGTCCACCGGTTTAAATCAGAAGCCCTCCGAATCCCCCGCCTGGATGTGGCCTCGGCCACAACCGCCCTGACCGGGGGTACCCGGGATGAGAATCTCCGCCGCGAACTCGTCCTCCACCCTCCCTCGACCCTTGCCGAGCTAGTGACTCTGGCTCTGCGCCACGCCGAGTGCGAGGAAGTGCTCAGCGCTTGCCGAGACGCAACCGGCTCGGGTCGGGAGGGGGACAAGAAGCGGGGCCCCGAGCCAAATCCTGGCTCGGGAAAGAAGCGGGATCGAGATGGAGAGCGCAAGCGGAAGTACGAGCGGTACACCCCATTAACCGCCCCGGTCTATGAAATCTATGAAGACGTCAAAGACTCGGGACTTCTCCGTCGGCCCGAGCTGATGAGGTCGAAGAACCGCAAGAGAGACAGACATTGTCTATTCCACGGCGATCACGGGCATCACACCGGTGATTGCCACCAGCTCCAAGACGAGATCGAGTGCCTCGTCCGCCTGGGGCATCTGGCTCGGTTCACTACCGAGCGCAGAGAAGATCAAGGCGCCGCAGAGGAGATTGACAACGCCCCCCGAGGGGTCCACATCAACGTCATCTCTGGAGGAATAGCGTCAGGAGGCGACAGCAGCCGTGGAAGGAAGCGTCATGCCGAGCGGGCGAGCCGAGCCCCAGAGCCACCCAACGCCCCGCCCCAGGTCATAGTCTTCTCCGACCAAGACCTGGAAGGGCTGAGCACCCCGCACGATGACGCCCTCGTAATCTCGGCCACTATAAACCATTGTAACGTAGATTGGATTCTTGTGGACAATGGAAGTGCCCTTGATGTGTTGTCTTATGACTGTTTCCTCAAAATGGGAGAGAGTCCATCCAAACTCCGTCCGATCCGGACGCCCCTCTGTGGGTTCAATGGCCTGGCCACACTCCCCGAGGGAGCCCTAAGCCTGCCGGTTACCCTCGGCACCCCACCCAAAACCGTTACGGTCATGGTAGACTTCATGGTGATCAAAGGGATGATAGCGTACAATGCCATTTTCGGCCGGGGAATCCTCAGCCGGATCAAGGCAGTACCATCTACCTATCACCAGAAAATGAAGTTCCCCACCAAGAACGGGGTAGGGGAAATCCGAGGTAACCAGGCCACGGCCCGAAGATGCTACAACATCTCGGTGGAGGCCACGCGGCCGGACGGGAATAATAAGGGCCCCCGGGAAGTCAAGGAAAAGTCCGCAGCTGCTAAGCCAGGAGGCGGGTTACTGACGATCTTCCTAAACGACGACCCGACCCTAGGAGTAAGGATCGGAGCCGACTTACCACTCAAGGAACAGCGACAATATAAGAATTTTCTTTCTGAGTACATCCGAGTATTCGCTTGGTCCGACGATCAGCTCCTTGGGATACCTGAGGAGACCGTGCTACACCAACTCGACCTCAACCCTACCGTGAAGCCCGTGCAGCAGCGCCGAAGGAAGCACGCACCAGAGAAATAGACGATCATCAAGGCGCAGGTCACCAAGGGGCAAGAGACTGGTCTTTTTAGACCAGTCCTGTACCCTACGTGGCTAGCCAATGTCGTCCTGGTACCAAAGGCTTCCGGCGAGTGGCGGATGTGCGTGGACTTCACCAACTTGAATAAGGCGACCCCTAAAGACTGCTATCCCTTGCCCAGCATCGACCAACTGGTCGACTCGACATCGAGCAACGAGATGCTCAGCTTCCTAGATGCCTATTCAGGTTACCATCAGATCAGGATGCGCCCCGAAGACATCGAGAAGACCGCCTTCATCACCGACTACGGCGTGTACTGCTATACCCGGATGCCTTTCGGGTTGAAGAACGCCGGAGCCACATACCAAAGACTGGTCAACCACATGTTTGAGGAACAGCTAGGTCGGAACGTCGAGGCCTACATTGACGACATGCTCGTCAAGACCCCCAAGGCCCAGGACCACCTTACCGACCTCGCCGAAGCCTTCGGCATCCTCCTGAAGTACAATATGAAGCTCAATCCTGCCAAGTGCTCCTTCGGAGTAAGATCCGGGAAGTTCCTGGGTTTCCTGGTCACTCAGCGTGGGATCGAAGCTAACCCTGACAAAGTCCAGGCCATCCTGGACATGCGCCCGCCTGCCTGCATCAAGGACGTCCAACGTCTGACCGGGCGTGTCGCCGCTCTCAGCCGTTTCCTGTCCCGTGCGGCCGAACGATGCTTGCCCTTCTTTAAACTATTGAAGGGGCCCAAGTGGGCATCTGCTACGTTTGCATGGGATGAGGAATGCCAGAAAGCGTTCGCTGAGCTTAAGGAGTTCCTGGCTTCGCCCCCGATGCTCTCCAAGCCCATGCCGGGCGAAGCTTTGCTACTCTATCTCTC
Source organism: Amorphophallus konjac (assembly GCA_022559845.1). Lineage (NCBI taxonomy): Eukaryota > Viridiplantae > Streptophyta > Magnoliopsida > Alismatales > Araceae > Amorphophallus > Amorphophallus konjac. Next base: position 209,340,940 of record CM040118.1, read on the forward strand.
GGCAACGTCATCAACGGTCAGCTCGGTCCTGGTCAGAAATGACTCGAGAATCGAAAGGCCAGTCTACTATACCAGCAAAGTGCTTAGCGAGGCCGAGAGGAGGTACCCCGCAACCGAGAAGCTCGTGCTAGCGCTGGTTACCTCCGCGAAACGCCTCCGACCCTACTTCCAGGGGCACCCCATCACCGTGCTAACTGGCGAGCCATTGAAGAAGATCTTGGCCCACCCCGAGGCATCAGGGCGACTCGTCAAGTGGGCCCTTATGCTAGGGGCCTATGACATCTCGTATCGCCCGCGCGCAGCTATAAAAGGTCAAGCGCTCGCCGATTTCATCACCGAGAGCACTATCCCGGCCGAAGGGAGGTTACCGACCATGCCCGGGCCAACCTGGGAACTCTACGTCGATGGTTCTTCCAACTCGGTCGGTAGCGGTGCTGGGATCATCCTGAGATCCCCCGAAGGAGTGGAGCTGCAGTACACCTTGAAATTCAACTTCCAGGCGTCCAACAACGCTTCCGAGTACGAGGCCCTTATATCGGGAGCGCGTATGGCCCGACGGCTGGGGGCTGAGCGAGTCAGGATCCACACCGACTCTCAGCTGGTCGCGAGCCAGGTCAACGGCGAGTACGAAGCTCGAGAGGCACCCATGGTCAAATACCTCCAGCTGGTCAGGAGCTTGGCCCAACGATTCGAGGGATTCGAGGTAGTCCGAATAGCCCGGGAAGAAAACTCTCGAGCGGACGCCCTCTCTCAGTTGGCCTCCTCCCTAGACCCAGAAGGTACCCGATCGGTCCTCCTCGAAGAGCTAGAGCGCCCGAGAATCGACTCGGAGCTCCTCGCTGTTGACTCGGCCGACCCGAGTGACTGGCGCACCCCCTACCTGTCTTGGCTTCAAGACTCCCAAGAGCCCTCCGACCCTCAGGAAGCACGCCGAATGAAGTACCAAGCCCGGCGCTTCATCGTCCTGGACGACACGCTCTACCGAAGGTCCTTTGCCGGCCCTCTCCTGAAGTGCCTCGGCCCCGACGACGCCAGCCGAGCCATTCGAGAGGTTCATGAAGGCCTGTGCGGAGCGCACTCAGGGGCAAGGTCACTGGCCAGAATCCTGTTACGACAGGGGTACTGGTGGCCCACCCTGCAGCGTGACTACTCGGCCTATGCTCAACAGTGCGACCGATGCCAGCAGTTTGACCACTTGGTCCATCGGCCGGCCACAGAACTCGTCACCCTCGCCGAGCCTTATCCCTTCGCTCGGTGGGGGATCGACATTCTCGGACCATTCCCCACGGCTCAGTCCCAGAAAAAGTTCATCATCGTCGCCATCGACTACTTCACTAAATGGATCGAGGCCGAAGCCACTGCAAGGATCACCGAGACAGTAGTCTGGAGTTTCGTCTGGAAATCGATCATTTGTCGCTTCGGCATCCCCCGAGTGATAGTGAGCGATAACGGTCGGCAATTCGATTCTCGATATTTCCGAGACAGATGCGCCGACCTAGACATCCGCAACCACTTCACTTCGGTCGCCCACCCTCAGGCCAACGGGCTGGTTGAAAATGCCAACAAGACTATCTTAAAAGGCATAAAGACCAGACTCGGCAAGGCCAAGGGAAGTTGGCTCGAGGAATTGCCTAGCGTACTGTGGTCACACCGAACGACTCCCCGGACGGCAACTGGTGAAAGCCCCTTTCAGTTGGTGTACGGCACCGAGGCCGTCATTCCATTGGAGATCGCCAACCCGTCTCTCCGAGTCATCCGCTACTCGACCGAGGAAAACAACCAGAAGTTACTCGAGAACCTCGACCTAGCAGATGAACTCCGGGACATTGCCAGCATCCGAGCGATGGAATACCAGCGACGCCTCACTCGATACTACAACGCCAGAGTCCGAAGCAGACACTTCCGACCGGGAGACTTTGTCCTCATGAAAGCTGAAGCCTCTCGACCACTAGAGGCGGTGGGCAAGCTGTCCCCTAACTGGGAAGGCCCCTACCGAGTGGTCGAGACGCTCGGGAAAGGTGCGTACAGGTTAGTAACAATGGAAGGGGAACCCATTCCTCGGACATGGAACGCAGCCGCACTACGCAAATTCTATTTTTGAAATTGTACAGCAAGATGAACGGAATAAATCCATTTTCTTTTCATTCCAAACCATTGATACATCAGAAAGGCAAAGGCCAATACATTGCATGACAAAAAGCAAGAAAATCCGTCTAACACCGCTGCAAGGGGTCATCGCTCGGTTGACTCGATCTCGATCTCCTCACGTCCAGCCACTGACTCTGCCTCGCGTAGAAACTGGCTCAGACAAGAGGGGGCCGATCCAGTTGGCTCAGATGAACCCTGACAAAGGTGACAGAGGGACTACAGAGAAGGTAGCCACCTTCTAAAGTCGGAGAAGGCTACCTTCCAAGTTGATGGAGGCTAGGGAGAAGGAGCACCATGAAGCCCTTCTTTTTCAACCCGCCAACTCCTTGGAAGGGAGCAGAGACCAAGCAGCCTCCGAAGAGTGAAAGAAATGAAGAGCAAAAGAGGGAAAAAGAGGCTTGAGACGGAGGAAGGCTTCGGTGAGGAGGGAACTTGATGCGCCTCCCCCCCCCCATGCAGAGGGGGAGTGGCGGCAGGCTTCCCTGATACCCCCATCCGTTCTCCGCCTCGGTGCCCGCCCGGAAGCCACGCCAGAACTGAGAAAGGGCAAGAGCCGTGCCCTCACACGTCGAAGCCCTCTCCAGATCCGCGCGGCGACCGTCGGACCCATCTCAAACCCGCGCGGTGACCGTGGGACCCGTCCAACAAGCTAGGACGGCAAGAGCCCTCTGCTCCCCGTCGGCGGCGGCGTCGCCCTCCGAAGGATCCTCCATGCTCCGAATGCAACGGCACAATGCAGAGTGAAGAGGAAGGAGTGAGGAAAGACTGTTAGAGAAAATCCCAAGCAGTAAAGAGGAAAGGGCGCCTTTCGGTCCTTCTTATAGGCCAAAGGAGGCTACACGCCTTAAATGACCCCCCCCTCGGAAACACGCCAAAGGATTTCTCCCCTGAACAGTCACCTCCAACTCCTCGTTTCCCGCCCTAGCGGGATTCACGAAGCGGCCTGACATTCAAAGCATGAGGGAACGGAAGGATGCCCCGTCAGAAGCCTACCAAAACAGCATGCGAAAACCACGCAGGACATATCGGCACTTTCCAACTACTTCAGATACGCCAACCAAATCACGGCAAGGACGGCGATCAAACAAGTAAGCCATTTATTATCTCATAAAGAGGAAACTCCCCAAAGGAGGAAAGAGAGACAAACAAGAGAAAGGGGCAAAATACATCAGGCCTCGGGCCCACTTTGACGCTCGAAAACAACGGAGGTAGGCGTGTTACCCCCAGCACCTTCGGTGACGGCCGACCCGGGCACTGACCTCGCCTGTGCGAGAACTGTCTCGGTCGCGAGCCCTCCCGAGGCGTCCGGAGTTGGTGACCCCGCCGAGGGAGACCCCCCTGGATCCTCCCCGCTTGACGCAGAGGAACTAGAAACCGACTCATCCGAGTCATAAGTTTGGCCCAAAGGGAACTCGATCCCAGAGTCCCGGTCGAAGGCGTAGTCCACCGCCCGGCGATAACCTTGCTTAAACCCCTTTTGGGCGCCACGGCGAAGCGCTACCTCGTAATATGGTAGGGCGGCCCTCTCCAGGTCGGCTGAGTAAGCATCCGAGCTTCTATATCGCTCGATCGCCTCCGCCTCGATCTGCTCCGTCCTTCCAACGAGCTCGACTCGAGCCCGCTCCGCCTCGGCCCCACGCTCCTCTGCTCCCGCTAGGCGTTCCTCTGCCGCAACCATCCTTCGTTCGGCCTTGCTCGACCTCCTCTCCGTCCGGACTCGGTCCGCCTCGGCCACGGAACGAAGGCGCTCCGCTACCTCCGCCCGGTCCAGTAACTCGGCCCGTTCGAGCTCCCAGCGGCCGTCCAGCTTGAGGTGACGCAGACGCTCCTCTTCCAAGAGTTTGCTCTTCCTCTCGAGCGACCCCCGGGCCTTAGCCAACTTCTCAGTCAGCGCCTCAGCCTCTAGCCGGCTAGCCTGTGCCGAGTCCCTGAAGGTGGAGAACTCCCGTCGGAGCCCCTCATGTTCCTCGCTGAGGCGGGCCAGTTTCCTCTTGCACCCCCCGAGGGTCCAGGCGAGATTCGACCGCTCCGCCTCCGCCCGAGCGTACGTCTCCGCCATCAAGGCCGCCGTCCGAGCTATGACTAGGCCGCCCTCCATGAGGACGTCGAGGATTCCGGCGGGGGAGTAGCGCTTATCTCCCCCCCTCGTCTTTGCGGCAACCTCTCGGCAAACCCGATAAAGGTCGCCCGAAACACCGAGCCTTTCCAAGGCCTCCGACATGGAGACCCGCTCCCCACCGGACGCCCCGCCAGAAGGCTCGGGTCGAACTGTGGGGCCGACCGCCCTGCACGCCGCAGTCGGTTGGGGTTGCGACGCCTCTCCGGGCGAACCCCCGACCTCGACTGACGCCGCAGGATCGGCCGCACCAGGAACTTCGAACACTGGGGGCTGCGACGCCCTCACGGGCGAACCCCCATCCTTAGCCGTCTCGACCCGCGCCTCGCCGCCCGAGACATCACCGACCTCGACCGGTCTCCTGGTCTCGGCGACGGCCACTTCGGCACCGGTCCCCTCCATCCCTGGGGAGGGGAGAACCGACCCATCTCCGCCCTCTGAGGGGCCCCTGGTCTCCTCGGCCCCCTCTCGCCTGGTAGGTGGGGGAGCTGGCCCTGAAGGGTCGGCCCCATCTTGCCCCCGAGAGGGGAGCGCCGCAGAGCCTGAATCACCCCCGGCGGCGGTCGGATGGCCGGCCTTCTTGGCCCGTTTATTGGCCTTCGCGGCTTCCCTCAATCTCCCCTCCAGGGGGTCCTTGCGCTTCACCCCGCTTGACCGCGAAGATCCCTCGGAGGCCACCCCCTTGCCCTTATCCCGGGCTTGGGACCGACCCGCGGGAGCAACAGGTTCATCGGCCGCCGAATCATCCCCAAGATCGACGACCTCAGTGACCTCTTCCAAGGGCTCCCACCGAATGTCTGCAATGAAGAAGAGGATTCGGTTAGGAAACGAAAAGTCGACCCTCCGACCCTGCAACAGAATCCGAAGAATGGCACCTGATGGCTTGAGCTGAGTAAGCAGATACCGCTCCACGTTCTCCAGCGTCACCAGCTCCTCAGTCGACCGGTGATTTGTCAACAAACGAGCGGCGTATTCCTCCACATCGACGGGGAACTCCTCCTGCCGCGGGGGGAGATTCGGATGGAAGTTGGGCATAACCTGGCACCTCCAGGACTCGTCCACCGCTTCCGCGTACACCCAAAAAAATTGCCTCTTCCACCCTTTATGCGAAAAATCCTTCACCGCCAACGGAATACAACTTTGATTCCTGCGCACCTGGATAAAATAGAAGCCTTTTCCCGCCGACGGATGTGCCTTCAGCTCGAAGAAATAATGAAAGAGATCCAGGGATGGGGGAACCTTCTGCAGGCGGCAGAGGATCCGAAAGGCAGAAAGTAGGAGATACGAGTTGGCCACCAGCTGAACAGGCGCCAACATGAAAAAATTGAGGAGCTTCAAGACGAAAGGCTCGAAGGGGAGGCAGAATCCGCTCTTCCACGCCAGGAGAAAAGTACAAATATGGCCCGTACGGCTATCCAAACTCGTCTCGTACGGGGCAGCGGCTACAAAGCTATACCGGAGAGGCAGGCGAAACTGATGCTCCAATTTCTTCACGTCAGCCTCCCCCAACTCGCTGCGATTGGGGACGGGCTCCCGTCTCACCTGCTCGATTTCTGAGCGCAGACCCGCCATCGAGTTGGAAGAAGAACCTTCGCTAGAGCATGAAGACTCCGGAGGAGGAGGAAGCCGCTGGATCACCTCCGCGGTTACGCGCGCCAACTCCTCAAATGCCGCCGCAAGGGTTTGCTCCCCCGCTGTATCTTCACGGCGCATCAAGGAGCCCCAGAAGCAGAGAAATGGAGGAAAGGCCGATAACCCTGAAAAGGCTGGGAGGAACGAGCAGCGCCCTACGCCTATAAACCCTCGCGGGAGGCGGCGCGCCGTTTCAACCTCCGAGAAAAAGGGGGCCCCTTCATTTCAAAATCCGTCAGGATCATTATGACTATGGGCCCAGGCGACCACTACACGTGGCATCATCACGCCAACAGGATTCCACCCACCCGAGCCACGCCGGTCCAAAGCCTCAAAAGAACTACTCAACCGAGCCTCCTTGGCTCGGGAGTAGGAGGGGGACAAGTGGACAGGGGGATTCCTGCAGCCCACTCAAAGAGCAGACCCAACTAGGCCCAACAAGGCCCAACGAGGCAAGCTCGCCCAAGTGACAGCCCACAGGGCCCACTCGGAAAAGCCCAATAAAACAATGCTCGAGGAAACCACTCTCCTAGGCGGCCCCAAGGCTCGGAGAGCCCGAGCCTCGGTCAGGTCACAGGAAGACCCGCGCACGAGCTACCCCTCCGCCCGAAGGGGGGAAGCGCTAGCCGGTCTATCCGACCCATCTCCTCACCGAGCTAGGCCTATCGCCCGGTAGGGCCGGCCCCCTTAAGCTCGGGACGACCGATGAGATATTCATCATTGCAGCCGTTAGAGTCCAGAGCGGGCCAAACACTAAGAAGTCCAGGAGCTCCGGTTTCCCCGCGAGGATAACGCCCCCACGATGAGGCCATCAAAGCCCACGACGGAGACGTAACCTCCACCGGAGACCTCTCAGCTTGCAGGACTCCAGAAGGCGGCGCGCTATAAAAACCTGGGATATCCTCCGGCAAAAGGCAGGCCAAGAAGGGTATGATTCCACCCCCAAACTTCTGAACAAGGACCACTTCACCCCATCGGTGGAGAGGGATCTCGCGCCCTCATCTCACCCTCCCTATCGCTGCTCCCACCATTGCTCTACTGACTTGAGCGTCGGAGGATCTTGCCCCAGGGAATCCCCCTGGGCCCTCTGACCCGTTTCCCTATCTTGCAGTTCATCATCTTGGTGATCACCAGCCAGCTCAGGAACCAGCGCGAGATTTCGCCTCTTCACATAACATTGTAATTTTCCTTTTATTTAAGTCATGTACCTAGGTTAATGAGTCATCTACCTAAGTTAAGTGTCATAGGGTTGATTAGATTAGTTAATGGGTCTAATTCATTGGGCTAGGCCCAGGGGCGCACCCTACCCCCTTGGTTATTTGTCATTATAGCAAGAGTCAGGGACTTTTTGTAAAATGTGGGTTGCCTATATATAGGACCCCATTCCCCCCCATTTGAAATGAATGAATGAATATTTAAATTTTCTAGTGTCTAACTTAAATCTTCTTCTTTTGGTGAGAAGCCAATTGAGTGGGTGAGAAGCCCCTATCCCCCCTCCCTCTCTCTACGTCTCTCTCTAGGAAGCCATTTTCTCTCTCCTCCACTTTCTCTCTCTAAAACCTGTGCCCCTTTCTCTCTCCTCCCTCCCAACCACCTTTCTCTCTCTTTCCCCCCTCCAATAACTCATCTCCAACTCCCCACCACCCCACCTTAACTCCACCCCAGCCCCAAGGGAGATTCCATCACTCCCCACTCCACCCTCCAACCACAAACCACCCACTCCCCTTCCCCAAGCACCCTCTCATCTCCCAAGGGAGAATTCCCCACTCCCCAAGCCTCCCCCTTTACCTTCCCCACACCCAAGATCAGAAATTAATCCCACCCTTAAACCCATTTTCAAATACCCTTTCCCTCTCTCCCTTCCAACCAAATTCGCAGCTCTCCCTCCCTCCACCTCCTAGACCTCCTTCCAGCCCCCATTCTACCACTCCCACACCTTGGAACACCCCCTCCCAAACCCCCTCATAGCCAGGGGTTGCCCCCACACACATCCACCTCATTTCCTTTCCCATCTACCCCCATTTCCCATCACCTATCACCACTCTGCATAGGTCAGTTTGCAGGTAGTAGTGTACCAGCAGCTTGCAGAGGCGACCCCAGCTTCATCCTGGCATCTCTGGAGGCCCAAGTGTTACTGTCGGAAGCGTCTCCCTGTCTTCTTCATGACGGCGGTGGTCTCATCTCGTTCGGAGTTTGTGGCTGCCCGGAGGAGTCTTCACCGCAGGACTGCACATCTGCTACCAGATAGTCAACCTGAGGCGGTTTGAAGAGGCTCCCACGGCCATCACCTTGAAGATCTGGAGGCAGTGCCTCGCTGAGATCATCTACAACGAGTCTACTTCCAGTATCAAGAAGCGGAACCCCGTTCGGCATCCGGAGCTATGATTTCTCATTTTTCTCCCCCAGGTGTGCAGTTCAGTCCCCTCTGGGACGGAACTGACCCATGTCCACTTTTCAGGCTCTCCCAATCTGCTCCAATATCAACTGGCATTTCTGTGGGTCTCGTCTTAAATAATACTTGACAACGATTCCAACGACTCTGGCCACGCTTGATTCAGAGATCGTAAGCGCTCATGGCGGCCTCTTCATTCAGCTACTGTGATACCATAGCAGTCCAGACAAGAACTCAAGGTCCCTGTTCGTAGCCCTTCCCCGACCAGCACCGTCAACCAGGAAATTCCATAAAAATTGGACATCAACCTGATCCAACCCCGAAGATTTTCCCACTGGTCTCATTGATAATAAAATTCGGGAGTGGCCGCAGCATCGTCAACTTCAACTGTCTATCCTCTGTTCCAGAGGGCGGGCAGAACCGACATCGTCCATCCATTTGGCTTCTATTTAAGCTTTCCCCTCCCCGCCCGACCGGCTTAAAGCCCCTCCCTGCAGGAGGTAGTGTTTGAATGTAATTTTGGCTTCCCTTCCCCAAGTTCAACCCCCTTGCATGGGGCATAGTGGTGTAAAACTTTGAACATGTTCAAGCTACACCAGCATGGCGTGTGGGGAACCGACGCTTCCCCACTCGCCCACGTCTCCGAGCAGGATCGATTTCTTCAAGCTGGTTGAGTAAGTTCTCTACCTTTGCTCTCTTTTGGATGCCTTGTTCTTTCAATATTAGTTCATAAGCTCAGCTGGTCCGTGAGAGTGAGCGCCCGGTCCTCAAGCCCCATTGCTTTGAGTGACCACCGTGGGAGAGAGTGCAACCCGTGCCCTTGGCACAACGTCGACTCCATTGAATTGGTCCTCCATACCCTCGGGAGAACCCTTGGCCTTGCTGGCCTTCTACCAGCAAGGGCCCAGCCCTCACAACTTCTACTCGGCATCCCCGAGTTACCCCGGGTCTTGGGTGAGTGTCGGGTGAGTGTCGGGTGAGTGGCTGCCGTTATCGGTCCGTTTCGATTGCAAATTGTACTTTCTTGCTAAAATCCAAGAGTGTGTCACATCAATTGGTATCAGAGCAAGATCTAGACTTGTCTCTACTAAGTCTTCTCCTAGGGTCATTGCATTTATCCCCTCGTTCATCATGGCCATTTCCTACTTAGCCTACTCGCCACCCATGGACTTCATTCTAGATAGGGATATTATCTTTGACGGATCATGTTCTAGTGATTACCTTAGGTGGGAGGCTACCATAGAAAGGTACTTTGAAGAGACTTGGGTATATGGACCCGCGAGAGTCCTCAAGGCCAAGGGACGACTTCGGGGTCAAGCCAAGGAAAAGTGGCGGAGAATAGAGGGCTTGAGGAGGGTTGAAAGACAAGAACCTATTCACTCATGGGAAGAGATGAAGGTAGAACTTAGGAAGATATACATCCCCAAATATTTCCACCCGTCCTACTCAAACACCCCTAGCCCGAGGAGCACTACCACTCCTCCATCCCCACCCGGCCAACTTGAGACCACCCTTAGGCCTCCACCCCCACCACTCCCAACAAATTTCCTCTTAACCATTATCACTACACTTCGCCACCAAATCCTCTCCCTTAAGACCCAAATGATACAAGCATCCACCTCCCCACCTAACCCCATGAGGGTCCCCACACCCCACCCCCTTCCACAACCCTCACTATCCAAGCCCCCTTGGTCCCCACCACTATCCCTCCATCTTCCCCTATAAGGGACACTCCCCCCAAGACCGACCAACCCAAGCCACCCCAACCAACCCATCTCCCACTCCTTCCCCCAAAACTCCCATGTCCTAGGCCTTCACTACTTCCCCTCCCTATCCCAAACCAAGTTTCCCTTTACCCTCCACCCCGGGTGCACCATACACCAACCATCACCACCCCACCCCCAAAAAACCCTCTCACCTCCTTGGAGGAGGAACCCATACCCGACCCCATAGTGATGAACACTCCGGACCCTATCTCCACCACGGAGACCACCCATATCCAAGTGGAAGAAGAAACCTCACATAGTGGCCTTCACCTGACACCACCCTCTCTAGTTGGGGCCGAGCTTATCTTAGGAGAACCCCTTATTAGTTGGCTAAAGGAGAGCCCAATAATAGAGATCACGGCCCACGATTTCCCTCCCATGAAGCAAAACCTTCCCATAGTGCCCTTCTTCTCCTATCACACCACCATCCAATCATCTTACTAAGTGGAAACCTTAGGGGATCTTCTTAAAGGCTTAGCTTGGCAAATGGTGTTAACCAGCATGTTGACCACAATGGACAACCAACCAAGGAGTCTTGACCTCCTACACCTATGTGTCGGGTCCATCACCTCGGTATACACCATTGGTTGCTACACTAGTGACCTCCTTCTATTCCTCCCCACACCCGATGAGCCCATCCTTCTCCTCAATTTGGAGCTTCTTATATCGGGTAGAAAGCCAAACCCTCCCCTCATGGCCGACCCACCCACCAAGAACTTCGGCCCAACTGTTTCATTAGAGGAGGATGACCCACCACCATTTGAGGATCTTGAGGACATAAGACCCCTCCCCCTTGGTAACCATTTTCATGATCCCTTTGATCCCTTCCAATGGGAACCGTGGAAGCCATGTGACCCAACCACCTTACCCACCGCCCCATTCCTACCTTCACCCACCATGTTGGGTCAAGCTCACCTCATCCATAACCCATGTAACACCAAAGGAGCCATGACCTTAGGCAACACTCACCTAGAGATCGAGGAAATGCCCCACCCCATATCCACCTTCCTAGATCCCTTCGACCCTTTCACATGGAAGTTCAAAGGTCGTCCCACATCTATGCACATGGAAGTCACCTCTGGGATAAGCATGCATGTGTCTAGGCTTACCACACCACTTCGCATGAACATTATGTTGGGTCCATTCATTCACATCACCCACATGTCAAGTAGGAAACAAGAGTGGTCCATATTTGGGTGTAATGATCCTCCTTCATTCATCATGGGTCGTAGGCATAATAGGAGTATTCATGGATGTCTGGGACCCCTGGCATTTGTCACACTCATACATGACAGGATCACCTATGGATGCCCCGGTCCTCCCCATTCCATTAAAGTATTCTTAGCGTCAAAGCATGATTGGTCTACTTTTGGTTGCCCATGTCCACCCATCATCCCTTAAATGTCAGCATTCATAAAATTACATGAAAACGTTAGCAAGCACATCAGCAAGAAAAATGAGATTTACAAAAGGCAGGCTGACTCCCAACGGTGTCACCAAAAATTCCACGTGGGTGACTTTGTGATGGTGAGGACGGAGAGGCTCTCCCCGGGAGCCATCTCCAAATTGAGGCCTCGTGGGGCTAGTCCCTTCCAGATTCTAAGGATCATTGGCACTAATGCCTATGAGTTAGATCTTTTCGAGGAGTACGGAGTGAGCCCCACATTCAACGTGGCCGACCTAGTGGATAAGGGTCCCACGGTGGTACCTAGTGAGTATATTGAGCCCACTCCCCTCATTGAGAGAGCACCCACCCGTGAAAAGTGTTGGGTCCCGTTGTGCAGGAACACGGATCTAGAGGGGGGGTGAATAGATCCTTGTGCTAAAAACTATGTCCAATTAAAAACACAAACTACCACACAACGGAATTTACAAGATTGATAGGATTGAGGAAATTAATCTAAATAACTTTAAACTTAATTCACTCAATCTCACCGAGCTCACACGATTACATAACTAGATAGTAGAGAACACACAATCACACAAATCAAACCACAAAACACGAGGATTTTTAAGGTGGTTCGGGACCACGACGGACTCCCTACGTCCACCCCTCAACAAACCGGTGAGGCTTCACTACACGCTACAAAGTGTAGCAACACGGGGAAGAACCCCAACACACACACGCTGCTTTCGCAGCAAACCACACACGAGGCCTCTCCTCAAACTACTGCCACAACAGCACACACACACACACACACGTTGGGGAACACACCCCGAACTGTATACTTCACACGGAGACACAACTCTGTCCACACACACGTAGGACAATGCCTACACAACCACACGGGAGAAAACTCCCAACAACACACGCAGATATACTCCGCACCAATCGACACACACAGACCACACACACACTCGGAGACCCCTTTCTCCGAACACCCACACAAGAAAATCGTTTAGGAATTTATGTGGAAATCAGATATGCATACAATCAACCCAGAATAACTTCTAAACACTAAACCACACAACAAAACTAAAATGTAAAGCTCCCCCTCTTTAGAAGAATCTGGCTCTTCTCAGTTCGTAGTCGGATGAACACGATTTTGGCGTCCTCTTGTTCTTCTCCTCGAACCGCTTCTTTTCTTCTTCTATCACGAGCTCCAAATCACAAGGGAAGTAGATCAGATCTGCTGTTGAAGACCTCTGGAGCTTCTCCACCGTTTCAGCCCTTTCTTCTCCTACAAGGAAGAACACACTTTGATTAGGGTTGATACCTTGTGAATCTCGTAGCTCATATATATATATAACTTAGAGAGCCCAAAAGACACATAAAACCCTCCTCACACATGTTAGAAACACCCTAGTATGATTAGGAACCATTGGGGGGTGTTTTGGTAAAGTTTCAAGGGGTTTAGGATGAGTTTTAAACACTTTCGTAAGTCCCGTCCGGAAGGGGTCGACCCTTGGGGTCGGCCCTCGGCAACCAGGTTGCTGGAATACACAAAAAAAGGCCCTCTGTTACAGGGGTCGACCCTTGGGGTCGACCCTTTCAGTGGGGGTCGACCCCTGGGGTCGACCCTTGGCAACTAGGTTGCTGTCGGGGCCAAAAAAAGAGCCAGGTTTAAAGGGGTCGACCCCAAGGGTCGACCCTTTCAGGCAAGGTACACAAAAATAGCTCTGCGCGCTTCGGCGGCAGGAATTACTTCTCCTAGCTCCGAACTCCGATCGAAGCGAGACTGGAAGCGTTGGAAAGAGGACTCCCAAGGCTACAACATAAAATTTTAGAGGGGAAATCCAATGGTTGGATTGAAAATGGTGAAGACTGTAAGACAGTTTGAGTTTGAAAAATAACTAAAACCTCCATCAAACCAAAGGGAAATAATTGATTAAATGTTACCATAATCCCATGAAGATCAACCATGATTTTTCATCCTGAAAAACATGATAAAACAAGGTGTTAGTTCACAATTAAGATCTTTACATCAAGCATTAACACTATGACCATGTTCACAATAAATTACTTCATTGAACCTATTCCAAGAGTGAATGATGAACGAGATATCCATTTAAATCCACATAACAACACTTATCTCATTGTTTTACCTGAATTCACATTTCTTGTTGATTGGTTGAATCATTCATACACATAGTCATGAAATTCAAAAGCTCATTCTCCATTGACTGATGGTATGCATGTGGAATTCAAAGAGTAAGGAGCCAAGCCACATAGAACAATATTGAGTCACATTCAATTTGATCATCATCCAAGCTTTCAAACCACACATCATCCAAGCTTTCAAACCACACATCATTACCTTGGGGGCAAGCAATGATATTTGCATCTCAATCATTCATTTAGAATTACCAAAGTCCACATTCATACTATGAGGCTCAATAAGACATGATGCTTAATATGACATGATGCTCGAGTATGATTTTCACAAAGGCCTTTCACATTGAAGATAGAGCAACCGCACCAAGTGTAGATGGATTGTATATGTAATGTGCTAACCTCAAAGCACGTATGAACCTCAAAGAGTCATAGATGCATTGACATGATGATAAGCCTTGTAGAATTACAATGCATCCACATGATGATATCCCAATAGAAATAGTTTATGATCATTTCCACAACCAATTCAAGTGAAGAGCATTCACGCACAAGACTAAGCAACAAAGGTATTTTGTAATCAACAAAATTACGTACACAACAATCTCTCCCATTTTGATGATGATAAAATATTATGCTATAATGCTCTCTCCCCCTTTGACATAATCAGAAATGGAGATCATGATGGGGAATCCAGAATGGCAAGAACCTATGGACAACCGGAGTATGAAGAGAACCAATGAGCACAATATGCATGAACGAATTGCAGAACTGTGGGATACCAAATGTTGAAATGAAACTCTTATACCAATTGTCTGATACCAATTGTTGAAAGTAGAAATGCAAAGCTCCCCCTTAGACATAGACACATTTGAAGACAGTTTTTGATTTTCAAATTTTTGATTTTTAGTTTTCTTGTGAGATGCATGATACAGGATGTATGAAAATGATGAGACATGACATGCATACAATGTAATCAAGTAGATATCTATAGATACATGCAACATAACTCCTTCACAAGAAGTGATACCAATTGATTTATAAGAAGGAGATAGGTGTAGGAAAAGTGCAAGTGAGTCATTAAGTTCAGAATGCTGATGATTACACCTAGAGGATTGTGCAGATAAATAGGAGAAGACGTACAGCAGGTCATTGCAATTAATCAAATTTTCAGAATACATATCAAATCAAATTACCACGTGCAAGTGAGTAACATGAGAATGAAGTTTAGCCATATGGATAACCAGATTTCAAGTAAACACAATAGTAAGTGTACAAACTGCATTTCAATCTAGAGAACAGCGTATTGGAGGCTTCGCTCTACCTCAATCGAATATATCATCAGAAATTTTCATACTGACAATCTGAATTTTTCTAAGAAGGATCAGGTTCAACATAATTCCTTTTTACACGAGGAGACACATGGAGC
The DNA here is from genome assembly GCA_022559845.1 of Amorphophallus konjac. NCBI lineage: Eukaryota > Viridiplantae > Streptophyta > Magnoliopsida > Alismatales > Araceae > Amorphophallus > Amorphophallus konjac. The sequence goes on from CM040118.1 coordinate 209,355,976, forward strand.
TCATGCCAGAATCCCCGGTTACTCAGAATACTTAACCTTGTCACCTCATTTGAACAGAGATACTGTAGTCAACACTTTTCAGAAATGAACCGCATCACGTCTCAGGTGACATGTGCCCAGTTTACTCAGTGAGACTTAGCATTGCTCTGCCTTTTATTTCAACCATTTTTTTTATGTGGAGGCAGGCAGCTTTTTCCTCAACTGTCTCTTACCATCCATGCAGCAAGTTGAATTACTTTAGAGTGTTGAAATGAAATTCCTATATCCTTATGAATAACACTCAATTTCACATTAAAGTGCATGAAGTGTACGAATTTGATTTAACATGTATGGAGAAAATTTAACTTAAAACATGATAGTGTAGCTCCCCCTATGTAAATGCAATACGCATGAAATGCTCCCCCTGAGAGTTTGACATGAAGCACACTTGTTAAGACTCAGATGTAATATTATTTAACAATGGAGTATTCGGTCTTAGAAGTTTCAAAGGAAGGGGTTGAATAGCATATAATAACATGCAAGCATACAATGGAGATATGCATATGCAATGCAAAATGAAAAGGTATGCAATTTCAATGCTTGAAATGTTGGCTTCACAGATATGATGACCAATGATGGAAGTATTCTTTTTGGCATTTATGTAACATGAAATGTTCAAGATGATGCATTTCAAAATATGCACTATATGCATGCTAGAAATGCCAACCATGCAACAAGACACACGATGAGCTTCATCTTCCAAAAGCACTATGTGAATGATATGTAGAGAGTGATTTGTAAATATGCAATGTGATGCACGATTCCAGATTTCACATGACACTCTTATATGCACCTAATACACCTAATGCATGACATGCATTACCAAATGTTGAAATGTGAGGACACCACTTTATTCTGAAAAGAGAATTCAGAAAATTTATTCAGAGCATCAAAACCATCACATGTGAACTTTTCTTGAAAACAGTTATGCTATTAACCAAAAAGATGAGTGGCACATTGGTAAAGACCATGGAACATTGATCAACTTCAGTCCTCAAAAAGTTCAACCACAGAACAACATCATCATGCTGAGAGAATGGAAAACATCAATCTCAAAATTTTTAGCATGTAAAACTCCCCCATAATCAATGCATGATTTCAGAAAATTCATTTAAGTTGGATGCCATGCGCATAGATGATTCATGGTACCGGGCGGAGGAATGTTCTCACGCATGGTGATAGCTTTCAGACAGGCTTGACCTGCCCTTCCACATGTCACCATTTTATATACCATGTAATCATTGAATTGATGATCAGAAAAATACAATGCATTCCCATATGACATCGGGGGTTTAGCAAAAGGCATTCAATGGCTACACTCTCATATATACTGCTCAGATGTTTCAATACCATTCAGCCAAATATTCATTTTTCACATGGTCAAGAGCAACCAAAGAGTATTCAAGATTTCAAAATCACTGTCTGTCAAGAGATAGCACTAGCATCAAGACCATAGAACTTCAGCCGAACACTTTATGTTCTCACCTTTACCTTTATTGACATCTTCAAATTCTTTACTTTATTTTACTTGTGTAATCTTCATCAATAGCTCCTTTCTTTCTCTCCTGTAAGAAATAGAATGATATTAGCCAAAAGAAATGGAAGCAGATCAAATCTTGCATTGAAGTCCTCTTGACTCCCTTTTTTTCTCTCATTATTTCAAGGGTTGATGGCCATTATAAATTAAACCTGCACTGTAAAGAGTTTAATTCATGTCAATATTAAGCCAATACATATGAAGAAACTAACTTCAAGGCTTTTCATCACATGTGACTCTCTCTCTCTCAACATATTAGTGTCAATTCAAGGACAAGCCCATGTTAACCAAGGCATCACACCAGAACTGGCCTAGTAGACTTAAAGCCTTCCTCTTGGTCACATGGCAATCCTGCAACAAAGTTCTCATTTGGTTGTTTTGGGTACCCAAACCTTCTTGGGTCCCGGATGGTTAGTTGCACCTCTAGTGGGTGCCTTCCACTATTTTTGGGCATGCATATCATCAAAATACTTTAAGGAGCAAACATTCATGGTATGCCTAAACTCACCACAATAATGACAACAACCAAGAAACTTCATAGAATTCTCATAAACATGACAATCAAATTTCGGTGATTTGACATGAATGTTATCACTATAAGCATGGAAATATTTCTTCTTCACAACAGGATGAGCATGAAGTTTTTGTGGGTTTGCAAAAGTATAATTGTTTTTGACTTTGAAAATCTTTCTTTCATTTGCTTGCCAACACTGTGACACACGGTGTCCTAGCTTTCCACATGTAAAACAACCACCCCTTTTTCTTTTGGAAACAAGTTCATTTTTGCATGCTTTCAAATCATCTGATTTCATCAAAAAACAATCATGCATCATATGACCAAGTTCACCACAATAAAAACATGAGATTTTCTTTATGGATGCATGTGTGTGTGCAACATGATTTTTCATGGCATTCATCGTGACACCAACAATATTTTTAGCCTTTTGATGCAGGTTTTGTTTCTTCTTCAGACTTTCATTTGATTGCTTTGCTGTTTGAGGAACAGATTTATTTGGAGACCCATTTGATGTGCTGGCTATATTAGAACCATGGACAAATGATGTGTAGACTTTATTTTCAAAGTTCTTTTTATTCACAGGATTATAGCCCAGCCCTTCTCTTTGAAATTCACTTTAGTCCCCAATATCTTGTTCAGATTTTCTTCCCCATTCACAAACTTAGATAAAGAAGCATTCAGATCAAGAATTTCTTTTTCAAGAGATGAAATATGCAATTCATAGGAAATGATCTCATTTTCACAAGAAATGACTTTTTCATTCAATTGAGCATTGATGGTTTGGTAGCTTTCCATCTTTTGTTCTAACACAAGCATCTTGTCAGATTCATCAACAATCACATATTTCCCTTTTTCAAGTTTTTTCAATCTACTTTCAAGCAGGGAGATCTGAATTAGCATTGCACTATTCTCCTTTTTGAGTTCTTCATTTTTATTTGCAAGTTTATCATTCATAATCAATTCATTGCAAATATCATGATCAATAGAGTTTGACTCCATTTTGTTTCTTAGATCTTTTTCAGTTTTCTCCAATTGATCAATTGTGTTTTTGAGGGCAACATTTTCATTTCTCAAACAAGCAATGGTTTCTTTGTGACATTCAACATCATACTCTAAAAGATCATTGAAGTTAACAAGCTCAGAACATTTATCACAAGAACCATTTTCATGGATCAAGTTTTCAGATTTCTTTTTCAATTTTCTATTTTCTGACTTGACTTTCTTATATTATTTTGCCAACTCATCATAAGCTTCAACAAGATCGTCAAGAGTAAATTCTTCAGAATCAGAATTTACCTCTTCTGCATTTTTGTCACTTTGTTGATCAGCATCATCGGCCATGAGACATTTTTGTCTTTCCTTTTCTTGAGCTTTAATCAACCGGTCCATAAGCTCCTTTGCCGTCCTACAAGAAGATGCAAATGGATACTTGTTACTACTTATAGAAGCTTTCAATAAACTCAAAGCAGTAACATTATCATGATGCATCATTTTATCCTGATTAGACCACTTGGTCTCATCTAGAGGTAATATGTGTGGACCATGATAAATCAATTTCCAAAGACTAGGACTAATAGAATTGATCACCACATATAGTTTGCCTAGCCATGAATCAAAATTCAAACCAGTGAAGATTGGCAAACAGTTCATTGATATATGTTCAGTAGAAAAATTCATGATTGTGGAATGCACTGGGATCACTCTGTAGATCGCAACATCTAGGGACAACAGAGCCTCGCTCTGATACCAATTGTTGGGTCCCGTTGTGCAGGAACACGGATCTAGAGGGGGGGTGAATAGATCCTTGTGCTAAAAACTATGTCCAATTAAAAACACAAACTACCACACAACGGAATTTACAAGATTGATAGGATTAATTAATCTAAACAACTTTAAACTTAATTCACTCAATCTCACCAAGCTCACACGATTACATAACTAGATAGTAGAGAACACACAATCACACAAATCAAACCACAAAACACGGGAATTTTTAAGGTGGTTCAGGACCACGACGGGCTCCCTACGTCCACCCCTCACCAAACCGGTGAGGCTTCACTACACGCTACAAAGTGTAGCAACACGGGGAAGAACCCCAACACACACACGCTGCTTTCGCAGCAAACCACACACGAGGCCTCGCCTCAAACTACTGCCACAGCAGCACACACACACACACACGTTGGGGAACACACCCCGAACTGTATACTTCACACGGAGACACAACTCTGTCCACACACACGTAGGACAATGCCTACACAACCACACGGGAGAAAACTCCCAACAACACACGCAGATATACTCCGCACCAATCGACACACAACAGACCACACACACACTCGGAGACCCCTTTCTCCGAACACCCACACAAGAAAATCGTTTAGGAATTTATGTGGAAATCAGATATGCATACAATCAACCCAGAACAACTTCTAAACACTAAACCACACAACAAAACTGAAATGTATAGCTCCCCCTCTTTAAAACAATCTGGCTCTTCTCAGTTCATAGTCGGATGAACACGATTTTGGCGTCCTCTTGTTCTTCTCCTCGAACCGCTTCTTTTCTTCTTCTATCACGAGCTCCAAATCACAAGGGAAGTAGATCAGATCTGCTGTTGAAGACCTCTGGAGCTTCTCCACCGTTTCAGCCCTTTCTTCTCCTACAAGGAAGAACACACTTTGATTAGGGTTGATACCTTGTGAATCTCGTAGCTCATATATATATATAACTTAGAGAGCCCAAAAGACACATAAAACCCTCCTCACACATGTTAGAAACACCCTAGTATGATTAGGAACCATTGGGGGGTGTTTTGGTAAAGTTTCAAGGGGTTTAGGATGTGTTTTAAACACTTTCGTAAGTCCCGTCCAGAAGGGGTCGACCCTTGGGGTCGACCCTCGGCAACCAGGTTGCTGGAATACACAAAAAAAGGTCCTCTATTACAGGGATCGACCCTTTCAGTGGGGGTCGACCCCTGGGGTCGACCCTTGGCAACTAGGTTGCTGTCGGGGCCAAAAAAAGAGCCAGGTTTAAAGGGGTCGACCCCATGGGTCGACCCTTTCAGTGGGGGTCGACCCCAAGGGTCGACCCTTTCAGGCAGGGTACACAAAAACAGCTCTGCGCGCTTCGGCGACAGGAATTAATTCTCCTAACTTCGAACTCCGATCGAAGCGAGACTGGAAGCGTTGGAAAGAGGACTCCCAAGGCTACAACATAAAATTTTAGAGGGGAAATCCAATGGTTGGATTGAAAATGGTGAAGACTGTAAGATAGTTTGAGTTTGAAAAATAACTAAAACCTCCATCAAACCAAAGGGAAACAATTGATTAAATGTTACCATAATCCCATGAAGATCAACCATGATTTTTCATCCTGAAAAATATGATAAAGTAAGGTGTTAGTTGACAATTAAGATCTTTACATCAAGCATTAACACTATGACCATGTTCACAATAAATTACTTCATTGAACCTATTCCAAGAGTGAATGATGAACGAGATATCCATTTAAATCCACATAACAACACTTACCTCATTGTTTTACCTGAATTCACATTTCTTGTTGATTGGTTGAATCATTCATACACATAGTCATGAAATTCAAAAGCTCATTCTCCATTGACTGATGGTATGCATGTGGAATTCAAAGAGTAAGGAGCCAAGCCACATAGAACAATATTGAGTCACATTCAATTTGATCATCATCCAAGCTTTCAAACCACACATCATCCAAGCTTTCAAACCACACATCATTACCTTGGGGGCAAGCAATGATATTTGCATCTCAATCATTCATTTAGAATTACCAAAGTCCACATTCATACTATGAGGCTCAATAAGACATGATGCTTAATATGACATGATGCTCGAGTATGATTTTCACAAAGGCCTTTCACATTGAAGATAGAGCAACCGCACCAAGTGTAGATGGATTGTATATGTAATGTGCTAACCTCAAAGCACGTATGAACCTCAAAGAGTCATAGATGCATTGACATGATGATAAGCCATGTAGAATTACAATGCATCCACATGATGATATCCTAATAGAAATAGTTTATGATCATTTCCACAACCAATTCAAGTGAAGAGCATTCACGCACAAGACTAAGCAACAAAGGTATTTTGTAATCAACAATATTACATACACAACAAGAAGAGTCCACTAGCCAGGAGAGCCCAGCGTGAACGAATTGAGCGAATATTGGATGAACAAGTCACTGCCACCAGGAGCAAGGTGTATGAGCGCAATCTCATCAGGTGGATGGATCGGTCTCGTTCGGAAGACTTGTGGGCGGTACCACTTCTACACCCTCCGAGGAGGGAAGGACTCTTACTCGACGAAGTCGAGTTCTCCGCACCCCGAGAGTATGATGGGGACATCACCTCCCGTGCCCACACTCACGGCTCATCTCCTCGCCTCGGAACCGTCCAACATGGTCTAGTCATTTATCTTGAGTCATATGCTGTATTTCCTCATTTTTATTTGAGTCATACCATTGTAATTTTCCTTTTATTTAAGTCATGTACCTAGTGATGCGGGACGGACACGGGAGACGACACTATACAGTGCCACCCTCGGACTCTAAATGAAGACGCGACCAGCAATACACACCAGGGAGACGCTAAGCCCGACACTACGAGCTCCTAGTGGCAAACATTGCTAACAGAAGAACAAGCTCACTCGGCGTCCCATGTGAGGGAAAGCGTGGATCGTGCGCGGTTAAGGAACCGGCAGAGTTCAAGGTAGTCAGACTCACTTCCGGACTCGGATCGAGTCGCGGGACGGGTCACTCTCACGCTAACAGCGGTGACATGGACACACGGGCTAGGAACCTACACTCTCGGCAGCGGCCTAAGACCGTATACTAGCTAAGCAATGTAACGCCAAGAAGTTAAGACCTTTACCTCCACGCACCCGGCGTGGCGAAGACACCCCGGCTGACTTACGGACCCCCGGTTAACATAAGTCACAGCAGTACAACAAGATTCGACCCACTCCACGCAGGGAGGTAAAAGGTCACATGTGGGCCCTGGGGATCACGCAAATCAGGTTGACAGGCAGCATCTTGATGTCGACTCGATGCGCCGAACTCCGCATTTTCGTGCTTTCCGAACGGCGGGTTCTGCGGGCCCGTGGGGCCCACTGGTGGCGCTGTCCTCCGGATCTGCGGGGGTGGGTCCCACTATGATGGAGACCCCTGGTGGCGCGCCTCCACGGACGGCGGTCTGCCGGAGACACCGATTGGTGGCCGGTCGGGTCCGATCTTCAAGTTGTGGAATGGCTGCCCACGGATTTCAGTTCTGTTTTCCCTGCGCGCGCTCCGGCGAAAACAGCCGCTGCGGTCGATCCCGACGTCGGATCGGGACGCATGAGCTATCATTGGAAAGCTCTCTTCAAATGCTTCAATCTAAACTCAGAGAGATCTGATGGATCTAGCCGTATCTAGACTTTAATGAATTTACAAATCCCTGTTGTACAGTAACCGAGACATCAGATTTACAGGGTACTTGTCTGAGAACCACCGTTGACCGCCTACTTGCCGTAGGAATCAGACTTCGAGCTCTTCTTCAACTTTGTAGATAATCAAACCACGACGCTGGGAAAATTTTTAGAATTGGATTTGGAGGTGGTGGTGATTTGATAGGAGTTTTGGAGTGTCTGATGGTCGGATCTGGGAACTGGGGAACAGAACTGTAGCTAGGACTGAGAACGAATTTTAGAAAATATGAAATGGACGAACCAAAAATTAAAAAAAAAGGCGGATGAAGGTATGGATGCAAGGAACACCCAGTTAAATTGGGCGAACCAAAGAAAATCAAAAAAAGGACCTAAGACTTAAAACTCTGGGCGGGTGGAAATGGAAACAGACAGTAGACAGATCTGGAAACTATGATTGGACGAAAATAAAAAAATACCAAATGAGATCTTTATGACCAACCAAAATTCTGAGGACGTTCTGGACACCTCTGGGACATCCAGTAAAAGTTCCAGCTTGATCTGAGGCCGTGGCTAAGACTGGAATTTTGTGGAAGTGGCTGTGGTACTGCGTGGACAGAACTCCAGCGGTGGCGATGGCGGCTCGTGGCGGCGGCGGCGGCGACCGGAACTGATAGGGTGGAGTCACACCACCAAGAGGCAGCCTTCACAGCTGCAAGGGGGAGAGGGAGAGAGGAAGGGGGCGGCCTAGGCCTTGATCCAACATTAAGTTTGATTCAAATGGCATTAATTCATCAAAAATGGAAATTACAAGCATATATAGGTCACCAATCTAATCAATCCTCCACCGTTGGATCTAGGGGTGGGAGATTGAGGGCTAGGATTGCATGTGACCATCCACACAAATGAAAATTAAAAAAAAATAAAGGGGGGGGGGCCTATTGACTAGAATGGCAAGGATGTGGAAGTTGGACTTGGTAGGTGGGGGTAGGTGGCCTCTCATTTGGACTTTTCAAGTCCATTGTCCCCCATGTGTCCAAATACCATTCAAACTTCTAGATGCTCCCATGTGGCATGTTGACTGGCCCCATGTGGGACCCTAGGCTGAGGTGGCCCAATGTGGTGGGGCCCGGGGGGCCCGTGGGGCCCACGGGGTCCGAAATGCTCGTAAGCCCCTATTACAGTCAAAATGGCAAACCGAATGCAACGAAATAAATACAAATTACACACACATAAAGTCTAGCTAAATATAATAAATGGGGAGGCTCAAGGCGGAGTCTCCAAGCTGTCTCCGAGCCAGATGGACGCTGAGGTGGCTCGTGTCGTGCTCCGTGTGCGGTACCGGTGGCTCGGTGTGTCATGCCGATCAACAGCTCGGGTGTCCGCACCAATTCTCCCCGGGTGGGAGAAACTCGACCCTGTCGAGTAAGGGTCTGCATCGCTCCTGTATCGCTCCAAAAGGTCCGGATCAATCTGCTGCAACTCACCATGTGTGATCCATGTGTCCTCAGTAGCGGGCCGTCCTCTCCATCGCACTAGGTAGCGCGGGTAAGATCCACTCCTGGTAACCGTCACTTGCTCGTCCAGTATACGATCTATATGCTCACGCTGCCGTGAAAAAGGGGCTGGAGGTGGAAGTGGACACTCAGGTGTGGGATCACTCTCAAGGGGAGGAGATGGCTCAAAAGGCTCACTAGGGATCACCGCTGGGTCCCTATATGCAACAAGATCCGATACATTGAAGGTAGAGCTTATACCATATTCCTCGGGCAAGTCCACAACGTACGCATTGGATCCAACGCGTTTCAACACTCTGAATGGACCGGCTCCGCGAGCTTGCAACTTCTTAACGGTTCCAGAGGGAAACCGTTCAGGTCTTACCCTGATCATGACGTATTCGCCCTCGTGGAACTCTCGGTGGTGTCGGTGGGCATCGGCTAACTCCTTGTACCGTGCATTGCTGGACTCAATGTGACGACGGATGTCGTCATGCAAACTCCTAACATGCCTAGCAAATGACTCGGCCGACTCCGACACTCTAGCATGGACAGGCATGGGGACAAGGTCAACGGGTTTCCTAGGCCTACGACCTGTGACAATTTCAAATGGACTCATGCCAGTAGACCTATTCACCGAATCATTATATGCAAACTCAGCCATAGGTAGAATGAGATCCCAATCCCCAATGCGGTCCCTAACAAGACATCTCAAAAGATCACCCAGACTCCTATTGACCACCTCGGTCTGACCATCTGTCTGGGGATGGTATGCAGTGGAAAACTTGAGGTGCGTACCCATCATATGCCATAGTGTCTTCCAAAAATAGGAAGTGAACCTAACATCACGGTCAGACACTATAGTGCGAGGCAACCCGAACTTGCACACCACATGAGTAAGGAATAGGCGGGCTACCCTAGAAGCATCCGAAGTCTTTGAGCAAGGGATAAAGAGGGCCATCTTCGAGAAACGGTCAACCACCACATAGACCGAATCATGCTTCCTGGAGGTACGTGGCAATCCCAAAACAAAATCCATGCTGACATCCTGCCACGGGGCATCAGGCACAGGGAGAGGCGTATAAAGGCCCGAGCTTTGCTTCTTCATTTTGGCCGTAGCACATGTACGGCACTGAGCCACGATGTTAGCAACATCGCGCTTCAAGCTCGGCCAATAAAATCGATGCTCCACTGCCTCAATAGTCTTGTTCCGACCAAAGTGGCCGGCTAGACCTCCCGCATGTAGTTCCCACACTAGGAAATCTCGAACCGAAGTTCGGGGAACACATAGCCTGCTACCTCGAAAGAGGTAACCCTCCTGAAGCACATAATCATCATGGTCTCTCGAGGGCCCGGCCTGGAGAGTAGTAAAAATCTGACCGAAGTCAGGACAATCAACATAGGCCTCCTTCATCTTCTCTAGCCCTATGACCTCGGCACTCATGGTGGTAAGAAGACATGCTCGCCGACTCAAGGCATCGGCCACCTTGTTCTCCACTCCAGCCTTATGTTTTAGCACAAAGGTGAACTGCTGGAGATACTCAACCCAACGACTATGACGCGAATTCAGCTTCTTTTGGGAATGGAGGTACCTCAAAGCCTCATGATCGGAGTATAAGACAAACTCCTGATGTAATAGGTAATGCCTCCAATGCCTAAGAGCCTGAACAACTACGTAAAACTCTTTATCATATGTGGAATATCGCAGTTTCGCATCATTCAGCTTCTCGCTGAAATATGCGATCGGGTGGGACTCCTGACTCAAAACTCCTCCTATCCCAACACCCGACGCATCACAACAGACCTCAAACACCTTCGAGAAATCAGGCAGTCGAAGGATAGGTGTCTGGGTCATGCGCTCCTTGATGTCCCTGAAGGCAGCAGATGCGGCCTTCGTCCATACAAATGTGCCCTTACGGATGCAATCCGTGATCGGGGCAGTGACGGAGCTAAATCCGCGGATGAAGCGACGATAGAACGTCGCAAGGCCATGAAAGCTGCGGACATCATGAACCGTACGGGGTTCCGGCCACTCAACAATGGCCCGGACCTTCTCTGGATCGGCGGAGACCCCAGTACTAGACACAATGAAACCCAAGAAGATAAGCTGAGATGTCATGAAAGCACACTTCTGTGGGTTCGCAAACAACTGCTCTCGCCGAAGAAGTATACAGACCTGCCGAAGGTGGTCTAAGTGGTCCCCTGTGGTGCGGCTATAGATAAGGATATCATCAAAATACACCACTACAAAGACTCCAATGAAAGGTCGAAGGACTTGAGTCATGAGCCGCATGAAAGTGCTAGGGGCATTGGTCAACCCAAAAGGCATGACCAACCACTCATATAGACCGTCCTTGGTCTTAAATGCGGTCTTCCACTCATCACCTGGCCTAATCCTCACCTGATGATAGCCGCTCTTAAGATCGATCTTCGAAAAGATAGTGGCACCTGCCATCATGTCCAGCATGTCATCAAGGCGGGGAATAGGGAACCTGTACTTCACGGTGATTTTGTTGATGGCACGACTATCAATGCACATTCTCCACGTGCCATCCTTCTTCGGGGCGAGTAATGCGGGTACAGCACATGGACTCATGCTGTCCCGGACAGATCCTCTCTGCACAAGCTCATCGACCTGCCGTTTAAGCTCGGCATGCTCCGTGGGGCTCATTCGATAATGAGGAAGATTGGGCAAAGAAGAGCCCGGAACAAGGTCGATGGCATGCTGAATATCCCGCATAGGTGGGAGTCCCTCGGGAAGCTCATCGGGGAATACATCAGCATACTCCTGCAGAATGGGAACAACCTCAGGTGGGAGCTCACCCTCGGAGTCCCGCTCCACCTCTCGGACCGTAATGGCAAACACCGGACAGCCCTGACTAAGCTCCTGCTCCATTTCCCGGGAGCTAATCATCATCAATCTCCTCGTCGAGGGCTCTCCTGGGCCAGAGGTAACGGTCATAGCCCGAGCTGGGGATGGGGTACTAGGCCCGGGAACGGAAGGCTTCGGAGTACTAGGGCCAGTAGGACCCCTAACAGATGGGCTCCTGGGCCGAACGGGTTGGAGGGTGACCCGCTGGCCATCGTGGTCGAAGGTACAGGTGTTCGACCGACCATGGAGTGTGGCATCTCGGTCGAATAACCACGGCCTACCAAGAATGATACTTCCCACTTCCATGGGAAGAACATCACACCAGATCTCGTCACGGTAGGAGTGGAGCTGCAGCGGGACCAAGCACCGCAGCCTGACCGAAATGGAAGTTGTATCCACCCATGATACCTGGTAGGGGCAAGGGTGGTCTACGGGTGTGAGACCAAGACGAGTGACAGCGTTCGTGGAGATTGCATTGATACAACTCCCGCTATCGATGACCACCTTGCAAATTTGCTTTCCCAGCCTACAGAATACATGAAGGATAGTGGTCCGACGCCAGTCATCACTGACCTGTGGCTGGGTGAGGATACATCTGACGACCCCCACATGGGTATCGTCTAACTGCTGGGCATCCTGGGCCTCACCTCCCATCTCATAGTACTCGTCAGCTAGCTCTTCATCTGCCTCATAGCTGACTAACTCTAGGCCCGCAAGGGTGGTATCCTCAGCCTGTGTGTCCCCAATGTGAAGAGATGGGCGAGTGGGACACTGGTTGGCGAAATGGCCAAACCCATTGCAGTGATAACACTGCTGCCGTGATCCACTAGGCTCCCCAATCATAGGTCCTTTACCTTTATCCTCCCGACGGATAGGAGGCGTAGGCAACAAAGGACGTGCGGGTGGTGCAGGTGCCGGTGGACGGGCTATGGGTGGGGCCGTAAGATGCTGGGGACGAGGAAGGTCCCTCGGGGGTGGAGGGCGAGGCCTAGAAGCAAAGGGCTCGTGGCGAGCGGGCTCCTGAGGTCGAGCTATGGGGGCCCTCGGATATGTGCCAGATGAGCCACGGGACTCGACACTACGAAGGGGAAAGGAGCCCAACCGATGGGGTGACTCGAACTCGGCCTCGAACTGCTCCAATTCGAGAGCAATCTGATATGCCTGCTCCAAAGTGGTGGCATTGCGGCGAAAGAGTTCATATTGATAATTAGGCCGCAAACCTCTCCGAAAGCGGGATATCGTCATGGTGCTCTCTTCCGTGACCCCGCACCGCAAATAATACTCATCGAACTCGGCGGTGTACTCGGTCACGGATCGGTTCCCTTGGGAGATGCTTTGCCACTTGTCTATAAGACGTTGGCGATATGAGGCAGGAAGGTACTTCTCCCTCAATTTGAGTTTCATATCATCCCAGGTACCGATTTGGGGTTGACATCGCTGGTTGAGCAGGCTCTCCACATTGATCCAATAAGTTTGGGCCTGCCCTTGCAGCTTCATCTTCGCATATCGGACTCTTCGGTGGTCCGTCATCTCAAACCACTCGAAGTACCGGTCCATACCGGCCTCCCAATCTAGATACACCCTAGGGTCCAAGGACCCGCTAAAAGTGGGAGGGTCCGCACGCACACCCCTAAGAATGCGGTCGTCATCCTCGTCATCACGATTCCGTCGTTGATGACGACGACCGTTACCCCCGTGATCATTGTCGGAGGCATAATCATCCACTATAGGCGCCTGTTGCCTCCCGACATCCTCTACCTGAGCCCTTGGCACAGCGGGTTGCTGCACCGGCTCTCGTTGGCCGTTCGTCGGCGCGGGTTGCGCCGCTACTGGGCCCCTCTCTAGGACGGCAATCCTCCCAACAAGGCCTTGAATGGACTGCTCTGAAACCCCGGCCCGATCCTCGAGGACCTTCATCCTCCCTTCTAGACGCGTCCCTATGCCATCCATACGTGTACTAAGACCATCCATACGCGTGTCTAAACGATCCATGATGGCCCGGAACATCTCGGCCGTGGAAGACTCATTGGAACTACGAGCTCGGGAGTCCGCCATAGGTGGTGGTGGCGAGTATTGGGTGCCTCGACGGGTGGGCATGCAAAGACGTACGGACTAGGTGACAACGACCGACTAATGCAAACACACTAAATGATACACTTAGACCTAATTGCAATTTGAAAACACTCCTTTTTCTGGTATTTTGAAAGAATGCAATTTAAAACACTTTTTTTTTTTTTTGAAAAGAATGAGACTCGACTACACCCTAGACACGGCCAAGACTCGGTACGCGGCGGAGGTAATCGACCCGAAGGTCACTCGCGCAAGTGTGTGGTCTTCCCGGTAGGCGAAGCCTAACGGTCGGACAACACCTTTGGATATACCGAGTGAAGGTGTGTGTGGGGTAACCTTAGACTATGCAAGACTTATGCAACGACTACCCTAGACTCGACTTGCTCTGATACCAAACTGATGCGGGACGGACACGGGAGATGACACTATACAGTGCCACCCTCGGACTCTAAATGAAGACGCGACCAGCAATACACACCAGGGAGACGCTAAGCCCGACACTACGAGCTCCTAGTGGCAAACATCGCTAACAGAAGAACAAGCTCACTCGGCGTCCCATGTGAGGGAAAGCGTGGATCGTGCGCGGTTAAGGAACCGGCAGAGTTCAAGGTAGTCAGACTCACTTCCGGACTCGGATCGAGTCGCGGGACGGGTCACTCTCACGCTAACAGCGGTGACATGGACACACGGGCTAGGAACCTACACTCTCGGCAGCGGCCTAAGACCGTATACTAGCTAAGCAATGTAACGCCAAGAAGTTAAGACCTTTACCTCCACGCACCCGGCGTGGCGAAGACACCCCGGCTGACTTACGGACCCCCGGTTAACATAAGTCACAGCAGTACAACAAGATTCGACCCACTCCACGCAGGGAGGTAAAAGGTCACATGTGGGCCCCGGGGATCACGTAAATCAGGTTCACAGGCAGCATCTTGATGTCGACACGATGCGCCGAACTCCGCATTTTCGTGCTTTCCGAATAGCGGGTTCTGCGGGCCCGTGGGGCCCACTGGTGGCGCTGTCCTCCGGATCTGCGGGGGTGGGTCCCACTATGATGGAGACCCCTGGTGGCGCGCCTCCACGGACGGCGGTCTGCCGGAGACACCGATTGGTGGCCGGTCGGGTCCGATCTTCAAGTTGTGGAATGGCTGCCCACGGATTTCAGTTCTGTTTTCCCTGCGCGCGCTCCGGCGAAAACAGCCGCTGCGGTCGATCCCGACGTCGGATCGGGACGCATGAGCTATCGTTGGAAAGCTCTCTTCAAATGCTTCAATCTAAACTCAGAGAGATCTGATGGATCTAGCCGTATCTAGACTTTAATAAATTTACAAATCCCTGTTGTACAGTAACCGAGACATCAGATTTACAGGGTACTTGTCTGAGAACCACCATTGACCGCCTACTTGCCGTAGGAATCAGACTTCGAGCTCTTCTTCAACTTTGTAGATAATCAAACCACAACGCTGGAAAAATTTTTAAAATTGGATTTGGAGGTGGTGGTGATTTGATAGGATTTTTGGAGTGTCTGGTGGTCGGATCTGGGAACTGGGGAACAGAACTGTAGGTAGGACTGAGAACGAATTTTAGAAAATATGAAATGGACGAACCAAAAATTAAAAAAAATGGCGGATGAAGGGATGGATGCAAGAAACACCCAGTTAAATTGGGCGAACCAAAGAAAATTAAAAAAAGGACCTAAGACTTAAAACTCGGGGCGGGTGGAAATGGAAACAGACAGTAGACAGATCTGAAAACTATGATTGGACGAAAATAAAAAAATACCAAATGAGATCTTTATGACCAACCAAAATTCTGAGGACGTTCTGGACACCTCTGGGACATCCAGTAAAAGTTCCAACTTGATCTGAGGCCGTGGCTAAGACTGGAATTTTGTGGAAGTGGCTGTGGTACTGCGTGGACAGAACTCCAGCGGTGGCGATGGCGGCTCGTGGCGGCGGCGGCGGCGACCGGAACTGATAGGGTGGAGTCACACCACCAAGAGGCAGCCTTCACAGCTGCAAGGGGGAGAGGGAGAGAGGAAGGGGGCGGCCTAGGCCTTGCTCCAACATTAAGTTTGATTCAAATGGCATTAATTCATCAAAAATGGAAATTACAAGCATATATAGGTCACCAATCTAATCAATCCTCCACCGTTGGATCTAGGGGTGGGAGATTGAGGGCTAGGATTGCATGTGACCATCCACACAAATGAAAATTAAAAAAAATAAAGGGGGGGGGCCTATTGACTAGAATGGCAAGGATGTGGAAGTTGGACTTGGTAGGTGGGGGTAGGTGGCCTCTCATTTGGACTTTTCAAGTCCATTGTCCCCCATGTGTCCAAATACCATTCAAACTTCTAGATGCTCCCATGTGGCATGTTGACTGGCCCCATGTGGGACCCTAGGCTGAGGTGGCCCAATGTGGTGGGGCCCGGGGGGCCCGTGGGGCCCACGGGGTCCGAAATGCTCGTAAGCCCCTATTACAGTCAAAATGGCAAACCGAATGCAACGAAATAAATACAAATTACACACACATAAAGTCTAGCTAAATATAATAAATGGGGAGGCTCAAGGCGGAGTCTCCAAGCTGTCTCCGAGCCAGATGGACGCTGAGGTGGCTCGTGTCGTGCTCCGTGTGCGGTACCGGTGGCTCGGTGTGTCGTGCCGATCAACAGCTCGGGTGTCCGCACCACCTAGGTTAATGAGTCATCTACCTAAGTTAAGTGTCATAGGGTTGATTAGATTAGTTAATGAGCCCAATCCATTGGGCTAGGCCCAGGGGTGCACCCTACCCCCTTAGTTATTTGTCATTGTAGCAAGAGTTAGGGACTTTTTGTAAAATGTGGGTTTCCTATATATAGGACCCCGTCCCCCCCCCCCATTTGAAGTGAATGAATGAATATTTGAATTTTCTAGTGTCAAACTTAAATCTTCTTCTTTTGGTGAGAAGTCAATTGAGTGGGTGAGAAGTCCCTCCCCCCCTCTCTCTGTCTACCTCTCTCTCTAGGAAGCCATTTTCTCTCTCCTCTACTTTATCTCTCTAAAACCTGTGCCCCTTTCTCACTCCTCCCCTCCCAACCACCTTTCTCTCTCTTCCCCCCCTCCAATAACTCATCTCCAACTCCCCACCACCCCACCTTAACTCCACCCCAGCCCCAAGGGAGATTCCATTACTCCTCACTCCACCCTCCAACCACCCACTCCCCTTTCCCAAGCACCCTCTCATCTCCCAAGGGAGAATTCCCCACTCCCCAAGCCCCCCCTTTTCCTTCCCCACACACCTCTTCCCATCCCCAAGATCAGAAATTAATCCCACCCTTAAACCCATTTTCAAATACCCTTTCCCTCTCTCCCTTCCAACCAAAATCGCAGCTCTCCCTCCCTCCACCTCCTAGACCTCCTTCCAGCGCCCATTCTGCCACTCCCACACCTTGGAACACCCCCTCCCAGACCCCCTCATTGCCAGGGATTGCCCTCACACACATCCACTTCATTTCCTTTCCCATCTACCCCCATTTCCCATCACCTATCACCACTATGCACAGGCCAGTTCGCAGGCAGCAATGTACCAGCAGCTTGCAGAGGCGACCCTGGCTTCATCCTGGAGTCCCTCGAGACCCAAGTGGTACCGTTGGAACCGTCTCCCTGTCTTCTTCGCGACGGCAGTGGTCTTGTCTCGTTCTGAGTTCGTGGCTGCCCGGAGGAGTCTTCACCGCAGGACTGCGCATCTACTACCAGACAGTCAACCTAAGGCAGCTTGCAGAGGCTCCCACGACCATCACCTTAAATATCTAGAGGCGGTGCTTGGTTGAGATCATCTACAATGAGTCGACTTCCAGTATCAAGAAGCAGAACCCCGTTCGGCATCCGGAGCTATGACTTCTCATTTTTCTCCCCCGGGTGCGCAGTTCTATCCCCTCTGGGACTGAACTGGCCCTTGTCCACTGTTCAGGCTCTCCCATTCTGCTCTGACATCATCTGGCATTCCTGTGGGTCTCGTCTCGAATAAGACTCGACAACGATTCCAACAACTCTGGCCATGCTTGATTCAGAGATCAGAAGCGCTCGTGGCGGCATCTTCCTTTAGCTGCTGTGGTACCGTAGCAGTCCATACTAGAACTCAGGGTCTCTGTTCGCAACCCTTCCCCAACCAGCACCGTCAACCAGGAAATTCCATAAAAATTGGACGTTAACCTGATCCAACCCCGAAGATTTTCCCCCTGGTCTCATCGATAACAAATTTTGGGAGTGGCCGCAGTAGCGTCAACTTCAACTATCTGTCCTTTGTTCCAGAGGGCGGGCAGAACCGGCATCGTCCATCCGTTTGGCTTCTATTTCAGTTTTTCGCTCCCCGCCCGGTCGGCTTAAAGCCCCTCCCTGCGGGAGGTAGTGTTTGAATGTAATTTTGGCTTCCCTTCCCCAAGTTCAACCCCCTTGCATGGGGCATAGTGGTGTAAAACTTTGAACAGGTTCAAGCTACATCGGCATGGCGTGTGGGGAACCCACGCTTCCCTGCTCGCCCACGTCTTCGAGCGGGATCGGTTTCTTCAAGCTGGTCGATTAAGTTCTCTACCCTTGCTCTCCTTTGGATGCCTTGTTCCTTCACTATTAGTTCATAAGCTCTGATTGTCCGTGAGAGTGAGCACCCGGTCCTCAAGCCCCATTGCTTTGAGTGACCGCCGTGGGAGAGAGTGCAACTCGTGCCCTTGGCACAACGTCGGCTCCATTGAATTGGGCCTCCATACCCTCGAGAGAACCCTTGGCCTTGCTGGCCCTCTACCAGCAAGGGCCCAGCTCTCACAACTTCTACTCGGCATCCCCGAGTTACCCCGGGTCTTGGGTGAGTGTCGGGTGAGTGGCCGCCGTTATCGATCCGTTTCGATTGTGAATTGTGCTTGCTTGCTAAAATCCAAGAGTGTGTCACATCATTTCTTTTTCATATATGATTTTTCAACAAAGATAGGTAGGCAAGTTTTTCCTCAACTGTCTCTTCAACATACATGCAGCAAGTTTAATATCTCTAGAGTGTTGAAAATAAATTCCTCTATCGTTATCTTTAACACTCATTTTCACATTTTGTGCATGAAGTGTGCGAATTTGATTCAGCATGTATATCGAAAATATCATGAACGCATAACAATGCAACTCCCCCTAAATAGATGAACTTTTACTCTCCCAGAGTGTATGACATGAAACACACCAATAATAACTCAAATGTAACATTATTTATCAAGAAGGCATAAGGTCATAGAAATTTCAAAGGATGGGAGTGAATAGCATATAATATCAAGCAAGCACGCAAAGGGAATGTATGCAACATGCAATGCAAATATGCAATGTGATGCACAATTGCTAATACCAATTGAATGGATACCCATTGAATGAACTAAATACAGCTAATGCATGAGTTCTAATGCAATGCAACCTATGAGCATATAATAATGCAATGTAGTGTGTAAGTGCAAGATGCAGGAGCTTGTTTTTCAAACAATGAGACAAATTTCTCAACAAACATTTTTCATGACATTTTTCAATGGTGTGATCTTTATGAATAAGGGTGCATAAAATGATCAAAATTAAGCAGTGCAACCTAATTTTTAGAATTGTTCAAAATCAGATTTTCAAGAGCATTTCATAATTTTGAAATGGGAAATCATCCACAAGCCGAATGTTTAGATCATTTGATCAAAAACATATTTTCAATATAATTAGCTCAGGTCAAGGATTCATTCACAAATCAACCATTCACAAGCCAGTCACAATTGTCAAGATCTGGTACGAGGCGGAGATTTTAGTCCGAAGACCCAGATCACGCATAGGGAATGCTTCCAAGTGGACATAATCCACTCTTCCACAGGCACCATTTGATATACCAGATGTGTAGTTAAATTCAAGTGTGCTATCAAGCATGAAGTTTCAGGCATGAATTATTCAAACATAGATTTCATCACATCAAAATAGAGGAACAATCAGTTCAGCCATTTAGAAGCAATACCTGTTTCCAAGTGCCACATGAGAATGCATGAATTTTTCATTTCCATAGCAAAAAAGTTGAATTACCTTAGTTCAAGAGACAAGGTCGGAAGCCTCCAAGCACTCAACCACTAACCTCATGAAGATTTGGACTTCAGAATTAGTTTTCTTACCTTGGCCTTAGAATCAATACCTGTCATATGAACAACATCACAAGGTGACTGTAGGTCATTGCATAAGTTTCAGATATTCACCTTTTCAAGAATCATGTGCATAGAATTATGATCAATTTAGCTTTAGCAATAGGTAAGAGATTGAAGTCCATAAGGATGAGTTAGACTCACAATTCCAAATCATTCATTCAAAAATAAGTTCCCCCTCTCTATGTGCACAAGTTACATAATTGACACTTTTATTTTTGAAAATCATGTAACCTATGACCTAAATGAACATGTGACTCATGGTACCAGGCGGAGGCACATTCTCACGCATGGTGATAGGCTTCAGACAAGAATGACTTTCCCTTCCTCAAGTCACCATTTGATATACCATGTAGTCATGCAATGATAATCAACCAGATGAATTTTCAGATTCATGAAATGCAGGCATGCAATGGTGGTTCATGAAAAGTGCAATTGCATTCTGATGGCAAAAACATTTTTTTATTTTCTTTTTCATTGAGATTTGGTTGAAGCAAGTGTGAGTTTTTCAAGTAGAGCTCAGAAGATAATTCTCAATGCTTGTGCCTTGAGCATCCATCATCTTTCAAGTCTTCCACCATGCCTTGGGTGCTTGCTTTAGCACGTACAAGGAGTTTCACCAGCTTGTACTTGAGTCGATCATGGAGGTTGTTCAGGTTCTGGTATCCCATCTCCTAGTGGCAATTGAGAAAGTTCTCATCATTTTTCATCCTTGCAAGATATTCCTTTAGTTGATTCAAGCCAGACTATGGATGGCTAGCATCACTTGGACTTGGGGAGTGTAATCTGCATCCAAAGATAAAAAGACTTAATTTGTCAATTTCGATTTAAATTTATTAACAATGACATGACAAATTCCCTTATCAACTAACAACCCCTTAATAGCTTCAAACTTGATGCATGACTCAGGTATGAACCTAAACACTAAGCCCATATGACGAATGTGGTTGATCCCCCTTAGTGTATGCATGAATGCAGGATGTTCAGTAAGTTCTAATGCTATATGCAGTCATGGAGGTGATGAAGACAAAAGAAATGCAATGCATTATGACATGAATTCATTTTAGTTGGAAAGTGGATTCTTCAACTTTTGTGCATGACAGCATGTGAAGGTGTATGCAAACTCAATATATGTACTGAAATCATGATTTGAAGAATCTTCAAGCTCTCCTACAACAAGATGCTATATGACAGGTGATATACACACAGATATGCAGACAACTATGGATGGAATGCATGTACAGACATATGCATTATCACAAGACTATTCAGCACAATATTAATCAAACCATGACACAATTACTGAAGAGAGTAAGAGGGATATCACCTGAGTTTCCAAATTTCAGTTTTGATTTTTCTTTTAACCTTACTTGAGTCAATTGACTCGTGTGCCTTACCTTCTTGACAAAGATAGATTTTATACTTTACACTCCATGGCACACCTGCAAAATAGATTTCTCATTTGGCAATCTTAGGTACCCAAATCCTTTTGGATCCTTGTGGGTTAGCAGCAACATTGGCATGTAATTTCTAATTTTTAACAACATTCAAATCATCATTTTTCTTTAGAAAATAATCACGCTTAAAATTTCCATATTTTCTAGAGTGATGGTAGAAAACACGTAGCATTGCATTTTTCTTTCTCATTGGCTCTACTGGTTTGTGTATGTAAGCATGACTCGTTGAGTGAAAATTCTTTTTCTTCAACAGTGACCAGCAGTGTGAGTTTGTGTGACCTCTTTTACCACAATGATTACAATGCATGGAAGGTTTTGTGGTAAATGATTGCTTTGTATTTTTTTGGATCAGCTTGGTTTCTACATGCTCTCAAGTCATCATTTTTCATAACGAAACAATCATGCATCAGGTGTCCAAGTTTTCCACAGTAAAGACAAGACGTGTTTATTTTGTTGGATGCATGGGATTTCGCATGAAAGTTTTTAGCATGCTCATTTAGAACATTCACACTATTTTTCAGATTTGCTTGAGTTCTTGGCACAATGGGTTGCTGGGATTTAGATTTAGAGGTGCTGGGTGTACATGTGCTATGAACAAATGAAGTGTGTAACTTGCTTTCAAATTTCTTTTTGTTCACAGGATTGAACCCCAACCCTTCCCTTTGAAAATTCACTTTCATGCCCAACAGTTTGTCCAGGTTGTTTTGACCATTCACAAATCTAGACAATGAAACATTCAAGTCAGCAATTTCCTTTTTAAGTGATGAGATATGCAATTCGTAGGAAACCATCTCATTTTCACAAGAGTTGACTTTTTCACTAAATTGGGTATTAATGATTTTATGACTATCAATTTCTTGCAACAAGTCATGCACTCTTCCAAATTCATCAACATTCACAGATTTCCCTTTTTCAAAAGCAAGCAATCTTTGAGAATTGGCCATGTTCAATTCCTTCAGTTTCTTATTTTCATTTCTCAAGGAAGAAATTTGATCTTTATGGAATTCAAGATCAAACTCAGGAGACTCAATCAATTCCTCTAGATGCAAGCATTTTTTACAAGAGGAATTACACTTATTTTGTTCAGCATCCTTTTCCAATTTTTTATTTTCTGATTTTAACTTCTTGTCTTTTTCAGCAAGCTCATCATATGCGTTCAAGAAATCTTCATAGCTAAATTCATCTTCATTATCAGAATCAGAATTTACCTTTGAACTTGATCCACTTGGCTGATCACACCCTTGTTCACTCTTGCCTGCCACAAGACATCTGTCTTTAAGCTCTTCCTGGAAGTCTGCTAATCCAACCAATATTTTCTTCACGGATCTGTAATGGGAGACAAAAGGGAAATAATTAGAATCAACTATAGCAGTAAGCAATTTTAAAACTAAGCAATTTTGATCATGTTTAAGATTTTGATTCTCAGTCCAGATATTTTTATCCTTAGGCAACTCATAAGGGCCATATGAAACAAGCTTACATAGCTTAGGGTCATATGAGTTGACAAGACTACACATTCTTCCTAACCACAAATCGAAATTGCAACCATTAAATACCGGTGGAGAATTCAAGGTGTACATATTGGTAGTCATTGATCTGGATCTCTCCAGATCGTTAGATCTATAAAGAATCGAGCCTTAGCTCTGGTACCAATTGAAGTACCGCGATCAATGACACCCAAGAGGGGGGGGGGGTGAATTGGGTGTTTACCAATTTTAAGAAAACTTTTGGCCTTTTTAAAATATGTGATAAAACACTAAGTAGGAAGTTGAAATCTATTTAACCACAAGTTAGAATACAATATATACTAATGTTCACACAGAATGGAGGTGGGAGAAATGGACCAAACCACACAATTCAAACCATAATGCACAGCAGTTTTTAAGGTGGTTCGGATGCAATGACGGCAATCCTACGTCCACCCCTCACCAAACCCGGTGGGCTTCACTCGGGGATAAATCTCCAAATGGAGACGACGCTCCAAACACACACAGGATGACTCCCGCACACACACACGGGGACGCGCCCCAACACACACACACACAAAGACGAGGTCTCCAACACAATCCGACAATCGGATCAACCACACACACACTTGCTGCGATAGATGCAGCACTCCACACATACAAACACTAAGATCTGGATAAATCCAAAATCACACACGCAGATCTAAGAAGACGTACGTACACACAAATGGAACACGATGACCACACACGACCACAGATCTGAAATGATCCACACACACATGGATGTTTGCAGTTTATAGGAAACACAAATCTGAAACACAAAGCACAAGACCCCAAAATGAGTAAACCACAGTTTAGAAAGCTCTTGATTTAGGCTCCCCCTGAGTGTGTACTGCAGATCTTGAACATAGGTTCCTTCTTCACTTCAGTAGATCTTCAATGGCTTCAGATAAGACTAGAAAGGCCTTGGAGTGGATGTAGAGTTTCTTGCACGAAGTACTGTTCATGGCTACAGTAGCAACTCCTTCTTCCTTGGACAACTCCTTTGATCTCCTTGAAGCCCTTGCTTGCTTCTTCACTTCATAAGTGCTTGTTGGCTTCAGATGTACCTTGAATGGCTTGTAGATAGATGAAGATCTTGCTGCACGAGGTACTGTTTAGGGAGCTACAGTACCCTCTTCTTCCTCCTTGGATAGCCTCCCCTTGGATCTCTTAGTTTTTTTTGGTTTATGGCTCCAATGAGATGTTTTATAACTCTTCAATGGTCCATGGACAAGCCCCAGACCAGATCCACAAATCCCTCCTTGATTGGGGGCAGTGGAATTAAAGAAATAGGTGAAGATTCCTCTCCACGAGCTTGAAATCAAAAGTCAATATTGGGGGCTTCGGGGCTGTCGGTCGACCGGCGACACTGGGTCGGTCGAACGGAATTCCTACAGACTTCATATTTGGTATTCTACCAAAACCGGTCGACCGACCCTATAGTGGCGGTCGACCGAAAACCTGCAGACCTTGATTTTTTAGGTTCTGTCAATTCGGGTCGACCGGCCAAGGTGTGTTGGTCGATCGAAATGACCCATACCTGCAAAAATGAAGTGTTAGCCCAAAGAAACACATCCATAAGTCAAGAGCTTCATGTCCTCATCAATTCCATGCATTTTGGGTTTGGTTTAACTTAGTTTGTACATATGGAAGGTTCAAGGCATTAGAGCACTTGTCATTACATGAAATGTCCTTAAACAAGTTCAATGCTGACTCTTGAAGGTTATACATGAGATGCATTTATGAACAATGCAAAAGACTTATAGAACCTTCATTTGCAAGCCACATTCAAGCTAAAAGGTTTCATGTTTAAGGTGCATGAATGAAGTGAATTAAGGTGAGGTATATGAGATACACATGGTGAGATCGATGCTAAGACAAGGTAAGAGTCTCACCAATGATTCTTGACAGTAAGTGACATATACCACCTATTTTGGATTGTAGAAAAGCAAGGTGATTATCCACACGTTAGGTTCAACCAGGCGATCGTCATGATGTTTGATCCTGCAATCAGGATAGATAAGGTTTAATACCATGCTTGTTCACATTAAAGAGGTTATGAAACCTTTTGCCTCTTGTTCTTGTTCAAATTAAAGAGATTATGAAATCTCTTGTAAAATCAACAAAGTCACCCAAGGATCAAGACCATATAGCCCTACATTTAGCCCCCAAAAGCTCATTTGGCATCTTTACCATATGTCAACAACATGAATGCATATAGTCATCAGGAACAATGCAATCTTTCAAGCATTTTAGTTATCATCACATAATCACACATGAAGTTTAGTTATCATCAAAACCATAACTCAACATCCTACTATTGCTGTTGTTCCTATTCCTCATCCTCAATTTCTGATTCTTCTACATACATTCGCCCATAAAATTCCTGGACAAGGCTAGGATAATACCTGAAGTATCTAGTCACAAAATCAATCCACCCATATTGTATTTCAAAAACGGCACTTAAAATCTGGCAATATTTCATTCATCTCAACAAAATCGACCAACCGGGGGTCGATAATCGGTTCTGGGAGGATCTGCCATGCCCGTGGAGGTGCTGCTGGCAGTTGTGGGGGAGGAGCTTGTTCCTCATTTCTCTGAGCGCTGGATTCTCCCTGAGTAAGCCTTTGAGAGCTTCATCTAGGCGCCATCTAAACAGAGAATCTAGGTGGAAACCCTTGGATCTGCAAACCTCTACCCGTGGGAGAAGATGGAGACTGGAGGACACATAGAGACGATGGAAGAACCTTCACCTCAATCTGGAGCTCAAGGAAAAAGCTTTGGAGCCGCACACGCCGCCGGAGTGAGTTCATCCGAAAGACGACGAACAAGCCGGATCTTGTGTGGATAGAAGATGTGTAATGCCCGGGATTCTTACCGGATTCTTATTAGGTCTTTTGGATCTTCTTCGGAGAGTTTTGGATCGCTTTTGTGGGTCTTGAGTTGAGTTCTACGCTCCGTGTGGGTTTTTCTCTCGTACTAGTTACGAAAATCTGCGGTGAGTTTATTTCTCAGTTCATCGACTCGTGGTCACCGCAGTTGTGATGTACTCATCGAGAGGATCGTTTCGACTATTTTTGCGTATTTTCTGAATTAGTCTATTTTTGGGCTAATTATCGAATTTTTGGAAATTAGGAAAATTTCCTAATTTCTTTCTTTTTCTTTCCTTCCTCTCTCCTCCCTTCTCATTTCGCCGCCGCGACCTCTCTCTCCCGTTTTCTCTCTTCTCTCGCCCTTCCGGCTCTGGCTGCAGATGGAGGAGGCTCGGGTAGGTAGAGGAGATGCCGTGGGGATGGTCGGATGCGCGAAGGGGCGAGGATCGGATCAATTTTTACGCGATACCGAACGGTGGATTCAAAGCCGACGGTCGAGCTCGCGACGTAGTTTTCGGTGTGGTTTAGTCGCTTCGGTGCACAGTTTCTTCGGTGGAGGTAGGGAGACGGATCACTTACTTCTCCTCTACATTTTCCCAGCAATTTTGTGTTGTTCGGTGCTAGAACGGGCAAGTTTAGGCTCATTTAGGTAAAATTGTGATTTTAGGAGTTCGTAGTGTTTGGCAAAAAATGGCGACCATTTTTAGTATAATTGGTATCAAACGAACCGCTGGGATGGCTGGATCCCATTCCCGCAAGTTTTGTCGTGATTGGTCGTCATTCGGGGCCGGTAGGAGTCCGGGAACCCTGGTGACCCGATTAGGGTTGATTCGTCGAAATCGCCCCGATCCCTCGATTCGTCTGTTGCATGTGGTCCTTCCGGCTTGTGGAAGGCTTTTCTCGTCGTCCTGTACCGATTCCCCTGCATTTCGGCGTGAATGGGGCATGGAACGGGCCGATTCGGCCTTTTCCCTTGTTTTCCCGCCGTGTCGCTTTAGCGGCCGTTCCAGAGACCGCCACAGTCTCTGGCGGCCCTACGATAGACCGCCACACCGTTGGGCGTGTCGGTGAGTTCTAGGCTGGGTTAGCGTGACGGCCCACTCTTCGATCGTCACGTGCCTCTGGCGCCCCTATTCTGGTGCGTCATAGCCTTGTCATTTCTCGATGTTCGTGTATGTCGGTTCGCTCTAGCGGTTCTATCTTTGACCACCAGAGCACTATAGCGCGCCACTCTGAGGCTGCCACAGTATGTTTGACCGGGTCAATGTTTTATGTCGGTTGGCTCTAGGGGCCCAACCCTCATGCGTCGGAGTCGTGTAGCGCACCTCTATTAGGCCGCTATAGGTCCGTCTATCTTAGGTTCGTATCTTAGGGCGATTTGTGTGGCGGTTCATTCTTTGACCGCCAGGTCCGTGTAGCATGACTATATTAGACCGCTACAGTGGTTTACCACGGTTTGGGGTCAACTGTGTCTAGCGGCCTATTCCTTGACCGCCACTGTGCCCTGGCGGCCAAACCCTTGACCGCCAGAGTCCTTGTACCTCCGTGAGTGCGGCGACTTCTTCCTTGACTACTTATGCCATTAAGCGGCCGAGGGATAGATCGGTCGTCTCCCATAGGTTGGTTTACTGGTGTTTCAATTTCTTATATGTCTTGGCTTGACCTTGTGGTCTGCCCACTGTCCCGTGGATGTCTCTTGACATCCTTTGAGGGCTAAGACTACATTAAAAGGTAGCTAGGAGGTTTCTTGCTTGAAGTAGGATTCTCTTTCCTACTATAGAGTAGTCATTGTCTGGTTCTGGTCAACCGAGGGTGGCCCAGTGGTTGACAGGTAACCTTGTGTGTGTCTCATGATTTCGTCCAGTCCGAGACATGGTTCTGGATGCCTCGAGGTATCGTCTTACCTCGATTTATGTGTCCTGATGTGTTGAGAGTCTTGTTGATCCTTCAGGTCTCCGTGTGTCATTTTCTATGATCGTTTCCTCTGGCTTAGGATTAGATCGATTGGCGGCTTGTACCGCTTTGTACAACAATCTTGACCTGAGTCTTCTGACTCAAGGATCATTGTGTTTGCAGGCCTAGTTGATTGTCCTAAGTCCGGTGGCAGTCCAGTATGCTACCTCGTGTCCTGTACTTCGTAGTACGTACGACAGTGCTTCTTCGCCTGTCTGTACTACAGCACTTCTGTTTCAGAGTTCTGTGTCTTGTGAGCCTCCACTAGTCATAGCATGTCGACACGTTCCAGTGTTGGCCCACCTAGGAGTGGTGGTACGGTAGTTCCGAGGTATAGTTTATAAGCTAATTTTCGTGGGCTCCCTTGCCTAGTAGTAGCGTCCAGCTAGGGGAGAAAACTAGCAAGAGGCCTGGCTCAAGGCATTAAGCTTGTGTGTGCACACGTAGTCAGGGGCTTGGACTAGCGTCGACGGGTGTTACCCTGTCTAGTCACTCGTTACTGTAGTCCCATTCTGGTTCTGAGCATGTCGTAGTCTCTGTAGTGCTTCAGGCGGCATTGTAGACGAGACACTTGTAGGCGCATCATAAGACATCAGTGGACGCAGCTGGCTTTTCTTCTAATGAGGAGGTGCTTCCGTCACGTGACACGTGACTCTCACGTTTCTCGTACATCGTGACCTTTCCGGGTTGGCCTTCTCGTGATCTTACTCGAGGTCAGTGTTGTGTCGTGTGCACGATGTTCTAGTCATGTGTGTGTGTGTGGTCGTGTCTAGAAGAGCGTGCACGGTAATCGAATCGTGTATGATTTAGGGCATCTATGTCTGTCTAGGTCTTTTCTAGGCTCTTTTTGCCTGTCTTTGTAGGCCCGACAGATCAGCAACTCCTGACTTTGTCAGATCAGAGTTCACCTTCCTGTTGCTGTCTGGAGTAGTTTGGGAGGCCAAGGTTAGTTCGGCAGTTGTGTTTTCGTTCAGGTACGGCTTCATTTCCCTTTTCTTTTAGTTGCTCTACTCCTTCCGTTTCTGGTTTTCTTTTACAACTTTCTAGTTCTAGTTTAGCTCTCCTGCTGTTTACCTGCTATTTTAACATGTTACTGCATTATTTTTCAGTGGGGATCCACGTCACCCCTACTGGGCTAGTGACACGAGGCTCTCCCAGAGGTTGGTTTACCGGTGTTTCAATTTCTGATATGGCTTGGCTTGACCTTGTGGGCTGCCCACTGTCCCGTGGATGTCTCTTGACATCCTATGAGGGCTAAGACTACATTAGATGGTAGCCATGAGTTTTCTTGCTTGAAGTAGGATTCTCTTTCCTACTGTAGAGTAATAATTGTCTGGTTCCGATCAACCCCAGGTGGCCCGGTGGTTGACGGGTAACATTGTGTGTGTCTCTGCGGTTTTGTCCAGTCCGAGACATGATTCTGGATGCCTCGAGGTATCATCTTACCTTGGTTTGCATGTCCAGGTGTGCTGAGGGTCTTGTTGATCCCTCAGGTCTCTGTGTGTCATTTTCTACAATCGTTTCCTCTGGCTTAGGATTAGACCGATTGGCAGCTTGTACCGCTTTGTATAACGATCTTGACCTGAGTCTTCTGACTCAAGGATCATTGTGTCTGCAGGTCTAGTTGATTGTCCTGAGTCTGGTGGCAGTCCAGTATGCTACCTCGTGTCCTGTACTTCATAGTACGTACGACAGTGCTTCCTCGCATGTCTGTACTACAGCACTTCTGTTTCAGAGTTCTGTGTCTAGTGAGCCTTCACTAGTCGTAGCATGTCGACACGTTCCAGTGTTGGCCCACATGGGAGTGGTGGTACAGTAGTTGCCGCGGTATGGTTTGTAAGCTAATTTTCGTGGGCTCCCTTGCCTGGTAGTAGCGTCCTGCTAGGGGAGAAAACTAGGTAGAGGCCTGGCTCAAGGCATTGAGCTTGTGTGTGCACACGTGGTCAAGAGCTTGGACTGACGCCGACGGGTGTTACCCTGTCTAATCACTCGTTACTGTAGTCTTGTTCTGGTTCTGAGCGTGTCGTAGTCTTTGTCGTGCTTTAGGCGGCTTTGTAGATGAGACACTTGTAGGCACAGCATAAGACGCCAGTGGACGCA
Source organism: Amorphophallus konjac (assembly GCA_022559845.1). NCBI lineage: Eukaryota > Viridiplantae > Streptophyta > Magnoliopsida > Alismatales > Araceae > Amorphophallus > Amorphophallus konjac. Next base: position 209,386,012 of record CM040118.1, read on the forward strand.
GCTGGTTGTTCTTCTAGTGAAGAGGTGCTTTCGTCACGTGACACGTGACTCTCGCGTTTCTCATACGTCGTGACCTATCCAAGTTGGCCTTCTCGTGATCTTGCTCGAGGTCAGTGTTGTGTCGTGTGCACGACGTTCTAGTTGTGCTGTGTGTGGTAGTGTCTTGAAGAGCATGCATGACAATCGAGTCGTGTACGCTTTAGGGCGTCTGTGTCTATCTAGGTCTTTTCCAGGCTCTTTTTGCCTATCTTTGTAGGCCTGGAAGATCGGCAGCTCCTGACTTTGTCAGATCAGAGTTTGCCTTCCTGTTGCTGTCTGGAGTAGTTTGGGAGGCCGAGGTTAGTTCGGCAGCCGTGTTTTCGTTCAGGTACGGCTTCTTTTCCATTTTTTTTAGCTGCTCTAATCCTTTCGTTTCCTATTTTCTTTTACAGCTTTCTAGTTGTAGTTTAGCTCTCTTGTTGTTTACCTACTGTTTTAGCGTGTTACTGCGTTATTTTTCAGTGGGGATCCGCGTGACCCCTACTGGGCCAGTTACACGAGGCTCTCCCAGAGGTTGGTTTACCGGTGTTTCAGTTTCTGATATGTCTTGGCTTGACCTTGTGGTCTGCCCACTGTTCCGTGGATGTCTCTTGACATCCTATGAGGGCTAAGACTACATTAGACGGTAGCCAGGAGTTTCCTTGCTTGAAGTAGGATTCTCTTTCCTACTGTAGAGTAGTCATGGTGGGGACACCGGGACCACTACTGGGCCCACTACTCGGAGCCGACGCCGCACTGCCCCCGACACCGAGCTTATGGCTCAGAGATCCTTCCTGAAGACTCGGCTTACGGCTACGGTAGTTATATTGCGTAATGAGTATATGTATTTGTGTGTATGTATACATGTATTTTTCTTTTCATCTTATTAGGCTAGTCTAAGTCAAATAAACATGTGTGTTTTGTGTATTTTATTTGGTTAAAACCCCCAAGTCAAAAGTTAGGTAAGTAAGCTTGTTTTATTAGGCTAAGGACATATGTGCTAGTTGTAAAGTTTGAAAGGTGTGGTTGCTATAGCCTCCCTCCTATATAAAGGGAGGCCAATGCTTGTTACGTATGATTTGATGAATAGAATGAAAGGTTTGATTTATGCATGAGAGAGTTTCCCCTCTTTCATTTCCTTCCCTCTTTCTCCTTGTGAGTTTGAGTGTCGCCCGGTGTGAGACCGTCCGACGTGATGCCGAGCTGTGTGAGATAGCAGTTATCCGTTCCCGTTATGTTCGCGTCCCGGAGTGCCGTCGATCCATTCCCACGTCGCCGCCGAGTCAAATTGGTATCAGAGCCTAGCAATGGCGTCTCCGACGACCCGACGTCGTCTCTCTTTCTCTCTCTAGATTGGTAGAAGTGAAAAAAAAAGAAACAAAAAAAGAGTAGTTGAGTTCTGTTGGTTGAGAGAAAGGAGTGGAAAAAAAAGAGAGAAAAAAAATATTTAGAGATCCTATCATTCGGTTGAGAGATAGAGGTTGAGAGAAAAAAAAATCTGAGAAAAAAAAATTGAGACAGAAAAAAAGAAAAAAAATAGTTTTCTTTCTCTCTCCGTTACTCTCTCTCTCTGCTCTCTCTCTCCCGTAAGTCTCTCTCTCTCTTTCTCTCTCTATCGCGCTCCATCTCTCTCTCTCTATTCCCACTCTCGATTCTCTCTCTGTTACCCCTTCTCTCTCTACCTGTTACTCTCTCTTTCTCTCTCGATTCTCTCTGTCTGTTTCTCTCTCTCTCATCAAAAGTAATTCGCCCACCCGCTGCACCCTCGTCACCCGTGCCATTTCAAAAGAGAATCGCGGCCGCAACGGCCCAGCCCCCGCCGCTTCGCACAACCGCCCACGGCCAGAGCCTCGCCGCCCGTGCCGCGAACCGGTCGCCCCGCCTGCGAGCCCCGTCCGCCCGGCTTCTCCCAAGGGGCCCACGCCCGCCTCCGCCAGCAGCCGCAACGGCCATACGCCCCGCCGCTGCTAGCGTTCACCCAGCCCGAAGGCCGCCCAGCACACCAGCGCCTCCGCGCCCGCTGGCCCCGTCCGCCCGGCCCCATCCGTGCATGGCCGCCGCATGCGTTCGCCCCGAGCAGCCCCTGTGACCCCCCCTCCAATCGCAGCGACACCCGCAGCCACCTCCTCACAGCCGCCACACCCTCCTCTGCGCGAACCCCCCCTCTCACCTGCACGATCGCCGACCCCCTCCCCTCTGGCTCCCTGTGCCCAGCTTGCAACCACCACAGCCGCCTTCTCCACCCCGGCTAAACACCACCGGCCACCTCCGCACACCGCCGGCCAGCTCCACCGTCACACCGGCCCTGCTAACCACGCTGTCCTCTCCGCCTCACCCCTGCACGTCTCTCTTCCCCTACAAGGCACACCCCCACCTGCTAGCCCAGCTCCCTCCCTGTTTCCTCCCCACGCCGCATGCACATCCCTTCACTCGGTTCACGTTCCCCTCCACCTCCCGCGGCCAACCTCTCCATCGTCAGCACCATCCCTCGTGGCCAACCACCCTCTCCACGTTGGCCGCCCCTTCCCCCGCCTGGTTTGACTGCCAGACGCGCCCACCCTCGTTGACTCAAGCCCCCTCCAGCCGTGTGTTTCACGCGTAAGCTTTTAATATATATATATATATATATAATATGTGGGAGAAATCAAAATAAAATTAAAAAAGGGAGATTTAAAGAAAAAAAGGGAGCTTGCAAAGTCATAAAGAGTGGTTGAAAAAAAAAGGTCGGTGAAGTGTTGAAAAAAAAAGAGAAAGGGTTGAAAGTCAAAAAGAACAAAAAAGAACAAAAATTGAAAAATAGTGATTAAAAAAGTATTTATATATCTATATACCTATATTATTTGATTAATTTATTGTGGCATTACAAGTCAACAACAATGGCCTAATCGGTGCCAAGGTCACCCGATAATCAACAGAAGGCCCATGATTTACGGAGTTTAAGTGACCGTGAGTCTCCCTGTGCGGAGAAATCTTGGATTGATTTGTTCCCCTATGCGGGAAAATTTTAAGTTAAGTGGTTTTGTAATAAATTAAATCCTCCCTGTGCGGAGTGAATTCATTATAACCGTGAAGCTTCATCGACGCCGTGCGGGCACGCACGTCCCCGCTCGCCTTCATCTCCGATTGGAGCTTGACTTCTCAGTCAGCTACGTACGTGCCCCAAATCACTTGCTTATTTAGTATCCTTCTCGTTTGCCGTGCGATGAAGTGAGCGAGAGCCCGATCCATGCAGCCAGTCCCCTGAGTGCATCGCTGTGGACGGAGAGAAGAGAGCTTGCTTGCACCCATCCTTAGGCCCTAGACTGCCGCATTAAGACACCCTAATTGTCAGGAGGTAGTTCCACAACTACTTCGCCTACGGGCGAGCAACTTTTCCCTGACCGAGCCCTTCAAATTAACCCTTTGCATATCAGCTGGGTCCACAACTTGCTAATTTTTGGTCTCAGGATTGCATCACCTAGGTCCAAGCTCGTGCATGCCACGTTGGTCTAGGAATTCATCAGGCCGTCTAGAACGCATGGAATAGGAAAGATATATGGCTGATCCTGACCTCATCGCCCAGTTTGAGGGAATGGATGTAATATTTGATGGCACGCATGTCGAGTACATGCAGGTAGGAGACATTTTTGAGAGTTCTAGCCAGAAAAGATTGGGTGTAGTTGGCTGTATCTCAACATCCCAAGAGGACGATTGGCGTCGAACCTCTATCTTTCAAACCTACATCATGGTGAACTCTCATCCTTGTAAGGTAATCCTTGACAACGGGAGCTGTATCAATGCAGTCTCTTCAGACTTTGTCTCCCGTTTAGGTCTACCTACGCACCCTCATCCAAGGCCATACAACGTGGCTTGGGTCGATGACACTTCTATCACAGTCACCACCACATGTGTCATTCCCATCCAATTCCAGTCCTACCAAGGACAAATCTTATGTGACGTAATGCCTATGAAGGCCGGGAGCGTCATCTTAGGACGACCATGGATCTATGATGTAGACCTCGCTACATTTGGTCGGTCCAATCAGTGTTCCTTCTCCTATAACGGGAAGAAGATTCAGTTGTACCCAGTACCCCCAAAGGTGACCCCAGGAAAGAGTTCCACCTCCACCCCCACTGGAACTCCCAAAGTTCAGGAGAGTCCCCAAACTCCCATTGAAGGAAAACCTCCCCTTCCTTCTTCTCCTGCATCTATCACACCCGTTTCTGAGGCTCCTAAGGTTAGTCATGACCTAGTTAGGTGCCTTGACTCCATGAATGTTGGTGAGCTAGACATAGAGGTTGTTGAGGGTGCCCCTGTTTTGACTGTTGACGTCACCATCACACCCAGGGAGTCCCGAGTCTTAGTCCCAACTAAAGACCCGGCCATACTGCTGGACTTTCAAGGCATCGTTCCCGAGGACTTGCCTTCTCAACTCCCTCCCATGCGTGATGTACAACACGCTATTGAGCTTGCCCCTGGGTCCACCCTACCCAACCTTCCCCTCGAGTCTAGACTGTCCAAGTCAGCCGAAGAGTTTGCACAACACGTCATTAGTCTGCATGAGTTAGCTGATTCGCATAGACGTCACCATGAATCTCAAGAAGGTGACTTGGTTATGGTACGGGCCCGGCCCCAACGACTCCCCTCAGGAGCCGTTAAAAAGTTACAAGCTTGTAGTGATGGTCTCTTCCCAATCCTGCGGAAGATTGGCGCCAATGCCTATGTTGTGAACTTACCTCCCGAAGAAGGGATTAGCTCGACCTTTAATGTGGCAGACCTAGTGGCCTACAAGGAACCCACAGCGATTCCTAGTGACCTTTTCGAGCCTTCTCCTCCCCTTGCGAGTGAGCCCACCCCTGTGCGTCCCACATCCTTGAGAGCACCACGCGAGCATATTGAGAGGATACTGGATGAGCAGGTGACCACTACACGGAGCAGGGAGTACCAGCGCTACCTTGTCCGCTGGCGGGACCGTCCACCATCTGATGATTCCTGGATTAGCCGAGAAGATCTGCAGCGCCTCGATCCAGATCTGCTGGAGCACTACCACAGTAGTGTCCCCCCTTACTTGACGGAGTCGAGTTCCAGCCGCCCCGGGAGGGTTGGTTGGGACACCGGGTCCACTACTGGGCCCATTACTCGGAGCCGACGCCGCACTGCCCCCGACACCGAGCTTATGGCTCGGAGATCCTTCCTGAAGACTCGGCTTACGGCTACGGTAGTTATATTGCATATTGAGTATATATATTTGTGTGTATGTATACATGTATTCCCACATGTATTTTTCTTTTCGTCTTATTAGGCTAGTCTAAGTCAAATAAACATGTTTGTTTTGTGTATTTTATTTGGTTAAAACCCCCAAGTCAAAAGTTAGGTAAGTAAGCTTGTTTTATTAGGCTAAGGACATATGTGCTATTTGTAAAGTTTGAAAGGTGTGGTTGCTATAGCCTCCCTCCTATATAAAGGGAGGCCAATGCTTGTTACGTATGATTTGATGAATAGAATGAAAGGTTTGGTTTATGCATGAGAGAGTTTCCCCTCTTTCATTTCCTTCCCTCTTTCTCCTTGTGAGTTTGAGTGTCGCCCGGTGTGAGACCGTCCGGCGTGAGGCCGAGCTGTGTGAGATAGCAGTTATCCGTTCCCATCCTGTTCACGTCCCGGAGTGCCGTAGATCCATTCCCAGGTCGCCGTCGCGTCAAGTCATTGTCTGGTTCCGGTCAGCCACGGGTGGCCCAGTGGTTTACGGGTAACCTTGTGTGTGTCTCGGTTGTTTCGTCCAGTCCGAGACATGGTTCTGGATGCCTCGAGGTATCATCTTACCTCGTTTTGTATGTACAGGTGTGCCGAGGGTCTTGTTGATCCCTCAGGTCTCCGTGTGTCATTTTCTACGGTTGTTTCCTCTGGCTTAGGATTAGACCGATTGGCGGCTTCTACCGCTTTGTACAACGATCTTGACCTGAGTCTTCTGACTCAAGGATCATTGTGTCTGCAGGTCTAGTTGATTGTCCTGAGTCGGTGGCAGTCCGGTATGCTACCTCGTGTCCTGTGCTTCGTAGTACATACGATAGTGCCTCCTTGCCTATCTATACTACAACACTTCTTTTTCAGAGTTCTGTGTCTAGTGAGCCTACACTAGTCGTAGCTTTTCGACACGTTCCAGTGTTGGCCCACCTGGGAGTGGTGGTTCAACAGTTCCCACGGTACGGTTTGCAAGGTAGTTTCCGTGGGCTCCCTTGCCTGGTAGTAGCATCCGGCTAGGGGAGAAAACTAGCTAGAGGTCTGGCTCAAGGCATTGAGCTTGTGTGTGCATACGTGGTCAGGGGCTTGGACTGACGTCGACGGGCGTTACCCAATCTAGTCACTCATTACTGTAGTCCCATTCTGGTTCTGAGCGTGTCGTAGGCTCTATCGTGCTTCATGTGGCATTGTAGACGAGACACTTGTAGGCGCAACATAAGACGTCAGTGGACGCTGCTGGCTGTTCTTCTAGTGAGGAGGTGCTTCCGTCACGTGACACGTGACTCTCGCGTTTCTTGTACGTTGTGACCTTTCCGGGTTAGCCTTCTCGTGGTCTTGCTCGAGGTCAGTGTTGTGTCGTGTACACGTCATTCTAGTCGTGTGCGTGTGTGGTCGTGTCTAGAAGAGCGTGCATGGCAATCGAGTCGTGTATACTTTAGGGCGTCTGTGCCTGTCTAGGTCTTTTTTAGGCTCTTTTTGCCTGTCTTTGTAGGCCCGGCAGATCGGCAACTCCAGACTTTGTCAGATCATAGTTCGCCTTCTTGTTGCTGTCTGGAGTAGTTTGGGAGGCCGAGGTTAGTTCAGCAGCCGTGTTTTTGTTCAGGTACGGCTTCTTTTTCCTTTTCTTTTAGCTGCTCTACTCCTTCCGTTTCTAATTTTTTTTATAGCCTTCTAGTTATAGTTTACCTATCCTGCTGTTTACCTGCTATTTTAGCGTGTTACTGCGTTGTTTTTCAGTGGGGATCCGCGTGACCCCTACTGGGCCAGTGACACGAGGCTCACCCCTGCTTTTCAGGTGGGTGGCGTCTTCTGCTTCCGCGGTTCCTGGTATGACGAGTTCGTAGTTGCCAGCGGTACCTGCGTCGGACTTCCACCGACCACAGTGTACGCCCTTCTTTTCTGTTGACTGTACTGCTTGTCTTTCCTTTGGACTGGACTCTGGTATAATTGTCAATTTGAAACTATTAATTAAAAAGTAATTTTATTTCTGCTACTTTAGTAAACTGATCTAATGAAATTTAATTGCTTACTATTATATCTATGTGTCTTCAATGTACTACACGCCATTCCTTTTTCCCTTCGGAACTTTACAACTCTTGGGAGGCTTCACGGGTTCCAAGTGGTATCGGGTCTACTCGGTAGTCCTATCGGGTATATCCGGTATCCGGGATCCGGGTCATCATAGGTGGTATCAGAGCATTGTTGTGTTAAGTACATGGGAATCCGAGGTATACTATTTTCAGAGTCCTGAAAGTCCAGTATAGTCTTCAGCTGGCATTAGGTTTCGTGATTCCTTGTCATTTTGTTTTCCCGATAGATGTCATCGTGGCATGGGTCGTGTTGCCTTTCCTGTGAGACGTAAACGACATTGCTTTGTTTTGGAGGTGTCAGACTTGTGTTCACATGTGTCGTGCTCGATCCAGAGCATGTACTTATGATTATGGTCTGACTATGTCCCTCTGACTTGTGTTTCTCGAGACTCGCACTGTTTCAAGTTGTGTCTTGGCGTTGTTCTTCCCTGCTTCTCCTTTGCTAGTACTTAAATTTCAAGGATGAAATTTCTTAATGGAGGGGAGGATGTAATGCACTCGATTCTTACCCGATTCTTATTAGGTCTTTCGGATCTTCTTCGGAGAGTTTCGGATCGCTTTTGTGGGTCCTGAGTTGAGTTCTATGATCCGTGTGGATTTTTCTCTCGTACTAGTTACGGAACCCTACGGTGAGTTTATTTCTCTGTTCATCAACTCGTGGTCGCCGCAGTTGCGATGTACTCGTCAAGAGGATCGTTTTGACTATTTTTATGTATTTTATGAATTAGTCTATTTTAGAGTTAATTATCAAATTTTTGGAAATTAGGAAATTTTCCTAATTTCTTACTTTTTCTTTTCTTCCTCTCTCCTCCCTTCTCATTTCACCGTCGCGAACTCTCTCTCCCATTTTCTCTCTTCTCTCGCCCTTCCGGCTCCAGCTGCAGACGGAGGAGGCTCGGGTAGGTAGAGGAGATGTCGTGGGGAAGGTCGGATGCGCGAAGGGGCGAGGATCGGATCAGTTTTGGTGCGATACTGAACGGTGGATTCAAAGCCGACGGTCGAGCTCGCGACGTGGTTTAGTCGCTTCGGCGCACGGTTTCTTCGGTGGAGGTAGGGAGACGGATCACCTACTTCTCCTCTACATTTTTCCTACAATTTTGTGTTGTTCGGTGCTAGAACGGGCAAGTTTAGGCTCGTTTAGGTAAAATTGTGATTTTAGGAGTTCGTAGGGTTTGGCAAAAAATGGCAACCATTTTTAGTATAATTGGTATCAAATGAACCGCTGGGATGTCTGGATCCCATTCCTGCAAGTTTTGTCGTGATTGGTCGTCATTCGGGGCCGGTAGGAGTCCGGGAACCCTGGTGACCCGATTAGGGTTGATTCGTCGAAATCGCCCCGATCCCTCGATTCGTCCGTTGCATGTGGTCCTTCGGGCTTGTGGAAGGCTTTTCTCGTCGTCCTGTACCGATTCCCCTGCATTTCGGCGTGAATGGGGCATGGAACGGGCCGATTCGGCCTTTTCCCTTGTTTTCCCGCCGTGTCGCTTTAGCGGCCGTTCCAGAGACCGCCACAGTTTCTGGCGGCCCTATGATAGACCGCCACACTGTTGGGCGTGTCGGTGAGTTCTAGGCTGGGTTAGCGTGACGGCCCACTCTTCGACCATCACGTGCCTATGGTGCCCCTATTCTGGTGCGTCACAGCCTTGTCATTTCTCGATGTTCGCGTATGTCGGTTCGCTCTAGCGGTTCTATCTTTGACCGCCAGAGCACTATAGTGCGCCACTCTTAGGCCACCACAGTATGTTTGGTCGGGTCAATGTTTTATGTCGGTTGGCTCTAGGGGCCCAACCCTCATGCGTCGGAGTTGTGTAGCGCGCCTCTATTAGGCCGCTATAGGTCCGTTTGTCTTAGGTTTGTATCTTAGGGCGATTTGTGTGGCGGTTCATTCTTTGACCGCTAGGTCCGTGTAGCACGACTATATTAGACCGCTACGGTGGTTTACCGCGGTTTGGGGTCAACTGTGTCTAGCGGCCTATTCCTTGATCGCCACAGTGCGCTGGCGGCCCAACCCTTGACCGCCAGAGTCCTTGTACCTCCGTGAGTGCGGCGACTTCTTCCTTGACTACTTATGCCATTAAGCGGCCGAGGGATAGATCGGTCGTCTCCCAGAGGTTGGTTTACCGGTGTTTCAGTTTCTGATATGTCTTGGCTTGACCTTGTGGTCTGCACACTGTACCGTGGATGTCTCTTGACATCCTATGAGGGCTAAGACTACATTAGAAGGTAGCAAGGAGGTTTCTTTCTTGAAGTAGGATTCTCTTTCCTACTATAGAGTAGTCATTGTCTGGTTCCGGTCAACCCAGGGTGGCCCAGTGGTTGACAGGTAACCTTGTGTGTGTCTCGTGATTTCGTCCAGTCCGAGACATGGTTCTGGATGGCTCGAGGTATCATCTTACCTCGATTTGCGTGTCCCAGTGTGCTGAGAGTCTTGTTGATCCCTCAGGTCTCCGTGTGTCATTTTCTACGGTCGTTTCCTCTGGCTTAGGATTAGGCCGATTGGCAGCTTGTACCGCTTTGTACAACGATCTTGACCTGAGTCTTCTGACTCAAGGATCGTTGTGTCTACCGGTCTAGTTGATTATCCTGAGTCCGGTGGCAGTCTAGTATGCTACCTCGTGTCCTGTACTTCATAGTACGTACGACAGTGCTTCCTCGCCTGTCTATACTACAACACTTCTGTTTCAGAGTTATGTGTCTAGTGAGCCTCCACTGATATGCGCAGCGTAGAGTGATATAGAAGGGGGGGATGAATAGATCACTCCCTAAAATTAAATTCTCAGCGGTAAATCACAACTTCTATTTCTCAACCCTTCAGATACAGCGAAAGTAATAGCTAAGGCAGACAATAACCAAGACAGAAGAAAGAAGTGAGATCGAGAGAGCTGTTCACAGTGAAACAAAATGCCAAACAGAAGGAGAGCAACACAACGATAACAGGCAAACCATAGAAGAGGCAGGGAGTTTTTAAGGTGGTTCGATTGCAGTTCACAATCTACATCCACCCCTCACTCCAAACCAGAGTGAGGCTTCAACTAGCGAAGGCTAGAACAGCAGACTCAGTCTGCAAACATATGCTGCTGAATAGCTTGACAAATCAAGGGAAACAAATCCCTCAACCCAAGCTCTGAAACCCACAGAAGCTTGACACCTGGACCTGCTTCCCGCAAGACCAGAACCGGAGATGAATCTCCCTTCCTCCAAACCGGAGGCAACCTGCTAGTGACAGCCCGCCACTGGCAAACCAGAGATCACATATCTCTCTTCCTCTGAAGCCCAGAGGGAAACCGGAGAATCTCTCCCTTCCTCCAAACACTGGAGGGTAACACGATGGAATAAGAAAGATGAAGTGAAAAATAGAAAAACAAAACAATCGATGAAGACAATAGTTTCTGAAAACCAAGAACAATGTAGCTTCCGAAACAGCAGATCTTCACAGTCACAGACTCTTCTCTCTCTCTCAAATACTTTTCTCTTAGATCAATTCTCTCAAATTCTTCTCTTTGTCTTCTCTCTGGAACGTGGAGGCTCTCTCTATTCTTCTTCTGCTCAGGCACTAATTCTTCTCAGCTTTTCTCCAGTTCAGGTTCTTTTGATCGTAGAGGACTTCCTTTTATATGGCTTTCGACCTAAATTCCATGACTTCACTCGTGTGGCGTGAGTGGGGCTCGTTCCCTTCTTTTCCAGAGCAACCTCGGATCACGTGCCAGGCACCAACCTCGGATCACATGCCCAATCATGAGCCTGAATCATCTGTAGGAAGAGAAGAAAGGGATGCAACGAGTTAGTTCAGGTTTTGAACTAGGCGTGTACAGACTTTAGATGCAGCATATAGGCAAGTATGTACAATGTGAGAATGTGTAAACTTTGAATGCCTGTATGCGACCTCAATGTACAGACTTGCGGGATGCAATGTAGTATGCACATTGAAAATGGATGCACTTAGATGCCGTCAATAAGATGATGTACAGAGTTGACAAATGATGCATGAACAAGCCATAGCAAATGTATAGACTTAACCGATGTGAACACAGGCTGTACACACTTTGATTGCGTGCATGAGAAAGTAGTGTACAGACTTGCTGTGAAGAATAATGCCCAAATGCAGTGTATGGACTTAACGTGAATGCTAGAAGATGCTAAGTGAGACGGATGTATAGACTTTGATGTATGCATAGACTTGTATGAAGAACAGACTGTACAGACTTCCGGCTCAACTGCGAACTGAGCTAAAGAGTGTATAGACTTGATGAATGCGATGCAGACACACAGAGTGTATAGACTTGAAGTGAAAGCGAAGCTAAAGCATGCAGAACGATGTATAGACTTTGAAGCATGTGAACACGGCGCTGTACAGACTTATGTATGCATGGATGCACTGACAAAGCCATGAGCCAAGTGGCGATGTATAGACTTGTGTTATGCACCCAGATAATGTATAGACCTGCACATAGAGACGCTGCATGAGACGATGCACGACACGATGCAATGTATAGACTTGGTCTTACAATGCATAGACTTGAAAGATGATGCATGAGACGATGCATGAGACGATGCATTGTATAGACTTAGCGATGAAAAGGCTGGAGTTAAGCAAACAATGTATAGACTTCAAAGTATGCGCAATGCAAAGGCTGTACAGACTTCAATGTAAAGACTTTGAACGTGTGTGCTGGCAATGTATAGACTTGATCTGAAGGATTGCACAGCCATTGGAATGTACAGACTTTGAAAGCGTGTATAGACTTTGATGCCCAAATGCAATGTATGGACTTGTGTGTGCAGGGCAGACAGTGTATAGACTTGCAATGCGTGAGACGCTGAATGAGACGGTCGGATGTACAGACTTGGCTAATGCATGAAGCACATGATGTAACAATGTATAGACTTGATGCAGCATCAAAGTACCCATGTGCAGACTTTGTGCAGTCTACAGGCAATGTGTAGACTTGCACATATGCATGAACAGCACTGTCCTAAATGATCAAGCATGAATTGATCTAGAGATAAAAACAGATTGATTTATAGTGTGAGACATCATCAAAACTGTAGGGATGCAACAATCTCCCCCTTTTTGATGATGGCAACACTATGAATCAAGCAATATCAAGGCTTAAAAAGAAATTACAGCAGCTTTAACAATCAAGGAAAATTCAAAGCAAGTGCATGTAGACAAATTAAACACTACTGCTAAAACTCTTCTTTCTCCAAAACCACTCCCCCACAACTCACTCTCAGATATTGTCATGACAAACTATTCTCCCCCACAGCTCATGAACAATTCATGACCTACTGATATTGCAAAATCTCTCTCCCCCTTTGACATCATCAAAAGGAAATGAATGATATATGAGAGTGCTAGAGACATGAGGAAGAAGTATAGTAACAGCTTAGTGTAGAAAGACACGAGCAAGTCTTAAGAGAATAAGTGAGGTGCTAAACTCAAGTGAAGATTCTTGAGCTCCAGTAAACAATAGAGAGCTAGAATGAGAGAAAAGTTTATCAACATACATAGTATATGATTTAGAACAGAGGTGAACAAGTATGGCATGACATAGCTGAACAAGCAACTATCCCAGAAGATAATAAGAGACAAAGTCAGAGAAGGTGTTCTCAAGGTATTGAGGACAAGTAATCCATTAAAGTGTATAACGACAAGGGATTTTGAGGTGATTTTCAAGAAGACCAGTGAGTAAGTTGGTAATTCACTCTTTTGACATTAGGGAGACACCTTGATTAGAGGCCTGAATCCCCAGTTACTCAGTGTGAGTACCTCATTACTTCCTTTTTTTTGTTTAAAAGGAACATAGTTAGTAACTGTGGCTTTTGACATGAGGAAACACCTTGATTAGAGGCCAGAGTCCCCAGTTACTCACCAGCTAGCCACCATTGCTCTGTGATGGTCAGAATATTAATGTCATTTCTTTTCATCTTTTGTTAAGCATTTGACACCTCATGACATAGGAGAAAAACTTCATTTCATTGATGAAGCTCCCAGTTTCTCAGTGACCAAATCAAGACTTTTTTTTCATTCAGTTGATCCCTTGTGTTGAGAAGATGGAATGATTGAAAATAATACCAGAAGGACTATTTCTTGAAGTGAATCTTGACGACTAGATTTCAAGTTGTTTTGGTCAGTTATCAAGACATACAAGTTTCAGCCTGAACCAGAATCACTGACAATGTAGGAAGATATACTTTATACAATTAATCCTGATGTGACACAATATGCAGCGGAGGGCAATGAAACTATTTTGATGTGATACGACTCCCTTGGACCTAGGATAGCAAGCAGCACTATGAGTCGGCAACGTCGCACAAGCGGTTTCACTCGCGGAAGCACGCTCGGATCCGTAGGAGGACCGGCGATGGTGGTGAGGGTCCGAGTTTGGACCTTGCGGCTCCAAGGGTCGACCGGATAGGGATAGATCCCAATGGGCCAGGGATGCCCGATTTCACGGGTAGTCGGCACGCCGAGGGAGTGGGATGTAATGGCTCTCTCTCAACTCGCCCCGCGGTGAACACTCGATTGGATTGAATTGCGAATCGGACACTCGCCTCACCTCCGACGGTAACTAAGAGCGATACTAAGCTAAGCAACAGTAAAAACCAGCAAGGGAGAGTGGCCAAGAGCTCACCTGATCGGCGTGAAGATGCCGATCCCGGGCGGAGACGAGGGCGAGCGGGGAAGTGTGGTCCCCGCACACTGCGCCGATGTAGCTTCACAACCTGTTCAAGAGTACATGCACTACACCTCGCACAGGAGGGTGGTCTCGGGGGTGGGAATTGAATAATTACAGTAAACACTACCACCACGCAGGGTGGGGCGGTAAGCCGGCCAGGCGGGAAGGGGAGGGTGGGCCAAAACGGGTAGAAAAGAACTAAGGGAGTTGGTGCAGCTGGCTGGAATTCTGGACGGGAAGCCGCTGTTGCCGCCGTCCCGAGCTAGTCCGAACTCCGATTTCAAAGATTCCAACTCCTGGAGTTCCCTGACTTGATGCTGGTGATGTCTGAATTTTTGGGCGGCCTCTGGAGCCAGGGACTGGTAACACCAGCGACTGAACCGAGGCAGCGAGTGTGGTTTCTGGCCGGACCTGTTCTCTAACAGTAGGTTGCAGACACTGTGGTGAACTCTCCCGAACTCCGAATGGCACAAAACTAGCGGTGCTGTCTTCGTGGTTGAAGTAGCTTTTAGCAGGAGGTGGCGGGGCGATGATCCCAGGTCGGTGGTGACTTGGGTCCTGGGAAGAATGAACTCTGGTCGTTGCAGTCTGAAGAAACAAACCTGGACAGTGCAAGGGAGAAAATTCGTAACTCTGTCCCACGGTGTCCAAATGTCGATCCGCCTTCTGATCCTGAAAGAGGGCAGAGAGGAGAAGAACTTTGATGAAGAAACCCGAGTCAGGTTCGGCCTTGGTTGATCGTGGCACGTTGCTCTTTCTGGTTCTGATTCTCTGCAGAGGCTGCACCGTGGGGTTCTGGTTCGGTAGCAGCAGGTTGCAGATGCTGTCCCGGGCACTCCAGAACTCCGAATGGCACGAAACTGGTGGCGTCGTCTCCGTGGTTGAGGTGGCTTTCAGTAGGAGTCAACGGGGCTGCAATCTGAGGCCGTGGACGGTCGGTGTGCCCTGAAGAGTAGGCACTGGTCGCTGCAGACTGTAGGAGGCAGACCCGCGCGACCGAGGGAGAACATTTGTAACTCTGGGTCTCGGATGCCGAATTAAGTTCCGCCTCATGCTTCTGGTCGTGGACAGATGGAGGAAGAAACTTGAAGAAGAAACTTCAGCCTGATTCCTTCGCCGTTGGTCGTGAAGCAGCTTCCAATCGGGTTCAGGCTTTCTGCAGGTGGAGTCTGGCGCAGTCGGGGTAGAACAGCTCTCACGGTCGGCCACGAACTCGGAATGGAGTGATTCCACCTCGCCTGTGAAGAGGATAGGGAGGCCTTTCCAGAAAGGTAAGGTACGCCCTCACGTGTCTCCGTATGAACTCGGGGGAGCTTCTGCAAGACGTGCCTTCTTCTGCTACCTGCAGACTTGGCTAAGCAAAGGGGTGGTAGTGGAACTTGGTGAAAGGGAATGGGGTTTTAGCAATGGGGAAGGGTTGGAGGTGATGGTAGATGGGGGTGGAATGTGGGAGAATGATGAGAGGGGCGGAGCTGGTGGTCTGGAGGTGCAGGAGGGTGGAGGGGAGTGGAGGCCGAAGTTTGGAGAGGGGAGGGTGGAGGGGTCGGCCAAGGCAATGGGAGGGTGGAGAGGGTGGAGGGGGGGTCTACCCTAGGAGGGAGGGGAAGGGGGTGGACGACCTAGGGAGGTGGAGAGACTCCTTGGGGAGAGGAAAGGTTGTCTTGGATGTGGGAAGATGTGTGGGGAATAGGGAGGGTTGTCTAGGGAAGGTGAATGGTTGCTTGGGAAGGTGGAATGAGTAATGGGGAGAGTAATGGGATCTTGGGAGGTGAAGAGACTTGCCTAGGTGGCAAGTGAGGTGGCAAGGGTAAGGAGAGAGAGGGGGATTTCGAAATTTAGAGAGAGAGAGGGAGGAGAGAGAGGGGAATTCGCCCCTAGGAGAGAGAGAGAGAACTAGAGAGAGAGAGAGAGCTAGAGAGAGAGAGAAGACTCAAGGGGGATTCAAGTGGGTTTCAATTTTCATGTATTCATCAATTAGCTTCAAAATGAGGAGTTGGGGTCCTATATATAGGGAATCCCCAATTACATAGAAGTCCCTGGAAAATGGACTAATAACAGAAGACCAAGGGGTGGGGAAGGGGGCGCCCATGGGCCAGGCCCAATGAAATGGCCCATTAAGGCCTACAACCCACTAACCTATTAAACCACTTAATGAATCCTTGGACTTAGGTAAATGACTAACTAACTTAGATAATAGACTCAATAAAAGGAAAAAT
The DNA here is from genome assembly GCA_022559845.1 of Amorphophallus konjac. NCBI lineage: Eukaryota > Viridiplantae > Streptophyta > Magnoliopsida > Alismatales > Araceae > Amorphophallus > Amorphophallus konjac. The sequence continues at coordinate 209,402,233 of CM040118.1, forward strand.
TACATGATTATGACTCAAGAAAAATGTGGAAATTACATGGCAAGACTCAGAAAATGATGGCAAACAAAGTGGCGAGTAGCAAGACCCCACGGAGTGAAAGGGTAAGGGATGTCCCCATCATACTCCCGGGGTGCGGAGAACTCGACTCCGTCGAGTTAAGGGCCCACCGGGGGAGTAGCTCAGGACGACCCGCAATCTCCAAACTCAACCTGCACCTGGGGCGGCTCTTCATTCTCTCAAGGCGGCCCGGACACACCCTCATGCTGGCGTTGGAACCCTGCTTGCATAGTATTGCTCTTCTGTGTACACGCCGGACTCTCAAGGCTATTTTGTGGAAGCTCTCTGGGGTGTCCCTCTTAAAGGAAGGTATAGGCTCAAAACACTCACTGGGATTCACCGCGGTGCCCATATAGGGTGCCGGATCAGCCGCATGATAATTGGGGTATATCCCATAGCCCATTAGTAAATCTAATCCATAAGCCATGTTGGCCAAAGCCGCTTGGAACATGAAAGGTCCAAGTCCTCGTGCCCTTGATTTGGAGGTGGCCCTAAGATAGAGTCGTTCCAATGCCACCATCGCGAGGTTACCTCCTTGGATTTCAAAGTGCCACTCTTGAGTTATAGCCCGCTCATTATGATCGTCACTACCCATTTTGGATGCTTGCTTGAATGAGAATGCTTTGAGTGATGGTGAGGTGGGGGTGGGAAGTATGTGGTATGCAGAGGGGGACCGGGGCAACCGTACATAGACCTATCATTCATGGATGTGATGAGGCATCTTGTGGACTCTGGGAAACCATAGGTGGATCTATCGTGTACGGCTGTGAGAATTACCGGGGGACCCGGACATCCATGTGTGCTCCATTCAAGTGTAAGGGCTATGAAGAATGTGGGTGGGCCAGTACAACCAAATGTAGGCCAGTTATGCATTGAGCCTAAACTGTGCGTGACATGCCTGGGAGGGCTGGACTCATGACCCTTGTCGAATGATGTGACATGCCAAGATGGGTGCTTTCTTCTCCCAGAGATGATGACCATGTGTGTGGGTATGGGGTGACCTTTAAGCTCCCATTTGTAAGGGTCGAAGGGATCATAGTAGGTATGCATCATGGGGTGGGGCACTACCTTGTTCCCTAGGTGTATACTGCCCATGGTCATGGTTCCCTTGGTGTGGACTGGGTCTAGGACGAGGTGTGTTGGTTCTAGCATGGTTGGTGTGGGTAGGAGGGAGTGGGTGGTGGGTAGGGCGGCCAGGTCCCATGGATTCATTGTCTTCCACGGGGTGGGATCAAAGGGGTCATGGAATGTGTTACCAAGAGTGAGGTATTCTTTCACCTCAAGGTCTCCAAATGAGGGTGAGTCCTCCTCCTCAAATGTAGTAATCGAACCGAAGTTCGAGGAGGGTTGGTTGGTCATGTTTGGAGGGCTTGGCATCCTACCCGAAATAAGTAACTCCAATTCGCGGATAGCATCGGGCTCTTCAGGTATGGGGAGGGATAAAAGAAGGTCGCTAGTGTAGCAACCCACAGTGTAAATGGAAGAGATGGACCCGACACATAAGTGTAGGAGGTCAAGGCTCCTAGGTTGGTCGGCTACAGTGGTGAATAGTTCAGTTAGCTCCATTTGCCAAGCTATACCCTTAAGAAAGTCCCCTAGTGTCTCCACCTGATAGGATGATTGGATTGTGGTGTGGTAGGTGGGTAAGGGTACTATAGGGAGGTTTTGTTCCATAGGAGGGCAAACATGGGCCATGAGATCTCTAAATGGGTTCTCCTTTAGCCAACGTGAAAGGGGTTCTCCTAGGATGAGCTCGGCCCCTACTAGGGAGGGAGGTGTAAGGTGAAGTCCACCATGTGAAGTTTCTTCTTTTTCCAGGACATGGGTGATCTCCATGGCGGTGGTTGGTGTGTTCACCTTTATGGGGTCGGGTATGGGAATCATGGGTTCCTCTATCAAGGAGGTGAGATGGTCCCTTGAGGGTGGGGTGGTGAGGGTAGGTGTGTGGTACCCCCGGGGTGGGAGGTAAAGGGGAACTTGGTTTGGGATCGGTAAGGGGAGAAGTGGGGGCCTAGGTTGGGGTTGGGTAGGGATTGGTAGTGGAAGATGGATGGGTTGAGGAGGGTTGGGTTGATTGGTTTCAGGGGGTGTGTCTCTTTTAGGGGAAGATGGAGGGGTGGTTTTGGGGTCCAAGGAAGTTTGTGGAGTGTGGGTTGGTGGGAGAGTTTTGGGCGGGGTGGTGGTGGCCATCATGGGCCTAGGTGGAGTGGACATGGGGTCCATATGGGTTGGAATGGTGAGGGTGGAGTGAGCCATGATGCTTCCTCCACTTGGGATGGGAACTTCTTGGCCTAACCCATGATATTGTGATTCATACTCCCTGCCCAATCGGGGGAGGCCTCATATTCCTCAACTTCAATCTCATTCTTTTGTGGTGTGGGGGTCTTGGTCTCCAGGGGAGTGGGAAGGCCTTTTGGTGATGGGGTGGTGCAAGTTGGACTTATTTGGGGTGGTGGAGTTTGAGCCCTAAGGGAAGTGAAGATCTTCTTAAACTCAATCCTTAGTTCTTCTAGTGAATCTTGGGGTTTTTTGGGTGGTGGGGTTTGGGTCCTAGTGGAGGGTTTAGATGAACTGGGCGAGAAAGGAGGAGTGGGAGTGCTCCTCGGGTAATGGGTCTTAAGGTAGGAGTGGGACGGTCGGGGAGCATAGATATTCCTAAGTTCACTCTTCATCTCTTCCCATGAGTGAATGGGCTCTTGTCCCCAAACCCTTCTGAATCTCTCTTTGTGTTCCCACATTTTCTTAGCTAGATCCCGAAGTCGTGCCTTGGCCCTGCGGACTCTCTCGGATCCATATACCCAAGTTCTTTCAAAGTCTCTTTCCATGGTATTCTCCCACCTAAGATAGGCATGAGGATCTCCATCAAAATGAAGGTCCTCATCTACAATGTAGTCCATGTGGAGGGGGTCAATCGGACCATTTGGCCAACGAGGGGTATGCATGATGATCGGGTGATGAATGCAACTGCCCTAGGACAAGACTTAGTAGAGACAAGTCTAGAACTTGCTCTGATACCAATTTGATGTGACACAATATGCAGCGAAGGGCAATGAAACTATTTTGATGTGATACGACTCCCTTGGACCTAGGATAGCAAGCAGCACTATGAGTCGGCAACGTCGCACAAGCGGTTTCACTCGCGGAAGCACGCTCGGATCCGTAGGAGGACCGGCGATGGTGGTGAGGGTCCGAGTTTGGACCTTGCGGCTCCAAGGGTCGGCCGGATAGGGATAGATCCCAATGGGCCAGGGATGCCCGATTTCACGGGTAGTCGGCACGCCGAGGGCGTGGGATGTAATGGCTCTCTCTCAACTCGCCCCGCGGTGAACACTCGATTGGATTGAATTACGGATCGGACACTCGCCTCACCTCCGACGGTAACTAAGAACGATACTAAGCTAAGCAACAGTAAAAACCAGCAAGGGAGAGTGGCCAAGAGCTCACCTGATCGGCGTGAAGATGCCGATCCCGGGCGGAGACGAGGGCGAGCGGGGAAGTGTGGTCCCCGCACACTGCGCCGATGTAGCTTCACAACCTGTTCAAGAGTACATGCACTACACCTCGCACAGGAGGGTGGTCTCGGGGGTGGGAATTGAATAATTACAGTAAACACTACCACCACGCAGGGTGGGGCGGTAAGCCGGCCAGGCGGGAAGGGGAGGGTGGGCCAAAACGGGTAGAAAAGAACTAAGGGAGTTGGTGCAGCTGGCTGGAATTCTGGACGGGAAGCCGCTGTTGCCGCCGTCCCGAGCTAGTCCGAACTCCGATTTCGAAGATTCCAACTCCTGGAGTTCCCTGACTTGATGCTGGTGATGTCTGAATTTTTGGGCGGCCTCTGGAGCCAGGGACTGGTAACACCAGCGACTGAACCGAGGCAGCGAGTGTGGTTTCTGGCCGGACCTGTTCTCTAACAGTAGGTTGCAGACACTGTGGTGAACTCTCCCGAACTCCGAATGGCACAAAACTAGCGGTGCTGTCTTCGTGGTTGAAGTAGCTTTTAGCAGGAGGTGGCGGGGCGACGATCCCAGGTCGGTGGTGACTTGGGTCCTGGGAAGAATGAACTCTGGTCGTTGCAGTCTGAAGAAACAAACCTAGACAGTGCAAGGGAGAAAATTCGTAACTCTGTCCCACGGTGTCCAAATGTCGATCCGCCTTCTGATCCTGAAAGAGGGCAGAGAGGAGAAGAACTTTGATGAAGAAACCCGAGTCAGGTTCGGCCTTGGTTGATCGTGGCACGTTGCTCTTTCTGGTTCTGATTCTCTGCAGAGGCTGCACCGCGGGGTTCTGGTTCTGTAGCAGCAGGTTGCAGACGCTGTCCCGGGCACTCCAGAACTCCGAATGGCACGAAACTGGTGGCGTCGTCTCCGTGGTTGAGGTGGCTTTCAGTAGGAGTCAACGGGGCTGCAATCTGAGGCCGTGGACGGTCGGTGTGCCCTGAAGAGTAGGCACTGGTCGCTGCAGACTGTAGGAGGCAGACCCGCGCGACCGAGGGAGAACATTTGTAACTCTGGGTCTCGGATGCCGAATTAAGTTCCGCCTCATGCTTCTGGTCGTGGACAGATGGAGGAAGAAACTTGAAGAAGAAACTTCAGCCTGATTCCTTCGCCGTTGGTCGTGAAGCAGCTTCCAATCGGGTTCAGGCTTTCTGCAGGTGGAGTCTGGCGCAGTCGGGGTAGAACAGCTCTCACGGTCGGCCACGAACTCGGAATGGAGTGATTCCACTCGCCTGTGAAGAGGACAGGGAGGCCTTTCCAGAAAGGTAAGGTACGCCCTCACGTGTCTCCGTATGAACTCGGGGGAGCTTCTGCAAGACGTGCCTTCTTCTGCTACCTGCAGACTTGGCTAAGCAAAGGGGTGGTAGTGGAACTTGGTGAAAGGGAATGGGGTTTTAGCAATGGGGAAGGGTTGGAGGTGATGGTAGATGGGGGTGGAATGTGGGAGAATGATGAGAGGGGCGGAGCTGGTGGTCTGGAGGTGCAGGAGGGTGGAGGGGAGTGGAGGCCGAAGTTTGGAGAGGGGAGGGTGGAGGGGTTGGCCAAGGCAATGGGAGGGTGGAGAGGGTGGAGGGGGGGTCTACCCTAGGAGGGAGGGGAAGGGGGTGGACGACCTAGGGAGGTGGAGAGACTCCTTGGGGAGAGGAAAGGTTGTCTTGGATGTGGGAAGATGTGTGGGGAATAGGGAGGGTTGTCTAGGGAAGGTGAATGGTTGCTTGGGAAGGTGGAATGAGTAATGGGGAGAGTAATGGGATCTTGGGAGGTGAAGAGACTTGCCTAGGTGGCAAGTGAGGTGGCAAGGGTAAGGAGAGAGATGGGGATTTCGAAATTTAGAGAGAGAGAGGGAGGAGAGAGAGGGGAATTCGCCCCTAGGAGAGAGAGAGAGAACTAGAGAGAGAGAGAGAGCTAGAGAGAGAGAGAAGACTCAAGGGGGATTCAAGTGGGTTTCAATTTTCATGTATTCATCAATTAGCTTCAAAATGAGGAGTTGGGGTCCTATATATAGGGAATCCCCAATTACATAGAAGTCCCTGGAAAATGGACTAATAACAGAAGACCAAGGGGTGGGGAAGGGGGCGCCCATGGGCCAGGCCCAATGAAATGGCCCATTAAGGCCTACAACCCACTAACCTATTAAACCACTTAATGAATCCTTGGACTTAGGTAAATGACTAACTAACTTAGATAATAGACTCAATAAAAGGCAAAATTACATGATTATGACTCAAGAAAAATGTGGAAATTACATGGCAAGACTCAGAAAATGATGGCGAACAAAGTGGCGAGTAGCAGGACCCCACGGAGTGAAAGGGTAAGGGATGTCCCCATCAAATCCAGATCTCTGATAGACTACCAGAGGAAAGATTCTAGTTGGACTTTAGTATCACAGACTTATAAACTTAAGAGATGAGTGAGATTCTACTATCTGAGAGAACCGCACTAGTTCAGTCATGAGAACTAGCAATGACACACATCTGGTCAGTCTTTTTGAATCTGTCAAAGAACTCCCCCTCTCACAGCTCAACCAGCTCCCCCTTAATCAAAGCATTACTGAAGGCTAACCATTTGACACACATAACTCCCCCTTACAAAAGGAACATTATTCACACTTAAGACAACTTGAATAAGCCTAATTCTCTTCTCAATGTAGTGAATTTTTCATTGTCCAGAGGTTTGGTGAAGATGTCAGCAATCTGATTAGCAGTGCCTACATGAATCAGTTCAAAATTATTCTTAGAGACCTCATCTCTTATGAAATGATGCCTTATCTCTATGTGTTTGGTATGGGAATGCAAAACATGATTCTTGGCAAGATTGATGGCACTGGTATTATCACAATAGATAGGTGTGCACCCCAGGTCTACTTGGTAGTCCTGAAGCTGGTGTTTAATCCAAATGACTTGTGTACCACAACTCCCTGCAGCCACATATTCAGCCGCTGCAGTGGAGAGGGTCACAAAATGTTGTTTCTTGGAATCCCAAGACACTAAACACCCACCCAAAAATTCACAGTGACCACTAGTACTTTTCCTGTCTAGTTTACACCCTGCATAATCTGCATCTGTGTATGCAACTAAATCAAGTGTGTGTGAAGCAGGAAACCATAGACCAAGAGAGTGTGTAGCAGACAAATATATGAAAATTCTTTTAACTGCAGCTAAATGTAATTCGGTGGGTCTAGACTGATACCTTGCACACATACCTACACTGAACTGTATATCAGGTATAGAGGCTGTCAAGTAAAGTAGAGATCCAATCATACCTCGATAGAGCTTGGCATCTACCTCTTTACCTGTCTCATCTGCATCCAGTGAGGTATTGGTACCCATGGGTGTTGTAATATGCTTCAGGTTGTTCATACCAAACCTCTTGAATAGTTCCATTGTGTATTTGGTCTGGTTGATGAAGCATCCATCCTATAACTGTTGTACCTGCAAGCCAAGAAAGTACTTTAGTTCATCGACCAAACTCATCTCAAATTTGGCAGACATCATTTTAGAGAATTCATCACATAGTTCACAGCTAGTTGATCCAAACACAATGTCATCTACATAGACCTGAACTATGATGAGATCTTTATTTGTACCCTTGGTAAATAAAGTTTGATCAACCTTACCTCTGTTGTAGCCCTTGCTGATCAGAAATTCAGTCAGTCTTTCATACCATACTCGAGGAGCTTGCTTTAGACCATACAGGGCTTTGTTTAACCTGAAAACTTGGTTAGGTTGAGGGGAGAATTGAAATCCAGGGGGTTGATCAACAAAAACCTCTTCCTTAATGAATCCATTTAAGAAGGCACTCTTAACATCCATTTGTTGGAGTTTTATATTCTTGGAACATGCAAAAGTTAGCAATATTCTTATTGCTTCCATTCTAGCAACAGGTGCATAGGATTCATCGAAGTCAACACCAAATTCCTGACAGTAGACCTTGGCTACTAGTCTGGCCTTATTCCTAGAAATGATTCCATCTTCATTCATTTTATTTTTAAACACCCACTTAGTTCCTATGATATTAACACTTTCTGATCTTGGAACAAGCTCCCAGACATTATTTCTTTCGAACTGACCTAATTCCTCACACATAGCATTGACCCAAGATTGATCAGCCAAGGCCTCTTCTACTAATTTGGGTTCAATTTGTGAGACCAAAGCAATTAGGTCTTGATTATTAACATTCCTAAAATGAGACCTAGTCCGAAGAGGATCTTCAGGATTGCCTATGACATTATCTATCGGATGATCTTTAAGAAATCTAACATTTATTGAAGACTCACCTGTTTCTTCTGGCCCTTCCTGGTTGGGAGGATTTGATGTTCCACTCGGCTGAGTCTTCTCTTCTTCTTGGTCTTCGAGAAATTCCCCATCGTGATTGGAATCCCTGTCAATATTTTCAATCTTAGTAACACCTTTCTTTTCACTAAAAATGATGTGTGGAGACTCTTCAACTTTCTGGTCTGTTATGTTAAAGACCCTATATGCCCTTGACACTTCAGAGTATCCTAAAAATATTCTAGGGGAGCTTTTAGCTTCAAACCTATCTAAGTCTTTCTTGTCATTATTATGAATAAAGCATTTAGCTCCAAAAATTCTGAAATGAACCAAGTTTGGTTTCTTACCTTTTAGTAGCTCAGAGGGTGTTTTCTTGTGAATAGGTCTTACCATGGCCCTGTTGATTATATAAGTTGCTGTATTGGCCGCCTCTGCCCAGAACTTCCTTGGTAATTGACTCTCAATCAGCATGGTTCGGGCCATCTCCACAATAGTTCTATTTCTTCTCTCCACAATTCCATTCTGTTCAGGTGTCCTGGGATAAGAAAACATGTGTGTTAGTCCCTCTCTTTCACAAAGATCAAAAAATATAGAATTTTCAAACTCACCTCCATGGTCAGATTGAATTGAACAAATCTTATATTTTCCTTCTTGTTTGACCTTATTGAAAAAATGATTAAACTTTTGAAAAGCATCGCTTTTATTGTCTAAGAAAAAGATCCATGAAAATCTAGAGTGGTCATCAATGATCACATAGCCAAACCTATTCCCATTAAGACCCTGAGTCCTTGTAGGACCAAAGAGGTCCATATGGAGAAGTTCCATTGGTCTAGAGGACAATGGCTCAGATCTTAACTTGAAAGAATTCCTGGTCTGTTTGCCTAGAGCACAGGCATCACATGATTTTGAAATAGAATTGAACTTAATTCTAGGCATGCCTCTAACTAAATCATGCTTGACCAATTTATTTAAAGTAGAGAAACTAGCATGGCCTAGATGTCTATGCCATTCAAAAGCATCATTTTCAGAATTAGCATATAAACAAAGATTAGGTTCAGATTCAGCATCCAAGTCTATCATGTAGACATTATTAGTCATGTTGGCTACAAATTTAACCACATCGGAATTTATTTCAAAAATTTTGCATGAGTCATCATCAAACACAACCCTGTGACCCTTGTCACATAATTGACTAATGCTAATCAGGTTGTGTTGAAGACCTTCCACAAGTAGAACTTTTTCTATGGAGTTTGTGGAAGACTTACCTACTATGCCAACTCCAATGATCTTACCTCTGTTCTTTCCTCCAAATTTGACCAGACCCCCTACCTTCATCTCTATCTTGTTGAACTTGGATCGGTCTCCTGTCATGTGCCTGGAGCAGCCACTGTCGAGGTACCACTTGTTGTCTTCAGCTGCCAGGCCGACCTACACAACCAAAATTAAGCAGAGTGATTTGGAACCCAAGATGAGTTGGGTCCAAAGACGTTATTCAAATCTCTAAGCAGATGTTTAGGAATCCAGATTTGCTTCAACATGGTTTTCTCTGGCACCTTTACTTCAGATTTATTGAAATTATAACTGGGGTTATGTCCAGCTGGTCTGGAGAAGTAAACTCTTCCAGTCATTGGGCTTCCCATTCCTGGGATACCTCCTGTGAGCTTGTTGATTAACAGATTTTTGAGGATGATAGTTATTTCTCCAGTACATCCTGTTTGGACCCATCTGTTTGTAGTAATTCCAGCTTTTATTCTGATCCACTTGCTTGGTCTATCTACCATTTATGTTCTGGTGAGTGGGCTTAGTGAAGTTCTTCACAAAATTCATTCCCATTTTAAATGGTCGACCAGCACTGTTTGTTAAATTTTCTTTCGGACGTTGAGCTCCTTGACTGCTATTTGAGCTTGATGGTGTGTCCAGCTTCTCTTTTCCCTTCTTTAGGCAGAAGGTGGTGGTTTTGAATTGAAGGGGTCTCTTGTTAGTTGGGTCATAGCCTAGACCCTCCCTATTGAAGTTAACCCTTGTCCCTAGTATAGCATCCAAACTTATTTTTCCTTGAACAAATTTTTCCAAAACCTTCTGTTTGTCTTCCAGCTCTTTTTGAAGAGACTCAGAATTTTTTAAAAGTTCAGCGTTCACTTTCTTAACAACTTCATATTTCTCTGAGTTCACTCTATTCTCATTTAGGCTTTCTTCAATTTTGATTTTGAGTTCGTTAAGCTGGGTGTGACTCTCCTAGTTTTCTTCCTTGAGCTTTTCATTTTCTTTTCTTAGGGAAGTCATTTCTTCTAATTCTTCTTTTAGTTTCTGATTTTCCTCACAGACTTGGGTTTGTTCTTCAACATTGGTATTGAATTTTCTCTTCAGAACCCTATGCTCTTTACTAAGTGAATTGAACTTATCTAATAATTCAGCATAGGCATCTTCCCAGTCATCAATAGAAAAATTTTCAAAGACATTTGTTACCTTCTCTTCGCTATTTGCCATTAGGCAAATTCCTTCTTCATACTCCTCTGAGGAAGTGCTTTCTGGATCTTCTTCCTCATCGCTCCACGTGCAGACCATTTCCTGTGGCTTCTTCTTTTTCTGCACCTTTGAGCTCTTCTTTTGAAAGTAGGGACCCTTCTTCTAGAGATCTGGGCAGTCCCCTTTCATGTGTCCTTGTTTGTTGCAATGGAAATAAGTCAGTCTCTTAGTATTTCTGTCCTTGTTATTGCTAGATTCAACGTTCTTACTAAAGGAGTATGGCTTCTTCCTCCTAAAGGTCTTCCCCTTAGTCCTTAAAAATTTCTGAACTGTCGAGTGAGCATTGCCTGCTCCTCCTGGTCGAGATCGGAAAAACCATAGGACCCGGAGCTACTGCTACTGCTCCCACTGCTGCTACCCTTGTTGCGGGATGCCTTGAGAGAAATATTCTTGCCCTTCCTGTCACTTCCTTCACCACCTCTTTTAAAGTTCATCTCATAGGTCATGAGGGATCCTATGAGTCCATTCACTGTCAAAGTCGTCAGATCCTTTGACTCTTCTATCATGATGGCCTTAGTGTGCCATGCTGGGGTTAGAGATCTAAGAATCTTCCTGACAACATCTGCCTCAGCTAACTCTTTCTCTAGCCCCTTAAGAGAGTTCATGATCAAGGTCAACCTGGCATACATTTCAGTGATGCTCTCCTCTGGTTTCATCTTAAACAATTCATACTCAGAGGTGAAGAGATTTACCTTCGTGGCTCTCACTTGAGCTGTACCTTCGTAGATTAGTTCCTGGATGATGTTCAGGGCTGATATGCGGGCATATTCGTCTGGGTGTATAGCACACTGGATGATGTTCAGGGCCGTCCAGTTAAGTGAAGATAACTTGACATGATCATCTGTCCATGCGTCCTCATTCGGTGGTAGATCATACGGCCCTGTAGTGATTACCCACCACAGCTTGTGGCTCTGTGCCCTGATGAACACCTCCATCCTATTTTTCCAGAAGAGATAATTATTACCATCAAAGAATGGAGGGCGACTAATGGATTGTCCCTCAGGCATGAAACTTCGAGGACCATTAGGATTACCCTGACCGTTGGCCCACATGATGCAAACCCGCTCTGATACCAATTGATATGCACATCATAGAGTGATATAGAAGGGGGGGATGAATAGATCAATCCCTAAAATTAAATTCTCAGTGGTAAATCACAACTTCCGTTTCTCAACCCTTCAGATACAGCGAAAGCAGTAGCTAAAGCAGAAAATAGCCAAGACAGAAGAAAGAACTGAGATCGAGAGAGCTGTTCACAGTGAAACAAAATGCCAAACAGAAGGAGAGCAACACAACGATAACAGGCAAACCACAGAAGAGGCAGGGAGTTTTTAAGGTGGTTCGATTGCAGTCCACAATCTACATCTACCCCTCACTCCAAACCAGAGTGAGGCTTCCACTAGCGAAGGCTAGAACAGCAGACTCAGTCTGCAAACATATGCTGTCGAACGGCTTGACAAACCAAGGGAAACAAATCCCTCAACCCAAGCTCTGCAACCCACAGAAGCTTGACACCTGGACCTGCTTCCCGCAAGACCAGAACTGGAGACGAATCTCCCTTCCTCCAAACCGGAGGGAACCTGCTAGTGATAGCCCGCCACTGGCAAACTAGAGATCACATATCTCTCTTCCTCTGAAGCCCAGGGGAAACCGAAGAATCTCTCCCTTCCTCCAAACACTGGAGGGTAACAAGATGGAATAAGAAAGATGAAGTGAAAAATAGAAAAAAAAAAACAATCGATGAAGATAATAGTTTCTGAAAACCAAGAACAATGTAGCTTCCAAAGAAGCAGATCTTCACAGTCACAGACTCTTCTCTCTCTCTCAAATACTTTTCTCTCAGATCAATTCTCTCAAATTCTTCTCTCTGTCTTCTCTCTGGAACGTGGAGGCTCTCTCTACTCTTCTTCTGCTCAGGCACTAATTCTTCTCAGCTTTTCTCTAGTTCAGGTTCTTTTGATCGCAGAGGACTTCCTTTTATATGGCTTCCGACCTGAATTCCATGACTTCACTCGTGTGGCGTGAGTGGGGCTCATTCCCTCCTTTTCCAGAGCAACCTCAGATCACGTGCCAGGCACCAACCTCGGATCACGTGCCCAATCATCAGCCTGAATCATCTGTAGGAAGAGAAGAAAGGGATGCAACGAGTTAGTTCAGGTTTTGAACTAGGCGTGCACAGACTTTAGATGCAGCATATAGGCAAGTATGTACAATGTGAGAATGTGTAAACTTTGAATGCCTGTATGCGACCTCAATGTACAGACTTGCGGGATGCAATGTAGTATGCACATTGAAAATGAATGCACTTAGATGCCGTCAATAAGACGATGTACAGACAGAAAAATGATGCATGAACAAGCCATAGAAAATGTATAAACTTAACCGATGCGAACACAGGCTGTACACACTTTGATTGCGTGCATGAGAAAGCAGTGTACAGACTTGCTGTGAAGAATAATGCCCAAATGCAGTGTATGGACTTAACGTGAATGCTAGAAGATGCTAAGTGAGACGGATGTATAGACTTTGATGTATGCATAGACTTGTATGAAGAACAGACTGTACAGACTTCCGGCTCAGCTGCGAACTGAGCTAAAGAGTGTATAGACTTGATGAATGCGATGCAGACACACAGAGTGTATAGACTTGAAGTGAAAGCGAAGCTAAAGCATGCAGAACGATGTACAAACTTTGAAGCATGTGAACACGGCGCTGTACAGACTTATGTATGCATGGATGCACTGACAAAGCCATGAGCCAAGTGGCGATGTATAGACTTGTGTTATGCACCCAGATAATGTATAGACTTGCACATAGAGACGCTGCATGAGACGATGCACGACACGATGCAATGTATAGACTTGGTCTTACAATGCATAGACTTGAAAGATGATGCATGAGACGATGCATGAGACGATGCATTGTATAGACTTAGCGATGAAAAGGCTGGAGTTAAGCAAACAATGTATAGACTTCAAAGTATGCGCAATGCAAAGGCTGTACAGACTTCAATGTAAAGACTTTGAACGTGTGTGCTGGCAATGTATAGACTTGATCTGAAGGATTGCACAGCCATTGGAATGTACAGACTTTGAAAGTGTGTATAGACTTTGATGCCCAAATGCAATGTATGGACTTGTGTGTGCAGGGCAGACAGTGTATAGACTTGCAATGCGTGAGACGCTGAATGAGACGGTCGGATGTACAGACTTGGCTAATGCATGAAGCACATGATGTAACAATGTATAGACTTGATGCAGCATCAAAGTAACCATGTGCAGACTTTGTGCAGTCTACAGGCAATGTGTAGACTTGCACATATGCATGAACAGCACTGTCCTAAATGATCAAGCATGAATTGATCTAGAGATAAAAATAAATTGATTTATAGTGTGAGACATCATCAAAACCGTAGGGATGCAACATCCACTAGTCGTAGCATGTCGACACGTTCCAGTGTTGGCCCACCTGGGAGTGGTGGTACGGTAGTTCCCGAGGTACAGTTTATAACCTAATTTTCGTGGGCTCCCTTGCTTGGTAGTAGCGTCCTGCTAGGGGAGAAAACTAGCTAGAGGCCTGGCTCAAGACATTAAGCTTATGTGTGCACACGTAGTCAGGGGCTTGGACTGACGTCGATGGGTGTTACCCTTTCTAGTCACTCGTTATTGTAGTCCCGTTCTGGTTCTGAGCATTTCATAGTCTCTATCGTGTTTCAGGCGGCATTGTAGACGAGACACTTGTAGGCACATCATAAGACATCAGTGGACGTAGCTGGCTATTCTTCTAATGAGAAGGTGCTTCCGTCACATGACACGTGACTCTCGCGTTTCTCGTACGTCGTGACCTTTCCGGGTTGGCCTTCTCGTGATCTTGCTCGAGGTCAGTGTTCTATCGTGTGCACGATGTTCTAGTCGTGTGTGTGTGTGTGGTCGTGTCTAGAAGAGCGTGCATGGCAATCGAGTCGTGTATGCTTTAGGGTGTCTATGTCTGTCTAGGTCTTTTGTAGGCTCTTTTTGCATGTCTTTGTAGGCCCGATAGATTGGCAACTCCTGACTTTGTCAGATCAGAGTTCACCTTCCTGTTACTATCTGGAGTAGTTTGGGTGGCCGAGGTTAGTTCGGCAGCCGTGTTTTCGTCCAGGTACGGCTTCTTTTCCCTTTTCTTTTAGCCGCTCTACTCCTTCCATTTCCAGTTTTCTTTTACAGCTTTCTAGTTCTAGTTTAGCTCTCTTGCTATTTACCTGATGTTTTAGCGTGTTACTGCGTTATTTTTCAGTGGGGATCCGTGTCACCCCTACTGGGCCAGTGGCACGAGGCTCTCCTAGAGGTTGGTTTATCGGTGTTTCAGTTTCTGATATGGCTTGGCTTGACCTTGTGGTCTGCCCACTATCCCGTGGATGTCTCTTGACATCCTATGAGGGCTAAGACTAAATTAGACGGTAGCCAGGAGCTTTCTTGCTTGAAGTAGGATTCTCTTTCCTACTGTAGAGTAATCATTGTCTGGTTTCGGTCAACCCCGGGTGGCCCGGTGGTTGACGGGTAACCTTGTGTGTGTCTCTACGGTTTCGTCCAGTCCGAGACATGGTTCTGGATGCCTCGAGGTATCATCTTACCTCGATTTGCATGTCCAGGTGTGCTGAGGGTCGTGTTGATCCCTCAGGTCTCCGTGTGTCATTTTCTACAGTCGTTTCCTCTGGCTTAGGATTAGACCGATTGGCAGCTTGTACCGCTTTGTACAACGATCTTGACCTGAGTCTTCTGACTCAAGGATCATTGTGTTTGCAGGTCTAGTTGATTGTCCTAAGTCCGGTGGCAGTCCAGTATGCTACCTCGTGTCCTGTACTTCGTAGTACGTACGACAGTGCTTCTTCGCCTGTCTGTACTACAGCACTTCTGTTTCAGAGTTCTGTGTCTTGTGAGCCTCCACTAGTCATAGCATGTCGACACGTTCCAGTGTTGGCCCACCTAGGAGTGGTGGTACGGTAGTTCCCGAGGTATAGTTTATAAGCAAATTTTCGTGGGCTCCCTTGCCTGGTAGTAGCGTCCTGCTAGGGGAGAAAACTAGCTAGAGGCCTGGCTCAAGGCATTGAGCTTGTGTGTGCACACGTGGTCAGGGGCTTGGATTGACGCCGACAAGTGTTACCCTGTCTAGTCACTCGTTACTGTAGTCTTGTTCTGGTTCTGAGCGTGTCGTAGTCTCTGTCGTGCTTTAGGCGGCATTGTAGATGAGACACTTATAGGCGCAGCATAAGACGTCAGTGGACGCAGCTGGCTGTTCTTCTAGTGAGGAGGTGCTTCCGTCACGTGACACGTGACTCTCGCATTTCTCATACATCGTGACCTTTCCAGGTTGGCCTTCTCGTGATCTTGCTCGAGGTCAATGTTGTGTCGTGTGCACGACGTTCTAGTCGTGTTGTGTGTGGTCGTTTCTAGAAGAGCGTGCACGACAATCGAGTCGTGTATGCTTTAGGGCATCTGTGTTTATCTAGGTCTTTTCTAGGCTCTTTTTGCCTTTCTTTGTAGGACCGGCAGATCGGTAACTCCTGACTTTGTCAGATCAGAGTTCGCATTCCTGTTGCTGTCTGGAGTAGTTTGGGAGGCCGAGGTTAGTTCGATAGCCGTGTTTTCGTTCAGGTATGGCTTCTTTTCCCATTTCTTTTGGCTGCTCTACTCCTTCCATTTCTGATTTTCTTTTACAGCTTTCTAGTTGTAGTTTAGCTCTCCTATTGTTTACCTGCTATTTTAGCGTGTTACTGCGTTATTTTTCAGTGGGGATCCACGTGACCCCTACTGGGCCAGTGACACGAGGCTCACCCCTGCTTTTCAGGTGGGTGACGTCTTCTGCTTCTGTGGTTCCTGGTGTGACGAGTTCGTAGTTACTAGCGGTACCTGTGTCGGGCTTCCCCTGACCATAGTGTACGTCCTTCTTATCTATTGATTGTACTGCTTGTCTTTCCTTTGGGCTGGACTCTGGTATAATTGTCAATTTGAAACTATTAATTAAAAAGTAATTTTATTTCTGCTACTTTAGCAAACTGATCTAATGAAATTTAATTGCTTACTGTTATATCTCTGTGGCTTCAATGTACTACATGTCATTCCTTTTTCCCTTCAGAGCTTTACAGCTCTTGGGAGGCTTCACGGGTTCCAAGTGGTATCGGGTCTGCTCGGTAGTCCTATCGGGTACATCCGGTATCCGGGATCCAGGTCGTCACAGGTGGTATTAGAGTATTGTTGTGTGAAGTACATGGGAATCCGAGGTATACTGTTTCCAGAGTCCTGAAAGTCCATTATAGTCTTCAGCTGGCATTAGGTTTCGTGATTCCTTGTCGTTTTGTTTTCCTGATAGCTGTCGTCGTGGCATGGGTGTCTCCTTTCCTGAGATACATAAACGATGTTGCTTTGTTTCGGAGGTGTCAGACTTATGTTCACTTGTGTCATGCTCGATCTAGAGCATGTACTTGTGATTATGGTCTGACTAAGTCCCTCTGACTTGTGTTTCTCGAGACTCGCGCTGTTTCAAGTTGTGTCATGGGGTTGTTCTTCCCTAGTTCTCCTTTGCTAGTCGTTAAATTTCGGGGATGAAATTTCTTAAAGGAGGGGAGGATGTAATGCCCTGGATTCTTAACGGATTCTTATTAGGTCTTTCGGATCTTCTTCGGAGAGTTTCAGATCACTTTTGTGGGTCCTGAGTTGAGTTTTACGATCCGTGTGAATTTTTCTCTCGTACTAGTTACGGAACCTTACGGTGAGTTTATTTCTCAGTTCATCGACTCGTGGACGCCGCAGTTGCGATGTACTCGTCGAGAGGATCGTTTCGACTATTTTTGCATATTTTTCTGAATTAGTCCATTTTCGAGCTAATTATCAAATTTTTAGAAATTAGAAAAATTTTCTAATTTCTTTATTTTTCTTTCCTTCCTCTCTCCTCCCTTCTCATTTCGCCGCCACGACCTCTGTCTCCTGTTTTCTCTCTTCCCTCGCCCTTCCGGCTTCGGCTGCAGACGGAGGAGGCACGGGTAGGTAGAGGAGATGCCGTGGGGATGGTCGGATGCGCGAAGGGGCGAGGATCGGATCGGTTTCGATGCGATCCCGAACGGTGGATTCAAAGCCGACAGTCGAGCTCGCGACGTAGTTTTCGGCGTGGTTTAGTCGCTTCGGCGCATGGTTTCTTCGGTGGAGGTAGGGAGACGGATCACCTACTTCTCCTCTGCGTTTTCCCCGCAATTTTATGTTGTTTGGTGCTAGAATGGGCGAGTTTAGGATCGTTTAGGTAAAACCATGATTTTAGGAGTTCGTAGGGTTCGCCAGAAAATGGCGACCATTTTTAGTATAATTGGTATCCAACGAACCGCTGGGATGTCTGGATCCCATTCCCGCAAGTTTTGTCGTGATTGGTCATCATTCGAGGCCGGTAGGAGTCCGGGAACCCCGGTATCCCGATTAGGGTCGATTCGTCGAAATCACCCCGATCTCTCGATCCGTCCGTTGCATGTGGTCCTTCCGACTTGTGGAAGGCTTTTCTCATCGGCCTTTTCCCTTGTGTTCCCTTCGTGTCGCTTTATCGGTCGTTCCAGAGACCGCCATAGTCTCTTGCGGCCCTACGATAGACCGCCACACCGTTGGGCGTGTCGACGAGTTCTAGGCTGGGTTAGCATGACGACCCACTCTTCGACCGTCACGTGCCTTTGGCGCCCCTATTCTGGTGCGTCACAGCCTTGTCATTTCTCGATGTTCACGTATGTCGGTTCGCTCTAGCGGTTCTATCTTTGACCGCCAGAGCACTATAGCGCGCCACTCTTAGGCCGCCACAGTATGTTTGGCCGGGTCAATGTTTTATGTCGGTTGGATCTAGCGGCCCAACCCTCATGCGTCAGAGTCGTGTAGCGCACCTCTATTAGGCCGCTACATGTTTGTTTGTCTTAGGCTTGTATCTTTGGGTGGTTTGTGTGGCGGTTCATTCTTTGGCTGCCAGGTCCGTGTAGCGCGTCTATATTAGACCGCTACGGTGGTTTGACGGGGTAAGTCGGTTTGGGGTTGTAACGCCCGGTAATTTTGAAATAGGAATAAATATAATTAGGAAGAAAACCTATACGTAAATGATAATTACATATTCCTACAAATAAGTTTATAATGTTTAATAAATAAAATTTATTCAAATAAGTAAATGGCTAAGTGGTATTCCCTTTAGGGGATGGAAGTAAAAGTCTTGCTAAGATCGAACATGTCTCTGATACCCAAGACTGTGATTAAAAAGGGTATTAATACGGAATAGAGAGTTATTTTAAAGAAGGCATTTAATTCATATTCGACTTCTATTTTGAATTAATAATAAATTAAAACCAATAATTAGTTAAGACCCAGATCTTGTGTATAACCCCGTGATTCCCTAATGGGCCTTACAAAAAGATCTCATAGATCCTACCCTTAAATTTTAAGGGATTACGAATTTAGCATCATTTTAAGTAGCCATTTAAAGTCATTATGTATTTTTATTTGAATTAATAATCAATAAAACTTGAAGAAAATATCAATTTATATTTAATTAAAAATTTAGAAATTTTAATATTTCATATCTATTACATAATATTTTTATTTGATGGAATAGGGGTGTATAAATAAGATTTAATACATGAAAGATAATTAAAAGGAGATGGGATGGACCTATATACAATTTTGGTTAATAGAGGATAAGAGAAAAACTTTACAAAAAGTCACGACCACTTGATGGTCGTTGGTTACCAATTTACAACATAAAGGATGTCGTTATTCTAAATAAAGTATATACGTAAGAAAAATGAGGATATATATATGCTTTCGATCTTTTGAAGGTTGGAGGGAAAGTCAAAAATGTTAATAGCGCCCCTTGTTTGGGCGCAGCTCGTGGTATAACGACACTAGCCAAGTCGTTATTTTATTGAACGTGAATAGTGTGTGAATAGTGTCACTTTTTATCTTAAAAGAATTTTGTAAAACTAATTATATGAAAAAATAGAGAAAAATGGAATAACCATACCCATAAAATTTCGTAGCAAGACCCCATCGAATTAAAAAGATAAAAATTCGAAAAGATTGTGAATCAATGTTAAGAGTTGAATAGCACCCGTACCTGAGGCGTTGATTATTGAGAAACGCCTACAAGATAGGCGCGACTTCATAAAACGTGGCAATGACATGGATGCGAATTTCCTTAAAGTTAAATAAGGTCACTCACAGCCGTATTTCGCTCGAACTGGGAAGTAATAGTGTTTCAGAAAGGATTAAAATGGGGGAATTCAAATACTAGTAGGATTCTTACTAGGAATACTATTCCCAATCGAACTCTAACCCCCAATGGGTTTCCCAACCCTTAAATACCCTATTAAAACACCAACACACTCATTTAAAATCTATGCCAACGACCCTGTGCTTCCTCCACCTTGTTAGTTCTTCTCTGAAGCAAAGGTTGTAATCTCCCAGCCGAAGGAATTGCCTCTCTACTATTCACTACTTCTTCTTCCGATTCCTTCCTTCTGCTAACGCTCTTGAAGGAAGTTGGGGCATCTGCTATTAAGGGGAGATCATCGGAGTTGCTGAAGCTACTGCTTCTTCCTCTTGATCTTCTTCAACAGGGTCTTCTGTGAAGCTCCGTTGAAGTCAAAGATAATTCCTCCTTCTTGTTATTGATGCTAAAGGGAACCATCCGTGAAGCTATTTCTGTTTGATCGGTTCTTATCAGATTGCAGTATTGAAACTGCATATCATCATTATTCTTTGATCCTATCAACAGAAACTCAATCACTCAAGGTAGGTTTTCTTAAGTACTATGCCTAATTTAATAGATATATAGATTCATGCATGCATATGTTTTCCTTTTACCCTGTTTCATGGCGTTCTGTTAAAATTTCGGGTTTACAGTGAAATAGCGACCCAGTCATGGGCGCTATTCTGAATTTACGACCATATAGCAGTCGCTAATTTCATGGTTAATTATTAAATCAGCATATTCAAAATTTAATAACTTGAAATGGGGATATCTAATCAAATACATGCGTGCATTGCTATATTCCTGGTATTTTTCTCTACCTAATCATGTACTTGTCCCTGGAAAATTATTTTATTTGGAAAAATGACACTATTCTTGCAATTTTTACTTGGGAATGAACAGCGACCCCTATCCTATCGCCATATTGAAACCAGCGCCCAAGGTCTGGACGCTATTTTCTAAAACATGGCTACGCCATGAGCGCGAATTAAAACAGAACCAAACCGTTGTGTTAAAAGGCTATAAAATTCCAGAACTTATTTACACTGAAATTGGAACAGGAATTTAAAAGTAACCGCTGGGTCACAGGCACGGTTTATGAAATAGTGGTTGTACCCCAGGCGCTATTTAAAAAATAGTGGCCATGACCCAGGTGCCATTTTCTATCATGTGAGATTTCCGTTAATTTCATGTACACCCTTCCAATGGGTTACATACAAGGCACTATATTCCAGCCGTGAGTATAGTCTCACGTTTTCTCGGTGATTTATCGCTTACCCTATATTTTCTCGTGACATACAAGCCCTTCGTTGGACATTCCGTTCCTTCGGACTGGTGAGTTAGTCATAGAGACCTCCGTAAGTCTCCTCGATGCCTTGGATTCCCTCAAGGCTGATTGAGCAGGTTGTACCATAAAAACCCATAACACTTTTATTATCATGCCCCTCCAGGAATATGGTATACCGGCCCTCATGGTATGCTAAATAGCCGCCATGAGATTAATTCTTGAGCTAATGGAATGGGAAACCAGGCCATTGCTAATCATCTTGGATTGCGTGCCTCCACGTAGACACCAATTCTTTTACCTTATCATGTACAAAGAACGAGCGCTCATGTTGTTATGAACGCTTATTCGAGTACTCATGGCACCCACTAGGGAGCCAATTCCACCTAGTTTTCTGATATATTCCGCAAGATCTACCTTAAATTCCTACAAGTTTCATTCCCTTGACATTCTACATTGGCTATAACTATCGTGGATGTCGAAAGTGCATTACACAATGCCTGCGCATATAAGGGCCCGATCTGGTCCTAGGAGGAGCACCTGAAAGTACTAGTGCCCATGGGAGTTGTAATGATCGTGGTGTGGCATTGCACCGAAGTACTCGTCGTTCTAGAGACATTCCACTACTCTCTCTTGTGACTTTACATGATATTACTTGTGTGCGCGACTCGTCGTGGTACTTGCTAGAACTCTAAATAGCCAATATCTCATGCTCGATACTATCTTTAACTTTGGCTTATCACGTTTTACTAGAACTTCCATATCTTAGTTTAATCGATATACTTGCATTCTGTTTTTGCGATCATTCATGTATATTACCCTTGCATTCATGTAACATGTAATTACTTAAAGCTAGCTTATTCTTGAGATATAATTCCTACTGAGCGTTCTCTCACCCAGTGTATTCCAACATTTTTCAGGTAATCAGGTGGCCAGCGAGACCGAGACTCACACGGGAGGGATAAGTGTGCAAGCGAGTTACGGAAACTAGTGAACCCGTGTCTTTTATCTTTCTTGAGTCTAGCTAGTATTTCCTATTAATTGTCTAGTCTAAGTTCACTAGCGTGTCTTTGGTCTTTTCTTTCCATTATGATGTGGTTGAGTCTTCAAGTTCTAAAAATTAAAATTGTAAGAGACTTATATTTGAAATAAAATTGTTATTGCTCCAAATTATTTGGTCTCATGCCATTGCTCTTGATCGTTCATGACTATTTAACTGCCACGTTCCGAGCAAACGACATGTTCCGCTGCTATCGGTTTGGGGCGTGATAGAGGTGGTATCAGAGCTTCGGCTTTCACATCCTCAAGTTATTAGGTTCCAATGATAGGTCAAGTATCCTTGTCAGTCATATCAGAGCTTCGACTTTCATATCCTTAGGGCATTAAGTCCAAGAGATAGGTTGAGTATCCTTGTCGGTCGTCCTATAGGAATTTCGTGAGAGATGGGTAGAGCTTGGGGTTAAAGTTATAAAAGAAAGATAAAATACTTACGTTTCATTAACATTAATTCTTGAGTCAATAAATCATCTCCCAACTTATCCTTGCAGGAACCTAGATAAAATGGAAGCATTTAAGCCAAGCTTTGTCCCTGAGATGGTAGTAGTAGATGTCCAAGCTTATGCGGACCTTGTTAGAAGAGTCCAGGAGCTAGAAAAGGCGGTGGAAGAAAAGGATAGAGTTGAAAGGAAGGATCAAATAGATAATTCTGGAAAGTTCACCACTACCAAGAAAAGGGTAAACGAGGGTGATATTTCACAAAAGTATAAGAAATGCCAAAAATGTAAGAAGTGTAATAAGAAGGGAACTTCGACAGACCACTCGCAAGGTAAATGTAAAGCTTGTGGAAGATATGGTCACCAATCGAAAAAGTGTTGGTGGAGTTCGGGAGCATATCTGCGTTGCGGAAGCTTAGACCATAAGATAGCAGAATGCCCTATTTTGACCAAAAGCTTCCAAGAGAAACTCAAGCTGTGGCCGAACTTGCCAAGAGAGAAGTTGTGGAAGGTACCCCTCACCGTAATCTTAAACTAGTTCTTCTCCATACTTAAGATTTCTTCTTTACCTGTATAGAATCACAATAAGTTATAGCTAGTTCCCCGTTAGGAATGGAAGGTGATGTGAATTTGGGGACCAAATTCTTTTAAGTGGGGGAGGGTGTAACGCCCGGTACTTTTGAAATATGAATAATTATATTTAGGAAGAAAACCTATACATAAATGATAATTACATATTCCTACAAATAAGTTTATAATGTTTAATAAATAAAATTTATTCAAATAAGTAAATGGCTAAGTGATATTCCCATTAGGGGATGGAAGTAAAAGTCTTGCTAAGATCGAACCTATCTCTGATACCCAAGACTGTGATTAAAAAGGGTATTAATACAGAATAGAGAGTTATTTTTAAGAAGGTATTTAATTCATATTTTACTTCTATTTTGAATTAATAATAAATTAAAACCAATAATTAGTTAAGATCCAAATCTTGTGTATAACCCTGTGATTCCCTAATGGGCCTTCCAAAAAGATCTCATAGATCCTACACTTAAATTTTAAGGGATTATGAATTTAACATCATTTTAAGTAGCCATTTAAAGTCATTATGTATTTTTATTTGAATTAATAATCAATAAAACTTGAAGAAAACATCAATTTATATTTTATTAATAATTTAGAAAAATTAATATTTCATATTTATTACACAGTATTTTTATTTGATGGAATAGGGGTGTATAAATAAGATTTAATACATTAAAGATAATTAAAAGGAGATGGGATGGACATATATACAATTTCAGTTAATAGAGGATGAGAGAAAAACTTTACAAAAAGGCACGACCACTTGATGGTCGTTGGTTACCAATTTACAACATAAAGGATGTCGTTATTCTAAATAAAGTATATACGTAAGAAAAATGGGGATATATATACGCTTTCGGTCTTTTGAAGGTTGGAGGGAAAGTCAAAAATATTAATAGCGCCCCTTGTTTGGGCGCACCTCATGGTATAACGACACTAGCCAAGTCGTTATTTTATTGAATGTAAATAGTGTGTGAATAGTGCCACTTTTTATTTTAAAAGAATTTTGTAAAACTAATTATATTAAAAAATAGAGAAAAATGGAATAACCTTACTCAGAAAATTTCGTAGCAAGACCCCATCGAATTAAAAAGATAAAAATCTGGAACGATTGCAGATCAATGTTAAGCGTTGAATAGCGCCCGTACCTGAGGCGCCGATTATTAAGAAATACCTACAAGATAGGCGCGACTTCATAAAATGTGGCCATGACATGGACGCGAATTTCCTTAAAGTTAAATAAGGTCACACATAGCCAGTTTATTCCAACATTTTTCCCTAGCGTGTTCTTGAGATATAATTCCTACTAAGCGTTCGCTCACCCAGTTTATTCCAACATTTTTCAGGTATCAGGTGGCTAGCGAGACCGAGACTCACACGGGAGGGACAAGTGTGCAAGCAAGCTACGGAAACTAGTGAACCCGTGTCTTTTATCTTTCTTGAGTCTAGCTAGTATTTCCTATTAATTGTCTAGTCTAAGTTCACTAGCGTGTCTTTGGTCTTTTCTTTCCATTATGATGTGGTTGAGTCTTCAAGTTCTAAAAATTGAAATTGTAAGAGACTTATATTTGAAATAAAATTTTTATTGCTCCAAATTATTTGGTCTCATGCCATTGCTCTTGATCATTCACGACTGTTTAACTGCCACGTTCCGAGCAAACGACACGTTCCGCTGGTATCGGTTCGTGGTGTGACAACGGTCAACTGTGTCTAGCGGCCTATTCCTTGACCGCCATAGTGCCCGGGCGGCCCAACCCTTGACCGCCAGAGTCCTTGTACCTCTGTGAGCGCGGCAACTTCTTCCTTGACTACTTATGCCATTAAGCAGCCGAGGGATAGATCGCTCGTCTCCCAGAGGTTGGTTTACCGGTGTTTCGATTTCTTATATGCCTTGGCTTGACCTTGTGGTTTGCCCACTCTCCCGTGGATGTCTCTTGACATCATATGAGGGCTAAGACAACATTAGAAGGTAGCCAGGAGTTTTCTTGCTCGAAGTAGGATTCTCTTTCCTACTGTAGAGTAGTCATTGTCTGGCTCCGGTCAACCCAGGGTGGCCCAGTGGTTGACAGGTAACGTTGTGTGTGTCTCGGCGGTTTCGTCCAGTCCAAGACATGATTCTAGATATCTCGAGATATTGTCTTACCTCGGTTTATGTGTCCAGGTGTGCCAAGGGTCTTGTTGATCCCTCAGGTCTCCGTGTGTCATTTTCTACGGTCGTTTCTCTGGCTTAGGATTAGACTGATTGGCAGCTTGTACCACTTTGTACAACGATCTTGACCTGAGTCTTCTCACTCAAGGATCATTGTGTCTGCAGGTCTAGTTGATTGTCCTGAGTCCGGTGGTAGTCCGGTATGCTACCTCGTGTCCTGTGCTTCGTAGTACATACGATAGTGCTTCCTGGCCTGTATGTACTACAGTACTTCTGTTTCAGAGTTCTGTGTCTAGTGAGCCTCCACTAGTCGTAGCCTATCGACACGTTCCAGTGTTGGCCTACCTGGGGGTGGCGGTACGGCAGTTCCCGAGGTACGGTTTGTAAGCTAGTTTCCGTGGGCTCCCTTGCTTGGTAGTAGCGTCCTTCTAGGGGAGAAAATTAGCTAGAGGCCTGGCTCATGGCATTGAGCTTGTGTGTGCACACGTGGTTAGGGGCTTAGACTGACGTCGACAGGTGTTACCCTGTCTAGTCACTCGTTACTGTAGTCACGTTCTGGTTCTGAGCATGTCGTAGTCTCTGTCGTGCTTCAGGCGACATTGTAGACGAGACACTTGTAGGCGCAGCATAAGACATCAGTGGACGCAGCTGCCTGTTCTTCTAGTGAGGAGGTGCTTCCTTCACATGACAGGTGACTCTTCCGTTTCTCGTACGTCGTGACCTTTTCGGGTTAGCCTTCTCGTGGTCTTGCCCGAGGTTAGTGTTGTGTCGTATGCACGACATTCTAGTCGTGTGTGTGTGTGTGTGGTCATGTCTAGAAGAGCGTGCACGGCAATCGAGTCGTGTATGCTTTAGGGCATCTGTGTTTGTCTAGGTCTTTTCTAGGCTCTTTTTGCATGACTTTGTAGGCCCAGCAAATCAGCAACTCCTGACTTTGTCAGATCAGAGTTCGCCTTCCTTTTGCTATCTAGAGTAGTTTGGGAGGCCAAGGTTAGTTCGGCAGCCGTGTTTTCGTTCAGGTACGGGTTCTTTTCCCTTTTCTTTTAACTGCTCTACTCCTTCCGTTTCCGGTTTTCTTTTACAGCTTTCTAGTTGTAGTTTAGCTCTCTTGCTGTTTACCTGCTGTTTTAGCGTGTTACTACGTTATTTTTCTGTGGGGATCCGCGTGACCCCTACTGGGCCAGTGACACGAGGCTCACCCCTACTTTTCAGGTGGGTGGCGTCTTCTGCTTCCATGATTCCTGGTGTGACGAGTTTGTAGTTGCCAGCGGTACCTGCGTTGGGCTTCCCCCGACCACAGTGTACGTCCTTCTTATCTGTTGACTGTACTGCTTGTCTATCCTTTGGACTGGACTCTGGTATAATTGTCAATTTGAAACTATTACTTAAAAAGTAATTTTATTTCTGCTACTTTAGTAAACCGATTTAATGAAATTTAATTGCTTACTGTTATATCTCTGTGGCTTCAATGTACTACACGACATTCCTTTTTTCCTTCGGAGCTTTACAACTCTTGGGAGGCTTCATGGGTTCCAAGTGGTATCGGGTCTGCTCGGTAGTCCTATCGGGTATATCCAGTATCCAGGATCCGGGTCGTCACAAGATGGATGGGATTTTGGGGCTTGAGAGGAGGTGCTTTGGGGTTTTAGGGCTAGAGAGGAGTTGTGGGAGTGAATGGGGATGAAAGAGTGAGTGAATGGGGGTGAAAATCCCCTTAAAAGAACGTTCGGACGCAGGTTCGGCTGACCGGTTCACCATGTTAGGTCGACCGAAATGGGGCGTCGGTTGACCGAAATGGTCGGCCTGGCCTTAATTTCATCATTTTTTTAATCAACTCCTTCAACTTTATTTTTATTTTTATTTGTGTATCAACTCCTTCAACCCCCCTTTTTTTCTGTATCAACTCCTTCAACCCCTTTTTTGTTTATCAACTCCTTCAACTCCTTTCTTGTGTAGTGAAGAGAAGGAATGGGTGATTCTTCTGAGACGACTGTTTTAGGGGCTTTTCTTAAACTCCCCTTCAGTAAATGCCTCAGGTCACTTGGTCCATATTTATTTAATCAAGGAATACTTGGCCTTAGAAAATTTTCAAGGAGGGGCTTTATGTATAAATACATTCAAGCATGCAAGTGGATGTATACACACAAGGAACTAGAAATAAACACACAGAATTTGCATTGCAATCTACCATTTATGCAAGTGATCGTATCTACATATGCAACACTTAACCTAAGTGCAAACCTAGATATGTATGCTTTTATCCTTGCACATGTCAAGTTCCCTTCTGATTTTAATGAATTATTCCTGGTTTAAGGGTTTGGTGAAAAGATGTCAGTCAATTGATTGTGCGTGTCTATGAATTTCAATTCAAAGACCCCTTTACCTACATGATCTCTCAGAAAATGATGCCGAAAGTCAATGCCTTGATCTAGAATGTTGTACAGGATTTTAGACAAGTTAATTGCACTGGTATTGTCACCTAAGATTGAAACACATTTCATCTCAACATTCAAATCAAGCAATTGATTTTTTATCCAAAGTACTTAGGTTCCACAACTTCCGGCTGCTACATATTCAGCCTCGGCTGTTGAGGGAGCTACTGAATGTTGTTTCTTGGAAGCCCATGAAACTAGGCATCCACCAAGAGACTAACAGTACCCACTAGTACTTTTCTGATCAACTATACATCCAGCATAATCTGCATCGGTGTATGCAATCAAATCAAATGAACTACCAACGGGAACCACAAGCCAAAATCTACAGTGCCAATTAAGTATCGAAAAATCCGTTTATCAGCCAATAAATGAGACTCTTTAAGACATGACTGAAAACGAGCACATAGACATACGATGTATTGAATGTCCGGACGACATGCTGTGAGATACAGTAGTGATCCGATCATACCTCGAAATAGTGTAGAATATACTATTTTACCCTTTTCATCTTTGTCTAACTTCGTGGTTGTGGCCATCGGAGTTGACATGGGCTTTAGTTCTGCCATCCCATATTCCTTTAGGAACTCAACGACGTATTTGGCTTAGTTATGAGGATTCCTTGGAACGTTTGCTTAAGCTGCAAGCCAAAGAAGAAAAAATGTCAATTCACCAATTAAGCCCATTTCAACTTTACCATGCGTGATTTCTGCAGATTCATCACATAAGGCATTGTTAATAGTTCAAGAGATGATATCATTTACATAAGCCTGAACCACTAGCATGTCTTTACCTGAATTTCTTGTGAATGGGGTCTCATTAAACTTACCTCTCGTGAGTCAATTTTTAGGTAAGAATGAGGTGAGCCTCTCATACCATGCCCTTGGTGTTTGCTTCAGTCCGTACAAGACTTTCTGTAGCTTGTACACATGTTGTAGATGTTTTGGATCCTGGAGGTTATTTTACAAAAACATCCTCTTGATGTTCCCATTAAGAACGGCAGATTTAACATCCATTTTAGGATAATTTAAAATTCTGTGAACAAGCATAGGACAAGAAAGTCCGGACTACTTCTAATCTAGCAACTGGTGCAAAAGATTCATCAAAATCACTACCCATCTCCTGGTAGCAGTTGAGGGAATTCTCATCATCTTCATCCTCGCTAGATATGCCTTCAGTTTATTCAAACTTGGCCATGGCTGGCCTAACATCACTTGGATTTTTGGGAGTGTGATCTGCATCCAAAGTTGAAATGATTTGATTTGTCAATCTCGATTTAGATTTATCAATAATAACATGAAGACTTCCTTTAGTAACTAAAGTCCCCTTAGACTTAAATGCATAACTCGGGACAAAGCCTAGGCACTAAGTTCACATGACTAATCTGGCAACTCCCCCTTAATGTGTGCAAGAATGTGAAATGTTCAGTAAAATTTTAATGCCATATGCAGCCTATGAAAAAGATTGACTCATAGTACCAGGCGGAGAACTTAGATCTGACGATCATCTCACGTGTAATGATAGTTTTTAGACAGGCTTAACCTGCCCTTCCACATGTCACCATTTGATATATAGTCATGGATGTGATGAAGGTAGGAGGATTGCAATGCATTATGACATGAATTCACAACGTTCAACATTTTTTTTTTGGAAAGCCCTACCTAGAGGAAGATGGGAAAGTGCACCTCTCAGGAGCCACTCCACCACCTTACCACTAGGAGGTGAATATTATTAATACAAGGAAGAATTAACAATTACATCAAGCAGATGCTAGGCATACCTAGCTTATCCAAGCGAGCAACACCTTTAACATTGATAGGTAGCTCATGTTGAGAGAAAAAAGAATTACACTTTGTGGAGCAGGCTAAAGATGCTAAAGAGTCAGCTACCGAATTTGCTTCTCTGCATATGTGGGTAATAGTGAGCTACTGTGGGAGGATGTTCCAAATTTCTCTGACATCGGTGAGAATCATCCAAGGGCAATGGATCAATCTGTTAACACTCTACACAAGAATTTTTGAGTCATATTCAATGAGGGCCGGCTGGCTGTTGACAGTGTGAAGGTATTTAACTCCATCTAAGAGTGCTCTGGCTTTGGCTATGATGCTGTTAGAGTGACCATAATAATGAGAAAAGACTAGAAGAACAGTTCCTTTAGGGTCCCCAACGACCCCACCGCCACCTGAATCACCTGACTTCTTGCATGAACCATCTGTATTAAGTTTGATGAAAGGCCACGGGGGGCAAAGCCATTTGATAGCTTTTACTTGAGGTCTGGTAGGGCCAGCAATCTTTAACCCAATACTTTCCAAAAAATTCCTCCTGCTATAACTTTCTTCCGGAGGTTAGAAACAGCACAGCTTTGCTTTACCTGGGCTAGAATTTTGTGGAGTATACACTGTCTGGATATAATTTTCCCTTCATACTTAGCTGTATTTCTGGCATTCCACAACTCCCACGTACCAAAACCGATGGCAGCAAGAGAGAAGAGATCATATAGTGATGATTTAGATTTCAACCGGGAAATAGAATTGAGAATTATAGCTCTGGCAGAATTACCCTCAAGATGTAGACCTGAGTTTCGGAGAGAAGACCAGATATAAGAAGCATTCTCACTGGTTTGAAATAAGTGGTTTATATCTTCCATATGAGGGGCTTTGCAACAAAGGCATTTAGAATAAAGAGCAATACCTAGAGATTGGACAGTGGCAACAGTAGGAATGCAATTATTGATAATCTTCCAAATGTGCACTGAAATTTTTGTTGACAGCCAGTTGGACCAGAGACGAGCCCAGAGCGAAGAAATCTGAGTTTGGGGGCTGATGCTACAAGAGATTTTATAGATGGAAGAGACCAGACAATCTCCTGAGTTGGATAGACCCAATACTTCTTTATCAGGATCTTGAGATAGCTGGATATGCCTGATAGCATGAATAATATCATATGGGAGGAATCTGTCAAACAGAGAGCTTTCTTCATT
Organism: Amorphophallus konjac; assembly: GCA_022559845.1. Classification (NCBI taxonomy): domain Eukaryota; kingdom Viridiplantae; phylum Streptophyta; class Magnoliopsida; order Alismatales; family Araceae; genus Amorphophallus; species Amorphophallus konjac. The sequence continues at coordinate 209,432,748 of CM040118.1, forward strand.
AGTTGGGTACAGTATGCAATCTCTGACCGTCACTTTATTATTGGGAATGAGTTCGATTAGAACAAAAGAATCCAAGCATTGGTTGCCAAACCAAGCATCATGCCAAAAATGGTGGAATTCCCATCACCAATTATCACTCTTTTATGCTGCAGAATAAGACTTTTGGCTTGAATCCAACACCTTCTGATATGACCTTTCATGTTTATGAAGTGAACCTCAGAGAGGTGACAGTCACGGATATATTTAGCCCTGAAACAAGTAGCCCATAAAGAATCTGAGTGCAGATCCCTCCATAGCATTTTAACTCGAAGAGCAAAATCCATCTGTCTAAGGGACATGATTCCAAGGCCCCCGTGGGTGATCGGCTTACAAAGAGCATTCCAAAATTCCCAGTGCCTTTTGTTGCCATGGTTCGACGAACCCCAGAAAAAATTAGCAAAGGACCTCTCAAGCATTTTATGGATACCAGAATGAAGAGGAGAAGAGGCCAAAGCATAAATTGGGATCGGGGTGAGAACATGTTTAATTAATATCAGTTTGGCTCCTTGAGATAGTAAGCTAGCTTTCCAGCCATCTATGCGCTTTTGAATGGAGGAGATAATGCCTGCAAAATGAACAATCTTCCTCCTACCAAGCACCAAAGGGAAACCCATATATTTATGAGGGAAAGAGTGATGACAATATCCAGTAATATTTTCAAGTCGATTGGCCACAACATCATTAACTTTGGAATGTAAGAAGAACCCACCTTTCCCCACATTAATAAGCTGGCCAGAAGCTCGTTCATAGACTCTAAGTACCTTTAGTAGATTCCTGACAGAAACAGTTGAAGCCTTGCTGAAAATTGCTGTATCATCGGCAAATAACAGGTGAGAGGTGGTGGGACAACCCCGAGGACCAGCATACCATTCCACCCGGCCAATAGAAAAGGCCTCCTACAAGGACCTACTCAAAGCTTCCTCAGTAATTATAAACAGAGACGGGGCAATAGGGTCACCTTGATGGACACCTCTTGAAGATTTGAAGAATCCATCTGAATCACCATTCAATAAAACAGAGAACCAACAATTGTTTACCATAGCTTCAATGAGGCTAATGAATTGGAGGCTGAAACCAGACCTTTTCAAGACAGCAAATAAAAAATCCCATTCAAGCCGATCATAGGCTTTGGCCATATCCAATTTAAACATAACATTGTTGCCTCTAGTTTTCCTGCCAAGCTCATGGATCATCTCTTATGCTAGAGCAATGTTATCCACAATTTGTCTCCCCTTCACAAAAGTCGATTGTTGTAGAGAAATAACTCTGGGCAGGATAGTAGCTAACCTATTATTAATGGTGGTGGAAATAATCTTGTAGAAGAAATTACACAGACTAATCGGTCGATAGTCAGAGATATCAGTCACATTATTCCGTTTGGGGATGAGAGCAATCAGAGTAGATGCCACACTTCTAGGTAGAGCTTGGCGATGTAAGAAGAATTCTTGAGTAGCACTTACCACTAAAGCAGAAATGACAGGCCACACTTTTTGGTAGAAGGCACCCGTGAAGCCATCAGGACCAGGGGCACTATCAGCAGACATGGAGCAGACCACTTCATGGATTTCAGATTCACTGGGAACAGCATAGAGGAGCTCATTATCATCCAAAGAAACTAGCCGAGGAATGCAGTTCAGAATACTATCATCAACATAATGATCCTGGGTAGCAAAAGCTTGGTGGAAGTGAGTGGTAGCAATAGTCTTCATTTCCTCATGATCAGAAGTAAGGATTCCTACAGGAGTACGGAGGTGAGCAATAACATTTTTCCTTCTATGAGGCATAATTGTCATATGGAAAATTTTAGTATTTCTATCCCCTTCATGAAGCCAACGAATTCTGGATTTCCGTCTCCAGAAGCACTCCTGCTAGATTAACCGGTCAGAGAGAATGGATTTGGCCTCGTCAGTTTACCAGAATTAATTTCTGAGGGGTTACTATCATAGAGGTATTCAGCCTTTAAAACATCATCCTCCGCAGCCATGAGATTCATGTGCACATTGCCAAACACTTCCCTATTCCACACCCCTAGCATTTTCCTCATGTGTTTCAATTTTAAGTATAGGATAGTGATGGGAGAGGAAGCTAGAGGGCTGATGTGCCAATGTGACTCAATATCCACAAGGAATTTATCATGTAATGTCCACATTTTTTGAAAACAGAATCTGCTTTTAAACTTACCCCAGGCGGGTAACTTCACAAGAAGAGGGGCATGATCTGAAGCTTCCCTCGAAAGATGCTCAACAGAAATAGTATGGAGATTCATCCAAGCAGCATTAATAAGAACTCTGTCTAGCCTTGTCCAAATTCCTTTAATCCCAATTTGGTTGTTATGCCATGTGCATGTAGAGCCCATGAACCCAGCATCAAAAAGAGCACAGTCCGATACACATTCCTTAAAGTCTGAAATGGACACCAAATTGGGAGGATTACCTCCTAGCTTTTCATCCACATCCATAATGCAGTTAAAATCACCCGCCACAAGCCAAGGGCCATTGATTTGAGAATGCACATTATTGAGAGCTTCCCACATATTATGTCTCTCAGCTATTGAACACTTGGCATAGACAAAAGAGAAGTAGAATAAAGGCATATTTGAGTTTGTTTGTATAAGAGAAATATATGTTGCTCATCCCGACATAGAACAAAGTAATCCAATGATCCTTTCCACAAAACCCAAATGTGGGCCATAGAATCATTAATATTATTAGCAACAGCTTTGTCCATTCCCAGCTTTCTACAAGTTGTTTCCAAGTGGCATACATTTATGTTAGGCTCCAAAAGAATAATGCAATCCAGATTGTAAGTTCTAATGAGATATTTAACTCAGCCTTGGGATATGTCATCCCCAATTCCTCTGATATTCTAAATGATAATAGACATTAGCAATGGGTAGTGTCAAGGAGATTACCCTCGGACCTGGTCCTCATCATAGATCTGGTAATGACTCCAGGGCGATCATTATTAAGGACACGCACATTATTAATTTCAGCAACTGTAGCAATCTCCTGTCGACTTATGAGAATACCCTCTTGTTGAGGAGGGTCCATATTGGATGGGAAATGAGATTTAGACGCAGCCAGACAACAACTATGACCAACCACTGCAACAGGAGAGACAACATCCGTACAATCAACACTTTGGAATGAAGGGAGCTCCAGTGGAGTAGAAAGGGAAGAATGGGAATTTGTCAAAGGCTCATCCAGCACCAGTGTAATATCCTGAGTGTGATCATTAGACTTCAAGCAGACAGGTTGATAGATCACTTGACTTGGCAATAGGGGATCCAGATCAATCTCCTCTGATATAGGAGTCAGTAAAGGACCCCCCTCCCGGGCTGGGGCCGTCAACACCACATGAACCCCATTTTGCTACGCAGCAGGGATAACCAAATCCGAATTGGCTTGTATAGGAATAATAGGAACATGCGGGGGAGTACTATCAGTAGCATTGCAAGGAACAGCCGCACTAGTCTTGGGGACAACCGGCTGCCAAGTAGTTTTAGGCTTGATTTTAGTACCAACTTGTTGTCGAGCAGCAGTAATCTCCAACACTTCATGGGCCTGGTTAGTCTCCCTTTTCGCATTGTAGATATCCATATTATGTCCAAGATGAGCACAAGAAGAACATAAATCTGGGAGCTTCGGATAATGTACATCTTGCCAAGCTCCACCTCCCGGGAATCCAATCCATACCCTAGAAGGGTGGGACTTCGAAACATCTAGTTCAACACAGACGCGCGCAGCCATGGTGTTTGACAGATTGATAGTGGAGGGATCAATTTTTAGAACCCGACCAATGTTGCCCGCTATCGAACGGATCATAGGCTCAAGGAAAAAATTAATTGGCAGGCCAGGAAACTCAATCCAGATAGGGAGAATAGGCGAATCAACAGCAGGGGAAAATTCCATAGTCCACTTAAAGAACTTGAACAACCGACCATGGACATATAAAGACTCACGTAGCAAAAGCAGCAGATAGGCATCATAGTTTCGGAAGCAAAGCAGAAGATGTTGAGAATCCAGAGCACTAATCATGAAATCCTCCTTGAATCCACACCTGTTAGAAAGATGCGATCTGATTTCCAGGAATGGAGGCCTGCCATAAGGAGTGTGGGCGACAAGGGAGAAGGAGAAAGGTTGTAGAGAGCTTGTAATCTCTTCCTTGCTTAAGAAGACAGTAGGTTCTCCATTATCAGTCACAGCGGGGTGGTGTACAACACCACGAACAACCGACGGCGCCATGGAAGAAGAGAGGACCTCAGCAAATGATCTGGTTAAAGCAGCATATTTAACCGACGGAGTAAGAATGGGAGTGGAGGAAGAGGGTGGAAGGGAAACCAAGGGGGGCACGGAAGGCCCCCCAGGGGCAGCTATGATCGGCAACAATGCCGGGAACCTAGACGGCATTCACACCGGTAAACCCACCATTCTTCCCGTCAAACTGATTCATTCAATCATACTCAATGTTCAATGTTTGCATGACAAAATGTGAAAGCATATGCAAACATCTCAATGTATGTAGTGAAATCTGATTTGAAATTTTTCCAAACTCCCCTTCAACAATATGCTATATGACAAGTGATATGTGCAGAGATATGCAACCAACTATGAATGAAATGCATGTACAAACATATGCATGATCACATAACCATTCAGCACAAAGTAAATCAAGACATAGCAGATTTACTAGAGAGAGTAAGAGGGATATCACTTGAGTGTTCAGATTCTAGTTTTTGGTTTTTCTTTTAACTTGACTTATGTCGCTTGGCTCATGTACCTTACCTTCTAGACTGAAAACATATTTCACGCTTCATATTCCCAAGGCACACCTGCAAAACATATTTCTCATTTTACATTCTTAGGTACCCATGCCATCTTGGGTCATTGTGGGTTAGAACTCTTGGCACATGGCTTCCACTTCTTGACAACATTCAATTCACCATTTTTCTTCAGAAAATAATCATGCATGTTATGCCCAGATTTGCCATAGTAATGACAACGTGACTTTGATTACTTAAAAGCAAGAATATTGTTTGAAGCATGTGACATCACATTCCTTCTTCTCATTGGCTCGACCATTTTGTATGTGCTGGCATGATGTGTTGAATGAAAACTTCTTTTTTTCATTATTGATGGATTAACAAGTTTTATGAAGGTAAACTTGTCATCATGCTTTAACATGAAGCAATTATTCATCATGTGACTTACTTTACCATAGCAGTCACAATTGACATATGACATGAGCGAATTTTTATTCAAATTAGTAACATGCTTCCATGTGGATGAAGAAACTTTATCTTGGCGAGCATGAAAATTCATTTTCTTCATCAGCAGCCAGTAGTGTGAAATTATATGACCTCTTTTACCACAGTGATTATAATGCATGGAAGGTTTTGTGGTAAATGATTACTTTACATTTTTGAAACTAGTTCTACTCCTGTAAGCTTTCAGATCATCATTTTTCATAATAAAACAATCATGCATCATGTGTCCAAGTTTTCCATAGTAGAGACAAGAAACATTTCTTTTCCTATATGCATGGGGTTTCACATGAATGTTTCTGGCATGCACATTTGGGACATTCATACTATTTTTTAAATTTTGTTGAATTATTGGCATTGTGTGTTGCTGGGAGTTTGATTTGGAGGTGCTATGTGTACATGTGCTATGAACAAATGAAGTGTATAACTTATTCTCAAATTTCTTTTTGTTCGCAGGATTATATCCCATCCCTTCTCATTGAAAGTTCACTTTCATTTCCAGCAATTTATTCAGGTTTTCTTTGCCATCTACAAATTTGGACAGCAAATTATTCAAGTGAAGAATTTCAGATTGAAGAGATGAAATGTGTAATTCTGCACTAGCAAATTCTTCTTCAAAAGTAGCAAGCCTGGCATTCAGCAAAACATTAGTATTTGTTGACACCGATTTTTTGCCTTTGAGTTGAGTCATTCTTCTAACCTTCATTTTTAATGTCTCAAGTTATCCATTACTCATTGAGCCATTTTTTAGGCATGTCTTTGGGCCTATTTTATGGACATTTCCTCCCTGGCTAGGTTTGCTCTTGAATTCGGGCTTAATAGGCCGTGATTCAACTTGGTCTTTGGGGTAAATAGGCTTATTTATCCCATTTTTATTAATTTCCACCACCCATTCTAACAGCAGTCTAGCGATAGACCGTTTGTGATGTTGGGCGGTCTTTTTGGAGACCGTTTATATCACTCAGAGTCCTACACTAATTTATCTCTGGATTAATTGGCTAGTTTTTGAATTCCCACCGACAACCCAATACACGGTCTTGCAGTGGGCCATTTATTCAAGTTGAACGGTTCATCCTTAGACCGTTTGGTGGTCAGAGTCCTAAACGAGTTGATTTTTCAGATAATTATCTCTTTATCTTATTTTATTGATTTATCACTGACATCAGGTATACGGTCTAGCAATGGGCCATTTGAATAGTTAGGCGGTCTATCGATAGACCGATTTTCAATCCAGAGTCCTATGCCAGATCAATCGGTCTGTTCTTTGGGACAAGTGGCTCTATTTATCTGTTTATTAATTTCCACCAACACCTTATAGGCGGTCTAGCATTGGACTATTTATAAGTGTAGGCGGCCCATTGAGCGACTGCTTATAAAGCCGAGAATCTTGGGCTGGTTGGCTTTTCTCTTTCCATCCATGGTTAAGTTAGCTGCTTCATCCTCGAATTTCTCCATGAGTTCTCAGCCAATATCGATGTCGTTTGATCCTGGTGAAAATTGGGAGTTTTATCTACGTTTTATCCTAAAGAATTTCGGCCTAATTCTTGCGGGAAGACCCTAAACTTTGAGCTGACATTCAAGGGTCTATAAATAGCACCCTTTGCCCAAGCTTGCGGAGGGGGGAGATCCGGCGTTTACATCGAAGTGCTGTCGAGTTCTTGAGCGGATCTCAGCCAGGGAGGAAGGCTCTCTACGTCCATTTGAGCCTTCGGTTTAGGGAGTAGTAGTTCTATTAGTGTTTTGATTTAAGTGTTTGATCATTTGTTCAGCATTGCATGCTCATTCCGCTTTCATTTGCACCTGCGTTTTCCACTGTCATTCTCTCATCCTTTCACATTCCTACTATTGTTGTGCCCTATAGGGGTTAAAAACCCAACCCCCCAGGTATCCCCCATTCCATTATGTGCTTAGTTTTCCATTCATTCGCATAGATACTACACTTCAAAAAACTAATTTGGGTTGTGTTTTCTAGTTATTTAGTGGATCTTGCAGGTCAACAGGAGTCTTAGCACGAGGCCCATCCCCTTTGGCCGGCTAGAAGGGGTGGAGGATCAAGCTCCATGACTTGGATCTTGGCAGTGTTGCACGGTTCATTTCTGACCGTATACAGGAGTAAGTGGTCTTCTTCAGACCATTCATTTCCTTCATGTGGCCTATCACGAACCGTTTGAGTCCCAGCCAGGTCTTCATCCCGCGTTCCTCCTCAACGCTATACGCGGCCTGTCAAGAGGCCGTTTACGTTATTCAGTGGTCTCTAGTAGGCCATCTTCATCCCATATCAGTGCTGCATCATTGGCGAGTGCTTCATCCGTCTCCCTTTTCCAAGGTACGAGGTGCCCTCTCCTTGCACTTAGTGTCTTGGTGGCGATCATGATTTGTTCACACCCCTTTTCCCCCTTCATCGTTATTTTTTATTCAATATCTTGGTGTGCAAAGAAGGAAAAGGAGTGAAAGAAAAGAAAAGGAAAAAATATCTACATCCTAATTTTGTGGCGATCATGGTGGGATGCCTAGTGCCCATCGTGCTTCTGGCTTTGTTGATCTGCCTCCTTGTGTGTTTGAGTTAGTTCTTATCCCTCTTGGGTTTGCCGTCTTGTTCGTTGCTGGTTTTTGTCCCTGGGGCTGTACGCGGTTTGCTGCGGGTCATCTACATCTTCCAGCGGCCGATCGATAGACCTTATTGGCTCAGGTACGTTCTTGCCATTCATATCTTTATGAGCTTGTCATATTTAGCGGTCCTCCTAGGGCCGTCTATAGTTTTCCACGGTCGGTCGATAGGCCGTTTATTGCTACCTCACGTGCGTTTCTGCTCTTCATATTTCTGTGAGTCTGCTTACTTCTACGGTCTTGTAACGGCCGTTTAAAAGGTTTCACGGTCGTTTGCCAGATCGTCCAATTAACTCAAGTACGTGCTGTCTTTACTATTATTTGTTTATCATTAGTTTGGTGTCTATTTATTTGCTGCTCCCTGTCACCTTACGATCCTGCCCTGGGCCGTTTATGCTCCCTGAGCGGTCTCCCATCAGACCGCGTTTGTGCAACAGTGCACCCGAGCTCTATAGTTGTGTGTTATTTCGTATCATTTCATACTTATTTTTGGGTGGTATTCATCTCCCCTGGTTGTCATTTATCTCTGCATGGTTATTGTCATACTTGCCATATTGTTTGATCATTGGATATTAGTTTTAGGCTAGACTTTACATGCACTCCGGTGCACATAGGTTCATACGTTTTATCATCCTAGTTGCATTCCTACCTTGGTAGGGGATCCTCTCGTCTCCATATTCCTTGGAGCCGACTAGGTGACCTTATCTGGGACCTCTGCAAGTCCCCATGAGCCGTGGATTCCCACACGGACGCCGGGAAGGTTGTACCTTACCACCCCGAGTCTAGGTTGCATCCGTGAAAGAGAGAGTACACTCAGAGGCAACCAAGTCCCCATTCCACCCCTATTCGGAATCCTAGTGCAGAGAGAACTTTCATTTAATTCAATTCACTAAGGTTCGTAAAGGGGAACTCATAAAATTTTCCGTGTATCATTGGAAACTTGGTTGATTATTGGTTGCCTCTTTTCTCCTCTCTTTTTTTATGCATTTGGTTAATCATTTCCACGTAGGTGTTTATTAGGTGTTGTTTCTCTTATTTCAAGGTGCTCATTGCATGCGGAGCTGCTTCATACCCATACCACGTTCTCCTGGGGGCAACTCCTCCTTTGTTTCCTATCTTAATCCCTTGTTCGACTCCTCCTCCACCATGTCATCCTACAATTTCTCTCACTCCCACGAGGACTCCCTTCCTCAGGGGCTCTTGGAGGACCCTCCTAGGGTCACGAATGTGCAGGGGAGAGAGGGGTCCGCCAAGACTTTGCAGGGGCAGGACGCCCTGTCTTCTGTTCCTTCCCATGGCGTGTCCGCTGTCGCCACTTCTTCATCTCTGGTTAGTGGACTCGGGGCCTCGTCTGTTGCTCCCATTGATCTTACCCCTATCCAGCCCCGGACCCTCCGATTTTCTAGTTTTGAGGTGGGCCAAGCTTCTAGCTCGGACCATCAGATCCTTGACAAGGGGAAAACCCAGCTCCCCTCGTCTTCCTATGCGGACCCTTACGGGACCACCTCTCCAGCGCCCCAGGCTCTTGTAGCCCCGGCCGATTTCCTACATTCTCAAGCTGGGGCTGCCTAATTGGCTCACGTGGATATGGACCCATCCTTGGCCCATTTTCCTTCTCACGGGCTTCCCCCTCTGTCGGTCTATCCTTCGGCCCCTTACACCGAGTCCGCCCTTCCAGTCTTGCCTCTTCCATCCTTGGAATAGGAACTTCTTGACAAGTGGGCTGCCATGCAGCAATAGATTGACCTTCTCTATAAGCGGGTCGGCCCACAATCCCTTGCCGATATCCCCATTCCCAACTTCCGTGATATCCGCTTCCCTCCTCAGTCCGAGCTCCCCACGTACCGGAAGTACGATGGGAATGGTAACCCCTTCATCCCCATAAGGGAGTTCTTGTATGAGTCGACGCAATTCCAATATGATGACCGCCTCATGGCGTATCTTTTCCGCCACTCGTTAGACGAGGTTGCGTTGGAGTGGTTTTATACTCTGGCACTGGAGGAGGCAAAGAGTTTTAAAGTTGTTAGAGATAGATTTATATAGAGATTCCAAGACCGGGTGGGCCCGTAATACTCTTTTACAGATCTAGTGGCCGAGAAAATGATGTTCGATGAAGACTTCGCTACTTATGCTGACAGATGGAGGCAGATGGCCTCCCGGGTGCCCGGGCAGATTTTGGAAGAAGAAAAAGTAAAGCTGTTGATTTCTAATGCCACACCCACATTCCAGAATATTCTCGCCATGAATGATATCTCTAATATGCACCAGCTGTATAGTACGGCCCGGTTCATCCAGACCCAGTTCAAAGACTCCCCTATTCATTCTTTGTTTGAGGCCCAGAAGCCAAAACCCGCCAGGAAATCCCAAGGCCCAGTCACCGAGGGAGTCCAAACAAATGAGCAGGTGCAGGCTGTCAACCAATCCGCTCCACCATGCTTCCAGCAACCTTCTCGGAACCCTCAGTTCACCGCGGCACCCACTACCCAACCATCATTCCTTACACCCCAGCAACCTCAACCACCACAACAACCCCAATAGCCATAGTACCACAATGTTCCTCCACCAAATGGCTACGCACCTATGCGACCGGGTCCCAAGAGAGCCCACTACCCTCCACTTCCTGAAACTCTCCAAGATATTTTCTTGGCTCTGATGTACACTGGTGATATCGAGCTCCCTCTGGAACGCCCGAATTGGAATCCGGCCGCCGACTAGTCCAGATATTGCATATATCATCGGTAGCCCGGGCACACTATAGAAAGGTGCTATCAGTTCCGTGACCTCGTTTATGATTTGCATGAGAGACAGAGAATTGATTGGGCACAGATGCATAAGTTGATTGAAGACATTAAAGAGAGAAGAAGACAGGCGCCGCGGCCGCAGCAGTCGACGCCACAGTAGCAGCAACCTCAGCAACCTCAACCCCAGTAGCAACAGCCTGCACCAGAATTAGGGATTTATCAGAATCCCATGCCGAACCACCCGCCCGCTCCGTAGCCTCAGCCATCGGCACCGGCTCAGGTGAATATTGTTCACCGCCCAGCTCCCAACGCTGGGTGGTCCTATGATGATGAGACTCATACTCATCTTTAGGCCCTCCACCATACATACACCAACTCCCCTTCACCTTTTGTCCCCTCCATCATTCCTCCCACCATTTTGACCTTCGCTACACCCACCATTTCCTCCAGATCCCCCATTGTACCTACCACCTTGCCCACCATTTCACCAATCCTTGCACCTTCACCTGTCATACCCTCCGTTGTCACCCCCTCACCTAACCCTTCACCTATCATCCTTCCGCCAGGGCCGGTCAGACCCGCCTCCACCGTCGCCTCTCCCACCGTTGTTCCTTCCGCTTACCCCACTAGGCCAGTCGGGAGTCCATCCAATGCCGTGCACAGAACCTTGCCCTCCAGAGCGGGTGTTTATTTCAGAGAAGCTATCCCTCTACTGGTGCACCTGCACCCAACCCTCCAGTTTCCTCACCCACAGTTGAGCCAGAAGAAGTCGACCCCCTACCTGGCACAAGATATGATCTACTACAGCACTTGGACCAGATGCCAGCCAAGATTTCTGTATTGGAGTTGATCAAGCGTTCCACGCTGCACCAAGAAGCTTTGAGGGCTTTTCTCCATAATGTTATGGTCCGCAAGGATATGGCAGTAGACAGTTTGCCATCGGCATTGGCCACAATTACGAAGGGGCCATCCATTTCTTTTTCAGAGTCAGAATTAGCACCCCCCGATGCACGTCAGATGGCACTTTGCATTTCAATCACATTAAATAAAGTGGCAGTCGACGTGGCTCTAGTGGACACAGGAGCTTCGATAAATGTCTATCCCTTGAGCACTCTACGTGCCTGCAATATTTCTGAAGATATGCTAAGGCCAACTCTGACGACTATTGCTGCTTATGACAACTCCAGGAGAACATGCCATGGGGTGGTGACTGTTCAGGCAGAGCTCGGGCCATTGTCGATGGCCGTGGAATTTTATGTGTTAGATATTGATCCAATGTTTAAAGCTATTCTAGGCCGTCCGTGGATCGACAGCCTGCATGATGTGGCTTCGACCGCTCAACAATGCCTCAAATTTCCATTTCATGGGTTGGTGGTCAAGGTAAAGAGTATTTCCACAGTGCAAACTATTGAAGCTATTTCTGATAATATACTACCAACACTCTGGCCGAGCAATAAGTCGGTCTTGTCTGTAATGGACTTGAATTTTCCATGGGCATATGCGTCACGCAAGCCCACCACTGCACTAGTTAAAATCAAGGCGAAGCCCAAAATAAGAGACTCCAAGGGCTGGAACATGACACTGAAGCTAGGGTACCAGCTGGGTATGGGTCTCGGCGCTCAATTATAGGGGCGGACTAAGCCTGTCCCAAGGGGTAGAAAAATGAGCAGAAGAGGTCTCGGGTACTGGGAGTCCGCATTGTCGATTTTGGGAGATTCAGGGCCGCTCACGTGGGACTACCGTAAACATTTTGTGAAGGGACCGTTACAGCCCGGCACTCTGAAGATGCCGCCTCGCCAGAAAGAGAAAGAAAATGATGCTTGTACAATGACCGAGTCGTCGTTGCTGCCAAAGGGGCCGGTAGATGATATGGAAGATTTTTGTGAAAGTTTTGAAAAGTTGTTTGATGAAGAAGAAGATTTGAGAAAGCTGGAGACACAGCTTGTGAAGTACACTGTAGCGGAGCCAACTTTCCAAAGTCCACGGGAAGAGGGGAGCTCCCTTATCGCCTTTTCTTGGCCTCCTTCTCGTCTTACTTCTTTGTATGAAGAGCTGGAGTCCATACCTCGCTCACCTCCTATCATGATCGATCCATTTTTTACGGAAATGCCAACGGAGGTGTTGTTTGTGCCATGCTCATGTGGGCACTTCCCACCTGTCGATTTGTCAACCATGTGGTTTTCTTCATCCGATCCGTTCTTTGATGTTCTTTTTCCCTCTCTCTTCCCCCTTCAACTTCCTCCTCCTCCTTCCCCCTCTGATTTATCTTGTTGTATGGTTTCCTCCAGTCTCCAAAAAAAATGCCGATTTTAAAACGGTGATTTCAGTGGAGGATTATGCTGTGTTTTGTCAGTCCTCTTCCCAGGGGCACGAGGCCCCTGTTTCCCTTCCTATAGATTTTCCATCCTCTAAGTTAGATATAGGGCTTGTTGAGTCTAGGGAAGTAGAGTCGATTGGGTCTTGTAAAGTAGGGTCTTGTTCCAATATCTCCAACCCTTCCACGCTTGCTATGCACCCAGTGACGCGTTATTCTAAAACCATTCTTGATAGGTTCTTACAGGATCTTGCTCAGCGTTGCCACACCCTCCTTAGATGCCCTGAGTTTGTAGAGACAACCATCATTCTAGAGGATGATGAGGAGCTAGACATGGTATGGAGCGATGATGGTTTAGGTGTTTATGAGATCATAGATAAGAAGGACCCGATCGATTATGAGGATAGCGACATGAATGACACTATCGATTTGTACGCACAGGGTTTGAAGAGATTTGATGAACCGTCGTCGACAGTGGACGAACCCACGAAAGAAATTAATCTTGGAACAGAAGAGGATCCCAGGCTTATAATCATCTCTGCTAACCTCCCTCCTCAGGTTGAAGAGGAGTTAGTCAAGATTCTGAGGGAGTATAGCGATTCATTCGTCTGGTCCTACGAGGACATGTCGGGCCTTGACCCCGCCCTGGTAGAACACAGACTTGTACTCAAACCAGGGGCAACGCCCGTTAAGCAAAAATTGAGAAGATTTCACCCCCATATGGCCTTAAGGATAAAAGAAGAAGTGGATAAATTGCGTAAGGCCAGGTTCATTAGAGTTATTTTGTATCATCAATGGGTGGCAAATATAGTCCCTGTGATGAAAAAGGATGGAAAAATATGAATTTGCATTGATTTCAGGGACTTAAATAAGGTATGTCCTAAATATGATTTTCTGCTTCCTCATATCGACGTGTTGGTGGACAACACGACCGGGTACGAAGTCCTCTCATTTATGGATGGATATTCAGGGTATAACCAAATCTGTCTAGCTCCATAAAATCAAGAAAAGACCTCATTCACCATGCCCTGGGGCACCTACTACTACGTGGTCATGCCATTTGGATCGAAGAATGCGGTGCCACATACCAACGGGCGATGATGGCAATCTTCCACGATATTATGCATGTTTATATGGAAGCCTACGTGGATGATATCCTGGTAAAATCAAGGTCAAAGGAAGAGCACCATGCTATCCTGGCCAAGGTGTTACAAAGGGCTAGGGAGTATAAATTGAAAATGAATTCGAAGAAATGTGTGTTTGGGGTATCATCAGGGAAGTTATTGGATTTCATAGTTAGTAAACGGGGGATTCAAATTGATCCAAACAAAGCAAAGGACGTTATGGATATGGCAGCGTCGAAGAACATTACTGAGCTTCGAGGTTTGATTGGGCGCTTGCAGTTCATTCGAAGGTTTATATCTCAACATTCACAAAGATGTCGCCCGTTCTATGAGCTGTTGAAGGTGGGAGCTAAATTTGAATGGAATGAACAATGTCAAAAGGCTGATGATGATATGAAGGTTTATCTATCTAATCCCCCAATTTTGTAGCCCCTTGTTCCTGAAAAATCCCTGATTTTATACATTTCTGTTATTGAGGAATCCCTAGGAGCTGTCCTAGCACAAGTGGACGACGAATGGAAGGAAAGGGCACCCTATTACCTCTCTAGGTTGTTCAATCCTGCAGAAGCTAAGTATACCACTATGGAGAATACCTGTGCGGCCTTAGTTTGGGTAGCCCAAAAATTGAAACACTATTTCCTTGCCCATGAGGTTAAGCTGATCTCTAGAATGGACCCAATCCTCTATCTCCTAGAGAAACCCGTCCTTTCTAGCAGGTTAGCTCGCTGGCAGAGTTTTCTCTCTCAATTCGATATTACTTTCGTCGATCAGAAAGTAATCAAAGGATATGCTATTGCTGAACATCTTGCTCATTTACCTATCTGATGGGGACATCAGAGCAAGAGCACTAACATTTTAATTGCATTTGTGTCATTTAGTTTATTTTTATAACCTTGGGAAAGCATATGTACAATTGTAAGGCTTTATAAGCCACTTTGTCATTCCCTAGGATTTTTTGGGTTTTTGTGCAAAATGTCAGTAGGTCTAGCCAAGGGGCTCCCACTCTTTCCCCATTGGTCCACCTAAGCCATATGGGCCCATGTGGGGCCAGTCAAAGGTCCAAGGTGGGCTTCTAGATGATTGACCATTCAAAGGGGACAATAGGTTTACAAAGTCCAAGATTCTTTCCCCCCTTAGGTAGGACTTTTATTTTTGTAGTATTTTGTATTAACCACATGGGAGAATTAAAAAATCTCTCCCTAAGAGTCAAAGGGTCGCACTCCCCTCTCTCTCCTCACCCCATGGCATTTGCCAACCCCCCTCCCCCTTCCTTCCCTCTATATAAACTCATGTATAGTGTCTTGTAAGGAGTTGATGAATTATTGAAAGGAAATATCATATGTCCACCATTGTCCCTCCTCTCTCCCCTTGCAGAGGTGTGAAGCCTCTTTCTTCTAAGGTGTGAAGCCTCCCTTCCAATCCCCCTTCCTGAGTGTAAAGCTCAGCGCCGCGGCCGTCGCCACCATCGAGCCGCCATCGCGCCACCACCGCCATCGTCGGAGTTCTGTCCAAATCAGGATAGAACCTCAACTCCAGAATTTTATATTTTGTTCTTGTTGTCTGATTACACCCAAACTTTGAGAGATTGTTCTACCTGTCTTCCCTAGTCTCCAGTTTAAATTTCATGCCATTTGTCTTACGTTTGGTATTTTTCCCTTATTTCTTATTTCCCCCCTATAATCTGCCATTCTGTGGATCCACGGGATAGTGTCACCTATTCGTATTTTTCCAACCCCCTTAAAATTTTTCAGAAAATGCACAAAAATTCCTCAGTGTTCCTCACGTTCCCCCCTACCTCCCATAATTTTGGCAGCCTCTGAAAAAATCATTCACTCCTCGGTCAAAGGTCAATTTCAAGCAGATCACTTTCTGTCCTGAGTGTCTGTAAACATATCCATAGAAAAAAACACAGTCTTGCAGAGCCTCCCAATTCTCATCCTTTTGTTGGATCGAGCTGAAACAAAAATGTATGTTGTAGATCTAGGAGTCCTCTTTCCAACGCCACCAGTCTTGCCTCGGTCTGATTTCAGATCTGAGAGACTTAATTCGTACCGTCGAGGCGTGCAGATCTGTTTCCTATGCAGGTCCAAAATTTCAATCCGAGAAAAATTTAGAAATAAATATCAAAAATCAACTTCAAGAGCCGCCACTCCTAGGAGTCGATTAGGGATGTCCTGCCAACGTTCCAGCCAAGCGGCACCTTCAAAAGATCTCAGGAAGGTGATGTTCTTTTGGAAGCCGCGCCTTGCTGTCCAGCGAGTCAGAACCGAGTCGACACAGTACCGAGTCGGCGCAGGACCGAGTCGGACCAGCAGGCCGAGTTCGCTCCAAACGCACCTCCAGATTGCTGCCTGTCAACCCAGGGTCGGTCCTTCCGGGCCCACTTGTAGCCCTTTACCTCCATGTGTGGAGTGGGTAATAAAATTCACTGTTGTAATTAAGTTTTTACCATTGCACTGGGAGTTACCGTAACTAGCTGGGGTCGTCTTCCCCACGCCCGAAGCGTGGAGGTATCGTGTTCGCTCTCTTACTCGGCATTTGCTTTACTCGTATTTATTCGTATATGCCACTGCATGTGATAGGTAACTAGCTCGATATCTATTTTTATCACCGCTGCGAGAGAGCGAGAGTGACCCGTCCCGTGACTCGATCCGAGTTAACGCGGAAAAGTCGATACCTGAGACTCACTGCCGGTTTCTCAACCGCGCACGGTCCAGCGTTTCCCTCGCATAGGGACGATAGCGAGCTAGAGTCCCAGGTCGCGTGTCCGTCCCGCATCAATTTGGTATCAGAGAGTCGTTTGAGTCTAGGGTGCTTAAAACAAAAAAAAGTGTCTAAGTCTAGGTGTCTCATTTGCATACCATTGTTCGATATATCAAAAGGTGTCGCCCGACCGTTAGGTTACACATATCGGAGAGGTGATTCACTCACGTGAGAGGATCTTCGGATCCCCGGACTTCGCCAGGTACCAAATTTTGGTCGTGTCTAAGTGTGTAGTCGAGTCTCATGCCAACTTTGCATTAGTATTTAGGGTTGTGTCTAGTGTCTTGTCGCCACATGTCGGCATGTCCACCCAATAGCTTCCCCGTGTCCCATGGATCCCCACGGGCCCACATCATATGAATGGTGGCGACACACCCGAGCATGGGGAATCCAACCCCACCACATCCGTAGGCCCGAAGCCTCGGACTTTTATGGATCCAAGGTCCCAAGCGACTACCTCCAATGGGAAGCCGCTATGGACAACTACTTTGCATGTTATACTATGTCCGAGGCCAGGCAATTCTCTTTTACCAAGGAGAGGCTTCTTCACGAGGCCGCCGAAAAGTGGGATTACATTGAACGCTTGAGAGAAGTTAGGAGGCAGTGGCCCATCGAGTCATGGCATGAAATGAAGAAGGAACTTAGGAAGGTTTACCTACCCGGCCCGGTCACCTCCAACTGACCCTACCCAATCACTTCCAATCAAGTGGGTCCTAGTCTAAGGCAAAGAGCCCCACACGTAGATGAGCCTTGACCCAAGCCTAGGACGGTTGATTACGGGCGAGTCCACCCCGATACCCCTGCTCCAACCCTCACCGTTGCCAAACTTGTGCAAATGATTTCGGATCGGGTGGATAGGAGGTGCGCTTATTTTGAGTCGTTGGTCTCCCCTTGCCCACCTCCGCGACCGGAGGTAGCCATACCCGAGCCTCGGGAGGCCATAGCCCGTAGCCCTTACCCAGCCCCATCTAAGGGGTTCCCAAGCCCTCTCCCCATCATGGAGACCCCTCCTTCACCACCCGTGAGTGCTCCGTTGCCACCCGCTCCTTCCGAACTTCATCCGGAGCCATCATATTCGGAGCCACTTCAACCGGAGCTACCCGTGTTTCTAACGGGAAGGCTACTCATAGCCGAGCCGCTTCTTAGCTGGCTTAGGACTGGCTTGGTCCCTACCCCACCTTACTCTCCACCCTGGGAGCCAACACTCCCAAGAGTCCCCATTAACTCCTTTCACAACACCTTCAAGTCCTTTTGCTTCATAGAAAGTGTAAATGATCTATTAAGGAGTTTAGAATGTCAATGGGAGTTGACATATACATTGGCCTTAGGGTCTGACCAACCCTATACTCATAGCTTTATGCTCCCATATTTGGGGTCTATTTCCTCGTTGTCTACCTTGGGCCCTATCACCACCGAGGTTCTGTTGCTCTTCCCCGTTCTCGATGAGCTTGCATTTGCCCCCTCTTACGGTATTGCCGTCCCGAGGAAGGACCCACATCTACTCTATGAGACCACCGTCCCATTTACCATAACGAATGAAGGTGACCACCCACACCTTCAAGAATTTCACAATTGGGACCGTGTCATATGGGAGTCCATTTCAAGGGGTCATACCTTCTTTGACCCTTTTGACCCCTTCACTAGTGAACCTCCCGAGCTATCATATTCACTCCACTTCTTCCGCGGAGTTCACTATCACACCTCTTCCACTCGGGCCAAGCAACCTCCACAAAGCAATAGGTCTGAACCATCATTTGGGGGTAATGAAGACTTTGGTTCCCCCGGCCCACCTAAATCACCCGAACCTCTCGGACTTCCCACATCCAAGCTCAATGTCCACGATTGGTGCATCGTAGGATGTCTAGGAGTCTCCCATGACATCAACCTCCGGTTACGTCAAACGCATGCATGGCACACATTCGGGTGTCCTGGTCTGCCGTCACACATGTATGGGTCGGACTAACAGTAGGTGTGTCTAGGGTCTTGTGTGTCTATCCATGCATGTGTCCAGCATATTAGGAGTGCATAGTGAGTCTGCATGCATCGAGTCGAGTCGGTCTATGTACGCTCGCGTTATAGTCCCTTTCAAGTTCGAGACTGGTCGGACTTTGGGATCGGTTCTACTTCACATATCAGATCTAGTCACATAAGGGACAGGCGGTGATTCCTAGTGAGCCTTTGAGCCACCTCCCTTCATTTGCGAGTGACCCCACTCCGGAGTGTCCACTTCTAGCCTCATTCTCCAGCACCGAGAGCATATCGAATTTATACAGGATGAGCAGGTGTCGATTACTTGGAGTGGAGCGTACTCCGCACTTCCATGTTTGATGACGCATCCGCCGGAGCTACTCGAGCAGCCGCACCCCTTACTCGATGGGGTCGAGTTCTTCCCAACCGGGGAGAATTGATGGTGACATCAGAGCAAGAGCACTAACATTTTATTTGCATTTGTGTCATTTAGTTTATTTTTATAACCTTGGGAAAGCATATTGATGGGGACATCGCTTACCACTTCCCATTTCTCCAAGGGTCCTGATGCTCGCCATTATGTTCATCTTGATTTTCTGAGTCTAGCTATGTAATTTTCATATCTTTCTTGAGTCATTTTGATGTAATTTCCCCTTTGTTTGAGTCAGGTCCCTAGGTTATTATGTTATGTGTCTAATTTCATGTTCATCATGTTGGGATTGAGTGGCTTCTGGGCACATTTAGATGGGCCTGGCCCAGGGGCGCCCTTTCCCTTCCCCAGCTCCTTCGGTTATCTATTATTAGTACTTTTCTCAGGGACTTTTTGTAAAAGTTGAGATTCCTATAAATAGGACCCCAATCCCCACTTGGAGAAGCTAATGAAGTATTGAAGAAAGCTTAGCCACTTGAATTGTCTTCCTCTCTCTCTCTAGCTCTCTCTCTCTCTCTCTCTCACTAAAAGGGGCGAACCCCTCTCTCTCTCCCCTCCCTTCTCTCTCCAAAATTCACACCACCCTCTCTCTCCTCTCCTTGCCACCTCATCTGCCACATCAGCCTCCCACCCCTTCACCTTCCCAAGGCACTTAACTCCACTTCAATTTCCCCCACTTCCCAAGCAACCCTTCTCCTTCCCCATACAACCCTTAATTTTCCCAAGAGAGAATCCCCTCTCCCAAGTAACCTTTCCCCTCCCCAAGGCAACCCCTCCACCTCCCTAGGCCACCATTAACCCCACCATTAACCCATCACACCAATTCCAAAGGAAGCCCTCCCTATTCCCCAAGCTACTTGCGCCCCCATCTCCCCACCACCTCCCCCTTGGCCATTTGCACACCCAACCCCTCCCCCTGCTAGCTCTGCCCCTGGCCTCCACCTCACCACCCCTTCCCACCTCCCAAACCCTTCCCCTCCACCAAAGCATCCATTTTCCCCACCCTTCCACCAAAGAAACCCCCCCTTCACCCCCTTTCTCTCCAAATCTGTGTGCAGTTGAAGCCCTACAGAACGACCTCCTGTT
The DNA here is from genome assembly GCA_022559845.1 of Amorphophallus konjac. NCBI lineage: Eukaryota > Viridiplantae > Streptophyta > Magnoliopsida > Alismatales > Araceae > Amorphophallus > Amorphophallus konjac. The sequence goes on from CM040118.1 coordinate 209,453,083, forward strand.
GCAGTGCCGCCCTCGACCACATCCCGGAGCTCCTGGGGGCGTGCTGTACATCGACGGAAAGCACTCCCAGTCAGCTTCGCAACAGCGGTGGTCTCATCCCCTTCCGAGCTCCGTGCTGCCCGGGAGGTCCGATCTCCCCCGACTGCGCAGAGCTGCCCCTGCAGAGTACCTGAACCAGAATAGAAGCTGTACCACGACGAACGGCGGAAGAATCAGGCCAAGAGCTCTTCTACAAAGTTATTCCTCGTCCAGTCTACTTTCATAATCAAGAAGCAGAACTTCATTCGGCATCCGTGGGCCAAAGTTATCATTTTTCTCCCTCGGCTACACGGATCTGCTTCCCACAGTCTGCATCGACCTGTCACCACCATTCAGAGTACCCCAGTCTTCTCCGGTATCATTCGGCTTCCCCGTTAGTTTTTTTGTGAAGAGGACTCATCCACGGTTCCAAAAACTCTAGCGGTTCATGATTCGGAGTCCGGAAGCTGTCGGGGCACTATCTGCAACCTGCTGTTGGAGATCTGAAGCTGCCAGTCCCAGATTCTGTCACTCTGTTCGAGCCTCCACCAAGACCAGCCTCTGCATCAGAAGAATTCAAAAAAATTCTGAGGCATTCTGGCTCCAGTTACGAAGAGTTCCCCTCTAGTCTCGTCATCAGCAAAATTCCAGACTGAAATCTACGGCCTCAACACTGACTGTCTGTCACCTATCACAGCGAGCAGGCAGACTCGCTATCGGTTCCTCCTCTTGGGTTTTAGTGACTCTCCCCTCCCCGCCTGGCTGGCTTAACGCCCCTCCCTGTGCGGAGATAGTGTTTGAGTTGTAATACAGAAATCCCCACCCCAAGTCCACCCTCCTATGTGAGGCGTAGTGCTTGTAATTATTTAACAGGGGTCAAGCTTCATCGGCGCAGTGTGCGGGGAACCCACACTTCCCCGCTCGCCCTCGTCTCCGAACGGGGTTGGTTTCTTCAAACCAACCGGGGTAAGCTCTTACCTTTGCTTCATTATTAGTACTTGTTCATCTAATATCCGTGGAGTTGCTCCGTTGAGCAAGAGAGAGAGCGCCCGACCCCGCGTGTTCCACTTACGAGCGGTCACCGTGGGCTGTGAGAGAGAGGGACATAGTGCCCCAATTGGCACCCGGCCAGCCCCTTAAGTGTGGGCCTCGTACCTTCGGGAGGGCAACCCAAGCCCTGCTGTCACTCTACCAGCAAGGGCCTTGATCCATCATCTCCACTTGGCATCGTCAAGTCACCCGGGCTCGTGTATGTGCGACGACGAATCGGCCCCAATCTAGTACTTTATTGCTTTGTGATTGTGCTTGCGGAATAGGTCCAAGGGTCCGTGTCCCATTGCTGCATCCACCCTAGTCGTGTCACATCAGTTGGTATTAGAGCAAGTTCACAACTTGTCTCTCTACAAGTTAGTCCTAGGGCGCATTCACATTTAGAGTCTTTATCGGGTCACCTAGTGCATCATCATGTACACTCCACATTGGTTAAGTCCCCTCAACACGGCCTTCCACAAGAGCCCGATTGACCCCCTCCTCATGGACATCATCCTAGAAGGGGACCTTAGTTTTGACGGTTCTAGTCCTAATGCCTACCTAAAGTGGGAGGCTACCATGGATAAACACTTTGATAGGACTAGGGTCTATGGACACGCTAGAGTCCGCAGAGCCACAGGGTGGCTTCGGTGACAAGCCAAGAAGGAGTGGGAATGCATAGTGAGCTTAAGAAGGATTTGGAGGCAAGAACCCGTAGGATCATGGGAAGAGATGAAGATCGAGCTTAGGAAGATCTACGCTCCCCGACCTTCCCACTCTTACCTTGAGAATCATAACCCGAGGAGCACTCCCACTCCTCCTTTCTCTCCCAGTCAACCCAAGACCACCCGTAAGGCCCAAACTCCACCACCCCAAATGATTCCAATCCCAATCACCACCACCACTCAAACCAAATTGGCCACCACCCAACCCAAAATTCTCCATCAAACCCACACCCTACAAGCTTCCACAAATCCTCCTCCCACCCCTCCTCAGACAAGGGTCACCCCTAGTCAAAACATACCCCAGCAAGAAGGGAGTTCCAATGGGCCAAGTGTGGGTGAGACCGCTCAGAAAAATAGACAACAATGCTCTAAGTGTAGAGGCTTTGGACACTTCATCCATCAATGCCCTTCACGAGAGATGTCCAACACACTAACTGAAGAAATAGTTACCCCCATCCAAAGGGAACTTGAGGAGGTGAGTGAAGTCCATGAGGCACCCCTAGAATGGGAGGAGGAATATGAAGCCCAATGTCAAGAGTTGGGTCAAGAGAACCCATCCCTACCCAAAGAAAACCCATTGAGCCTAACTGGGTACACCCTCCCTCGTGAGTTACATGATGACCAACCAAGTTCCCCCACCCCTCCCTCCATGAGAATTGTGATTCTTGGGGAACCCCTCATTGAGTGGCTTAAGCAAGACCTCCTCCTCCACATCATGCGCCCCCCCATGGTTAAACATAACCCAATCGTGCCCACCCTACCATTCCACACAACCTATCATTCGTTTTGCTTTGTAGGAGTCATGAGGGACTTGATTAAAGGCATATTAAGGCAAATAGAGGTGACAAACATGCTGGCCTTAGGAGTGAATGATACAGGGTACCTTAGTTTCTCACACCCCTCTATCAGGTCCATCATCTCCATTTACACCAAGCGTCCTTGCATGAGTGAGCTCGTATTGTTTCTACCCGAGCCCGATGAGTTTTACACCACCCCCCTACCACAAGAAAAGGGCACTCAACCTAGGGAATCCTCTTTGGTACTTACCCCATTAGGAGATGAGTGCCTAGCCCACACTAGGGATTGTATGCTTTGGAGTGCTCCAGGTCTTAGATGGGAAGAAGCCTCAATCCCCTCAACCCAAGTCCTCTTAGATCCACATGATCCCTTCCCACTAGCCCTTCTTTGCCAACCCACCTCCTTACCCTCCTACATCTTTCCCTACCCCTCGTCCCTTTGCAAGGAACATTACGATAGGTCCCACCAGGTTCATGATTCCCACTTCCCTATGTGTACTAGGGACCCTAGGACGACCACTTGGATTAAAGCCCACCTCCACATCACCCACCCCTTAACCCATCTCGAACCTTTTGGCCACTTCCTATGGGCTTCCGAGTACTCATCACTCACCACCCACTCCCTCCTACCCTCACCCACCATGTCGAACCTAACCCACCCATTCCAAAACTTAGCCCACACTATGAGAGCCATGACCATGGGTGACATCCACCTAGGAAATGAGGAATTGACCCATCCCAAGATGTCCACTTTCTTGGGCTCCTTCGACCCCCATGAGTGGAAACCCCCAAATCAACCCCCACCTAAAGATGGGACCATCTTGATAGGAATGCATGTGTCCCAACATTTTGCATCATGTGGTAAGGCTAGACACGTCATTTGTGTCACATACACACTAGGTCCAGTGCACGACAGGTTTACATTTGGCCAAGCTGGTCCTCCCCCACTCTTCATTCATCTCATGCATGATAGAGCCACTTGTGGCTGCCCCGGTCCACCTAAGTGCATCAAGGTCCACATGGCTTCTAAGCATGATAGGTCAATTCATGGATGCCCTGGTCCTCCTAAGTCCGTCAAAACCAATCTAATACTTGATAGGACTACATTTGGTTGTCCGGGCCCTCCCTTCATCTCTAGGGGATCGTCATTCATGACACTGCATGGCACCATCCGCAAACACATCAACAAAAGCAATGAGGTGTATAAGAAATCGGCCGATTCCCACCGACGCCACCAGGAATTTCGTATAGGTGACTTTGTGATGGTGAGAATTGAGAGACTTTTCCCTGGGAATGTCTCCAAACTGAGGTCGCATGGATCAGGTCCCTTCCAGGTTCTGAGGTAGATCGGCACAAATGCTTACGTGTTGGACCTCCCCGAAGAGTACGGAGTAAGTCCCACATTCAACGTGGCTGACTTGGTGCCATATAGGGGTCCCACGGTGACACCTAGTGAGGAAATTGAGCTTGCTCCACCCCTTGAGAGAACCACCACCCATGAGAGAGTTCCACCTGCCCAGAGGGGCCAACGTGAGCAATTGGAGCGGATATTGTATGAACAGGTCAATGTCATCTGGAGCAAAGGGTATGGGCACTACCTCGCTTAGTGAAAGGACCAGCTACGTTGGTGGACTTGAGGGCAACACCGCCGTGGCTTCCTCCGCATACGATGGATCTTTACTCGACAGAGTCGAGTTCTCTGCACCCTGGGAGTATGATGGGGACATCGCTTACCACTTCCCATTTCTCCAAGGGTCCTGATGCTCGCCATTATGTTCATCTTGATTTTCTGAGTCTAGCTATGTAATTTTCATATCTTTCTTGAGTCATTTTGATGTAATTTCCCCTTTGTTTGAGTGAGGTCCCTAGGTTATTATGTTATGTGTCTAATTTCATGTTCATCATGTTGGGATTGAGTGGCTTCTGGGCCCATTTAGATGGGCCTGGCCCAGAGGCGTCGTTTCCCTTCTCCAGCTCCTTCGGTTATCTGTTATTAGTACTTTTCTCAGGGACTTTTTGTAAAAGTTGGGATTCCTATAAATAGGACCCCAATCCCCACTTGGAGAAGCTAATGAAGTATTGAAGAAAGCTTAGCCACTTGAATTGTCTTCCTCTCTCTCTCTAGCTCTCTCTCTCTCTCACTAAAAGGGGCGAACCCCTCTCTCTCCCCTCCCTTCTCTCTCCAAAATTCGCACCACCCTCTCTCTCCTCTCCTTGCCACCTCATTTGCTACATCAGCCTCCCACCCCTTCACCTTCCCAAGGCACTTAACTCCACTTCAATTTCCCCCACTTCCCAAGCAACCCTTCCCCTTCCCCATACAACCCTTAATTTTCCCAAGAGAGAATCCCCTCTCCCAAGTAACCTTTCCCCTCCCCAAGGCAACCCCTCCACCTCCCTAGGCCACCATTAACCCCACCATTAACCCATCACACCAATTCCAAAGGAAGCCCTCCCTATTCCCCAAGCTACTTGCGCCCCCATCTCCCCACCACCTCCCCCTTGGCCATTTGCGCACCCAACCCCTACCCCTGCTAGCTCCGCCCCTGGCCTCCACCTCACCACCCCTTCCCACCTCCCAAACCCCTCCCCTCCACCAAAGCATCCATTTTCCCCACCCTTCCACCAAAGAAACCCCCCCTTCACCCCCTTTCTCTCCAAATCTGTGTGCAGTTGAAGCCCTGCAGAACGACCTCCTGTTGCAGTGCCGCCCTCGACCACATCCCGGAGCTCCTGGGGGCATGGTGTACATCGACGGAAAGCTCTCCCAGTCAGCTTCGCAACAGCGGTGGTCTCATCCCCTTCCGAGCTCCGTGCTGCCCGGGAGGTCAGATCTCCCCCGACTGCGCAGAGCTGCCCCTGCAGAGTACCTGAACCAGAATAGAAGCTGTACCACGACGAACTGTGGAAGAATCAGGCCAAGAGCTCTTCTACAAAGTTCTTCCTCGTCCAGTCTACTTTCAGAATCAAGAAGCAGAACTTCGATCGGCATCTGTGGGCCAAAGTTATCATTTTTCTCCCTCGGCTACACGGATCTGCTTCCCACAGTCTGCATCGACCTGTCACCACCATTCAGAGTCTCCCAGTCTTCTCTGGCATCATTCGGCTTCCCCGTCAGTTTTTTTGTGAAGAGGACTTGTCCACGGTTCCAAAAACTCCGGCGGTTCATGATTCGGAGTCCGGAAGCCATCGAGGCACTATCTGCAACATGCTGTTGGAGATCTGAAGCTGCCAGTCCCATATTCTGTCACTCTGTTCGAGCCTCCACCAAGACCAGCCTCGGCATCAGACGAATTCAAAAAACTTCTGAGGCATTCTGGCTCCGGTTACGAAGATTTTCCCTCTGGTCTCATCATCAGCAAAATTCCAAACTGAGATCTACGGCCTCAACACTGACTGTCTGTCACCTATCACAGCGAGCAGGCAGACTCGGTATCGGTTCCTCCTCTTGGGTTTTAGTGACTCTCCCCTCCCCGCCTGGCTGGCTTAACGCCCCTCCCTGTGCGGAGGTAGTGTTTGAGTTGTAATACTGAAATCCCCACCCCAAGTCCACCCTCCTGTGTGAGGCGTAGTGCTTGTAATTATTTAACAGGGGTCAAGCTTCATCGGCACAGTGTGTGGGGAACCCACACTTCCCCGCTCGCCCTCATCTCCGAACGGGGTTGGTTTCTTCAAACCAACCGGGGTAAGCTCTTACCTTTGCTTCATTATTAGTACTTGTTCATCTAATATCCGTGGAGTTGCTCCATTGAGCAAGAGAGAGAGCGCCCGACCCCGCGTGTTCCACTTACGAGCGGTCACCGTGGGCTGTGAGAGAGAGGGACCTAGTGCCCCAATTGACACCCGGCCAGCCCCTTAAGTGTGGGCCTCGTACCTTCGGGAGGGCAACCCAAGCCCTGCTGGCACTCTACCAGCAAGGGCCTTGATCCATCATCTCCACTTGGCATCATCAAGTCACCCGGGCTCGTGTGTGTGCGACGGCGAATCGGCCCCAATCTAGTACTTTATTGCTTTGTGATTGTGCTTGCGGAATAGGTCCAAGGGTCCGTGTCCCTTTGCTGCATCCACCCTAGTCGTGTCACATCACATATGTACAATTGTAAGGCTTTATAAGCCACTTTGTCATTCCCTAGGATTCTTTGGGTTTTTGTGCAAAATGTCAGTAGGTCTAGCCAAGGGGCCCCCACTCCTTCCCCATTAGTCCACCTAAGCCATATGGACCCATGTGGGGCCAGTCAAAGGTCCAAGGCGGGCTTCTAAATGATTGACCACTCAAAGGGGACAATAGGTTTACAAAGTCCAAGATTCTTTCCCCCCTTAGGTAAGACTTTTATTTTTGTAGTATTTTGTATTAACCACATGGGAGAATTAAAAAATCTCTCCCCAAGAGTCAAAGGGTCGCACTCCCCTCTCTCTCCTCACCCCATGGCATTTGCCAACCCCCCTCCCCCTTCCTTCCCTCCATATAAACTCATGTATAGTGTCTTGTAAGGAGTTGATGAATTATTGAAAGGAAATATCATATTTTGTCCACCATTGCCCCTCCTCTCTCCCCCTTGCAGAGATGTGAAGCCTCTTTCTTCTGAGGTGTGAAGCCTCCCTTCCGATCCCCCTTTCTGAGTGTGAAGCTCAGCGCCGCGGCCGCCGCCACCATCGAGCCGCCATCGTGCCGCCACCGCCATCGTCGGAGTTCTATCCAAATAAGGATAGAACCTCAACTCCAGAATTTTATCTTTTGTTCTTGTTGTCTGATTGCATCCAAACTTTTAGAGATTGTTCTACCTGTCTCCCCTAGTCTCCAGTTTAAATTTCGTGCCATTTGGCTTACGTTTGGTATTTTTCCCTTATTTCTTTTTTCCCCCCTATAATCTGCCATTCTGTAGATCCACAGGATAGTGTCACATATTCGTATTTTTCCCACCCCCTTAAAAATTTTCAAAAAATGCACAAAAATTCCTCAGTGTTCCTCACATTCTCCCCTACCTCCCAAAATTTTTTCCGCCCCTGGAAAAATCAGTCACCCCTCGGTCAAAGGTCAGTTTCAGGCAGATCCCTTTCTGTCCTGAGTGTTTATAAACAGATCCACATAAAAAACACAGTCTTGCAGAGCCTCCCAATTCTCATCCGTTTATTGGATCGAGCTAAAAATAATATATGTTGTATATCTGGGAGTCCTCTTTCCAACGCCATCGGTCTTACCTCGATCTAATTTTTGATCTGAGAGAATTAATTCGTGCCGCCGAGGCATGCAGATATGTTTCATGTGCAAGTCTAAAATTTTAGTCCGGGAAAAATTCAGAAATAAATATCAAAAATCAACTTCAAGAGCCGCCACTCCTAGAAGTCGACCAGGGACGTCCTGCCAACGTTCCAGCCAAGCGGCGCCTCTAGAAGATCTCAGGAAAGTGACGTTCCTTTAGAAGCCGCACTTTGCTGTCCAGGGAGTCAGAACTGAGTCGGCACAGTACCGAGTCGGCGCAGGACCGAGTCGGACCAGTTGGCCGAGTTCGCTCCAAACGAACCTCCAGATTGCTGCCTGTCAACTCAGGGTTGGTCCTCTCGGGCCCACTTGTAGCCCTTTACCTCCCTGCGTGGAGTGGGCAATAAAATTCACTGTTGTAATTAAGTTTTTACCATTGTACCGGGAGTTACCGTAACTGGTCGATGTCATCTTCCCCACGCCCGAAGCATGGAGGTATCGTGTTCGCTCTCTTACTCGGCATTTGCTTTACTCGTATTTATTCGTATATGCCGATGCATGTGATAGGTAACTAGCTCGATATCTATTTTTATCACCGCTGTGAGAGAGCGAGAGTGTCCCGTCCCGTGACTCGATCCGAGTTACCGCGAAAAAGCCGATACCCGAGACTCACTGCCGGTTTCTCAACTGCGCACGGTCCAGCGTTTCCCTCGCATAGGGATGATCGCGAGCTTGAGTCCCAGGTCGCCAGTCCGTCCCGCATCACTATCCCTTGTACATATTCTATCCAGGATGAGTTCCCCGATGAACACCTGGCTGTGCTCACTCATCACCCTTTCTGGTCGCTGCACTTTGATGGTGCACTCAATTCTCAGGGCCGAGGGATCGGCGTCGTCCTCCTCACTTTAGAGGGAGTGACTATTCCCATTGCATATCAACTCTCTTTTCCTACTACCAATAATATAGCCGAGTATGAGGCTCTCCCTGTCGTATTGAAGTACACCTACATTCTAGGCACGCGATACTTGAACATTATAGGAGATTCTCAACTGGTGCTGCGCCAGGTTCTCTCTACCTATCGCACCCGTGACCCTAAGCTTAAACCTTATCAAGATGTGGTCACGCTCTTGGCTAAGCAATTCTACAAGCTGATTTACATTCATACCCCTCGATCGTAGAATATTCTTGCCGATACACTTGCATCGCTTGCTTCTTCCCTCTCCTTCCCCCTCAGTCGCTCCACTGAGACCATTGTGGTCTAGCGGTTAGATGCTCCTTCCCTTCATTGTAGCAACCCTGATAAAATATTAATAACAATAAAGATTTTAAAATAAATCAAATAAATAGATAAATAAAATAATATAAAATAACGCCTCGGATAAAGGCGCTATTTAAATTATAAACGCCTCTAGAAAAGGCGTGATTCAAGAAGGGACTCCCTGACAACACGGCGTCAAATTCTAAACGCCAAAAACGGTAAGGCCAAGAAACGCCCCTATCTTGGGCGTGTTTTAAACAAAGAAACGCCCTAACGAAAGGCGCTTCTTAAGAAACGACCTGAACCAGGTCGTCAATTCAAGAATCGACGACCTGACCAAAGTAGTTAATTCCATTCGTGAACCGTTCGGCCCAGGAGCTTATCCAGGGAAGGATTATGTTAATCTAGTAAGTATTTAATAGGGCAAGGACTCTATTAGGGATATATTACCCGCAATCAAACACTACTTTTGTTAGGATTCCAAAATCCTATAAATAAGCTGCTCGATCCAAACCCTAAACCTATTTGATCGACTGCTGCTGTTACGGTAAGAACTGAACGTTCTTATTTTCTTCTGTTTCTCTTCCTTATGAACGTAGTAGGAGAAGAATTAATATTCTTCGTTGCTTCTCTTCTTACAGGTTAAGAAGCCCTACGTTCTGAAGAAAGCAGAGCTCTTCTTCCGGGTAAAAGTTCTTCCTCTTTCTTTTTCCCTTGCCTTTAGGTTACGTAGGTAAAGAAGATTTATGTCTTCTCATCCTTTACAGGTAGCCGTGGCAAAATCATCTTGAAGAACGAAGGTTTTTCATCCACGTACATCATCAGTAGCGGTTTATTGATCTTCAGAGGGCTCCGTTCTAAACAGAGCATCGTTTCCATTAAAACCTTCACGTTTCATCAAAAGGTAGGTTTTCTCAAGTTACTGTAGCCCAAATGAAATTAATGCAAGATATATATATATAAGCATGTCATGCATACGGTTATTATAGTTTCCATGCATTTTCTGAAATATTTTGAAAGAGACGCCCCTGTCAAGGGCGTTAATTTACAAGACACGACCCTGCCCAGGTCGTCAATTTAATATTTGACGCCCTGTACACAGGCGTTAATTTCACTTAATCATGAATTCACCATGTTAAGAACTGAATATATATGAAATCCTGATTACATTAATGCATGATCCTATGTCTTCAACCTGCTAACTTTACTGTCATGATATTACATTCGTTCCTCTGTTATCCTAAAATTATTACTGTCCTTAAAGTTTCTGAAGGAACTTGAATTAACGACTTGGACAAAATCGTTTTCCACATATTAGCGCCCCCTCATAGGGCGTGAATCTGAAAGATAACGCCCCTTCCTAGGGCGTGTATCGGTTAAAATCCTAAAATTTATATATTCTGAAAAATAGAATTAAATAGTAACGCCCCTGCCCAGGGCGCGTTTTGATAATTCCTGAAAATTAATTATATTCTGTCAAATATGTAAACAATAAGACGCCTTCTGGTGTAGTCGTCAGATCTTGAAGAAACGACCCTGACCAAGGCGCGTTTTAGATAAATTACTGAATTAATGAAAATTCTGCAAAATGGAAACACGTGTAAACGCCCTTATGTTAGGCGTTAATTACTTGAGAAACGACTTGACCTAAGTCGTTATTTTCTGTAAACTGATTCTGTTAACCGATGGTTTCATATTATACATATACGTATATATCGGCACTATTCTCCACTCCGTGAGTATAGTCCCACTTTTCACGTTGTTTTATCGATCACACTCAACTCTCATTGACATACAAGCTCTCCATTGGACATTCCGTTCCTTTGGACTAGCGAGTTAGTCATAAAGACCTCCGTAAGACTCCTCGTAGCCTTGGATTCCCTCAAGGCCGACTGAGCTGGTTGTACCCTAAAAACCCATTACACTATTTTGCCATGTCACTCTAAAGAAACATGGTATACCGGCCCTTATGATTATACAAAGAGTATATCATAAGAAATTCTTAATGGGATGATGATATCATGCCATATCATGTCATTCTTGTAAACCTCAATTCTATGATAAGAATAAGGGTATCTTACCTTTGATATACTGTTCATGTGGACCTCAATTCTATATAAAGAATGTCCATACTGATTTGTCATGGTACCCAAGTTAAGGGAACCATATTCTACCTAGATTTTTATCGATATCGTGATTATACCGTTATTATCGCCACTCTATGTCTTTTGTCATATTTTGGACTCTATTCTATCAAAGTTGTCATACGTGTCTACAAGCTTGATTATTGAAATTCTACGTTGGCTATAAACAAGAGTGGATGTCAAAACACATGATAAATACCTGCGCATATAGGGCCCGATCTGGTCCTGGGAGGAGCACCCGAAAGTACTTGTGCCCATGGGAGTTAAAATGATAAGGTATCTGGCATTATACCGAGTACTTGACTTGCTTGATTGGACATTCCACACACATCTTGTACTTGAATCGTTCTTGACTTTACATGAATTGCGTGGCCCGAAAAAGGGTAATTTACTTGCTTGATACATGATAGCCAAAGTTCTTGACATGACTTGTTAAATGTACTTGCTTGAATATCTCAAATGTCTTGTTATCTTATTGAAAGTTCATGAATTGTCCATCTTATTTCTTGATATTACATTCTCTCTATTTTGTCGTTTTATGCGAGCATGCATAGCTTTATTGCATTCATGAAAGATGTAATTACTTAAACCCATTGCTAGTACTTGAGATATAATTTCCTACTGAGCGTTCGCTCATTCCGTTTGTCCCTTTTTACTTTTCAGGTAAGTCCGACGACGATGGAAGTCAATCGGATGGGAATGGTCAAGAGTGAAAGTGATAGAGCTGCTCAAGTGTCATCTAGTCTTTTCTATAGTTTCTTGAGTCAAATATGTATTCTTTTCCTTTTTATTAAACAGAGTATTGGATTTGTAATAGTTTATCCATTATGAAATAAAGGATTGGGTTATCTTGTTATTTTGCGCATCTCTGTCTTTGTGTCGAATACACGACCACTCTGATTGACATGATTGATATAAACTCGTCACGCGTCTCCGGGTATCTTCCGCGCTCGGGGCGTGACAGTTTCTGTGGTATCAGAGCCTAAGGTATTCAATTCCTAGGAAAAAAAACCCAAGTCCAAGGATAAGTTGAACGTTTAACCAAGTGAGATTGGGTAGAACCAAGGGTTAAGAGTCAATGAGTCTTTTAATAAGATCACAGTGATATAATACTAATGTAGCTATTATAATTGTAGGATAATGGCTGCCGAACGTGCTCAATGGCGCAACATGCAGCGTACCCTCCAAGGGATGACTCAAGTGCTACAATAGGTAGCACAAGGTGGTACTCCACGAGCTGGAAGCTTACACCAAGCCTTTAAGAACATGAATCCCCCGGAGTTTATGGGATCGACCGATCCGGACGATGCCGAGCATTGGGTTCGGGAAACTGAACGCATATTCCGTGTCATGCAATGCACGGATCATGACAAAGTTCTATTAGCTACATTCCAGTTAGAGAAAGATGCTAGATGCTGGTGGGAGTCTATTGAAGCAACCATCGATCCTACTCAAGTAACATGGGAAGAATTTGTGGAATACTTCAATGCTAAATATTTCTCGGACCGAGTCCAAGAAAAGAAGGCTACAGAATTCGCTGCATTAAAACAACGATCTTTATCATTAGCAGATTATGAAGCTCAGTTCTCCAGGTTGTCTAGATATGCTAAGCATCTTATTAGCACGGAGAAGATGAAAGCCCGTAGATTTCTTAATGGGCTTAGGCCCCACTATATTACTCAACTGGCGCCTATGGACATCCAAGTTTATTCTGAAATAGTGCGCCGAGCTCAATTACTTGAAGATGACACGGAACTATCTAATAGGATCCGTGGAAAAGATAAGAAGGAGCAAGTCACAAGTTCGGGTTCTTTCAAACCTAACTTTAAGAAGAGGCCCAATAATGGAGGTTCATCCTCTCAAGATTCCAAGTTCAAGAAATCCAAACCTTTCTCTATCACAACTACCCCTTCTAATACAGTATGCAAGCATTGTGACAAGGCTGGTCACAAGACAGAAGAATGCTGTAGGAAATTAGGAGCATGTCTCCGTTGTGGAAGCCGTGAGCATCGGATTCCCGAGTGTCCATTAATGAATGACCAAGCCGGTGATGGTAAACGCCCGGTGACAAAGAACGCTCGACTTCATGCAATAAAGGAGACCGAGCAAGAAGAAGGTGGACTGGTGGAAGGTACATTGAAAATTTGTTCCAAAAGTGCTTATGTCTTATTTGATACGGGTGCATCGCATTCCTTTATTTCTAAGAAGTTTGCCGACCCGTTACCATTAGAACCAGAATGGATAAAAATAGTTCTAACTACTCCTCTTGGAAGTGAAAATGATATTACTCATCACTACCAAAACTGTGAGGTAATGGTTCAAGGTAGGAATTTACCTATAGATGTCATATGCCTCGATCTAAAGGAGTATGATGTTATACTGGGAGCGGACTGGTTATCAAAATACCAGGCAACGGTTGATTGCCGCAATAGCCAAATTACTTTCAAAAATTTTCCAGAATTAGTCTTTACTCGCCCCAAGAGTCGGAGTAAATCCCCTCTTATTTCGGCTCTTCGAGCAAGCAAGCTCGTCAGGAAAGGATGTGTATCCTTCCTTGCTTTTGTCACTGTTAAAGAAGCTAAGGAAACCAAGATAGAAGACATTCAGGTAGTGCAAGAATTTCCAGATGTATTTCCGGAAGATTTGCCGGGATTACCCCCTCAAAGGGATGTGGCCTTCACCATTGACTTAGTCCCTAGTGCTGGTCCAGTTTTAAAGGCACCCTATAGAATGTCCCCTGCGGAACTCAAAGAGTTAAAAGAGCAATTAATGGAACTAATTCAAAAAGGGTTTATTAGACCAAGTACTTCCCCGTGGGGAGCACCAGTCTTATTTGTGAAGAAGAAGGACGGATCCATGAGATTGTGCATCGACTATCGACAGTTGAATCATCTCACTATCAAGAACAAGTATCCACTGCCGAGAATCGATGAGTTATTTGATCAGATTTCAGGATCCAAATATTTTTCCAAAATTGATCTCAGGTCGGGATATCATCAGTTAAGAATCAAGGATGATGACATTCACAAGACCGCATTCAGAAGCAGGTATGGCCATTACGAGTTTGTTGTTATGTCTTTTGGACTAACAAATGCCCCTGCTGCCTTTATGCAGTTAATGAATAGCATATTCAGACCTTACTTGGATCAATTCATAGTAGTTTTCATTGATGATATATTGATATATTCCAAAACTAAGGAAGAACATGAGAAGCATTTAAGGATCGCATTGCAAGTATTGAGGGAAAATCAATTATATGCAAAGCTCAGCAAATGCGAGTTCTGGCTTGAAGAAGTGGCTTTTCTCGGGCATGTCATATTAAAGGACGGTTTATCTGTTGATCCGTCAAAGGTTGAGGCTGTTAGGAACTGGGAGAGACCAACCAATACTAGCGAGATCAGAAGTTTCTTAGGTCTTGCAGGCTATTATCGGCGATTCATCAAAGATTTCTCTAGGATCGCCGTACCACTTACAAGATTAACTCGTAAGGAGATCCGATATGAATGGAGTGAGGAATGTGAAAGAAGTTTCCAAACTCTCAAGGATCATCTCACTACAGCTCCGGTGTTAGCTCTACCAATAGAAGGAGAGAAATTTGAGGTCTACACAGATGCTTCTGGCATTGGCCTCGAATGTGTCCTAATGCAACAAGGAAAGGTCATAGCATACTCTTCACGTCAACTGAAGAAGCATGAGGAGAATTACCCCGTCCATGACTTAGAACTAGCCGCGGTGGTATTTGCCCTAAAGATATGGAGACACTACTTATATGGAGTGCAGTTTACTATATACTCCGATCACAAAAGTCTCAAATATCTATTTTCACAAAAGGAGCTAAACATGAGACAAAGACGCTGGCTAGAATACCTCAAGGACTTCGACTTCAATATACAATATCATCCTGGAAAGGGTAATTATGTTGCTGATGCCCTTAGTCGAAAGCCGAGAGCAATGATAGCCAATTGTATGATACAAGAATGGAGGTTGCTAGAACAATTCTCCGAGCTCAATATAAGCTTGGACAAGGAAGCCAAATTTGTCACCTTATCTCATGTAAACATACAATCAGATTTATTATCTGAAATACAAGCACTTCAGGATGATGATCCTATATTAGTGGAAATCAAAGGCAGAGTAGAAGGACAATCTGATTTTCAACTAACTTCTGATGGAAGATTACTATTCAAAGGTAGAACTTGTATACCCGACTGTCCGGAATTAAAGAAGAAGATCTTAGATGAAGCACACCGATCAAGGTACACTATTCATCCAGGATCAACCAAAATGTACCAAGATGTAAAGAGGAACTTTTGGTGGCCTAATATGAAAAGAGAAATAGCGGACTATGTATCACGCTGTCTCACATGCCAACAAGTCAAGGCGGAACACCAAAAGCCTGCTGGTAAACTTCATCCTCTAGATATTCCTAAGTGGAAGTGGGAGGATATTGGTATGGACTTCATCATGGGTTTGTCTAAATCTAAAGGAGGACATGATGGAATCTGGGTTATCATTGACCGATTAACTAAATCGGCACATTTCTTGCCAATAAAAACCCGATGGTCAATTGATGTGCTAGCTGCACTATACATCAAAGAAATAGTCAGGTTACATGGAATTCATGTCTCAATCGTGTCTGATAGAGATCCCCGTTTCACTTCTCATTTTTGGAAGGGATTACAATATTCGTTGGGAACAAGGCTCAACTTTAGTACTGCTTTCCACCCACAAACGGATGGTCAGACCGAGAGAGCTAATCAAGTTGTTGAGGATATGCTAAGAGCTTGCATCATTGACTTTGGTGGAAGCTGGCATGAACATTTGCCACTAGTGGAATTTGCATATAATAATAGCTACCAATCTAGTATCCAAATGGCACCTTTCGAAGCTTTATATGGAAGGAGTTGCCGATCACCCTTATGCTGGAACGAAGTTGGAGAGAAACAACTGTTAGGTCCAGACATGGTAAGGGATACAACTGAGAAGATACAAGTAATCAGAGAAAGATTGCAAGTTGCTCAGACCAGACAAAAGGCTTATGCTGATACAAGGAGAAGAGATCTTGAATTCCAGGTTGGAGATCATGTATTTCTTAAAATATCGCCTGGACGTGGCATACGAAGATTTGGTGTTAAGGGCAAGCTTACGCCAAGATTCATCGGACCATTTGAGGTACTCGAAAGAGTTGGCGAGGTTGCTTATCGCATCGCGTTGCCTCCTCAATTGTCCGACGTGCATAATGTGTTTCACATATCTATGTTGAAGAAGTATGTGCACGATCCATCTCATATTATTGAACATGGAGATCTGGTGATCCAGAAAGATCTCACCTATGAACAGAAGCCTATGAAGATCTTAGATCGAGAAATACGAGCTCTAAGGAATAAGATTATTCCCATGCTCAAGGTGCAATGGAATAAGAATCCTGAACACGAAGCGACATGGGAGACCGAGGAATCTATGAAGAAACGATTTACCGAGTTGTTCTAAGAGGTATATACTCTACACTCTCCGCGTGTATACATGATATGCAATTGAATTTGGGGACCAAATTCTTTTTAAGTGGGGGAGGGTGTAGCAACCCTGATAAAATATTAATAACAATAAAGATTTTAAAATAAATCAAATAAATAGATAAATAAAATAATATAAAATAACGCCTCGGATAAAGGCGCTATTTAAATTATAAACGCCTCTAGAAAAGGCGTGATTCAAGAAGGGACGCCCTGACAACACGGCGTCAAATTCTAAACGCCAAAAACGGTGAGGCCAAGAAACGCCCCTATCTTGGGCGTGCTTTAAACAAAGAAACGCCCTAACGAAAGGCGCTTCTTAAGAAACGACCTGAACCAGGTCGTCAATTCAAGAATCGACGACCTGACCAAAGTCGTTAATTCCATTCGTGAACCGTTCGATCCAGGAGCTTATCCAGGGAAGGATTATGTTAATCTAGTAAGTATTTAATAGGGCAAGGACTCTATTAGGGATATATTACCCGCAATCAAACACTACTTTTGTTAGGATTCCAAAATCCTATAAATAAGCTGCTCGATCCAAACCCTAAACCTATTTGATCGACTACTGCTGTTATGGTAAGAACTGAACGTTCTTATTTTCTTCTGTTTCTCTTCCTTATGAACGTAGTAGGAGAAGAATTAATATTCTTCATTGCTTCTCTTCTTACAGGTTAAGAAGCCCTACGTTCTGAAGAAAGCAGAGCTCTTCTTCCGGGTAAAAGTTCTTCCTCTTTCTTTTTCCCTTGCCTTTAGGTTACGTAGGTAAAGAAGATTTATGTCTTCTCATCCTTTACAGGTAGCCGTGGCAAAATCATCCTGAAGAACGAAGGTTTTTCATCCACGTACATCATCAGTAGCGGTTTATTGATCTTCAGAGGGCTCCGTTCTAAACAGAGCATCGTTTCCATTAAAACCTTCACGTTTCATCAAAAGGTAGGTTTTCTCAAGTTACTGTAGCCCAAATGAAATTAATGCAAGATATATATATATAAGCATGTCATGCATACGGTTATTATAATTTCCATGCGTTTTCGGAAATATTTTAAAAGAGATGCCCCTGTCAAGGGCACTAATTTACAAGACACGACCCTGCCCAGGTCGTCAATTTAATATTTGACGCCCTGCACACAGGCGTTAATTTTACTTAATCATGAATTCACCATGTTAAGAACTGAATATATATGAAATCATGATTACATTAATGCATGATCCTATGTCTTCAACCTACTAACTTTACTGTCATGATATTACATTCGTTCCTCTGTTATCCTGAAATTATTACTGTCCTTAAAGTTTCTAAAGGAACTTGAAATAACGACTTGGATAAAGTCTTTTTCCACATATTAGCGCCCCCTCATAGGGCGTGAATCTGAAAGATAACGCCCCTTCCTAGGGCGTGTATCGGTTAAAATCCTAAAATTTATATATTCTGAAAAATAGAATTAAATAGTAACGCCCCTGCCCAGGGCGCGTTTTGATAATTCCTGAAAATTAATTATATTCTGTCAAATATGTAAACAATAAGACGCCTTCTGGTGTAGTCGTCAGATCTTGAAGAAACGACCCTGACCAAGGCACGTTTTAGATAAATTACTGAATTAATGAAAATTCTGCAAAATGGAAACACGTGTAAACGCCCTTATGTTAGGCGTTAATTACTTGAGAAACGACTTGACCTAAGTCGTTATTTTCTGTAAACTGATTCTGTTAACCGATGGTTTCATATTATACATATACGTATATATCGGCACTATTCTCCACTCCGTGAGTATAGTCCCACTTTTCACGTTATTTTATCGATCACACTCAACTCTCATTGACATACAAGCTCTCCATTGGACATTCCGTTCCTTTGGACTAGCGAGTTAGTCATAGAGACCTCCGTAAGACTCCTCGTAGCCTTGGATTCCCTCAAGGCCGACTGAGCTGGTTGTACCCTAAAAACCCATTACACTATTTTGCCATGTCACTCTAAAGAAACATGGTATACCGGCCCTTATGATTATACAAAGAGTATATCATAAGAAATTCTTAATGGGATGATGATATCATGCCATATCATGTCATTCTTATAAACCTCAATTCTATGATAAGAATGAGGGTATCTTACCTTTGATATACTGTTCATGTGGACCTCAATTCTATATAAAGAATGTCCATACTGATTTGTCATGGTACCCAAGTTAAGGGAACCATATTCTACCTAGATTTTTATCGATATCGTGATTATACCGTTATTATCGCCACTCTATGTCCTTTGTCATATTTTGGACTCTATTCTATCAAAGTTGTCATACGTGTCTACAAGCTTGATTATTGAAATTCTACGTTGGCTATAAACAAGAGTGGATGTCAAAACACATGATAAATGCCTGCGCATATAGGGCCCGATCTGGTCCTGGGAGGAGCACCCAAAAGTACTTGTGTCCATGGGAGTTAAAATGATAAGGTATCTGGTATTATACCGAGTACTTGACTTGCTTGATTGGACATTCCACACACATCTTGTACTTGAATCGTACTTGACTTGACATGAATTGCGTGGCCCGAAAAAGGGTAATTTACTTGCTTGATACATGATAGCCAAAGTTCTTGACATGACTTGTTAAATGTACTTGCTTGAATATCTCAAATGTCTTGTTATCTTATTGAAAGTTCATGAATTATCCATCTTATTTCTTGATATTACATTCTCTCTATCTTGTCGTTTTATGCGAGCATGCATAGCTTTATTGCATTCATGAAAGATGTAATTACTTAAACCCATTGCTAGTACTTGAGATATAATTTCCTACTGAGCGTTCGCTCATTCCGTTTGTCCCTTTTTACTTTTCAAGTAAGTCCGACGACGATGGAAGTCAATCGGATGGGAATGGTCAAGAGTGAAAGTGATAGAGCTGCTCAAGTGTCATCTAGTCTTTTCTATAGTTTCTTGAGTCAAATATGTATTCTTTTCCTTTTTATTAAATAGAGTATTGGATTTGTAATAGTCTATCCATTATGAAATAAAGGATTGGGTTATCTTGTTATTTTGCGCATCTCTGTCTTTGTGTCGAATACACGACCACTCTGATTGACATGATTGATATAAACTCGTCACGCGTCTCCGGGTATCTTCCGCGCTCGGGGCGTGACATTCATGATCCATTTTTTGATAACCTTAGGAAATCTGTAGAGAAGAAGGGTGAGAGGGAGGACTTGAAAGAAGTATCTTTAACAGAGCTCGAGGAGATCCTAGAAGAGGAGGAATTGCCTTGGTATCACGAAATTGAGCAGTATTGCAGGGATGGTTCATTCCCAGAATCAGCCAACGCCGAGCAGCGCAAGGCCATAAGAAGAGTCGCCTCCAGATACACAATCATTGCGAGAGAATTGTATAGGCGTGCTCTTAATGGAGTTCTTATGAGATGTCTAGACGATGATGGGGGTTGGAAAGTTGTTGAGGCAGCTCACTCAAGTGAATGTGGAGGGCATGTTAATGGTCAGGCTTTGGCGAAAAAGATTCTTAGGCAGGGCTATTACTGGCCAACCTTAGAGAAAGATTGTTCCACCTATGTCCGTAGGTGTCTTCAATGCCAACTTCATGCCGACAAGATTCATGCTCCTGCTTCATCTCTATATCCTCTTTCTACTCATTGGCCATTCTCCATGTGGGCTTTTGATATTGTAGGCCTACTAGGTGATCCAAACTCCCAAACCAAACATAAATCTTTCATTCTCACTGCTACGGAGTATTTCACCGAGTGGGCCGAAGTCGAAGCATACGCGGAAATCAAGGCAACCATAGTTTGCCACTTCATCCTCAAGAACATCATTTCTTGGTTTGGAGTTTCAAGCGACATCGTCACCGACAATGGACCATAATTCGTGTCACAAGAACTTTAGGACCTCTATAAGAAATTTAATATTTTATTGCATCATTCATCACCATACTATCCCCAAGGCAACCGCCAAGCCGAGGCCACCAATAAGACTCTTCTTAAAATCATCAAGAAAATATGCGAGTCGCATAAATTCGCTGATTGAGCCGATAAATTAATAGAAGCTCTATGGGCTTATCGCACCTCCGTCCGTAGTCTCACGGGGCAAACTCTGTTTGCTCTCACTTATGGGATGGAGACAGTACTCCCATATGAGCTTTTGATCCCTTCCCTAAGAGTGCAACTAGACAAGGAACTTAATCTCGATGAACGTCGAGAGACGTTGCTAGTCCAGCTGGAACTCTTGGACGAGAAGAGGCTTAATGTGGCCAATCATGTCTCCATTTACCAAAAGCATATCTCGCGTCATTTTTAAAAGAAGGTCATCGAAAGAAAATTTCAAGTGAGAAATATGGTTTTGAAATGTAAATTTATTCGATCAGGAGGTCCTAGGTCTAAGCTGCAACCCAACTGGGAGGGTCCGTTTGTAATCAAAGAAGTTTATCCTGGGAACGTTTACCGTCTAATCAACGCGGAGGGTGAAGAATTGTCTCACCCGTGGAATGGGTTGTATCTTAAACGTTTTTCTCTTAGAGTCAAGCTAATGAAGGCCTGGTGGTGAGATGTCCCTTCCCTCGATCGCAAAAGAAGATCCCGAGTTCGGCATTCACACACTTCATGGCATCTCTGGTCGAGTGTCCTAAGCTGTGTGTAACACCGTTCTCCTTGGCCATACCCGGGGGAAGTAAAGACCCTTGTCTGTTTCACCCGTCGGCTGAACCTGGGGACAAGTGGTGAGAAAGGGTGCGATGACTAATCTAGATGCCTTGATGGAAAAAGTCTCAAATAGGGGCAGTCCATTATGACCTCACTCCATAAAAAGAAAAAAGAAAAGAAAGAGAGAAAGTGAGACGTAATCAAAGTAAGAACCAGAAGGTTCATTTAGAAGCTCAAAGCTAGAAAATCCTAATGCTCTAGCAAAATGAAACTAGGCATGGCAAGAGTGTGATGTAGCACAGCCCAAAGATACAAATGAATGAATTGTTGATCCTAGGACTTAGATCCGCAAGCATACAAGCACTTTCAACGGACTCACATTAGCGGCTCACTCGCACGGCTCATACGATCACCCGGTGGTGTCGGGGGATGATGGCAAGGGTCCGAGGTGGGACCCAAATATTCAAAGGACTAGGTTGGCTTAGGCTGAACCCTAAGGGTCTGGGAATTCCCAAATTCGTGGGCAGCCAGCACTCCGGGGCGTGGGGTTGGGTGGCTCTCACTCACAATCCGCGGCGGGCGCACTAATGAACAATTACGGGTCCGAACACTCCCTCACCGACCGACGGGCATAAGAGACAATACTATACTAGCAAAGCATGGAACAGCAAGGTAGGGACCAGTCACTCACCTGATCGGTGTGAAGACACCGATCCTGGCCGAAAGACGAGGGCGAGTGGGGAGGCGTGGGTACGCACCCGCACGCCACGCCGATGCCGCTTGACCTGAAAATATATAATGTACAACACTACTCCTCACGCAGAATGGTGGGACAAGGGGTTGGGTTTAATGTGTTACAGTCAAACACTACCTCCATGCAGGGAGGGGCTGTAAGCCGGCCAGGCGGGGTTGGGAAAACTAAGAGAGAAAACCGATTCGTTGAGCTTTGCCGGTTCTGCCAGCTTCAGGAACAGCCTGATAGGTTGTTGATGATGGTTCCGCCGCGGGCTCAGCTGAGCTCAGAATTGGTCAAAACCAGTGCCGAAACTTTCTACACTAACCCAGGATGACACCTGAATTTTGGGTGAATTTCTTGATGTCGTTGCTGGCCGGGGCAGAGTCTGGAACCGGACTGATTCGTTCTGGCTCTGTCTGGTGCAGAACCAATGAGGTCTATTTCAGTAGATGCCACGAACTCTACCAAACTCCGATTGAGACGAAATTGGCGTTGACGCGACCGTGGCTGGAACAGCTTTGAGCAAAAACTGACGGGACTCCAAAAGGACGTCGGAAAAGAAACTTATGATCAGAAGACTGGGTGGTGGTCCAACCTGGAACAGCAGGGAGCAGCCTGCGCACTTTGACAAGAATAATTGGAACTGAGGGCTCGGGTGGGCGATTGACTTCCTTCATCTTGGTACTGAAAGAGGACTGGTCGTAGTTCCTTCCCTCTGAAGATGGCACCCAGATCTTTCCCGAGCTGGTCGTGGTAGCCTCTGATCTCAGCCTCAGGTCACGAGCCGGAGTCGGGAAGCGCAGTCCGGCGAGATGGGCTCCTCCGATCAGCTCGGAGCTTGGATGGACGCGTGACCACCACCGTTGGAAAGCTGACTCGATGACGTTTCCTCCGATGTATCATATATCGCCAGAAGCCCCCGGGTGACGACGTGGTGCTCTCTGCAACCTGTTGCTACTCTACTGCCTGCAACCCAGGACTGGATCTGAAAATGAAAGAGGATATGGGTGAAGGGGTGGTAAAGGTGTTGCTGGGCATTGTGGTGGCTGAAGGCTGTGGGGAGGGGAGGGGGTCGATGGAGGGCTGTTGGTTGGCTGGAGAATCAAGGGTGGGTGGGTGAAGGGAGCTGGAGCTGGCTGGAGTGGGTATGATGCGGGACGGACACGCGACTCGACTCCAATTGGAAATGCGATCCTCAGACTCTAAGCAAGCTCACGATCATCCCTAACGAAGGAAGCGTCGGACGTGCGCGGTTGAGAAACTGGCAAAGAGCTAGAGTGGTCAACTCACAAATTCGTACCCGGATCGGGTCACGGGACGGTATCTCTCTCTCTCTTACAGCAGTGATGATATAAAAGTAAAGCGGGTTACAATCCTAGCATGATCTCTAGCAGCGGCATAAACAAGTATATACGAATAAAGTAAATGCCGGGTAAAGGAGCGAATACGATACCTCCACGCGCCTGGCGTAGGGAAGATGATCCCGGTCGATCTCGTACTCCCGGAACAAATATTACACAATAATTACAGCAACAAATTACTGCCCACTCCACGCAGGGAGGTAAAGGGCGGCACAAGTGAGACCCGGGAGTAGCGGGTTCGGGTTGACGGGCGGCTTCTTATAGCTTCGGCGGCACGCGTACTCACGATCGTGGGACCCACGTGCTGGTCGGTGGTGCCGTGTGGGACCAGAGTGGCACCACTGTGGTGGGGACGCCTGGAGGGGCGCTCCCTGGGGCGGCGGTGCGCTGGTTCACCGGCCAGGGGCCGGGCGGCTCCGAGCGTCACCTGCCGGAGTTGCTGTCCACAGATTTGAGTTCTGCCTCAGACCCCCGCGACCGGACGAGAACTGCTGCTGCGGTCACTCCCAACGTCGGATCGACGTACAAGAGGTACCGCTGGAAAGCTGACTTAAAATCCTTCGATCTATGGCCGGAGAAAGAATTTTGAATTTCCTGTTGATGGCCTTTATTAAATATTAAAGCTGCTGGCTCTCAGGATCAGAAAACTCAGGGCAGAACCAAGTTTTCCTGAGAGTTGGCATTGATGGCATTGTAGACCTTCGATTCAGTTTTTGCGCCCTTCATGAAAGTTGTAGAGACCGAAGAGAGGAAAATGGAGATATTTCTTATGAAAGGTTTGGTGGAAGTTTGGATTTGTTGTGGATTTTATACTGACCCTTGGTCGGATCTGGACAGTAGGGACTGAACAGATTTTAGGAGAAAGACTGAATTTCTAAAAATAGGTAGAGGGCTTTTGAAATTCGGAAAAAATTTTTGGAGGAAGGGGATGGTGGACAGAACCTCCAATAAATTTGGGGATTCCAACAAAAATCAAAAAGAGGGTCGAAAGGTTGAAGAACTAAACTTCTGCTACACAGATTTGAAAAGGGACAGATCAGGAAGATAGAAAGGCACAAAAATAGAAAAATATAAAATGAACTCTGAATGATGTGCATTTTTTACTGGAGGTTGGGAATCAAGAGAGGAACGGACCCTGAAAATCTCAACTCCATATGAGGTCGGAGTTGGGAGTTAAAATTCTCGGAGTGAGACTCTATCCAGCCAAACAAACCATTGGACAGAACTTCAGAAGCGGCTTCACGGCGGCTCGATGGTGGCACGAACGGCGGCGGCGGTGGCACAGAATGAACTCAGATGTGGAGGGGCTAAGATAGAAGGGTTCACAACCCTGAAATGTAGAGGATGGAGAAGGAGAACCAGAGGAGAGGGAGAGGGGCGCAAAAAGCTCCAAGCTTACACAAGTTTTTTTTTCTTCTCATTAATTCTAACAAATGGAAATTACATGCCTTATATAATAAATGGAAAATGACCACTAATGCCCTCAGATCTAGGGTTGGGAGGGGTATACAAGGTTTAGCACTAATTAGTTCTAATAGCATATTTTTCAAAAATAAAAATGGGAGGGGGCGCCCCCTTGACCAAGGGGACATGGGTAGGTAAAGGTAGGTGGCCTCCTTTGAAATTTTAATCCACTTGTCTCCCATGTGTCCAATTGACCTTCTAGA
This sequence comes from Amorphophallus konjac, assembly GCA_022559845.1. Classification (NCBI taxonomy): domain Eukaryota; kingdom Viridiplantae; phylum Streptophyta; class Magnoliopsida; order Alismatales; family Araceae; genus Amorphophallus; species Amorphophallus konjac. The sequence continues at coordinate 209,478,171 of CM040118.1, forward strand.
TGTCACCTAGGACTTTGACCAGCCCCGCATGGACCCAAATGGTGCCACTTGGACCAATGAGGAAGGAGTGAGGGCCCCCCTTGTTGGTCCTACTGACATTTTGTACAAAAACCCATTAAGACTTACAATTGTGTACCCATATAACACAAGGGGTATACATATAAATATAAAAGAACATAAATGCAAACAAAATATGAGCGATCTTGCTTCGATGTCCCCATCAGGGTAGGGGAAGGGAGAGGGCTGCACCAGGTAAGTAATGGAGAAGAAAGGGGGGGGGGCGAACTTGGGCTGGGTATGGGGGCTGGTTTGGGCCACCAAAGCCTGGTATGGGGGTTGTGAGATGGGAGGGAGATTCAAATTTGGCCTTGGGAGAAACTCCTTCAGCATTGGGGAGGTGGGGAGGTGCTTAGGGAAGTGGATGGGGTAGTTGGTGGTTGGGTGGTGGGGTTTGGATTGGTGGAGGCTATCTTGGGGCTGGGGTGGAGTTATTGGGGTGGTGGGTGGTTGGGGAGGTCCTTGAATGAGGGTGGGGGAGTTAGGTGGTAGGTGGGAGAAGGGGGAGAGAGAGAGGGGTTCGCCCCCTTCCTTGAGGAGAGAGAGAGGGAGAGAGATAATGAGAGAGAGAGAAGAGAGAAATTTGGTGGAGAGTAAGATTTGGGAGTTGCTTCTATTCAAATTGATTCATCAAAAGTTGAGTACATGAGGAGAGATGGGGGTATATATAAGCATCCACTCTTTACATGACAAAAGTACCCTTGACAATTAGACAAAAGACCAAGCATATCCTAGACTCAATCCTATGGGCCCATAACTAAGGTATTATGGCCCAAATCAGCATAACAAGAGAAATGACTTAAAATAACATGACTCAATAAAGGAAAGTACATAAGATATGACTCAAAGAAAAGGAAAATAACATGTGATCTCATAACCGGGCTTCCTCAAAATGATGTAGGTGATCCGAGCCAAAGAGAGCACTGTGAGATACCCTCATCAGAGTGGTAGTACAGTTTCCCCGCGGGACGTTATGAGCCCGGTCTTATGCGTGCCTAGCATAGATGAAGGTTCGATGATTGACATAAAGCCCCGGGGCAACAGACTGAATCCTTGAAAAAGCCCTCATGAGAAGAATTCAAGCTCTGAAAACCTCTATACCTGGCCTTAGGCTTACCCCCTTAATTCTCTTTTATTTTTTAGGGACTAAGACTGTACCCTAGGTATGGCTTCGGTGGAAGCACCGTTACAAGAAATGGTCCTCGGTTGGGGATTGTCACCTTTAAAGCACGCCGGGGGTAGGAGATTCCTAGTGAGACGGGTAGAGTTCTCGTTGTTGGGACTGAAATGGCTTTCAAAAATCTACAAAAAAATCAGATATTTCAAAAATCGACGAAAAATCAGATATTTCAAAAATCCACAAAAAAATCAGATATTTCAAAAATCCATAAAAAAATCAGATATTTCAAAAATCCAAAAATCATATATTTTTAAAATAAAAAAATCGTATATTTTCAAAATCAAAAAAATCAAGTATTTCCAAAAACAATCAAATACTTTCAAAACTCACAAAAATCATATATTTTCAAAATCCAAAAAAATCACATATCTTCAAAATTCCAAAAGTCATCATCATCATGATTTGCATTTCATGGCATGCATTGCATCTTTTTCTTTATGTTATTTTCACCTATTTAATAAGGCTTACCCCCTTGACCAAAAATCAAGAACTGGTTATTCCCGAACTTGCCGCAGGCAAGGGGTTAAGCCCAAAACAGATTTAACCTGTTTTCTTGTTTAAGCATGTGTGCAGGAACATGTATGAAGGTAGTTAAAGCATGTCTATATATACACGGTCCGTGGGTGACCGTTTTCACTTCTTCCACGATCAACACAATGACTGTCTCAGTCACCTACACGGTCATAGTGAGATTGCTTTCACTATCAGAACCCTCGCTCATAAGCCTGGTGGCTCTTCCCTGCGCTCAGAGTTCAACGGTCCGTGTTAGACCGCTTATCTAGTCCAGACGGTCGTCCTCTAATAGTTCCAACTTATTAACGGTCCATCTGATGTGGGCATTGCTCGCCCTTCACATTTTTCCAAGATCCTATTGCTCGCCATCATGGCTCCATTGTGTCTGTTACATTTTTCTGAAGTCGAGTCATGTAATTTTTATATTTTATTTGAGTCATATCATTATAATTTTTCTTTTATTTGAGTCATGTACCTAGGTTAATGAGTCACTACCTAAGTTAAGTGTCATAGGATTGATTAGTTTTGTTATTGGGCCTATTTCATTGGGCTAGGCCCAGGGGCGCCCTCTTCCCCCTTGGTTATTTGACATTAGTCCTAAAGTCAGGGACTTATTGTAAAATATGGGTTCCCTATAATTAGGACCCCATTCTCTCCATTTTTAGTTAATGAATGAATGAATGACTGTAGAATGAATCTTGAGTTCCAGAAAATTACATTTCTTTGGTGAGAAGCCATAGAGTGGAGTGAGAAGCTCCAACCGCCCCCTCTCTCTCTCTCATCAAGGGAGAGTCTCCCCCCTCTCTCTCCTCACCCTCCCACCTACTTTCGCTCTCTTTCCCCCTCCACTGAAGCTACTCCAACTCCCCACACCCCTATCTTTACTCACCCCAACCCCAAGAGATCCCCACCCAATCCTAGCTCCACCATCCAACTCCCAACTACCCACTTTCCCTTCCCAAGCAAAACTCCACCTTCCCAAGGCTGAACCCACCCCTCCCAAGGCCAAATTTGAATTTCCCACCTCTATCCCCTTTTTCCCCAGCCCCTTTGGTCGCCCCTCTGCAGACCTCCCACCCTAGGGTCGCCCCCCATCCTCCCCCTCCAATCCTCCAAGAGCATCCTCCGTCTCCCCTCCCCCTCCACCTTGCAGAGAACCAGCAGCTTGTAGAGCCAGCCTCGACTTCATCCTGGCATCCCCGGAAGCACAAGAGGCACCGTTGGAAGCGTCTCCCAGTCCTCTTCGGAACGGTGGTGGTCTTGCCTTCGTATGATTTCGTGGCTGCCCGGAGGAGCCGTCATCGCCAGACTGCGCATCTTCTTCCTGACAGTCAACCTGAAGCAACTTTCGAAGGCTCGCACGGCCATTTCCCTGAAGTTCCTGAAGCGGGGCTTGGCTGTGATCTTTTACTACAAGTCTCCTGCTACCATGAAGAAGGGGCACTCCGTTCGGCATCCGAATCTGTGAGTTCTGAATTTTCTCCCTCCGGTGCACTAATCAGCTTCGTCTAGAACTAGTCTGATACCCCGGCACTCTTCGGGTCCTCACCATCTGCTCCGACCTCTTCCAGCAGTTCCTCTAGTCTCCAATCGAAGAGGACTCAACCATGAATCCAACGACTCTAGCCACGCCTGAATCAGAGCTTGAGAGCGTCTGTGGCGGCCTCATCTTCCTACTGCAGATGTGCAGAAGCTACCAGAACCAGCAAACTAAAACCATGTTCGCGCCTCTGTCCCGACCAACGCTGTCATTCAAAAATTTCCCCAAAAATTGGACGTCCTCCCGGGTCAACTAGAAAGGTTTTTCCACTAGTTTCGTCACAATCGGAGTTCGGAGGACTCCGTAGCGGCACCGACAGTGACAGTCTCTCCCCTGTTCCTGAGAGTGGATAGATTCGGTGGACTTCTTGTCTTAATCCTCTAAGCTAGTTTTCCCCCTCCCTGCCTAGCCGGCTTACCGCCCCTCCCTGTGGGAGGTAGTGTTTGGATGTAAAATTGACTTCCCCTCCCCTTGTTCAACCCCCTTTCATGGGGTGTAGTGGTGCAATTTCTTAAATTTCAAGTTAAAGCTTCTCCGGCGCGGCGTGCGGGTAAGCCCACGCTTCCTCGCTCGCCCTCGTCTCCGACCGGGATCAGTGTCTTCACGCCGATCAGGTGAGCTCCTGATCACACTCCTATGCTGGATTATTTGTGCTTGATTAGTATTGCTTCTAGTGTGCCGTCGGTCGGTGAGGAGTGCTCGGTCTCAAATTGCTACTATGTGAGTGTCCACCGTGGGTGAGTTGTGAGCGAGACCAATTTACCCACGCCCTCGGTGTGCTGACCGCCCATGAATTTGGTCAACCCCAGGCCCTTAGGGGTCCTCCCCAAGCCAGCCATACCCTTGGAAACCTCTGGGTCCAAACTCGGACCCTCACCCCATCGCCGGTCCACCTACGGACCCGAGTGTGCCAAATGCGAGTGAGTCCGCTTGTGTGACATTGTCGTGTCCGTTGCATTGCTTGCAATATAGCTCTTAGGTTGTGTCACATCAATCGGTATCAGAGCAAGTTCACAACTTATCTCTATCAAGTTGGTCCTAGGGTGCATATGCATTTAGAGTCTCCGGTGCATCATCATGGCTATTCCTCTATGGTCAATTCCATACAATTCGGCCCTCCACAAGGGTCCTAGCGGTCCACCCCTCCTGGGCATCATTCTAGATGAGGACCTTCGCTTTGATGGATCGAGCCCTAGTGCCTATCTAAAGTGGGAGGCTACCATGGAAATGCACTTTGAAAGGATTATGGCATATGGACCCGCGAGAGTCCGCATTGCCAAGGGACGACTTTGGGGTCAAGCCAAGAGTAAGTGGGAACACATAGAGGGCTTAAGGAGGGTTAGAAGGCAAGAGCCCATTTCCTCATGGGAGGAGATAAAGATAGAACTTAGGAAGATCTACGCACCCCAACGTCCCCCTCCCTACTTGGAGAGCCATAGTCCGAGGAGCACTACCACTCCTCCCTTCTCTCCCTACCAGTTCAAAGCCGCCATGTAAGACCCCAAATTATTTAATTGAGCCCAATATTTCTTATTAAGCTTTTATTAATTGAGAATAGAATTTTATTGAATTAATAATTGAATTTTGGATTTATTAATATTTAATTCGTTAGAAATAGTATAAGTGAAAATTTGACTACCATATAAAAATCCATAAAAATAGTAAACAGATTAAGGTAGAGGTAGATAACAACTTTTCCTTCTGGCATTAGGCCATTGTAAATCCGTGGTAAGATCTATTTAGAGTTTAAACCCAAAAGTGCACACTTTTGACCCATACCTAACCCTTAGATTAAAACACGAAATTCGACCTGAATACTCAACCAAATGAACTGAAATCAGTGGCAAATGGAAGGCCACAATGTAAGGAACATTTACCCTCAATCAATTTGAGGTAAACCTAGCCCCAAAACGTGCTGCCGACATAGTTTGGTCAAGTCAAGGATTTCGGTGCCGTTTCTAAACACATAGCTTGCAGCAGCGAATACTCCCAACTCCGAAGGCTCCAGAAGCTCTATGAGCTATCAAAATGAAGCCCTACGAGTCTTCTTTCATTTGGCTACTGTGGGGTTCGCTGAAGTTTCAGATCTGGGGAGATCTAGCTCGATTTGTGGAGGTGGGTCAGCAGGCCGTTGGCTTCCCTTCATCCTTCTTTGATCCATCGATTAAGGTAGGAATTCTCAACCAAATTTTGATCATGAGTATAGCAAGTTGTGCATCTCGTCGAGATCTATCCATTGGGACTGAAAGCCCCGATTTTCATCAGGTGTGGAGTGAGTTATCATGGGTTTTCTAAGGTGCTGTCCAAGTGTTCTTCATCCTAGGGTTTGAGTTTTCTCTCTCCGATTTGAGGTAGGATCTAACAACCAAACTCTAATTAACTTACATGAAGTAATCGGCATGTTATTATCTTTCATTTAACGTAGAAAGCCCCAAATTCCATTGAGCATGTCTCATGAATTTTGAATTTTTGTAAGAGCATATCTAGAACATGTTTCATATAGTGTTCCTTTAAGTCAGAGCTTGATTTCGTGCTAATTTTGAGCCCTGTAACTTGATCTTCATGTAGCATACCATACATGTTTGGATTCATAATCGAGTCAGCTTTCTTTTGACACCAAAATCCCTAAATTCTGTTGTGTATGTTAAGAGAATTGCATGATTTAGTAGAAGTGGGTCAGGAACTAGGGTTTTCATGAAATTACCACATATAAGTTGAGATTCAATCAATTTCTGTAACAATTCGTGTTTCAAAATTGTAGTTTTATGACCCTAGAATGTCTATTAATATTCCTAGATCATGTTGTTTTGATTTCAACTCAATTGGACCCCATTTGGATGAGTTTATGTGGTTTTCGGAAGCAACATTCATTGCTGTTCTTGCAGGGGTCGACCCCAGGGGTCGACCCATTTTCTAGGCAACCCTGCAGGCCCGAGGGTCGACCCCAGGGGTCGTCCCCTCCTGTTCCTGCATGGGGGTCGACTTCAAGGGTCGACCCATCCAGCTCCCTGCATGGGGGTCGACCCCAGGGGTCGACCCATTGCACAGGAATGTAGGGGTCGACCCCAGGGGTCGACCCATCTGAAGGAAATGGTGGGGGTCGACCCCAGGGGTCGACCCATCTTCAGAAATTGCTGGGGTCGACCCCAGGGGTCGACCCATTCAGCTTCCAGACCCCAGTTTTTTCAGGGGTCGACCCCAGGGGTCGACCCGTACACTAGAAACCCGATTTTTATCATTTTTCGACCCGAAGATGGATCCGAATCAGTGGGGAATCAACCCATTTAACTTAGACCCACTGAAATTATATTTTTGAAGAACAATTGACCTATTCATGTACCCCCCTTGATTTCAAATTTGCATTGGTCCTTTCTTGCAAACATAGTACAAAACACGATGTTTACCATCTCCATTACAACACTTACATTGGTTAAATAGAAACTCACATAATTAATGATTAATGGTGTAACTAAAACCCCTGATAATGCATTCTATTTCACTGCTGTGAGAGCTTGTTCTTTACCTCGACAACTTGTTCTAGCTTGTTGGCACTTTGGCTAATACAAATGATAATGGTTAATCATGATATCTTCACTTGGTGATTAGGATTAATATGTTGATTAGCTTGTTTGATTGCTGCTGTTTTACAGTAGCGCAGCACGATTAACTCTTGTTGTGACTTGGTTTCGATCTCCTTGATGATTATACTTACCTTGAAAATCTAGAAATGAATCTCTTTCCTACTTGAAGTTGTTATTGCTACTTAGTTTAAACCTTGGAATTCTGGCCATAAACTGTGGAAGTCTAGATTCATGGGATCTTTGATCCAAAGAAATCAATGCCTGGCAAACAATTAAGGGCTCGGTCTAGTCCTGGGAAGAGCGCCCGAACACTACGTGTACCCCCGGGGAGGTGAATGACTAGGTGTGGCATTTGGCACCAGTACTTGACATGTGTTAAATCTAAGATTGTCCACTACTCTCTACATTACTTTCTACTACTTTTCACTTTCCACTCTACACTGTTCTATACTCTACTTGTTGTTACTTTACTTGCTGATTACTTGGACGTGGAAATGAAATTACATACGTGCTTGACATGACTTGAATTATCTTGATATGGCCAACTTTTTATCGTTATCTCCTGTAGTAAATTCTTGTCTTACCATTCTATTCATTATATTTCTTGACCTTGCAAGATCTTTGAATTTTGTTTCGTGATATCATCGTTATCTTTTTATTGTTTTATCATTTGTAGCATGACATTTTAAAATGTAATTAAACTATTAATCACTTATACATGTCTGTTATTTCCTACTGAGCGTCAGCTCATAGTTATGTTTTCCCCCTTTTCCAAGCTGTTCAGGTGACGCACTTACCGATGGGGAAGGGCAGGAGTGATGTCTTGAGTGTATCAGTTCTAGTGTGTTAGTAGTGTGTTATCTTACTTTTAGTTATGTTTTGGAGAGCATTTAGTCTCAGTCATGTTATTGAGCTTTAGTGATTGATTATTCCAGTTGTATTAAGTTGAACATGAGGTTATTGTATCAGTTGTGGTTTGTTAATGATCATTTAGTATTTCCATCTTGTAGCACTTGTGTATTATTTTAGATTAGTTCTCTCTCTTGCCAGCGTGTCTCTAACTGTACGTCCCGATATTTCCGCCTTGTTCGGGGCGTGACAGTTTAGTTGGTATCAGAGCCCTAGGTTTCACATTCCTAGGTTCCCTAAGTTTTAGGTTTTCTTGCATTGCATCCCAATAACCGGTATATCAAAAGGTGTTGTCCGAACGTTAGGCTACGCCTATCGGAAAGGTCGCACACTTGCGCGAGTGGTCTTCGGACCGATTACCTCCGCCAGGTACCGAGTTTTGGTCGTGTCTAGGTGCACTAGATCCCTAACCTTGTGAAAGTTTAAGACCTGACCTGTGAGATTGGGTAGAACTTGGGTTAAGTTCGTTCCTTAATCGTGCTTTATCTATCTTATTGGACCTAAGTAACCTATTTCTCGTGTAGATGGCAGCTGATCGTGCTGAATGGAGGAACCTGCAGCGTACGGTTCAAGGCCTTACTCAGGCCCTTCAGCAAGTAGCTCAGGCAGGAGCGGCACAGCATGGCACCGGTGATCTATACCGAAACTTCCGAGGGATGAATCCGCCAAGGTTTGCGGGTTCGACCGACCCTGACCAAGCCGATCACTGGCTAGATGAGATGGGGAGGATCTTTGAAGTTATGCAATGCACCAACCAGGAGCGTGTCCTTTTGTCCACATTTCAACTGGAACATGATGCACGTACTTGGTGGGATTCTATCAAGGCAACTCTCGGTGATTGGCAAGTTATGTGGGAAGAATTCGAAGAATTCTTCAACAGCAAGTATTTTTCTGATAGAGTGCAAGAGAAGAAAGCGACGGAGTTCGCGGCCCTGAAACAGCGAGGTTTGTCCGTGGCAGAGTATGCTGCTCAATTTGCACGGCTTTCTCGATATGCTACACATCTCATTTCCACCGAGAAGATGAAGGCGAAGCGCTTTCTCAATGGATTGAAGCTTCATTATATCAACCAATTGGCACCGATGGAGATTTCCACGTATTCTGAGGTGGTAAGGAAAGCGCAAGTTCTGGAGGATACTCTTGAAATGACAGAGAGAATCCGTGGGAAAGGCACCAAGAAAGAATTACCTATGGGTTCCGGGAGTGTCAAACCCGGGTATACCAAGAAGAGGCTTGTTAGTGGACCTGGTTCGTGGAGCGGGCCCGGATCGTGGAAGGGCAAGATGCCGAGGCATGAAGACAAGAAGCCTGGCCCTATTGTTCCATTCAAGGGCGTGTGCAACTATTGTGATCGTCCGGGTCACAAGATAGAGGAGTGCTGGCGCAAGCTAGGCGCCTGTTTGCGATGTGGAAGCAAGGAGCACCGTATCCCCAATTGTCCTCTCATATCGGAGCAAGCTACACCGGCAAAATCTCTAGTCTTCAAGAAACCACAAGGTAAGCTTCAAGCTTTACATGCAGATGAAACTGGGATTTCTGATGATGGCGGACTCGTCGAAGGTACCCTTACTATAATCGATAAGCCCGCATTTGCTCTCTTTGATACTGGTGCAACACATTCTTTTATTTCATAGAGATTTGCTAAGTCATTAGTTGTGGAACCTATTTTGATGAATACTCCGTTAGAGATTTCAACCCCTATTGGCACTAGATCAACAATCCAGTATTTCTATCCTTCTAGTAAGGTTATGATTGGTGAGCCAAACTTTCCAGCTGATTTAGTCTGCATGGATATGAAGGATTATGATGTAATCCTAGGAGCAGATTGGTTGGCCAAGTATGAGGCCAATGTTCACTGTAGTTCTAGCTCAGTGACTTTTACTGGACATTTTGGTTTATCTTTTACGGGAGTCAAGCACCATAACTCCGTACCGCTCATCTCGGCTCTTCGAGCTGATAAGCTTTTGAGGCATGGGTGTGAGGCTTTTCTAGCCTTTGTCTGTACAACTTCTGAACAGCAGATGGAGATTAAGGACATTTCTGTTGTCCAAGATTTTTCTGATGTCTTTCCAGAAGAACTACCAGGACTTCCGCCTGAGCGGGAAGTTATCTTTTCTATTGATCTTATTTCTGGCACATCTCCTATTTCCAAGGCTCCTTATCGTATGTTTCCTGCAGAACTGCGGGAATTGAAGCAGCAGCTGATGGAATTGCTCGAGAAGGGTTTTATATGTCCTAGTACTTCTCCTTGGGGAGCCCCTGTACTATTTGTCAGGAAGAAAGATGGTTCGATGAGGCTGTGCATTGATTATCGACAATTGAACCAGCAGACTGTCAAGAATAGATATCCATTGCCGAGGATTGACGAACTATTTGACCAGATAGCAGGAGCTCAATATTTTTCTAAGATCGATCTTCGATCTGGATATCACCAGTTGCGGATTAAGGAAGAGGATATTTATAAAACGGCTTTCCGCAGCAGGTATGGTCATTTTGAGTTTGTCGTTATGCCTTTTGGTCTAACGAATGCACCAGCAGCTTTCATGCAGTTGATGAACGATGTATTTCGGCCCTATCTTAATCAGTGGGTCGTGGTATTTATTGATGACATCTTGATCTATTCCAAGAGTGAATTGGAGCATGCTGAACACCTGAGGATGGCATTGCAACTGTTGAGAGATCATCAACTTTATGCCAAGATTAGTAAGTGTGAGTTCTGGCTACAAGAAGTGTCCTTTCTCGGACATATTATTACCAAGGAAGGTATTTCTGTTGATCCTTCGAAGGTCGAGGCAGTGAAGAATTGGGAACAACCTACCAGTGTGACAGAAGTTAGAAGTTTTCTAGGCGTGGCAGGTTATTATCGAAGATTTACTCAAGAGTTCTCTAAGATTGCGGTACCTATGACAAGATTAACCCGCAAGGAGAATAAGTTTGATTGGTCAGATGATTGTCAACGAAGCTTTCAGACTCTGAAGGAGTGTTTAACTACTGCACCTGTTTTGGCTTTACCTTCTGGTGAAGGAGGATTTGTTGTATATACTGATGCTTCAGGTATTGGCTTAGGTTGTGTACTCATGCAGCATCGGAAGGTGATTGCCTATTCCTCTAGGCAGTTGAGGAAGCACGAAGATAATTATCCTGTTCATGATTTGGAACTTGCTGCAGTCGTGTTTGCTTTGAAGATATGGAGGCATTACTTATATGGAGAAACCTTCACAGTGTTTTCAGATCATAAGAGTTTGAAGTATTTATTTTCTCAGAAGGAACTCAACATGAGGCAGCGGAGATGGTTGGAGTACTTGAAAGACTTCGACTTCTCGATTGAGTATCATCCTGGCAAAGGTAATGTTGTGGCAGATGCATTAAGCCGGAAGCCAGTAGCTAGATTGTCAAGTCTCATGTTACAAGAATGGAGGTTGTTGGAACAATTATCCAGTCTAGATCTTAATATTGACAATGATCGGGTCATGATTGCTCAGATCCAACTTAAGTCCGAATTGTTGATAGAGATCAAGTCCTTGCAAGTTATGATCCCGAGTTGGTAGAGATCAAGGGAAGCTTGAGCAGCAGACCTGACTTTATGTTGGCCGATGATGGTAGATTATTATTTAAAGGCAGAACTTGTGTTCCGGATGAGGCTACAATAAAGAACAAAATTCTTGAGGAAGCTCATAGATCCAGATATACCATTCATCCTGGAGGCACTAAGATGTACCAAGATTTGAAAAGGTCCTTTTGGTGGCCGAATATGAAAAGAGAAGTTGCAGATTTTGTGAGCAGATGCTTGGTATGTCAGCAAGTTAAGGCCGAACATTTCAGACCAGCAGGGAAATTAAAACCACTCGACATACCCCAATGGAAGTGGGAAAGTATTGGCATGGATTTCATTATGGGTCTACCTAGGACTCGTGGTGGATTTGATGCGATATGGGTGATTGTTGATCGATTGACAAAGTCGGCTCATTTCTTACCAATTAAGTCCAAGTGGACGATTGATGTATTGGCTGCTTTGTATATAAAGGAAGTGGTGAGATTGCATGGTATCCCAGTGAATATAGTATCTGATCGAGACCCCAGATTTACTTCATATTTCTGGAAGAGAGTGCAAGAGTCTTTGGGTACTCGTCTGAATTTCAGTACTGCTTTTCATCCACAGACAGATGGACAGACTGAAAGAACCAATCAGATAGTGGAAGATATGCTGCGAGCTTGCATGATTGATTTCGGTGGTAATTGGAGTGAGCATTTGGCATTAATTGAATTCGCCTATAATAACAGCTATCAGTCTAGTATTCAGATGGCTCCTTTTGAAGCGCTATATGGTAGAAGTTGTCGTTCCCCGTTGTGTTGGGACGAGGTAGGTGAGAAACAGTGGCTTGGACCAGATCTTGTTTCGGAATCATCACAGAACATCCGTGTTATCCGAGACCGGTTACAAGTAGCCCAGTCAAGACAGAAGAGTTATGCCGACAATAGGAGAAGAGCATTGGAATTTTAGGTTGGCGAGCATGTGTTCTTAAAGGTCTCTCCGACGAGAGGGATCCGAAGATTTGGCATTCATGGCAAGCTGAGTCCGAGGTACATTGGTCCATTTGAGATTCTAGATAGAGTGGGAGAGGTGGCATACAGACTGGCTTTACCACCGCATTTGTCTGGCGTACACAATGTTTTCCATGTGTCTATGTTGCGGAAATATATGTACGATCCCACTCATATCATTCAGCAAGTGGATTTTGAACTGAAGGAAGATTTGACCTATGAGGAAAGACCTGTCAAGATTCTGGACCGGAAGCAACAGCAACTCCGGAATCGTTCGATACCGATGGTCAAGATTCAGTGGAGTCGGCGTGGGACCGAAGAAGCTACATGGGAGTCTGAAGAGACTATGCGAAAGCGGTATCCCGATCTATTCTAGGTGAGCGATCTTTTTCTACTCTCAGTTTTAGTGCAGTGAATTTGGAGGACCAAATTCCTTTAAGTAGGGGAGGGTGTAAGACCCCAAATTATTTAATTGAGCCCACTATTTCTTATTAAGCTTTTATTAATTGAGAATAGAATTTTATTGAATTAATAATTGAATTTCGGATTTATTAATATTTAATTCGTTAGAAATAGTATAAGTGAAAATTCAACTACCTTATAAAAATCCATAAAATAGTAAACAGATTAAGGTAGAGGTAGATAACAACTTTTCCTTCTGGCATTAGGCCATTGTAAATCTGTGGTAAGATCTATTTAGATTTTAAACCCAAAAGTGCACACTTTTGACCCATACTTAACCCTTAGATTAAAACACAAAATTTGACCTGAATACTCAACCAAATGAACTGAAATCAGTGGCAAATGGAAGGCCACAATGTAAGGAACATTTACCCTCAATCAATTTGAGGTAAACCTAGCCCCAAAACGTGCTGCCGACATAGTTTGGTCAAGTCAAGGATTTCGGTGCCGTTTCTAAACACATAGCTTGCAGCAGCGAATACTCCCAACTCCGAAGGCTCCAGAAGCTCTATGAGCTATCAAAATGAAGCCCTACGAGTCTTCTTTCATTTGGCTACTGTGGGGTTCGCTGAAGTTTCAGATCTGGGGAGATCTAGCTCGATTTGTGGAGGTGGGTCAGCAGGCCGTTGGCTTCCCTTCATCCTTCTTTGATCCATCGATTGAGGTAGGAATTCTCAACCAAATTTTGATCATGAGTATAGCAAGTTGTGCATCTCGTCGAGATCTATCCATTGGGACTGAAAGCCCCGATTTTCATCAGGTGTGGAGTGAGTTATCACGGGTTTTCTAAGGTGCTGTCCAAGTGTTATTCATCCTAGGGTTTGAGTTTTCTCTCTCCGATTTGAGGTAGGATCTAACAACCAAACTCTAATTAACTTACATGAAGTAATCGGCATGTTATTATCTTTCATTTAACGTAGAAAGCCCCAAATTCCATTGAGCATGTCTCGTGAATTTTGAATTTTTGTAAGAGCATATCTAGAACATGTTTCATATAGTGTTCCTTTAAGTCAGAGCTTGATTTCGGGCTAATTTTGAGCTCTGTAACTTGATCTTCATGTAGCATACCATACATGGTTGGATTCATAATCGAGTCAGCTTTCTTTTGACATCAAAAGCCCTAAATTCCGTTGTGTATGTTAAGAGAATTGCATGATTTAGTAGAAGTGGGTCAGGAACTAGGATTTTCATGAAATTACCATATATAAGTTGAGATTCAATCAATTTCTGTAACAATTCGTGTTTCAAAATTGTAGTTTTATGACCCTAGAATGTCTATTAATATTCCTAGATCATGTGGTTTTGATTTCAACTCAATTGGACCCCATTTGGATGAGTTTATGTGGTTTTCGGAAGCAACATTCGTTGCTGTTCTTGCAGGGGTCGACCCCAGGGGTCGACCCATTTTCTGGGCAACCCTGCAGGCCCGAGGGTCGACCCCAGGGGTCGTCCCCATCCAGCTCCCTGCATGGGGGTCGACCCCTAGGGTCGACCCATTGCACAGGAAATGGTGGGGGTCGACCCCAGGGGTCGACCCATCTTCAGAAATTGCTGGGGTCGACCCCAGGGGTCGACCCATTCAGCTTCCAGACCCCAGTTTTTTCAGGGGTCGACCCCAGGGGTCGACCCGTACACCAGAAACCTGATTTTTATCATTTTTCGACCCGAAGATGGATCCGAATCAGTGGGGAATCAATCCATTTAACTTAGACCCACTGAAATTATATTTTTGAAGAACAATTGACCTATTCATGTACCCCCCTTGATTTCAAATTTGCATTGGTCCTTTCTTGCAAACATAGTACAAAACACGATGTTTACCATCTCCATTACAACACTTACATTGGTTAAATAGAAACTCACATAATTAATGATTAATGGTGTAACTAAAACCCCTGATAATACATTCTATTTCACCACTGTGAGAGCTTGTTCTTTACCTCGACAACTTGTTCTAGCTTGTTGGCACTTTGGCTAATACAAATGATAATGGTTAATCATGATATCTTAACTTGGTGATTAGGATTAATATGTTGATTAGCTTGTTTGATTGCTGCTGTTTTACAGTAGCGCAGCACGATTAACTCTTGTTGTGACTTGGTTTTGATCTCCTTGATGATTATACTTACCTTGAAATTCTAGAAATGAATCTCTTTCCTACTTGAAGTTGTTATTGCTACTTAGTTTAAACCTTAGAATTCTGGCCATAAACTGTGGAAGTCTAGATTCGTGGGATCTTTGATCCAAAGAAATCAATACCTGGCAAACAATTAAGGGCTCGGTCTAGTCCTGGGAAGAGCGCCCGAACACTACGTGTACCCCCGGGGAGGTGAATGACTAGGTGTGGCATTTGGCACCAGTACTTGACATGTGTTAAATCTAGGACTGTCCACTACTCTCTACATTACTTTCTACTACTTTTCACTTTCCACTCTTCACTGTTCTATACTCTACTTGTTGTTACTTTACTTGCTGATTACTTGGACGTGGAAATGAAATTACATACGTGCTTGACATGACTTGAATTATCTTGATATGGCCAACTTTTTATCGTTATCTCCTGTAGTAAATTCTTGTCTTACCATTCTATTCATTATATTTCTTGACCTTGCAAGATCTTTGAATTTTGTTTCGTGATATCATCGTTATCTTTTTATTGTTTTATCATTTGTAGCAGGACATTTTAAAATGTAATTAAACTGTCAATCACTTATACCTGTCTGTTATTTCCTACTGAGCGTCAGCTCATAGTTGTGTTTTCCCCCTTTTCCAGGCTGTTCAGGTGACGCACTTACCGATGGGGAAGGGCAGGAGTGATGTCTTGAGTGTATCAGTTCTAGTGTGTTAGTAGTGTGTTATCTTACTTTTAGTTGTGTTTTGGAGAGCATTTAGTCTCAGTCATGTTATTGAGCTTTAGTGATTGATTATTCCAGTTGTATTAAGTTGAACATGAGGTTATTGTATCAGTTGTGGTTTGTTAATGATCATTTAGTATTTCCATCTTGTAGCACTTGTGTATTATTTTAGATTAGTTCTCTCTCTTGCCAGCGTGTCTCTAACTGTACGTCCCGATATTTCCGCCTTGTTCGGGGCGTGACACGCCATAAAGGCCCTCTACATCTCCCAACCGCCACAACACCCACCACCTCCAACTCCAATCAAC
Source organism: Amorphophallus konjac (assembly GCA_022559845.1). NCBI lineage: Eukaryota > Viridiplantae > Streptophyta > Magnoliopsida > Alismatales > Araceae > Amorphophallus > Amorphophallus konjac. The sequence goes on from CM040118.1 coordinate 209,494,118, forward strand.
ACCTCTACACTTTGCTACCCAACCACCACCATTCAAACCAAATTGGCCCCCACTCCCACCCCTCCACAACCGACCGATCCCAAGGGCAAGAGGCCCTTAACCGACCTGGCTTCCCCAGTGATGACCACCACTCCCCTGTCCAAAGTCACTCACCCAACCTTCACCATTCAAACCCAAGTGGATCCCATGTCCACCCCTCCACCTAGGCCCATGACGGCCACCCCCCCAAACCCACTCTCCCTTATCCAATTCACACCCACACCCAATTGACCTCCGCCCTCCACCTTCCCCCATAAGGGATACCTCCACTGAGGCCCACCCAACCCATCTTCCACTTCCAACTCCAATCCTACCCCAACCTAGGCCTCCACTACTTCCCCTACCAATCCCAAACCAAGTTTCCCTTTACCCTCCACCCCGGGTGCGCCATACACCAACCCTCATCACCCCACCCTCAAAAGATCGTCTCACCTCCTTGGTAGAGAAACCCATACCTGACCCCATAGTGGTGAACACTCCGGACCCTATCCCCCCCCATGGAGACCACCCATGTCCAAGTAGAAGAAGAAACCTTTCACGGTGGTCTTCACCTTACACCACCCTCTCTAGTTGGTGTTGGACTTTTGTGACCTCCCTAGTGTTTTGATGATGAGCACCACTATGTTAAATATTGTCTTTTTAATCAGATATCTTGAGTAATGTTATGCATTCAAACTTTCCATGATTAACAAGAAAAATTGCTATGAGATAATACCCTGCATGTCCGTACTGTTCCTTTCATACTTCGTGTTGGTTGTGTTCACTTCACTTCGTGTTGTCTTTTTCAACATCGTGTTGTTCCAACAATGTTTGTTGGTTGTCTTCGTGTCGTGTTTTGTTCCAGCGCGTGCTGAACACTGCAGCACCTCGTGCTGCTTTCTGTGCCACTTCGTGTCGTTCCATCTGTGTCACCCCTTCATCTTCGAGTCTTTTGTTCTGGCCAAGTCTATACAGCCTCATCTTTACCTTCGTTTCAAGCCAAAGTCTACACATTGGCTTAGCGTCATGCATCAGTCTTCAAAGTCCATACAATGCACTGTAGCATGTTCGAAGGTAAGTCCATACATTGGTTTAAGCTTCCAAGTCTGTACATTGGCCTTCAAGCTTTCCAAGTCTATTCATTGACAGCTGAACTTTGAAGTCTATACATTGGTCTTCACTTCAAGTATGTACAGCGATTGTCTTGCCAAAGTATATACGTTGTGAACCCTCAAGTCTGTACAGACTTTGCCTTGTTCAAGTCTATACATCGTCCAGTTCTTTGGCAAGTCTATACCTTGTGAAAGTCCATACATTCAATTGCGTTGCCTTGAAGCCGTTCCAAGTCTATACATCCTTTTGAACGCAAAGTCTTCACATCGCCTCATCATATGAAGGTTGTTCGTTGCAAGTGTCCTTCTTGTTTTTGTAACCACACCTCGTGTCAGTTTCTACCTTCGTCTTCGAGTTGGTTTCAGTCCATGTTGTTTTCGTGTCATTTTCATCTTCGAGTCGTTCGTACGTTCGAACAACTTAGTACTCGAGTTGTTTTCGTGTGTATTCAAGTCTTTTTAGTAAAGTGTCGTTTCACCTCGTGCCGTTCTCTTTGCTGTTTGTTATGTCGTGTTGTTTATGTATTCGTGTCTTCGTATTGCTTTTGTATTCATGTCTTCGTGTTGCTTTTGTATTCATGTCTTCGTGTTGCTTTTGTATTCGTGTCTTCGTGTTATTCTTGTGTTTATGTCCTCGTGTTGTTTATTTATATCTTCATCCAGGTTCCTTCTGATCGCATGTCTGTCTACCTTTTCACTCCGTGAGACTTCCTTCTCACCTCGTGCTGTTCTCTTCTGACTTCGTGTCGTTTTCTTTGTAGTGCTAGCTTTATTATTATGTATCTCGTGTCATTCTCTTCGTAGTGTTTGTTTTGTTACAGTGATACTTCGTGTCGTTCTCTTTTTACCTCGTGCTGTTTTCATCTGACCTCGTGTCATTCTCTCCTTGTCTCGTACTGTAATAATCTTGTGTATCTCGTGTCGTTCTCAGTAACGTGCATCTCGTATTGCTATCACATACCTCATGCAGTTTTAGTTCTTGTGGCCCTCAGTGTTAATGGCTTTTTTCTCCTTGCAGGTCCGAGGAAGAACATTCACCGGTGTCTGGGCTACACGTGATCCAATGCTAAGGGAACCAATGCTATAAAGGCACGTGGCAAGAAGGTTCTGGATGAAGTGTGGGAGGCACACGCATTCTGCACCTGATCCACCTGCTGCTGCTGCTATATATTCAAGCCCTCGTCCACAGATGAAGGTTGATCAAAAGGAAAAAGCAAAAAAAGGAGAAGTGCAGAGAGTTCGATCCAGAAGACAAGAAAGAGAAGAAGAGCAGAAGGAAAAGAAGAGAAAGAGAGAGTTAGAGAGCTCGTGAGGGTTAAGAGAAAAAGAAAGTGAGATAAAAGAGAAGAGGAAGAGAAGCTCACCTGAAGATCTGTCTACTGGACCGTGGATCAGATCCAGGCCAGTCAGCTCCGTTGAGAGCCACATTGTGCATTTCATTTTTGAGCGTTCTATTTGCTGAAGTTATTTTCATTTCGTGTTTCTGTTTCTCCCTTTCTTATTTGGTTATCCTTGTTCTTCTGATTCTCAGTAGTGAGGTCGGGTTCCTCCTGTGGATCAGGAGAAGGGAGATCTGATCTCCGGTTGCAAGTAGCTGAGAGCTACTTGTGGGTTCCCTCTGGTCAGAGGAAGGGAGACTTGTCTCCGGTTCTGGGCTTGCGGGTTGCAAGTCCAGGGGTCCCTCCGGTTGGGAGGAAGAGGGGAGGCTGTTCCCCTGGTCAAGCTGTGTGGCAGCAACTGTTTGCAGACTGAGTCTGCTTGTCTAGCATTGGCTAGTGAAGCCTCACTCCGGTTGGGAGTGAGGGGTGGACGTAGGTCTGAAGGACCGAACCACCTAAAAAGTCTATTGAGCAATGGTTTGCTTTGTGTGCTTGCTTCCGCTAGATGCTTGGATAGGCGCGCTCCTTGTGTTTGCTCATAAGTTTAATTGAATTCGTTTCATTCTGTCTTTGCGTCTAGCATCTGAGTTTTTAATTGGCCATTATTCATAGAAGGATACATTCACCCCCCTCTGTATCCGGGCCTAGCACCCTAACACTTGGTATCAGAGCGGGTATTTCCCAACATGTGGTCCAACGGCCAGGGAAACGGATCCGCTGGTCCTCGCAGCTACATTGCTGAAGGGCAGTCAATCACCCGTCCCCCTTTCTTCGATGGTAATAACTATTTTTTCTGGAAGAACAGGATGGAAGTCTTTATCAGGGCCCAAAGCCACAAGCTCTGGAGAGTAATTACAGATGGACCGTACCAACTTCCACCGAACGAAGACATATGGACAGAGGAACAGGTAAAACTCTCTGCACTGAATTGGACAGCTCTTAGCATCATACAGTGCGCCGTCCACCCTGAAGAGTACTTGAGGATTTCAACGTGCAAGACTGCAAAGAAAATGTGGGATGAATTGCAGTTAATTTATGAGGGCACATCTCAAGTGAAAGCTACCAAGATCAATATGCTTACAACTCAGTATGAGTTGTTTAAGATGAAGCCAGAGGAGTCGATCACAGAAATGTATGCTAGATTGTCTGTGATCATCAATAGTCTGAGAGGATTTGGAAAGGAGATTCAGCAAGAAGACATTGTCAGGAAGATCCTTAGGTCCCTAACTCCCATCTGGGATACTAAGGTGACCGTCATAGAGGAATCAAGAGATTTATCCACCGTGTCAGTAACCCAGCTGATTGGGTCTCTCATGACCCACGAAATGAACTTCAGACAAGGGAATGATGGACATGACAGAAAGGGAAAGAATGTTGCTCTGAAGGTCTCACGACATACTAAGAAGAGCAGCAGCAGCAGCAACAGTGATGGTAGCAGCGAAGACTCTGACGAATTCTCAGACCTGGACAAGAGCGAGCAGGCCATGCTCACCAGGCAATTCAGAAAGTTCCTGAGGACTAAAGGGAAATTCTACAGGAGAAAGAGATTCAATGCTGCAAGGAAGTCTCCTGAATGAGAACTTGAGAAGAACCGGTTTGTTAAGAAGGTTACATGCTACCATTGTCAGAAACCTGGTCACATGAAAAGTGAATGTCCAGAGTTGCAAGCTAAGGCTCCCGGATACCAGAAGAAGATGGTGCACAAGAAGAAGAAAGCCATGCTGTGCACATGGAGCGACGAGGAGGAGGATCCAGAAGCCACCTCGTCCAGTGAAGATGAAGAGAAGACTTGCCTCATGGCCAACCATGAGGAAGAGGTAACGAACTTATTTGAGAATTTTACTTTGGATGATTGGGAGGACGCTTATGGCGACCTGTTAGCTAAATATAATTTTCTAACCAAGGAGCATAGAATGCTTAAACGAAAGTTTCACTCTGTTTCTGAGGAACACTCTATTGCTGTTACGGAGAACATGAAAACCAAGGAGATAGCTATTGAGCTAGATCAGGCTAGAAGTGAGATCGAGAAGTTTAGAATGGAAAGAGAGGAAAATCTAGCTAGGATGAATGAGCTGAAGAGTAAAACTGAAGAGAGTAAAAAGGAGTTTAGACTGATTGCAGAAAAATATGAGGTGGTTAGAAAAGTTAATCAGGAACTCCTGGACCAATGTAATGAACTTCAGAAGGAGATTGAGGACAAAGGAAAAATGCTAGAAAAATTTACAGAGGGGAGAAACAATCTGGATGTCCTTCTGGGGTCGAGGGTAAACTTCAACAGGGAGGGATTAGGATATAATCCCACAAGTAAAAAACCCTTTGAATTCAAAACTATCACGTTCTGCCCCGCCAAGGGCAAAGAAACACTGGAAACCCCATCCAGTTCCAAATCTATCTCTACATTGAAGGTTTCGACCAGCAAATCTATTCAATCCATTGGTCAGCAGACTAAGTCAGGAAATCCTGAGACTAGAACTGTTCCTGTGCAACAGGTGTGTAACAAGGGTTTTCACACGACCATTCCTATTGATGTCACTAGAAAGGTGAACAGTTTCGCTAAGAAAATTCAGCATGATAGTTATCAAGGAAAGCATGCGAACATGCATCACCTTCAGCACAATTTTCATTTGAATAAAAATGGCTACATGAATTATGCTCAGCACACACAAGTTTCATCTAAGAGGCCAAACAACAATTTCTCTGCTCGGAAACAGCATAATTTTAATAGGAATAGGCTCATTCAACACCCACTGAGAAATGCCAAGAAGGAAGAATCAATTTAAATGAAACCTTTGAAAAGGACAGTAAAACAAATGTGGGTTCCTAAGTGTGATTTGGATAAATTGAAAACTATCTTTGGACCCAATTTGAATTGGGTCCCACATCACTTTGTCTGAACTTTCACAGGTTAGCCTGGCAGCCGAGCATAACAAGTGGTATCTTGACAGCGGCTGTAGCAGGCACATGACAGGAGACCGGTCCAAATTTAGCAAACTGAAAATGAAGTTTGGGGGCTTGGTCAAATTCGGTGGAAATAACAAAGGAAGAATAATTGGAATTGGTACAATTGGTAAGTCCTCTACTAACTCCATTGAAGATGTGTATCTTGTAGAAGGACTTCAGCACAACTTGATAAGTATAAGTCAACTCTGCGACAAAGGACACAAGGTACTCTTTGACCACAATTCCTGTACTGTTTTTGAGCTGAATTCTGATAACGTCATGTTCAAAGGTCATAGAGTAAACAATGTATACATCGTAGACCTGGATGATAATCCTAAAACTCACTTGTGTATGTCTGCTAATTCTGAACAGGTTGCGTTTGACTGGCATAGGCGTCTAGGCCATGCTAGTTTATCTACAATGAATAAACTGTCTAAGCACAACCTAGTTAGAGGCTTGCCCCGTATAAGATTTCAGTTAGGGTCCAAGCTATGTGATGCTTGTGCACTAGGTAAACAGATTCGTGCGGTTTTTAAGTTGAGAAATGAGAGTCTTTCATCTAAACCGCTGCAGCACTTACACATGGATCTCTTTGGTCCTACTCGCATACAAAGTTTGTCAGGTAAGAGATATGGATTAGTCATAGTGGATGACTACACTAGATTTTCTTGGTTGTTTTGTTTAGCAAATAAAAATGATGCTTTTGTTCACTTTGAAGAACTTTTCAATAAAATCAAACTGCAACGTGAACATAATATCATTACCATTCAGTCTGACCACGGAGGAGAGTTTGAGAACTCTTCATTTTCTGAATTTTGCTCAAAAGAGGGAGTGACTCACAGATTCTCTTCTCCCAGGACACCGGAGCAGAACGGAATTGTTGAGAGAAGAAACAGGTCAATAATTGAAATGGCCAGGACTATGCTGATTGAGAGTGGACTTCCAAGGAGATTTTGGGCTGAAGCTGCGAATACTGCATGCTACATTCTAAACCGAGCCTTGGTAAGACCTACTCATAGGAAAACTCCGTATGAACTTCTCAAGGGTAAGCAGCCAAACATTTCTTACTTTAAAGTTTTTGGTTCCAAATGTTTTATCCACAATAATGGTAAGAATGGTTTGGACAAATTTGAAGCTAGGAGCTCTCCTGGAATTTTTATCGGATATTCAGGAACTTCAAGGGCTTACAGAGTTTTCAATAAAGCTGACCAAACTGTTGAAGAAACACCGCATGTAGTGTTTGATGAAAATGATTTCTCTAACAAAGTGATGGATGATGACAGGGAGCCATCTAATGAGGGAGATTTCTTGGAGAGAATTGAAGAAGAAGAAATGCAGCCAGCTGCTCAACCAGAAAACTCACAGCAAGAAGGAGCAGCTGAGGTAGGTGAACCCTCAGGTGAGATAATATTTCACAAAGACCACCCTAGTGAAAATGTCATAGGAAATTTGCATGATCCTCCTAGGACTAGGTCCCATTTTAGAATTGTCCAAGAACAGGACTTAGCTGCATTGGTATCTCAGGTGGAACCCAAATCTGTGGAAGAAGCCTTAAAACATGATTCTTGGGTATCCGCCATGTGTGAGGAATTTAATCAATTTGAGAAAAATATTGTATGGGAACTAGTTCCCAGACCTGATAACACTCATGTCATTGGCACTAAATGGATTTTCAAGAATAAAGTTGATGAGAATGGAGCTATCTCTAGAAACAAAGCAAGACTTGTAGCTCAAGGCTACAGTCAGGAATTTGGTGTGGATTTTGATGAATCCTATGCCCCAGTGGCTAGGATGGAAGCTATACGAATTCTGCTTGCATTTGCATGCTCTAGGAACATTCGGCTGCAGCAGATGGATGTCAAAAGCGCATTCTTAAATGGGGTATTGAAGGAAGAGGTATATGTTGAACAACCTCCAGGTTTTAATTTCTCTGTTCAGCCTAACATGGTTTTTAGGTTGAATAAAGCCCTCTATGGATTGAAGCAGGCTCCCCGAGCCTGGTATGAGAGACTTTCTGAATTCCTCTTGAGCAAGGGCTACACTCGAGGTAAGGTTGACCAAACCCTCTTCACCAAAAATCTCGGAAAGGATTTAATAGTGGTCCAGGTATATGTTGATGATATCATCTTCAGATCTAACAATTCAACTTTGTGTGAAGAATTTTTTGAATCTATGTCTCATGAATTTGAAATGAGTTTAGTTGGCGAACTAAAGTATTTTCTTGGGCTACAGGTCAAACAGATGGAGGATGGTTGTTTCATAAATCAAACCAAGTATACTCTGGAGATGCTGAAAAGGTTTGGAATGACCAACCTCAAGACTATCTCAACACCCATGGGCACCAACTCCTCACTGGATTCAGACGAAAAAGGTAAAGAGGTGGATGCTAAATTATATAGAGGTATGATCGGTTCACTCCTCTACTTAACAGCATCCAGGCCTGACATTCAATTTAGTGTAGGGATGTGTGCCAGATACCAGTCTAGGCCTACTGAATTGCATTTGGCAGCTGTAAAAAGAATCTTTAGATACTTACCTGCTACCCATGATCTAGGTCTTTGGTATCCTGCATCATGTAGTTTAGATCTCATTGCATATACAGATGCAGATTATGCAGGATGTAAATTGGACAGGAAAAGTACTAGTGGTCACTGCGAATTTTTAGGAGGGTGCCTAGTCTCTTGGGGATCCAAGAAGCAACACTCTGTGGCTCTTTCTACTGCTGAAGCTGAGTATGTGGCAGCAGGGAGCTGTGGCACACAGGTTATATGGATAAAACACCAGCTTCTGGATTACTCAGTTGAGCTAGGTTGCACTTCCATCTTTTGTGACAATACTAGTGCAATAAACATTGCAAAGAATCTTGTACTTCATTCTCGAACTAAACACATCGAAATCAGGCATCATTTTATTCATGATGAAGTAGCTAGGAAGACCTTTGAATTGATCCATGTTGGCACTAACTCACAAATTGTAGATATTTTCACTAAGCCACTGGATACTGAAAAATTTAGCACATTGCGCAGAGAATTAGGTATTTACAGAATTTCATGATTGAATAATTGATCTCTAAATAATCTGTCATGTGCTCTTATGTTTATCTTTTCTCATTATCTGTTGCTGAAAATAACCTCATTATGGGTGTTTGCTGATTCACTCGTACTGATTGATACCACTTTGTTTTCTTTGAGGTGTTTTGAGGTTTGTCTTGGTTAAGTCTGAGTTGGAGTCAAGGTCTCAAGGGGAGCTAGATTAATAATTGGTGTCATGCTCTTTTGGCCAAATCTGAACATACTTTGAACGGACTTTTGCTGACCTTATAAGAGAATCAATTTGAGTAGGTGGATAAAAGAAATTTTTGAATGTTTTATCTGTTAAGACTGTTCATCTAATTTCTTGTTGGAATTTCGATTGTCAGTTTTTTTTTTTATAGAAAGCCCTGCCTAGTGGTGATATAGAGTGTGGTTCAATCCCACAGTCCACATCACTACCAGGGGGTATATTATTGAATATAAAGGAAGAGAATTTACATCACTCTAAGACTAGGAATGCCTAGCTTGTCTAATCTAGCAGCAACTTTGGTAACATTGGGAAGGTCGTGCTGAGAGGTAAAAAAAGAATTACAATGAGTTTGGCATGCAAAATTAGCTAAAGAGTCCACTGCTTGGTTTGCTTCTCTGAAGATGTGGGAGAAACTCTTGATTTGAGAGGAAAAGCTCCAGATTTCTCTGACAAATGGAAGGATCTCCAAAGGGCAGTCCATTTTCTTGTTTAGCACTTGAATAAGAATAAGGGAGTCACTTTCAACTAGTGCAGAGTGGGAGGAAATCGTACTAAGGTATTTGATTCCATCAGCTAGTGCTCTAGCTTCAGCCACTAGGCTTGGGCAGCTCACATAGTAATGGGAGAAAGCCAACAAAATGTGACCATGACTGTTCCTGATGATGCCGCCTCCACCGGATTGACCTGCCTGTTTAAGTGCACCATCAGTATTAACCTTGAGGAAGGGCCATGGGGGGCATGCCCATTTCACAATTCTAACTAGAGGAGATGCCCGAGGAGTAGTAGATATGCCAAAGTGTGCAAGGATGTTGCGGCTGACCTTCTGATAATCCCGAAGGTTAGATATGCTGATCACTTGTTTAATTTGAGAGACCACTTTGTGATATAAACCTTGAGGTGAGATGTGTTTGCTGTCATACCTTGCTGCATTTCGTGCGAGCCAAAGCTCCCACAGTCCAAAGCCAATGGCTGCTAGTTTGAAGAGACCGAACAAGGAATGAGCATTGGAGTTCTATATGGTGTTAAGGATCATGGAGCTTATAGTGTGTCCTTTAATATCACAGCCATTCCTTTGAAAGGAGGACCAAAGAGAACTAGCCCAATCACTGTTCAGAAATAGATGATTGGTATCTTCCACTTTGTGTAGCTTGCAGCAGTGGCATTTCGAGGGAAGAGGGATCCCAATAGATTTCACTCTGGAATCAGTAGGTATGCAGTTGTGTAATATCCTCCACAAGTGTATAGGAATTTTGGAGGGAACCCATTTAGCCCAAAGTCGGTCATATGGAAACTTGTTCACAACAAAATCTTGCCTGCAGGTAGTAGCTTTGTAAATGGATGAAGTTATGCAATTTCCGGAAGAGGCAGGGCTCCAAATCTCCTTATCCTGATGGTGGTTCAAAATGGTGTGCCTTACAGCTGTTATAATACCAGGAGGGAGGTGTTGGATATCCTCCCCTGCTGGGTGTAGAATTACCTCTCTGACAGTGGCCTTCGGATGCTGTACTTGTACAGAGGTGGTGTAGGATATCAAAGGTTTGTCCCCTAGCCAAATGTCCTTCCAGAAATTGGTAGAGCATCCATCACCAACAATGACTTTTTTGTAATGGAGGATCAGATCCTTTGCCTTTGTCCAGCTATGCTTGGAGTGACCCCTCATTTCCTTGAAATGTACCTCTGATAAATGCCTGCCCCTAATGTATTTAGCCCTGAAGTAGTCAGCCCATAGGGACTTTGAATGAATAACTTTCCATAACATTTTTACCCTTAGAGCCAGCTCCATCTGCCTCAAGGAAAGAATGCCAAGTCCTCCCCTATTTACAGGCTTACATATATTGTTCCAAGATAACCAGTGTCTTTTTTTTCCTTGATTAGATGAGCCCCAGAAAAAATTGGAGAATGAGCGCTCCAAGTTCTGGTGAGTACCAACATGCATAGGTGATGCTGCTAATGAGTAAATTGGGATGGAAGTGAGGATGTGTTTTAACAGCACCACTCTGGCCCCTTGAGATAGATAAGTAGCTGTCCATCCTTCTATTCTCTTTTGAATGGAGGATACAATACCAGAGAAATAAACTTTCTTTGATCTGCCATAGATGAGAGGGAAGCCCAGGTATTTGTGAGGTAGGGAATGGTGAGTAAAGCCTGTGATGTCCCGTATCCTCTGAATAGTAGACGCCTTGGCCTTTGGTTGTGTGAAGAAACCACTCTTACCCACATTAACTAACTGGCCGGAGGCACTTTCATAAGCTTTGATAATACCCATCAGATTTCTAATGGAAGAAGAATTACCCCTGCTAAAGACTAAGGTGTCATCAGCAAACAGTAGATGAGAGATGTTTGGGCAACGCTGTGGGATTGCATACCAGTCCATCCTGCCCTCACATTGGGCTTTATGGATTGCCCTGCTAAAAGCTTCCTCTGCTAAAATGAAGAGAGCAGGAGCCAGAGGATCTCCTTGGCGGACACCCCTTGTAGAGTGGAAGAAGCCTGCTGAGTCACCATTCAGAAGGACTGAGAACCAGCAGTTACCCATCATAGCTTTGATAAGATTTATAAAGTCAGACCGAAAACCAAATTTGGATAGTACAGAATAAATGAACTCCCACTCTATTCGATCATAAGCCTTGGCCATGTCCAAATTTCGGCTGTTAGTCCCACTGAGATCAAAATCTGAATTCAAGACTATCTTCCTACACTGTAACTGACTTCTGATCTAGCCAGTACAGCATACCTACTTAGTCTAAGTTGAGTCCGAAATGAGGTATATAGTGTTTTTGTCTGAAAAACTTTGGAACTGGTGTATTGTTCTCAAACTGAATCAAGACTAATTTACAAGGCTTAAAGTGTAGTTTAATGAAAAAAAAATCATGAAAGAAGTTTTACAAATCTTGTTATCTGTTCATTGAGAAACTGGAACTTTCATCAATGAAGTGAAAGAATTTCATGTCATGAGATGGCAGTAAATCAGGCTTAAATAGCTGTCTTGATCATACAAAGCAATGGTACATATCTGGTTAGTAACTGGGGTGTCTGGCCTTTGGTAAAGGTGTCACCTTAATGTCAACACCAGTTAGAATACTATCTCTATCCTCTTGTCAAAAGGGGTAATGTGATCTTGCCACCAAGTAACTGGGGATTCCTGCCTCTAAACAAGGTGTCTCCCTAATGTCAAAGGTGTACTTGACAGATTTATCTTTGATCTTGACCATCTTTGAAAAATTTTTCTTCCTCTTGGTATCCAGATTCTGTTCACTTGGCATTTAGGTATTGGTTTGTTTGTTTTCAATACCACAGGTCTTTCTTTTTCCTGACTTCCTTGCTCTATACTCTCTGAGTACAGACTTACTCTGACCATACTGGTATCTTGTACCTTACTTGCTTAGAATCTGGTTCTGTGTATGGAGTGGATCTTCATTCACCATTTTGCACACAGTCTGACTAACTGATCCTCAAAATCCTCACATAAAATTAATGGCTTTCTTAATTGCTTAAACATCTCAATAACTCTCCTTTATCAGCCATACTCTCTATTGTTTTCTCTCCACTGTCAGCAATTGTCTTTTCGTGATATCTTCAGACCTGCCCCTAGTTTTTGATGATGTCAAAGGGGGAGAGTGTCTTGCTTGTGCTTTGCTGAGGGGGAGCGAAAGATAAGTGTCCTGAGTTATCTAGTCAGAGGTAAGTAGAAGTTGTGTTCAGGGGGAGCTCTTGGGAGTCGTCAGAGGAGGCGAGTGTGTTGTGTGTCTGCATTGCTTATTTTCACAGCTTATCTTCATGCACTTCATCTCTGTTATTTAATATAGTGTTGTCATCATCAAAAAGGGGGAGATTGTTGGACTTTTGTGACCTCCCTAGTGTTTTGATGATGAGCACCACTATGTTAAATATTGTCTTTTTAATCAGATATCTTGAGTAATGTTATGCATTCGAACTTTCCATGATTAACAAGAAAAACTGCTATGAGATAATACCCTGCATGTCCGTACTGTTCCTTTCATACTTCGTGTTGGTTGTGTTCACTTCACTTCGTGTTGTCTTTTTCAACATCGTGTTGTTCCAACAATGTTTGTTGGTTGTCTTCGTGTCGTGTTTTGTTCCAGCGCGTGCTGAACACTGCAGCACCTCGTGCTGCTTTCTGTGCCACTTCGTGTCGTTCCATCTGTGTCACCCCTTCATCTTCGAGTCTTTTGTTCTGGCCAAGTCTATACAGCCTCATCTTTACCTTCGTTTCAAGCCAAAGTCTACACATTGGCTTAGCGTCATGCATCAGTCTTCAAAGTCCATACAATGCACTGTAGCATGTTCGAAGGTAAGTCCATACATTGGTTTAAGCTTCCAAGTCTGTACATTGGCCTTCAAGCTTTCCAAGTCTATTCATTGACAGCTGAACTTTGAATTCTATACATTGGTCTTCACTTCAAGTATGTACAGCCATTGTCTTGCCAAAGTATATACGTTGTGAACCCTCAAGTCTGTACAGACTTTGCCTTGTTCAAGTCTATACATCGTCCAGTTCTTTGGCAAGTCTATACCTTGTGAAAGTCCATACATTCGATTGCGTTGCCTTGAAGCCGTTCCAAGTCTATACATCCTTTTGAACGCAAAGTCTTCACATCGCCTCATCATATGAAGGCTGTTCGTTGCAAGTGTCCTTCTTGTTTTTGTAACCACACCTCGTGTCAGTTTCTGCCTTCGTCTTCGAGTTGGTTTCAGTCCATGTTATTTTCGTGTCATTTTCATCTTCGAGTCGTTTGTACGTTCGAACAACTTAGTACTCGAGTTATTTTCGTGTGTATTCAAGTCTTTTTAGTAAAGTGTCGTTTCACCTCGTGCCGTTCTCTTTACTGTTTGTTATGTCGTGTTGTTTTTGTATTCATGTCTTCGTATTGCTTTTGTATTCATGTCTTCGTGTTGCTTTTGTATTCATGTCTTCATGTTGCTTTTGTATTTGTGTCTTCATGTTATTCTTGTGTTTATGTCCTCCTGTTGTTTATTTCTATCTTCGTCCAGGTTCCTTCTGATCGCGTGTCTGTCTACCTTTTCACTCCGTGAGACTTCCTTCTCACCTCGTGCTGTTCTCTTCTGACTTAGTGTCATTTTCTTTGCAGTGCTAGCTTTATTATTATGTATCTCGTGTCGTTCTCTTCGTAGTGTTTGTTTTGTTACAATGATACTTCGTGTCGTTCTCTTTTTACCTCGTGCTGTTTTCATCTGACCTCGTGTCATTCTCTCCTTGTCTCGTACTGTAATAATCTTGTGTATCTCGTGTTCAGTAACGTGCATCTCGTATTGCTATCGCATACCTCATGCAGTTTTAGTTCTTGTGGCCCTCAGTGTTAATGGCTTTTATCTCCTTGCAGGTCCGAGGAAGAACATGCACCGGTGTCTGGGCTGCACGTGATCCAATGCTAAAGGAACCAATGCTATAAAGGCACGTGGCAAGAAGGTTCTGGATGAAGTGTGGGAGGCACACGCATTCTGCACCTGATCCACCTGCTGCTGCTGCTATATATTCAAGCCCTCGTCCACAGATGAAGGTTGATCGAAAGGAAAAAGCAAAAAAGTAGAAGTGCAGAGAGTTCGATCCAGAAGAAAAGAAAGAGAAGAAGAGCAGAAGGAAAAGAAGAGAAAGAGAGAGTTAGAGAGCTCGTGAGGGTTAAGAGAAAAAGAAAGTGAGAGAAAAGAGAAGAGGAAGAGAAGCTCACCTGAAGATCTATCTACTGGACCGTGGATCAGATCCAGGCCAGTCAGCTCCGTTGAGAGCCACATTGTGCATTTCATTTTTCAGCGTTCTGTTTGCTGAAGTTATTTTCATTTCGTGTTTCTATTTTTCCCTTTCTTCTTTGGTTATCCTTGTTCTTCCGATTCTCAGCAGTGAGGTCGGGTTCCTCCTGTGGATCAGGAGAAGGGAGATCTGATCTCCGGTTGCAAGTAGCTGAGAGCTACTTGTGGGTTCCCTCTGGTCAGAGGAAGGGAGACTTGTCTCCGGTTCTGGGCTTGCGGGTTGCAAGTCCAGGGGTCCCTCCGGTTGGGAGGAAGAGGGGAGGCTGTTCCCCTGGTCAAGCTGTGTGGCTGCAACTGTTTGTAGACTGAGTCTGCTTGTCTAGCATTGGCTAGTGAAGCCTCACTCTGGTTGGGAGTGAGGGGTGGACGTAGGTCTGAAGGACAGAACCACCTAAAAAGTCTATTGAGCAATGGTTTGCTTTGTATGCTTGCTTCCGCTAGATGCTTGGATAGGCGCGCTCCTTGTGTTTGCTCATAAGTTTAATTGAATTCGTTTCATTCTGTCTTTGCGTCTAGCATCTGAGTTTTTAATTGGCCATTATTCATAGAAGGATACATTCACCCCCCTCTGTATCCGGGCCTAGCACCCTAACACTTGGTATAAGAGCGGGTATTTCCCAACATGTGGTCCAACGGCCAGGGAAATGGATCCGCTGGTCCTCGCAGCTACATTGCTGAAGGGCAGTCAATCACCCGTCCCCCTTTCTTCGATGGTAATAACTATTTTTTCTGGAAGAACAGGATGGAAGTCTTTATCAGGGCCCAAAGCCACAAGCTCTGGAGAGTAATTACAGATGGACCGTACCAACTTCCACCGAACGAAGACATATGGACAGAGGAACAGGTAAAACTCTCTGCACTGAATTGGATAGCTCTTAGCATCATACAGTGCGCCGTCCACCCTGAAGAGTACTTGAGGATTTCAGCGTGCAAGACTGCAAAGAAAATGTGGGATGAATTGCAGTTAATTTATGAGGGCACATCTCAAGTGAAAGCTACCAAGATCAATATGCTTACAACTCAGTATGAGTTGTTTAAGATGAAGCCAGAGGAGTCGATCACAGAAATGTATGCTAGATTGTCTGTGATCATCAATAGTCTGAGAGGATTTGGAAAGGAGATTCAGCAAGAAGACATTGTCAGGAAGATCCTTAGGTCACTAACTCCCATCTGGGATACTAAGGTGACCGTCATAGAGGAATCAAGAGATTCATCCACCATGTCAGTAACCCAGCTGATTGGGTCTCTCATGACCCACGAAATGAACTTCAGACAAGGGAATGATGGACATGACAGAAAGGGAAAGAATGTTGCTCTGAAGGTCTCGCGACATACTAAGAAGAGCAACAGCAGCAGCAATAGTGATGGTAGCAGCGAAGACTCTGACGGATTCTCAGACCTGGACAAGAGCGAGCAGGCCATGCTCACCAGGCAATTCAGAAAGTTCCTGAGGACTAAAGGGAAATTCTACAGGAGAAAGAGATTCAATGCTGCAAGGAAGTCTCCTGAACGAGAACTTGAGAAGAACCGATTTGTTAAGAAGGTTACATGCTACCATTGTCAGAAACCTGGTCACATGAAAAGTGAATGTCCAGAGCTGCAAGCTAAGGCTCCCGGATACCAGAAGAAGATGGTGCACAAGAAGAAGAAAGCCATGCTGTGCACATGGAGCGACGAGGAGGAGGATCTAGAAGCCACCTCGTCCAGTGAAGATGAAGAGAAGACTTGCCTCATGGCCAACCATGAGGAAGAGGTAACGAACTTATTTGAGAATTTTACTTTGGATGATTGGGAGGACGCTTATGGCGACTTGTTAGCTAAATATAATTTTCTAACCAAGGAGCACAGAATGCTTAAACGGAAGTTTCACTCTGTTTCTGAGGAACACTCTATTGCTGTTACGGACAACATGAAAACCAAGGAGATGGCCATTGAGCTAGATCAGGCTAGAAGTGAGATCGAGAAGTTTAGAATGGAAAGAGAGGAAAATCTAGCTAGGATGAATGAGCTGAAGAGTAAAACTGAAGAGAGTAAAAAGGAGTTTAGACTGATTGCAGAAAAATATGAGGTGGTTAGAAAAGTTAATCAGGAACTCCTGGACCAATGTAATGAACTTCAGAAGGAGATTGTGGACAAAGGAAAAATGCTAGAAAAATTTACAGAGGGGAGAAACAATCTGGATGTCCTTCTGGGGTCGAGGGTAAACTTCAACAGGGAGGGATTAGGATATAATCCCACAAGTAAAAAACCCTTTGAATTCAAAACTATCACGTTCTGCCCCGCCAAGGGCAAAGAAACACTGGAAACCCCATCCAGTTCCAAATCTATCTCTACATTGAAGGTTTCGACCAGCAAATCTATTCAATCCACTGGTCAGCAGACTAAGTCAGGAAATCCTGAGACTAGAACTGTTCCTGTGCAACAGGTGTGTAATAAGGGTTTTCACACGACCATTCCTATTGATGTCACGAGAAAGGTGAACAGTTTCGCTAAGAAAATTTAGCATGATAGTTATCAAGGAAAGCATGCGAGCATGCATCACCTTCAGCACAATTTTCATTTGAATAAAAATGGCTACATGAATTATGCTCAGCACACACGAGTTTCCTCTAAGAGGCCAAACAACAATTTCTCTGCTCTGAAATAGCATAATTTTAATAGGAATAGGCTCATTCAACACCCATTGAGAAATGCCAAGAAGGAAGAATCAATTTACATGAAACCTTTGAAAAGAACAGTAAAACAAATGTGGGTTCCTAAGTGTGATTTGGATAAATTGAAAACTATCTTTGGACCCAATTTGAATTGGGTCCCACATCACTTTGTCTGAACTTTCACAGGTTAGCCTGGCAGCCGAGCATAACAAGTGGTATCTTGACAGCGGCTGTAGCAGGCACATGACAGGAGACCGGTCCAAATTTAGCAAACTGAAAATGAAGTTTGGGGGCTTGGTCAAATTCGGTGGAAATAACAAAGGAAGAATAATTGGAATTGGTACAATTGGTAAGTCCTCTACTAACTCCATTGAAGATGTGTATCTTGTAGAAGGACTTCAGCACAACTTGATAAGTATAAGTCAACTCTGCGACAAAGGACACGAGGTACTCTTTGACCACAATTCCCGTACTATTTTAAGCTGAATTCTGATAACGTCATGTTCAAAGGTCATAGAGTAAACAATGTATACATCGTAGACCTGGATGATAATCCTGAAACTCACTTGTGTATGTCTGCTAATTCTGAACAGGTTGCGTTTGACTGGCATAGGCGTCTAGGCCATGCTAGTTTGTCTACAATGAATAAACTATCTAAGCATAACCTAGTTAGAGGTTTGCCCCGTATAAGATTTCAGTTAGGGTCCAAGCTATGTGATGCTTGTGCACTAGGTAAACAGACTCGTGCGGTTTTTAAGTTGAGAACTGAGAGTCTTTCATCTAAACCGCTGCAGCACTTACACATGGATCTCTTTGGTCCTACTCGCATACAAAGTTTGTCAGGTAAGAGATATGTATTAGTCATAGTGGATGACTACACTAGATTTTCTTGGTTGTTTTGTTTAGCAAATAAAAATGATGCTTTTGTTCACTTTGAAGAACTTTTCAATAAAATCAAACTGCAAGGTGAACATAATATCATTACCATTCAGTCTCTTCATTTTCTGAATTTTAATCAAAAGAGGGAGTGACTCACAGATTCTCTTCTCCCAGGACACCGGAGCAGAACGGAATTGTTGAGAGAAGAAACAGGTCAATAATTGAAATGGCCAGGACTATGCTGATTGAGAGTGGACTTCCAAGGAGATTTTAGGCTGAAGCTGCGAATACTGCATGCTACATTCAAAACCGAGCCTTGGTAAGACCTACTCATAAGAAAACTCCGTATGAACTTCTCAAGGGTAAGCAGCCAAACATTTCTTACTTTAAAGTTTTTGGTTCCAAATGTTTTATCCACAATAATGGTAAGAATGGTTTGGACAAATTTGAAGCTAGGAGCTCTCCTGGAATTTTTATCGGATATTCAGGAACTTCAAGGGCTTACAGAGTTTTCAATAAAGCTGACCAAACTGTTGAAGAAACACCGCATGTAGTGTTTGATGAAAATGATTTCTCTAACAAAGTGATGGATGATGACAGGGAGTCATCTAATGAGGGAGATTTCTTGGAGAGAATTGAAGAAGAAGAAATGCAGCCAGCTGCTCAACCAGAAAACTCACAGCAAGAAGGAGCAGCTGAGGTAGGTGAACCCTCAAGTGAGATAATATTTCACAAAGACCACCCTAGTGAAAATGTCATAGGAAATTTGCATGATCCTCCTAGGACTAGGTCCCATTTTAGAATTGTCCAAGAACAGGACTTAGCTGCATTGGTATCTCAGGTGGAACCCAAATCTGTGGAAGAAGCCTTAAAACATGATTCTTGGGTATCCGCCATGTGTGAGGAATTAAATCAATTTGAGAAAAATATTGTATGGGAACTAGTTCCCAGACCTGATAACACTCATGTCATTGGCACTAAATGGATTTTCAAGAATAAAGTTGATGAGAATGGAGCTATCTCTATAAACAAAGCAAGACTTGTAGCTCAAGGCTACAGTCAGGAATTTGGTGTAGATTTTGATGAATCCTATGCCCCAGTGGCTAGGATGGAAGCTATACGAATTCTGCTTGCATTTGCATGCTCTAGGAACATTCGGCTGCAGCAGATGGATGTCAAAAGCGCATTCTTAAATGGGGTATTGAAGGAAGAGGTATATGTTGAACAACCTCCAAGTTTTAATTTCTCTGTTCAGCCTAAACATGATTTTTAGGTTGAATAAAGCCCTCTATGGATTGAAGCAGGCTCCCCGAGCTTGGTATGAGAGACTTTCTGAATTCCTCTTGAGCAAGGGCTACACTCGAGGTAAGGTTGACCAAACCCTCTTCACCAAAAATCTCGGAAAGGATTTAATAGTGGTCCAGGTATATGTTGATGATATCATCTTCGGATCTAACAATTCAACTTTGTGTAAAGAATTTTCTGAATCTATGTCTCATGAATTTGAAATGAGTTTAGTTGGCGAACTAAAGTATTTTCTTGGGCTGCAGGTCAAACAGATGGAGGATGGTTGTTTCATAAATCAAACCAAGTATACTCTGGAGATGCTGAAAAGGTTTGGAATGACCAACCTCAAGACTATCTCAACACCCATGGGCACCAACTCCTCACTGGATTCAGACGAAAAAGGTAAAGAGGTGGATGCTAAATTATATAGAGGTATGATCGGTTCACTCCTCTACTTAACAGCATCCAGGCCTGACATTCAATTTAGTGTAGGGATGTGTGCCAGATACCAGTCTAGGCCTACTGAATTGCATTTGGCAGCTGTAAAAAGAATCTTTAGATACTTATCTGCTACCCATGATCTAGGTCTTTGGTATCCTGCATCATGTAGTTTAGATCTCATTGCATATACAGATGCAGATTATGCAGGATGTAAATTGGACAGGAAAAGTACTAGTGGTCACTGCGAATTTTTAGGAGGGTGCCTAGTCTCTTGGGGATCCAAGAAGCAACACTCTGTGGCTCTTTCTACTGCTGAAGCTGAGTATGTGGCAGCAGGGAGCTGTGGCACAAAGGTTATATGGATAAAACACCAGCTTCTGGATTACTCAGTTGAGCTAGGTTGCACTTCCATCTTTTGTGACAATACTAGTGCAATAAACATTGCAAAGAATCCTGTACTTCATTCTCGAACTAAACACATCGAAATCAGGCATCATTTTATTCGTGATGAAGTAGCTAGGAAGACCTTTGAATTGATCCATGTTGGCACTAACTCACAAATTGTAGATATTTTCACTAAGCCACTGGATACTGAAAAATTTAGCACATTGCACGGAGAATTAGGTATTTACAGAATTTCATGATTGAATAATTGATCTCTAAATAATCTGTCATGTGCTCTTATGTTTATCTTTTCTCATTATCTATTGTTGAAAATAACCTCATTATGGGTGTTTGCTGATTCACTCGTACTGATTGATACCACTTTGTTTTCTTTGAGGTGTTTTGAGGTTTGTCTTGGTTAAGTCTGAGTTGGAGTCAAGGTCTCAGGGGGAGCTAGATTAATAATTGGTGTCATGCTCTTTTGGCCAAATCTGAACATACTTTGAACGGACTTTTGCTGACCTTATAAGAGAATCAATTTGAGTAGGTGGATAAAAGAAATTTTTGAATGTTTTATCCGTTAAGACTGTTCATCTAATTTCTTGTTGGAATTTCGGCTGTTAGTCCCACTGAGATCAAAATCTGAATTCAAGACTATCTTCCTACACTGTAACTGACTTCTGATCTAGCCAGTACAGCATACCTACTTAGTCTAAGTTGAGTCCGAAATGAGGTATATAGTGTTTTTGTTTGAAAAACTTTGGAACTGGTGTATTGTTCTCAAACTGAATCAAGACTAATTTACAAGGCTTAAAGTGCAGTTTAATGAAAAAAAAATTCATGAAAGAAGTTTTGCAAATCTTGTTATCCGTTCATTGAGAAACTGGAACTTTCATCAATGAAGTGAAAGAATTCCATGTCATGAGATGGCAGTAAATCAGGCTTAAATAGCTATCTTGATCATACAGAGCAATGGTACATATCTGGTTAGTAACTGGGGTGTCTGGCCTCTGGTAAAGGTGTCACCTTAATGTCAACACCAGTTAGAATACTATCTCTATCCTCTTGTCAGAAGGGGTAATGTGGTCTTGCCACCAAGTAACTGGGGATTCCTGCCTCTAAACAAGGTGTCTCCCTAATGTCAAAGGTGTACTTGACAGATTTATCTTTGATCTTGACCATCTTTGAAAATTTTTTCTTCCTCTTGGTATCCAGATTCTATTCACTTGGCATTTAGGTCTTGGAATGTTTGTTTTCAATACCACAGGTCTTTGTTTTTCCTGACTTCCTTGCTTTATACTCTCTGAGTACAGACTTACTCTGACCATACTGGTATCTTGTACCTTACTTGCTTAGAATCTGGTTCTGTGTATGGAGCGGATCTTCATTCACCATTTTGCACACAGTCTAACTAACTGATCCTCAAAATCCACACATAAAATTAATGGCTTTCTTAATTGCTTAAACATCTCAATAACTCTCCTTTATCAGCCATACTCTCTATTGTTTTCTCTCCACTGTCAGCAATTGTCTTTTCATGATATCTTCAGACCTGCCCCTAGTTTTTGATGATGTCAAAGGGGGAGAGTGTCTTGCTTGTGCTTTGCTGAGGGGGAGCGAAAGATAAGTGTCATGAGTTATCTAGTCAGAGGTAAGTAGATGTTGTGTTCAGGGGGAGCTCTTGGGAGTCGTCAGAGGAGGCGAGTGTGTTGTGTGTCTGCATTGCTTATTTTCATAGCTTATCTTCATGCACTTCATCTCTGTTATTTAATATAGTGTTGCCATCATCAAAAAGGGGGAGATTGTTGGACTTTTGTGACCTCCCTAGTGTTTTGATGATGAGTACCACTATGTTAAATATTGTCTTTTTAATCAGATATCTTGAGTAATGTTATGCATTCGAACTTTCCATGATTAACAAGAAAAACTGCTATGAGATAATACCCTGCATGTCCGTACTGTTCCTTTCATACTTCGTGTTGGTTGTGTTCACTTCACTTCGTGTTGTCTTTTTCAACATCGTGTCGTTCCAACAATGTTTGTTGGTTATCTTCGTGTCGTGTTTTGTTCCAGCGCGTGCTGAACACTGCAGCACCTCGTGCTGCTTTCTGTGCCACTTCGTGTCGTTCCATCTGTGTCACCCCTTCATCTTTGAGTCTTTTGTTCTGGCCAAGTCTATACAGCCTCATCTTTACCTTCGTTTCAAGCCAAAGTCTACACATTGGCTTAGCGTCATGCATCAGTCTTCAAAGTCCATACAATGCACTGTAGCATGTTCGAAGGTAAGTCCATACATTGGTTTAAGCTTCCAAGTCTGTACATTGGCCTTCAAGCTTTCCAAGTCTATTCATTGACAGCTGAACTTTGAAGTCTATACATTGATCTTCACTTCAAGTATGTACAGCCATTGTCTTACCAAAGTATATACGTTGTGAACCCTCAAGTTTGTACAGACTTTGCCTTGTTCAAGTCTATACATCATCCAGTTCTTTGGCAAGTCTATACCTTGTGAAAGTCCATACATTCGATTGCGTTGCCTTGAAGCCGTTCCAAGTCTATACATCCTTTTGAACGCAAAGTCTTCACATCGCCTCATCATATGAAGGCTGTTCGTTGCAAGTGTCCTTCTTGTTTTTGTAACCACACCTCGTGTCAGTTTCTGCCTTCGTCTTCGAGTTGGTTTCAGTCCATGTTATTTTCGTGTCATTTTCATCTTCGAGTCGTTCGTACGTTCGAACAACTTAGTACTCGAGTTGTTTTCGTGTGTATTCAAGTCTTTTTAGTAAAGTGTCGTTTCACCTCGTGTCGTTCTCTTTGCTGTTTGTTATGTCGTGTTGTTTTTGTATTCATGTCTTCATATTGCTTTTGTATTCATGTCTTCGTGTTGCTTTTGTATTCATGTCTTCGTGTTACTTTTGTATTCGTGTCTTCGTGTTATTCTTGTGTTTATGTCCTCGTGTTGTTTATTTCTATCTTCGTCCAGGTTCCTTCTGATCGCGTGTCTGTCTACCTTTTCACTCCGTGAGACTTCCTTCTCACCTCGTGCTGTTCTCTTCTGACTTCGTGTCATTTTCTTTGTAGTGCTAGCTTTATTATTATGTATCTCGTGTCGTTCTCTTCGTAGTATTTGTTTTGTTACAGTGATACTTCGTGTCGTTCTCTTTTTACCTCGTGCTATTTTCATCTGACCTCGTGTCATTCTCTCCTTGTCTTGTACTGTAATAATCTTATGTATCTCGTGTCATTCTCAGTAACGTGCATCTCGTATTGCTATCACATACCTCATGTAGTTTTAGTTCTTGTGGCCCTCAGTGTTAATGGCTTTTATCTCCTTGCAGGTCCGAGGAAGAACATGCACCGGTGTCTGGGCTGCACGTGATCCAATGCTAAAGGAACCAATGCTATAAGGGCACGTGGCAAGAAGGTTCTGGATGAAGTGTGGGAGGCACACGCATTCTGCACCTGATCCACCTGCTGCTGCTGCTATATATTCAAGCCCTCGTCCACAGATGAAGGTTGATCGAATGGAAAAAGCAAAAAAGGAGAAGTGCAGAGAGTTCGATCCAGAAGAAAAGAAAGAGAAGAAGAGCAGAAGGAAAAGAAGAGAAAGAGAGAGTTAGAGAGCTCGTGAGGGTTAAGAGAAAAAGAAAGTGAGAGAAAAGAGAAGAGGAAGAGAAGCACACCTGAAGATCTGTCTACTGGACCGTGGATCAGATCCAGGCCAGTCAGCTCCGTTGAGAGCCACATTGTGCATTTCATTTTTCAGCGTTCTGTTTGCTGAAGTTATTTTCATTTCGTGTTTCTATTTTTCCCTTTCTTATTTGGTTATCCTTGTTCTTCCGATTCTCAGCAGTGAGGTCGGGTTCCTCCTGTGGATCAGGAGAAGGGAGATCTGATCTCCGGTTGCAAGTAGCTGAGAGCTACTTGTGGGTTCCCTCTGGTCAGAGGAAGGGAGACTTGTCTCCGGTTCTGTGCTTGCGGGTTGCAAGTCCAGGGGTCCCTCCGGTTGGGAGGAAGAGGGGAGGCTGTTCCCCTGGTCAAGCTGTGTGGCAGCAACTGTTTGTAGACTGAGTCTGCTTGTCTAGCATTGGCTAGTGAAGCCTCACTCCGATTGGGAGTGAGGGGTGGACGTAGGTCTGAAGGACCGAACCACCTAAAAAGTCTATTGAGCAATGGTTTACTTTGTGTGCTTGCTTCCGCTAGATGCTTGGATAGGCGCGCTCCTTGTGTTTGCTCATAAGTTTAATTGAATTCGTTTCATTCTATCTTTGCGTCTAGCATCTGAGTTTTTAATTGGCCATTATTCATAGAAGGATACATTCACCCCCCTCTGTATCCGGGCCTAGCACCCTAACACTTGGGGCCGAGCTCATCTTAGGAGAACCCCTTGGTAGTTGGATAAAGGAGAGCCCAATTAGAAAGATTATGGCCCATGTTTTCCCTCCTATGGAGCAAAACCTCCCTATAGTGCCCCTCTCTTATCACCCCACCATCCAATCATCTTACCAAGTGGACACATTAGAGGATCTTCTCAAGGGCTTAGCATGGCAAATGAAGTTGACCGACATGTTGACCACAATGGCCAACCAACCTAGGAGCCTTGATCTCCTACACCTATATGTCATATCTATCACTTCTATTTGCACCGTTAGTTGCTACACTAGCGATCTCCTTCTATTCCTTCCCACACCTGATGAGCCCAACCTTATCCTCAATTTGGAGTCCCTCATATCGGGCAAAAAGCCAAGCCATCCTCTCATGGCCAACCCACCCACTAAGAACTTCGGCCCAATCATTTCATTAGAGGAGGATGATCCACCACCATATTATGAGGACCTTGAGGATGTTAAGATGAACATAGAGCTCCTTTCCCCTGGGTACACTTATGTTGATCCTTTTGACCCCTCCCAATGGGAACTCGGGAACCCATGTGATCCACCCACATCACTTATCACCCACTCCTTCCTACCCTCACCCACCATGTTGGGCCAAGCCCACTTCTCCCAAGTCCCGGGCGACACAAGGGTAGCTATGACCAAGGAAGATCTACACCTAAGGAACAAGGAGGTGCCTCTCCCCATGATGTCCACCTTCCTTGACCCCTTCGACCCTTTTGAATGGAAACTCCAATCTCAAACCATACCCCAACACATCAAAGTCATTTTTGGGTTAGGAAAACATATGTCTTGACACCTCGAACCACTTGGCATGATTCATAAGTCGGGTACATTGATTCATATCACCCACATGTCAAGTAGGAAACATGAGTGGTCCATATTCGGATGTAATGGTCCACCTCCATTCATCATGAGTTTTAAGCATGTTAAGAGCATTCATGGATGTCCGGGCCCTCCGGCACTCATCACACCCATGCATGAGAGGGACACCTATGGATGTCCCGGCCCTCCCACACCCTTAGAAGTCTCCATGGCATCTCTGCATGATTAGTCTAAATATGGTTGTCCTGGCCCCCCTTTGCATATCATGCATCTCCCACTCACATCGCACCGTTGTACTTGGCATGAGCATTTAAGCAAGCAACAAATAACGAGTGGTGAGAATCACAGGAAGCGGGTAAAACCTTGTGAATGCCACTTTGAATTCCAACTTGGCAACTTGGCGATGGTAACTTTGGAGTGGCTCTACCCTACGGTCGTCTCCAACTTGAGGGCACGAGGACTTGGACCTTGCCTAGTTCCGAGTGGCCTTGCCAACCCGGCTTATGGGTTGGGCTTTCTAATGGGTTTTGGGATTCACCCCATTTCCCACGTGGTGGGTCCTGTACCCTATATGGGCACCGCGGTGGATCCTAGTGAGAGTTTCGGGCCTACCCCTACCCTTGTGAGAGAGACACTCGGAGAGGCATCACATATCAGCTGAGAGCCCAACGGGTGCACACAGAGGCAATACTAGGCAAGCATGGTTCCATCACCGGCAAGAGGGTGTGCCCGAGCCACCATGAGAGGATGAAGAGCCGTCCCCCGGCTAAGGACGCGAGGTTGAGTTTGGAGGTCGTCGCTCACCCAGAGCAGCATCGGAGGACCCCTTCCACGGCGGACCCATACTCGACGGAGTCGAGTTCTTGGCACCCCGGGGGTATGATGCGGGCATCGCTCGCCCTTCACATTTTTCCAAGCTCCTATTGCTCGCCATCATGGCTCCATTCTGTCTGTTACATTTTTCTGAAGTCGAGTCATGTAATTTTCATATTTTATTTCAGTCATATCATTGTAATTTTCCTTTTATTTGAGTCATGTACCTAGGTTAATGAGTCATCTACCTAAGTTAAGGGTCATAGGGTTCATTAGTTTGGTTATTGGGCCCAATTCATTGTGCTAGGCCCAGGGGCGCCCCCTTCCCCCTTGGTTATTTGTCATTAGTCCTAAAGTCAGGGACTTATTATAAAATGTGGGTTCCCTATAAATAGGACCCCATTCTCTCCATTTTTAGTTAATGAATGAATGAATGAATGTAGAATGAATCTTGAGTTCCAGAAAATTACATTTCTTTGGTGAGAAGCCATAGAGTGGAGTGAGAAGCTCCAATCCCCTCTCTCTCTTTCCCTCACTCTCTCTCTCTCATCAAGGGAGGGTCGCCCCCTCTCTCTCTCCTCACCCTCCCACCTACTTTCTCTCTCCTTCCCCCTCCATTGAAGCTACTCCAACTCCTCACACCGCTCTCTTTACTCCACCCCAACCCCAAGAGATCCCCACCCAATCCTAGCTCCACCATCCAACTCCCAACTACCCACTTTCCCTTCCCAAGCAAGCATCCACCTTCCCAAGGCTGAACCCACCCCTCCCAAGGCCAAATTTGAATTTCCCACCTCTCTCCCCTTCTTCTCCAGCCCCTTTGGTCGCCCCTCTCCAGCCCTCCCACCCTAGGGTCGCCCCCCATCCTCCCCCTACATTCCACCAAGAGCATCCCCCATCTCCCCTCCCCCTCCACCTTGCAGAGAACCAGCAGCTTGCAGAGCCGGCATCGACTTCATCTCGGTGTCCCCGGAAGCACAAGAGGCACCGTTGGAAGCGTCTTCTAGTCCTCTTCGTAACGGTGGTGGTCTCGCCTTCGTCTGATTTTGTGGCTGCCCGGAGCAGCCGTCATCACCGGACTGCACATCTTCTTCTTGATAGTCAACCTAAAGCAACTTGCAGAGGCTTCCACGGCCATTTCCATGAAGTGATTGAAGCGGGGCTTGTCTGTGATCTTCTACTACAAGTCTCCTGCCACCACGAAGAAGCAGCACTCCGTTCGGCATCCGAAGCTGTGAGTTCCAAATTTTCTCCCTCCGGTGCGCTGATCAGCTTCCTCTGGAACTAGTCTGATACCCCGGCACTATTTGGGTCCTCTCCATCTGATCCGACCTCTTCCGGCAGTTCCTCTGGTCTCCAATCGAAGGGGACTCAACCACGAATCCAACAACTCTAGCCACGCCTGAATCAGACCTCGGGAGCATCCGTGGCGGCCTCATCTTCCTACTGCAGAGGTGCAGAAGCTACCAGAACCAGCAAACAGAGACCATGTTCGCGCCTCTATCCTGACCAACGCCGTCATTCAAAAATTCCCCCATAAATTGGACATCCTCCCGAGTCAACTACAAAGGTTTTACCACTGGTTTCTTCACAATCGGAGTTCGTGGAAGTCTGCAGCGGCACTGACAGTTACAGTCTGTCCCCTATTCTTGAGAGTGGACAGCTTTGGCAGACTTCTTGTCTTAATCCTCTAAGCTAGTTCTTCCCCTCCCCGCCTGGCTGGCTTACTACCCATCCCTGTGGAAGGTAGTGTTTGAATGTAAAATTGACTTCCCCTCCCCTTGTTCAACCCCCCTGCATGGGGAGTAGTGGTGCAATTTCTTAAATTTCAGGTTGAAGCTTCTCTAGCACGGCGTGCGGGTAAGCCCACGCTTCCTCGCTCGCCCTCGTCTCCGACCGGGATCGGTGTCTTCATGCCAATCAGGTGAGCTCCTGACCACACTCTTATGCTGGATTATTTGTGCTTGATTAGTATTGCTTCTAGGGTGACGTCGGTCGGTGAGGAGTGCTCGGAGTCAAATTGCTACTATGTGAGTGTCCACCGTGGGTGAGTTGTGAGCAAGACCAATTTACCCACGCCCTCGGCGTGCTGACCGCCCGTGAATTTGGGCAACCCAGGCCCTTAGGGGTCCTTCCCAAGCCAGCCATACCCTTGGAAACCTCCGGGTCCAACCTCAGACCCTCACCCCATCGCCGGTCCACCTATGGACCCGAGTGTGCCAAATGCAAGTGAGTCCGCTTGTGTGATATTACCGTGTCCGTTGCATTGCTTGTAATATAGGTCTTAGGTTGTGTCACATCACCATCGATAGACCATTTTCCTCTCCAAAGGCCCCTACCCTGAATTCCTGCCGTTGGTCTGCTACACAGTTTAGATGAGGCCATTTACCATTATTGCGCGGTTAGACTCTGACCGTTTACAGAATTCAGTGGTCCTTTCCTAGGCCATGTTCCTTACCAAAAATCATCTCAATTCGCACAAATTCACAAAACAAGAGGTCAATCTCACTCAATCAAAGCATTCCATTCCTTTATTCAAAATCAAGCAAACCAAGATTAATCCATGGGTCTCTATACATTATAAAAATCACTCAATCCTCAGCCGGGCATCCCCGGGAGGTCAAATCTCACGCAACACTCTCACATAGGCCTGGTACTCCTCCTGAAGCTCTGTCACCTCTGTCGGTAGGGTACGTACCCTGCTAACCTCCCACATGATCAGCGCGCTTCTGACTGCCTGCTCATCCTCCATTGTCCCGAGTCTCCTCGCATGTAGCGCAGGAAGATGGGGTAGCACTGAAACTGTCATTCGGGAGAGTCAAACCTATAGAAAGCATCAGTGGGGGCTATACATCGCCAAGGTGGTGTCTCCCACAAGTCTCAAGTCAAGCCCAAGCCTCCTAGGAAGTCTGAGGGTGGTGCCGTGGAAGAAGGATGGGTGCATCATGAACCGGTCCAGGGGCAGAGTGTTGATGTAAAGGCGCCATTCATCACGAGTCTTCTTGTCTGCAGTCCGACACTCCACCTGCTGAGAAAACCTGAAGGCATCGCCAATGAAAAAGAGTGGATGGCTCCCAAAGATACGGCTGACAGAAGTGATGTCTTCCCTAGGTATGAACTTCAGCCTGACCCCCATCCAGCACTCAAGGAAGATCATCGAGCCAAAGAGTGGGCCTCCTAAGGCTGCTGAGCTAAGACCCTCGTACCGGTAAGCAAGGATAGCCTGAGAAATGGAAAAACCCGGCCATAGTCCACTAATGGTGCTAAGGATGGGAATGTCCAGGACATGGTCGGCAGAAGGAAAGAGTATGGCCCCGTAGAAGCAAATAGAAACAGCTTTAGCTATCGCCTCATCCCACCTGCACTTGTTCTTTCAATGGGCTATGACCCACTGGCTCAAGGGTAGTAAATGGATGTGATTTGGGCCAATCATGGTGCAGATGTCCTTAGCACTAGGTAGGAACTCCCCTAGAATGAGGGCAGGATCTACAAGGGCAACAGTGTGGCAGACTAAGTCTTCCTCACCAACTTTAGATCTAGGGAGGGAAAGATAAGTCTCTACATCCTCTAATAAGATGGTAGCCTCAAAGGATGGGAAGATGAAGGTGTGCGTCTGGGGATGCCATAGTTCTATCAAGGCTATGATACTGTGCCAATCCAATGAAAGCTTGGGGTAGTTTTTGGCTAGAATCAAAAGAGGGTGCAAGTGCCAGGCCCTTGAGATGGACATCACTGCTATAGGGAGCTCACAGATCATGGGAGCCATCCACTTCAAGGTGGAATAGCACCTAGGGCCAGGGAGAAGCTGAGGTGATAAAAGAAAAAAAAGGAACAAAAGAGAAAGAATAATAAGTTCTTTTGAAGAAAATTGAATGATATAAGATGAAATTGCATTGACTTACCTCTCTCAAAGGACTAGAGCTCAAATGCCTTGGGATGGTAGTCAGCCTTTGCAGCACCCTGTACTCTTTCTTAGCTGGCTTTGGCCCGTGGTAAGCAACCTCACCCATGGAGCTTCCTTCAAGAGCTCTCTTCATGATGATTTGGGGAAGGTTTTGCAAGATTTTCAAGACTTAGAAGAGGGTGTTGTGTGGAAAATGAGGTTAGAGTGCCTTCCTACTTATAGGACCCAATTAGGGCCTAATCCCACTAGGATTGAGGTAGGATAGCTTCAAAACGTGCTAGGATAGGCTTGGGCACGGTTTAGGACTCTCCACCCTCGGGTTAGGATTCTTCAAGAGAGTCCCGATCGAAGCTACCAAAGATTCCTCATACGTGGTCTATCGAGCGACCGCGGGAGACTGAAAACGGTCTGCAAGGGACCGTTTATGCACCTTCTACAGACTTCACCTTCTGAGAGCCTAAACGGTCCTGTGGAAACCATGTTTACTTTCCAACGGTCTGTAAAGAACCGTGTATCTTGTCTCTGTGGTCCAATGGAGACCGTTTAACAAGCTTTTGGGCCCTTGGATGAAGAAGTGTCAGCAGTCCATCATGAGACCATCTATATCCTAGAGCGGTCGTTTGGATGACCATTTGAAACCCTGCTTCCTTGGTTTTGCCTTCTTTGCATCATTTCACTCAAGGTTTTTTTTTCGTCTCTCTCTCTCTCTCTCACTCACCCGCGTCAGTCTAGGACTCGTTATTAGTCGGTTAGTGTCAAGCATTCACACAATCATTTGCAAAAACAAAACCCATCATATCATAAGCATTCATAACCTCCATATGCACATAAATCGCATCTAAGTACATCAAGCCTGACCCTCCCCTAGGTCGCCGCTCTCCCCTGAACGCTCATGGCGCTTTGATGGTGGCGCCATGGAGGTGCTCCCCTCCACACGCCGGCATCGCCAATGCTCCTCCTCATTCCTCCGACGGCCTGAGGAGCTAGTGAAGAAGCTGTATGAGACACTCGGGGCCCCGCTGCGCTGCGGCCTCCGGCTCATCCTCTCATACGCCCGCACCTCTCCTCTCAGCTCGGCTGCCTCTATCCGAGCCCACTCCGCCTTCGTGTGAGAGCGCTCCGCCTCAACTCGGTAGTGGTCTGCCGATGCTCCCTCGGCCCGATTGCGCTCCAGCTCCGCGCGAAGAATGATGCGGGACGGACAAGGTGACCGACTCTAAGTAATGTGGACCTCAGACTCTACGTGTAGACGCGACCAGCAACATACGAATAGGAACAACACTTTGGCCCGACACTAAGAGTTCCTATGGGCTATATGTCGCTAATAGAAACGCAAGCTCACTCGTCGTCCCAAGTGAGGGATAACGTTGATCCGTGCGGTTGAGAAACCGACAGAGTCAAGAGTGGTCGACTCACTTCCGTGCTCGGATCGAGCCATGGGACGGGTCACTCTCTCGCTCACAGCGGTGACATGGATTCACAGGCTAGATCCCTACTCTCTCACAGTGGCATATGACCATATACTAGCTAAGTAAAGTAATGCCAAGAAGTTACGATTGTACCTCCACGCACCCGACGTGGGGAAGACAACCCCGGCCAAATCCGTACTCCCGGTTAAACAAGTTTACTGCAGTACAAAGTTTTGACCCACTCCACGGCCCGGGAGTAGCGGGAATTGGGTTGACGGGCAACATCTTGATGTCGCTCCAACGGTGCCGAAACCCGCATTTTAGTGCTGTCCGGACGGCGTGATCTGTGGGTCCGTGGGGCCCACGTGCTACTCAGTCCTCCGGACCTGATGGGGTGGGTCCCGCTGTGATGGTGACACCTGGTGGCGCGCTCCCCTGGATGGCGGCCGGTCTGGAACACCGGTCGGAGACCGATCGGCTCCGATTTCCAAGTCTTGGAGTTGCTGCCCACGGATCTGCTGCTTCTATTTTGCCGTGCGCGATCCGGCGAGATCTGTCGCTGCGATCACTCCCAACGTCGGATCGATGCACAAGAGGTATCGTTGGAAAGCTCTCTCGAAATCCTTCGACCCTCTGGGACTCCAGAAAATTCGTGGGGAATGTACGTTTGTTGGCAGATTTATGAACCAGACTTATCTCTGTTTCAGATCTGGCCGGGCAGAAAGGTAGTTTCCTCAGAGTTGGCATTGACCGTGAAGTAGACCTCTGATTCAGACTTTGAGCTCTTCAGGAAAGTTGTAGAGGGGAGAGAGAGGAAAAAGGAAATAATTTTTATGAAGGGTTTGGTGGAGGTTTCGATTTGTTGGGGATTTTATACTGACTGTGGGTCAGATCTGGACAGTGGCAGACAAAATTGAGTTGGAATCTGGAGTGAATTTTTAGAAAATATGATCGTGAACCTAAATTCACAAGAAAATTTTTGGATGTGGTATTAGGTGGACATAACCTTCAATAAAAATATCAAGTCATTTGGATCAAAAGAAGGTGGGTTCATGAACAACCTATTAGGGTTCTAGAAATCTGGGCAGACTGCTGGTAGATCTGAAAGAAGGTGAAGAACGAAAATGGAAAATAGAAACTAGAGGCTCCACCAATTTTTATAGGACGTGGTGATGATCTATGGAACTCACCGTGAAAGTTTGGGCTCCAAAAGATGTCGTGACTGGGAGCAAAAATTTGTGGAAGAAGGGGCCGTCCTGGATGGACAGAACTCCGGCGATGATGGCGGTGGTGCAACGGCGGCACGATGGCGGCGGCGGCGGCAACGACAAACTCACGAACAGATAGAAGAGGCTTCACACCTCTGATTCACAGCCTTCCCAACTGCAGAAGGGGGGGGAGGAGAGAGATAGGGGGCAGCCCTTGCTTGCTCCAACAAAATTCAGATTTTTCTCTTCATTAATTCTTGAAATCAGGAAATACAACCCTTTTATATGAAACCCATGGGTCTTGGTTTACATAGAGGAGATGCCAAATGCTATTTCCCCCATGTGGTCAAGCATAATTAAATAAGTTTAGCCTAATGAGGCCAAAAGAGGGGGGCAGCCCCCTTATTTTAAGGAGAGAAAGTGGGCTTTTCTTCCCACTTTGTCTCCCTTGGTCAACAAGAGAGGCTTGGTCCAAGTTGGGCCATAAAGCAGCCAATTGGGCCTTCCAATCTAAGAAACCCATGAGAAAGAGAGAAGCCCAATTGGGCCTTAAGTCATTTAAAGACCCATTATGAAGTCTAGTGGTCCAATATGGCCACAGTTCTTAATGGACTCTAAAGGGCTTAATCCAAATGGCTTATTAAGAGCCGTACAAAGAGCCCAACATGAAAACCCAAATAAAAACACACATTACAAGCCCAAATACAATGCAAATAAATGCAAAAAAAGTGTCCAAACTCATGGCGGAGACTCCAGACTATCTCCGAGCCAAAGAGAACCTGATGTAGCTCGAGTGGTGCTCTGCGTACAGTACCGACAGCTTGCCGGTTCGTGCTTCTCGCTCGCTCTGGTGTTCGCACCAATTCTCCCCGGGGTGGGAGAAACACGACCCTGTCAAGTAAGGGTCTGCATCGCTCTGGTAGTGCTCCAGTAGGTCCGGATCTATCCGCTGCAACTCTCCACGGGTGATCCAAGTATCCTCGGTGGCGGGCCGCCCTCCCCAACGCACTAGGTAGCGTGAGTAGGATCCACTCCTGGTAACTGTCACCTGCTCATCCAGTATATGATCTATATGCTCTCGTTGCTGTGAAAGTGTGGCTGGTGGTGGACACTCAGGTGGGGAATCACTCTCAATGGGAGAAGATGGCTCGAAAGACTCACTAGGGATCACCGTTGGGTCCCTATATGCAACTAGATCCGACACATTGAAAGTAGAGCTTATACCATATTCCTCAGGCAGGTCCACAACATACGCATTGGATCCAACACGTTTCAACACTCTAAATGGACCGGCTCCGCGAGCTTGCAATTTCTTTACGATTCCAGAGGGAAACTGTTCAGGTCTTACCCGGATCATGACATATTCACCCTCTTGGAACTCACGGTGGTGTCTATGGGCATCAGCTAACTCCTTATACTGTGCATTGCTGGCCTCAATGTGACGATGGACATTGTCATGCAGACTCCTAACATGCTTAGCAAAAAGAAAAACACACTGATGCACACATGACCCCAAACAACCCTACGGTTAGTCTGACCCAATCATATGCAAGGTGGTCCAGGACATCCGAATGTGTGCCATGCATGCATTTGACATAACCGGAGGTTAACGTCATGGTGGACTCCTAGACATCCTACGATGCACCAATCATGGACATTGGGCTTGGATGTGGGAAGTCCGGGAGGTTCGGGTGGTTTAGGTGGGCCGGGGGAACCAAAGTCTTCATTTCCCCCAAATGACGGTTCAGACCTATTGCCATGTGAAGGTTGCCAGGCCCGAGTGGGAGGGGTGTGGTAGTGGACTCCCTCGAAGAAGTGAAGTATATATGGTGGGTCTAAGGGTCCACTAGGGAATGGGTCAAAGGGATCAAAGAAGGTATGACCCCTTGTGGTGGGTTCCCACAAGTCACGGTCCCATGTGTGGCAGTCGTGAAGGTGTGGATGATCACCTTCATGCATTGTGGTAGGTGGGACGGTGATCATGTGTAGAAAATAAGATTCCTCCCTTGGGCAAAAGGGAATGAAGTTGGGCTCGGCCGGCATAGGGAGGAATAGAAGAATCTCCGTGGTGACATAACCCACGGTGCACACAGAGGTAATGGACCCTAAGACTGGATGGGTGAAGCTAAGACTAGTGGGTTGGTCGAAGCCTCGGGCCAATGAGTGCGTCAACGTCCATTGCCGGTGTAGACCCATAATAAGGTCAACCAAGGTATCAATGTGGTGACTAGACTGGAATGTCGTATGGTAGGAGTTGAGGGGCACTATAGGTAAGGTGGGGTCCATGGGTGGATAGCAAGGTGCGGTAGGGACCAAGCCATCCTTGAGCCAGCTAAGAAGCGGCTCGGCTATGAAAAGCGTTCTCGTTAGAAACACGGGTGGCTCGGGATGAAGTGGGTCCAAATGAGATGGCTCCGAATAAAGATGTGAGGGTGGCGGCAAAGGAGCTCTCATGGGTGAGGAAGGCATGTCCTCCTGGAGGGGAAGTGGTCCTTAGGACCCCGTAGGTGGGGCCGGGTTGGGGCTACGGGCTATGGCCTCCCTAGGCTCGAGTATGGCTACCTCCTGCCTCGGAGGTGGGCAAGGGGAGACCAGCGACTCAAAATAAGCGCACCTCCTATCCACCCATTCCGAAATCATTTGCACAAGTTTGGCAATGGTATGGGTTGGAGTAGGGGTATCGCGATGGGCTCGCCCGTAATCAACAGACCTAGGCTTGGGTCAGGGCTCATCTTAGAGCGGGGCTCCTTGCCTCCGATTATGACCCACTTGGTTGGAAGTGAGTTGGTGGGGTCGGCTGGAGGTGTGACCCACGAGGTTGGAAGTGAATGGGTGGGACGGGTTGGAAGGGACTGGATGGGGAAGGTAGACCCTCCTAAGCTCTCTCTTCATGTCCCACCATGATTCGATGGGCCATTGCCTCCTAACCTCTCTCAAGCCTTCGATGTCTCTCCACTTTTCGGCCGCCTCGTGGAGGAGCCTCTCCTTGGCAAAATAGAATTGCCCAGCTTCGGACATAGTATAGCAATCAAAGTATGTGTCCATAGTGGCCTCCCACTTGAGGTAGTCGCTCGGGTCATTGGAGCATAAAAATCCGAGGCTTTGGGCCTACGGAAGTGGAGAGGGTGGTTGCCAAGTCCATGGGTGTGCCAACGGTCATATCGCCTGGGCGACTGAGATTCCATTGGAAATGGGGAACTACAAGACGGACATGCTGGCACTTGGACAAGACACTAGACATGACTATGCAAGGTTGTAATGCACTAACAAATGCACATTAAGGACCCTAGACTTAAACCAAGATCTGGTACCTGGCGGAGTCCGGGGATCCGAAGATCCTCTTACGCGAGTGAATCACCTCCCCGATACGCATAACCAAACGGTCAGGCGACACCTTTTCATATACCGAATAATGGTATGTAAAAGTGACACCTAGACTTAGACACCTTTTTGTGTTTTTGAACCAAATACTACCCTAGACTCAACCTTCGGCTCTAATACCAAACTGATGCGGGATGGACAAGGGGATCGACTCTAAGTAATGTGGACCTCGGACTCTACGTGCAGACGCGACCAACAACATACGAATAGGAACGACACTTCGGCCCGACACTAAGAGTTCCATTGGGCTATATGTCGCTAATAGAAACGCAAGCTCACTCGTCGTCCCAAGCGAGGGATAGCGTGGATCTGCGCGGTTGAGAAACCGGCAGAGTCAACAGTGGTCGACTCACTTCCGTGCTCGGATCGAGCCACGGGATGGGTCACTCTCTCGCTCACAGCGGTGACATGGACTCACGGGCTAGATCCCTACGCTCTCACAGCGGCATATGACCATATACTAGCTAAGCAAAGTAATGCCAATAAGTTACGATCGTACCTCCACGCACCCGACGTGTGGAAGACAACCCCGGCCAAATCCATACTCCCGGTTAAACAAGTTTTACTGTAGTACAAAGTTTTGACCCACTCCACTCAGGGAGGTAACAGGTCACATGTGGGGCCCGGGAGTAGCGGGAATTGGGTTGACGGGCAGCATCTTGATGTCGCTCCGACGGTGCCGAAACCCGCATTTTAGTGCTGTCCGGACGGCGTGATCTACAGGTCCGTGGGGCCCACGTGCTACTCAGTCCTCCGGACCTGATGGGGTGGGTCCCACTGTGATGGTGACACCTGGTGGCGCGCTCCCCTGGACGGCGGCCGGGTTGGAACACCGGTCGGAGACCGATCGGCTCCGATCTCCAAGTCTTGGAGTTGCTGCCCACGGATCTGCTACTTCTGTTTTGCCGCGCGCGATCCGGCGAGATCTGTCTCTGCGATCACTCCCGAGGTCGGATCGACGCACAAGAGATATCGTTGGAAAGCTCTTTCAAAATCCTTCTACCCTCTGGGACTCCAAAAGATTTGTGGGGACTGTACTTTTGTTGGCAGATTTATGAACCAGACTGATCTCTGTTTCAGATCTGGCCAGGCAGAAAGAAAGTTTCCTAAGAGTTGGTGTTGACCGTGAAGTAGACCTCCGATTCAGACTTTGAGCTCTTCAGAAAAGTTGTAGAGGGGAGAGAGAGGAAAACGGAAACAATATGTATGAAGGGTTTGGTGGAGGTTTCGATTTGTTGGGGATTTTATACTGATTGTGGGTCGGATCTGGACAGTGGCAGATAGAATTGAGTTGGGATCTTGAGTGAATTTTTAAAAAATATTATTGTGAACTTAAATTCACAATAAAATTTGTGGATGTGGTATTAGGTGGATAGAACCTTCAATAAAAATATCAAGTCATTTGGATCACAAGAAGGTGGGTTCATGAACAACCTATTAGGGTTCTGGAAATCTGGGCAGACTGTTGGCAGATCTGTAAGAAGATGGAGAACGAAAATGGAAAATAGAAAATAGAAACTAGAGGCTCCTCCAATTTTTCTAGGACGTGGTGATGATCTATGGAACTCACCCTGAAAGTTTGGGCTCCAAAAGATCTCGTGACTGGGAGCAAAAATTTGTGGAAGAAGGGGTTGTCCTGGATGGATAGAACTCCGGCGACGATGGCGGTGGTGCGACGGCGGCACGATGGCGGAAGCGGCGGCAACGACGAACTCACGAACTGATAGAAGAGGCTTCACACCTCTGATTCATAGCCTTCCCAGCTACAGAAGGGGGGGAGAGGAGGGAGATAGGGGGCAGCCCTTGCTTGCTCCAACAAAATTCAGATTTTTCTCTTCATTAATTCTTGAAAATAGGAAATACAACCCTTTTATATGACACCCATGGGTCTTGGTTTACGTAGAGGAGATGCCAAATGCTATTTCCCCCATGTGGTCAAGCCTAATTAAATAAGTTTAGTCTAATGAGGCCAAAAGAGGGGGGCAGCCCCCTTATTTTAAGGAGAGAAAGTGGGCTTTTCTTCCCACTTTGTCTCCCTTGGTCAACAAGAGAGGCTTGGTCCAAGTTGGGCCATAGACCAGCCAGTTGGGCCTTCCAATCTAAGAAACCTATGAGAAAGAGAGAAGCCCAATTGGGCCTTAAGTCATTTAAAGACCCATTATGAAGTCTAGTGGTCCAATATGGCCACAGTTCTTAATGGACTCTAAAGGGCTTAATCCAAATGGCTTATT
Organism: Amorphophallus konjac; assembly: GCA_022559845.1. Lineage (NCBI taxonomy): Eukaryota > Viridiplantae > Streptophyta > Magnoliopsida > Alismatales > Araceae > Amorphophallus > Amorphophallus konjac. Next base: position 209,532,446 of record CM040118.1, read on the forward strand.
AAGAGCCTTACAAAGAGCCCAACATGAAAACCCAAATAAAAACACACATTACAAGCCCAAATACAATGCAAATAAATGCAAAAAAAGTGTCCAAACTCATGGCGGAGACTCCAGACTATCTCCGAGCCAAAGAGAACCTGATGTAGCTCGAGTGGTGCTCTACGTACGGTACCGACGGCTTTCCGGTTCGTGCTTCTCGCTCGCTCTGGTGTCTGCACCAGAGAACCACCAGCTCTATCGGGACTACTGTGCGGCTGCGCTCCATCTCCTCCCTCAGCCAGGTAATCTTGCTCAGGGCCGTCGTCAGCTCAGTCATCTGCATGTGCAAGCATCATAGTTAGTTAGTTGCATTACATAATCATAATCAACTAGGAAAGTTCAAGTGTTTACTCGCCCTCTCGGTGAGTGCCGCATCGGCCTCCTCGACCCATGTCACCATCCTGGCGAACTCCGCGTCCCACTTGGCACGGTCTACAGGGGGCTGAGAAGAAGAAGAAGGTGCGTCTGTTCCCTAACGCTGGGTCCCCTCGGCTCGCTGCATTTAGAAGTCCAAGTTAGCCAATTTCATAAGCATATGCACAATTAAGTCTAAGGTTCAGTGAAACTCACCAGGAGGTCCAGCGCCTGCCGGAGCTCATCCCTCTGCTGGACTGAGGAGTGGAGACGGCCATGGAGCTCGGCTATCCATCCCTGGGGGTCGAGCTGCATGTGAAAATTCAAATGTCAGTGCATCATAATCATAAAGCATAATAGAAAGCATGGGGTTAGAGTCGTACCGGTCATCGAGTGCCACGGAAGACCTAGTCTCCGTAGCACCTGGCGTAGGCTGTCAAGTATGCCTCCTCGCTCTCTACTCGGGCACGTACCACTTGCCCAAGCCCTATCCAGTCACGGATATGCTCCGCTACTCGGGTGGTCCAGTCAGTTTCTGTCGTCAGGCCTCGCGCGTACCGCCTGACACGCTCCTCCGGCTTCTCGGGCATCAGGAAGTCAACCTCCGCCTAGTGGACCCCGATGGTCCTCATCACGAGCCGGTAGTGAAGGGGCTCCACCACGTTCATGCAGTGGAGCCAGATGTCCCTCCCCACGTAGGCTAGAGCCGCCACCACCCACGGATGGCCCTCGTCCCATCTCCCTGGTACGGCATCCACCAGACCTGTCAAAAAAGTGCAATTGCATCAGCTTAACGAGCATATAGTTGCATTTTACTCAAAGATTAAGTTTTTGGTGCAGACACACGCCACTATACACGCCAGTGGACGAGGACATGGCGGGACCCGGATAGCTCGAGGAGGACGTGGACGCATCGGCCGAGCCTTCAGCTTTATTTCACAATTTTTTGGCCTTGTTGGGCCCTATTTGGAGCTTATGGACGATTAATGGGTTGTAATAAAGCTAATGGGCCAATGGTCTTGTAATGGGCTAGAATAGTATTGGGCTTGACTAATGGGCCTATGGTTCTGTAATGGGCTAGAATAGTATTGGGCTTGACTAATGGGCCTTTAAATGGGCCAAGCCCATGGGCTAGGTATGAATGTGTCAAATGGGTTAACCAATGTGAATGGGCCCAAGTGTGAAAAGGTCCATGAGTCTAGTGGCTATGTGTGAAAAGGGGTTCATGTGAACAAGGCCAAGGGCTAGGTGTGCTAAGGTGTGAATGGGATCAAAGAATGGAGGCTTTGTGGCTAGGAAGGGGGCGCCCCCTTCTCTTGGTCCAAGGAAGGGGCTGCCACCTACCACCCTTGTCCCCCTCCCCTTTGAATTCCAAAGGTTGGTGAGTCAATTGTCCCCTTGTCCCCCTCTCTCCCCTCTCATTGTCAAAGGGGCGTAGCCCCCGCTCCCTCCCCTTGATCCCACGCATGTACCAGCCCCCTACCCCTTGCCATTTCCTATATAAACACATGTATAGTGTTAGTAATGAAGTTAATGAAGTTTTGATGAGAGAAAATTACATTAAGAGAGTGACTCTCTTCTTTTCCCCTTGGGTGTGATGCCCTGCCAAATCCTGTGACGGGATTTACCTTGGGCCTGTGACGCGCCCCTCTATCTGCCCCATCCCCTTCGCATCTAGCTCCACCAAAATTCTCAGAGAAGCTTCTGCGAGTCTGGAAGAATTTGGAGGTGGTTTCGCATCGATCGGAGTTATGGATCGCCGGCAACAATTCATCTCGTGACGTCGCGTGGATCTGCCCAAGCTTGCTGTCCAGATCTGGAGTTTCCTGATCCCAAAATTCTCCAGATCACCTCACAAGCCTTATGGATCTGATTGCCTGAGTGATTGAAGGATTTTCAGTCCTCTTCGCGTTTCCGCTGATCTCGTGTCGATTCGAGACCTGTGCTAATCGTGGCGATGATTTTCGTGGGATTGCGCAAGCTGATCTCTACAGATCTGACTCAGCATCAGAGCCGACTTCTCGAAGCTGCCCCGCCCCCTCTCTTGCAGATCTGTGCAAGCGTTTTGGTCTATGTCTTCCTCTAGACGTCGCTGACGAGCTCCCACAAACGGCGCCTCGTTCCGACATCAGGAACAAATTTTACAGTAATTATTTGTCTTCCTGTACAGTTCTGTGTGCACAAAACCAGAAGCTGAGAAAAGTTGCTGCCGCGCCCAGATCTGAAAAGATCTGATCGCGCCCTTCGGAGCAGACGATCTTCATCTTGTCTCCGACGTTCTCCAAGAAACAAAACTCTGATCGGGCATCGGATCTTGGCGCACCGGCCCTCGCAAGTTCACTGCGCAGGGTGACCAGCGCGGGCAGAACCAAGTCGGCTTCCATTCGGCTCACCCGGATCGGCTCCGACTCGCTTCCCTCACCTCCTGCGAGTGCGGCCCATCAACCCAGATTCCAGCAACCCCAAAATTGGTGTTTGTATCCCTTGACCTCCCTGAGTGGAGTGGGAGTTAAGTTCTGAAATTGTAAACTTAACACTTGTGTGTATTGTGGTTGTTTGGATTCGGCCGGGAATTCTTCCCCACGCTTAGTCGTGGAGGTACATGCTCGTTCCTCTCTCACATTGCTGGTTTAGTATATTTTCCATTATGCTACGTTTGTGAGATTAGGGCCGTTAGCTAGTTTCAATTACCGTGATTGTGTGTGAGTGAGGGCCGTTCCTTAGCTCCAGTCGAGCACCAAGCTCGGATTGCATTGCCCTAGGTGATAGTGGTTCTTTAACCGCTGCGATCCCACGTTTCCCTCGCAAGGGACGATCATCGGGCTAGTTAGAGTTTCTGTTGAGAGACGTCTCCACCCGTAGAACGCCACGGTGGTCAGCCGCCCGGCTTACCTTAGTGTGCTAGTGCTGGCCGCACATCGAGTCCGTCGTACGTCTTAGCTCGGTCAGGTCATCATCCCGCATCAATTTGGTATCAGAGAATCGGTTTAAGTCTAGGGTCATCTAAGTCCAAGGTTGCATTACATTCCAATATTCGGTATATCAAAAGGTGTCGCCCAACCGTTAGGTTACGCCTATCGGGGAGGTGATTCACTCGCGTGAGAGGATCTTCAGATCCCCAGACTCCGCCAGGTACCGGATATCGATTTAAGTCTAGGTTCCTAGTTAGTGCATTCCAACCTTTGTGTCTTTGCATGCCCACCCGGCGTGGTACCCAATACCATCGCCCCGCATCTATGGCTAACCCACGGGATGCCGCCTCTGGAGACTTCCACTCCTTGCATGATGCGATGATGGCCATTATGGCTCGGTTGCACTAGTCCGAAACTACCTTTCGAAACTTCTCCGATAATATGGATGGTCGCCTTAGAGCCATGGAGGGACGCAAGGAGGCCTCCGACAGGTCTGTCCAAGATCTAGTTGGACGGTTAGATAGAATGTCACACGGGGACCCTCCTGGAGCGGCCCAAGGCCCACCCGCACCACCTCCCGCGGTAGTCCAAGTCCAACCTGCTCCCGTAGCCCAAGTCCAGCCCGCTCCCGCGGCCCAAAACCAGCGCGCACCCGCTCCTCAGCCTGACCCTCACCGAGCCATCGAACCACCACATCGTGACCTTGGTCTAGAGGACTATGGGTCCGATAATGCGTATGGGGGTTACGGCTGACGCCATCATGGCTTTCATCAGCGAAGAGATGAAGAGGACGATAGAGTCCTTAGGACCGTGCGAGCAGACCCTCCCACTTTTGACGAGTCTTTGGACCCAAAGGTCTATCTCTATTGGGAGGCCGGTATGGACCGGTACTTCGAGTGGTTAGAGATGATGGACCTCTGGAGAGTCAAGTTTGCTAAAATGAAGCTATTAGGGAAAGCACAAACTTATTGGTGCAATGTGGAGAGCTTGCTATATCAGCGTCGAGAACCCCAGGTTGAGTCTTGGGATGAGATGAAGGAGAGACTTAGAACCAAGTATCTTCCTGCCACATACCGTCAAAGGCTCATTGATAGGTGGCAAAATCTCAACCAAGGAGATCGGTCCGTGTCCGAGTACATCGTAGAGTTTGATGAACATTTTTTGCGATGTGGCATCTCAGAAGAGAGCACGATGCCTGTTTCCCACTTCCGTCGTGGTTTGCGGCCCCACTTTTAGTATGAACTATTTCACCGCAATGTGACCACCCTGGAGGCTGCATATCAGGTTGCTCTCGAGTTAGAGCAGTTTGAGTTAGATTTCACTCTCGTCCAGCGACCGGGAACCATCCATCAGCGTGGGTTCGACCCTTGTACTGCGCCTAGTTCCCATAGTCGATTTCTGGTGGTTCGTCCTCCAGAACCCCCTCGCCAGAACCCCTTTGCTCTCAGGCCTCGCCCTCTCCCTCCAAGGGACCCTCCCCCTCGCCCACATGCACCATCCACTACCCCACATCCCCAGTAGCCCGCATTGCCGGCCCAACCTCAACTCCCACCACCCCCGACCCGTCGAGAAGACAAGGGAAAGGGGCCGATGACCGGTGGAGCATCTTCTAGCACAGGCCCGCGTGACCAGTGCTATAGGTGTGGTGGGATTGGCCACTTTGTGGCCAAGTGTCCCACTTGAGAATCATTGGCTATCTCGGACACTCCAGTCCGTGATCCCACACCGGAGCTAGTGCGGGTCAGCTATGAGGCAGATCCCGAACTCGAGGAGGAGTTCTTTGAAGAGCTATTAAAAGAGCATGCTGCCGACTCGGGTACTTAATCCCAGGGCAATGTGCACTTGGGTGTGATCCTCCCAAACCTCTGAATCCCCATTTAGAAGTCAGTAGGTTCATTTAGGATGTCTAGGAGTCCCCAACTGTGGGTTGCATTGTTTGTTTGCGAGTATTACTTATGGGTGTCCAGGTTTTTCTAAGGTCACATATGAGTCTGTTTGTTTCCACATTTGTCTATCAAGCATGGAGTTTGCATTAAGTCGTCCCAATGGAAGGCCAGCCAAGTACGTATAAGGAGTTAGCTGATGCACGCTACATGTTAGGGTGCTAGGCCCGGATACAGAGGGGGGTGAATGTATCCTTCTATGTATAATGGCCAAATAAAAACTTGGATGCTATAGATAGACACAGAATAGAACCAATTCGACTCAACTCAAATACAAACAGTTGGAGCGCGCCTATTCAAGCATCTTAGCGGAAGCAAAGCAAACAATCAGATCACTGCACAAGAGATTTTTAGGTGGTTCGGTCCTCCAGACCTACATCCACCCCTCACTCCCAACCGGAGTGAGGCTTCACTAGCAAACGCTAGAACCAAGCAGACTCAGTCTGCAAATAATTGCTGCCACACTGCTTGACCAGGGGAACAGCCTCCCCTCTTCCTCCCAACCGGAGGGACACCCAAGTGACTCCCAGCCACTTGGAAACTAGAGGTCGCAGACCTCTCTTCCTCCAGACCAGGAGGGACCCGACCTCAGTCCAGAGGATCGGAAGTACAAAGGTAATCAGAAAACAAAGGAAAACAATAAACGAAAATAACACAGCAATCAGAAGGCTGTAAAAGATGAAAACACAGATGTGGCTCCCAACAGAGCTGACTGGCCTGGATCTGATCCACGGTCCAGTAGGAACTAGTCTTCAGATGAAGCTTCCTATCTCTCGTTCTCTCTTCTTCTTTCTCTTCCTTTTCTTCTCTGCTTCCTTCTCTCACTCGCGAGCTCTCTCTCTTTCTCTTTTTACTTCTGCTGCTTCTCTCACTCTGCCACTCTTCTTTTTCTTCTTCTGCTCTATTCTCTGTATCGTGGAGGCACTCTCTGCTCTTCAACTTTTCTCAATGGCTCTCTGCCTTTTTAATCACTACCAGCCGATGGAGGAGACTCCATATATATACCAGCAGTAGGCAGCTAGGGCTTATGCTCTTTTCGATTCCCGCCCAAGCTTCAGTGGTCCACGTGTCAGCATTTCAGCCTCTAGGATCACGTGCAAGTATTGATGGCCTCATCCATTAAACCTGTCAGAAAATAAGTTGAATAACCTGTCAGTTAATCAGTCGAAGACAGTATCAGCTTAAGGCAATGTTCAGACTTCATTCAACGAGCAAGGCACACATAGATGGCTGTATAGACTTCGTGTGAAGGATAGAGTGTATAGACTTAGTTGGTTCAGGCCTCTAACAACGAGTGTATAGACTTGGAACTCTTAATGAGATCTCAGTGTATAGACTCAACCAATGTATATAGTTGAAGATCTAACAATCGAGTGTATAGAGTTAGTTATGTGAGCATGCATTGTATAGACTTCACACATGAAGACATCCGCTGTTCAGACTTGAATAACATTCAGCAATGCATAGACTTAGGCGTTCTGTTCAAGACAAAACCCAAGTACAGACTTCATGCTGTACAGACTTGATGTTGATCAAAAGACCTTTGGACATCAGCCCAAGGCGTCAACGCTTCCAACGTGCAGCGTCGCCGCAGTGAACAAGGCAGGTGATGAACAATGCAAGCACTAGCTTTACCAATGTGTAGACTTCATGAGATGCAGTGCAAACTCTGTACAGACTTGGTCGTGTAAGGCGACGCAAGCAGTGGCTGTATATACTTTACTCAATGTATGGACTTCACATAAGAAGCCAACGGCTGTACAGACTTAGGCAACCTTCAACTCACTGCGATGTACAGACTCTGAAGGACAACAGCCAATGTATGGACTTGCTCAGCCTGAGGCACTGTGTAGACTTCAGCTCAAGGCCAGTGTATGAACTTGATGAGACACTCATGAGTGTGTAGACTTAGAGTGAGGCATATAGTGTAATACTGCAACAGACTGTATAGACTTTGGCATAAGCATGAGACGTACCCTAAGACGATGAAGTCTGTATAGACTTTACTGTGAATGGATGCTCAGTGAGACGCAAGTTGAGACGATGCAGTGTACAAACTTCATGTAATGCATGCAGACGTTGAACAATAGAATGTGCAGACTTTGCCATGAGACGCTGAACAAGACACTCCAATGAATAAACTTGCTGGATGCACTGTAGACAATGTATAGACCTTGAAGGCTAACAAGCATCCTCAGTGTACAGATTTGGGCTGTACAGACTTTGACTCAAATGTGCATATGAGACGCTGAATGAGACAATTCACTGTATAGACTTGGCCTAAGACAATGCATGAGACGGACTATGTATAAACTTGCGTTACTGTAGCAATGTATATACTTCATGAACAGACGATGTACCTACTTGGAGTTGATGCATGCTGTGCAATGTACATACTTTGAAATCATGCAGGCTGATGTGCAGACTTCAGTTGAAACAATGTAGCTACAGTGCAATGTACATACTTCATGCAATACAAAGCAGACCAAAGTACAGACTTCCTAAATGCTTCAAGACCATGCACATCAAATGTCTAGACTTCACGAGGTGAACGGCTGTACATACTTCCTATGTGAAGACAGCCGCTGTACAGACTTTGTTGAAGTGTGAAGGAGTTGAGTGTATAGACTTCGCGATGTGAAGGCTTTGTCAAAGATAGCAGGCCGATGTACAGACTTGAGCGAGTCAAGGTCTGTATAGACTTGAAGATCATTCAGTGACCAATGTATAGACTTTCCAATGGAAAGGCTGTACAGACTTGAAACAATGGAAGACAACGAGTGTATAGACTTTGAAGTGCAACGTAGGTAAAACTTCCAATGTTCAGACTTCAAAGATGAACGTAGGTAAAGAACCCAATGTGCAGACTTGGAAGTGCAACGTAGGAACAGATGCCAATGTACAAACTTTGGCAAGTAACGATGTACAGACTTGCACAGTTCCAGCTGAAGAATGTATAGACTTTACCTATTGAATGTGGCTGTACAGACTTGGAGAGTTGAACCCAATGTACAGACTTGTTGATATCAAACCGATGTACAGACTTGCAATAAAGCTTGCAGAAGGCGATGTATATACTTGGATGCCCAACGCCAATGGCGATGTACAGACTTGCCTAAGACGCAACATGAGACGCTGGCTGAGACGGACGCTGTACAGACTTTAAATGCACTAAGACGCTGAACAAGACGGACCGATGTACAGACTTCTAAGTGCTGATGAACTATGTATGGACTTGGCTTGAGATGCTGCATGAGACGGTGCAGGATGTATAGACTTGCATGAGACAGTCAGTGAGACGCTCAGCAATGTATAGACTTGAAAGAACTCCAAGCGATGTATATACTTTGAAATGCTTGAAGATGATGTACATACTTCAAGAGATGCAGCATGCCAATGTATAGACTTCATGAAGAAACACATGATGCAATGTGTGGACTTGGTGACACATGCAGACAGATGAGTGTACAGACTATGCCAGCAAGCTACACGATGTGTAGACTTAAAGAGCCTGCAGCTGTGCAATGTGCAACCAGTGTATGGACTTGCCGTGCCTACACAGGGCGTTGTACACACTTGCTGCCTGATGCAAATGTGCAGACTCTATAAATGCATATGAATGCTTTATGCAGCAGATAAAATAGTCTGAATTTCAAATGCAATGACTCACAGTGTAAGCAGATAAACTGACTGAACATATGAAAGACTGAATGAACATTTGAATGACAGACTGAATGTAAGAATGACTGAATATAGAATGACTGAACAAAAACATGGTGACTCACAGTGATTAACTCACATTAAAACCAATCATCACAAACCCCTAAAGCCAATCACCAAAACCACAAGCCACAGGGGCCAGGGGCACAACAATCTCCCCCTTTTTGATGATGGCAACAATACACAGTGAGTCATTCTGATGATGTAATACATTCTTATGAAAGTCATTCTGATGACTCAAACTATTCTCCCCCTTTGACTTTATCAAAAAGAAAATAGTTTGAGAAGTGAAAGCAAACCAGCATGCAATGATTGAATAAAATACTCCCCCTTTGGTAAAGATCTCCCCCTTTGATATAATCAATATGAATGCAGATGCAGAAGGAGATACCAAAATGCAAGAACACAATGCTCCCCCTTTAAGAGTTTCTATACAGCATGTTGCATATGACATGGAAGCTCCCCCTCAATAAGTGGAATCTTATGAGATGGATAACAAGGAGAGGTTCAGGTCAATGAATCAATGATATTGATTAGAAGAGTTTCAAGTAGCAGATTTTCAAAGAAGCTCCAATCACAAGAAATTCAGTCAGATTTTCAGAGAGATAGCAATCTCATAAATCCAAAACATAAGTTTTCAAAGTTTTCTATTATAAGGGCTTATGAATGAGCTTTATTGAACAGCATAGTTTAAACATGATGTATACAGAGTTTATCAATAAAATTCTGTATTGATATCTAAAACCATGGTTTAATAAAGATGAACCAAGCTCTCATATTTATCTTGATAAAACTCCATTTCTCTTACACAATCAAATTTATTGACTTCTTTCGAAATTACATGCATCAGTATTGAAATCAAACAATTATGAAGTCATATGATTTTATCTAGAGTTGTAGCAATTTGATTTTAGCATCAATATTTAGATATTTCGATTTGTTCAACAATTATCTTGCTACAAATTTTACGAGCACTCTAGTTCAGTGCACACATTGTAACTAGAGGATATACCTTGATTAGAGGCCAATATCCCTAAGCCCTTAGTGTGACAAACTGTCATGCTTTATGTGAACAGAGTTAGCATTTACACATCATGACACACTACAAATCATTTTTTAATGAGTGAGTTGTATTTCTCAGTGTGCATGCCATTGCTCTGCCTGATTTTCAATGAATTTTATGCAGAGTTAACTAAGGCACCTCATGCCACAGTCCTTTGGACTTGTGTTTCTCAGTGACCAATGTCATTGCTCTGACAGATATAACCTTTTAGACATTTCAGAGACATTCATTTGCTTCAAATCAATAATAGTTTCATGTACTTAACCAATTAAAGTCATGTATTCAAAAGTGCAGATTTCAGAAATTTTCACAAGACACAGCATGAAACAAATGGTTAAGGTTTATTAAACATGCTTCAGATATTTTTAAGAGATTTTAAAGTCAAACTCCCTGAACATTAAACTTAAACCATATGAGTTATTTCAGACATTCATAAAGCTGTATAATAGAAGATTTCTAGTTCAAAATTTTTAGATTTATGATCGAGATAGCCCATTGAAATCTTCATGAAGGACTGATGGAATTCTGAACCCAAATCATACCAATTGATAGGAGGAATACCAATTGTTAAGAGAGATTGTGAAGCTCAAAGTTTTCAGAATATGATTAAGGTTTGTCAACAAAATCAGTAAGAAAGGATATGCAATGAGTTCTGACACATGTATGCATTTGACAACCTATATGCAATGCATTGACTCCCCCTCACAATATGCATTCAAACTGCAGTCTTATATACAATTCAGAATTTCAGTGAGCTATTGCAACACACAAGTTTCAAGTCACACTCATAAGCAGTTCAGATTTTTCAGAAAATTCGAAATGCAATTTGTTTTCAGAGTCTATGCATAACACAATTATCAAGCAATTGCAATTAGCCTATGTATGCATCAGATACAAACAACCCTTTTTAATCTGATATTTGCACAGAACTCTCAGCAAATGCATGATCAGAAAATAATGCACATGACAGATGATGAATGAAAATGCAAAAACAGATTTAACTTGCTATGCATTAAAACTAAAAATAAGAAGAACAGGAAGTTTACTTGAAAAGTTCAGTATGGGGTTTTTCTTCTTGAGTGCCTTGGATCATTACCCCTTTTTATTCCAGTCCCAAGGCACACCTGCATAGCAAGGTTATTTTGCACAAACAGGTGCCCAAGAAGTCTTGGGTCCTTACAAAACAGTATTACTCCTAGCAGGTTTTCTCAGCACATTTCTAGGAGCACTTTTCAGATCTGATTTATGCACATTCTTGTTAGCATGAATTTTATGTGCATAAGCATGAGATTTCTTGTTAACAGAATAAAAATTCTGTTTGCCAAAACCAGTTTGGTTTTGATATCCTGCCAGCCAACAGGTTGCAGCCCTGTGACCTGGCTTCCCACAGTTATAACATGAAAGTTTTGCAAATTGTCTTACAGGAATTTAGCATGTTTGAGATTCACATTTCTACCCTAAATATGCCAATAGTCCTTGACTGTATGGCCATACTTCCCACATTTGAAGCACTCATTGTGCTTGCCTCTAAAAACATTACTTCCAAAAATATTTCTATTTACAGGGAGTTTAACAGTTTTAGAATTGAATTGTCTACCCTGAGCATGCCAACAGTGGGCTGAAATGTGGCCCATCTTGCCACAGTGAAAGCATGAATTAGAACTTTTCTTACCAGCATTCAGCCAGCATTCAAATCTCTTATGACCCAATTTTTCACAATTAAAGCATGTCATATGCTGGTTTATTGGAACAGACTTGTTCTTGTTAAGAGCATGATTGTTTGCATGAAATTTATTCTTATCACTAACAAACCAGCATTGTGAAATTTTGTGTCCTAATTTACCACAATGAAAGCACTCAATTCTCCTTTTCTGAGATGAAGGATTTTTATCATGATATCTCCTAGCATTCTTATCATCCTTCTCCATCAACTTACACTCATGCATCAGATGTCTAGCTTTATGATAGTAATGACAGATAATCTTCTTTTTAGATGCATGTGAGTGTGTGTGAAGACTGTGATCAGCAAACACTGATGAACCCTTTTCATTTATTTTCTGATTTACAGTCCTTTTCTGATTTTTATCCTCTTTTCCTATTTTCTTAGCCTTGTACTGAATTGAAGATGTAGTAGAAGGCTTTTCCTGTTCAGAAGATTTAACAAAAACAGTTTTCAAGTTGGATCCATCAACCTTTTTCAATTTTTCAGTTTGTTTCTGATTCTTCTGAACATTTGGTTGTTTATTTTCTGAGGTGGTGGCTACATCTGATGCTTTGACAAAAGATGTCGTCAGCTTGTTTTCAAAATCCTTTTTATTGATATTGTTGTAGCCTAACCCTTCCCTTTGAGTATTGGCCTTAACTCCTAACAACCTGTCCAGATTTTCTTGTCCACTTACAAACTTTGACAGAGAGTTCTTTAAGTCTTGGATTTCATTTTCTAAAGAGGTGATTTGTAACTCATAACTGGCAATCTCTTGCTCACTGCAATTCATAGCTTCATTCAAAACTTTGTTAGCAGTTTTATATTTCTCAATTTCATTTTCCAGATTGCTCAGTTTATCAGAATCTTCAAAGCAAACACTTTTACCTCTTTCTAAAGCTAGAAGTCTCTCAGACATAGTGGAGTTCAGCATTTTCAATTTCTCATTTTCTTGCTTAAGTTTGTCATTCTGAACTAATTCATTTATTAGAAGCTGATCTTCTGAATTAGTTTCAAGTTTTCTTCCAGCCTTGAATTCCTTCAAATCTTTTTCCTTCTTTTTAATGTTTTCTGTAATTCCACATTCACAGATTTGATGGCTTCAAGTTTTTCAGCAAGCAAGTTTTTCTCCTGCTCAAGTTTCTCAATTTTTTTATCATTTTTATTAGCAGATATTCTCAGAGAATCATTTTCAGATTTCAGCTTGTTTAAATCTGAGTTCACACTTTCAAAGTTTTTCAGCAATTTTTCATACTGGTCATGATAGTCAACAAGAGTCTGATTATCATTATCTGAGTCGAATTTTTCTTTGAGTTCAGATATCATATTTATATGATCTTGATTTTCAATTTTCAATAATGAGACTTGTTTCTTCAATATTTGAAAATCAGACATACAGGCATCATGAATATTTTTCAATTCAACACAATTTCTACAAGGAGAGCTTGAACTATCTAAACTAGTACCCTTCTTCAATTTTTTATACTGTTTTCTTAACAGTTCATGAGATTCAAATAATTCAGCATATGCATTCTCCCAATCTTCTAGAGAAAAATTCTCGAAGAGATTTACCTCATCATCATCATCATCTTCTTCAGTTTGATTGCTGCATTGATCGCTGCCACTTTGATTTCTTCTATTGGCCATCATGCAGCTTGTTTGATTTCCTTTCCCGGCTCTCTTCATCATCTCTAACATATCCCTTGCAGATCTGCAATCAAGGAAACATGAGTGAAAGGCTTTGTCAGTGGCTGCTTTCATCAGATTTATAGCTATCTGATTCTCCTCATACATTGATTCGTGACTGTCAGTCCATTTGGACCTTTTCTTTGGTAATTCAAGAGGACCATGTGAAATCACTTTCCACAGGTCTGGATCAACAGATTTAACATAACTACGTAAAGCACTGTGCCACTGGTTGAAATCAGAACCACTAAAGACGGGTGGACAAGCCATTGAAACAGATAGCCGATAGATTCAATGCAACAAGAATATTGATGCACTAAAACAAATTAGCACCTAAGACTGCACGATCGATCTGCAGGTCGCTGGACCTTGTATGCAGACACCCGCTCTGATACCAACTGTTAGGGTGCTAGGCCCGGATACAGAGGGGGGTGAATGTATCCTTCTATGTATAATGGCCAAATAAAAACTTGGATGCTATAGATAGACACAGAATAGAACCAATTCAACTCAACTCAAATACAAACACTTGGAGCGCGCCTATTCAAGCATCTTAGCGGAAGCAAAGCAAACAATCAGATCACTGCACAACAGATTTTTAGGTGGTTTGATCCTCCAGACCAACATCCACCCCTCACTCCCAACCGGAGTGAGGCTTCACAAGCAAACGCTAGAACCAAGCAGACTCAGTCTGCAAACAGTTGCTGCCACACAGCTTGACCAGGGGAACAGCCTCCCCTCTTCCTCCCAACCGGAGGGACACCCAAGTGACTCCCAGCCACTTGGAAACTAGAGGTCGCAGACCTCTCTTCCTCCAGACCAGGAGGGACCCGACCTCAGTCCAGAGGATCGGAAGTACAAAGGTAATCAGAAAACAAAGGAAAACAATAAACGAAAATAACACAGCAATCAGAAGGCTGTAAAAGATGAAAACACAGATGTGGCTCCCAACGGAGCTGACTGGCCTGGATCTGATCCACGGTCCAGTAGGAACTAGTCTTCAGATGAAGCTTCCTATCTCTCGTTCTCTCTTCTTCTTTCTCTTCCTTTTCTTCTCTACTTCCTTCTCTCACTCGCGAGCTCTCTCTCTTTCTCTTTTTACTTCTGCTGCTTCTCTCACTCTGCCACTCTTCTTTTTCTTCTTCTGCTCTATTCTCTGTATCGTAGAGGCACTCTCTGCTCTTCAGCTTTTCTCAATGGCTCTCTGCCTTTTTAATCACTGCCAGCCGATGGAGGAGACTCCATATATATACCAGCAGCAGGCAGCTAGGGCTTATGCTCTTTTCGATTCCCGCCCAAGCTTCAGTCGTCCACGTGTCAGCATTTCAGCCTCTAGGATCACGTGCAAGTCTTGATGGCCTCATCCATTAAACCTGTCAGAAAATAAGTTGAATAACCTGTCAGTTAATCAGTCGAAGACAGTATCAGCATAAGGCAATGTTCAGACTTCATTCAACGAGCAAGGCACACATAGATGGCTGTATAGACTTTGTGTGAAGGATAGAGTGTATAGACTTAGTTAGTTCAGGCCTCTAACAACGAGTGTATAGATTTGCAACTCTTCATGAGATCTCAGTGTATAGACTCAACCAATGTATATAGTTGAAGATCTAACAATCGAGTGTATAGAGTTAGTTATATGAGCATGCATTGTATAGACTTCACACATGAAGACATCCGCTGTTCAGACTTGAATAACATTCAGCAATGCATAGACTTAGGCGTTCTGTTCAAGACAAAACCCAAGTACAGACTTCATGCTGTACAGACTTGATGTTGATCAAAAGATCTTTGGACATCAGCCCAAGGCGTCAACGCTTCCAACGTGCAGCGTCGCCGCAGTGAACAAGGCAGGTGATGAACAATGCAAGCACTAGCTTTACCAATGTGTAGACTTCATGAGATGCAATGCAAACTCTGTACAGACTTGGTCGTGTAAGGCGACGCAAGCAGTGGCTGTATATACTTTACTCAATGTATGGACTTCACATAAGAAGCCAACGGCTGTACAGACTTAGGCAACCTTCAACTCACTGCGATGTACAGACTCTGAAGGACAACAGCCAATGTATGGACTTGCTCAGCCTGAGGCACTGTGTAGACTTCAGCTCAAGGCCAGTGTATGAACTTGATGAGACACTCATGAGTGTGTAGACTTAGAGTGAGGCATATAGTGTAATACTGCAACACACTGTATAGACTTTGGCATAAGCATGAGACGTACCCTAAGACGATGAAGTCTGTATAGACTTTACTGTGAATGGATGCTCAGTGAGACGCAAGTTGAGACGATGCAGTGTACAAACTTCATGTAATGCATGCAGACGTTGAACAATAGAATGTGCAGACTTTGCCATGAGACGCTGAACAAGACACTCCAATGAATAAACTTGCTGGATGCACTGTAGACAATGTATAGACCTTGAAGGCTAACAAGCGTCCTCAGTGTACAGATTTGGGCTATACAGACTTTGACTCAAATGTGCATATGAGACGCTGAATGAGACAATTCACTGTATAGACTTGGCCTAAGACAATGCATGAGACGGACTATGTATAAACTTGCGTTACTGTAGCAATGTATATACTTCATGAACAGACGATGTACCTACTTGGAGTTGATGCATGCTGTGCAATGTACATACTTTGAAATCATGCAGGCTGATGTGCAGACTTCAGTTGAAACAATGTAGCTACAGTGTAATGTACATACTTCATGCAATGCAAAGCAGACCAAAGTACAGACTTCCTAAATGCTTCAAGACCATGCACATCAAATGTCTAGACTTCACGAGGTGAACGGCTGTACATACTTCCTATGTGAAGACAGCCGCTGTACAGACTTTGTTGAAGTGTGAAGGAGTTGAGTGTATAGACTTCGCGATGTGAAGGCTTTGTCAAAGATAGCAGGCCGATGTACAGACTTGAGCGAGTCAAGGTCTGTATAGACTTGAAGATCATTCAGCGACCAATGTATAGACTTTCCAATGGAAAGGTTGTACAGACTTGAAACAATGGAAGACAATGAGTGTATAGACTTTGAAGTGCAACGTAGGTAAAACTTCCAATGTTCAGACTTCAAAGATGAACGTAGGTAAAGAACCCAATGTGCAGACTTGGAAGTGCAACGTAGGAACAGATGCCAATGTACAAACTTTGACAAGTAACGATGTACAGACTTGCACAGTTCCAACTGAAGAATGTATAGACTTTACCTATTGAATGTGGCTGTACAGACTTGGAGAGTTGAACCCAATGTACAGACTTGTTGATATCAAATCGATGTACAGACTTGCAATAAAGCTTGCAGAAGGCTATGTATATAATTGGATGCCCAACGCCAATGGCGATGTACAGACTTGCCTAAGACGCAACATGAGACGCTGGCTGAGACGGACGCTGTACAGACTTTAAATGCACTAAGACGCTGAACAAGACGGACCGATGTACAGACTTCTAAGTGCTGATGAACTATGTATGGACTTGGCTTGAGATGCTGCATGAGACGGTGCAGGATGTATAGACTTGCATGAGACAGTCAGTGAGACGCTCAGCAATGTATAGACTTGAAAGAACTCCAAGCGATGTATAGACTTTGAAATGCTTGAAGATGATGTACATACTTCAAGAGATGCAGCATGCCAATGTATAGACTTCATGAAGAAACACATGATGCAATGTGTGGACTTGGTGACACATGCAGACAGATGAGTGTACAGACTATGCCAGCAAGCTACACGATGTGTAGACTTAGAAGAGCCTGCAGCTGTGCAATGTGCAACCAGTGTATGGACTTGTCGTGCCTACATAGGGCGTTGTACACACTTGCTGCCTGATGCAAATTTGCAGACTCTATAAATGCATATGAATGCTTTATGCAGCAGATAAAACAGTTTGAACTTCAAATGCAATGACTCACAGTGTAAGCAGATAAACTGACTGAACATATGAAAGACTGAATGAACATTTGAATGACAGACTGAATATAAGAATGACTGAATATAGAATGACTGAACAAAAACATGGTGACTCACAGTGATTAACTCACATTAAAACCAATCATCACAAACCCCTAAAGCCAATCATCAAAACCACAAGCCACAGGGGCCAGGGGCACAACACTACATGCCCGTGAGTTCAAAAGGGAGAGTACCTCATGATCAGGGTCATACCTGAACGGTTTCCCCTCGGGGACCGTAAAGAAACTCTAGGCCCGCAATACCCGCCCTTTCCGAGTCACGAAACAAGTGGGTTCGAATCCGTACGTTATTGAACTACCGGACGACTATGGTGTCAGTTCGACGTTCCATGTTTCAGGTCTGGTAGCATATCGGAACCCCGCGGTGATCCCTCGTGAGTTTTTTTGGGCTTTCTCCTCCTATTATGAGTGACAAACCACCCGAGAGTTCACCTCTTCCTGACTCCACGCAAGCATATAGATTGTATACTGGATGAGCAGGTGATCACCACCAGGAACGAAGCCTACCAACACCTCATAGTGCGTTGGCGAGGATGCCCCACGATGAACAACTCCTTGATCACATGCGGAGAGCTCAAACCTTGGGACCCTTACTCGACGGGGTCGAGTTCCTCCCACCCGGGGAGAATTGGTGCGAACACACGCCACTATACACACCAGTGGACGAGGACATGGCGGGACCCAGATAGCTCAAGGAGGACGTGGACGCATCGGCCGAGCCGTCACCTTTATTTCACAATTGTTAGGCCTTGCTGGGCCCTATTTGGAGCTTATGGATGATTAATGGGTTGTAATAAGGATAATGGGCCAATGGTATTGTAATGGGCTAGAATAGTATTGGGCTTGACTAATGGGCCTATGGTCTTGTAATGGGCTAGAATGGTATTGGGCTTGACTAATGGGCCTTTAAATGGGCCAAGCCCATGGGCTGGGTATGAATGGGTCAAATGGGTTAACCAATGTGAATGGGCCCAAGTGTGAAAAGGTCCATGAGTCTAGTGGCTATGTGTGAAAAGGGGTTCATGTGAACAAGGCCAAGGGCTAGGTGTGCTAAGGTGTGAATGGGATCAAAGAATGGAGGCTTGGTGGCTTGGAAGGGGGTGCCCCCTTCCCTTGGTCCAAAGAAGGGGCTGCCACCTACCACCCTTGTCCCCCTCCCCTTTGAATTTCAAAGGTAGGTGAGTCAATTGTCCCCTTGTCCCCCTCTCTCCCCTCTCATTGTCAAAGGGGCGCAGCCCCCTCTCCCTCCCCTTGATCCCACGAATGTACCAGCCCCCTACCCCATGCCATTTCCTATATAAACACATGTATAGTGTTAGTAATGAAGTTTTGATGAGAGAAAATTGCATTAAGAGAGTGATTCTCTTCTTTTCCCCTTGGGTGTGATGCCCTGCCAAATCCTGTGATGCGATTTACCTTGGGCGGGTGACTCGCCCCTCTATCCTCCCCATCCCCTTCGCATCTAGCTCCACCAAAATTCTCAGAGAAGCTTCTGCGAGTCTGGAAGAATTTGGAGGTGGTTTCGCATCGATCGGAGCTCTAGATCGCCGACAACAATTCATCTCGTGACGTCGCGCTGATCTGCCCCAGCTTGCTGTCCAAATCTGGAGTTTCCTAATCCAGAAATTCTCCAGATCACCTCACAAGCCTTCTGGATCTGATTTCCTGAGTGATTAAAGGATTTTCAGTCCTCTTCGCGTTGCCGTTAATCTCATGTCGATCCGAGACCTGTGCTGATCGTGGCAATGCTTTTGTGGGATCGCACAAGCTGATCTGTGCAGATCCGTCTCAGCATCAGAGCTGACTTCCCGAAGCTGCCTCGCCTCCTCCCTTGCAGATCTGTGCAAGTGCTTTGGTCTGCGTCTTCCTCTAGACGTCGTTGACGAGCTCCCACAAACGGCGCCTCGTTCCGACATCGGGAATGAATTTTCCAGTAATTATTTGTCTTCCTGTCCAGCTCTGTGTGCACAAAACCAGAAGCTGAGAAAAGTTGCTGCTGCGCCCAAATCTAAAAAGATCTGATCGTGCCCTTCAGAGCAGACGATCTTCGTCCTATCGCCGACATTCTCCAAGAAACGAAACTCCGATCGGGCATCGGATCTTGGCGCACCGGCCCCCGCAAGTTTGCTGCATAGTGTGACCAGTGCGGGCAGAACCAAGTCGGCTTTCATTCGGCTCACCCGGATCGGCTCCGACTCACTTCCCTCGCCTCCTGCGAGTGCGGCCCGTCAACCCAGATTCCAGTAACCCCAAAATTGGTGTTTGTATCCCTTTACCTCCCTGCGTGGACTGGGCATTAAGTTCTGAAATTATAAACTTAACACTTGTGTGTATCAGGGTTGTTTGGATTCGACCGGGAATTCTCCCCCACGCCTAGTCGTAGAGGTACGTGCTCATTCCTCTCTCACATTGCTGGTTTAGTATATTGTCTATTATGCTGTGTTTGTGAGATTAGGGCCGTTATCTAGTTTCAATTACCGCGATTGTGTGTGAGTGAGAGCCGTTCCTTAGCTCCAGTCGAGCACCGAGCTCAGACTGCATTGCCCTAGGCGACAGTGGTTCTTTAACCGCTGCGATCCCACGTTTCCCTCGCAAGGAACGATCGTCGGGCTAGTTAGAGTGACGCGGGACGGGGACCGACACGGACTAAGACTCACAAAAGACTCTAACTCAGGCCAGCAGTAGCACGCTCAAGGGTCGCCAAGTGGCTGACCACCGTGATATCCCACAGAATGAGGGACGTCTCTCAACAGAAACTCCGACCTCGGCCGTCCCAAGGAGGGAAGCGCACGTGTCTAGGCGTATAGTCGACCTCCAAAGACAAGGGGAGTCGAGTCCTAGCTCGGTGCTCGACTAGTGCTAGGGATGGATGCTCTCACTCACGATCCACGGTGATGGCAATAAGTGGCTAGGCGCCTACCCTCTCTCACGCGGCATAATCAATCACATACTAAAAGAGCAAGCAAAAGGAGGGGAGTCGGAGCGCGTACCTCCACGCCTAGGCGTGGGGAAGGAACCCCGGCCGTGAATCAACAACCCCGATACACCAGAGATCAATAGAATACAACCCAATAACGGCCCACTCCTCGCAGGGAGGTAAAAGGCAACAACCAATACGTCGGGGCTGCCGGACACGGGTTGACGGGCCGCACTCGGTGACGGGTCGGCCACGAGGAGGTTCGGGTGCAACGCCGCAGAAACCGGGGTCGCGCGCGCCTGGGCTGAGGAGGGGTCTCACGGGCTGATACGACGCCCGTTTGAGGCACCGTCAGAGGGGACGCGTCGCTGATTGTTGGAGGAACGCTCCGGCCAAAGGGGGCGCGCTGGATCCGCCGGTGGTGACCGTGGGCGCTGCTGAAAGACAGATCAGGTTCTGTGGGCGCAGAACTGCGCACGCCGACGGTAAAATCTAGAAATCGGCCTTCTGGTGCCCGAACAAGTCCGGGCCGGTTGAGGGTGAAAGCTGACTGGCAGAAATCGCCCTCGGCCAAATGGCGCTGGCAGACGACGCCGGTGCGAGCCGCAGGAGTCGCTGAAAGTCGGGGCTGGTTCGCTGGGCGGACTGGACAGACACGCTGGCGCAACCCCACGAGATCGACCGCCACGGACGGTGACGATGTCGAAACGCAACGCCGTCGGCGGCGTTGGAAAGTTAACTCGGAGATCCACGAACCCTGAAGAAACCAGCGCAAAAGACGCGGCGTGGAGGCCTGGGGAAAATTCTCAATCAGGGCCTCCCCGCTGGGCGGGCAGAGAAAGTGGTGCTGGCGCAGGTCGGCGGAGAAAATCGGTACGGGCAGTGCCGATCTCCGATTGATGCAAAACCGGCGCCGACGCGAAGCTGATCCGCAGACGTATCTCCAGAAAATAGATCGTGGCAAAACTCGTCCAAGAAGGGGGCGCGAGCTCTGCTACAAGTCGGGGCAGAAATCTGGAATCACGCACACGAACCGTTGAGGAAGAAGATGAGGATAAGAGGGAACCCCGGAGTCCACCGATGGCTGAGGCGTCACACCCCGCCGTTCTCCCGTCGCAGGAGCAGAAAGAGAGAGAGAGAGAAGGGCGCAAAAAGCTTTGCACAATACTCACTTGTATTCAAATTCATGTGTAAACTGTAATCGGTACAATGTGAGAACTACTTATAGGGGATGGGGAAACCCTAATCTAGCTAGAAGGGGAGGGGTGCGCCCAGCTCCAAGGAGAGAAAGGCGGCCCATAATTCAGCAAGCTTAGAAAATAAGAAAGAAATCTAAGTGGGAGAAGGAAGGGATGGAGTTGGGGAAAGGAGGAGAGGGGAAAAGGGGAAGGGAGAGGGGGGCGCCCAAAAAAGGAAGGCGGCTGCTACCTCCTCCACTTGGAGGAGGTGGGATGCGCCCAAAACCCTAACCCTAGGGGTGGGTGCGCAAGTCCCCACATGGGCCAAGGAGGAGTGGAGCACAAGATGGCCCACTAACCCTTTGCCCTCTAAATAAGCCTACAAAGCATAAAAAAATGTCCAATTGGCCTACAAGGGCCCACAACTAGAAAGCAATGTCCACGCAGGGACTAATCCAAGGCCCAACATGGCCTAAACATGATGAAAAGATAACTAGAAGGTGCCGCCGTCGCCGAGCCACAAGGAGGTAGCGGTGTGCCGGGTGCTCCGTCGAGGATAGCGCCGTGTGTCCTCACCAATTCTCCCCGGGTGGGAAGAACTCGACCCCGTCGAGTAAGGGTCACGGTCGCTGAGGTACCGCTCCAGCAGGTCCGGATCGATCCGCTCCAGCTCTCCACGTGTAATCCAGGTGTTGTCCGACTCGGGGCGCCCTCTCCAACGCACTAAGAAGCGTTGGTAGGCTCCGCTCCTGGTAGTAGTCACCTGCTCATCCAGTATGCAATCTATATGCTCGCGTTTTTGTAATGGGGCTGGAGGAGGTGGACTCTCAGTAGGTGTATCACTCACAACAGGAGGGTCAGGCCCAAATAACTCACTGGGTATCACCGCGGGATCCCGATAAGCTACCAGATCAGAGACATTGAACGTCGAACTGATCCCGTAGTCGTCTGGTAGCTCGATCTCATACGCGTTCGACCCAATACGCCTCAACACTCTGAATGGTCCTGCACCGCGGTCTTGGAGTTTCTTTACGGCTCCCGAAGGAAACCGTTCCGGTCTAACCCGGACCATGACGTACTCTCCCTCGCGGAACTCACGTGTGCGTCTGTGCGCGTCAGCTAACTCCTTGTAACGTGCGTTGCTGGCCTCTATATGACGACGGACATGGTCATGCAACTGTCTAATATGCTCCGCAAAAGACTCAGCTGACTCAGAGACTCGGGACTGAATGGGGGAGGGAATCAAATCAATCGGCTTTCTAGGTCTTCGACCAGTGACAATCTCAAATGGACTCAACCCTGTAGACCTATTGACCGAATCATTATATGCAAACTCTGCTAATGGTAAGACAAGGTCCCAATCTCCAACTCTATCACGCACTAGACACCTCAGAAGATCCCCTAGACTTCTATTGACTACCTCTGTCTGACCGTCAGTCTGGGGGTGGTATGCGGTGGAGAACTTCAACTGGGTGCCCATCATCCGCCAAAGGGTTTTCCAAAAATAGCTCGTAAAACGCACATCCCTATCAGAAACAATGGTACGTGGCAACCCAAACCTGGACACACAGTGGGTGAAGAACAACCTGGCAACTCTAGAGGCATCCGATGTCTTGGAACAAGGAATAAACAAGGCCATCTTGGAGAAGCGGTCAACCACAACAAAAATAGAATCATGCCGCCGTGCAGTACGGGGCAAACCAAGCACAAAGTCCATGCTGATATCCTGCCAAGGACTATCAGGGACAGGCAGAGGGGTATAAAGGCCAGTGTTCTGTTTCCTCTGCTTCGCTAGGGCACAAATACGACACTGGGCAACTATGCGGGCCACATCCCTCTTCAAACTGGGCCAGCAGAAACGGTGCTCAACAGCCTCTATGGTCTTGTTTCGGCCGAAGTGGCCGGCAAGACCTCCTGCATGAAGCTCCCACGTAAGAAAATCACGAACTGAAGTCCGTGGGATGCACAACCTATCACCTCGAAATAAGTGACCATCCTGAAGGACATACTCGCTAAACTCACGGGACGGTCCTGATTGAAGGGCAGAATAGATGGGACCGAAGTCCGGGCAATCAATGTAGGCCTCCTTCAACTTCTCTAAACCAACCACCTGAACATTCATGGTGGATATCAACATCACCCGCCGGCTAAGAGCATCGGCCACCTTGTTCTCAGCACCTGCCTTGTGCTTGAGAACGAATGTAAACTCCTGCAAATATTCCACCCATCTACTATGCCTGGCATTCAACTTCTTTTGGGTGTGGAGAAATCTCAAAGCCTCGTGGTCAGAAAAGAGCACGAACTCCTGGTGGAGGAGATAGTGCCTCCAATAGCGCAAAGCCTGGACAACTGCGTAGAATTCCTTGTCATAAGTAGAGTAACGCAGTTTGGCATCATTGAGTTTCTCACTGAAAAAGGCTATAGGGTGGGACTCCTGGCTAAGCACACCTCCTATGCCTACACCTGAGGCATCACATGTAACCTCAAACACCTTAGAAAAGTCAGGAAGTGTAAGAACGGGTGCCTGGGTCATGCGATCCTTGATAGTCTGGAAGGCTGTGGCAGCAGCCTTCGTCCAAGTAAACTCGCCCTTACGGATGCAATCCGTGATCGGGGCGGTGATAGAACTGAACCCCCTAATGAAACGGCGATAGAATGTCGCCAGACCATGAAAGCTCCTAACATCGTGGAGTGAGCGGGGCTCGGGCCACTCCACTATGGCACGGATCTTCTCCGGATCAGCGGAGACTCCGTCACGGGACATAATGAACCCTAAGAAAGAAACCTGGTCAGTCATGAAGCTACACTTCTTAGGGTTGGCAAACAAGCTCTCCCGTCTCAGAACAACACACACCTGCCTAAGGTGGTCTAGGTGTAACTCCCTAGTGCGGCTATAAATCAAGATGTCGTCGAAGTAGACGACCAAGAACACTCCAATCATAGGACGCAACACCTGTGTCATCAACCGCGTGAAGGTGCTAGGGGCGTTAGTCAGCCCGAAGGGCATGACCAACCACTCGTAAAGACCATCCTTGGTCTTAAATGCAGTCTTCCACTCATCACCTGGTCTGATCCTTACCTGGTGATAGCCACTCCTAAGATCGATCTTCGAGAAAATCGTGGCTCCCGACATCATATCAAGCAAGTCATCCAGCCGGGGAATGGGAAACCTATACTTAACCGTGATTTTATTGATCGCACGGCTATCGATGCACATACGCCATGTGCCATCCTTCTTCGGCGCTAGCAGGGCGGGAACAGCACAGGGACTCTTGCTATCCCGAAGGGAACCCCTACTCATCAACTCATCAACCTGCCTCTGTAGCTCAGCGTGGTCCGCGGGACTCATCCTATAATGTGGAAGATTGGGCAAGGACGAGCCTGGGACAAGATCAATCTCATGCTGAATGTCACGCAATGGTGGAAGGCCTTCGGGAAGGTCCTCCGGGAAAATATCAGCAAACTCTCGCAACATCTCAGCTAACTGAGGGTCTGTCACTCCTTCGAGACTGGGGACCACCTCACCCGTCTCCCTGACAACCACAGCTAAAAGAGGGACACCACTAGCAACCTCTCTCTCCATCTCTCGGGGACTGATGATCATCAACCTCCTAGTCGGAGGGGCCTCTATGGTGAGGGTGGGAGAGGGGGTGGAAACTGACACCGGAGGTGGTGGTGGTGGTGGGTTGACCTTCCCCTGGGGAGGGGTGGTCGTGGCACTAGGGCCGGCTGGTCCCCTAACAGTAGGGTCCCTAGGTGGGGCTGGGTGGAGGGTGATCCTGTGGCCGTTGTGATCAAATGTGCAAGTGTTTGCACGACCCTGTAGGGTGGCATCCATGTCAAACAACCACGGCCTCCCTAAAATAATGCTACCTACCTCCATAGGTAGAACATCGCACCAAATTTCATCCTGATAGGTCTGGAACTGAAGGGGCACCAGGCAACGGAGTCTAACAGGAATGGAGGTAGAATCGACCCACGAAACCCTATAGGGGGCAGGGTGGTCAACTGGGGTCAACCCAAGGCGGGTAACAGTGCCAGTAGATATGGCGTTGATGCAACTCCCGCTATCAATGACAACCTTGCAAGCTTTACCCCCAAGCCTGCAAAAGGTGTGAAAAATGGTGGTGCGACGCCAGTCGTCACTCACCTGGGGCTGGGCTAGGATGCACCTAACTACCCCTAACTGTGGGTCACCCTGAAAGTGGCTACCCTGAGCACCATCCTGCTCTCCTTCGAGCAGATCATCGAAGAACTCCTCAACCAAGTCCTGGTCTACCTCATAACTAACAGGAATAGGCTCAGTGGGGGACTCAGTGGAAGTGGGGTCTGCCATGACAAGGGCCTTCCTCTCTCGAGTGGGGCATCTATCAGCAAAGTGGCCAAATCCGCCACACCGGTAACAATTATTACGTGCGCCCGCACTGGATGAGGCTCCAGCGGTCATAGGACTCTTGCCCTTGTCATCATGACGGGGCGCGGGGAGTAAAGGCTGAGAACGCGCAGGGTGTGCGGGAGGTGGAAGTGTAGGGCGTGTGGGGGGGTAGGGTGGCTGCTGGCGAGGTGGAGGAAACGGGTCCCTAGGAAGGGGTGGACGAGGCCTGGGACCAGTGGGGTCCTGGCGAAGAGGCTCCGCGGGCCGAGCCGCCGGATATCGACCATACTGGGTGGAAGTGGAGCGAGGGTCAAGACCCCGCTGACTAGGCATCCCCTGACGAAAGGTGGGACCAAACTCCAACTCAAATTGCTCTAACTCTAGGGCAACCTGGTAAGCCAGCTCTAAAGTGTCTACCTGGCGACGGTAGAGCTCATACTGATACTCGGGCCTCAAACCACGGCGAAAACGCGAAACAGGCATGCCCTTCTCCTCATCAACTCCACATCGCAAATAATACTCGTCAAACTCGGCGATGTACTCGGTCACGGACCGATCGCCCTGACTAAGGGTCTGCCATCGGTCGATGAGCCTCTGGCGGTAAGAAGGAGGGACATACTTCTCGCGGAGCTTACGCCGCATGTCAATCCAGGTTTCTATGGGTGGGTCCTGCCTCTGCAACATCAGGCTCTCGACATTCCTCCAGTAGGTCTGGGCTCTCCCCACGAGCTTCATCTTGGCAAATCGGACTTGCCGAAGCTCAGACATCTCAACCCATTCGAAATACCTATCCATGCTATTCTCCCAGTCTATGTAGACTTTTGGGTCAAGGGACCCCTCGAAAGTGGGTGGATCGGCACGGACGGTCCTAAGGATCCTATCATCCTCATCCTGATGTGGTCGACGACCACGGTACTGGCGCCCATTCCCCTCAAAATCATTCTCGGACCCATAGTCATCAAAGTCGGGGGCTCGGGGACGTCGCTCCTGAGCCCGAGGGGCTTGAGCGGCAGCAACTAGAGGGGCACGATCGGCTCTAGGAGGGTCCTGGTGGGGCACTTCATCAACTCTCCCAAACCGTCCAACAAGGCCCTGGATGGTTAAGTCAGACACTCTGGCACGATCCTCAATGATCTTCAGACGGCCATCTAGATGCTCCGTCAACTCCTTGATGGACTGGTCGGACCTGTCCATACGGGTCATAAGTTGGGTAATCAGATCCTCTAGAGATGGGCGTCCCTGAGGTGGGTGTTGGTCACCCATGGCGTCCGGGCGATGATAATCCGCACCACCCCGAGTGGGCATGCAAAGGAGACTAAGTGGTGGGTAGGCTGACACCCTAAGACCTAGAGGGACACGAATGCAAAGAGATGCAAGACTCAAACAAGACACGACCAAAACCTAGACACGACCCTAAGACCCAACCTGTAAGGACAAGTTGGTAACCATGCTCTGATACCAAATTTGACGCGGGACGGGGACCGACACGGACTAAGACTCACAAAAGACTCTAACTCAGGCCAGCAGTAGCACGCTCAAGGGTCGCCAAGTGGCTGACCACCGTGATATCCCACAGAATGAGGGACGTCTCTCAACAGAAACTCCGACCTCGGCCGTCCCAAGGAGGGAAGCGCACGTGTCTAGGCGTATAGTCGACCTCCAAAGACAAGGGGAGTCGAGTCCTAGCTCGGTGCTCGACTAGTGCTAGGGATGGATGCTCTCACTCACGATCCACGGTGATGGCAATAAGTGGCTAGGCGCCTACCCTCTCTCACGCGGCATAATCAATCACATACTAAAAGAGCAAGCAAAAGGAGGGGAGTCGGAGCGCGTACCTCCACGCCTAGGCGTGGGGAAGGAACCCCGGCCGTGAATCAACAACCCCGATACACCAGAGATCAATAGAATACAACCCAATAACGGCCCACTCCTCGCAGGGAGGTAAAAGGCAACAACCAATACGTCGGGGCTGCCGGACACGGGTTGACGGGCCGCACTCGGTGACGGGTCGGCCACGAGGAGGTTCGGGTGCAACGCCGCAGAAACCGGGGTCGCGCGCGCCTGGGCTGAGGAGGGGTCTCACGGGCTGATACGACGCCCGTTTGAGGCACCGTCAGAGGGGACGCATCGCTGATTGTTGGAGGAACGCTCCGGCCAAAGGGGGCGCGCTGGATCCGCCGGTGGTGACCGTGGGCGCTGCTGAAAGACAGATCAGGTTCTGTGGGTGCAGAACTGCGCACGCCGACGGTAAAATCTGGAAATCGGCCTTCTGGTGCCCGAACAAGTCCGGGCCGGTTGAGGGTGAAAGCTGACTGGCAGAAATCGCCCTCGGCCAAATGGCGCTGGCAGACGACGCCGGTGCGAGCCGCAGGAGTCGCTGAAAGTCGGGGCTGGTTCGCTGGGCGGACTGGACAGACACGCTGGCGCAACCCCACGAGATCGACCGCCACGGACGGTGACGATGTCGAAACGCAACGCCGTCGGCGGCGTTGGAAAGTTAACTCGGAGATCCACGAACCCTGAAGAAACCGGCGCAAAAGACGCGGCGTGGAGGCCTGGGGAAAATTCGCAATCAGGGCCTCCCCGCTGGGCGGGCAGAGAAAGTGGTGCTGGCGCAGGTCGGCGGAGAAAATCGGTACGGGCAGTGCCGATCTCCGATTGATGCAAAACGGCGCCGACGCGAAGCTGATCCGCAGACGTATCTCCAGAAAATAGATCGTGGCAAAACTCGTCCAAGAAGGGGGCGCGAGCTCTGCTACAAGTCGGGGCAGAAATCTGGAATCACGCACACGAACCGTTGAGGAAGAAGATGAGGATAAGAGGGAACCCCGGAGTCCACCGAGGGCTGAGGCGTCACACCCCGCCGTTCTCCCGTCGCAGGAGCAGAAAGAGAGAGAGAGAGAAGGGCGCAAAAAGCTTTGCACAATACTCACTTGTATTCAAATTCATGTGTAAACTGTAATCGGTACAATGTGAGAACTACTTATAGGGGATGGGGAAACCCTAATCTAGCTAGAAGGGGAGGGGTGCGCCCAGCTCCAAGGAGAGAAAGGCGGCCCATAATTCAGCAAGCTTAGAAAATAAGAAAGAAATCTAAGTGGGAGAAGGAAGGGATGGAGTTGGGGAAAGGAGGAGAGGGGAAAAGGGGAAGGGAGAGGGGGGCGCCCAAAAAAGGAAGGCGGCTGCTACCTCCTCCACTTGGAGGAGGTGGGATGCGCCCAAAACCCTAACCCTAGGGGTGGGTGCGCAAGTCCCCACATGGGCCAAGGAGGAGTGGAGCACAAGATGGCCCACTAACCCTTTGCCCTCTAAATAAGCCTACAAAGCATAAAAAAATGTCCAATTGGCCTACAAGGGCCCACAACTAGAAAGCAATGTCCACGCAGGGACTAATCCAAGGCCCAACATGGCCTAAACATGATGAAAAGATAACTAGAAGGTGCCGCCGTCGCCGAGCCACAAGGAGGTAGCGGTGTGCCGGGTGCTCCGTCGAGGATAGCGCCGTGTGTCCTCACCATAGAGTTGCTCTTGAGAGACGTCTCCACCCGAAGAATGCCATGGTGGTCAGCCGCCCGGCTTACCTTAGCGTGCTAGTGCTGGCCGCACATCGAGTCCGTCGTACGTCTTAGCCCGGTCTCGTCATCGTCCCGCATTAGTTTTAGATCTTACCGAAGCATAGGGTAGGGTGTCGAGGTCATCCTAGATCGCTCGGACCTGACGACACAGCGAGCCTACCTCCCGTGGTGCCGTCCACCATCTCGCGAGGGGCAGCCTGTCGGGATAAGTCTCCACTCCTCTCCCCAGCCCAGGGAGGTGCACATAGGCCCACACCTACATTGCATTACAATAAGAGTCAGCATTCGACATTTATAGAATTCATATAGCAATTGCATAATCATTTTAGGGCTCTGAGTCGTACCTGTAACAGTGGCGAGAACCCGCCGAGCATCGTGCGTCGACTGGTGGAGCTCAGGGAATTGAAGAGGAAGGCAAGGACTGCTTCTCCCCACGCGTACTCTCCAACACGGTCGATGTCCTCCAGTAGTGGCAGCAGGCGGCAACTGACCACGTCTGCCCGAGTGGCGAAGAGGAGCCTCCCAAAAAATAGCAACAGGAACCGCCTCAAGACCACGTCTGCCTCTGGTCCTGGCGCGGCCGCCACCTGTCTCCACGCTCGCTCGGTCAGTCTCTCGAAATGCTGCTCCGACAACTCTCCCGTGGTGATCTCGGCTCCTCATAGGCCGAGACTCTCCTGCAACTTCACCCTTTGTAGCATCATCGACTGACGCTCCGATCGCAGCAACTCCAAGCCCAAAAACCTCTGGGCTAGCTCTCGGTAGTCGGGGAAAGTCCTCCCGCTGATCGGCAACCCGTGCACGCGCAGGCCGGTGATGCGCGCAACGTCCTCCAACGTCGGGACCATGTGGCCCCACGGGAAGAGAAACGTCTGGCTCACCGGATCCCACCGGTCGTGCAGGGTGTAGAGGAGTGTGGTGTCGAGCCTCGTCACCTCCATGCTCAGAAACTCCCCGAACCCCATCACGGTAAGCCTCTCCCGCTAGAAGTCCAGCAGTGCGAGGTACACTGCCCGGACCTGGAGCCAGGATATCCGGGTCCTACGCTTTCCCTGCATGCATTTAAACAATTTGCATTAGTCATACATTTCATAACAAATCATCAAAATAAATAATAAAGAAAAAATTGTAGTTCGTCGGGTTAACGGTCCCCTCTAGGCCGTTTATATTCCTTTAACGGTTGGTTTCCAACCATTTTATGGTTCCAATAAGCCCATTCCAGGATCTAAAGATACACAGTCATCCATTGACTGTTCTTATTTGTAGATGGCCTATTGAGGACCGTTCGGTTTCATAGACGGCCCAGTCTGGACCGTTTACCCCTCATGTGTCTATCCCAATAACGGCCGCCCTCTGACCGTTTGGACACCCAACGGTCCCCATCAGACCGTTTGAAGCTTCCCTCAATCCCTCGTTGATCTGAGTCTACACGGTCATCCCTTTGACCGTTTGGATAATAGACGGTCTGTTGGAGACAGTTTAGTTTTCCACGGTTCAGCCCCTAAACGGACCCAGATGGACCGTCCAGCAATCTTCACGGTCTTCCTCAGACCGTTTACACTCCCCAATTCCCCGTCGGTTCATCTCCCTTTGAACGGTCCCCCATGGACCGTTCTTTACGTTTGGGCAGTTCAGTTCTGGCCGTTTGGCATCTAAACGGTTCTAGGCGAACCATTTGTTTCTTAAGCGGTCCATGTGGGATTGTGTTTCACTTGCCGTCCCCGGCGGCGTTCAACCCCCATCCCCTCGATTGGCGATGGCCCTAGGGCCTTACAATGGCTTCTTAGGGGTCGTATGCCCCTTCCCATCCACCTAGGACCACATGCATGCCTTAAAAATTGAAATAGGGATTCGGGGGCCTACCTCAAATGGGGGTGGTCCATTGGCCGGTTTCTCGGCTGTAGTCATCGGAGCTTCCTCCTCTGGTGGTGCTCCGGTCTCCTCCTGCATCACAGCAAGTGTGGGGGGGACTTCCTCGACCGTGGGCGGTGGGGGTGCACCTCCTTCGGCCGTGGATGGCGGCGCCGGAACCTATTCTGGCGGGGTCAACGGTGGTAGTGCAGTTCCCTCACGAGCCATCCTACGCTCCAAGGCCTGATGCTTGAACCGCATAGAAGGTGGAGGAAGGGAGGATGTGGTTTGGAAGGGGAGGCTTGAGAATGGGAGAACGAGAGAGAAGGAGGTGATGATGGGAATCGACACCAAGCATGTACATTTTATTTTGCATTTGTGTCCTTTAGTTTATTTTTATATCCATGGGAAAGTATAAGCGCAATTGTATGGCTTTGTAAGCCAATGCGTCATTCCCTTAGATTGTGTGGGTTTTTATGTAATTATGTAGTAGGTCCAGCTAGGGGGCCCTCAGCCCTTTCCCATTGGTCCATGTCACCTATGTGGGGCTGGTCAACCCTCCTAGGTGGCCATCTAGAAGGGTTGAATGCCAATTGACCACATGGGAGACGAAGGGGTCAAAATTTCAAAGGTTGGCCACCAACCTACCCCTTGGTCAAGGGGGCGCCCCCTTCCACTTGTAATATTTTATTTTTTTTGTGTGTGATTCACATCCAATGTAGGCCATTCATTCTCCATCCCTAGATCCAATGGTGTAGATTAGATTTGATACATAGCATATAAAATGTTGTAATTTCCATTTGAAAATTAATGAAAGATAGAAAATTGCATTGTGCATTGGAGCTTCTTGCGCCCTATCCCCTCTCTCCTGTGGTGTTCTTCCTTCTCCAACCCCCAATTCTAGAGTGGATCATCTCTATCTCCTCCCCCTCAATCTCTGAGTTCATCTCCGGTGCCGCCGCCGCCGTTCGTGCCGCCTTCGAGCCGCCGCGACGCCGATTCTGATATGCTGCCAAGGTTCTGTTTTACAGAACAGAGGTCTACTACGAGAATTCCTGCTATCAGACACGACATCTTCTTGCTCTGAAACTTTTATGGTGTGTTCCTATCTTCAATCCCCACCTCCACAAAAAAAATCCCATCCATGTTCCATCCTTTACTATTTTTCAAAGTTCGTGTATTTCTGTCTCCCAATTCTGTCCAGTTTCAGATCTGTGTGGCAGCACTCCTGTAATTTCCCCCTCCGACCATCTTTTTGATTTTTCCAAGAACCCCCACTTTTATTGAATATTATACCTACCGTCCCCTCACTCCATGATTTTTCCTGATTTCTGATCAGCCTTCCATCCATTTTTCAAAAATCATTTTCAGAGCCAGCTACAGTATTGTCTGCCAGTTTCCAGATCCGACCACCCACCAGTGTTAACATCATAACAAATCATAGCCTCCACCAATCCTTCCACAAAAATTATTTCCATTTTCCTTGTTCAATTTCCTACAACTTTGATGAAGAGTTCAAGAGCTGAATCGAACATCTACCTCGCGGTCAACGGCAGTTCTCAGATAACTCACCTCCTGATCTGAGAGTTCGGGTATTGTACAACAGGAACTTAAAAATTCAACAACGGCTAGATCCGCGCAGATCCAGGTCCTCTCTCTGGGCCTATATTGTAGGATTTCAAGAGAGCTTTCCAACGATAGCTCATGTGCCCCGATCCGACATCGGGATTGATCGCAGCCTCCATTCTCGCCGGAGCGCGCGCCTGAAAATAGAATCGGCAGATCCGTGGCCGGTTATTCCGACCGGTGCCGAACGGAGCCGCCCGGCCTCCGGCCGGCGAACCAGCATGCCGCCATCCCGGGGAGCACTTCCCCAAGTTTCCCCACTACAGAGGTGCCATCGGGTCCCACACGGCCCCTCCGGACAGCACGTGGGCCCCACGGTTGCGAGTACGGGTGCGGCCGAAGCTACGCGTGAAGCCGCCCGTCAACCCGGAATCGGTCCTCCCGGGCCCATTTGTGTAGCCATTTACCTCCCTGCGTGGAGTGGGTAGTGATTCATTGCTGTAACATTTGTGTGTTAACCGTCTCGGGAGTACGAGTTCAGCCGGGTCCGTCTTCCCCACGCCGAGAGCGTGGAGGTATCGTATTCGCTCTTACACTCAGCGTTTCGCTTATTTCCTTATATGCTTTATATGCCGCTGCTAGAGAGCATGTGTAGGGCCGTTAGCTCATAATATTTATTTCACCGCTGCTGCGAGAGAGAGAGCGTGACCGTCCCGTGACCCGATCCGGGCACAAAAGAGAATTGACCACCCTAGCTCTTGCTGGTTTCTCAACCGTGCACGTCCGACGCTTCCCTCGTTAAGGGACAATCACGAGCTCACCTAGAGTCCGAGGACTGCATTCCTCATTCGAGTCGTGTCCCTGGTCTCGTCCCGCATCAATTTGGTAACAGAGCGAGTTTGAGTCTAGGGTATCAAAAAAAAGAGTGTCATTTACGTCTAGTCTTTAGTCATTGTCTAAGTCGTGTTTAGGGTCATCATTGTTTTAAAACAAAAAAAGTGTCTTTTGGGTCGCATTTGCATACCATTAGTCGGTATATAAAAAGGCGTTGTCCGAACGTTAGGCTACGCCTATCGGGAAGGTCGCACACTTGCACGAGTGATCTTCGGATCGATTAACTCCACCCCGTACCGAGTCTTGGTGTCTTGTCCTTAGTGTGCATGCATCCCAACCTTGCATAGTCGGTCTAGTGTCATGTCCAAATGGCCTTGCCTATCCATTCCTAGGGATCCATTCCCACATTTTGGCAAATATGGCCAACCCATGCCGACCCGTCCAAGGCGATAGGTCCGTGTCCGAGTACATTCAGGACTATCATAAGTATTGGTTGGAATATGGCTTGGGAGAAGAGAGCACCACGACTGCCTTTCAGTTTCGGAGAGGTTTGCGGCTTTACTTTGGAATCCAATGTCTTGGCCGCGATGCATTCTCTCTGGCGCAGTCCTATAAGGTCGCTCTGGAGGTCGAGCCATTTGAGTCTCAATTTAATGACGACCTACAGCGAGCCGATGCTGCCCTGGCTGCCCTTTGACAAACATCTACCTCCCAACCAAGTCCTGAGCTGATCGGACTACCTACCCCATTACCTTTACCACCCGTGAGTGCTCCATCACCACCCTCTATGTCTGAACGTGATTCGGAACCATCTCATTTGGAGCCACCAAGGCCCGAGCCACCCGTATTTCTAACGGGTACACTATACATCGCCGAGCCGCTTTTTAGTTGGCTCAAGGATGGCTTGGTCCCACCTCCCTTTCCATCCATGGACCCCATCCTCCCTTTAGTGCCGGTCAACTCCTTCCATACCACATTTCGATCTAGTCACCATGTTGACACATTGGACGATCTTGTCATGGGATTAGATTCACAATGGAAGTTGACGCATCTTTTGGCGCGAGGCTTTGACCAACCCGCTAGTCTTAGCTTCACCCATCCGGCCTTCGGGTCCATTACCTCCGAGTGCACCGTGGGTTGTGTCACCACGGAGGTTCTTCTACTTCTCCCGCTACCGGACGAGCCCGAATTCATACCCTTTTGTCCGAGGGAGGAATCATACTTCTTGCCTACGATCCCCATCCCACCCATCATAATTCAAGAAGGTGACTATCCACACCTTCAAAACTTCTACACGTGGGACCGTGACTTGTGGGAACCCACCACAAGGGGTCATACCTTCTTTGATCCCTTTGACCCATTCCCTAGTGGATCCTTAGACCCTTCATATTCACTTCACTTCTTCGAGGGAGTCCGCTACCACACCCGTTCCCCACGGGCCGGGTCGTCTATGCCCACCACGCCCGTACACTTACAAGATACACCATCATTTAGGGGAGATACTCTTGGCCCTCCCACATCCACATCCCGTATGCATGCATGGCCCACCTTAGGAGGTCTAGGATTTCCGCATGATGTCAACCACCGGTTACGTCAGATGCATGCATCGCATACGTTCGGGTGTCCTGGTCCACCGTCACCCCTGTATGGGTCGGACTAACATTAGGTGTGTCTAGGGTCATAGATGAGTCGGTGTGCTTTTTCTTTGTGTGGTCTATCTGTCTGCATGTGTCTTGTGCAAGCTCATCGATGTCAGTCCCTTATGAGTGTGAAGCGAGTAGACTCACTTGATGAGTATGGGATCGGTTCTATATCTACACCCGGATCTAGTCACCTACAGGGACTCAGCGGTGATTCCTAGTGAGTCTTCAAGCCGCCACCTCCCCTTTTGAGAGTGCCCCACTCGGAGTGTCCACCTCTATCCCATAGTAGCTTGTGCATATCGAGTATATATGGAATGAGCAGGTGATAGTCACTTGGAGTGGAGCATATCCGCGTTACTTGGCACGGTGACGGATCCGCCGGAGTACTCGAGCAGCCACACCCCTTACTCGACGGGGTTGAGTTCCTCCCACCCGGGGAGAGTTGATGGGAATCGACACCGAGCATGTACATTTTATTTTGCATTTGTGTCCTTTAGTTTATTTTTATATCCATGGGAAAGTATAAGCGCAATTGTATGGCTTTGTAAGCCAATGCGTCATTCCCTTGGATTGTGTGGGTTTTTATGTAATTATGTAGTAGGTCCAGCTAGGGGGCCCTCATCCCTTTCCCATTGGTCCATGTCACCTATGTGGGGCTGGTCAACCCTCTTAGGTGGCCATCTAGAAGGGTTGAATGCCAATTGACCACATGGGAGACAAAGGGGTCAAAATTTCAAAGGTTGGCCACCAACCTACCCCTTGGTTAAGGGGGCGCCCCCTTCCACTTGTAATATTTTATTTTTTGTGTGTGTGATTCACATCCAATCTAGGCCATTCATTCCCCATCCCTAGATCCAAGGGTGTAGATTAGATTTGATACATAGCATATAAAATGTTATAATTTCCATTTGAAAATTAATGAAAGATAGAAAATTACATTGTGCATTGGAGCTTCTTATGCCCCCATCCCCTCTCTCCTCTGGTGTTCTTCCTTCTCTAACCCCCAATTCTAGAGTGGATCATCTCTATCTCCTCCCCCTCAATCTCTGAGTTCATCTCTGGTGCCGCCGCCGCCGCCGCCGTTCATGACGCCTTCGAGCCGCCGCGACGCCGATTCTGATATGCTGCCAAGGTTCTGTTTTACAGAACAGAGGTCTACTACGAGAATTCCTACTATCAGACACGACATCTTCTTGGTCTGAAACTTTTATGGTGTGTTCCTATCTTCAATCCCCACATCCACAAAAAAATCCCATCCAAATTCCATCCTTTACTATTTTTCAAAGTTCGTGTATTTCTGTCTCCCAGTTCTGTCTGGTTTCAGATCTGTGTGGCAGCACTCCTGTAATTTCCCCCTCCGACCATCTTTTTGATTTTTCCAAGAACCCCCACTTTTATTGGATATTATACCTACCGTCCCCTCACTCCATGATTTTTCCTGATTTCTGATCAGCCTTCCATCCATTTTTCAAAAATCATTTTCAGAGACAGCTACAGTACTGTCTGCCAGTTTCCAGATCCGACCACCCACCAGTGTTAACATCATAACAAATCATAGCCTCCACCAATCCTTCCACAAAAATTATTGCCGTTTTCCTTGTTCAATTTCCTACAACTTTGATGAAGAGTTCAGAAGCTGAATCGAACATCTACCTCGCGGTCAACGGCAGTTCTCAGATAACTCACCTGCTGATCTGAGAGTTCGGGTACTCTACAATAGGAACTTCAAAATTCAACAATGGCTAGATCCGTGCAGATCTAGGTCCTCTCTCTGGGCCTAGATTGTAGGATTTCAAGAGAGATTTCCAACGATAGCTCATGTGCCCCGATCCGACATCGGGATTGATCGCAGCGTCCATTCTCGCCGGAGGGCGCGCCTGAAAATAGAACCGGCAGATCCGTGGCCGGTTATTCCGACCGGTGCCGAACGGAGCCGCCCGGCCTCCGGCCGGTGAACCAGTGTTCCGCCATCCCGGGGAGCGCTTCCCCAAGTGTCCCCACTACAGAGGTGCCACCGGGTCCCACACGGCCCCTCCGTACAGCACGTGGGCCCCACGGTTTTGAGTACGGGTGCGGCCGAAGCTACGCGTGAAGCCGCCCGTCAACCCAGAATCGGTCCTCCCGGGCCCATTTGTGTAGCCCTTTACCTCCCTGCGTGGAGTGGGCAGTGATTCATTGCTGTAACATTTGTGTGTTAACCGACCCGGGAGTACGAGTTCGGACGGGTCCGTCTTCCCCACGCCGAGAGCGTGGAGGTATCGTATTCACTCTTACACTCGGCATTTCGCTTATTTCCTTATATGCTTTATATGCCGCTGCTAGAGAGCATGTGTAGGGCCGTTAGCTCATAATATTTATTTCACCGCTACTGCGAGAGAGAGAGTGTGACCGTCCCGTGACCCGATCCGGGCACAAAAGAGAATTGACCACCCTAGCCCTTTCCGGTTTCTCAACCGTGCACGTCCGACGCTTCCCTCGTTAAGGGACAATCACGAGCTCACCTAAAGTCTGAGGACTACATTCCTCATTCGAGTCGTGTCCGTGGTCTCGTCTCGCATCAGGTGTGCTCCGTTCGGTGGGGGGGTTTTCCTCTCCCTTCTCTATTGGTTACGGTGAGGAAGGGGACGATGGGGTGTCGGTTTATTTTTTTTTGAAACCGACGATCGGTATACGGTCTATCGATGGACCGTTTCAACGGAAGATGGTCTGGATCAGACCGTTTGTCGGTGATGACTGGTCTACCTTTGAACGGTCTCCCTATGACCGTTTATCTATTTAGCGGTCTATCTATAGGCCGTTTTAAGCACGTTCGAAATTCAAAGTCTTATTTGCTTATACGGTCTCATTTGAACCGTGTTCTTACTTCTGGCGATCTTGACTAGACCGTGTATATGCTGAAGTGATGAATGAGCTTTAGAGCCTTATGTTTGCTGCATTATGTGCTTAATTGATAAATCTTTTATCTTGAATAACATTGCTTCATGATACATGTGATTGATCGCAGCAATAATCCACTTCCATGATCCGGTCAGGTAAGTCAGGTAAGTATTACGTACCCTGTGTCCCTTAATGCATTACTATATGGTATCTATTATCTCAAGAACCGGTTGGTCATACACGTGTTCCAGGATCTGATGTTCCCCTATAACAAAAATGATGATGATCTGGGTGCGCGCGTTTAATCATCAGATAAGCCGTTAGGTTGGGAGAATTAGGAGACGATGGTTCTATCTCACTCGCCGTGGTTGCGGGTGGTGTCCTGATCCTGATTATTCCGGTCTAGTAATACTATTCTCGAGTACTCTCTATTGTATGGCTTTCTTTGCATTCGTTTTAATGATTTCTTTTATTTTAGCCCAGCATGCATCATGCGCATCTTTTGAACATTCATGACCCATGGTATGTCTGAAAGAGTTTCATTAGTGATGGATAATTATGTGTTCATGGTTTTGGGTAAGAGAGAAACTATTCCACTCAGAGTTGGAAGGTTTTCTCTGGTCTGTTCACTTGGTTTGATTGACTAAGAGTCCCCGTCTGGAGGTTTTAGTCTGCTTCTTTACTTTTTACTGCTTGTTCTACTTCCCTCGTTGGTTGTGGATTGTGTCCCCTGATGAGGTTGCTCATTTCTTCTTCTAGTTAGTTTCTCCAAACTGGTGCCGTTTTGGTCTGATCATTCTCTGTGCTTAGTTCAGAGTTTTTCGGAAGATTCCTATCGCTCGTTGGCGAGGAAACGAGTGTCGTTTACCTTAACGCCCACTTTTCAGTCCGCTCCGCTTCATTTCCGCTTCATCTCCATGTTCCATTTCACTTTTGCTTTACCTCCGCTCACTCTCCTGCAAAGAGGACGTTAAGGAGGGGCATCTGTTGACACCCATTTTTTGCCTTTGAGTTAAGTGATTATTCTTACCTTCATATTTGACGCCTCAAGTTGTCCATTACTCATTGAGCCATTTTTTAGGCATGTCTTTGGGCCTATTTTATGGAATTTCCTCCCTGGCTAGGTTTGCTCTCGAATTCGGGCTTAATAGGCCTTGATTCCACTTGGCCTTTGGGGTAAATGGGCTTATTTATCCCATTTTTATTAATTTCCACCACCCGGCCTAACGGCATCTAGCGATAGACCGTTTGTGATGTTCGGCGGTCTTTTTGGAGACCGTTTATATCACTCAAAGTCCTACACCGATTTATCTCTGGATTAATTGGCTAGTTTCTAAATTCCCACCGACAACCCAATACACGGTCTTGCAGTGGGCCGTTTATTCAAGTTGAACGGTTTATCCTTTGACCGTTTAGGGGTCAGAGTCCTAAACGGGTTGATTTTTCAGATAATTATCTATTTATCTTGTTTTATTGATTTATCACCGACATCAGGTATACGGTCTGGCAATGGGCCGTTTGAATAGTTAGGCGGTCTATCGATAGACCATTTTTCAATCCAGGGTCCTATGCCGGATCAGTCGGTCTGTTCTTTGGGACAAGTGGCTTTATTTATCTGTTTATTAATTTCCACCGACAGCTTATAGGCGGTCTAGCATTGGACTATTTATAAGTGTAGGCGGCCCATCGAGCGACTGCTTATAAGGCCGAGAATCTTGGGCTGGTTGGCTTTTCTCTTTCCATCCGTGGTTAAGTTAGCTGCTTCATCCTCAAATTTCTCCCCGAGTTCTCAGCCAATATCGATGCCGTTTGATCCTGGTGAAAATTGGAAGTTTTATCTACATTTTATCCTAAAGAATCTCGACCTAATTCTTGCGGGAAGACCCTAAACTTGGAGCTGACATTCAAGGGTCTATAAATAGGACCCTTGGCCCAAGCTTGCGGAGGGGGGAGATCTAGCGTTTACGTCGAAGTGCTGCCGAGTTCTTGAGCGGATCTCAGCTAGGGAGGAAGGCTCCCTACATCCATTTGAGCCTTCGATTTAGGGAGTAGTAGTTCCATTAGTGTTTTGATTTAAGTGTTTGATCATTTGTTTAGCATTGCATGCTCATTCCGCTTTCATTTGCACCTACATTTTCCACTGTCATTCTCTCATCCTTTCACATTCCTACTATTTTTGTGCCCCATAGGGGTTAAAAACCCAACCCCCCAAGTATCCCCCATTCCATTATGTGCTTAGTTTTCCATTCATTCGCATAGATACTACACTTCATAAAACTAATTTGGGTTGTGTTTTCTGGTTATTTACTGTGTCTTGCAGGTCAACATGAGTCTTAGCACGAGGCCCATCCCCTCTGGCCGGCTGGAAGGGGTGGAGGATCAAGCTCCATGACTTGGAACTTGGCAGCATTGCACGGTTCATTTCTGACCGTATACAGGAGTAAGCGGTCTTCTTCAGACCGTTCATTTCCTTCCTGTGGCCTATCACGAACCGTTTGAGTCCCAGCCAGGTCTTCATCCCGCGTTCCTCCTCAGCGCTGTACGCGGCCTATCAAGCGGCCTTTTACATTATTTAGCAGTCTCCAGTAGGCCATCTTCATCCCATATCAGCGCTGCATCATTGGCGAGTGCTTCATCCGTCTCCCATTTCCAAGGTACGAGATGCCCTCTCCTTGCACTTAGTGACTTGGTGGCGATCACGATTTATTCACACCCCTTTTCCTCCATCGTTATTTTTTATTCCATATCTTGGTGTGTAAAGAAGGAAAAGGAGTGAAAGAAAAGAAAAGGAAAAAATATCTACAGTATTCTTGAGGCTATCAACTTCCTATTTTAATCCATCCACATCTTCACAATCACTTATGGCCACAAATTTTCCTTTTTCTAAAACCAACAATCTTTCAGAAATGGCCGTGTTCAATTTCTTCATTTTCTCATTTTCTTTCATAAGCTTCTCATCGCGAATGAGTTCATCTATCAAGGTTTGATCATTGGCCATTGAGTTTACCTTTTCTTTCAGCTCTTTATTTTCATTTCTTAAGGAGTAAATTTGATCTTTATGAAATTCAATGTCGAACACATGAGTCTCAATCAATTCCTCTAAATGTGAGCATTTTTTACAGAAGGAATCACAGTTGTTTTGTTCAACCTTCCTTTTCAATTTTTTATTCAAAGATTTTAGCTTCTTATGTTTACTTGCAAGCTCACTGTATGCATCCAATAGCTCATCAAGAGATATATTTTCAGAATCTGAATTTACCTCCGATGGTGATCCATTCTGCTAATCACTACCGTGATCACTCATACCTGCAATAAGACATTTGTCCTCATTCTCTTCATGGAAGCCGGCTAAGCCATCCAGTATATCCTTTGCAGAACTGCAGCTGAAGACAAAGGGAAATCTATTAGAATTAATTGCAGTAGTGAGCAAGTTTAGAACTAAGCAATTTTGATCATGTTTAGACTCATAATCTGTAGTTCAAACTGATTCGTCTTCAGGCAACTCATAAGGACCATGTGAGATAAGCTTCCATAGCTTAGGGTCACATGAGTTGTCAAGACTGCGCATTCTTCCTAACCACAACTCGAAGTTAGAACCATCAAACACAGGTGGAGAATCCATAGTGAACACTTCGGTAGCCATTGGTCCAGATCTTGCTATAGATCGTTAGATCTATGAAAATTAGAGCCTTAGCTCTGATACCAATTGAAGTCTCGGATTAATGACACCCAAGAGGGGAGGGGTGAATTGGGTGATTACAAATTTTAGAAAACGTTTAACCGATTTAAGAGGATATGATAAAACATCAACAGAAAAGATCAGATCTATCAATTTATAAAAACATCAACAGAGAAGATCAGATTTATTAAATTATAAATTAGATCTATCAAAATCTATCGCCATGATAGTTCTTCGGTACTAGGCGGAGGTATAAATCCGAAGATCCTGCTCACACAAGGTGTTATCATCCTGACAGGATTGCCCTTGTCAATTCAAACCCACCTTTAAATATACCAAATATCTATTACTGAAATTATCGATTATGCTAGATCTAAAAGTTCAAATGCGGAAGAATAATAAACATAAACGATCACACTGAATGGGGGTAGAAGAAATGGTCCAAACCATACACTAGAGAATGATTTTAAGGTGGTTCGGATGCAACGTCGGCAACCTACGTCCACCCCTCACCAAAACCCGGTGAGGCTTCACTACTGGAATACTAGCACAGGGATGAATCCCTAACACGGAGCCAAACTCCAACAACACGCAGGTCGATGCCTGTAGACACACGGGCAACAAACCCCAACACATATACACACACACGGAGACATAGTCTCCAACACGATCCAATGACTATATCTACAATGCACACACACGCGGTGCAGCAAACACAGCACAAACTATTGATCTGAAAAGATCCTCACACACAAACATGTGGATCTGGGTAAATCCACACACATAAATCCACACACACACAAGTGTAGATCTGAAACGTTCCACACACACACACACACACACACAAATGTAGATCTGAAACGATCCACACACACACACACACACAAGTGTAGATCTGAAACGATCCACACACACACACTGATGCTCAAAGATTTAGAAGATTACACACATGAAGCTCAAGAAATTTAGAAGAAGAAACATAAATGAAAAACTTCTGATTTAGGCTCCCCCTGAGTAGATGATGCAGATTCTGGATGAAGCTTGCTTCTCCACTTCATTTTCAGTTGATTGGCTTCAGATTGATCTTGAAAAGTTTGAGGTTTGATGAAGAACTTCTAGACGGATCACTGTTCACAGAGGTGTTGTAGCAGCTCTCTTTTTCCCTTTGGTAGCCTTCTTTTGATCACTTTGAGCCATTAGGGTTTCGTGGCCAAAGAGTTGTTTTTATAAGACCTAAGATGGTCAAGGGACAAGCTAGGAACCAGATCCATGATTTTAGGCAAGTTGGGAGGCTTTTAGACCAAAAAGTCCAAGAAGGAGGGTTTGAACATGTTCATGAAATAAAGTCAACAAAGGGGGCTTCGAAGGGTTCAATCGACCGAAATGTCCAGTCGGTTGACCGAACTCTATGATTTCTGCAAGTTTTCATTATTGGGAGAATCGATCGACCGAACTTACCCCATCGGTCGACCGAACTCTGTAATTTCTCAGAGTTCTGCTTGCTGGTAATTTTGTTCGACCGAACTCAACCCATTGGTCGACCGAAATCTGGACTTCCTGCAAAATAGATTTGTTAGCCCAAGAAAACATATCTATATAATCAACCATTGGATTGAACATATGTTTGCATCTATGTGAAGTCCGTTTGAACTCTGATTATGCATTTTGAAGACTTGAGCATTTGAGGCATTTGATATGATGGAGTTTAGCTTTAATTGCATTCTAGTGTTCGACCTTAATCTAGTATGCACAACGTGAGAGGGAAAATACATCCAGGGTTTTGTTATCATCAAAATCACTTGGAGAGACTCAACAGGTATGACCTAGACCTTCCGTCTAAGTCAGAGAAATATGTTCCCTTGCATTGGTACAATCCCAGTACCAATGATACCATGAACTCGACACCCATGGCCTTTTGGTCTTAACCGATGGGTATGGCCTAGACCTTTCGGCGAAGTCAGAGAAACCTGATCCCTTGCATTAGTACAATCCGAGTACCGATGATACCGTTAACCCAGCACCGATGACCTTTTCGTCTTAGCCGAGGGGTATGACCTAGACCTTCTGTCTAAGTCAGAGAAACATGATCCCTTGGATTAGTATAATCCCAGTACCGATGATACCTTTAACTCGGCATCTATGACCCTTCAGTCTTAGCCGAGAGATATGATGTAGACCTTTCGTTTAAGTCAGAGAAACCCGATCTCCTTTGTCATGCACCGAGATATATGTGTACATCAGAAGTTACTCGGGGAAACGTGGATAGTCGGCAATACGCCTCAAGCTAGTAACATAATCAGTGCACAAATCATTTACACATAAGATGAATGCATAATAATTGACCAAAAATCCAACTTTTATTAATAATAATCAAAAGTACATGAATATTTGACTCTCTTTTGACGTAATGACAACTAGACTCAATAAAAATGAAAATTACATAGTATGACTCAAATAAATAAAAA
Organism: Amorphophallus konjac; assembly: GCA_022559845.1. NCBI lineage: Eukaryota > Viridiplantae > Streptophyta > Magnoliopsida > Alismatales > Araceae > Amorphophallus > Amorphophallus konjac. The sequence goes on from CM040118.1 coordinate 209,576,804, forward strand.
TTACAAGATGTGACTCTAGACTACTTAAAGACTCATGACACTCTAAGTCTTCTCTCATGCCTTTAATTATCACTCTCGGACCCATCACTAGCATAGTCCGAATTCGACTCACTTGAATTTCTCGAAAAGATTTGAAAAGTAGGTATGAGCACACTTGCCCAGTAGGTATCTTCGTATCAACATGAAGGCAATGTTCAAATGATTAGCATTTTAGCTCTAGGAAGTAAGATAAGGAAAAATGCGATACTCATACGCATAAAACCAACGTAACATAACCACATGATATGACTAAGGTAAGAGATTTGAGAAGATATACGATCATGATCAAGCAAGAGTGTAACATGGCCTTTCATGTAACAAGAACGCACTTGCATGTAACGAGATGGTACTTTTCATAACCATAACGGCTATGCACTAGAAAGTCATGTAACAAGCATGTAATAATTTCTTGATAGTCCTTGTTGTTTTAACCCATTTATAAAAAAGTACTCCTGGCGTAATACGATGCCAGTGTTCATCATACCGCATGGTTTATAGCATATTTCTGGCAATCAGCCGAGAGGGCTAGAGTCGAGCCCTTGAACACAATCAGTGCCCGATCTGTATTTTCAAGTTATAAATCAAGCTACTTCCATGAGATATAACAATAAAGTATGGCCCAAATGTAACAAGTTAAACAATAAGCTTATGACAACAAGATCAAGGTAAGAACGTACCCAATATGATCATGAGAGTTCAAAGACTGAATTAAAGACAAGGTTACACCATGGAAAGAAATCGGCAGCATAACGATACATTCTTTATCTTCCGTAATTTATTAGTTATCCATTTGAACAAGGTTTTAGGTTCCCTATGATCAAAAGACCATCTAGGAACTTAGGAAAATCAACCCCTGGGTCAAACCCTGGGCTAAGAACACTTGATACAGAAACAATCAGGCCTGGACCGTTTTCTTCATATAGCGGTCTTAGCCTGGCAACAACCAAGAGGTAGCGGTCCTGGGATGGCCGCAACTAGACAGAGTCGACGCCAGAAAGAAAGAAGGGTCGATGTAGTGAAAACTCTGGGAGATAGCGGTCATGGGAAGGCCGCTAGCTGACAATAGCGGTCTCCTTGATGTCCGCTACTAGCCAAGACCAATAAAAACACCTGTCATGTGAGTGATTTCTAGACAATTTGACTTTGAGGGAACAACTAGCTCGGCATCCTAGTGGGAATCCCAAGCTCGCGAAGACTTATGGAGGCCTTGAAACATGATCCCCTAGTCTGATAGAAGGAATACCCGGTGGGGAGGTTCACAAGTCCAAGAGGTGTTCCTATCACGTGCAAGTGTAACTAATAGTCACATACCGGGATATGAGCTATGTACTTAACCAGAAAGACAGTAGATGAGAGTGAAATGCGTGAAATAACGATCAACACATCACAATAAACATTGTTCTATGAGCATAGAGAAAATGATTTAAATACAAACTATAGGAGTTTTGGCATGAAATTATCATAGGATTAAAATAAGTATTTAAAACATGTAAGACATGCAATCTATCAAGGATGATGCACAATATAACCAATATCACTAATATGCAATCAAAACTAGGAATAAAACTTATTTACCAAGGCTTACCATGTATTTAATAGGGTTGATCTGCGCACTGTTTAGAGTTAACAGAGTGCAGGTCATAGAAACATAGTAGTGGTCCGGACATGGCCGCTATATTTAAATAGCAGTCTATCGGGCGACCGCTCTCAGGAAATAGCGGTCTTTCTTTAGACCGCCTTCTGTCTCTCAGGCATAAGGTAAAACCCCGTGTGGGTAGGCCTATTTTAAGGCAATAGATAAATGGAAACCATGCTAAATAGAGGGATAAGACATGATAGATCATAAGAAATGCATGGGGATGCATGGTTTACATGAATTAAGTCAAAAATATTTACTTTTCTTATTAAAGGCATGGTTCATGCATGCAGTGATAACCCAGATACGTAGTCAAAATAAAACATCAAATTCCCTAAGTACAGTGCATGAAATTACTAGAACCCAAAGGGATTTTATCCCTAACATGTTAATTCAGCCATCCATGAGATAACCTACCTCTGGAAGTACTCCTCAAGATTGAATTTTTGACTGGAAGTCGTTGTTGGCTCCTGCGCATCCTGCGTGGAACCGCCTATTTCCTGGCCTTCTAACTCTTCTACCTCTCGTCCTAAGTTCATGAAATTTGTAGGATAGGTAGAAGATACAAAGGACAACAATACGTTCTAAAGATACAACTCGAACTAACCTCGCCTAGAGCATCTAATTTCCTCCTCTTCATTGGACGATTGCACTGTTTCCTGTGCAGATGGCAGCAAAGCAGTAACTCCTGGGGCTTCTAGATCCTTAAAGACTCGACTTCCTAGCACGAAAATTGGAGGGATGTTAGACAATATAAAAGAGAACAAAATTTTCAAAAGGCATTACCTGAGATAATGTCACCTTACCTTCGAAAAATGTGATCCAACATTAGGGTTCACGTGGGTTGAAATTGGGTCTATTTATATGGTTTGAGTTAGGGTTACTAGATTATGTCAAAATAGAATCCTATTTTGGGCTCCAATCAATCCTTAAGATTCCTAGACACGATTCCTTAGAAGATAGCTTTTATCTAAGGCGATTGGGGCATGAAAAATCCAATCTTTTCACGTCTCTCATTGTTGCATTCCCGGAAGCTGGTAGCGGTCAGTCTGAGACCGCTATATGGAGGTAGCGGTCGCGCAATAGACCGTTATCATCCAGGGCACCAGAAATTTGGATTTCAATCAAATTCCTCTACAGTTATCCTCTAAATTATCTAATTTAAATTGGGGGATTTTCTTAGGACGGTTCTAGAATTGAGCTTGGGCTTATTGGATTTAGGAATTGCTCTATGGGCCGGATTTAAGTGGGCCAAAGGGATTGGTTATCAATTGGTCTTCCAATTTGATTTAATTAACCCAAAATGCATTTAAAAGCCCATTAATGCCTAATAATTCCTATTTAATTGCTAATTAATCCCAAAAAATTCTAAATTTTCCAAGGGTGTTACACCCTCCCCCACTTAAAGAGAATTTGGTCCCAAAATTCAACATATGGATCTACGGAGAGTGTATTGTACTTACAATTGAATAGTTCGGGGAATGGTTTACGCATCACTTCTTCTGTTTCCCATGTGGCTTCTTGATCCAAGCACTTATTCCATCGGACCTTTACCATGGGAATAGTCTTGTTGCGAAGCTAACGTACCTCTCGATCAAGTATTTTGAGTGGCCTTTGTTCGTACGTCAGATCCTTCTATATCACCAGATCCTCATGACTTATAATATGAAAAGGGTCATAGACGTACCTCTTGAGCATGGATATATGAAATACGTCATGGATGCTAGACAATTATGGAGGCAACGACAATCAATAAGCAACCTCGCCAACCCTTTCGAGAATTCCAAAAGGGCCAACGAATCACGGGGTAAACTTGCCATTAATGCCAAATCTTCGAATTCCTCGACCTGGGGAAACCTTGAGATATACATGATCTCCCACTTGAAACTTCAGGTCTCTTCTCCTAATATCAGCATAAGTCTTTTGTCTATCCTGAGCCATCTGGAGTCTTTCTTTGATCAGCTTCACTTTTTTTGTCATATCCCGAACAATATTAGGGCCTAAAAGTTGTCTTTCTCCAACCTCATCCCAACATATATGTGAACGACAACTCCTACCATACAGTGCCTCGAACGGTGCCATTTGAAGGCTAGATTAATTGGTAGCTATTATTGTAGGCAAACTCCACTAGAGGCAAATAGTCGTGCCAACTTTCACCAAAATCAATTGCACAGGCCTTGAGCATATCTTCCACCACATGATTGGTTCTTTCAGTTTGACCATCGATTTGTGGATGAAATGCAGTACTAAAATTCAACCGGGTCCCTAATGAATGTTATAGACCCTTCCAGAATTGAGACGTGAATCGAGGGTCTCGATCATATATAATAGTGACAGGGACTCCATGTAATCTCACAATTTCCTTCATATACAAGGCAGCCAAAATATCCACAGACCATCGACTTTTAATAGGTAGAAAGTGAGCCGATTTGGTCAAGCGATCAATAATCAGCGATATACCATCATGTCCTCCTCTTGACCTAGGTAGGCCCATGATGAAATCCATCCTTACACTCTCTCATTTTTACTCGGGGATCTCTAAAGGATGTAACTTTCCAGCGGGCTTTTGATGTTCTGCCTTAACTTGTTGGCAAGTAAGGCAGCGTGATACGTAGTCTGCCACTTCTCTTTTCATATTGGGCCACCAAAAATTTCTTTTAAGATCTTGGTACATCTTGGTAGCACTAGGGTGAATGGCATACCTTGATTTATGTGCTTCGTCCATAACCTGCTTTTTAGTATTGACATGATTCGGTATGCAAATTTGACCTCGAAATAGCAACCTTATGTTAGTTGCCATAGAGAAGTCTGGCCATTGATCAACATCATCCTTGATTTCCATCAGTGTGGGGTCATTCTCTTGCAACTTGATCAGGTCTTCCATGAATGTAGGTTGTGGCCGGATATTGGCAATAAAACACTCTTCTTTCTCTGCATTAATATCTAGATTTGACTGGGCAAATTTAACAATAAGATTAGTCATATCATTCATAAGACTTGATAACATTCCTATTGATTTTCTGCTGAGTGCATCAGCTACCACATTTGTCTTGCCTGGATGGTATTGGATGCCGAAGTTGAAATCCTTGAGATATTCCGGCCATCTCATTTGCCTCATATTAACTCCTTTTGAGATAAGATACTTCAGACTTTTGTGGTCTGAATACACCGTAAACTTCTCCCCATAAAGATAATGATGCAAAATTTTTAGAGCAAATATAACGACAGCTGGCTCCAGATCATGAACCAGATAATTTTCCTCATGTCGCTTTAGTTGTCTCGAGACATAGCAAATCACCTTTCCATTTTGCATAAGGATGCACCCAAGGCCAATGCCTGATGCATCCGTGTATACTTCAAACCCTCCGCCTTCAACAGGTAGTACCAGAATGGGTGCGGTGGTGAGATGTTCGTTGAGAGTCAAGAAAGTCTCCTCACACTCTGTGGTCCATACAAACGAATTTTCATTTCTAGTAAGCCTTGTTAGAGGGATGGCGATTTTGGAAAAATCCTTGATAAACCGTATATAGTAACGAGCCAGACCAATAAAACTTCTTATTTCAGATATAGTCGTTGGTCGGTTCCAGTTCCTGACAGCTTCTACCTTAGAAGGATCTACCGCAATACCTTCTTTGGAGATAACATGGCCAAGGAAGGAGACTTCCTTCAACCAAAAATCACATTTATTTAACTTTGCATATAGTTGATGTTCCCTTAATGTTTGCATGGCAATTCTCAAATGTTTCTCATATTCTTCCTTTGTCTTGGAATATATAAGGATGTCATCAATGAATACGACCACAAATCGGTTAAGATATGGCCTGAAAATATTATTCATGAGTTGCATAAATGTTGCAGGGGCGTTGGTTTACCTGAACGGCATAACCACAAACTCATAATGTCTGTATCAACTTCAGAAAGCCGTCTTGCGAATGTCCTCCTCCTTAATCTTCAATTGATGGTAACAAGACCTGAGGTCAGTCTTGGAGAATACTCCGGAATGGAGATCTGGTCGAATAGCTCATCAATACGCGGCAGTGGGTACTTATTTTTGATGGTAAGTTGATGTAACTGTTGGTAATCAATGCATAGCCTGAGAGATCCATCCTTCTTCCTGACAAATAGAACTGCCGCACCCTAGGGGGATGTGCTTGGTCGAATGAAGCCTTTCTCCAGCAACTCTTGAAGTTGCTTGTTCAGTTCTTTGAGCTTCGTGGGGGACATCCTCTAAGGGGCCTTTGACACAGGTGCTGCTCCGGGTGTAAGTTCAATAGAAAAATTGACTTCCCTTTTGGGTGGTAGACCATGTAAGTCAGAGGGAAAAACATCAGGGAATTCTTTTACGACGAGAATTTCTTCTATAAGGATTTCCTTGGACTCAGTAATGACTACAGAAGTAAGAAAAGCTTCACAATCTTACGAAAAGAGTTTGCAAGCGTGGAGAGAGGAAATAAGAGTAGGGTGTTTTTTATATTTGATTCAAAGGAAATAGAATTTTGGAAGATTGGGTTTAAGGAAAGAAATTCTCCTATTGCAACAATTGATCTCGGCATAGTGTTCGACAAGCCAATCGATGCCTAGAATAGCATCATAACCTTCCATGTTAAGGCATACTAAGTTTGCGGGGTGGTTATGGCCTTCTATTGTTACCTCACTATCTGGGTAGTAAGTTGTTAATTTAGTTCCCAGACCTAAGGATGTACTTATGGCTGTTATGTCCTTGCGGTTTTGATGTTGTTCAACACCATGAGTCATTAACATTTTATGGTTTTGATGCTTTCCAACACTCTGGGTCATTAATATTCTCATCCCCTAATTGCTGACATTGACTGATATTCTCAAGAAAGATAAGCCAAATACGTCATAAGGGATGGCAAAATAACGCGCCCAAGTCACCTCAAAGAATCTGTCCGAAGAAGCTCACTAAGACGTGTCGACACCTTGTCCCAATGTGTCGACACTATGGTCTTCTAGAGAGCATTGAAGACAGGAGTCCTTAAAGGAAGTGTCGACACCTTGTACCAGGAGGTCGACACTATGGTCTTCCAGAGAGCGTTATATTGGCAGTTTTCCTAAGACGTGTCGACACCTTGTCCTAGCGTGTCGACACTACGGTCTTCCAGAGAGCGTTATATTGGCATTTTTCCTAAGATGTGTCGACACCTTGTCCCAACGTGTCGACACTATGGTCTTCCAGAGAGCGTTATATTGGCAGTTTTCCTAAGACGTGTCGACACCTTGTCCCAACATGTCGACACTATGGTCTTCCAGAGAGTGTTGAAGACAGGATTCGCTAAGACATGTTAGCACATCCTTTACAGGAGGTCGACACTATGGTTCTTCCAGAAGCCTTTTAAGCTGTTCTTTCAAACACAGATAATCCAGGGAATATAGATATGAACAGTAAATCACCAAAAACATGGATTTTGGGGTCTGGAGCAACTCCCAAGGTCAGACATGTGACTCATCCATCATCACCATATTTGAAATGACTTTTTGGTGGCAGCTGTGACAGAGTTCAATTATAGAAAATGTCACACCACCTATTGTTGGAAGCCAATGGGAGATGATCCTAGGAAGGTACAACAAGCATAGAAGTGACCTGAGCCAATGAGGAAGTAGTCTGCTGGATACTGTCCAAAAGGATCATTTAATGCTCAGATTTGGAAAAAAAGCGGATAGGAGTTTTAGAGGGAAAGTTCCCTCTGTAGGGCCAGCTGTGTGACGTAATCCCATGCACACAAGGAACCGCGTAGGCTCCAAAAAGGGGAGGGGAGCTGTTACTGTTGAGGCAGAGGACGGACAGACTAAAAGAGGAAGAAGAAGCTACTGCTGCTACCGCTGCTGGCGCACCCTAGAGAAGAAGAAGAAATCTAAGCCAGCTGCGTCCAGAACAAGAAGAGAAGAAGAAAGAAGAAGGAGAACAGCCCAAGGCCATTGATTGAAGATCTGAAGTTGATCGCAAGCTTCTCTTCCACCTGCTCTTCATCATGCAAGGAAAAACCATTGTGAAGGAAGCAAGGGTTCTGCAAGCAGCCGTTCAAGCTCTCAATCTCTCAGACAGAAACCCTTCTCACGGCCTGAGTTTCACTAACTTTGTCTAGAGTTTTCTATTGTTTTTTTTCATTTGTTCTTATCACAAACTATGAACCGTCCCTACCAGTGTTGTAGGAAGACAGAAGGAGGTGTTCTCCAGTCTGTAGGAGTACTTTTCATAACCATAACGGCTATGCACTAGAAAGTCATGTAACAAGCATGTAATAATTTCTTGATAGTCCTTGTTGTTTTAACCCATTTATAAAAAAGTACTCCCGGCGTAATATGATGCTAGTGTTCATCATACCGCATGGTTTATAGCATATTTCCGGCAATCAGCCGAGAGTGCTAGAGTCGAGCCATTGGACACAATCAGTGCCCGATCTGCATTTTCAAGTTATAAATCAAGCTACTTTCATGAGATATAACAAAAAAGTATGGCCAAAATGTAACAAGTTAAACAATAAGCTTATGACAACAAGATCAAGGTAAGCGTACCCAATATGATCATGAGAGTTCAAAGACTGAATTAAAGACAAGGTTACACCATGGAAAGAAATCGGCAGCATAACGATACATTCTTTATCTTCCGTAATTTATTAGTTATCCATTTGAACAAGGTTTTGGGTTCCCTATGATCAAAAGACCATCTAGAAACATAGGAAAATCAACCCCTGGGTCAAACCCCGGGTTAAGAACACTTGATACAGAAATAATCATGCCCGGACCGTTTTCTTCAGATAGCGGTCTTAGCCTAGCAACAACCAAGAGGTAGCGGTCCTGGGATGGCCGCAACTAGACAGAGTCGACGCCAGAAAGAAAGAAGGGTCGACGTAGTGAAAACTCTGGGAGATAGCGGTCATGGGAAGGCCGCTAGCTGATAATAGCGGTCTCCTTGATGGCCGCTACTAGCCAAGACCCATAAAAACACCGGTCATGTGAGTGATTTCTAGACAATTCGACTTTGAGGGAACAACTAGCTCGGCATCCTAGTGGGAATCCCAAGCTCGTGAAGACTTGTGGAGGCCTTGAAACATGATCCCCTAGTCTGACAGAAGAAATATCCGGCGGAGAGGTTCACAAGTCCAAGAGGTGTTCCTATCATGTTCAAGTGTAACTAATAGTCACACACCGGGATATGAGCTATGTACTTAACCAGAAAGACAGTAGATGAGAGTGAAAAGCGTGAAACAACGATCAACACATCACAATAAACATTGTTCTATGAGCATAGAGAAAATGATTTAAATACAAACTATAGGAGTTTTGGCATGAAATTATCATAAGATTAAAATAAGCATTTAAAACATGTAAGACATGCAATCTATCAAGGATGATGCACAATATAACCAATATCACTAATATGTAGTCAAAACTAGGAATAAAACTTATTTACCTAGGCTTACCATGTATTTAATAGGGCTGATCTGCGCACTGTTTAGAGTTAACAGACTGCAGGTCACAGAAACATAGTAGTGGTCCGGACATGGCCGCTATATTTAAATAGTAGTCTATCGGGCGGCCACTCTCAGGAAATAGCAGTCTTTCTTTAGACCGCCTTCTGTCTCTCAAGCAGAAGGTAAAACCCCGTGGGTAGGCCTATTTTAAGGCAATAGATAAATGGAAACCATACTAAATAGAGGGATAAGACTTGAAAGATCATAAGAAATGCATGGGGATGCATGGTTTACATGAATTAAGTCAAAAATATTTACTTTTCTTATTAAAGGCATGGTTCATGCATGCAGTGATAACCTAGATATGTAGTCAAAATAAAACATCAAATTCCCTAAGTACAGTGCATGAAATTACTAGAACCCAAAGGGATTTTATCCCTAACATGTTAATTCAGCCTTCCATGAGATAACCTACCTTTGGAAGTATTCCTCAAGATTGAATTTTTGACTGGAAGTCGCTGTTGGCCCCTACGCATCCTGCGTGGAACCGCCTATTTCTTGGCCTTCTAACTCTTCCACCTCTCGTCCTAAGTTCATGAAATTTGTAGGATAGGTAGAAGATACAAAGGACAACAATAAGTTCTAAAGATACAACTCGAACTAACCTCATCTAGGGCTTCTAATTTCCTCTTCTTCCTTGGACGATCGCACTGTTTCCTGTGCAGATGGCAGCAAAATAGTAACTCCTGGGGCTTCTAGATCCTTAAAGACTCGACCTCCTAGCACGAAAATTGGAGGGATGTTAGACAATATAAAAGAGAACAAAATCTTCAAAAGGCATTACCTGAGATAATGTCTCCTTACCTTCGAAAAATGTGATCCAACATTAGGGTTCACGTGGGTCGAAATTGGGTCTATTTATAGGGTTTGAGTTAGGGTTACTAGATTATGTCAAAATAAAATCCTATTTTGGGCTCCAATCAATCCTTAAGATTCCTACACACGATTCCTTAGAAGATAGCTTTTATCTAAGGCGATTGGGGCATGAAAAATCCAATCTTTCCACGTCTCTCATTGTTGCATTCCCGAAAGCTGGTAGCGGTCAGTCTAAGACCGCTATATGGAGGTAGCGGTCGCGCAAAAGACCGTTATCATCCAGGGCGCCAGAAATTTGAATTTCAATCAAATTCCTCTACAATTATCCTCTAAATTATCTAATTTAAATTGGGGAATTTTCTTAGGACGGCTCTAGAATTGGGCTTGGCCTTATTGGATTTAGGAATTGCTCTATGGGCCTGATTTAAGTGGCCCAAAGGGATTGGTTATCAATTGGTCTTCCAATTTGATTTAATTAACCCAAAATGCATTTAAAAGCCCATTAATGCCTAATAATTCCTATTTAACTGCTAATTAATCCCAAAAAATTCTAAATTTTCCAAGGGTGTTACACCCTCCCCCACTTAAAGAGAATTTGGTCCCCAAATTCAACACATGGCTTTATGGAGAGTGTATTGTACTTACAATTGAATAGTTCGGGGAATGGTTTACGCATCGCTTCTTCTGTTTCGCATGTGGCTTCTTGATCCAAGCACTTATTCCATCAGACCTTTACCATGGGAATAGTCTTGTTGCGAAGCTAACGTACCTCTCGATCAAGTATTTTGAGTGGCCTTTGTTCGTACGTCAGATCCTTCTGTATCACCAGATCCTCATGACTTATAATATGAAAAGGGTCATAGACGTACCTCTTGAGCATGGATATATGAAATACGTCATGGATGCTAGACAATTATGGAGGCAACGACAATCAATAAGCAACCTTGCCAACCCTTTCAAGAATTTCAAAAGGGCCAATGAATCACGGGGTAAACTTGCCTTTAATGCCAAATCTGTGAATTCCTCGACATGGGGAAACATTGAGATATACATGATCTCTCACTTGAAACTTTAGGTCTCTTCTTCTAATATCAGCATAAGTCTTTTGTCTATCCTGAGCCATCTGGAGTCTTTCTTTGATCAGCTTCACTTTTTCTGTCATATCCCGAACAATATCAGGGCCTAAAAGTTGTCTTTCTCCAACCTCATCCCAACATATATGTGAACGACAACTCCTACCATACAGTGCCTCGAACGGTGCCATTTGAAGGCTAGATTAATTGGTAGCTATTATTGTAGGCAAACTCCACTAGAGGCAAATAGTCGTGCCAACTTCCACCAAAATCAATTGCACAGGCCTTGAGCATATCTTCCACCACATGATTGGTTCTTTCAGTTTGACCATCGATTTGTGGATGAAATGCAGTACTGAAATTCAACCGGGTCCCTAATGAATGTTGTAGACCCTTCCAGAATTGAGACGTGAATCGAGGGTCTCGATCATATATAATAGTGACAGGGACTCCATGTAGTCTCACAATTTCCTTCATATACAAGGCAGCCAAAATATCCACAGACCATCGACTTTTAATAGGTAGAAAGTGAGCCGATTTGGTCAAGCGATCAATAATCAGCGATATACCATCATGTCCTCCTCTTGACCTAGGTAGGCCCATGATGAAATCCATCCTTACACTCTCTCATTTTTACTCGGGAATCTCTAAGGGATGTAACTTTCCAGCGGGCTTTTGATGTTCTGCCTTAACTTGTTGGCAAGTAAGGCAGCGTGATACGTAGTCTGCCACTTCTCTTTTCATATTGGGCCACCAAAAATTTCTTTTAAGATCTTGGTACATCTTGGTAGCACTAGGGTGAATGGCATACCTTGATTTATGTGCTTCGTCCATAACCTACTTTTTAGTATTGACATGATCCGATATGCAAATTTGACCTCGAAATAGCAACCTTATGTTAGTTGCCAAAGAGAAGTATGGCCATTGATCAACATCATCCTTGATTTCCATCAGTGTGGGGTCATTCTCTTGCAACTTGATCAGGTCTTCCATGAATGTAGGTTGTGGCCGGATATTGGTAATAAAACACTCTTCTTTCTCTGCATTAATATCTAGATTTAACTGGGTAAATTTAACAATAAGATTAGTCATATCTTTCATAAGACTTGATAACATTTCTATTGATTTTCTGCTGAGTGCGTCGGCTACAACATTTGTCTTGCCTAGATGGTATTGGATGCCGAAGTTAAAATCCTTGAGATATTCCGGCCATCTCATTTACCTCATATTAACTCCTTTTGAGATAAAAGATACTTCAGACTTTTGTGGCCTAAATACACCGTAAACTTATTCCCATAAAGATAATGATGCAAAATTTTTAGAGCAAATATAACGACAGCTGGCTCCAGATCATGAACCGGATAATTTAAATTGGGGAATTTTCTTAGGACGGTTCTAGAATTGGGCTTGGCCTTATTGGATTTAGGAATTGCTCTGTGGGCCTGATTTAAGTGGCCCAAAGGGATTGGTTATCAATTGGTCTTCCAATTTGATTTAATTAACCCAAAATGCATTTAAAAGCCCATTAATGCCTAATAATTCCTATTTAATTGCTAATTAATCCCAAAAAATTCTAAATTTTCCAAGGGTGTTACACCCTTCCCCACTTAAAGAGAATTAGGTCCCCAAATTCAACACATGGCTTTACGGAGAGTGTATTGTACTTACAATTGAATAGTTCGGGGAATGGTTTACGAATCACTTCTTCTGTTTCCCATGTGGCTTCTTGATCTAAGCACTTATTCCATCGGACCATTACCATGGGAATGGTCTTGTTGCGAAGCTAACGTACCTCTCGATCAAGTATTTTGAGTGGCCTTTGTTCGTACGTCAGATCCTTCTATATCACCAGATCCTCATGACTTATAATATGAAAAGGGTCATAGACGTACCTCTTGAGCATGGATATATGAAATACGTCATGGATGCTAGACAATTATGGAGGCAACGACAATCAATAAGCAACCTCGCCAACCCTTTCAAGAATTCCAAAAGGGCCAACGAATCACGGGGTAAACTTGCCATTAATGCCAAATCTTCGAATTCCTCGACCTGGGGAAACCTTGAGATATACATGATCTCCCACTTGAAACTTCAGGTCTCTTCTCCTAATATCAGCATAAGTCTTTTGTCTATCCTGAGCCATCTGGAGTCTTTCTTTGATCAGCTTCACTTTTTTTGTCATATCCCGAACAATATTAGGGCCTAAAAGTTGTCTTTCTCCAACCTCATCCCAACATATATGTGAACGACAACTCCTACCATACAGTGCCTCGAACGGTGCCATTTGAAGGCTAGATTAATTGGTAGCTATTATTGTAGGCAAACTCCACTAGAGGCAAATAGTCGTGCCAACTTCCACCAAAATCAATTGCACAAGCCCTGAGCATATCTTCCACCACATGATTGGTTCTTTCAGTTTGACCATCGATTTGTGGATGAAATGCAGTACTAAAATTCAACCGGGTCCCTAATGAATGTTATAGACCCTTCCAGAATTGAGACGTGAATCGAGGGTCTCGATCATATATAATAGTGACAGGGACTCCATGTAATCTCACAATTTCCTTCATATACAAGGCAGCCAAAATATCCACAGACCATCGACTTTTAATAGGTAGAAAGTGAGCCGATTTGGTCAAGCGATCAATAATCAGCGATATACCATCATGTCCTCCTCTTGACCTAGGTAGGCCCATGATGAAATCCATCCTTACACTCTCTCATTTTTACTCGGGGATCTCTAAAGGATGTAACTTTCCAGCGGGCTTTTGATGTTCTGCCTTAACTTGTTGGCAAGTAAGGCAGCGTGATACGTAGTCTGCCACTTCTCTTTTCATATTGGGCCACCAAAAATTTCTTTTAAGATCTTGGTACATCTTGGTAGCACTATGGTGAATGGCATACCTTGATTTATGTGCTTCGTCCATAACCTGCTTTTTAGTATTGACATGATTCGGTATGCAAATTTGACCTCGAAATAGCAACCTTATGTTAGTTGCCATAGAGAAGTCTGGCCATTGATCAACATCATCCTTGATTTCCATCAGTGTGGGGTCATTCTCTTGCAACTTGATCAGGTCTTCCATGAATGTAGGTTGTGACCGGATATTGGCAATAAAACACTCTTCTTTCTCTGCATTAATATCTAGATTTGACTGGGCAAATTTAACAATAAGATTAGTCATATCATTCATAAGACTTGATAACATTCCTATTGATTTTCTGCTGAGTGCATCAGCTACCACATTTGTCTTGCCTGGATGGTATTGGATGCCGAAGTTGAAATCCTTGAGATATTCCGGCCATCTCATTTGCCTCATATTAACTCCTTTTGAGATAAGATACTTCAGACTTTTGTGGTCTGAATACACCGTAAACTTCTCACCATAAAGATAATGATGCAAAGTTTTTAGAGCAAATATAACAACAGCTGGCTCCAGATCATGAACCGGATAATTTTCCTCATGTCGCTTTAGTTGTCTCGAGGCATAGCAAATCACCTTTCCATTTTGCATAAGGATGCACCCAAGGCCAATGCCTGATGCATCCGTGTATACTTCAAACCCTCCGCCTTCAACAGGTAGTACCAGAATGGGTGCGGTGGTGAGATGTTCGTTGAGAGTCAAGAAAGTCTCCTCACACTCCGTGGTCCATACAAACGAATTTTCATTTCTAGTAAGCCTTGTTAGAGGGATGGCGATTTTGGAAAAATCCTTGATAAACCGTATATAGTAACGAGCCAGACCAATAAAACTTCTTATTTCAGATATAGTCGTTGGTCGGTTCCAGTTCCTGACAGCTTCTACCTTAGAAGGATCTACCGCAATACCTTCTTTGGAGATAACATGGCCAAGGAAGGAGACTTCCTTCAACCAGAAATCACATTTATTTAACTTTGCATATAGTTGATGTTCCCTTAATGTTTGCATGGCAATTCTCAAATGTTTCTCATGTTATTCCTTTGTCTTGGAATATATAAGGATGTCATCAATGAATACGACCACAAATCGGTTAAGATATGGCCTGAAAATATTATTCATGAGTTGCATAAATGCTGCAGGGGCGTTGGTTAACCTGAACGGCATAACCACAAACTCATAATGTATGTATCTACTTCGGAAAGCCGTCTTGCGAATGTCCTCCTCCTTAATCTTCAATTGATGGTAACAAGACCTAAGGACAATCTTGGAGAAATACTCCGCAATGGAGATCTGGTCGAATAGCTCATCAATACGCGACAGTGGGTACTTATTTTTGATGGTAAGTTGATGTAACTGCTGGTAATCAATGCATAGCCTGAGAGATCCATCCTTCTTCCTGACAAATAGAACTGCCGCACCCTAGGGGGATGTGCTTGGTCGAATGAAGCCTTTCTTCAACAACTCTTGAAGTTGCTTGTTCAGTTCTTTGTGCTCCGTGGGGGACATCCTGTAAGGGGCCTTTGACACAGGTGCTGCTCCGGGTGTAAGTTCAATAGAACAATTGACTTCCCTTTTGGGTGGTAGACCAGGTAAGTCAGAGGGAAAAACATCATGGAATTCTTTTACGATGATAATTTCTTCTATAAGGATTTCCTTGGACTCAGTAATGACTACAGAAGCAAGAAAAGCTTCACAACCTTACGAAATGAGTTTGCAAGCATGGAGAGAGGAAATAAGAGTAGGGTGTTTTTTTATATTTGATTGAAAGGAAAGAGAATTTTGGAAGATCAGGTTTATGGAAAGAAATTCTCCTATTGCAACAATTGATCTCGGCATAGTGTTCGACAAGCCAATCAATACCTAGAATAGCATCATAACCTTCCATGTTAAGGCATACTAAGTTTGCGGGGCGGTTATGGCCTTCTATTGTTAGCTCACTATCTGGGTTGTAAGTTGTTAATTTAGTTCCCAGACCTAAGGGTGTACTTTGGCTGTTATGTCCCTGCGGTTTTGATGTTGTTCAACACCATGAGTCATTGACATTTTATGGTTTTGATGCTTTCCAACACTCTGAGTAATTAATATTCTCATCCCCTAATTGCTAACATTGACTGATATTCTCATGACAGATAAGCCAAATACGTCACAAGGGATGGCAAAAGAACGCACCCAAGTCATCTCAAAGAATCTGTCCGAAGAAGCTCACTAAGATGTGTCGACACCTTATCCCAGCATGTCGACACTATGGTCTTCTAGAGAGCATTGAAGACAGGAGTCCTTAAAGGAAGTGTCAACACCTTGTACCAGGAGGTCGACACTATGGTCTTCCAGAGAGTGATATATTGGCAGTTTTCCTAAGACGTGTCGACACCTTGTCCCAGCGTGTCGACACTATGGTCTTCCAGAGAGCGTTATATTGGCATTTTTCCTAAGACGTGTCGACACCTTGTCCCAACATGTCGACACTATGGTCTTCCAGAGAGCGTTGAAGATAGGATTCCCTATGACATGTCGGCACATCCTTTACAGGAGGTCGACACTATGGTTCTTCCAGAAGCCTTTTAAGCTGTTCTTTCAAACACAGATAATCCAGGGAATATGAATATGAATAGTAAATCACCAAAAACATGGATTTTGGGGTCTGGAGCAACTCCCAAGGTCAGACATGTGACTCATCCATCATCACCATATTTGAAATGGCTTTTTGGTGGCAGCTGTGACAGAGTTCAATTATGGCAAATGTCACACCACCTGTTGTTGGCAGCCAATGGGAGATGATCCTAGGAAGGTACAACAAGCATAGAAGTGACCTGAGCCAATGAGGAAGCAGTCTGCTGGATACTGTCCACAAGGATCATTTAATGCTCAGATTTGGAAAAAAAGTGGATAGGAGTTTTAGAGGGAAAGTTCCCTCTGCAGGGCCAGCTGTGTGACGTAATCCCATGCACACAAGGAACCGCGTAGGCTCCAAAAAGAGTAGGGGAGTTGTTGCTGTTGAGGCAGAGGACAGACAGACTAAAAGAGGAAGAAGAAGCTGCTGCTGCTACCGCTGCTGGCGCACCCTAGAGAAGAAGAAGAAATCTAAGCCAGCTGCGTCCAGAACAAGAAGAGAAGAAGAAAGAAGAAGGAGAACATCCCAAGGCCATTGATTGAAGATCTGAAGTTGATCGCAAGCTTCTCTTCCACCTGCTCTTCATCCTGCAAGGAAAAGCCATTGTGAAGGAAGCAAGAGTTTTGCAAGCAGCCGTTCAAGCTCTTAATCTCTCAGACAGAAACCCTTCTCAAGGCCTGAGTTTCACTAACTTTGTCTGGAGTTTTCCATTGTTCTTTTTCATTTGTTCTTATCATATGAACCGTCCCTACCGGTGTTGTAGGAAGACAGAAGGAGGTGTTCTCCGGTCTGTGGTGTTTCAGTGCCTACCTGGTTCTGTAGGAAAACAGATAGAGGGCTTCTCTTGTCTATGGTTGGCCAATTGTGCCATTTGCTGTGTTTACAGCAGCATAGTGCGGTGGCACTAGTGAAGCCTCACTTGGTTTAAGTGAGGGGTGGACGTAGAACTCGGGTTTGATTTCGAACCGCCTAAAAATCCCTGTTCTTGTGGTTTGCATGTGCGTGATAGCCCTGCGCTAGATGCTTTCTTAGGCTCATTGTCTACTTACTCTTCATCATCTTGCGTATAGGTTCTCGTTTCATGTGCTAGTTATTTTATTCCGCTGTAATCTTTATTTATCTAGAAAAAGAGGGGTAGATCTATTCACCCCTCCCCTCTAGATTAGCCATTCTCACACAACACGTGATATCAGAGCCATACTCTCATGATGGAGTCCAACAACCTTGAGAGAAATGGTGGAATGGCGTCTAAGGGTCTCATGCCTAAAGGACATTATGTTAACAGACCGCCCTATGTCACTGGATCTAACTACCCTTATTGGAAAAATCGTATGCAGGTGTTCATCCGGGCCCAAGACTATGAGCTCTGGCGAGTTATTAGCAAGGCCCCCTACGAGCTTCCAGAAGATGAGGACGTCTGGACTAAGGAGCAGATTAGAAGATCCACAGTCAACTGGAGTGCCAAGCACATCATGTAGTGCTCTCTTCATCCAGTAGAGTTTTCAAAAGCATCAACCTATGCGATAGCCAAGGAGATGTGGAATCGCTTAGAGGTAATATATGAAGGCACATCTCAGGTGCGTGAAACCAAAGCCAACATCTTGATTTCTGAGTATCAAATGTTCAGAATGAAGCCTGAAGAGTCCATTCAAGATATTTATGCTCGTTTAACTACGCTCACAAATAGTCTAACTATTCTGGGAAAGAAATATATAGAGCAGGACATAGTGAGAAAATTTCTCCGGCCATTAACCCCGTCATGGCATACCAAGGCTACTGTGGTTTAAGAGTCCAGAGATCTATCAACCACTAAGGTAGAAGAGCCCATAGGGTCACTCATGACCTATGAGATTAACTTGAAGAACAAGGAGAAAGAAGTGACCAAGAAGAAGCCTTTCGCTCTAAAGGCTAGACCTAGCCGCCAAACTACCTCAGAGGAAGGTGAGACTTCTACTAGTGAGCAAGATGAGGATTAAGTGGCCATGCTCACACGTAAGTTTCGAAGTTTTCTGAGAAAAGAAGGTAAGGGCTTCATGAAAAGGAAGCCACAAGTAAAGAAAGGTTATAGGTCTAGTTCTGAAAATTTTAAGAAAGTTGACAAGATTATTTGTTACTCTTGCAACAAACTAGTACATGTCAAGACTGAGTGTCCTGAAAGAATGAAGAAGGATGGTCAATGGAAAGGGAAAAATAAGAACAAAGCCATGGTATGCATGTGGAGCGATGAGGAGAAGATGTCGATGAAACAAGCTCCACGGAGAAGGAAAAGGAAGACTTTTGCCTAATGGCCAAAGGAGACGAAGAATCCGAGGTAAATTCTCCTTTTGAGCACTTCACTGCTAGTGATTGGGAAGAAGCCTACATAGAACTTATGGATAAGTATGACATGTATAAGAAAGAAAACAAAGCCTTGAAAAAGAAAATTAACTCAACTATGCATGATCAAAGCATAAGTTATAAAATTGTCTCCCTGGAATCTGAAATTAAAGACTTAAAAAAATTGATTAAAGAGTTGGAAGATGGTAGAAAAGAAATGGCTGACTTAGAAGTTGAAAATGAAGACTTAAGAAATGAAATTGATGGAATAAAAATGAAGATGCAAAGTTATGAAAATGACAGCAAATTGTGTAATGAAAAATATGAAGCTGTTAAGCAAGTAAATTCTCAACTTCTTGAAAACATTGAAAAACAACAGAAAGAACTTAATGACAAATAACAATCCTTGGAAAAGTTTGTAGATGGTAGAGAAAACCTAGATGCATTGCTAGGTACAAAAATGAACTTCAACAAGGAAGGGTTGGGTTTTAATCCCACCAACAAAAAGCAACTTGGTTTGAAAACCGTCACCTTTGTAACCTCCACAAGTGCTTCCACCTCAAACACAAAACCCACCTAAAACTAAGAAAAATCCACCAACAAGGGAAAAGAAAAGGTTGAATCAGCTGAAGTGATAACTTCTGGAACTCCCAAGAAAATCTTTCAAAACAACCAGGTAGGTCAACCTCCTTCACAACATAGGTCTGCACATCCTCAAAATAGAAATGACATAGGCCAACACTTCACGCAGCCCAGGTCGACACGCCCGTGGTCATCACCCAATCATGCCGCTAGACACTACCCAACAGGTCGACACTCCACTTACAAGAGGTCGACTCTTCAACCAGATAGAAACTGTTATAACTGGAGAAACAGAGCACAGGTCGACACTCCAGTCACAGGAGGTCGACACACTAGTCAAACAGAGGCAGTTATGAGTCGGTAGCATAAAGAACAGGTCGACACTTCTACACACACAGGTCGACACCTTCGTATGGTTGGCCCTATTATGCCTCACACACATACCAGCCTAGTCAGGATCATTTTCCCATGAACCATACCACCTTCCATCAATTCAAAACAATGTATTAGAATCAAAAACAACCCTTTTCACACAACCATCACGAATCAAAAGGTAAGAAACAAAGGAAGAATGTGAAAATGAACAAAAAGAACAATAATATTGCAGCAAGCAAGAAAATCAAAAATGAAAAGAAAATGTGGATTCCAAAGAGTATGGTATCATGTTTTGAAGAATTGAAGAGTTTGATGGGACCCAAACTCTGTTGGGGTCCAAACGTTGTCACTTAATTCTTGTGCGGGAGTGTCTTGCAGCCGTACATAATCTATGGTACCTGGATAGTGGTTGCTCAAGACACATGACTGGGGACAGAACCAAATTCTATTTTCTGATGGTAAAAAGAGGTGGATACGTCACATGTGGAGGGAACAACAAGGGAAAAATCATCGGTACAGGTAGTGCAGGTAAGAGTCTCTACAGCTCCATTGAAAATATTTTGTTAGTGGAAAGTTTGGAATATAACTTATTGAGTATAAGTTAATTATGTGATAAAGGCCATAGAGTGATTTTTGACTCTCTCGAATGTAAAATTCTGGAACCAAAATCTAACATAGTAAAATTTTTTGGTAAGAGAGTCAATAATGTATACATGATTGACCTGGATGATCCTACACATTTGAATCTATGTTTTGCTGCATCAAAATATGAACTTGCGTGGTTATGGCATCGTAGACTAGGACATGCTAGCTACAATGTCTTGCATAAACTCATGAAGCATTCAATGGTGAAAGGGCTGCCTGAACTCTCTTTTAAGGAAGATAATAAAATCTATGATTCCTGTGCCCTAGGGAAACAAACAAGAAAAGCATGTAAAAATAGATCTGAAAGTCTTTCATCCATACCACTTGAGCTGATTCATATGGACCTGTTTGGCCAACTAGAACAGCTAGTCTAACCGGTAGAAGATTCGGGTATGTCTTGGTAGATGATTTCTCTAGGTTCACATGGGTATTCTTCCTTATGCATAAAAATGATACATTTGATGAGTTTCAAGCACTCTACATGAAGATAAAGTAAGATGGTGAGTTCAAAGTTATCAACATTCAATCAGATCATGGTGGTGAATTTGATAATGCTAACTTCTATGATTTTTGCAGGACTGAAGGAATATCACACATATTTTCATCACCTAGGACCCCTGAGCAAAATGGGGTAGTCGAGAGGAGAAATCGAACACTCATATAAATGGCTTGAACCATGCTGGCAGAAAGACAACTTCCCAGGAGATTTTGGGCTGAGGCGATAAATACAGCATGCTACATCATCAATCGATCTATGGTAAGGCCTCACACCAAAAAGACTCCTTATGAGTTGTACAAAGGTAAGAAGCCTTCTCTCTCCCATATGAAAGTGTTCGGTTTTAAATGCTTTATACATAATAATGATAAAAGAGAATTGGATAAGTTTAAGCCCAAAAGTGATCAAGGTATATTTCTTGGCTATTCTGATAGATCTAGGGCTTTTAGAATTTACAATACTAAAACTCTAGTTGTGGAACAATCACCCTATGTCACTTTTGATGAACTTAATGATGATACTAAAAGTGGCAAACCTTGCAGGAATGATGACGACGATGGGGAGTTACTATCTAACAAGGAAAAGCATGATCCTCCACAAGAAGAGACAAGAGGAAATGATGACTTGGGGGAATCAAGCAAAACAAGAGATCAAGTTACCGGTGAAGGTAATGACTCTACTGATATTAGAGTTCTTAAAGATCATCCTTTGGAAAAAGTCATTGATAGTTTGAATGACCCAGCTAGAACCAGGACGCATTTTAAAATTGTTGAGGATTTAGACCAACTTGCTCTTGTCTCTAAAATTGAACCTAAAAATATTGATGAAGCATTAAAAGATGAAAACCGGATAAATTCCATGCAAGACGAATTAAACCAGTTTGAAAGAAATAATGTGTGGCACCTTGTTCCTAGACCCTCATCAAAATCTGTCATAGGCACCAAATGGGTCTTTCGAAACAAACTTAGTGAAGATGGCAAGATAATAAGAAATAAGGCTAGACTGGTGGCTCAAGGTGACAATCAAGAATTTGGGGTAGACTTTGAAGAATCCTTTGCCCCGGTAGCTAGACTTGAGGCTATCAGAATTCTGCTCACATTTGCATGCTCTCATAGAATAAAATTATATCAAATTGATGTAAAAAGTGCCTTCTTGAATGGGTTGATCAAAGAAGAAGTCTATGTGGAGTAGCCGCCTGGTTTTGAAAGCTCTAACCATGAATATTATGTATACAAGCTGAACATGGCGCTTTACGGTTTGAAGCAAGCACCCAGAGCTTGGTATGACAGACTAAGCTCATTCCTCACCAAAAAGGGGTACACACGAGGTAAAGTAGATCAAACACTCTTCACCAAAATATAAGGTAAACATATATTGATTGTTCAAATTTATGTTGATGACATTGTGTTTGGTTCTACAAAATCAGAAATGTGTGAGGAATTTACCAATCTTATGACTAGTGAGTTCGAGATGAGATTAATGGGTGAACTTCAATTCTTTCTCGGCTTGCAGGTCAATCAAGGAGAAGATGAGTGCTTCATAAGTAAAGCTAAGTACATCAAGGAGCTGCTGAAAAGGTTTGACATGACAGGCTGTAAAATGATTGCAACTCCTATGAGTACTACGACCTCACTGGATGCGGACGAAAATGGTAAATTGGTGGATGTAAAAATCTATTGGGGTATGATTGGTTCACTGCTTTATTTGACTGCATCTCGACTAGACATTCAGTTCAGTGTATACCTTTGTGCAAGATTTCAAGCTAGTCCTAGATAATCCCACTTGATTATCGTCAAGCGTATCTTTAGATATCTTGCCGAAACTCAAGATTTGGGATTGTGGTATCCGTCATCCTGTGATTTTTCTCTTATCTTTTATTCAGATGCAAACTACGCTAGATGCAAGCTGGATCGCAAGAGAACTAGTGACTATTGCATTTTCTGGGAGGGTGTTTAGTTTCTTGGGCCTCTAAGAAACAACACTCGGTTGCCCTCTCTACCGCGAAGGCAAAATATCTGGTTGCGGAGTGTTGTGGCACCCAAGTGTTGTGGATTAAACACCAACTTCAAGACTACTTAGTGGATCTTGGGTGTGTCTCGATTATGTGTGATAACACAAGTGCAATCAATCTTGCTAAAAATCTAGTCCAGCACTCCAGGACTAAGCACATTGAAATTAGGCATCATTTCCTTAGAGATGAGGTCCTTAAGAAAAATTATGAACTGCATTTTGTTGATACATTGAACCAAGTTGCTGACATTTTCACCAAGCCCTTGTGTAATGATAGGTTTTCTACACTAAGAAGGGAGCTTAGTTTGTGCAGACCTCAAATCAATAAGGATTGAAGTGTTCAATATCCCTTACTATTTTTGTTCGTTGATTGTGCTGAACTGCAATAAAAAGGTTGTATAGAAAATCTGTTGCAGTTATCCTTCATATCAATACATGTCTTCATGCATCGGCATGCATAGAATGATAAGTCCATATTCATGATGCATTGCATTGGTTTCTAGCTGGTTTTTGCTTGACCATGGTATATAAAATGGTGATTTGTGGAAAGGTAGGATATGCTTGCCTAAAAGCATTCACCATGCGTGAGGATACACCTCCACCGAGTACCATGAGTCGATATTGCATTTAGGCCATATTCTCAGGGGGAGCAACTTCTTTGAATCATTCTTGCATACATGCTATCTTCATTTTATCAACTTTAATAAGTGTACAACCATTGGCATGAACTTCAAAATCATATTTTAAAATCTTGCTGATGACCATTGCATATCCTCAGGGGGAGTGTCCACTACTCATCATCTTAACTTGATAATCATGCTTATCTAAAAATTCAATGGCTCAATTCTTGCTGGCTATTCTGATCACCTTCTTGAAAAATATGAAATTTAGTAGTTTCTAATCTGGATACCATGATCATAAAATTGAGTGGAATTCAAAGTAAGAATCCTCTATTATATGACCTTGTGCTTGTCCATCCTATAAAACTTGTTCAGGTTTAATGACTTCATTGAGTTTTGAGACAAATGTTATGAAATCATCTATATTCAATGCTTTTAAAACACCGTAACTAGTATTGACATGTTGTGCCCTGAATGATATTTTCCAAAGTCTGAAAATTCCTATTTCAAGGCAACCTTGGTTGAGTTACTGACACTAGGTATTGTCTTTAAACGCCATGACTTGCTGGAATTCTTAACTGCTAAATTTTGTCAGAGCAATGACGTTGGTTCACTGAGAAACCATGTCCCTTGTCCAAGAAGATAAGTGGGCTGTGTCATGAAGTGCCTTTGTTAACTCTGCAGTAATTTGAAGAAAAATATAAGGCAGAGCAATGGCTTAGTTGTTGAGAAATATGTCTCCTCATCAAAGAAATGAGGTAAGATAAGTCATGAGGTGACAATGCTATCTCTGTTCAATTTGAGGCATGATAGTCTGTCACACCAAGTACCTAGGGATGCTGGCATCTAAACAACGTGTATCCTCAAGATACAAGACATGATTGGGCGTAACTGCTCGTAAAAATTCCTCTACGCTGAAAGAAAATCATGAGCTAGATAGCAACAGATCAAGGAGAAATTGATGTAACTCTGAATTCCATAAGAACTTCATGAGTGTTTAACCTCAATACTAGTTGTGTAACTATCAAGTAAGTCATTGAATCTGAATATGACAGACAAAGGAAGGTTAAACATGGTTTCGACATGCAATTATGGTTCATTACTATTAAAACATGCATGTAGATGTTTTTCAAATACTTTTCATGAACACTATTATCATTAGATTTGAACCACGTTATTTGAATAAAGATCATGTCATAATGTTTGTATAATGGTGGACTATGAATACAAATATTCTACTTGTTATGAGATTCGTATCAGATTGTGAAACTTCTTGCATTTTTTAGATCTGCAACTTCTCATACAGGTTGTATTTCTCCAAAACTTCCTCATAATCAAACCTTCTATGAAAAATCCATCCTGGCTCTGATCGTCTCACTCTCCACTTTTTCTCATCCCATCCTTTTGCTAATGTCAAAGGGGGAGAAAATGTTGCCATGAGGCATTTAAGGAGAGAGTGTTGGATTTCCATGCTTTTCATGCCTTATCCTTTCTATGAATGTATCTTTAAAATGCTCACACTGGATCATAATGATATATAATGACACACAGTGTTGCCATCATCAAAAAGGGGGAGAATGTTATGTCCCTATGATTTTGATGCTGTTCAACACCATGAGTCATTGACATTCTATGGTTGTGATGCTTTCCAACACTTTGAGTCATTAATATTCTCATCCCCTGATTGCTGACATTAACTGATATTCTCATGATAGATAAGCCAAATATGTCATAAGGGATGGAAAAAGAACGCGCCCAAGTCACCTCAAAGAATCAATCCGAAGAAGCTTACTAAGACATGTCGACACCTTGTCCCAGCATGTCGACACTATGGTCTTCCAGAGAGCATTGAAGACAGGAGTCCTTAAAGGAAGTATCGACACCTTGTACCAGGAGGTCGACACTATGGTCTTCCAGAGAGCGTTATATTGGCAGTTTTCCTAAGACGTGTCGACACCTTGTCCCAGCGTGTCGACACTATGGTCTTCCAGAGAGCGTTATATTGGCAGTTTTCCTAAGATGTGTCGACACCTTGTCCTAGCGTGAAGACACTATGTGTAATGACCTAGAGCTCCGGATACTGATATACCGATAATATCGATATACCGATACCAGGAACTGGGGACGCCACCCAAGAGGCTGATGAGGCCCCATACGGGTTGGGGGAGTTTTTCGAGGGAATGCATAATGAATTGGAATTACAAACGTGCAATATTAATTAGAACGATAATTAATAATTTCGTGCAGAAGCAAATTAAAATATCGGAGTGGTAAAATATATACAATAGTCAAGATTTACAAATAAACAAGCCCCATAGATAAAAGAAAGTCCAAATGTACAACTACACAGGGCATACCCTGGTCAAAAGTACAAAAAAGATAGACTGACTATTACTGGCTCGACTAAGGACGGTCGCCGAAAATACAGGAACCACCAGCGGACGGATGGGGCCGCTCACCTAAAAGAGGAGAGGGTGAGTCACAGCTAGACTCAATAGGGGTCACACGGATCCCTACCTCGAACTAAACATGTAGTCATGCAAATATAAAAGCAATTAGAGCATGCATTTAAACAATAAACAGGCAATGGCATAAATAAAAGCAGATAAGTAAAGTTGTAAAATCAGGAGCTCAATCTACCAATAGAATAAACCTCAACTAACCAAATGATAGTGAGAGAAAAGAAGACCCACTAGAAAGTAGAGACCAGATGAGTCCACTGACGGCTTATACTACGTCTCAAGCAACTCACGTGGCTAAAGTCTCCAAGTGAGAGGTGTAAAAGGACCAAACCAAGTACTAGTCAGAGCAGCACTCGTCAGTGCCAGTCCTAGTCTCTGACCACGTGTGCACACACTGACTCCTGCCTAGAGCCAGGCCTCTAGCTAGTATTCCCCTCCGTAGGACGCTATGGTTAGACCGGGCCCCATGGAACTAGCTTAAAAACCGTGTAACGGGACTACCCCTCCACCACTCCCGGGCGGGTCGACACTGGAGGTCGCTGGGCTATGACTAGTGGTTCCATCACAAGGAGAGAGAAAGCAACTCTACTGGGATCTAAAAGTAAGCCATAGCTTTATAAAATAACTTAAACATGGCGTAAATGCAGCATGGAATGCCTTAAGAATTGAATATGCAACAATTGAAATCATAAGGGGTATGACGGTCGAGAGCTACCGCATCACAATGTGTGACGGTCGAAGGGTGGTGCGCTACACCGGCTGTAACGCGCCTTCATTGGGCGGTTAAAGTCACCCGAGGGTATAAAGCCACAGTTTTTCTACAGGATGTAACGCACCAGGAGTGGTGTGCTACACGGCTCTGACGGTTGTACGATAGACCGTCAGGCCAACCGCCCTATAAGGTCAACGGTCTAACGGTCATGTAACGGTCTATCGGTCGACCGCTACACTGAGTGTGACGCCCCTAGAGTGGGCCGTCACAAGGCACGTAATGCACCCCTTAAGGGCCGTTACAGTGTTACGGTCATTGGAAGGACCGTTACACTAGCGGGAAACCGGGAAGGCGATGTTCGAAACCGAACTTCCTCCCGATCGAGTCGGATCGATGGGAAAATGTGAAAAACCTGTAAACCTGTCAAACCACAACATTCTGCAGCTAATCCATACATCAAAACATAAAAACAATGCCCATGGAGTGATTTTCAGGAAATAAGGCTAAATTACACTAACATGGGGATTTTCACGGAAATCAAGAAAAATGACCGTGCATGGCAGTGCATGTGGTGTCAAAACGATCCTAGCGAGGTGAGGATTCCACCCCCTACCTCAATCGCGACGAGAATCGAGTTTGGGCCGCATGCGGGTGAAGGGACGCCGCGGCTCCTCTCGCCCCGTCTCGCCTCCACGCCTCACGAACCGCGATGAGGTCAGCACCCACGCGTTCCTCACGACGAGCCGGTTCCGATGGTACCTCCCATGCCTCGATCCACGGCTGATGGCACCGAAACTGAGAGAGAGGGAGAGTGGGCGCGTGAGAGAGAGAGAGGGGGGGTGAGAGAGAGAGTGAAAACGAGAGAGAGAGAGAGATCGATGGGGAGAGAGAGAGAGTTAAAATTTTTATAAATATACATTTTTTGATTTTTAACCTCAAATTACATTTTGACCTTAAAAGAACCGAAATTGTATAAATTCCCAATAAATTTATATAAATCTTTAACTAATTCGATTAAATACCAGAAAAAGCCCTAAAAATCTGTAAAGATAGCCTAAATTCGCAGAATAAAATCTAGATCCGAACCACTAAGAATCCGTTAAGACACGGGTCTTACAGTTCCTCCCTCTTAAAAGAAATTTCATCCCCGAAATTTAAACGGAAGGAAACGGAGGAAACTGAAAGGAAATTACACCTAGAAGCAGAAATAATCGAACGAGAAACACAAGAGCGGATAGCTTGGAAATAGAAAGTTGGTTTCCCGCTTGGCTGAAAATAGACTCGCTTGAATCTGTAGTCAACCACGGCACCATACTGTTCTAACCAGTCCATGCCCAGAATAGCATCATAATCGGCAAACTGCAGTGCATATAATCTGGCTGGCAACTGCCGATCATTGATGACAATGGGGGATTCTTCCAGGCACAATGGAGTGGACATGAAATCTCCAAATGGTAATTCGACAAGCAACTCACATGATAGCTCAGTTACCGGCTCCTCAATGGGAGCAATAAAATCCTCAGAAATAAAAGAGTGAGTAGCACATGAGTCGAAAAGAACACGAGCTGTACGACCAAAAATCAAAACCGTACCTTCCACGAGATTGGATGCCACAGCTTCTGCACGAGTGATATGAGTAACATTGCCTCTCGACTGACTACTGCTGCAGAAGACTACTGGTAAGAAACTGGAGCTTGCGGAAAAAATGGCTGAGGTTGAGGTGGCGGAGGAAGGCGAAACTGAGACTGTTGCGATTGGGTAAACTGCGAGAACTGCGCCGGCTTCGGCCTCAGCGGATAGTCTCGAACTATGTGACCCGACTGATCACAGCGGAAATAGACTATTGG
Source organism: Amorphophallus konjac (assembly GCA_022559845.1). NCBI lineage: Eukaryota > Viridiplantae > Streptophyta > Magnoliopsida > Alismatales > Araceae > Amorphophallus > Amorphophallus konjac. Next base: position 209,605,461 of record CM040118.1, read on the forward strand.
CAATGAACACGGCACACCTGGATGACTACCACCACACCTCGGACATGGTTTCAGTTGAGTCACAGAAGAATCTTGACGCTACTGGAAAGTAGGAGCTAACAGCTGATTGGAATCAGAAGATGCCGAATGATAAAATTTCCTCTTAGACCCCTTGAATTTCTTAAACTTGGGCTTCGAAGAAAAAGACACGCCGCTGACATTGGGAATAATAGAAGGAACTCTCGGTACCGACGGCTGATAAACCTGTTGGAATTACACATTCGGCTGAACCGACCCAGCCTGAGAAAACTCTTGAGGTCTTGCCATATCAAGTTCTAGTGCTGCAGCTGCCTGATATGCTGCATCCATCACCGTCACTCGAGTGGCAATCAAATGCTGCCTCAATTCTGGTCTCAGTCCATGCAGAAATTGCTCAGTCTTGAGGGCTTCCTCAGCAAGAATATGCGGTGCATACCAACCTAATTCCATGAACTTGTTGCGGTACTCCAGCACAGACATCGTACCTTGAGTCAGCTCCATGAATTAGTGAATCTTGGCCATTCGGAGATACGCAGGACTATAGGTGCGCTCGAAGGAAGTAACGAACTCTGCCCAGGTGATCAGACGAAGCGGACGAGAATGAAACGCAACCTCCCACTCGGTGGTCCACCACACGAGTGCTGCTCCCTGAAGCTGAAAAGTAGCCAGCATGACTTTATCATCCTCAGCGCAGTCCATGGAACGGAACACGCACTCGGTTGCATCAATCCATACTCTGGCTACATCTAGATCTGCTTGACCTTCAAATGTCGGTGGGTGGAACAACAGAAATTCTTTGAGTGCTCTGCCACGATCACCAGGCAAATCATCTTGAGGAACTGGAACAGGCACAGCTTGAGCTGGAGCTAGCAAAATAGGAGGAGGAGCAGGCACAATAGGAGGAGGCAAAGTGCCACTCTTTTCCTGGGGAACAGGAGCTCTGCTTTTACGAGGCGCCATCTAGAAAACACACAACAACGGAAAACCCATTAATAATAACGGAAAACATCCTAAGCCAGCAATAGACGACTCAAGTGAACTTGCTCTGGACCCGCAAATGTAGTTTCAATTCCTTATACAAATCCCCAACATCGCTCTGATACCAACTGTAACGACCCAGAGCTCCGGATACCGAAATACCGATAACATCGATATACCGATACCAGGAATTGGGGACGCCACCCAAGAGGCTGATGAGGCCCCATAAGGGTTGGGGGAGTTTGTTGAGGGAATGCATAATGAATTGGAATTACAAACGCGCAATATTAATTAGAACAATAATTAATAATTTAGTGCGGAAGCAAATTAAAATATCGGAGTGGTAAAATATATACAATAGTCCAGATTTACAAATAAACAAGCCCCACAGCTAAAAGAAAGTTCAAATGTACAACTACACGGGGCATACCCTGGTCAAAAGTACAAAAAAGACAGACCGACTACTGTTGGCTCGACTAAGGACGGTCGTCGAAAACACGGGAACCACCGGCGGACGGCTGGGGCGGCTCACCTGAAAGAGGAGAGGGTGAGTCACAGCCAGACTGAGTAGGGGTCACGCGGATCCCTACCTCGAACTAAACATGCAGTCATGCAAATATAAAAGTAATTAGAGCATGCTTTTAAACAATAAACAGGCAATGGCATAAATAAAAGCAGATAAGTAAAGCTATAAAATCAAGCTAAACAGCTAAAAACAACTAACTATAAGCCAATTCAATTAATAATAGCGTCAGGAGCTAAATCTACCAATAGAATAAACCTCAACTAACCAAGTGAGAGTGAGAGAAAGGAAGACCCAGTAGAAAGTAGAGACCATATGCGTCCACTGACGGCTTATACTGCGTCTCAAGCAACTCACGTGGCTAAAGTCTCCAAGTGAGAGGCGTAAAAGGACCAAACCAAGTACTAGTCAGAGCAGCACTCGTCAGTGCCAGTCCTAGTCTCTGACCACGTGTGCACACACTGACTCCTGCCTAGAGCCAGGCCTCTAGCTAGTATTCCCCTCCGTACGACGCTACGGTTGGACCGGGGCCCATGGAACTAGCTTAAAAACCGTGTAACGGGACTACCCCTCCACCACTCCCGGGTGGGCCGACACTGGAGGTCGCTGGGCTACGACTAGTGGTTCCATCACAAGGAGAGAGAAAGCAACTCTACTGGGATCTAAAAGTAAGCCATAGCTTTATAAAATAACTTAAACATGGCGTAAATGCAGCATGGAATGCCTTAAGAATTGAATATGCAACAATTGAAATCATAAGGGGTGTGACGGTCGAGAGCTACCGCATCACAATGTGTGACGGTCGAAGGGTGGTGCGCTACACCGGCTGTAACGCGCCTTCATTGGGCCGTTAAAGTCACCCGAGGGTATAAAGCCACAGTTTTTCTATAGGATGTAACGCACCAGGAGTGGCGCGCTACACGGCTCTGACGGTTGTACGATAGACCGTCAGGCCAACCGCCCTATAAGGTCAACGGTCAAATGGTCATGTAACGGTCTATCGGTCGACCGCTACACTGAGTGTGACGCCCCTAGAGTGGGCCGTCACAAGGCACGTAACGCACCCCTTAAGGGCCGTTACAGTGTGACGGCCATTGGAAGGACCGTTACACTAGCGGGAAACCGGGAAGGCGAAGTTCGAAACCGAACTTCCTCCCGATCGAGTCGGATCGACGGGAAAATGTGAAAAACCTGTAAACCTGTCAAACCACAACATTCTGCAGCTAATCCATACATCAAAACATAAAAACAATGACCATGGAGTGATTTTCAGGAAATAAGGCTAAATTACACTAACATGGGGATTTTCACGGAAATCAAGGAAAACGATCGTGCATGGCGGTGCATGTGGTGTCAAAACGATCCTAGCGAGGCGAGGATTCCACCCCTCTACCTCAATCGTGACGAGAACCGAGTTGGGCCGCATGCGGGTGAAGGGACGCTGCGGCTCCTCTCGCCCCATCTCGCCTCCACACCCCACGAACCGCGATGAGGTCAGCACCCACGCGTTCCTCACGACGAGCCGGTTCCGATGGTACCTCCCATGCCACGATCCACGGCCGATGGCACCAAAACCGAGAGAGAGGGAGAGTGGGCGCGTGAGGGAGAGAGAGAGGGTGAGAGAGAGAGGGTGAGAGAGAGAGTGAAAACGAGAGAGAGAGATCGATGGGGAGTGAGAGAGAGTTAAAATTTTTATAAATATATATTTTTTGATTTTTAACCTCAAATTACATTTTGACCTTAAAAGAACTGAAATTGTATAAATTCCCAATAAATTTATATAAATCTTTAACTAATTCGATTAAATACCAGAAAAAGCCCTAAAAATCCGTAAAGATAGCCTAAATTAGCAGAATAAAATCTAGATCCGAACCACTAAGAATCCGTTAAGACACGGGTCTTACAGTCCCTCCCTCTTAAAAGAAATTTCATCCCCGAAATTTAAACGGAAGGAAATGGAGGAAACTAAAAGGAAATTACACCTAGAAGCAGAAATAATCGAACGAGAAAAATAAGAGCGGATACCTTGGAAATAGAAAGTTGGTTTCCCGCGTGGCTGAAAATAGACTCGCTTGAATCTGTAGTCAACCACGACACCATACTGTTCTAAGCAGTCCATGCCCAGAATAGCATCATAATTGGCCAACTGCAGTGCATATAATCTGGTTGGCAACTGCCGATCACTGATGACAATGGGGGATTCTTCCAGGCACAATGGAGTGGACATGAAATCTCCAAACGGTAATTCGACAAGCAACTCACAGGATAGCTCAGTTACCGGCTCCTCAATGCAAGCAATAAAATCCTCAGAAATAAAAGAGTGAGTAGCACCTGAGTCGAAAAGAACACGAGTTGTACGACCAAAAATCAAAACCGTACCTTCCATGAGATTGGATGCCACAGCTTCTGGATGAGTGATATGAGTAACCTTGCCTCTCGGATGACTGCTGGCTGCAGAAGACTAATGGGAAGAAACTGGAGCTTGCGGATAAAACGGCTGAGGTTGAGGTAGCGGAGCAAGGTGAAACTGAGACCGCTGCGGCTGGGTAAACAGCGAGAACTGCGCCAACTTCGGCCTCAGCGGATAGTCTCGAACTACGTGACCCAACTAATCACAGCGGAAACAGACTATTGGCAATGAACACGGCACGCCTGGATGACTACCACCACACCTCGAACATGGTTTCAGTTGAGTCACAGAAGAATCTTGACGCTGCTGGAAAGAAGGAGCTGATAGCTGATTGGAATCAGAAGACGCCGAATGATCAAATTTCATCTTAGACCCCTTGAATTTCTTAAACTTGGGCTTCGAAGAAAAAGACACGTCGCTGACATTAGGAACAGCAGAAGGAACGCCCGGTACCGACGGCTGATAAACCTGCTGGAATTGCACAGTCGGCTAAACCGACCCGGCCTGAGAAAACTCTTGAGGTCTTGCCATATCAAGTTCTAGTGCTGTAGCTGCCTGATATGTTGCATCCATCACTGTCACTCGAGTGGCAATCAAATACTACCTCAATTCTGGTCTCAGTCCATGCAGAAATTGCTTAGTCTTGAGGGCTTCCTCAGCAAGAATATGCGGTGCATACCGACCTAATTCCATGAACTTGTTGTGGTACTCCAGCACAAACATCATACCTTGAGTCAGCTCCATGAATTGGTGCATCTTGGCCATTCGGAGATACGCAGGACTATAGGTGCGCTTGAAGGAAGTAACGAACTCTTCCCAGGTGATCAGACGAAGCGGACGAGAACGAAACGCAACCTCCCACTCGGTGGTCCACCACATGAGTGCTGCTCCCTGAAGCTGAAAAGTAGCCAACATGACTTTATCATCCTCGGAGCAGTCCATGGAATGGAACACGCGCTCGATTGCATCAATCCATACTCTGGATGCATCTAGATCCGCTTGACCTTCAAATGTCGGTGGGTGGAACCACAGAAATTCTTTGAGTGCTCTGCCACGACCACCAGGCAAATCATCTCGAGGAACTGGAACAGGCACAGCTTGAGCTGGAGCTAGCACAGCGGGAGGAGGAGCGGGCACAACAGGAGGAGGCAAAGTGCCACTCTCTTCCTGGGGAACATGAGCTCTTCTTTTACGAGGTGCCTCTAGAAAACACACGACAACAGAAAACCCATTAATAATAACGGAAAACATCCTAAGCCAGAAATAGACGACTCAAGTGAACTTGCTCCGGACCCGCAAATGCAGTTTCAATTCCTTATACAAATCCCCAACATCGCTCTGATACCAACTGAAACGACCCAGAGCTTCGGATACCGATATACCGATAACATCGATATACCGATACCAGGAACTGAGGACGCCACCCAAGAGGCTGATGAGGCCCCATAAGGGTTGGGGGAGTTTGTCGAGGGAATGCATAACGAATTGGAATTACAAATGCGCAATATTAATTAGAATGACAATTAATAATTTAGTGCGGAAGAAAATTAAAATATCGGAGTGGTAAAATATATATAATAGTCCAGATTTACAAATAAACAAGCCCCACAGCTAAAAGAAAGTCCAAATGAACAACTACACGGGGCATACCCCGGTCAGAAGTACAAAAAAGACAAACCGACTACTGTTGGCTCGACTAAGGATGGTTGCCGAAAACACGGGAACCACCGGTGGATGGCTTGGGCGGCTCACCTGAAAGAGGAGAGGGTGAGTCACAGCCAGACTCAGTAGGGGTCACGCGGATCCCTACCTCGAACTAAACATGCAGTCATGCAAATATAAAAGCAATTAGAGCATGCATTTAAACAATAAACATGCTATGGCATAAATAAACGCAGATAAGTAAAGCTATAAAATCTAGCTAAACAGCTAAAAACAACTAACTATAAGCCAATTCAATTAATAATAGCGTCAGGAGCTAAATCTACCAATAGAATAAACCTCAACTAACCAAGTGATAGTGAGAGAAAGGAATACCCACTAGAAAGTAGAGACCAAATGCGTCCACTGACGGCTTATACTTCGTCTCAAGTAACTCACGTGGCTAAAGTCTCCAAGTGAGAGGCGTAAAAGGACCAAACCAAGTACTAGTCTGAGCAGCACTTGTCTGTGCCAGTCCTAGTCTCTGACCACGTGTGCACACACTGACTCCTGCCTTGAGCCAGGCCTCTAGCTAGTATTCCCCTCCATAGGACGCTACGGTTGGACCGGGGCCCACGGAACTAGCTTAAAAACTGTGTAACGGGACTACCCCTCCACCTCTCCCGGGTGGGCCGACACTGGAGGTCGCTGGGCTACGAATAGTGGTTCCATCACAAGGAGAGAGAAAGCAACTCTACTAGGATCTGAAAGTAAGCCATAGCTTTATAAAATAACTTAAACATGGCGTAAATGTGGCATGTAATGCCTTAAGAATTGAATATGCAACAATTGAAATCATAAGGGGTGTGACGGTCGAGAGCTATCGCGTCACAGTGTGTGTCGGTCGAAGGGTGGTGCACTACACCGACTGTAACGCGCCTTCATTGGGTCGTTAAAGTCACCCGAGGGTATAAACCCACAGTTTTTCTACAGGATGTAACGCACCAGGAGTGGCGCGCTACACGGCTCTGACGGTTGTACGATAGACCGTCAGGCCAACCGCCCTATAAGGTCAATTGTCAAACGGTCATGTAACGGTCTGTCGATCGACCGCTACACTGAGTGTGACGCCCCTAGAGTGGGCCGTCACAAGGCACGTAATGCACCCCTTATGGGCCGTTACAGTGTGACGGTCACTGGAAGGACCATTACACTAGCGGGAAACCGGGAAGGCGAAGTTCGAAACCGAACTTCCTCCCGATCGAGTCGGATCGACAGGAAAACGTGAAAAACCTGTAAACCTATCAAACCACAACATTCTGCAGCTAATCTATACATCAAAATATTAAAACAATGCCCATGGAGTGATTTTCAGAAAATTAGGCTAAATTACACTAAAATAGGGATTTTCACAGAAAATGAAAGAAAACGACCGTGCATGGCGGTGCATGTGGTGTCAAAACGATCCTAGCGAGGCGAGGATTCCATTCCCTTACCTCAATCGCGACGACAACCGAGTTTGGGCCGCATGTGGGCAAAGGGACGCCGTAGCTCCTCTCGCCCCGTCTCGCCTCCACGCCCCACGAACCGCGACGAGGTCAGCACCCACGCGTTCCTCGCGACGAGCCGGTTCCGATGGTACCTCCCATGCTTCGATCCGCGGCTGATGGCGCCGAAACCGAGATAGAGGGAGAGTGGGCGCGTAAGAGAGAGAGAGGGTGAGATAGAGAGTGAAAACGAGAGAGAGAGATCGATGGGGAGAGAGAGACAGTTAAAATTTTTATAAATATATACTTTTTGATTTTTAACCTTAAATTACATTTTAACCTTAAAAGAACTGAAATTGTATAAATGCCCAATAAATTTATCTAAATCCTTAACTAATTCGATTAAATACCAGAAAAAGCCCCAAAAATCCATAAAGATAGCCTAAATTCACAGAATAAAATCTAGATCCGAACCACTAAGAATCCGTTAAGACACGGGTCTTACACTATGGTCTTCCAGAGAGCATTGAAGACAAGATTCACTAAGATGTGTCGACACATCATTTATAGGAGGTCGACAATATGGTTCTTCCAAAAGCATTTTAAGCTATTCTTTCAAACACGTCAGATCATCTAGGGAATATAAATATGAACTGCAAATCCCCAAAAACATGGATTTTGAGGTCTGGAGCAACTCCCAAGGTCAAACATGTTACTCATCCATCATCACCATATTTGAAATGACTTTTTGGTGGCAGCTGTGACAGAGTTCAATTATGGCAAATGTCACACCACCTGTTGTTGGCAGCCAATGGGAGATGATCCTAGGAAGGTACAACAAGCATAGAAGTGACCTGAGCCAATGAGGAAGCAGTCTACTGGATACTGTCCACAAGGATCATTTAATGCTCAGATTTGGAACAAAAGCGGACAGGAGTTTTGGAGGGAAAGTTCCCTCTGCAGGGCTAGCTGTGTGACGCAATCGCATGCACACAGGGAATCGCGCATGCTCCAAAAAGAGGAGCGGAGCTGCTGCTATTGAGGCAGAGGATGGACAGACTAAAAGATGAAGAAGAAGTTGTTGCTGCTACCACTACTGTTGCACCCTGGAGAAGAAGAAGAAATCAATGCCAGATGCGTCCAGAACAAGATGAGAAGAAGGAGAATAGCCCAAGGCCATTGACTGAAGATCTAAAGTTGATCGCAAGCTCTTCTTCCACCTACTCTTCGTCCTGCAAGGAAAAGCCATTGTAAAAGAAGTAAGGGTTCTGCAAGCAGCCGTCCAAGCTCTCCATCTCTTAGATAGAAACCCTTCTCACGACCCGAGTTTCACTAACTCTGTGTGGAGTTTTCCATTGTTCTTTTTCGTTTGTTCTTATCATAAATTATGAACCGTCCCTACCGGTGTTGTAGGAAGATAGACGGAGGTGTTCTCGGGTCTGTGGTGTTTCAGTCCCTACCTGGTTTTGTAGGAAGATAGATAGAGGGCTTCTCTTGTCTGTGGTTGGCCGGTTGTGCCATTTTCTATGTTTACTGTGGTTTAGTGCGGTGGCACTAGTGAAGCCTCACTTGGTTTAAGTGAGGGGTGGATGTAGAACTCGGGTTTCAGTTCGAACCACCTAAAAATCCATGTTCTTGTGGTTTGCATGTGCGTGATAGCCCTGCGCTAGATGCTTGCTTAGGCTCGTTGTCTACTTATTCTTCATCATCTTGCGTATAGGTTCTTGTTTCATGTGCTCGCTGTTTTATTCTACTGCAATCTTTGTTTATCTAGAAAAAGAGGGGCCGATCTATTCACCTTTACCCTCTAGATCAGCCATTCCCACACAACAATGGCTAGGTCCGAAGGTAAAGGAACATGTGCAATTGGCAAGTTTTTGCAAAGGTCGTAGATATGAAAGAATGAGAGACACCAGTATCAATTAACACAAATGCATGATGTGAATAAATGTGAATGGTACCTTCCATTAGCCCATCATCCTTGGGCACTTCTTCATCAAGAACAGCATTAAGACACGCTTGTCACTTGCGTCCACCACTAGAAGATTGGTCCTTCATGAGAGGACTGTCTGGCATAAGATGCTCCCAACTGCCACAGCGTAAGCAGGCGCCTAGATGCTTCTAGCATTCCTCACCCGAATGGCCAAATTTCTCGCAGAATGAGTAGGCCTCCATGACTTGCTTGTCTTCCTCCTTCGCCTTCTTATTCTTGTGATTGCCACTACTACTCCCATTCCGGGACCTCTTCTTACTATCACAAGATTTGTAACGCTCTATGATGCTAAACTTCTCTTTCTTTCCTCGCCGATCTGACTTTCGGCTGGACTCTTCACCCTTGTTTTTGTACTTTCCAACATTCTCTAAGGTCCTCTCACATAGATACGCCTTTTGGACCATTTCCGTGTATGTACGGATATTTTGCAGTCCTAATTGTTGAATAAAATCGGGCCATAAATCGTCCAAGAACCAGTTTGCCTTTAAGATGTCTGTGCTCACTAGATGTTGGGCATAAGGGGCCATGCGGGAGAATTGTAGTTCATATTCCACCACCGACATCATGCGTTGGCGTAGAGATGCGAATTCCGTAGCCTTTTGCTCCTTAACATACTCAGATAAGTATTTTGCTCGGAAGAGTGTAAGAAACTCATCCCATATAGGCTGGGCATTTTGAGGTTGTGCCGAGGTGGCCTTCCACCAAGTACGCGCATCTTTGTTCAGTTGGAATGTGGCGAGACGAAGCTTCTCTTGGTCAAGACATTGCATAACATTGAAAATCCTCTCCATCTCGTCTATCCAATTCTCCGCTTTGTCTGGATTGGAGGAGCGAGAGAATCGCAGAGGATTTAAGCTCCAAAAGTTACGGTGCAGATCGCCAGCACCAACCCTCGCACCAGCTTGGGCCATAGTCTACAGGGTCTGGGTAAGACCCGCAACAGCCTGTTGCATCCCGTCTCAGTCAACACAGTGTGCCATTGTGAGAATAAGGTACCTAAGAGAATAATCAATTGGTTAATTCCTACGAAATTAATGGGGATTATCCTAGGGATAAATTCTAATTCAACTATCTCATCCCGGGCTCTACCCAATCTCTCATAGGTGGAAAATTTTATTTCCTTAGTTCATAGGTGTGGGTCCTTAAACCTTGGACTTAACCTATGACATGACATTTTTCTAGGACTTACTTATGCCTAGGCTCTGATAACAACTTAACTGTCACGTCCTGAGATATATGTGTACAACATAAGTAACTTGGGGAAACATGGACAGTCGGTAATATGTCTCGAGCTAGTAATATAATCAGAGCATAAATCATTCACACATAAGATGAATGCACAATAATTGACCAAAAATCCAACTTTTATTGATAATAATCAAAAGTACATGAATATTTAACTCTCTTTTGACATAATGACAACTAGACTCAATAAAAATGAAAATTAGTGGTATGGCTCAAATAAATAAAAATTACATGATGTGACTCTAGACTACTTAAAGACTCATGACACTCTGAGTCTTCTCTCATGCCTTTAATTATCACTCTCAGACCCATCACTGGCTTAGTCTGAATCCGACTCACTTGAATTTTCTGAAAAGATTTGAAAAGTAGGTATGAGCACACTTGCCCAGTAGGTATCTCCGCATCAACATGAAGGCAATGTTTAAATAATTAGACTTTTAGCTCTAGGAAGTAAGATAAGTAAAAATGTGATACTCATACGCATAAAACCAATGTAACAAACCAACATGATATGACTAAGGTAAGAGATTTGAGAAGATATACGATCATGAATAAGCAAGAATGTAACATGGCCTTTCATGTAACAAGAATGCACTTGCATGCAACGAGAATGTACTTTTCATAACCATAATGGCTATGCACTAGAAAGTCATGTAACAAGCATGTAATAATTTCATGATAGTCCTCGTGGTTTTCGCCCGTTTAAAAAAAAAGTACTCCCGGCGCAATGCGACGCCAGTGTTCATCATACCACATAGTTTATAGCATAATTCCGGCAATCAGCCAAGGGGGCTAGAGTCTAGTCCTTGGACACAATCAGTGCGCGATCTACATCTTCAAGTTATAAATCAAGTTACTTCCACGAGATATAACAATAAAGTATGGCCAAAATGTAACAAGTCAAACAATAAGCTCATGACAACAAGATCAAGGTAAGAACATACCAAATATGATCATGAGAGTTCAAAGACCGAATTAAAGACAAGGTTACGTCACAGAAAGAAATCGATAGCATAACGGTACATTTATTTATCTTCCATAGTTTATTGGTTATCCATTTGAACAAGGTTTTGGGTTCCCTATGATCAAAAGACCATCTAGGAGCTTAAAAAAATCCTTCTACCAGTTATGCCTGGGCCGTTTTCTTTAGATAGCGGTCTTAGCCTGGCCGCAACCAAAAGTAAGCGGTCTTGGGATGGCTGCAACTAGACAGAGTCGACGCCAGAAAGAAAGAAGGGTCGGCACAGTGACAACTCTGGGAGATAGCGGTCATGGGAAGACCGCTAGCTGTTAATAGCCGTCTCCTTGATGGCCGCTACTAGCCAGGACACAAGAAACCCTGATCATGTGAGTGCTTTCTAGACAATTGAGCTTTGAGGGTACAACTAGCTCGGCGTCTTAGTGGGAATCCCAGGCTCGAGGAGACTTACGGAGGCCTTAAAACATGATCCCCTAGTCTGATAGAAGGAATAACTGGCAGAGAGGTTCACAAGTCCAAGAGGTGTTCCTATCACGTGCAAGTGTAACAAATAGTCACGTACCGGGATATGTGCTATGTACTTAACCAGAAAGACAGTAGATGAGAGTGAAGTGCGTGAAACAATGATCAATACATCACAATAAACCTTGTTCTATGAGCATAGAGAAAATGATTTAAATACAAACTATAGGAGTTGTTGCATGAAATTATCATAAGATTAAAATAAGTATTTAAAACATGTAAGACATGCAATCTATCAAGGATGATGCACAATATAACCAATATCACGAATATGTAGTCAAAACAAGGAATAAAACCTATTTACCTAGGCTTACCATGAATTTAATATGGATAATCTACGCACTGTTTAGAGTTAACAGAGTGTAGGTCACAGAAACATAGTAGCGGTCCGGACATGGCCGTGATATTTAAATAGCGGTCTATCAGACGGTCGCAATCAAGAAATAGTGGTCTTTCTTTAGACCGTAAAACCCCGTGTGGACAGGCCTATTTTAGGGCAATAGATAAATGGAAACCATGCTAAACAGAGGGATAAGACATGATAGATCATAAGAAACGTATGGAGATGCATGGTTTACATGAATTAAGCCAAAAATATTTACTTTTCTTATTAAAGGCATGGTTCATGCATGCAGTGATAACCCAGATACATAGTCAAAATAAAACATCAAATTTTCTAAGTATAGTGCTTGAAATTACTAGAACGGAAAGGGCTTTTGTTCCTAACACGTTAATTCAACCATCCATGAGATAACCTACCTCTAGAAGTACTTCTAAAGATCTTTTATCTAGAAGTCGATGTTGGCTCCTGCGTGTCCTACGTGGAACCGCCTTTTTCCTGGCCTTCTAACTCTTCAACATCTCGTCCTAAGTTCATGAAATTTGGAGGATAGGTAGAAGATACAATGGACAACAATAAGTTATAAAGATGCAAGTTGAACTAACCTTATCTAGGGATTCTAATTTCCTCTTCTTCCCTAGACGATTGCACTTTTTCTTGTGCAGATGGGAGCGAAACAACAACTCCAGGGGCTTCTAGATCCTTAAAGACTCGACCTCCTAGCACGAAAATTGGAGGGATGTTAGACAATATAAAGGAGAACAAAATCTTCAAAAGGCATTATCTGAGATAGTGTCTCCTTACCTTCGAAAAATGCGATCCAACATTATAGTTTGCGTAGGTCGAAGTTGGGTCTATTTATAGGGTTTGAGTTAGGGTTACTAGATTAGGTCGAAATAAAATCCTATTTTGGTCTCCAATCAATCCTTAAGAGTCCTAGACACGATTCCTTAGAAGATACCTTTTATCCAAGGTGATTGGGGCATGAAAAATCTAATCTTTCCACGTCTCTCACTGTTGCGTCCACGGAAGCTGGTAGCGGTCAGTCTGAGAACGCTATATGGAGGTAGCGGTCACACGATAGACCGTTATCATCTTGGGCGCCAGAAATTTGAATTTCAATCAAATTCCTCTACACTTATCCCCTAAATTATCTAATTTAAATTGGGGAATTATCTTAGGACAATTCTAGAATTGGGCTTGGGCTTATTGGGTTTAGGAATTGCTCTATGGGCCTGATTTAAATGGGCCAAAGGGCTTGGTTATCAATTGGTCTTCCAATTTGATTTAATTAACCCAAAAATGCATTTAAATGCCCATTAATGCCTAATAATTGTTATTTAATTGCTAATTAATCCCAAAAAATTTCTAAAATTTCCAGGGGTGTTATATCCTTGCTTCGGTGCAATCCCAGTACCGATGATACCATTAATTCGACGCCCATGGCCTTTTGGTCTTAGCCGAGGGCTATGGCCTAGACCTTTCATCTAAGTCAGAGAAACCCGATCTCCTTGCATTGGTACAATCTCAGTACTGATGATATCATTAACTCGGTGCCTGTGGCCTTTTGATCTCAGCCGAGGGGTATGACCTAAACCTTTCATCTAAGTCAGAGAAACTCGATCCTTTGCATTGGTACAACCCCAGTACCGATGATACCATTAACTTGGCATCCATGACCTTTTGGTCTTAGCCGAGGGGTATAGCCTGGACCTTTCGTCTAAGTTAGAGAAACTCGATCTCCTTGCATTGGTACAATCCCAATACCGATGATATCATTAACTCAGCGCCCATGGCCTTTTGGTCTTAGTCGAGGGGTATGGCCTATACCTTCTGTCTAAGTTAGAGAAACCCGATCTCCTTGCTTCGGTGAAATCCCAATACCGATGACACCATTAACTCGGCGCCCATGGCCTTTTGGTCATAGTCGAGGGGTATGGCCTAGACCTTACGTCTAAGTTAGTCAAACTCGATCCTTTGCTTCGGTGCAATCCCAGTACCGATGATACCATTAGCTCGGCGTCCATGACTTGTCATCTTAGCCGAGTGGTATGGCGTGGACCTTCTTTCTGAGACCATATATACCTAATAACTTGCGTTGGCATAAACACAATGCTAACGATACTACCTTGATTTGTATCTGGCTCCCTATCGGGACCGATCAACACTACATAATGGCCTAGACCTTTAGTCTAAGCCAGATAAACTCAATTCCTTGCATATGATTGGTATCTGACTCTCTGTCAGGACCAATAAACACTACCTAATAGCCTACATCCTCCGTCTGAGCCAAATATACTTTACTCCTTGTGTCGGCATAGACCCAATGTCAATGATACCACCATGATTGGTATATGACTCTTGGTCAGGACTAATCCATATTACCTTATGGCCTAGACCTTCAGTCTAAGGCCAGATACATCTGACTCCTTGCATTGGCATCAACCCCATGATAACGATACTACCTTGACTGGTCTCTGACTCTCTGTTAGGACCAATCAATCCAACCTAATGGCCTAAACCATAGGTCTAAGGCCAGATACACCCAATTCCTTGCATTGACATAGACCCAATGTCAACGATATGACCATGATTGGTATCTGATTCCCTATCAGGATCAATCAATACAATTTTTGGCCTAGACCTTTCATCTAAGTCGATGATAAACCACCTATCTTACCTCGACATCAACCCCCAATCCCACTTGTTGGATAAATGATGTTTTTATGATGTCTGAGTATGATTCATTATAATACTATTGAATTAATTCAACTATGCTTTAATGTGCATGATAATATTTTTGTTGCCTACCTGCTATGCTCATCATGAAATAACTCTCTTGTGTAAATATCTCAAGATTAAAGGAAGCTTAAAGAGTGATATTGATAAGTGATGGCACTTAGCCCAGTTGTCTTGGGAAGCAACATCAAGCATCAATAAGATCAGCAGCAGCAGTAGCAAGCCAGCAAGCTCAAACTTGAAATAGAAGCAGAAATGGAAATACAGTAAGGAGCTTTGTAGGTGATAAATCTAAAGGAACAAGAACCAACCAAGGCTGAATGAAACTCAAGGTGCAAAGGCACAGGCATGCACAGAAACCACGGAAAGGTTGGGAAAAGAAAGGAAAATGAAAATGTAGTAGAATTTAGCTGAAAATTGCAAGTTCAAGAAGGATGCATCGACCCGATGACACAGAAGCGTCAACGCCATCAAGCTCTAGTAGAAGTCAAGACCAGCATCCGGCGTAGGATGCACCGACCCTATGCTCTCTGGGCATCAACTCAAGGAGCTTCATAGAAAGCATTGTAAATGCCAAGTCCAAAGGATGCGTCGACCCCATAGTTTCAGGGCGTCGATGCCAGGGTCTCATAGAAGCAGGCTCAAGCACAGCCCTCACAGATGCGTCGACCCATAGCTCTCAGGGCGTTAACGCAGTGGGGTTCCAGAAGCCATTATAAACGGCCCTCTCAAAGGATGCGTCGACGCCATGTCCACGATGCATTGGCGCACTAGAAGACTTTTCAACCTTATTCTTGTCTAAACCTGCACAGCTTCCGAAGCTCATCCAGAGAATATAAAATGCAGATGTAAACCTCCAAAAACACCTTTTTTGAGATCTGGAGGAGGTTCCTAGGACACACAACTGTCCCTATCATTATAAGTGACCAGTGCAACCTTTTGGACACAGTATATGTTAGTACACCATCCAGGGAAAAGACTCCTTCTCTGCTGTCCTTTCTCCTAGAGTCAGCCAACATGATTTTTGTTTGGAAAAAATCTTCTGGGACAGAAGGACGTCCTCTCTGCAAGCCAGCTCATGAATTTTAAGATGCTATAGGCTCCTTTTGTCAAACCTCACTTATTAATTCCAATAATACAAATACAAATCTTGGAGGGAAAACTATTCTGGCCCTGCTCTGCTGCTATGGACCAATCAGAAAACTACACATGAGGAGTTTACTTTTGACTAGACTATCAAAATACAAGTTTGCTGGAGCTCTTTTTCAAAGAACCATTGTTTACTCTAGCCAATCAAATTGAACGATTTTGGAGGGAAACCTATGTGTCTCTGCTTGACCAACCATATTTTAGCTTGGGAAATTTGACTTGCTCCCACCATCAAATATGGTGGTCTAATCAAAAAGTGGTCAGTGTTCAAACAAGCCTTTTATATTTCAACCAATTAGATCGCAGGAATCTAGAGGGAAATTCTTCTACCCAGCTCTCTATATATTCATGAAGCTCTTAATGAAGAAGTTGCTATCCTGGAAGAGAGCTACGCCCCTTGTGCATTCAAGCAAACATGTGAGAAAGATTAGAAGAAAAGGTGAGCAGCCCAGCACTAGGGACAACCCAGTCCAGTGCCGTAAGAGAAAAGAGAAAAGAGAGAAGAAGAAGAAAGGAGCGAAGTCTTGAGAGAGAGATGTTGGGTCCTTCGGGTGCAACTGGATCTAGAAGGGGGGGTTGAATAGATCCTGCCAAAAATTTTGGCCTAATTAAAAGTCTTGGCTGATAAAAACATAAACCACTCCTATAAAGAAAATGAGACACTTAGACACAATGCATAGCGGATCTAATAAGAATAGCTCAAATGGAAATGGTAAAACACAGTGCACAGGCTACTGAGGTCGACACTACCATATGGTGAGGTCGACGCACCTTCAAAGCAAGTTTAGAGATAAGGGATATCTTGCTGCACTAGACTGCATGGGTCTTACCAAACTCCAACAGGATGAATGAATAGGCTGGCTGTATGAGTGAAGACGGTGGTAGAGTGAGTGTTTGAGAAACAACTACAAATGCATAAGTCAGTGCGGATAAAATAGTCCAAGTACAAACCCTTTATCCTGCCCATCCTGTGAATGGGAGAAAGAAGAAATGGATCAATCACACAAGACATACCCCATTGCACAAGGAATTTTTAAGGTTGTTCAGTTGTAAACCCACAACCTACGTCCACCCCTCACCAAATCTGATGAGACTTTCTCCACACGAGGATGAAGTCTTCAACCCACACACGAGGATGAAATCCTCCACACACACACACACACACACACACACACACACACACACACACACACACACACACACACACACACACACACACACACACACACACACACACACACACACACACACACACACACACACACACACACATACACACACACACACACACACAGAGAGAGAGAGAGAGAGAGAGACAAGGATGAGATCCACAACACACCCACACACCCACACACACACAAACAACAAGCTGCAAGTGCAACACCCACACTTTCGGTATCTCACAAGATCACCAGACACACACTATTTACAGATGGAAATACAAAAGTAAAAACAAAAAGATCAACACAATGAGAAGGCAACTGTGGCTTCAAATCGAAGTCTTGAACCTCTATCAAACTCAGGCCGGCTACAAGGAGGGGCTGCACTCCTTTCAGCTTCTTCTTTTGCCTTGAACCTGGGCTGGGTTGCTCTCCACACTCCTTTCTCTTCTTCTTCACAGGTTTCTATTGAAGGCTCAAGGGAGACGTGGGCTTTTCTCGTCAAGGAAGTAGCAGCTTATCCAAAAGAAGCTTCATGTATATATAGAATAGCCAGGTAGAAGGATTTTCCCTCCACGAAAATCTGTAGAAGACCGATTCAAATTCGAAATGTTCTCATTTAATTATGACCTTCTTTCAGTAGTGCTTGAGATGATCCACCAGGTATAAGGGAGCAGATGGGAGAGGGATTTTCCCTCCAAAATTCTCTCTTGGCTTGAGGTAGATGCTCTACAGGACGTTGACTAGCTTGCATGGCTTCATAGCTCAGTCCAAGGATAGGACGATGGCAAGAAGAGAATAGACCTTTCTGAAGTCTTGTGGCTTTGTCCAATGAGTAATGAAATGCATACCACCTGGCCAGTCCTTTCTTTGGATAGAAAAGATAGAGCTCTAGCAGAAGGGACTTTTATAGACCTGGTAGCTGACTAAGTCTTCTCCAATAAGGTGTTCTAAACTCTCATTATGTAGTGGCAGAAGCTCTGACCTGGGTACCTTCTCCAGACTCCAAAAGAGGTGTTTTTGGAGGTTTTTGCCTGGTATTAATTCTCTTTGGATGGTTTTTGAAAAGATATATTTGCCATAGTACTTTGAGATTTTCCTTCAGTGAGGTCGACCTGCTGAGATAGAAAGGTCGACACGGCTTTGTAGAATCCTGTCTTCAACGGCTTCTTGAAGCACCATGTGGTCGACCTGCTGAGATAGTGAGGTCAACACTGCTTTGTAAAATCCTATCTTCAACAGCTTCTGGAAGCACCATGAGGTCAACCTGCTGTAAATGTAGTGTCGACCTGTCTTAAGAAGACTGCCAGTATAACAGATTTTGGAAGACAATGAGGTCGACCTACTGTAAATGTAGTGTCAACCTGTCTTAAGAAAACTACCAGTATAAAAGTCTCTGGAAGACACATGAGGTCGACCTGCTGATAGGTGAGGTTGACCTGCCTTAAGAAGCTGATGTTGGAGCAGCGTGAGACGAGGTCGGAGCAGCTCTCTTGAACTTGCAATTCTCACCTGAATTCTACCTTTTCACCTTGAGTTAGTTTCAACCATGTCAACTAACTTTCATCATATGCAAGCTCCTTGTCCTTTGATGTTCTTTCCACTTATTTTCAGCCTCATATCAACATGGGGAAAGCCCTTATCACCTTAGAGTAAACATGTACAAAGCTTCTCATTTGAACTGCCATTTCTGCTGCTGATCTTGATGTTGCTTGCAGTTGCTCTAGAGAGTTTTTTCATGATGAGCATAGCATGGAGGTATGAACAACATTTATCTTGCATGCTGAAGCATAGTTGAATCAATTCAATAGACTTGTAATGAATCAAACTCAGACATCATCAAAACAACATATATCCAACATTCTCCCCCTTTTTGATGATGGCAAGTATGCGTCATTATGAGTCACCTAAGCAATGGAATCATGAAACAGACGATGACTCAACAAGGCTTCTCTCTTCTCTCCCCATTTTACTATATGATGACTCATCAAGACATCTCTCCCCCTTTGCCATCAGCAAAGAGGGCTTAAATTTAAGCCAATTACTAAAACAGAAGATGAGCACATGGGGTCAAAAATGTTCAAATGCAGATCACAAGCATGGTGTAAGTAGATCATACAAGTTGTTAAAAACCATGATTTCTGAAGTAGCCTAATGTAGGAGAAGATTATTGGGTTCCATGTTGATGTTAGGTCCCTTGGCTTGGCATGAACAGTTCACACAGGGTGACATCGGATGCCATGAAGTCACAACTAGGCAACACAGACTGAATCATGAGAGACAAATATATGCAAGATATTGATCATAGCAGGAAGATGCAATCAGAGAGCAATTCTGCAGCCATAAAACATATTTGGTAGTCAGGTTTTTCAAAAATTTTGGTTTTCTGGTTTTCAAATTTTTAAGGTTTTCTATGCAATGCATGGACGAAGGAAAATGAAAACCAACCAAATACATGAACAACTGAAACCCAATGCTTTAGAGACATGATACCAATTGTTGAGAGTGGTGATGCTTTCATGGCAGCCAGGAGAGTTTATGCAGATTGTCCAGAGAAAGCAGATAGCATAGGAGCAAGAGCATTAAGATGCCAAATTATCTTAAGCACAAAAGCCAACCAGACAGAAGTCTGAACGCAAGGAGTCGACACTTGGAATTTTTGAGGCACAAGATCCAAGAGATGATAAGATGGGGGTTTATCAACCTGAAGCAAAGTTCATACATGTAGAGTTATAGATTTTTCAGAATTATCAGTTATAGAACTCTAATGATGAAGACCTTATATTCAGATTGGTTTAAAACTGATGAATTCTGAGTTTCTTAATAAACACAGCATTTGAAGATATCTGCATTCAAAATTAATAGAAATGAACTAGAATTTCATACTAAAACCAGGTTAACCTCCTCTTACCTTACTCATTCAATTCCATTTGCCCCTTTGAGAGTAACTACAAAAAGTATTGAGGTTAAACACCTAGACGTTTCTGATTTTATCCGTGAGCACTACAAATTCAAATTTTTTCTTTTGAAACCATTGTTGGATACCAGTTGTTATTACTTTTCATTTTTACGAGCAGTCAAGTGTAGCATGCACCTTTTGACGTGAGAGTGCACGTTGATTAAGTGCTAGCACCCCCAGTTACTCAGTGTAGCTCACCATTCTACTTCTTATAGAACAGAGGTAGCAAGGGACTTCATGACCTTGTCCACTCCACTTCATTGATGAAGGGACTCGATTTCTCAGTCAAATGATTGCCATTGCTCTTCCTAAGGGCACTGAACTCAGGACACACCTTTTATTTTCATAAGGATATACATTTATCAGACGCCAATATCCCCAGTTACTCAGCATGACTGAAGTTCATTACTTTCATTAAGTGAAGCCCCTTTTTGAAATATAGATTGATTGATGTTTAAAAACAATACTACAATTAAGTTCCTCAATCAAAGATGCCTTGTACTAAAAAAAACTTTCAGATTTAAGAAGGCATAACATGTCAAGACATGAAAAACTGGTTTAGGTCCATTACGTCTGAATACAGGCACTTTGAAGACCATTAATCTTTAAAGCTCAAGGACTCATTAAATTTAAACCAATAGCTTTCATGTTCAGGGCAATACTCTCTATAAAAGATGATTTCTCTTAAGCATTTACTCTGATAAGTGAACTCAACGACAGAGAGAAAATCCTCCAAGGAGTTCAAGGCATTCAAGGAGATAGGAATCAGATAGATGAGCATGCAAAAGATGGCAAATTCCAGACAAACTAGGGAGGTTCAGAGATGTCAAAACATTTCAGACCCGAGGAGAAACATAACTTATCACATTATGATGCAGAGGCCTGATTTATGCAGAGAGTGCAGTTGGGAGAAATTCAGAATGGATAGTGAACTCTCCCCCTAAGGATGTGTAGTGAGTTGAGACTGGAATAAGTGAATAGGGCCTGCAGGTGAACAGGAGTGTCCACGTAGGCACCTCATGGTGTCGATGCATTGAGCTCAGACAGAGAGTAGTTTGCAAACAGAAATGAATTGTGAGGTCGACCTGAGTAGTTCTAGGGTCGACCTGATCAGTAGCAAAGCGGATTTCAACAGAATTTTTCTTAGAACAAGCTTCCCCTAAGAAGATGCAGTCTATACATATGTCAATAAAAATGTGCAAGAGTGCAGGCTGGATTTTATGCTGACTCCCCCTAAACTTGTGCATGGGTTGACAATGGAGTATGCAACCTATGACTTATGTGAGCACATGATGTAATAGAAATGATACAAATTGATGTGCATTATTGTGTCCCTTTAACATGATGTGCATTGGGGTGCATGAGACCACAAGATGATGCAAGCACAGGTTATTTGCAATGCATTCTAAACTAAGGTGCAAACTCTTAGACTCCCCCTTTGTCAAATACTTATGAAGGTTAAGATAGTCAATCAACATGTTATATGTCCACATGAGTGATGAGTTGAGATATATGTGCAGCCATGGTAGACATCATCAAAAGCAATGAGTGCTAAACAAGAAATTCATATGGCTGCTAAATGGTAGCAAGAAGCAAACGGTGACTCATCATCATATCAATTCCATCAGCATGACAGATTCCTCATGGATTAAGCATCTGAAATTAGATATTTCTGGTACAAGGCGGAGGTATTGATCCGAAGACCCAATTCACGCATAGTGAGAGTTCCGGGCAAGCTTAACCTGCCTTTCTGCACATCACCATTTGATATACCAGAAACTCAAACCAAGTGTTAATCAAATATATAGTTCAGACACTCAGATGTTCATCTAAAATCATGGAGGATGTTTCACCAGTTTAAGGAGACAATTTCAGCTTGCAGGACTTATTAAAGACAAGACATACCTATAATGCAATAACTACAAAGCAAGCCTATCATGCAAAATAACACAAGTTGAAAATTTTATTAACAAACTAGTGCCTTGAGTTTTATTTACCTGATCATCCTTTATTCAGCTCCATGGCACTCCTGTATTCAAAATGCTCAGTTTGAATTTTTAGGTACCCAAGTTCACTTGGGTCCTTACTGGTTAGCAACACTATAATCATGTGAGTTTCTTTTCTTGGCTACATTTATTTCATCAATTCTCATCCAATGGCAGTCATCGAACACATGTCCATATTTACCACAATAGAAGCATTGCACAAATGATTTATCATTCTTCCTATGTGCATGTGCATTAAACCTTGGTAGGTGAGGATGGATACCACCATGATGGCCATGAGAATAAGTCTTACCTTTCAGATGCCAATAGTCCTTGACTGTGTGGCCAATCTTTCCATAGTGGAAGCAGCAAAAAGGGATTCTTCTTCCGGCGTTCTTAGGATGCGTCGACTTGTCATGAGGGGTGCGTCGACGCATCAGGCCATCTCTGGGCTTCTGAGCGTAAGTATGCTGAGCATGCTTTATTCCAGAGTTGACCCATCCTTTGGCATTGCCATCTCCATTGCTTCTTCTATTCTTACCTACTCTTAATTCATCATTCCTCAAAATAAAATAGCTATGCACAACATGACCGTTCATACCACAATAAAAGCAATGAACATTCAGTTTATGAGAAGCATGGTATTTAGCATTGGACTTCTTATTGCGCATAATAGGACAAGCAGACTGATTTTTGTTTTTCTTTTGAGCTTCATGCGATTTTAGCGGACCACAAGAGGTGCTAGCTTCATTTGAGCCAGTCACGAAAGAGGTGTACACCTTGCTCCCCGGAGGATTTTTTTATTTACGGGTTTATAGCCCAAACCCTCTCTCTGAAAATTGACCTTTGTCCCAAGAATCTTGTCCAAGTTTTCTTTACCCTGCACAAACTTCGACAGGGAGTCATTTAAGTCTTTTACATCATGTTCCAACGAGGAGATGTGTAGTTCAGAACTAGCCAAGTCCTCCTCACATGCATCCAATTGCTCATTGAGCATGGCGTTCACAGTTTTAAGATTTTCTATTTCTTGTTCCAAGGCGTGCATCTTATTGGAACCATCATTAGCAACTTCCTTGCCTTTTTCAAAGGCAGCTAGCTTTTCATGCAGCACCTTGTTTTGTTCTTTCAAATTTTCATTTTCATTTACAAGTTTTCCATCCTGGGGCATTGGGTTCAGTTTGTCATTCAATTCTTCTTGAACTTGTTCAAGGTCGAAGACCTTGGATAGCATGTGTCTGATTTTATCTTTCAACGAGTCAATTAACTTTTCTTTCCATTCAAGATCAGAATGGAGACCATCATTTATCTTTTTCAGAAATGAACAAGTTTTGCATGCATAATTGACAGAGCATGAATTTTCAGTTTCTTTTGTAAGTTTTTTGTATTGGGTTTCAGAATTTTCATGGCTTTTCTGAAGTTCTGCGTTTTCATTTCTAACAGAGGCAGTCAATTCCTTATGAGCGTTAACATCAAGGAAAAGGGATTCATTTAATTCCTCAAGATTGTTGAGTTTCTCTCTAGCTTCTTCAATTTGATTCCTGAGATTTTCATTTTCAGAGTTCAAAGCCTTCAAGCTTTCATCATCAGAATCAATGTCAATTGAAGCATTCCATTTCTTTTTTAAGGATTTCTTTTGTTTTCCTATTTTTTCATATCTCTCAAGTAGGTCAGCATATGCATCTTGCCAATCATCTATAGAGAAGTTTTCAAACAAAAAGTTTACCTCCTCATCAACACTTTCTTCGTGGCTTTGCAAGGTATCACCCGTGAGACACATGTGTTGTTCTTCCTTTTTGTAGATAACAACTAGTTTGTCCCAGATTTCCTTCGTAGACCTGGAGGAAGGCACAAATTGAAAGATGTTGTGATTAATAGAATCTTGCAAGATATTTAGAGCTCTAAGATTTTCATTGTTCTTCATCCTGTGACTGTCTGTCCATTTGAAAATATTTTTGGGCAGTTTGTGTGGACCTTTGGAAATGATGTTCCATAGGTTTGAATTTCATGCATTTACGAAAGTGCGCATACTACATATCCAGGTAGAAAAATCTGAACCGTCAAACATTGGAGGATGTACCAAGGGAATCAAATCAGAGTTACAACCCATGATCATAGAAGCACCCGTACAGCAGGATCCTCTCTATAGATGGTTAAATTTGATCTATCAGAGACCCTGCTCTGATATCAATTGTTAGGTCCTTGGGGTGCAACTGGATCTAGAAGGGGGGGTTGAATAGATCCTGCCAAAAACTTTGGCCTAATTAAAACTCTTTGCTGATAAAAACATAAACCACTCCTATAAAGCAAATGAGACACTTAGACACAATGCACAGTGGATCTAATAGGAATAGCTCAAATGGAAACCACAAAACACAGTTCACAGGCTTTTGAGGTCGACACTACCATATGGTGAGGTCGACGCACCTTCAGAGCAGGTTCAGAGATAAGGGAGATCTTGCTGCACTAGACTGCAAGGGTCTCACCAAACTCCAGCAGGATGAATGAACAGGCTGGTTGTATGAGTGAAGACGATGGTAGAGTGAGTGTCAAAGAAACAACTACAAATGCATAAGTCAGTGCAGATAAAACATTTTGGATTTTCAATTTCTCCCTTAGAGATTTGCTTTTCCACGTGAATTATGGGGTCCACGTGGGGCATCGGTGTGTTGGCATCCCATCCCGTCGCATGGATTATGAGGTCCATGTGCGAAGCCCCTCATACCGGCCCACAACACGGATAGACGTGGGGTTCTGTAATGCCATAAGGAAATACGGTCTGCCTTCACTACCAGCTCGAGCTTTTAGCACAACGGTTGGGGCATGATCCTATAGACACGAAGATACCTACTGGGCGAGTGCCCTCATTTTCTACTTTCTCCAATCTTTTAGTGCTAGTGGATCGCAATCGGATTATTCAAGTGGCAATTCTGAGGGTGATTGAAGATTGAGAGAAGCCCTAGAGTGTCTTGAGTCCATTATGTTAATTCAAGGACATGTTGATGTATTTTTTATTTTCTTGAGTCTAGTGAGTCATATTGTCAAAAGGGTCCTTGTCAGTTGTAAACTTTGATTATTTGATCAATAAAGTTGAAGGTTTTTGTCATATGCTATTGCGTACAATACTTATGCTATTGTATGAATATGTCGCTCTGATTGTCTTGCTAGCTAGAGACTTACTTTGTCGGCTTTTCATGTTCTCGATTTATTTTTGATGTATATCTCGGGACGTGACAGTTGCCATCATCAAAAGGGGGAGAATGTTGTGTCCCTGGTTTTGATGATGTTTAACTATGAATCATTGTTCATGATCTATGAATCATTATGCATTTTTTTTAATTCAAGGTGAGAAAATTGAAAATAGCCACATTTCAGCACTCAACAGAGATAATGCAGACACAACACACTTCTAACTCCAGACATAACTCAACATATACTTAGCACACTTTGGTATCAGAGCAAAGCATGCGGAGTATATGCTAAGTCGTGTCTGCAGTCAAAAGTGTGTTGTGTCTGCATTGTGACTGTTGAGTGCTGAAATGTGGCTATTTTTAATTTTCTCACCATGAATTAAAAAAATAAAAAATGCATAATGACTCATAGTTGTCGTCATCAGAAAGGGGGCGAATGTTGTGTCCCTAGTTTTGATGATGTCTAACGATGAATCATTGTTCATGATCTTCAAATCCTGTTGAAAATGAGCACCTGATGAAGTTATTTTTGGAAGACCAGAATGATTTTCCGAAATATCTAACTTTATATATTTGTATGGGGTCAACAGGTAAAATGAGTTGACTGATATTGAAGAAGTCAAGGAAGGATGAGTCGACGTAGTATACAATACACTAGGTCGACACAGCAGAAGAAAATAAATTATGTGTTCAAGGATGAGTCGACGCAAAGTCTCAATGCGTCAACGCAACAGAAGAAGATAACAAAATTCAAAAAATTACTCCTCAAGCGATGGGTCGACACAACAACCTTGTGACGTTGACACAATAACAGGATCTTTCAGCCTATCCTCAAGCAGCGAGCGAATTGTGTCGACGCAACAACTTTATGGCGTCGACACAACAAGGTCATTCCAGCCAGATCTCAAGCCATGAACAAATTACGTCGATGCAATCGTGAAGTCAAGCAAGATCTCGACCATCAACAATGGATGTATATACAAAGGTTGCGTCGATGCAATCAAGTCATGGAGTCGACGCATCTAATGAAGGATAACTAGAATATAGAGGAAGTCAACTCATTCAGGCATGCACGATTTACGAAAGATTAGTTGGTCACGTGATAGCAAAAACCAATCATGGACACATGATCCAAGACACGTGCCTTGGGTTCTGGATTGATCCTAGGAGAGTACATTCCTCCTTGACACGTGGACCAGCAAGAGATTAAATTGAATATTCACCTTATCAAGAAATTTGTCCAAGCTCTGCTCCCTATATATTCACCCAAATTCTTGGAAGAACGTGAGAGTGGCCGCCATCAGAGAGAAGAAAGTCTTCAGTGAGATATCTACAGAGAGCCATCTTGAAGTCAGAAAGAAGAGAAAGAGAAAGAAGACGAGAGAGTGATATCTGAGCGTTGTTAGAAAAATCGTAAGGAGCAACTCTGAGATTTCACAAAAGCTCTTGAATTGAGGTACATTGTTAATCTTCATTTCATTTTTTCTTTTGCTTTTCTTCTTTTTACTTTTTATTGTTTCATGTTCTTGATCGTGTTTCATCATACAATTCAGGATTGTGATCAACTGGGTGTTGTTCACGGGTTGCTCTAGTTGTCTAGAGTGTTAAGGAGTGATCCTCATTTGCTGCTGTGAGCAGAGGGCTTGATCGTGCAGGGTCGTACGATCAGGGGCGTGTACAGCTGGGTGTTGTACACAGTTGCACTCTGGTTGTACAAAGTGTGGGAGGAGTGTGTTCCTCCGGGCTAAGCTGTGGTACCAGCATTTGTAGCGGATTGTTCTTGTGATTTTTTTTGCTTGAGCAAAGGAAGCCCCACCTTAATTCGATGAGGGGTGGACGTAGGTTGTTGGGTATCAACCGAACCACCTAAAAAATTTCTGAGTATTATGGTTTGCATTCCTCATTTTCTACCTCCATTCACTAAGTCCCCTTTCTGTTCGTTCGTCTAGCGTTGTTTTCAAATTCTCAATCTCGCCAATCAAGGGTTTATGGGCGGTGTTGTTCTAAATTAGTTACTTACTCAGTTCTTTAGTTGTTTATCTTAACAATCTGTCGGGTGTTATTCTGAGTGTTAGTTTATCATTGGTCTATATGAGGGGCTCATCTGTTCACCCCACCTCTAGATCCGCCTTTTCATTCTTAACAATGTAGTGCCTCATTTTCTTGACCGCAAAGATCAATGCGAGGCAGAGTTTTTCAATCGGGGTGTATTTTCCTTCTGCCCTGACCAACCTTTGGCTGAGGTAATAGAGAGCATGTTCTTTTCCTTCGTGATTGTTCTGGGCTAGCATTGCCCCCAGTGAGTATTCAGTAATGGTTATATAGAGAATCAGCGGCCTCCCTTTGATAGGTGCCATCATCACCGGTGGGGTCTCCAAATACTGCTTCAACTAGTCAAAATCCCTTTGTCATTCTTGATTCTAGCAGAATGGTGTATCTTTCATCACCAACTTATGGAATGGCTGATATTGTCCAGACAAGTTAGAGATGAATCTGCGGATGTAGGCCAGCCGACCTTGCAACGATCGCAATTTTGTTGAATTTCTCGGAGGTGGCAGCTCCTGAATGGCTTTTATCTTGGCGGGGTCTATTTTAATTCCCCGATATCTGATGACAAAGTCCATGAATTTTCTACTGGAAACGTCAAAGGCGCATTTCATCAGATTCATATTCAGCTCGTATTGTTGCAGACTTTCGAATATGACCCTGAGATCACTCAGATGGTCCTGTCTTTTCTTAGTTTTGATGACAAAGTCATCGATATAGCAATCAACTTTATTGTAAAGAAGCTTGTCGAATATCTTTGTCATCACCCTTTGATAAGTAGCGGCAACATTTTTTAGGCCAAAAGGCATTCTTTTGTAGTGGAATATCCCCTTGGGTGATCAAAAAGCCGTATGGATTCTTTCGTGCTCAACTATCCATATCTGATTATATCCGGATGACCCGTCCATAAATGATAGAGCCTCATGGCCAGTAATAGCGTTAATCATGACTTCAGTGATGGGCACTGAAAAATCATCTTTCAAACATGCTTTGTTCAAGTACCAAAAGTCCACACATATTCTGATCTATCCATTCTTCTTCTTGACAGGCACTATGTTGGCTAGCCAAGTGGTATATTGGTTTTCTTCCATGAAGTCGATGTCTATGAGCTTGTCGACCTCTTTGCAAATCTAACTTATCAGTTCTGGCCTCATTCGTCGATGTGACTACTTCACTGGCTCCACTTTGGGGTCGATAGCCAGTATATGTTGAGCAACTGTAGGGCTGAGGCCTGGCATCTCTTTGTAGTTCCATGCAAAGCAGTCTCGGAACTCTTGGAGCAGCTATCTGTATCGCTCTCTCTCTTCTGGGAGAAGGAGAGTGCTGAGGAAGGTTGGCCTAGGCTCACTCTCTGTGCCAAGGTTCACTTCAACTAGCTCATCAACAGTGGCTTGGCCACCGTCTTCTATCTCCAGGGGAGCCAGCTAAAAATCGATGAAGTCTTCATCATCTTCTTCAGCTTCGAGAACGTCATATACATCATCTTCTTTCATGTCACCTAGCGGTGGGACTTTGCCTGCTACTTTCTCTAGCTCTTGAATCTACTGGGGGAGCAGCATGGGCATTGGCAATATGAATTCTGAGCAGTTTGGATATCGGTCCGTAGATGAAACACCCCTAGGGGTAAAAAGGAATTCTTTATCTTCTTGTTCTGGCACCGCACCGCCAGCGGTCGTGGCGGTTTTTGTGGCAACAACCTCCCAACATCTGCAGGGAACATCGGCCTCTTGACCTTTATATGTCATTATCCGAGGTTACGGGGTATCCCCTGTCTTCGAAGACTGTAGGATTTCTTCATTATCCTATAGATAATCATCATAAACTGCCTCTAGAGGGCTTTCACCTAGGAGGGTGGAGAGAGAGACCATATCTACTTCACCGCATTCTTCCATTGCTCTATTGACTGGGTTTGAGACCCCCATGGTCGGGGAACTGGGGTTATATGTCCTTGTAGTGGGACATGAGTAGTTATTCTTTTTTGCATTCATGAATGATATCTATCACCCATACAGTTTCTTTCGGGTTCAAAGCCTCCTTTGTTAGGCCTCTAACGTATCTTCGGGGGTCCGATGATGGACCGAGACCATATGAACTCCCCTTCTACAGGTGCCCATTTCATGAGGGCGCGGTGGGTCTACCTTGTATTCCCCCATCTCTAATTCGCCCCTCTTAATTAAGCTTTGAGCAATATCTTTGAATATATAACAATCTTCGATGGAATGCCCCAACATCCGATGATAGGGGCAAAATCGAGGGTCATCACTTCTTTTGACATCATCTGGTCTTTTGGGCTTTGGGAGAGCAATCTTGCCATAGTGGCATGAACATTCAAAGATGACCCTAGTTTTATCCTTCAGAAATGAGTAAAGTTTTCTCATTTTATCCCGCAGTGAGGACCCTTGCTTGGAAAGATTGTTGGTTGAAGGGCCAGCTACCTCTTTCACTTTCCTCCTTTGCTGCTCGAAAGCACTGAAATTAGCATCCACCGTCTTATTCGCTAGGCTTGCTATAGCGGTAGCAAGGCAATATTTTTACACGAAGGCTTCAACGTCGGCTGCAACCATGTTCAGTTGATCAAAGGATTGGATCTCAATGCCAATTATCCTTTGCAAAATATCCTTCTTCAAATTTTATTTAAAAATTTGTACAGCGACCTCGTGGCATGGTGGATACTTGCACCTTTCGCAGAGATTTGTCCATCTCTTAATGTAGTTTAAGATGGACTCATCATCTTTCTACCTATTTATATATAATTCTTCCCTGGTTATAGGGGGACATTCTGGAGCTACAGACCAGAGCTGCTAAGGGAGGGTGCCCCCTCTCGGGTCAGCTGGGCGTAAGCCCATTTTAGCTAGTTGCCTCTTCAGCCTTTTGATTTCCTGCTGCTGCTCATATAGGAACGCCAGTAAAGTAGGGTCACATCGGGAGGAGTCCGGAACATAGCTCAGATTATTGCCTTCCGTTCTGATATCAGGTGGGACGGGTGGCACCTCGCTATCATCAGCGACCGCGGCTGGTCTTTCAGAGATTGAACCGCCTGGCCCCATGCCCTTGCATGGAGGGGGACTCCAAAAGTGTATTTCCTTATTTTGCATTTTACCATCTAGAGGCATGTGTTGCTTTTGATCTATAATTTTGTACAGCTCTTGATTCTCCGAAGGATCTTTGCTAGTAGAAGCAAAGATGGATACCATATTGACTGCAGCCCCCAGAACGGGCATTTCATGAGGGCGTGGAGGATCAACCTTGTATTCACCCATTTTCAATTCTCCTTTCTTGATCAAACCTCCAATGATATCTTTAAACACATAGCAGTCTTCAATGGGGTGCCAAAGCATCTAGTGATATAGGCAGAAGTGAGGATCATCTTTGCTGCTAGCATCGCCTGGCCTCTTCGGCTCTGGAAGGGTGACCTTGTTAAATCTAGTGTCCCATTCAAATAGGACCCGAGTCTTATCCTTAGGGATGGAATAAAGTTTCTTCATCTTGACTCGCAAGGAGGAGCCTTCTTTCCGCTAAGCAGGCTTGGCGAGAGGAGGGTTAACAACTCCTTTGTCTTTTTCTCTTTACTGCTCGAACACCTTGAAGTTAACTGTATGAACTTCTTTAGGCGTGGGCCATTTATCAACTGGTCTAGCCTTCTGGCTTGAGGCAGTAGGGGCAGAGGAGTATCTGAAGAGGAAGGCCTCAATTTTTGCCACCACATTATTCAGCCCGTCAAAAGACCTGATTTTGATTCCAATCATCCTTTCTAGGACTTCCATCTTCAGATTCTGCTTGCGAATCTGCACTGTGTCTTCTTGGTGTGGCGGACGCCTGTATCTCATACTGAGATTCCACCATCTTTTAATATAATCCAGGGATGTTTCGTCATTTCTTTGCCTAGAGGCGTATAGCTCAGCCACAGTCACTTCCTTCTTAATGACGTGGAACGTTTCCCTGAACTTGCGTTGCATATCTGGCCAATCACTGATAGATCTAGTAGGCAAGTTCGAGTACCATTCAAAAGCGAGTCCTATAAGTGAGGACCCGAAGAACTTCAGCAAGTAGGACTCATCGATCGCCAGATCACCCATCACGTTGATGTAATAGGCTGTATGTTCTTTTGGCGATTCTTGCCCGTTGAACTTGTCAAACTTTGGTGGCTTGTTGATGCCCGGGGGTAACCTTTTAGTGGCATGATGGACAGGGTAGGGTACCTTGTACACATCGAAAGTGGCATAATCTTCACCACCTCTGTCAGCCAGCTTCATTTCGATCATCTGTTCTACCATCAGCTTATTCACCATTGTTGAGTCCACCGGATCTAAATAGAAGTGTGCTTGCTATGCCTATGGCGTCGTCAACACCGTCGCCTGTGGTATAGCGGCAGTCCCCTAGTATTGAGGAGTTGGATGTTGTATCGGGGCCATGCCCCCAGTGTGACTGGGTATCAGCTTGGAGGTCGCTATCTGTGGTGAAGCCTCGAATGCATCGGTGCCTTGCCATGACGTTTTAGGAGGAACTTCAACCTGTTTTGAGGTCGGAGCGTGCATACATAGCTAGCTCAACTATTTTTTTAGCATTTCAACTTCCTGCTAGTACTTCTGGAGTAGCGTCAACATAGGCGGATAATGTGTGGAGGGGCTGGGATTCTGGCTTCCCCCTTCCAATGAAATGTCTAGAGAGGGTGTTGGTCTTTCGTCGTCATCTTCGGCGGTGACCACATTTGCAGTCATGGCTGTCGCAACCACATTTGGGCTCATTTCACTAGTGATGGTTTGTAATGCCTCAGTTGTGGCCTTCTTTCTTCTTGTGAGAGGACCCGACCTCTCGACGAGTTTGGAGATCTCATCATGATCCACAGGCAAAGCCACGTAGCGGCCAGCCACTCCAGCCACATTGAAAGTATATACCTGAAATTGCCCACTTCTTCGTATCACCCTTCTGGCCGATTGATCAGGAAAAGTTAATCTATCAAACACTGAAACCCTTGGTGTGGTCTTCTCATGGAGGGGCGGCCCATAGCAACCTAACACTGCATCTTCTATTTCTTCAAGATCAACTTGTCATTCCTGGCTCTCCTCGGCACCATTGACGACTTCAAGGAGTCATTGCCTTCCTAGGGAGCTATTCGTAAGACCGTGAAAGTATCCCTACACAATATGGGCGATGTCATCTTGCCCATCAGTAGGGAAAACCACAGGCGGCGGCACCCTCACTCATGCCGGAGATTTGTAGGCGTACCGCCCTCGTCGGGCTGTCCCGCCATGATTTCTATCATGTAAACAGAAATTTGCCTATTGAATGTAGGCCCAAAAAGTTGGCTTATGGGACACCCAGACCGGCATCTCAGTCTCCGCTTCTTGTTTCACTTTCCTTCTTTCAAACCTGTCAACCATGACCGGTCCTAGTTGAGGCAGAGCTGGGGCCTGAACCTGCTTGGGCATGCAAATTTGCTTGAATTTTGCTAGCTTTGGGGCCAACCCACCCTTCAGTTTGTACCCAACACTGTCCGTTTTATTTTTGGCCAGCGCCTAAAAGGAGTTGTGCACTGGCATTACAGGGATTACCCTGTCGGGTATTGTTTCGGCCTATCGGTCATTTAGGAATACTCAGACGCCTCCAACTAGTATGTACTTGCCCGAGGTTGATAGCCGGCCTTGTAGCATACCTGCATTCTTCATGGCCACTCTTCTCGCGGCCGTCGTGCGCCTCTTGCTAGTAGAAGCGCGGGAATCAACGTGATGGACGTAGTAGCCCACCACCTCAGCTTTCTTTGACGCCTCTGAAACGTTGGAGGTTGCATGCTCCCTCTTTTTAGTGCTCACGAGCTCCATTAAAGTGACTCCCAGGAAGTTGGGGAAGCCCACAATGGGAGGAAAATTACCGAACTTGATCAGCACCGCCTGATCATCATGCTCGGCATGGCTAGCGACAATGAGTGGTCCAAACGTGACAACCATTGGACTTTGACCTACAAGTTCAAACTTCAAAAAGTTAGAATTTTAGGAAGAGGACATGGGGCCCCTAATCCTGGCGAAGAGATGAAGGGAAGTTCCAGTCCCACTGGGCGTGCCAGACTTGTGGATGTACTTTTTTTAATTTATTTATTTATGTATTTATTTATTTCATTTATTAGTGCGTAGGCGTGCCAGTCACAAGGTGACAGTTTGTTCGGACTCCAAAGACCAAGGTGGCTTGGAGCAGCTAATGCGCGCCGTCTGACTGATCAGACGATAGTGGGTATCGTGTTGGGATTGGAACCCGCCGTGCCATAAAGGCCATAGCGTTAATTACATCTCCCTGAAGGGGAGATAACCCTTGATTAATCACCAAGAAGAGGGGCCTTATGGCTTGAAATTTACTTTAATGAAAATAAGAAAGATGGCTCTAAGTGTAGTGGCATATCCCATGTGAAGGGAAAGGCGTTTAAACTGCTTCATTTATTCTTCATCGGTTTCAAGTTCAAAAAAAGTTCCGAGTGAAAGCACGACGAAGACACAAATAATCTTTAGGTAGATGCCTGGCATGAATGCGGCAAGTTTAATGTCATATAATAAAAGGAGTGGGACGAATCCTGGTGAGGATAGGTCGA
Source organism: Amorphophallus konjac (assembly GCA_022559845.1). Taxonomy (NCBI): domain Eukaryota; kingdom Viridiplantae; phylum Streptophyta; class Magnoliopsida; order Alismatales; family Araceae; genus Amorphophallus; species Amorphophallus konjac. The sequence goes on from CM040118.1 coordinate 209,639,400, forward strand.
ATTCGAGAAGTTGTCGGCCCAAGGTGAAGTCAGGCCGTGGCCATGGCGGGGTGCTCCCCGAAATCCAAGCCTGACTCGCGGGGACATCATTTTTCTTATTCCCTTCGCACACGATCTAGGGGATGAGGGGGGATCGTATTGGACACCGTTGGCTCTTTGAATGTTATTATCATTTTATTATTATTATTATTTTTTCTATTATCTTTTCTTTTATTTATTTATTATAATTTTTGGTTCGATCATGCATTAATTTTTGCTTTCGAGAAAGTTGACTTGGGCTTGAAAATAGGTTGACCCTGGTTAGGGTGTGAGTCAATCCTAGATCAGAACAGGTCGATTTATCTCTTCTGTTTTGTTTGTTTCTATGATTTTTATTATATCATTTTATTTTTTTATTTTTATTTTTTATTTTTTTAATTTTTTGTCATTTATTTTGTTTGCTTTCTTCTTCTTCTTATTATTATTTATTATATATTTTTCTTTTTACTATTTTTTTGTTCATTCATTTTTTCCTTATCATTATCTTATAATAATCCCCTCCCTTTTTCATTTTTTTATTGAGCATTTTTTTTATGAATTGTTTTGTCATGTTATTTTCATTTTTTAATTTTATTATTGCTATCATCATTTTATTTATTATTTATCACTTTTATCTATCAGCTTAAGGTCCGGTGACATTTCGGCAACACCTCCCCTAAACCCAAGGCAATTTAGGGGTGAGAAGCGGGTACTCGTCCATGGAGAATTCGAGACGGTCCCTTAATCATTCAGATGTGCCTAGTACGACAGCATACCGAGTTACCCATAGCGTCGTATCCCTGAGGGCCAGCCTACGAGGTGATCGAGATTGCCCGGGTATCCTGAAAGGGGCAAGAAAACACGGCATCTTGGTCATAATAGCGGAATAAAGCTTAACAAGGAAATCAGAAAGGGGGACGTTGTCTGGCCGGATCACCTGCAGGGAGAGGAGGCCCACATAAGCATTTAGGCCAGATCACCCATAGAAAGGGGCGCCGAATCAACAAGGTGTTAGAATGGGTGGCACACGGAAAATAGATCCAGAGGGGGGGTGAATGGATCTTTTGGAAATTTCGTCCAAATAAAAGAACAATCACCACTCTAAGAAACAAACGAGAAACTACACTAGCGCCCAAGCCAAACGGTCAACAAAAGCTGTGAAGAAGGCAAGAGATAGTAATTAATCACACCAAGACAATCACACGACTTGCATGATTAAATAGCCTAACAGAGTGTTTCTATTAGACAATTATACAAACACTTAGCGCATGAAGAGCAAATCAATGAAGGGCTGGCTGCCAACTAAAAGTGATGTGGTTCAGACTAACCAACAACGAACATAAAGATAAAAACCACACAGTCAAAAGATCCTGTGAAGGAGGTAGAAGAAATGGACAAACGCACTATCAAACCACTGCACACTGAATTTTTAGGTGGTTCGGCCATACACCAGTCCACCTACATCCACCCCTCACTCCAAATCGGAGTGATGCTTCCCTACCGAAGTAGACGCAGACTCAGTCTGCTACAAATGCTACCTAATAGTTTGACCCAAAGGAACACTCTCCTCTCTTCTTCTGATCAAATCAGAAGGAAACTTGAGTAACACCCAATTACTCAAAAGCCGGAGGAGCAATCCTCCCTTCCTCAAAATCGGAGGGGAACCACGAGCAGCACACTGCTACTCACAACCGGAGACACCGTCTCCCTTCCTCTGACACCCAGAGGGAAACAACGGAGAGTCATCTCCCTTCTCTTGGCACACAGGAGGAAACTCCGATCCCAACCCAGGGAATCGGAAGAAATAAAGTGGGAAACAAAAGCAACAATAAAAAAATAAAAACTAACAGAAACACAAAGCAAATATAGCTCCAAAGGAGCACTGCAGTTCTGGATTTGATCCAAGAACTGATCAATCAAACCAGTCTTCAGTGGACCGAATGCTACCTCAGCGCTTCTATCTTCCTTTCTCTTTTTCTTCTATTTTGCTCTCTCACTGGTTCATCTTCTTCTTCTTTCTAAGCTCTCATTCTCTTTCTTTCTCTTTTCTTCTCTCTGGCGGCTTCTCCTTCTCTTATGGCTTCCTCTGGCTCTCCACTAATTCCACCCTTTTCTTGGAGGAGGATTCGCCCTATATATATATACACCCAAAACAGGGGCTCCGTAAAAGCACTTTGGATAGGGATTTTTGATCCCTTTTCTTCTATTGGCTCACGTGGTAGGAGACGAGAATGTTCCTCCGCCATACTGACCTTGGACACGTGCCCGTCACTGCTCACTGTATTCACGTGCCCATCATGGGCTGTCTTGGGATCATGTGCCATTTCGTGCCAATCTAGGATCACGTGCCTAGTATAAGTTTGAGGTCATGTGTTGTGAGTTGCTACTATCCAGGTGTTAGCTGAAATGCCAGACTCAGTGACTTAAGGTCTTTTGCCTTTTTCCTTATACCTCTGCTGCAACTGCCTTGATTGAGCAGAGTGTCGCTGCTGCCTTTTATTTTATAAAGATGTGAGCGAGCATGTACACTAACTTGTACTAAAAATGCTCAGACCTTATGTGCGTGGCGCTCTTCAGCTGCACCGACCTTGTTTCTATTAATTGTGCCCACTTCATTGACCTTATAGCCTTCCACCAAATGTGCTCTGACTTTGTGTGAGAATGAGCTACGACCTTGTGTAATGTGCTCTGACCTTAAATGCCATAAAGCAAAATGTGCACCGACCTTAGTTTGCCAAAAACAAACATGCACAGACTTCATGATGCACACTCAGGCAACTAGCATCGACCTTACTATGCTAAGCTTTTCATGTGCTCGGACCTTCTAATGCAATAGCATCAATGTGCGTCGACCTTAGTTACTGTGCCAGCATAAGGTGCACCGACCTTGGCTGGCCCTGGCAAGAGGTGCTCCGATCTTGACAGCAAGGTAGCATCGACCTTAGCTTTATGAAAGCCTTAACGACATCAACCTTACTTTAGTGAAAGAGTAAAGGTGCATCGACTTGGTTCTGTGTTGCCAAGATGTGCATCGACCTTGTTTGTGCATCAGCCTTTGGTCACTGAATGGCTGAAAGTGCACTGACCTTAGATGCTATGAACAAAACATGCTCAGACCTTATATGGCATGAAACAAAAAGTGCACCGACCTTAGATACCATGAAACAGAACGTGCACCGACCTTAGATAGCAGATTAAAAAATGTTGCACATACCTTTACTCCGAAATGGCTATGGTGCATCGATGTTGCTAGTATATTCAGAAAGTTGCACAGACCTTGGATGTTCTTCGACTTTAGATGTGCTTCGTCCTTCACATGCGGATGTGCTTCGACTTTGGTCTGCGTAGGCTCGATGTGCATCGACCTTCCTTCAGAAGTTGCACTGACTTATTTGCTGAATGAGTAAAGGTGCACCGACCTTGTCTGCGAAATGCCAAAAGGTGCACTGACCTTGTAATCAAATGTGCATCGACCTTCATTAGTCCCCAGTTAACTAGCATCGACGTACCTTCATTGGTCCCTAGCTAACTAGCATGGACCTGCATTGGACATGTGCACAGACCTTTCTCCGAAACAACTAAGGTAGCATCGACCTTAGTTTCTCTGACACTGAACAAGCATCGACCTTAGTTCCTCTGGCAAAAGGACTTGAATCGACCTTAGTTGCTCTGGCACTGAACAAGCATCGACCTTAGTTCCTCTGGCAACAAGAGTAGCATGGACCTTAGTTGCTCTGGCACTGAACAAGCATCGACCTTAGTTCCTCTGGCAACAGGACTAGCATCAACCTTAGCTTTGTGATGAACTTGTTGACTATGCCTTGACCTTGTTGACAATGGACTTTTCTTGCTGACTGGCTTTCCACCTGTTCTTTTCTTTTCAACATTTAGACACAATCTTTTACACATGATGCAAATATAATATAAGCAATGGGAATAGGCAGTTGCATTAAGTTGATTAACATCGAAAGTAATGCACCAATGCAACATCAACATCGAAAGCAATGCACCAATGCAACATCTACAGTGTTTGGCATCATTAAACCATATAAAGCACATATGACATCATGCACAAATGAGTCATAGTGTGTGACATCATCAAAACCACAGGGGTACAACAATCTCTCCCTTTTTGATGATGGTAACACTATGAGTCATAAGACAACATGCTAACTCATATCAAACTATTCTCCCCCTTTAACTTCATCAAAAAGGAAATAATAGTTTGATAAAATCAATAGAGATAAATATAGAGCATCTTAGAGCAAATTATGTACCCTTCTCCCCCTGAAAGTGTGAGATGAATGGAGATGAGGATAGGGGTATGATGAAGGACAGACATGAAGATTTTTAGCACAAAATGGCAGGGACAGCTAAGAAGGAATATCATACAGAGCATGCAGAAAGTAGACTAATCTCTTCCTTAATGCCAGAAGGATGCTGATGAGACAATCTCCCCAGAGGGATTGGTATGGAAGAAATGGTCAGAATGTATCATCAAAAGCATAGGGGCATGTAGAGACAAATCAGACAATTGGAAAGAGACTCAAGTGATAATGCAGTTTTCAGAAAATCAACCAGCTAAGTCGGAGATGATGCAGACAATGAGTGAATGTGAGCAAGCCAAAACTGAGCACTAGTAAGTAAACTATAGGCCAAAAAGGTCAAATGATCCAAGAAGATTTTCAATGAGACATCAAAATCATAAATCCAGAAATAAACATATTCCAGAGTCTTCAATTATAAGAACTCATGAATAAATCTTTATTGAGCAGGATGGATTAAGGAAAATGCATTCATAGATTGTCTGAAATAGACTATCTGTACTCATATCTGACGTTAATTTTCATAAAATTGAACCAAGCTTTCATGTTAACATCTAGTTAGACCTCCTTTCATCTTAAACATTCAAATTCAATGGACTCTTTAGGAGTAGAAAAAATATAGTATTGAGATTAAACATTCATGAAAGCATCTGATTTTGTCCAAGGTTTCAGCAATTTCTCAGATTTTCCTTTCTATGCAGGAGCAATATTTATGGTAATATCTTTCAAGATCAATCGAGTTTAGTGCACACCTTGAACTAAAGGATACATGTTGTTCAGATGCCAGTATCCCTAAGCACTTAGTATGACTAACTATCTTGATTCATATTGAACAGAGTTAATTAGGGCACTTCATGACATAGGTTGACTCCATTTCTTTGATGAGGGCCCCAGTTTCTTAGTGCAACCTAATAATTGCTCATCCTTAACCTTTCACAAATATTTTTCATCAAATTTTTAACAGAGATAACTATGGCACTTCATGACACAGTCCTTTGGACATGGTTTCTCAGTGGCCAAAGTTATTGCTCTGACAACATTTACCCTTAGGAGCAATTCAGATCAATCAAATGTTTAAGAACAATACACACATCAAGCATTTCAACCAAGGTAAGCCATGATGTTAAAACTTCCAGATTTCAAAAGATCTTACATGATATAACATGAATCAAATGTGGAGAGGGGGATTTCTGTAGCCCAATTAAGAGCAGCCAAACTAGGCCCATCAGGACTGAACGAGACTCAGCTCATCCAAGTGACATCCCTCTAGGGCCCACTTCGGCCAAAAAGCCCAATAAAGATCACTCGGGATCCCATCCTTCCTCGGCGGCCCTTAGGCTTAGAAGGCCCGAACGTCGGGACGGAGGAAGACCCACGCCCGAGCCATCCCTCCACCGGGATAAGGGCGAGCGCTCCGCGCCCACTCCGATCTGACTGCATCCGAGCTATGCCTATCGCCCGGACAGGGCTGGCACTTCTCATGCTTGGATCGACTGACAAGTGTTTATCCATGCAGCCGTTGAAAGTCCTTTATGAGCAGGAGTTCAGGGGGATAAGGGAGCCACGATCTCCCAAGGTCATGAAGAGCCCACGACGAGGACGTAACGATCCCATGATGAGGACGTAACTCCCGCCTGAAACTCCTCAGCTTATGGGACTCATCCGGGGAGCTCGCTATATAAACCAGGGACTCCCTCCGGCGGCAGGTAAGGCAGATACAGGCCTAACACTCCCTGAGCAGGAACCACTTCACCATCTTGGTGTTGGGGGATTTCGCGTATTTCTTTCTACCTCCCTCAATACCTTCCACCAACGCTCTACTGACTTAGGCATCGGAGGGTTTTCCCCAGGGAACCATCCCTGGGCCTCCTGATTCGTTTCCCTTTCTCTGCAGTTCACTATCCGGTGATCATCCTCCCAGCTCAGGACCAGCACAAGATCACGCCCCTTCAAAATGGTTTAGAATTTATTAAAAGAATTGATTCAGATATTTTCAAGATATTCAAATCAAAATATCAAGAAATACACGAAACTAAAAACCACCTGAATTTTTCAGACATTCATCGAAGCCGTATAAAGGAAGATTCCTCTATAAGTTTGTTTTCAGATTTGTGATCAGGATATTCACAATGAAATCTTCTTGAAATTTCAGAGAAGGGAAGAACAATTAAGGAGTAGCCAATTCAACAAGTAGCAGAGATCACTTAGAGTGATTAGTAATAACCGATGTAGCATACAAAACCAAGATGGTAGCTGCCAGGGAGTAAGATGAGGCAGGCCTAGAGATAGCAATATTAGCAATTCAGTTCATACTCAGAATGAGTTTAAGATAACCAGCCCATCTCAACAACCATAGCCAAAGGATCAGCACGGACTGAATCAAGGGGCATTGATTGACCGAAATAGATATGCTCCACCTGAAGGTATGCAAGAGCCTGCCAGCTTGACATATCAAAGTCAAAAGAAGACATGTAAGAATGCAGACAATGTTCTGACTTCTAAGCATGTAAAATGTGCAACCTGCTATGAAATGAATGCACGCATGTGAACAATTTCATGTACTTGTATATTCAGCAAGATGCCTGAAGTCCCTCTATCTACATGCAGATATGCCATGAGACACTAGCTCCCCCTATCTATTGCATTGAGGAACGAAGGCAATTTTTTAATGACAACAAAAAAATGCAAATTTCAAACATTCAATTCAGGGAGTGTTGTGCACATTTAAATGTCACATGAGTTCAAATTATGTGCAACAGATTTGAAGCAAGAGTGATAGTCCCGCATGAAGAGGAATTTATTTCAGATTTATGCATTTCCATGAAGATTAGAATATGCAGGCATGAAGGTATGTTCAGATCAATCAGATTCAAATCATGTGTCATGATAGGTTTCATAAACAACCCTTGATACTAGGCGGAGAACTTAGGTCTTACGACCACCTCTCGCATAGTGTGGGTTTCCAGATAGACATGAAATCTGCCCTTCTCCCAACAGTATTTGATATATCAATGGGTTTGATCTAGCCACTATCAAAAACACAAAATAAGAGCAATTTACTTAACATACAAAGAACATGCATAAGAGTGCAGAATGCAGTCCTATGTGTATCTCCAAATTTTTGATGACAGCTATCTGAACAGATATGTATGCAAATGAGCATGTATGCAACTGACTTTGAGTGATTATGTTAGAGATGCACATGAAACATGCAGACATCCGACACATGCAGTCCAGATTTTCAGACAAGATATGCAATTCATTATCAATCTAATATATGCACTGATTCCTCAACATATGCTCATGAGAAACAATGCAGATTATCAAATTCAAATGTGAGCATGCATGCACTAGATCTTAACTAATAAATCAAGCAAGATATATATATCTGAAGAAACTTACTGAAACTCAAATAGCCAAACCTGTAAAGTGCAGAATTGGGGTTTTACCATACTCGGGTGCCTTGGCTTATTAACCCCTTTTTATTCAACAGCTCCCAAGGCACTCCTACAAGGCACAAATCTTATTTTGCCATTTTAGGTACCCAAGAATTCTTGGGTCCATCATGGTTAGTAGTAGCTCGGACTGGTGGTTTCCACATTCTCCTAGCAGTGTGATCATCAAGCTTCATCACCAAGCAATCATTCATAGAATGTCCAAACCGTTCAAAGTAATGGCATGATAAACCTGATTTTAAATTCTTTTTATGCACATTAGCATTAACATGGAATCTATGTGCATGTTCATGAAAGTTTATGTATTTATCATGGAAATTTTTTCTTTTATTGCCATCAAACACATTCTCATTCGCAGGGAATCTAGGATATCTAGAATTCACATTCCTTCCTTGGGCATGCCAACAGTCATTGACTGTATGGCCATACTTTCCACAATTAAAACAAGAAGAATGATTTCTTCTTTTAATGACAGACCAGCACTCACTAGCCAGGTGGCCTGGCTTTAACAATTGAAGCATGCAAGAGATTTTTTGTTAAAGACAGGTTTGGTTTTATCAAAAGCATTTCTATTTGCAAGGAATTTAACAAACTTAGAATTGAATTTCCTTCCTTGGGCATGCCAACATTGAGCAACAATGTGGCCCATCTTGCCACAATAGAAATAGTGAATTTTCTTATTCTGAAATGCATGATATCTGACATGAGTTTTCCTAGCATGCATTTTACTAGCATTCAGACCATCTAATTCCATTAATCTACACTCATGCATTTGATGACCAGCCTTGTGACAGTAATGACATGCCATGATTTTCTTACGTGCATGTGTGTGTGTGGATGATTTAACGACACCATGCAGTGAGGTGGCTGGAACCTTTTTGTTCTTTTATTTTTTAGCTGGTTTCAAAGATTTCTGAGCAGTAAACTGAAAAATAGGTGGGTTCGGTGAGCTGTGAGAAGCAGAACTGAAAATAAAAGATGTTTGAACTTTGTTTTTAAAATTCTTTTTATTTGCAGGGTTATAGCCCAACCCTTCCTTCTTAAAATTAACTTTCATTCCCAGCAACTTATCCAAATTGTCTTGACCTTCAACAAATCTAGACAAGGATTTCTTTAGTTCTTTAATTTCATTTTCCAGAGATGTAATATGTATCTCATAGCTGGCGATTTCTTGTTCACTACAATTAACACACTCGTTTAGCACCTTATTTGTAGTTTTATATTACTCAACTTCTTGTTCCAGTTTGAGCTCTTTTTCAACATGATTTTCATTAACAACACATTTTCCTTTTTCTAAGACAAGAAGCCTCTTAGACATAGCAGTGTTCAACTGTTTTAATTCTTCATTCCCTTTTTGCATCAATTTTAACTTTTCATTTTCAGACCTTAATTCTTTGATTTGCTCAACAAGATTTTTATCATTAGACGTAGAACTTAGTTGTTCAATTAATTCTTCCTCTCTCTGTTCAGCTTCCAAGTTTTTATCCAACAGCTTTTTGTTCTCTTCCCTCAAGGATGCAATTAAGTGTTTATGCCATTGGACATCAAACTGGAGAGATTCATTAATTTCTCTTAGAAACAAACACTTATTACAAGCAGTCATGTCAGAACAAGCATTTTCAGATTTGAATTCTTCAATTTGTTTCTGAAGACAATTATTCTCAGATTGCAAATTGTCCACTTCTACTTTGACAGTGTCAAGATCTTTTACATGTTTTCTCAGTCTCTCATTTTCAGATTTTAATTGTTCTAGTTCTAAATCAATTGAATCAAGGTTGTTCAGTTGTTTTTTGAAAATTTCATTCTCAGTTTTCAGCGTCTCAATATCAACATCTTCAGAGTTAGAGTTAGCAGCTTCAAGTAAGTTCTTTTTCAAGGATTTATTTTTTCTACTTAATCTTTCATACCTTTCTAACAACTCACCATATGCATCCTCCCAGTCACTTAAAGTGAAGTTGTCGAAGGGGTTTACCTGAGTGTCGTTCTCACTGCTATGATTACTCCCATTTGCCATCAGACATTTATCCTCGTCTGATTTTGTCTTCTTGGTTGGTATTGAAGCAGCTTTCAACTTGTCCAGTATCTCCTTGGCAGATCTGTAATTGACAACAAATGGAAAAGCATTTAGATCAACAATATTTCTTAAGATACTGAGAGCTCTATTATTTTCATTATTTTTCATTATGTCTGTCTGTCCATTTGGACACATCTTTGGGCAGTTTGTGAGGACCACGAGAAATTAGAACCCAGAGCTTAGGAGTAACAGCATTGATGTGTGTGCATATTCTACCTATCCATTTCCCAAAATCTGATCCATCGAAAACATGTAAAGAATCCATCAGCACAAACTTCAGAGTAATAAGAACAAGCAACAATAGAGCACTCGGATGTTTTCACAATGGATTGTTCAATCCAAAAAAGAGATCAGAGACCCGCTCTGATACCCATTGTTAGAACGGGTGGCACACAGAAAATAGATACAGAGGGGAGGTGAATGGATCTTTTGGAAATTCCATCCAAATAAAAGAACTATCGCCACTCAAAGAAACAAATGAGAAATTGCACTAGCGCTCAAGCCAAATGGTCAACAAAAGTTGTGAAGAAGGCAGGAGATAGGAATTATTCAGACCAAGACAATCACACGACTCACAAGATTTAATAACCTAAGAGAGTGTTTCTATTAGACAATTATACAAACACTTAGTGCATGAAGAGCAGATCAATGAAGGGCTGGCTGCCAACTAAAAGTGATGTGGTTCAGACTGACCAACAGCGAACAAAAAGCAAATAACCACGCAGTCAGAAGATACTGTGAAGGAGGTAGAAGAAATGGACAAACACACTATCAAACCACTGCATACTGAATTTTTAGGTGGTTCGGCCATACACCAGTCCACCTACATCCACCCCTCACTCCAAATCGGAGTGAGGCTTCCCTACCGAAGTAGACGCAGACTCAGTTTGCTACAAATGCTACCTAACAGTTTGACCCAAAGGAACACTCTCCTCTCTTCTTCTGATCAAATCAGAAGGAAACTTGAGTAACACCCAATTACTCAAAATCCGGAGGAGCAATCCTCCCTTCCTTAAAATCGGAGGGGAACCACGAGCAGCACACTGCTACTCGCAACCGGAGACACCGTCTCTCTTCCTCTGACACCCAGAGGGAAACAACGGAGAGTCATCTCCCTTCTCTTGGCACACAGGAGGAAACTCCGATCCCAACCCAGGGAATCGGAAGAAATAAAGTGGGAAACAAAAGCAACAATGAAAAAATAAAAACTAACAGAAACACAAAGCAAATATAGCTCCAAAGGAGCACTGCAGTTCTGGATTTGATCCAAGAACTGATCAATCAAACCAGTCTTCAGTGGACCGAACGCTGCCTCAGCTCTTCTATCTTCCTTTCTCTTTTTCTTCTATTATGCTCTCTCACTGGTTCATCTTCTTCTTCTTTCTAAGCTCTCACTCTCTTTCTTTCTCTTTTCTTCTCTCTGGCGGCCTCTCCTTCTCTTACGACTTCCTCTGGCTCTCCACTAATTCCACCCTTTTCTTGGAGGAGGATGCACCCTATATATATATACACCCAAAACAGGGGCTCCGTAAAAGCACTTTCGATAGGGATTTTTGATCCCTTTTCTTCTATTGGCCCACGTGGCAGGAGACGAGAATGTTCCTCTGCCATACTGACCTTGGATCACGTGCCTATCACTGCTCACTGTATTCACGTGCCCATCATGGGCTATCTTGGGATAATGTGCCATTTCGTGCCAATCTGGGATCACGTGCCTAATATAAGTTCGAGGTCATGTGTTGTGAGTTGCTGCTGTCTAGGTGTTAGCTGAAATGCCAGACTCAGTGACTTAAGGTCTTTTGCCTTTTTCCTTATACCTCTACTGCTGCTGCCTTGATTGAGCTGAGTGTCGCTGCGGCCTTTTATTTTATAAAGATGTGAGCGAGCATGTACACTGACTTGTACTAGAAATGCTCAGACCTTATGTGCATGGCGCTCTTCAGCTGCACCGACCTTGTTTCTATTGATTGTGCCCACTGCATTGACCTTATAGCCTTCCACCAAATGTGCTCTGACTTTGTGTGAGAATGAGCTACGACCTTGTGTAATTGAGTACTGATTTGATTATTAATGAAATAAGTTGAAGTTTAAGTAAATATTGTGCAATTGCATTTATGTGTGTAATTATCTTACGCTCTGATCATTCTTACTTGCAAGAGACTTACCATGCCGGCTGTTCACGTTCCTCGAGCTAGTCTTCCGCTATAATAAAGGCTCGGGACGTGACAGGTGTAGTGCCCTAGAATTTTTATAAAATATTTCTGATATAATTAAGACTTTTCTAGAATTTTTATGGGTCTAAATGAATTAATTAATGAATATTGGGTTAAATAAATCATTATAAGGCCCAATTATGTTAAACAATTAATCCAGCCTTAATAAATAAAGTCCAATAGGTTCAAGGACCAAGCCCATTAAGTTTGACCCATATTCTAGAAGGTTATTTAGCCTATTCATGAATTATAATGATAAATACCCCTTATATAGATAATTATGTGGATAATTAACAAAAAGAGTTTGAATAAAATTGAAGTCTACGCATAGTGGATGTAGCGGTCTATCGTGCGACCGCCACAGTAATGTAACGCGCCCAGCTTGGATCGTTACACTCTGTCAGTTCCGTGAGTGGAAGAAAGAACAAAAAGATTGGATCTTTGGGATCCTATCTACAAGAGACCTAATTAGAAGAATATGTAAGGTTACTATGGACTCTTAGGGATCAGGTTCTGGCCAACTAAGGACTCTAAAATCGATCTAATCCTCAAACCCTAGTCAAAACCCTATAAATAGAGCCCAGTTCTGAACTGAGTGACCCTTACTTTTGGCTCATGAAGAAATAAGGTAAGGAGATAGATTCTCGGGTAAGTCCTTTGGAACTTTTTGTTTCTAATACTATGGTCTGACAGCTCTCAAAATTTCATGTTAGGAGGTCGAGTATCCAAGGAGTTAGGATCTTCCAAAGTTGCTGGTTTCATCATGCCAACCCAGGAAACTATGCAACAGGGTGCTGAAGATCAGGAAATTAGAGAAGCTAAATGAGGTAATTAGAGTTAGATGCTTTAGAACTTTTTGTTCCTCTTAGTTTCATCTTTCTAACCTCAAAATTTCACGTCCTTAGGGCAAGAGACTGAGGAGTTAGAGCGGCGTGAAGTTGCTGAAAAATCATAGGAAGAAAAGAACTAGGGCGACCGTTGAAGACTCAAATTAGAAGTTTTAAAGCCAGTAAAGAGGTAGGTTATCTCATGAATGGTAAAAACACATTGTTAGGGATAAAAGCCCTCTAGTTTATTTAGATTTCATGCATTATACTTCATGAATTTCATATTTTAGGATTAGTCTATACATTCATGCATGCCTTCAACCCTAATTAAAGATAAAAGTTATCTCTTGTTATTTCATTACTACCTATGCATCAAGATGGCCTTTACTTCGTTATCATGGCTAGAATAGTTAGTTATTTTGATTCTTCTTGCATGGACATAGTTCCTTATCTTTATTGTCAGCAGAAGCTCTGACGGATTAAAATAGGACCGTCACATGATTGTAACGGCCTTACGATAAGCCGTCACACCCTCTGTTGTGTTTAAAAATTCTCTGTTGTCTCTGACGCACCATAACTGGAGCGTTACAACATTGTAACGGCCCCATGATAAACCGTCACAGAAAGGTAACGCCCCCATGTTAGACCGTCAGACCACTGTGTTCTGTCAACCCGAGACAAAATGTAAACCAGTCAGATTTACTTATAAATAAGCCTAGTTAGCTAAGTTTTAACCTATTTTCATGACCTTGAGATTACAAAATTGACTTATGATAGAAATTGCATGTTTAAAAGCATCTCTAGTTATTTCAAACATATGTTAATTTCATTAAGGTAAACTCTATAGTTTTGTATTTACACTATGATTTTAAATGAGGTAATGACGGAGTTTTTATCATGGTTTCACATCGTTACACATTCTTTTCTATAGAGTCAATTTCTTTAAGTACATGGCATATATTCCGGTATATGGCCATTAGTTCACACTTTGCACTATAGAAACATATTCTTGAACATGAGGACATCTCTATTGGATATTCCTTCCAATGGACTAGGAAATCTTGTTTCAAGACCTCCGTAATTCTCTACGAGCCTGGGATTCCCACTAGGACGCCGAGTTGGTTGTACCGTGAAAGCCCAATTGTTAGAAATCACTATCGATGTTTTCAAATTCTGGATATGTAACGGATCTATATTCGACCGTCAGGCAGATATAACGGTCCAATATATGACCGTCACACTGTTTGCGTCCATATCTATTTTCTTCTGGATTCAACCTTTCTAACGGCCCAACACTCGACCGTTATGTTCATGTAATGACCTAGTACTAGACCGTCACAGTTCTAATTTCTTTAACCCGAGGTTTGACCAAAGGGTTGATATTCTAAGTTCCTGGATGGAGTATTGATGGTCTAGGACTTGGCATATTGTCTAAAGATACTTAATTTAAATTATGAATGATAATAAATGTACCGTTATGCTGCCGAATTATTTCCATGAGCATGACATCGTCTTAAATCATCCTTGATATCTCATGTCCTAAGTTGAAGCTTTCATTGTTGATTATTGTTAACAAGAACTTATTTGCATTCTTGGCCATATTTTATTGCTTGAAACGTGGAAATAACTTGATTTATACTTGAAGATGCGATCGAGCACTGATTGTGTTCAAGGGCTCTATGCTAGTCCCCTCGGCTGATTATCAGAAATATACTGTAAACCATGGGGTATGATGCTACTGGCGTCACATTGCGCTCGGAATACTTTCTCTATAAATAAGTGAAATCCACGATACACGTGCATGACTTTCTTGCTTGATACATGATATTCCACAGAAATTTACCAAATACTTGCTCATAAGCAAAAGATGTTTTGGTGATGAGTATGTGAACTTGCTAGTACATTCTTGTTCATGAAAGGCCATTCTTGCTACATTCTTTCTAGTTCATACTTGTTCATTCTATCTTACATGATCATCTTGTTACTTTGGTTACTTGTGATTTATCGCATTCGCATGATTTTACCTTATTCCTCTAGAGCAAAAATGTTAATTACTTTAATAGTGCCTTCATGTTGATGCGAAGATACCTACTGGGCAAGTGTGCTCATTATCTATTTCCAATCTTTTCAGTAGATGGAAGTGAGTCAGGATCAGATTCGGAATGTTCAAATAGCGAGTCCGAGAGTGAATGAAGAATGAGTGAAGACTTAAGAAGTCGACATGTTTAGATTAAGTCTAGTAATTTTCTTATTTCTTGAGTCTAGTATGATGAAGAAAGTTAAAATAGTGATTGTAATTGAGTATTGATTTGATTATTAATGAAATAAGTTGAAGTTTGAGTAAATATTGTGCAATTGCATTTATGTGTAATTGTCTTGCGTTCTGATCATTCTTACTTGCAAGAGGCTTACCATGCCGGCTGTTCACGTTCCTCGAGCTAGTCTTCCGCTATAATAAAGGCTCGGGGCGTGACAGTTAAGTTGGTATCAGAGCCGAAGTCTCAGGACTTAGGGAGAAGAATCATGTCATAGGATAAGTCCAAGGTTTAAGGACCCCTACCTGTGAACTAAGGAAGAAATTTTCATACCCATGTGAGAATTGGGTAGAGCCCGGGATAAGATAGTTAATTAGCTTTAAGATAAATTTTCATCCAATTCCACGAGAAATAACAAGTTGTTATATTTCTCTCAGGTACCTTATTTTACAAATGGCTCATCGTGTAGATTGGAATGGCATGCAACAAACTGTTGCCGGCCTTACTCAGGCATTGCAAACTATGGCCCAGGCAGGCGCAGGGGCAAGGGCTGATGACTTACATCATAATTTCTGGAGTTTAAACCCTCCACATTTCTATGGTTCTTCTAATCCGGACGAAGTAGAGAACTGGATTGACGAGATGAACCGTATATTTGACGTCATCCAATGCACCGATCAAGAGAAGGTGTGTCTTGCAACTTTTCAACTCAACAAGGATGCCCGTACATGGTGGAAGTCAGATCCGGCATCTCCGGCCAATGCACCTCATACATGGGATGGTTTTCTCACTTTGTTTCATGCTAAATACTTTTCTGAGCATGTGAAAGAAAGAAAGGCTATGGAGTTCGCCTCTCTTCGACAAGGAATGATGACAGTTGCAGATTATGAACTTCAATTCTCCAGACTAGCACCTTATGCACCGCATTTAATCAGTACTGATCTATTGAAGGCTAATCGGTTTATGGACGGGTTACGACCCGATTTCATTCAGCAGCTCGGGACCCAAAACATCCGTACTTATGCGGAGATGGTACATCGGGCATACTTGTGTGAAAGGACCTTAGAAAAGGTCAAGAAATTGAAAGGAAAAGGAGAAGAGTTTAGCCAACGATCTAATCGGCGTTATAAGAAAGAAAAATTCAGCATCACGGAGACTCACAAAAGCCGTGATAGTAAGAAACGGTCCAGGAGCGGGAATGGTGGAAGTTCCCAGAAGAACAAGAAGATTAAGGAAGAGAAGCAAGTCGCCACGGCTTGCACTTTTTGTGAAAAGTTCGACCACTCGGCTGAAGAGTGCTAGAAGCGCCTTGGTGCTTGTTTACTCTGTGGAAGTAGGGAGCATCGCATGCCGGATTGCCCCCTTATGAAGGACCAGTCATCTGGTGGTGGACACAGGAGGTAGGCTCGCCTCAATGCCATTCTAGAAGAAGAGGAAGCGCCCAGGGATGGTGGGCTTATGGAAGGTACTCTTCAAGTTTATTCTCGTCCTGCATTTGTGCTATTTGATACTGGTGCCTCTCATTCTTTTGTCTCCACTACGTTTGCCAAAACATTACCAATTGCAGCAGTTCCTCTACCTTCATATCTTGCTATAACCACACCCCTAGGTTCTGGAGCAAAACTTACTAGATATTACCCTGATAGTGAGGTGGTAGTAGAAGGTCACAATCTCCCCGCAAACCTAGTATGCCTTGACATGAAAGGTTATGATGCCATTTTAGGGGTAGATTGGCTTGTAGATCATGATGCTGATATTAACTGCCGAAATAGGATTATATCCTTTCAAAAATCAGGTCTTCCAAGATTCTCTTTCCTTGGCATCAAGTATAGGAAACATCCCACTATCATTTCTTCTTTTCACGCTTGCAAACTCATCTCGCAAGGATGTGAAGCTTTTCTTGCTTCTGTCATTGTTACTGAATCCAAAGAAATCGTCCTAGCAAACATTCCTATTGTAAATGAGTTCTCAGATGTATTCCCATCCGAATTACCCAGTTTACCACCCGAGAGGGAAGTGAACTTCACTATTGAACTCATTCCAGGACCAGCACCTGTTTCTATAGCCCCTTACAGGATGTCCCCCATGGAACTTAAGGAACTAAAGAGGCAGTTGAAGGAACTACTAGATAAAGGTTTCATCAGACCTAGCACATCCCCTTGGGGTGCACCAGTTCTATTTGTCAAAAAGAAGGATGGCTCTCTCAGGCTATGCATAGACTACCGGCGACTAAATCAACTTACAATCAAAAATAAGTATCCGTTGCCGCATATTGATGAGCTCTTCGATCAGCTTTCAGGAGTAGAGTACTTTTCTAAAATAGACCTCAGATCAGGTTATCATCAGCTTAGAATTAAAGAAGAAGACATTTATAAATAGGCTTTTCGAAGTCGTTATGGCCACTATGAATTTGTGGTAATGCCATTTGGGTTAACAAATGCCCCAGCAGCATTTATGCAGCTTAGGAACAGTGTTTTCCAGCCATATATGGAGCAGTTCATTGTCGTCTTCATTGATGATATCTTGATATATTCCAAGACAAAAGAAGAACATGAAGAACATTTGAGGATAGCCCTGCAAACACATAGAGAACATAAACTTTATGCCAAGCTTAACAAATGTGAATTCTGGCTCAAGGAAGTTTCATTCCTAGGCCACATTATTTCAAAGGAAGGTATGGATGTGGATCCTTCGAAAGTCGAAGCTGTCAGAAACTGGAGCCGGCCAACGACTATATCAGAAGTAAGAAGTTTTCTGGGTCTAGCTAGTTATTATAGGAGGTTCATTAAAGACTTCTCAAATATTGTTGTTCCTTTAACTAGACTCACAAAAAAAGAAAATCCTTTTGTCTAGTCACAGGAGTGTGAGAAGGGTTTCCAAACTCTTAAAAATCACCTTACTACAGCCCCTATTTTAGCACTACCGGTGGAAGGTGGTAGATTCGAAGTATATACGGATGCATCTGGCATTGGCTTAGGATGCGTTCTCATGCAAGATGGAAAAGTAATCTGTTATTCTTCAAGGCAATTGAAACGTCACGAGGAAAATTATCCCGTGCATGATTTAGAATTGGCAGCCGTTATTTTCGCCTTAAAAATTTGGCATCATTATCTTTATGGAGAAAAGTTCACGGTCTACTCGGACCATAAAAGCTTGAAATACTTATTCTCTCAAAAGGAGCTTAATATGAGGCAAAAGAGATGGTTAGAATATCTCAAGGATTTTGATTTTGCTATTCAATATCATCCTGGCAAGGCTAATGCGGTAGCAGATGCACTCAGCAGAAAACCCATGGGTATGCTATCAAGTCTTATGATTAGTATGACTAATCTTATTCCTCAATTTGCTCAGATGAACTTAGATATTAACATAAAGGAAGATGATTGTTTCATGGCTAATATTCGAGCTCAACCTACATTGATAGAGGATCCGGTCAAGTTACAAAATGATGATCCCGTGTTATTGGAAATTAAAGCCAATATTGAACAAAGGCCGGAATTCTCTGTTTCCAATGACGAAAGTTTGTTATTTAAGGGTCGAGTGTGTGTACCAAATCATGAGGATACGAAGAAATTGATCCTAGAAGAAGCACATAATTCCAAGTACACCATTCATGCAGGAGGCACGAAGATGTATCAAGATCTCAAAAGAAACTTATGGTGGCCCAATATGAAGAGAGAAATAGCTGATTTCGTGTCCCGTTGTCTCACCTGTCAACAAGTAAAAGTAGACCATTTTAGACTCGCAGGTAAATTACAACTCTTGAATATTCTCGAATGGAAATGGGAAAGTATAGGGATGGATTTCATCATGGGTTTACCTAAGACCAGAGGAGGACACGATGGTATATGGGTGATCATAGACCGATTGACTAAATCTGCACATTTCATACCAATCAAAAGTCGATTGTCAGTAGATATTTTAGCAGCATTATACATAAAAGAAATTGTCAAAGTACATGGTGTCCCTGTCACTATTATATCTGATAGAGATCCTCGATTCACATCACAATTCTAGAAGGGTCTACAACATTCACTAGGGACTAGATTGAATTTTAGTACAACATTTCACCCACAAACTGATGGTCAGACTGAAAGAACAAATCAGGTAGTAGAAGATATGCTCAGGGCTTGTGCTATTGATTTTGGAGGAAGTTGGCATGATCACTTGTCTCTGGTAGAATTTGCATACAACAACAGTTATCAGGTCAGCATACAGATGGTGCCCTTCGAAGCTTTATATGGGAAAAGCGGTAGATCACCAATATGTTGGAACGAAATAGGGGTAAAGGAATTCATAGGCCCCGACCTTATCAGGGATTCTACAGAGAAGATCAAGCTCATTCAAGAAAGAATGAAGATGGCGCAAGATAGGCAGAAATCTTATGCTGACAATCAAAGACGCGACTTGGAGTTTCAGGTGGGAGATCATGTATATCTGAAAGTTTCTCCAGGCCGTGGTATTCAAAGATTTGGCATTAAAGGAAAACTAACTCCAAGATTCATTGGCCCATTTGAAATTCTTGAAAGGGTCGGTGAAGTGGCTTATAGACTGGCTTTACCTCCACAATTAGCAGGAGTTCACGACATATTTCACATCTCTATGTTGAAGAAATATGTATATGATCCTCATCATGTCATTACTTATGATAATCTAGAGATCCAAAAGGACCTGACATACGAGCAGAAACCGGTCAGTATTCGGGAACGAGAAGTGCGTCAACTAAGGAATAAAATCATTCTGAAGGGGCGTGATCTCGCGCGGCTCCTGAGCTGGGTAGATGATCACCGAACAGTGAACTGTAGAGAAAGGGAAACGGATCATGGGGCCCAGGGGAGGTTCCCTGGGGAAAACCCTCCGATGCTTAAGTCAGTAGAGCAATGGTGAAAGATAGGGAGGGAGGTAGAAAGAGGTGCACGAGATCCCCCTACACCAAGGTGGTGAAGTGGTTCCTGCTCAGGGGATTTTGGGTGTGTATTGCCCTTACCTTTCACTGGAGGGAGTCCCAGGTTTATATAGTGTGCTCACCTTATGAGTCCCGTAAGCGGAGGAGTTTCAGGCGGGAGTTACGTCCTCATCATGGGATCTTTACGTCCTCATCGTGGGATCTTCATAGCCTTGAGGGATCATGGGTCTCTTATCCTCATAAACTCCTGCTCATAAAGGGCTCTCAACGGTAGCGTGGATAAGCAATCGTCGGTCAGTTCGAGCATAAAAGGTGCCAACCCTGTCCGGGCGATAGGCATAGATCGGATGAAGATAGGTCGGAGTGGGCGCTGAGCGCTGGCCTCTATCCCGATGAGGGGATAACTCGGGCATGGGTCTTCCTCCGTTCTGACTGACGCTCGGGCCTTCCGAGCCTAAGGGCCGCCGAGGAAGGATGAGATCCCGAGTAATCTTATTGGGCTTTTTAGCCTAAGTGGGCCCTATGGGGCTGTCACTTGGATGAGCTGAGCCTCGTTTGGTCCTAATGGACCTAGTTTGGCTGCTCTTAGATGGGCTACAGAAATCCCCCTCTCCACTTGTCCCCCTCCTACTCTCGAGCTTTAGTAAGCTCGGAAGAGTAGCTATTGGGGTTTTAGACCAGTGTGGCTCAGGTGGGTGGCGATCTGGCGGTGTTAGGAAGCCATGTGCCGTGGTCACCTAGGCCCGTAATAATGATGATTCTGATGGATTTGAACTGAAGGGGCCCCCTTTTCTCGGAGGTCGGAACGACGCGCCGCCTCCCGCGCGGGGATATAGGCATTGGGCGCTTGCTGTCATTCCAGACTTCCTCCGTCTTTAAGGTTTTGGCTCTCCTCCGTTCTTGACGATAACTGCGGAGGTAGTCCGGCGGCTTCCTCTTCCCCCGGAATCTTCGGGGTCCCGAGATCACCTTTCCTCAAACTCTTCTCCGGATTCCATGGCGGACCAGTGCTCGGATGCTGAGGAGTGGGAGGATGAGCCAGTGGTGAAGGCACCGTTTCCAAACTACAGTGAACTGGGGGAGGCGGATGTGAGAAGGCTGGAGCATCAGTATCGCCTACCCCACAAGTTCCACTTTATCACCGCTTCTCCACACGAGATGAGCCTGGACTCTCGTACAGGCCACATCTATACCTTCCTTCTATCGTGGAAGGGTGGGTTCCACCTTCCCTTCGAACCTTTCGTTCTTCAGCTTCTCAATTTTTTCATGTTGGCGCCCATTCAGTTGGTAGCCAATTCTTATCTCCTTCTTTCCGCCTTCCGCATTCTCTACCGCCAGTGTGGAGTTCCTCCTTCCTTGGACCTCTTTCACAATTTCTTTGAGTTAAAATCACATCCTTCGGCCGGAAAGGGTTTCTATTTCATCTAGGTGAGGCGGAACATGAGCTGTATCTCCTTGGCGGCGAAGGATTCTTCGCATAAGGGGTGGAAAACTTAATTCTTCTGGGTGGGGATTAGTTCAGTGGAGGAAACCTGGAGGTGCCTAGTGATCCCCAATTTCCACCCGAATATCCCTCCCAGGCAGGATGAGTTCCCTCCACATGTGGAGAAATATGCGGCTATCTTGTTGAAGCACCGCCAATCCGCAGAAGAGTTGGTTACTCTAGAGAATATCGAGCGGTGTCTTCTTACGCGGCTGCATCCGTCGGACTTCCCCCACCACAAACTAGGTTCTCTTTTAGATGTTGGGATCATTTTTTCTTTCCTGGATATGTCTTCCTCTTCGTGTAGACACCAGGCGGTAGGCTTTGGAGGAGGCCGCAGAGGTGGTCGAGCTTGGCGATGACTCGGCTGTTGATGAATCGGCTGCTCCCACGGGTCGCTCCCGAACCAGAGATAAGGGCAAGAGGGTGGCCCAGGGCGAATCCTCCAGGCCGCGGGGGTCCAAACGCAAGGACCCCGTGGAAGGCATGATCCGGGCCGCCGCGAGGGCCAGGAAGCGGGCCAAGAAGGCTGGGGTCATACCCGCAGTCGAAGGTGACCTTGCCACGGCTTGCCCCTCCGCCGAGCATGATGGGGCCGACCCTACAAGGCGAGCTCTCCCACCCGCCAAGCAAGAGGGGGTCGAGGAGGTTGGGGCTGCTCCTGCGGGGGGCGACGATGCGGGCTCGGCCCTTCCTTCGACCGGAGCCGAGGGGGCCGGGGCTGCTCCTGTGACTGGCAACGATGCTAGCCCAATTCTCCCCTCGGTAGGAGCAGAGGGGGCCGTGGATGAGGCGGGGGATGCTGGGGCCGTGGCTGAGGCTGGAGCTTCAAGTGGTGGTGCAGGTGCCGAGACGGTCCAGATTGGGGGGCGGCAAGAAAATCTGACCGAGGCACGAGAGGCGACCGAGGCCGGGGCTTGGTCTGAGCCACTCGGTGGGGCGCGGGGTGATGGGGGGTTCTCTATTCTGGCGGCCTTGGAGAGGCTTGGTATCTCAGGCCCTCTGCACTAGGTATGCCGCGGTATAGCCGCGAAGGTGAGGGGGGGAGGTAGGCAGTACTCTCCGTCCGCGGCCCTCGCTGGGGTTATGGAGGGCGGCCTGGTCTTGGCCCAGATGGGGGCCACTCTGGCAGAAGCTTACGCTCGGTCAGAGTGGGAGCGACCGAACCTGGCCTGGACCCTTGGTGCGTCTGACAGGAGGTTGGCTCGGCTTGCCGAGGAGCGTGATGGGCTTCGGCAGGAGCTTTCCTCAGTCAGGGAGCTGGTGCGGTCGAGCCAGGTGGAGACCCGGTCGATAACCGAGCAGCTAGCTAAGGCCCGTGAATCGCTCGAGAGGAAGAACATGCTTCTTGAAGAGGAGCGCCTTGCACGCGTTGAGCTGGATGGCCGGTGGGAGACCGAACGTGCAAAGCTGGTAGACCGAGCGGAGGAAGCCGAGCACCTTCGGCGAGAGGCCGAGGCTGATCGGGCCGAGGCGGAGAAGCAGGGGGCGGAGGCCAAAAAGCGGACGGTTGAGGCCGAGCGGAAGTCAACCAAGGCGGAGCGGGAGAAGGCCGAGCTCGTTGGTAGGGTGGGATCGGCCGGGATGGAGGCTCTCGAGCAGTACAAAAGCTCAGAGGCCTACCAGGTCGACTTTAAGGAGGCTGCCCTCTCCTACTACGAGTTAGCACTTCGCTGGGGCATCCGCAAGGGGTTCAAGCAAGGCTACAATCGGGCCGTCTCTTATGCCGAGGAGCAGGCGTCCGGGGTAGTTGACTTCCCGTCCGGGCAATGCTATGACTCGGACTTGTCATCCTCCAGTTCCTCTGCTTCGGCACAGGATGAAGAGGATCACAGTGGCTCTTCGTTCGAGGGGTCGCCAACTCCGGATGCCTCGGGAGGGCACGCAACCGAGGCAGTTCCCGCGCCGGTGGGGTTAGTGCCAGGGTCGGCCATCACCGAGGATGCCGGGGGCAGACCGTTTGAGCCCTCCACTTTCGGGCTTCAAGGTGGGCCAGAGGCCTTATGTGTCTGCTTTGCTTCCTCTTTTTGTATGTATTTTTCCTTTTTGAAGAAAAAACTTACTCTTTTGTGTAGAAAAATAGATAAGGCAATAGCGTTATGATGAAGACTTATCTGTTACGTATCGCCACTACCGTATTTTGTTCAGCGTATCTGTAGTGGTTGGAAAGAGCTGATACTTTCTGCGTGAATCTCGCCTGATGGTTGGGTGAGCGTCTGACAGGGTGTCTTTCCATTTTCTCATGCTTTGAATGCCTTGCCCCTTCGTGCATCCCGCTGGGGCAGAAACTGAGAAGTTTGAGGTGACCATTTGTAGGGAGAGATCCCATTGGCGTGTTTTTGAGGAGAGAATCATTTAAGGTAAATAGCCTCCCTTCGCCTATAAAAGGTCTGAAGGGCGTCCCTTCCTCTCCACCGCTTAGGGGTTTCCCTGACAGTCATTCCTCATTCTTTCTTCACATAGCGTTGTGCCGTTATATTTGGAGCATGGAAGACGCCCGGGAAGATGAAGCTGCCGATGACGGAGGGCAGAAAGTCCTTGCTGCTCCGTGTTTGAAGGAGGTCCGATGGCCGGTGGATGGGTGTGAAGAAGGTCCGACGTGTGGAAGCATGTCGTCTTCTTTTTATCAGTTCCGGCGGCGCTTGCAGGGGGGTGAGATGGTGGACGGATGGGGGCATCAGGCATCCCTGCCGCCCATCCCTTCTTGCTCATTCCCTGGAGGGGAGGAGGAAGCCAATCAAGCTCCCTCCTTCCCGAGCTTTCCCCTGCCTCCTCGTCTAGCTCTGCTAGTTTCTTTCTCCCCCTCGAAGCCTCTTTTCCCCTCTTCTGCTCTTCTCCTCATTTCTTTCACTCTTCGGAGGGTGCCTACACTCTCTTCTTTCCAAAGAGTTGGCAGGTTGGCGGGGAGAATGCTTTCATATGTGTTCCCTCTCCCCTTTCTCTTCCAAGTTCAACTTGGAAGGTAGCCTTCTCCTTCCTAATCCCTCTGTCACCTTTATCCCGAGCTGCCCGAGCCAACGGGGTCGACTACCCTTTATCCGAGCCAGTTTCTACACGAGGCAGAGTCAGTGGCTGGACGCAACAAGGTCAACCGAGTCAGCCAAGCGATGGGCTCATACGGCGATGCCAGATGGATTTTTTGCTTTTTTGACATGTATTTTCTTGGCTTCGGCCTTCCTGATGTACAAGTGAGTTATTTGAATAAAAGAAAGGAGCCTTTTGTTTTATCTCATGTCGTTTACACAATGCTCAGTATTCAGAAGTAGAACTTGCGTAGTGTAGTTGCGTTCCAGGTCCGAGGGATGAGCTCTCCTTCCATCGTGGATAGACGGTATGCTTCGAGCGTCTCGACCACTCGGTAGGGGCCTTCCCAATTAGGGGATAACTTGCCCGCCGCCTCAAGTGGTCGAGAGGCTTCGGCTTTCCTGAGGATGAAGTCTCCCGGTTGAAAGTGTCTATCTCAGACTTTGGCGTTGTAGTATCGAGTGAGGCGGCGTCGGTATTCCGTTGCTCAGATGCTGGCAATCTCTCGGACTTCATCTGCTAGGTCAAGGTTTTCGAGCAGTTTCTGGTCGTTTGCCTTGGACGAGAAGCAGATGACTCGGAGGGAGGGGTTGCCAATCTCCAACGGGATCACGACCACGGTACCGTATACCAGCTGAAAGGGGCTTTCACCGGTTGCCGTTCTGGGAGTCGTTCTGTGTGACCAAAGTACGTTTGGCAATTTCTCAAGCCAGCTACCCTTGGCTTTGCCGAGCCTAGTCTTGATGCCTTTTAAGATAGCCTTATTGGCATTTTCGACCAGCCCGTTAGCCAGAGGGTGGGCGACCGAGGTGAAGTGATTGCGAATGCCTAGGTCCGCACATCTGTCTCAAAAATAATGAGAATCAAATTGCCGACCATTATCGCTTACTATCACCCGGGGGATGCCGTAACGACAGATGATCGACTTCCAGATGAAATTCCAGACGACTGTCTCGGTGATCCTTGTTGTGGCGTCGGCCTCGATCCACTTAGTGAAGTAATCGATGGCGACGATAATGAACTTCTTCTGGGCTTGGGCCGTAGGGAATGGCCCGAGGATGTCGATTCCCCAGTGAGTGAAAAGATAAGGCTCGACTAGGGTGATGAGCTCCATTGCTGGCTGATGGACCAAGCGGTCAAATCGCTGGCACCGATCACAGTGTTGTGTGTGGGTCGAGCAGTCGCGCTGCAGAGTGGGCCACCAATAACCTAGCCGTAGCAAGATCCTGGCGAGCGACCTACCTCCTAAATGCGCTCCGCACAGACCTTCGTGAACTTCGTCGATCGCTCGGTTGGCTTTGTCGGTGCTGAGGCACTTCAGGAGAGGACCGGAGAAGGATCTCCGGTAGAGAGCGCCATCCAGAGTGACGAATCGCCGAGCTTGATACTTCAATCTTCGGGCTTCCTGAGGGTCGGGAGGCTCCTGAGAGTCTTGGAGCCATGACAAGTACGGGGTACGCCAGTCGCTTGGGGAGGCCGAGTCAACAGCTAGGAGCTCCGAATTGATGCTCGGCCTCTCTAGCTCTTCGAGAAGGACCGATCGAGTACCCTCGGGGTCAAGAGAGGAGGCCAGCCAAGAGAGGGCATCCGCTCGGGAGTTTTCCTCCCGAGCTATTTGGACTACCTCAAAATTCTTGAACTGTTGCGCCACGGTCTTGACCAGCTGGAGGTATTTGATCATCGGTGCTTCTCGAGCTTCATAACTGCCATTGACCTAGCTAGTGACCAGTTGGGAGTCAATGTGAATCCTGACTCGCTCAGCCCCTAACCGCCAGGCCATGCGGGCTCCCGATATGAGGGCCTCATACTCGGAAGCGTTGTTAGATGCTCGAAAGTTGAACTTCAGGGCGTACTGTAGCTCTGCTCCTTCGAGGGACTTCAGGAGGATCCCAGCGCCGCTCCCGGTTGAGTTGGAGGATCCGTCGATGAACAGTTCCCAGGTCGCCCCGGGAGCGGATGGAGATCTTTCTTCAATCAGGATGGTGCTCTCGGCGATGAAGTCAACGAGTGCCTGGACTTTAATAGCCGAGTGAGGTCGATACGATATATCGTAGCCCCCGAGCATGATGGCCCACTTGACGAGGCGTCCCGAGGCTTCAGGGTGAGCGAAGATCCTCATCAATGGTTCGCCGGTCAGCACGGTGATGGAGTGCCCTTGGAAATAGGGTCAGAGGTGCTTGGCAGAGGTAACCAATGCTAGCACGAGTCTCTCGGTTGCGGGGTACCTTCTTTCAGCCTCATTGAGCACCTTGTTGGTGTAGTAGACCGGTCTCTCAACCCCCAAGTCATTTCTGACTAGGACCGAGCTAACTATAGATGGAGTCGTCGAGAGATAGAGATGCAAGGTTTCACCTGGTACGGGCTTGGAAAGCACCGGAGGCAAAGCCAGGAACTTCTTAAGCTCGACGAACACTTTTTGGCATTCCTCGTCCCACGCCAATGTAGCAGATGCCATTTTAGGCCCCCTCAACAGTTTGAAGAGGGGTAGGCATCGTTCAGCCGCGCGGGATAGGAATATGCTGAGCGCGGCAATGCGCCTAGTAAGGCGTTGAACATCTTTGATGCAGGTGGGTGGGCGCATGTCCAGGATGGCCTGGACCTTGTCGGGGTTGGCCTCGATCCCACACTGGGTGACTAAGAAGCCCAAGAATTTCCAGGACCTTACTCCAAAGGCGCACTTGGTAGGGTTAATCTTCATGTTGTACTTCAGGAGGGTGTCGAAGGTTTCCGCTAGGTCGGCGAAGTGGTCCTCGGCCTTGGGGGTCTTCACGAGCATGTCGTCAATATAGGCCTCGACGTTCCGACCGATCTGTCCCTCGAACATATGATTGACCAGCCTCTGGTATGTGGCTCCAGCGTTCTTCAACCCGAAAGGCATCCGGGGGTAGCAGTGTACGCCGAAGTTAGTGATAAAGGCAGTCTTCTCGATGTCTTCGGGGTGCATTCTGATCTGATGGTAACCTGAATAGGCATCTAGGAAGTTGAGTATTTCATTGCCCGAGGTTGAGTCAACCAGTTGGTCGATGCTCGGTAATGGATAGCAGTCCTTTGGAGTAGCCTTGTTCAAGTCGGTGAAGTCCACGCACATTCGCCACTTTACCGAAGCTTTTGGTACCAAGACAACGTTAGCCAGCCATGTCGAGTACTGGACCGGTCTGAAAAGACCAGTCTTTTGCCCCTTAGTGACTTGCTCCTTGATGACCATCTGCTTCTCTAGCGCATGCTTCCTTCTGCGTTGTTGTACGGGCTTCACGGTTGGGTCGAGGTTGAGTTTATGCACTATTGTCTCTCCCGGTATCCCGGGGAGTTGATCATCAGACCATGCAAAGACTCGGATGTACCCGGAAAGAAATTCTTTGTATTGCTGCTGAACCTCGGATGGTAGGTCGGCTCCAATCCTTACTCCTAGGGTCGGGTCATCGTTTAGGAAAACCGTTAACAACTCGCCTCCAGGCTCGGATGTTATGGGTTTTTCCCCGACTTCCCGGGGACCCTTGTTCTTCCCGTCCGGCCTTGTGGCTGCAACCGAGATATTATAGCACCTTCTTGCCATCGCGTGGTTGCCCCGGACTTCCCCCACCCCATGTTTAGTGGGGAACTTCATCTTTTGGTGATAGGTAGAGGGCACCGCTTTCGTTCGGCTGAGGATCCCCCGGCCGAAGATTGCATTGTATGCTATCATACCCTTGATCACTATGAAGTCCACCATAACCGTAACGGTTTTGGGTGGGGTGCCGAGAGTAACCGGCAGGCTTAGGGTTCCCTCGGGATAAGTGACCTGGCCATTGAACCTGTAAAGGGGGGTTCGGATCGGGTGGAGTTTAGACGGATTCTCCCCCATCTTAAGAAAACACTCATAAGACAATACATCAGGGGCACTTCCATTGTCAACTAGAATCCTATCTACGTTACAATGGTTTATCGTAGCCGATATAACTAGGGCGTCGTCATGTGGGGTGGTCAGCCCTTCTAGGTCTTGGTCGGAGAAGACTATGACCTGGGGCTCACTTGATGGGGCCTTGGGAGGCTCGATGGCTCAGCTCGCCCGCTCAGCATGACGCTTCCTTCCTCGGCTACTGTCTCCTCTTGTTGCAGCTCCTCCAGCAATGACATTGATGTGGACCCCGCGAGGGGCGTTGTCGATCTCTTCTGGGGTGCCTCGGTCTTCCTTATGTCCGGCCAAGAACCGGGATAGGTGTCCCTGGCGGATGAGGTGCTCGATCTCATCCTGGAGCTGGTGGCAATCGCCAGTATGATGCCTGTGATCACTGTGGAACATGCTATGCTTGCTGCGATTGTGGCTCTTTGACCTCATTGGCTCAGGTTGGCGGAGGAGGCCCGAGCCTTTAATGTCTTCATAGATCTCGTACACCGGAGCGGTTAAGGGAGTGTACCGCTCGTACTTTTGAGACGGTTGTTTATGCTCCCCATCTCGGTTCTGCCTTTTTCCTTGGCCCGAGCTTGACTCGGATGCTCACTTCTTGTCCCCCTCCCGACCCGAGCCGGTTGCACCTTGGCATGCGCTGAGTACTTCTTCGCACTCAGCATGGCGCAAAGCCAGAGTCACTAGTTCTACAAGGGTCGAGGGAGGGTGGAGGACAAGTTCGTGGCGGAGGTTCTCGTCTCGGGTGCCTCCGGTCAGCGGGGTTATAGCCGAGGCTACATCCAGGCGCAGGATTCTCAGGGCTTTCGACTTGAATCGGTTGATATAAGCTTGGAGTTTCTCCCCTTGCGCCTGTTTTAGAGCCAATAGGCCTGCTACCCACCTTGGGGGGCTGCTGCCGGCGAAACTCTCCTTAAATACTCGCCCAAACTGCTTGAAGTCTCGGATGGATCCGGGGGCGAGGGCCCGGAACCATGCTTGGGTACCTTGGACCAGGGTGGTCATGAAGGCTCGAAATTTGATGGCGTCGGACGCCCCGTGAAGTGTCATTAGGGCGTCGAAGCTGTCGAAGTGATCGGCCGGGTCGCCCTGGCCATCGTAAGGCTTGAAGGTCGGAATGGAGATTTTGGGAGATACCTCTGCCTTCAAGATATAATCAGAGAATGGGGATTTCTCCTCATCCTCTGTTGGGGAGGTCTTCTGCAAGGCACGTAAGGCGCGCTCCTGCTCTGCGAAGCGCCTCTCAAACTCTCACAGACGGAGGGATAACTCCGGCTGCCGTTGCGCCGTGGGTCTAGGGGGGACGCGACGGCGGGCTATCCTGGCATTCCCTAGGGACTTCGGTCTTTGGGTGCGGATGGCGTGCCCCAGGTTTTCCCCTTTTCGGTGTGGAGTAGGTCTCTTGCTCTGGAGGAGGGGCTTGTGAAGGTCCTCTTGACCTGTTGCGAATAAGCTACCGTTCTCGGAGGGTGAAGCGACCTCCGACAGTGTGCTGGGACACGTCTCCGCGGGGAGGGCTTCCCGGAGGGACGCGTGACCTTCCTTCCCTAGCCGCCCGGGTCCTCATGAGTTCCATGAGGACGTCCAGTTTCGCGTTGAGGGCTTGGAAAGCGTCAGCGCCCTCATCAGGTGGTTGCTCTATCGCCGCGTATGGAGGTGGTTCGTCGGCTGGGGTGTTGGCATCGGAGGGGGGGTCTTGTGCAGCCTGAGAAGGGCCTTCTCCCCCCTACCACCATGGCCTTCCTCATATCGCCTGCGGATCTCCTCCCTGTACTTCTTTGCACCATGCTGGTTCTTTGATCGTTTCCTACAGACGGCGCCAGATGAAGAGGGGCGATCTCGCGCTGATCCTGAGCTTGAGAAGATAATCACTGAACAGTGAACTGCAAAGAAGGGAAACGGATCAGGGGGCCCAGGGGATGATTCCCTGGGGAAAACCCTCCGATGCCTAAGTCAATAGAGCAGTGGTGGAAGCTATGAAGGGAGGAGGAAGGAGATGCACGAGATCCCTCTCCACCAAGGTGGTGAAGTGATTCCTGCTCTGGAGATTTTAGGCGTGTGTTGGCCTTACCTTTCGCTGGAGGGAGTCCCAGGTTTAAATAGTGCGCCGGCCTCATGAGTCCCGTAAGCTGAGGAGTTTCAGGCGGGAGTTACGTCCTCAACGTGGGCTCTTTACGTCCTCATCGTGGGATCTTTATAGCCTTGAGGGGTCGTGGGTCCCTTATCCTTGTGAACTCCTGCTCATAAAGGGCTCCCAACGGCAGTGTGGATAAGCAATCGTCGGTCGACCCAAGCATGAAGAGTGCCAACCCTGTCCGGGTGATAGGCATAGCTCGGATGAGGCTTGATCGGAGTGGGCGCTGAGTGCTAGCCTTTATCCCGGCGAGGGGATAGATCGTGCGTGGGTCTTCCTCCGATCGGACCGACGCTCTGGCCTTCCAAGCCTAATGGCCGCCGAGGAAGTGCTTGATCCCGAGTGATCTTATTGGGCTTTTTATGCTAAGTGGGCCCTATGGGGCGATCACTTAGATGAGCTGGGCCTCGTTTGGTCTTGCTGGACCTAGTTCAACCACTATTAGATGGGCTACAGAAATCCCCCTCTCCACTGACATATGCAGTGATGGAATGCGAGTGATAGAAATAAATAGAACAGAGGTATATCATTTCCATGTATTGGCCGATCAAGCACGCAAACAAGCAAGTCAAGTAGAGATAATTCCATGTAGGAATTCAATAACTTGTAGAAATGTACAAGGAAACAAAAACATATGAATGTCTTAGACATCACGCTAGTCATGCACTCGGTGCAATGCCTCACCATGTCATTACAACTCCCCGGGGCACTAGTACTTTTCAAGGACTCCTCCCAGGACTAGAACGGGCCATTATGATACGTTGGCATTGATTTGGTGGATCCAAGATCTAAGTAACCATCTTAGACATTCATTGGAATTGGTCAGGAATTCCAAGGTTAAGCTATGTAACTTACCAACTAGGAACCAATGGTGTTATCAATAATTTAAAGGAAAGTTAAGAGATAGAAAGGGGTATGCAAGGCACACAAGAAAACAACTCTGGGAATGTTGCGATCATGATCAGGCCGCCAAGATGTGAAAACGATCTATACTGGACCACAAAGGCCAAAGCTGGGCCAAAGAGACGAATCCAGTGTGCAGGATGAAAAACGGTCCGAGAGGGGCCGCAACAAGAACAAGACGGTCCTGGCTGGGCCGTTTCCCAAAGGAAGATGGTCCACAGGAAGCCGCTTAGAGCAGAAAGGTCCCTAGGCCATAACAAAAAGGAAACGATCTCAACTGGGCCACCCCATCCAGAAACGGTCCTCGGAGGGCCGCTCAAAGGTCAGGCGGTCACACCTGGGCCACAAACTAGCAAGCATAGGTCCTAGAAGGGCCGCAATCAACAGGACAGCCCTGATTCCGGGCTTGCGCAAAAACACGTGATTCGATCGAGTCGAAAGGTTCGAGTTTTGAGGGTACAACCCGCCCGGCGTCCTAGTGAGAATCCCAGGCTCGCGGGGTCTTACGGAGGTCTCATAATGGAGGTCCTAGTCCAACAGAAGGAGTATCTGGCGGAGAGTCCCAACCATTACAAGATTAGGGGCGATGAAACTTGGAAAATGAATATACCGCGGTCATCCAACACTATCGGAGTGGCGTGACTGTCAAACAATCCTAGTAATTTATAT
This sequence comes from Amorphophallus konjac, assembly GCA_022559845.1. NCBI lineage: Eukaryota > Viridiplantae > Streptophyta > Magnoliopsida > Alismatales > Araceae > Amorphophallus > Amorphophallus konjac. The sequence continues at coordinate 209,671,569 of CM040118.1, forward strand.
CAATTGATATGAGGATTGGATTTAAAGTGTAATTTTAACTCATATGGTTCAAGAAGAATACCCTAACATGATACAACTGTGGATGGACAAGGGTAAGGTCTCCGCAATTAAAATCAGATTAGGAATCTTTCATATCATCCATTTATTTAGGTATGTTTCTTGTTGTGCCCCGGACTGTTTTGACGGAGATCTTGTATGAAATGTCATGAGCTCTCATTGTGGTTGATTCACATTGAGATACATATTTGATGAATGATGAGGTTTTTGAATTTCAGTCTGTGTTTGATTGATTTGGGTATACCAAGCAAAATGCTCAATATCGCTAAAGTCTGACTTGGACTAATTTGTTTGAATGAGTTGCTTTGGTTAAAGATTGAATGGATGGATTGTTTATTCTACTTGATATGTAGTGAGTTTAGAAGTTTACTGCCTTGAGTGAAATGGTAATCCATACTGTGCAGGTACATTGTGGGTTTGAGGCTCAAAACATGGAAATGATAGAAAGACCATATTTGAAGGTTGCTCAAAAGGCAAATGAGAGGGCAATGATTCAAATATAGAAAACATAGGTTTATTGTAATACATGGCTCATAATTTGAAGGCCAATGGTGAGAATATTTGTACTAATTGGATCTGAGTTTGAATGGAATGATCCAGGTAAAATTCATGCTTATCAACGTATATCTGTGTTGTATGAACTCATTTGATCAATTGTGATACATGTCTATGATTCATGAAGGTTTCAATTCCATTTACTGAAGTTTTGTTGTTGTCGATAAAAGTGTCGACCTCATGGATCGACACTTATTTATGGAGTCTCTACCTTACGTAGAAATATAGGACACTGACAGAAAGTGTCGACCTACGGGGTCGACACTTTCACCAGGAGTCTGCTGTTTTGCTAAGGCAGAACTCTCGTGAAAAAGTGTTGACCCTGAAGGTTGACACTTTCAGGTAAGTATGTTCAATTCTGTGAAAATAGAATGTCCGTGAAAAAGTGTTGACCTCGTGAGTCGACACTTTTCATCACGAATGTTTTGTTCTCTTAACAGGCCAGAACACTTCGTAAGAAGTGTCGACCCCATGGGTCTACACTCGTGTCGCGGTTTTGATTTTATATATGTTTTGGCAGAACCTTCAGGAAAAAGAGTCGACCCCATGGGTCGACACTTTTTCTGAACGTTCTTACGGGTTTTTCGGATCTATTTTGAACCCTTTAATGGAGGATCCATTTGGTATGGCTTTTGACCCTAATAGCCTTAGGGCAACCCTTGCACTTTGTATGTGTTATAAAGGGGGTTTAGAGTGGGCTTTTATGTCTTTTGGGGGACCAAATCCCCTTGTATATAGTCGCCCCCTTCCTTTCGATGAGAACATCCCAAGAGCTTCTAACGTGAGTTTTTCTTGTCTTGCAGGAGGAGGATGGTTTCCATCGGCTAGAGGTGAAGGAGAGCTGCGCTAGGTCGTCTTTCATCGAGCCCAAACCTAGAGTTGGAGGTCGCGATCTACATCCTCTACATCTGGAGCTTCGGGCGCTACATCTTCTACACCGGCTTCATCCAACCTCGGTTCTTTTGTTCTTAGTGCTACCCTCTTTATATTCCTAGCATATTTAAGGATTTGTAGGGAAGATCCATATTGTTCATCATCTTCTTAGTCATCTTGTGCTTAGAACATTCATCTCATATTTGGGCTTGTATTTCGTTTCATACTATTTCTCTATCTAGACATTTTCGGAGCTTGCTCCGAGTGTGTATGGGTTGTCTCGTCGTCGTACGAGAACCCACGTGTGTGGGCCGTCGAGCCCGTGTGTGTGTGGTTGCTGCCGTCGAGTAGCGTTTATAGTGAAATCTTCTCGAGGTGAGAGGGGTGGACGTAGGACGGCACTTGGTGCGTCCGAACCACCTAAAAATACTGTGCCGTGGTTTGCTTGTCTGGTGGTTGTTGATTTCTATTTGTCCGTTCACTATACGAGTGTGAGACGGTGAGTCGTGAGTTTACTCAATTGTCCGTCCATATATAGTTGTACGAGTGAGTATATCTTGCACTGGGGAGTTGTGAGAGCTTGCTTGATTTAATTTCATTCGTCTTAATCAATCCTCTATCCTAGATTTATTCTACATATACGTGGTTTGTTTGGGTTGTTTTTATATTTGCAAAAAAAGGGTGGGCAATCAATTCACCCCCCCCCTCTCAATTGCCTCCTAACCGGGCCAACAATTGGTATCAGAGCCTCGGCTCTGCTTTTTAGAAAACCTAGCGGTTTTAGAGTGATCTATTAGGAATGGCCAACAACCTCAACAAGGGGATGATGCCCGAAGGGCATTCTATTCAACGGCCACCCTTCTTCGATGGGAGTAATTACCCATACTGGAAGAATATGATGACCGTATTTCTTAGAGCGCAAAGTCATGAAATATGGACTGTTATAAGGAATGGCCCGTATGCTGTGCACCCCGATGAGGATATGTGGGATGATGATGCTATAAAGAAAGCCACTGTGAATTTTAATGCTTTGAATATAATTCAGTGTGCTATTCACCCTAACGAGTATGCTCATGTCTCCATGTGCAGTAGCGCCAAGGAAATGTGGGACAAGCTCAAACTCATCTATGAAGGTACATCAGAAGTCAAGGAGACAAAGGCGAATATGCTGACCCGTGACTACGAGCTATTTAGAATGAAAGATGAAGAAGATATCTCCCAGATGTTCGCGCGACTCATGGAGATCACCAACGGACTAAAGTCACTCGGAAGAGAGTTCACCAACAAGGAGTTGGTACGGAAGGTGTTGAGGTCACTGTCGCCAAGCTGGGACACCAAGGTGACCGTGATAGAAGACTCCAAGGATTTGACAACGCTCACTGTGGACGCACTCATAGGGTCATTAATGACCTATGAGATCAATGTGATCAAAATGACAGAAGAGGATCCGAAGAAGAAAAGGCCAATCGCCTTGAAAGCACTCCCGGAGAGTGTCTCGAGCCAAGAGGAATCGTTGGGAACCACCGACGATGAAGAGGTTGCTATGCTAACAAGAAAGGTAAGACAATTCTTGCGCCAAAGAAGAAGATTTGGTGGAAAGTTTAAGAAAGGGAAGAGGCAGCCAAGACAAAGAAATGAACCATCCAAGGCCGCCGAAATCATTTGCTATGAATGCAAGAAAGCGGGGCACATGCGAGGAGAATGCCCCGAGCTCCAAAAGAAGAAAGGAAAGGTCGGCAAGGGCAAGAAGCTGAAAGCCATGAAGGTGACATGGAGCGACGAGGATGAGGATGATCCCACGACCGATGATGAGGAGTAGGACATTGAAGAACTCGTGAAGACGATGTGTCTGATGGTCAATAGCGACAGTGAACAGGTAACTTCTGACACTGAGGCCATTTCAAATGAACAGTGGGAACTTGCTTATGAAGAGTTAGATGAGAAATATAGAAGAATGAAAAATGAAAATAGGACTTTAAAGAAAAAGATCCATGAAATTATTCACTCATCTAATTCTTGTGGAAAGTGCAATTTGCTTGAAATGCAAATTAAAAATTTGAAAAATGTTAATGATGCTTTGGAAACCCAGTTGTCTTTGTTTGAAGAGGAGATAGCATGCTTAGATATAGAGAAGAAAAATGCATTTAAGCTAAAAGATGAAATCCAATAAAAGCATGACCTCTTGAACAAAGAGTTTGAAAAATTGCATGTTCAACTGAGTGAATGTGAAAAAGAGAAAGAAAACTTGAAAGAGAAGAATGAGAATTTTGTCATTGAAATTGAAAAATTAAAAAATGGGAATGGAAAGGTAGCGAGAGAGAAAGGAAAACAAGTTGAAAAGAACCAAAGTGTAATGCATAGCAACAAAAATCATGCTCATTATGCTGTGAAGAATTCATTTTATCAAGGAGAATGTTCACACACACACTTTGGAAAACAAACTGTTAATTCCAAATTCCCCTCAACCTTTAGAAATGTAAATAAAAGGAAAGATTTTGGTAGGAGAAGACCCACATGTTTTTATTGTGGGAAAATAAGGCATGACATGTATATATGCCAACTCATGCAATATGATGATGAATTATTTTTTAGTAGATACTATGAGTCACTTGGGAACGCTAACGTGAAGGGACCCAAGCTTACTTGGGTACCCAAATCAAAATGAGCATGGTTGGTAATTGGTGCAGGTCTGCATGAAGGCGGGAGACAGTAAATGGTACCTGGACAGCAGATGCTCCAGGCACATGACTGGAAATAAACTCCTCTTTGCAGACCTTGCTGAGAAGAATGGCGGAACGGTAATCTTCGGAGGACAGGACAAGGGTAAGATCATAGGAATTGGGAGAATTGGTAAGGACCCTAACCATTGCATTGAAGATGTTTCGCTTGTTAGAGGTCTTCATCATAATTTGCTTAGTGTAAGTCAACTTTGTGACAAGGGTCACAAAGTGATTTTTGAATCTTCACACTGCACGATCATTGATGCTAACACACATAAAATTAAGTTCATAGGTGTGAGATGTAACAACACTTATCAAGTTGACTTTGACGAACTTGTACCAAAGAAACTGTGTTTAGTTGCTAACAAAAATGAAGATGTTTGGTTGTGGCATCGCCATCTTGGGCATGCTAGTTTTAATGTTATTAGGAAGTTGAACCGTCATGATTTAGTCAGAGGTCTTCCTAAACTGAATTTTGAAACTTTAAAAATTTGTGAAGCATGCAATAAAGGAAAACAAACCACTACATCCTTTAAATGCAAAAACATTGTGTCTACAGAAAAACCCCTTCAACTGTTGCATTTGGATCTATTTGGTCCCACCAGGACTCACAATTTTGACGGGAAGCTTTATGGCCTTGTGATTGTCGATGATTTCTCACGATATGCCTGGGTTTTATATCTTGCTAATAAAAGTGATGCTTGCAATGAGTTTATTTATTTTTGCACAAAAGTCCAGAACGAAAAAGGATATACAATTTAGAAAATTCAAAGTGACCACGGAAAGGAATTTGAAAATCATGAGTTTGATACTTTTTGCAGGAAGCAGGGGTATGAGCATCAGTTCTCTTTACCAAGAACCCCTCAACAAAACGGAGTCATCGAAAGGAAAAACATGACACTCCTGGAGATGGCGCGTACCATGCTTGCCGAGAATGGTCTTCCACGGTACTTATGGGCAGAGGCGGTGAACACCGCTTGCTACATCACAAATAGAGCAATGGTAAGACCAATCCTTAAGAAAACTCCATACGAGCTTTACAAAGGTAAGAAACCCAACATATCTCATTTCAAGCCATTTGGTTCAATTTGTTATATCTTGAACAATGGAAAAGACAATCTAGAGAAATTTGAAGCAAAAAGTGATAAAGGGATCTTCCTCGGGAGCTTACCGTGTGTATAACACTAGAACACTTGTTGTCGAGGAAAGTCCACATGTAGTTGTTGATGAATTCACAATGAGGAAATCAAATGATGATCATTTTCTTATTACAGGTGAGGGCGAAATTGAAAAGGGAGAGTCAAGCAAACAAGGTGAGGCAGCGAATCAAGAAGAAGAAAGAGAACAATAAGAAGAAGAAGCGGAACAAGAGCAACATCCGAACCTTCCACACCAATGGACCACGCACAGGGACCATCCATTGGAGAACGTGATCAGCGGTGTTGATGAAGGAATTCAAACTCGGGCCTCAATGAGGGAAGTAGAAATTCACGATAATCTAGCTTTACTTTCTAGCATTGAGCATAAATCATTAGATGACACTTTGAATGATAATTCTTGGGTTCTCGCCATGTAAGAAGAGCTACACCAATTCCAAAGGAATCAGCTGTGGTTCCTCGTGCCCCGGCCTGATGACCATCCTATCATTGGAACTAAGTGGGTTTTCCGAAACAAACTTAGTGAAGATGGGGTGGTTGTAAGGAATAAGGCAAGATTAGTAGCCAAGGGCTACTCTTAAGAATTTGGCATTGATTTTGATGAATCATTTGCACCTGTGGCTAGATTGGTTGTAAGGACTTGCTCCTTGATGATGGCCTGCTTCTCTGGCGCGTGCTTCCTTCTGTGCTATTGTACGGCTTTGATGGTTGGATCGAGGTTGAGCTTATGCATCACCGTCTCCTCTGGTATCCCAGGGAGTTGATCATCAGACCATGCAAAGACTCGGATGTACGCGGAAAGAAACTCTTTGTATTGCTGTTGGGCTTCAGATGTTAGGTCGGCTCCAATCTTTACTCCTGGGGTTAGGTCGTCGTTTAGGAAAACCGCTAGCAATTCACCCCTAGGCTCGGCGGTTGCGGATTTTTCCTTGACTTCCCGGGGCCCCCTGTTCTTCCCGTCCGGCCTTGTGGCTTCGACCGAGATATTATAGCACCTTCTGGCCATGGCCTCGTTACCTCGGACTTCTCCCAACCCATTTTTGGTGGGGAACTTCATCTTTTGGTGATAGGTAGAAGGCACTACTTTCGTTCGGCTGAGGATCCCTCGGCCGAAGATTACATTTTACGCTATCATACCCTTAATCACTATGAAGTCCACCAGAACCGTAATGGTTTTGGGTGGGGTGCCAAGAGTAACCGACAGGCTGAGGGCTCCCTCGGGATAAGTGGCCTGGCCATTGAACCCGCACAGGGGGGTTCGGATCGGGCGGAGTTTAGATGGATCCTCCCCCCATCTTAAGGAAACACTCATAGGATAATACATCGGGGCCACTTCCATTGTCAACTAGAATCATGTCTACGTTACAATGGTTTACTATGGCCGATATGACTAGGGCGTCGTCATGCGGGGTGGTCAGCCCTTCCAGGTCTCGGTCAGAGAAGACTATGATGAGGCTCACTCGACGGGGCCTTGGGAGGCTCGATGGCTCGGCTCACCCGCTCAGCATGACGCTTCCTTCCTCGGCCACTGTCTCCTCCCGATGCAGCTCCTCCAACGATGACGTTGATATGGACCCCGCGAGGGGCGTTGTCGATTTCCTCTGGGGCGCCTCGGTCCTCCTTTTGCCCGGCCACAAACCAGGACAGGTGTCCCTGGCGGACGAGGCGCTCGATCTCATCCTGGAGCTGATGGCAATCGCCGGTGTGATGCCCGTGATCGCTGTAGAACATGCAATGTTTGCTGCGATTGTGGCTTTTTGACCTCATTGGCTCGGGTTGGCAGAGGAGGCCCGAGCCTTTGATGTCTTCATATATTTCGTATACTGGAGCGGTTAGGGTAGTGTACCGTTCGTACTTCCTGGACGGTTCTTTGTGCTCCCCGTCTCAGTTCCGCCTCTTTCCTTGGCCCGAGCTTGACTCGGGTGCTCGCTTCTTGTCCCCCTCCCGACCCGAGCCTGTTGCGCCTTGGCATGCGCTGAGAACTTCTTCGCACTCAGCATGTCATAATGCCAGAGTTACTAGCTCGGCAAGGGTCAAGGGAGGGTGGAGGACAAGTTCGCGGCAGAGGTTCTCATCCCGGGTGCCTCCAATCAGCGTGGTTATGGCCGAGGCTACATCTAGGCGGGGGATTCTCAGGGCTTCCGATTTAAATCGGTTGATGTAGGCCCGGAGTCTCTCCCCTTGAGCCTGTTTAAGAGCCAAAAGCCCCGCTACCGACCTCGGGGGGCCGCTGCCGGCGAAACTCTCCTTGAATACTCGTCCAAACTGTTTGAAGTCTCGGATGGATCCGGGGGCGAGGGCCCGGAACCATGCTTTGGCGCCTTGGACCAAGGTGGTCGCAAAGGCTCGACATTTGATGGCGTCGGACGCTCCATGAAGGGTCATCAGGGCGTCGAAGTTGTCGAAGTGGTCGGCCGGGTCGCCTTGGCCGTCGTAAGGCTTGAAGGTCGGGATGGAGGTTCTAGGAGATACCTCTGCCTTCAAGATATGGTCGGAGAACGGGGATCTCTCCTCATCCTCTGGTGGAGAGGTCTTCTGCAAGGCTCGTAAGGCGCGCTCTTGTGTTGCGAAGCGCCTCTTGAACTCTCGTAGATGGAGGGACAACTCCGGCTGTTGTTGCGCCGTAGGGCTGAGGGGGCATGATGGCAGGCTGTCCTGGCGCTCCCTAGGGGCTTCGGTCTCCAGGAGTGGACGGCGTGCCCCATGCTTACCCTATTTCGGTGTGGAGGAGGCCTCTTGCTCCGGAGGGGAGGCTTGTGAGGGTCCTCCTGCTTTGTTGCGAATAAGCTGTTGCCCTCGGAGGGTGAAGCGACCTCCGGCGGTGTACTGGGACACGTTCTCACGGGGGGGGGGGGGGGGCTTTTTCGAGGGCCGCGTGACCTTCCATCCCTGGCCGCCTGAGTCCTCATGAGTTCCACGAGGACATCCAATTTTGCGTTGAGGGCTTTGAAGGCATCGGCGCCGCCATTAAGCGGTACCCCTACCGCGGTGGCGGGAGGGGGTGGTCTATCGGCGGGGGTGCTGGCATTGGAGGAGGGATTTTGTGAGGCTTGAGAAGGGCCTTCTCCCGCCGCCACCATGGTCTTTCCCCTGTCGCCGGCGGACCTCCTCCCTGAACTTCTTCGCACCATACTGGCTCTTCGGTCGTTTCCCACAGACGGTGCCAGATGAAGGGGCGTGATCTCGCGTGGCTCCTGAGCTAGGTAGATGATCACCGAACAGTGAACTATAGAGAAAGGGAAACGGATCAGGGGGCCCAGGGGAGGTTCCCTGGGAAAAACCTCTGATGCTTAAGTCAATAGAGCAATGGTGGAAGATAGGGAGGGAGGTAGAAAGAGGTGCATGAGATCCCCCTACACCAAGGTGGTGAAGTGGTTCCTGCTCAGGGGATTTTAGGCGTGTATTGCCCTTACCTTTCACTGGAGGGAGTCCCAGGTTTATATAGTGTGCTCACCTTATGAGTCCCGTAAGCGGAGGAGTTTCAGGCAGGAGTTACGTCCTCATCGTGGGATCTTTACGTCCTCATCGTGGGATCTTCATAGCCTTGAGAGATCATGGGTCTCTTATTCTCATAAACTCCTGCTCATAAAGGGCTCTCAACGGCAGCGTGGATAAGCAATCGTCGGTCAGTCCGAGCATAAAAGGTGCCAACCCTGTCCAGGCGATAGGCATAGCTCGGATGAAGATAGGTTGGAGTGGGCGCTGAGCGCTGGCCTCTATCCCGATGAGGGGATAACTCGGGCATGGGTCTTCCTCCGTTCTGACCGACGCCCAGTCCTTCTGAGTGTAAGGGCCGCCGAGGAAGGATGAGATCCCTAGTAATCTTATTGGGCTTTTTAGCCTAAGTGGGCCCTATGAGGCTGTCACTTGGATGAGCTGAGCCTCGTTTGGTCCTGATGGACCTAGTTTGACTGCTCTTAGATGGGCTACAGAAATCCCCCTCTCCACATTCCTATGGTCCAAGTCCAATGGACGAAGCGATGGCCACACGAAGCAACATGGGAGACAGAAGAATCTATGTGTAGAAGATTCCCAGAATTATTCAACTGTAAGTACACTCTCCATAAATCCATGAATTGAATTTGGGGACCAAATTCTTCTAAGTGGGGGAGGGTGTAGTGCCCTAGAATTTTTATAAAATATTTCTGATATAATTAAGAATTTTCTAGAATTTTTATGGGTCTAAATGAATTAATTAATGAATATTGGGTTAAATAAATCATTATAAGGCCCAATTATGTTAAACAATTAATCCAGCCTTAATAAATAAAGCCCAATAGGTTCAAGGACCAAGTCCATTAAGTTTGACCCATATTCAAGAAGGTTATTTAGCCTATTCACGAATTATAAGGATAAATACCCCTTATATAGATAATTATGTGGATAATTAACAAAAAGAGTTTGAATAAAATTTAATTCTGTGCACAGTGGTGTTGATTTGTTTTGCTTCTCTTCTTATTTTTGTTTTGATGTGTGATAAAGATGATAGGTAAAAATCAAAGATCTCAATCAACCCAAGGACATGTGAACCATGAACCTAGGCAACCAGAACAAGCTCTAGCATGGGCATGCTGTCTCAATCATCAACCTGAACTAAGGAAATAAAGAAAAACACACGCCAGGGCGTGGAGCAAAAGCAAATAAAAACACACCGCAAGGGTGGAGCAAGGAAAGAGAATAAGAGATATGAGGTAGAGAGAAAACTAATGCCCAATACCAAGAAAGAACGTGATCGCCACCAAAGTAAAAACAAGCCAAAGACTTGAAAATACCTTGGAAATAGGTGGATGAAGCACCCGCCCACGGGAGAGAGAAAATCAGGAAAATCTGTAGATCAACGGAATGTAATGGCCGAAAGTCCACGCGTCACTGGGAAGTGACGGTCGCTCGATGAACCGCTATATGAATCTGACATGCCTGCACAAGACCGTCAAATAACCTGTAGTAATAGCTTGTGAATTCTTTTAACTCCAACTCTTCCAGCCGGCCAGAAGACTTGGGCCTCGTATGGTGAACCTGTAAACTTGCCAAAGAACGTGAAAACACAAGAAAATAGACCCAAATTAGCCCTTTAAACAATATAGCATCAATTCTTCAATAAACTCAATAGCATGCAAAAGGAAAGGAAAGTACCGGGGAAGTTTTGGTTTTTTAACCCCTCTGGGCGTTTTAAAAAGATAGGAGGATGTTTAGATGATGAAAAACCATGGAGAACGTGGAAAAAAGAAGAGGGACAATGCTTTTGATGAAAAGGAGATGAGGAAGAACATAATATGTAATGATGAACTTTGAAAACCAATGGAATGAATACTCCCTTCACCGCGAAGCAGATGTAAAAGACAATTCTCCTTGGTCAGATGTGACTCCAGAATGCGGCAGCACTTCGACGCGACTCTAGATCTTCCTCTCTCGGGCCATGAAGTTAAGGGTGCTATTTATAGACCCTCAAACTCTCCAGTCGAGCAAAGGATAATCCAGCAAGATAAGAGGGTAACTCTTAGTAAATCCTTGAAGATAATATCACCAAGAGTCGATAGAAACAAACAGAAGGTTGTGAGGATCAGATTTGGAAGAGAAATCAACAATTTAAACTCTTATCTTGACCACGGAGTAGCATAGAAAAGGCCTGAACTGCCAGGACTCTCTGTTGGATGTAACGGCTGGTCGACAGACTGCTACATGAAAATAACGCGCCAGGGAAAGTCCGTTACATTCAACCTTATCTCAAAAAAGATAAGATCAACAGGAAGAAGATCAAACAAGTTGGACTCTCGAAGGAAAGTAACGGCCAAGGCTGGACGCGTTGGAATAAATAACGGCTGCACGACAGACCGTTATATTCAACGGATAAGTAAGAGGATAAGCTTTAGAACAAAGGCCTCAAACTTTAGGACTCTTCAATAAGTAACGGTCCAGGGATCATGCGTTATATGGAAGTAACGCCCCCAGGGAGGACCATTATTAACAATGAGGAAAAAGGTGCAAAGCTTGCTAAGCTCGTCGAATAAAAGGCCACCATAAACCACACTCCAACCAAGGAGAAGACCCAAGAAACAGGCTTAAAACTGATCAAGGAGACTCGATGAAGAGTGAACAACTCGGAGCATCATATAGATAAACAAGGAGATGACCCAACTTATTGGTCATAAAACGGGTGTCAACAGATGCCCCTCCTTAACGCCCTCTTTGTAGGGGAGCGAGTGGAGGTGAAGCGGCAATGAAATGGAACATGGAGATGAAGCGGAGTGAAGCGAAAAAGTGGGCGTTAAGGTAAACGACACACGTTCTTTACCAACAAGCGATAGGAACTTTCTGGAAAACTTCGAACTGATCACAAGGAAATAGCCAACCAAAGGACGCATGTCTGGAGGAACTAACAACTAAGAAAAGGAAACACGGCTAGCCACCGGAGGCAACGGAAAGGAAAGAGAACTGACTAAACTTCAGACAGGATTCTTCAGCCAACCAAATCGAGCGACGAGATCAAAGGAAACCTTCTAATTCAGAGTGGAATAATTCTCCTCATTCGAGATCAAGAATACAGCCATTTACCAACATCGAGATACCTTGAACAGATGAAGCACATGAATGCTCAAAAGATGCGTATGATGCATGCTGGGCTAAAGAAAAAGAAATCTTTAAAACGAATGCAAAGAAAGATAAAATATCAAGATACTCGAGAATAATATTGCTAAGCTGGAGAAACCAGGGTCAGGACACCATCTGCAACCACGGCGTGCAAGACAAAACCATCGTCCCCAAATTTTTCCAACCTAACGGCCTATCCAACGATTAAACATGTGAACTTAGATCATCATCATTTTTATTTAAGGGGAACATCAGATCCTAGAACGCACGAATGACCAGCCGGTTCTCGAGATAATATATCATAGATATATATAGTAATGCATTAATGGATTAAGGGAAAGAGATACAATACCTGACTTACCTGCCTGACGAATGTCAAAGCGTGATGCTTCATTCATAACTTCATTCACAAGAAAGAGGTTAGCCAATAATTGATATGAGTATAAATCAAGGCATAACCATTTGTACATGTGATAATCATCAATAATGAACATTATGGCAGAAAATGCAATCATTTAAACAAAAAATAGACTATTTCATTCATCAAGAAACTTGCAAGTTTTTAACGGTCTACTTAGAGGGCGTCACATAAAGTAACGGCCATGGAAAAACCATCATAAACTAAGCGGTTCACATTCTCTAATGAAACAGTTCAAATTCATGTAACGGTCCGAATAGTAAGCGTCAGAGAGTGTAACGGTCAGACGACAGACCGTCACATTTCCTGAGCGTTCAAAAAAAAACAAACCGAACAGCCCATGGCCTCATTCAAGCATTCAACACTCAATCGCCCTCAAACACCCACACACCCCAACCCGAGAAGACCACCGGTGACCACCCACGACCACCGACGAAATGGCCGGCGACGACCCTCCACCGCCACTGAAGAAGAGGGAGAGAGGGAAGAAAAAGGCCATCCAACGCCTCCACCGCCGAATAGAACGAGAGGAGGTGCCAAGGCCCGTGGAAGAAGAAACTAGGGCGAGGGGGCCAACAACGGAGGAAAGAGAGGTTCCCACGGCCGAGGAGGACCAAGGGGAAATCCCCATGGATGAGGGAGAGCCCAAGGAACAAGAAAAGAAGAGGAAGAGGGGCCAAGACCGAGAAGTAGGCCGCCCACCCTAATCTTCCAATTTTTAATTTTTATAGTTTTTTTTTATGCGTATGCATGTGGGAATGGGGGTAGAAAATGGGTCTACGAACCCATTAGGATTGATTGTAGGCCCTTTTGGCCAAAGTGAGAGAGCCATGGAATGCAAAGGAAAAACGCCCTCTAGCAGGGAATGTGACGGTCCTTCCAGTGACCGTCACACACCTAACGCGCCACCCCTGGTGTGTTAGAGACATGTGACGCCCCACTCCAGGGCCGTTACATCCACCAGAGGCTAGAACTATTTTTTAGGTTTTCAATTATTCAGTTTTTGTTTTGTTTTCATTTTATGAATGCTATGCAATGATTTTATGATGCATTTGACTGACTTATGATCTAAATGAATGCAGGGAAAAAGATAAACGAGGATCTCCTAGCTTCAGATCCGGGCGGTGTACCAGGCACTGCCCGATTACCAGAGAGAGAGGCTGGCTGGGATGGGATTCGCCGAGGTGCTGAGCATCGAGGTGACCAGGATGGACACGCCTCTGCTATACGCCTTGCACGAGAGATGGGATCCGATTAGCAGGGCATTCATCTTCCCGTGGGGTCATATGATCCCCACGCTAGAAGACATGGCGAGGATTGCCAGGCTGCGAGTCCACGGAGCCGCAGTGACAGGATGGACTTACAGGAACTACTGGGAGATGGCCCAGGAGCTGCTGGGGCTGGATTTGATTAGACCGGGGCAGACGTCATCCCAGCTCTCGATATCAGTTCTGCAGGAGAGCCTAGGACTGAGAGGAGCAGCCATTGCCGTGGGAGAGTTACCAGAGGAGCATCTGGATAGAGTGATAGACCAGGTGCGCCCACGAGTGGCGGCAGAGGCGGGACCGGAGGGAGATCGCACCCTGAGGCGGTTCCTGATGCTTTTGTTCGGGAAGCTCTTGTTCGCGACTCGAGCAGATGTGATCAGCTGCAGGCTGCTGCCGATGATCGAGGATTTGGGCAGAGTTGGAAAGTACGCCTGGGGAGCGACAGTGCTAGCCTTCCTGTTCGAGTCCCTCAGCACGACGGACCGACAGACGATGCTGGGCAGCTTCTCGCCTTTTCTACAGGTAAATGCAATTTAAATGCTTCTATTATGATTATGCAAATGTTTTATGCAATTAACTGACTTGACTTCTAAATGCAGTTCTGGAGCTATATGTACCTCCCAGGCATCGGACGGGGCATGCTACTCCACGCCGATCGTCTCCCGATCGCCAGACGATGGGTGGTCGCGAGGGACCCGGGGTCGATCATCAGATTGACCCGGGCGGTCCAGGACGATTTGGATTCCTTCCCGCATACGGCGGTAAGCCCGAACTCAAAATGCTTTTTAAATGATTTAAATGCTTTTATATGCTTCTAAATGATGAACTTATATGCTGATGAATGGACTATCATGCTTCTAGGTGAGGTGGACCCCGTATAGAGGCGAGAGTTACGAGGGATAGCCGTGGGTGGAGGCAGCCCTTTCGTACCGGGGACGAGACATATGGTTGCACTACATCCATATCATCGAGCCTCTTCATTATCGGCTGATTCTGAGGACTCGGGGACTACATCAGCCTGAGGTGACTTTCCCACGCCGCAGTGACGACCACCCGGGGAAATCAGCGAAGGGAATCAGCGGCGACATAGACTGGTGTGCCCGGAAAGCAAAGTACGTCCATGACTGGAACAAGCGGGGCAGAGCAGTGAAAGAGCGGGATGAGTGCGATGAGGCGTATTTGAAGGCCTTCGCCCGACTGTACGGGGACCGAGTGTACCGAGGTACCCGACGACCGGTATTAAACTCAAAACTCTGAAATGCCTTTTATAAAAAAATTTATCCTATATGCACTAACTCACTTGCCTCTAAAAATGCAGCTAGACCTTGAGGGAAGGATAGCCGAGCTCGAGGGGCTACTCCATGCCACCGTCCAGCAGCGGGACGAGTACCGGACTTCCTTGGAGCTCCTGGTAAGATTCCGAAAACCTTATGATTATGCTTTATGATGCTAATGATGCAGATACGATTGACTGACCATGACTTCTAAATGCAGCGGGCCGAGGGAGCCCAGAGCGGGACCGGATGCCCCATCGTCATCCTCACAGCCTGCCGGAGGCAGGGCTGAGCGAGACGCCGAGTTTGCTCGAGCAGTTGCTCGGGCTGAGGAGGCGGAGGCCACCCTCGCGGAGCGGGTAAGATGCTAAATGCTATACTCAAATGCTTATGTTTTATGCAATTTAGATGCTTATGTGACTAACTAGGTGAAATGCGAACTACAGGCGAGAGAGCTAGCCATAGCAGTGGCCGAGGCAAGGCTGGCTCGAACGGAGGCAGAGCATCTCCAGGCAGAGATAGAGAGGAGCCGGGCTGAGACTGAGTGAGCCCGAGCAGAGACAAAGCTTGTGCGAGCAGAGATGGCCCGATTGAGAGTGGAGACCCCGTGACGTCTGGATGATGCAGAGGTGAAGCGACTTAGGGCTGATGCTGTGCGCCTAAGAGGTGAGCGAGACCAACTCCGAGTGTAGACTTTCGAGATGAAGGGCGCGATCGGGGCCTTGAAGGATGCACTCCGTCTCCTAGGGAAGAAGTCGGGGACGAGCAGTCGGAGCCAGAGCGCGGCCCCTAGCAGCGGGTTTCGAGGGTACTTCACTAGTTCTTCCGGCCATCGGAGGAACGAGGAGGCGGACCAGAGACGACAGCAGGAGGGAGAGCACAGTGCCATGGGACCATTAGCCAAGCAGCCGGAGGGCACAGGGGATAGTGACGGTGGCCCGGGAGACAAGCCGGCCGAGTGATGCATTTTTTTTCTTTTGTTTTTTTACTTGTACATGACTTATATGAAATGAAAATGAGAATGAAAAGTTCTTTTTGGTTTTTTGTTTGTGAATGCGTGAATGAATGGATGCGTTAATGAAGGCAAGAATGAATGTGAGAATGTGTGATTGGTAAGGCAGGAAACGTATGTGGATGCGCTAAAGAACGGATTTAAAGAGCGGATGAAATGTGAACGATGGGGATGAGATAATGTGTGGATGTATGGGAAGCCTGTAGGACCGCCGGGTCTACACGGAGGTAGATAGAAATAGCACAAGTCACAGCAGCAGACAATGTAACGGTCTATACCCAAACCGTTAGGATCAAGTAACGCATCGGGTGGAGGCCGTTAGAAAGGACAGAGCCCAATTTTGCAGAACTGAGCAGCAAGAAAAGTAACGGCTCAGAGATGGTGCGTTATATACAAGTAACGACCAAATGCTAGACCGTTAGAGATGGCAGAGCAATGTTGAACTATGAACGTACTGACTGTGCTTAGTGTGTATAGACCTTGCCCAAGCGATGTGTAGACTTCGAGTTCAGACGTCCAGATGATGTATAGACTTCATGCACACAATAGCAAGGATGTATGGACTTGGACAAGGGATGTACAGACTTGGGGCTTGTGCTCACGTTGGGCAATGTATAGACTTGAATCAAGAATGTACAGACTTGAAGCGGTGTGGACGTATAGACTTGGGATGAAGACTGTACAGACTTTGGAGAATGTATGGACTTTGAATGAAGTCTGTACCCGATGTATGGACTTCAAAGTGAATGGGATGTATAGACTTCAACAAATGTGGGATGTATAGACTTCAAAGAATGTGGGATGTATAGACTTGGCAACGATGGTGAAGAATGTATAGACTTCGAAAATGATGTATGAACTTGAAGCTGATGTACAGAGTTGAAGCTGATGTATGGACTTGAAGCTGATGTACAGAGTTGAAGCTGATGTGTGGACTTGAAGCTGATGTACAGACTTCAACAAATGTACAGACTTCATCAACGGTGTATGGACTTCAAAAATGCATGGACTTGAACGAATGTACAGACTTCAACATGATAGATGCATGCAGACTGGGATGATGAAGGGGATGTATAGACTTAACCAAATATGCAGGAAATGTGACGGTTCAGGCGCAGTGCGTCGGAGGCAGATAACGGCCATGAGCAAAATCGTTGAGAATGATTGACCAAGTAGAGGCCAAAACTGATCAGCAGAGAATGTAACGGCTCAGAGAGAACGCGTCACAAGAATATAACGGTCTAATGCTAGACCGTTAAGCTTGACAGAACCTGTTTGATCGAATTAAACCCACAGAAAATGTGACGGCCCAGCTATGGCGCGTCAGAGGAAAGTGACGGTCTAGCGACAGACCGTTAGATAATGAATTGCACTCCGAGACGGATTAAGCCGCAAGGGGCAAAACCTGAGATAGGAAGCCTCAAATCCATTCTAGACTCCTCCCAGACTTAAGATAAAGCCTTCCAATCCGAATCTTATCTCTTTAAAGCCGAAACCAAACCTTTAAAACTTGGAAACTTAGCCAAAATCGCATCTTTCTTAATTCTCTGCTAGAAGGCTGAAAAACCCCTCCTAAGGGCAGAAAATAAGATGAAGAGAAGCTTCGAGGTGATGGCTATGGAGGAGAAAGTCTATACCGGACCCAAAGCTGCAAGAAAGGAGTACGGAGAGCTACAAAGGCTGACCTCAATTCCCAAGCACCTAAGCTCCAATGCTCAAAGAGTGGTAAGCTTCCATGACCTAACCAAGTTCAGAAATTCCTGCACTTCATCTTCTTCCTCATGATCTTCTTCTTTTCTTAGCCCCTCCCCGGTCCAAGATGCTATTCTAATCTGAAGTGGGTGGCTCCCATTGATGGAGGCATCACCCACGATTCCCTTTGGCTCGGGTCCACTTCTTCACATTCAGGAGCTGGTTGAGTTTGGGCCTCACTCTATTAAGGCCCCTTATCCATTTTGTAGCTTTCCTTTGTGTCATTTTGATGTATTTTCATTTTATTGGAGTCATTTCTCTAGGTCTAGCACTTATTTTCCTATGTTTTTGTATCATCATGCTGTCTAATGAGGCTATTGGGCCCAATTCGTTGGGCTAGGCCCATTGGCGCCCCCACCCCCCCTTGGTTATTTGTAGTTGCTTATTTTGTCAGGGACTTATTGTAAAGAGTGGGTTGCCTATAAATAGGACCCCACTCCCCCTCATTTGAAGTTAATGAATGAATGAATCCTTTTGAGTTAAGCCTACAATTTTGTTCAATTTGGAGAGATTCCACTAAGTTAGGGTGAGATACCCTAGGGAGTGATTCCCACACCCCCCCCTCCACTCTCTCTTCTCTCTCCTCCCACTAAGGGGTTCGCCCCCTTCTCTCTCTCCTCCCTCCCCCCTTCAACTCCCAACCACCACCCACCTCATTCATTGCCCCTCCACTTCCCCAAGCCTCCATTACTCTACCCCATATTCCAAGAGGGAATCTCCCCCACTCCCAACACAATCTCCTCCCTTCCAAGGCAATCCCCCTAGTTCCCATACAACCCTACACATTCCAAGACCATTTCAAAATTTGAAACCCATTCCCTCCACTTGTTTTGGCCGCCCCCATCCTTTACCCTCCCCCTTGCCAAGTTCGCCCCCTTCACTCCCCATTTCCCTCTCTCACACCCTCATCTTCCTCCCCCACCTGCTAGCTCTTGCTTTCAGCCTTTCTCCCCCTCATTCCCCATCACCATTAGCTCTTTTCTCCACCCCACTAGAGCCCCCACTCACCCTTAGGTCGCCCCTACCACTTCCCTCCACCAAAGAAGCCACCTCTCCCTCTCATTTCATTTTCAGGTTGGAGCTGTGCAGACCTGCAGATCAGCCCTTAGTTGCAGCATCGACTACGGCTTCCTCCTGGGGTTCCTGAAGGCGTGGCCTACCTTTCTGGAAAGGCCTACCAGTCTACTTCGCAAGCGAGGTGGAAGCAACATGATCCGAGGTCGGAGCTGCCAGATAGAGCCAATCTCCCACCATCGTGCAAGAAGGCCTTCATCCAGAACCAGAACCTAGGAGACTGCCATCTCACGGTTTACTCAGGCTGAATCAGGCCCAAGTTCCTTCAACAAAGTTCTTCCCCGTCCAGTCCTCTTTCAGGATCAGGAAGCAGAGCTGCATTCGGCCACCAGGGGGTAGCGTTATCATTTTTTCTCTCCCCTTCTGTCCAGTCCTGCTTCGGCAGTCTGCTTCGACCAGTGAGTACTGTTCCGGGTGCCCCGCTCGCCATCGACATCGGAACGCTGCCCCGTCACTTTCTGCTGAAGGTACTTTGACCACGAAGACGTCGCCGCTGGTTTCGTGCTGATCAGAGATCGGGAGAGCGCACAGTGACCTCTGTAAGTTGTTGTTCCAGTCCAGATCAGCCTGTGGCCAGACAGAGCGATCTCCTTCCTGCTGCTGGAGCTGTCACCACCGACCAACAGAGCATCCCCAAAAATTCTACAGTCATCCCCTTCAAGTCAGGAAGCTGTAAGAGGTGGTTTCACTCAATTCGGAGTCCGGACGAGTCCGTGGCAACCTCAACCTCATCACCCTGTCCTGCAGGCCAGAACAAGGCTGATATCGCACCGGACGCCACTTAATAATCGAGAGCTTTTCTCACCTCCCCGCTTGGCCGGCTGAAGGCCCCACCCTGCGTGGTGGTAGTTTTGGTTGTAACACTTTAACCCCCACCCCAAGATCCCCCTCCTGCGTGAGGTGTAGTTTTGTACTTCTTTGGGCAGGTCAAGCGACACCGCCGCGGCGTGTGGGGAACCACCGCCTCCCCGCTCGCCCTCGTCTCCGGCCGGGACCGATTTCTTCAAACCGGTCGAGTAAGTGTCTCATCCTTGCTCAATAGTGTTGCTCTTTCAATATTTGCTTCATGTGCCGCTGAATTTGTGAGGGAGCGCCCGGTCCTCAAGTCCATGACTTAGAGTGACCGCCGTGGGGTAGTGTGAAACCGGTGCCTTTGCGCACTTTGTCGGCCCCAATTGCATTGGGCATCCAACCTTTGGGAGTCAAACCTTGGCCTTGCTGGCCCTCTACTAGCAAGGGCCCATTCCCATACTTCACACTTGGCATCGCCAAGTCACTCCGGGTATAGAGTGCGACGGGAGAGCGGTGGTCCATTAAGGCCCATTTGAATGCTATTTGTGAATGCTTGCTTAAGTCCGAGGTTGTGTCACATCACCCATGGTGAAGGCACTCTCTTTAGAGGTTACATTAATTCTCAAAGCATGGCACCTTCAACCTCTCTTGGTCTTAGGCAAAAACTTCTAGAAATTGACATTAGATTGGCCTAGCATTTCAGCCCTCATAGAATTGTGGCATCCACAAACACACACCTTCATCTTCCCTTCCTTCGAAGCAACAGTCCTATTGGAGGAGGTAGAAACCTATCTAGCCCTTCCTAAGACTAAGGTGGGGGATGAAGACCGAGTTTGCTACACGATTGAGCCTATCGATCCGTCCTTAATTTTGAGTGATTTCATCCATAATCCAAAGGACGTGAGGACCATGATCAGCCCACACCACATTCACTTGATACCCTTAGCACAGTGGATAGTGTCTCATTGTAAAAACAAGTGGGAGAGACACGAAGCAATAGCCAAGGCGGTGGCGGTTTGCTTATGTGGAGTCTTTCTTTTCACTACAACCGACCACCTTTTAGATACCCAAAATCTTAGCATTATTAGTGGGTTGTGGCGGGGAATGTCCATCTCTCAAGCGATCCTTTCATACCTCTATGAAGGACTCAGCTCGGCTTGCTTAGGAGGACCTTTGTTCAGCTCCATGATACTCCTTGAGTGTTGGACAGGAGTGAGAATCAAATTCCAACCAAAGGAGGACATTACTTCTGCTAGCCGGATCTGCGGGAGCCACCCTCTCTTCTTCATTGGAGGGGCATCTGGATTTTCTTCACAGGTTGAATGTAAGACGGCGGACAAGAAAACACGGGACGAATGGCGCCTCTTCTTCAACACCTTGCCAACGGAGAAATTCATCATGCGACCAAGGATCCTTCGGAGCGCTCTTCTTAGAATACCGCGGCGTCAAGGCCTGGACCTCCAGCTAGTGGGAAATACTACCATGGCGATCTACAACCCATACCGGTGTCATCTTCAGATCGGACTTCCTCGAACCAAAGTTTCTGCACTATCACACTACCCTCCCCTTCTACCTAGGAAGATGGGGACCAAGGAAGATGAAAGAGTAGTACGGAACGCGCTGACCATGTGGGAGATCAGCAAGGTGCGTCCGTGGCAAGAAGAAGTAGAAGAGAACGACGAAGCACGCCGTGGCTACCTGAAAGAGTTGAGGAAGATCCGCCCTTTTGTGGATAAGAGGCTTAATGTAGTTTGATTTTATTTTTATGAATGATGTGACTTTGACAATCGGAATTGGAATTTTTATCAATCTCATGTGTCATTAAGTTCACTTGAATAAGATGGGATTACCTCAGTTGAATGGATGTGAATTTGTGGCTTGATTTGGTTAGAACGACCAGCAGAACCGGGCTTCTGGAGAATGTAACGGATCTAAGCAGGGCCGTTACAAGAGATAACGGTGGGGAGATAGGCCATTATAGTGTATGCTCTGAGAACTAAATCCTCTGGAGGAAGTAACGGTCCAACGATGGACCGTTAGGATTAGTAACGGTCGTTTCCCAGGCCGTTAGAGAGAGAGCTGCTGAGAGAGTCAAAGTGAAGGCCTGAAGAGATGTAACGGGCTAGAATGGACCGTTAAACGAATGTGACGGCCTGTACCTAGCGCGTCACAGCCTTGAACCTGCATGGTTGTGAGATTTCAGCTTTGTTCTTGGTCCTGCGTTCTGCACATACTAAAACATGGAGCAAGTTAGAACCGTTCTTAGACTCAACCCCTTGCCTCGAAGCGAGTTAGATAATGACCGTTTCTTGATATTTGGTCAAGGGGTGGAGCCTTATTAAATAGGCGGGAAAAACATAATAGAAATAATGCGATGCATGCGATGCATATGATGGTTTTTTTTTTGGATTTTGGAAAAAAAAAATGTTTTTGTGTGTTTTGGAAATATTTGATGTTTTTGGATTTTTGAAATATACATGATGTTTTTGGATTTTGAAATATATGTGATGTTTTTGGATTTTGGAATATATATGATGTTTTTGGATTTTGAAATATATATGATGTTTTTGGATTTTGAAATATATGATGTTTTTGGATTTTGAAAACCAGTGCTTTCCCTAAGCAACGCGAGCCCTCCGCATCGTATTGAGAGTCCCGAGGTTGGCGTGCAATAAGGTGACAACCCCTGTGATGTGGCATAGCCCAAGGATGACTAAGTATGTAATGAACCACCTAGGACCTAGGCCCGCAAGCATACAAGCACTCCAATGATTCTCACAATAGCGTCTTACTCACACGGCACACGCGATCACCCGGCGGGGCCGGGGAATGATGGCAAGGGTCCGAGGGGGGACCCAATGATTCTAATGGACTTAGTTGGCTTAGGCTGACCCCAAAGAGTCTAGGATTCCCAACTTAGTGGGCGGCTGGCCCGCAGGGCGGGGTTTGGGGTGGCACTCTCTCCCGGACCGCGGTGGGCACCAACAAAAGAGCATACAAGTACGGGCCCTCTTCTCACCGTCCGACGAGCAATCAAAGCAATACTAAACTCGCAGAAGTAAGGCTATCAAGGTTAGTATCAGAGGCTCACCTGATCGGTGTGAAGACACCGATCCCGCTCGGAGACGAGGGCGCGCCGGGAGGCGAGGGTATACACCCGATCGCCGTGGCGATGTAGCTTGACCTGAAAGTGCAAAGAGTACAACACTACGCCTATCGCAGGAGGGGTGATCTTGGGGTGGGGATTAAGCTAATTACATCCAAAACTACCTCCACGCAGGGAGGGGCCTTCAGCCGGTCAAGCGGGGTGGGGGAGTTATGAAGAAAACCCGACGTTCGGAGCGTTGCCGGTTCTGCCAATCTCAGAGTTGCCGGACAGTGGGGCGGTGATGATGCTGCCAAAAATTCCACAGAGCTCAGAACTTGATGAGACCTGCGCCAAAAGCTTGCCAACGGACCAAGGATGATCTATGAATTTTTGCTGAGCTTGGTAAAGTCGTTTCTGGCCGGGGCAGAGTCTGGAACCGGACTGATTGGTTCTGCCTCTGTCTGGTGCAGAACAATGTGGCTGGTTGCAGAGGGTGCCACGATCTCTACCAAGCTCTGATTGAGACGAGACCTGAACCGTTGGAACCGTGGTCGCGTCTTCTTTCTGTCGGCACCAATGGCGTGGTCGGCAAATGTCGGAGAAGACTGGGACGATCAGATGAGTAGAGAGATGTCGGTTCTGGCTCCTGTAAACTGACCTGACACAGTTGGAGTAGAAAATTCGTAACTTTAGATGCAGATGTCCAAATGCAGCTCTGCTTCTTGAGGATGAAAGAGGACTTGAGAGGGAAGATTTTTTCTGAAGAACACTTGATCTGAATCCCAAAATATTCTTTATGGTCGAGCTTCCACTCTCGCTCTAGTTCCCTGCCTAAGAGATCTTGCGCAGTCGAGGGAGAATCGCTCCTACCGGCAGCTCGGTGCTTGGACGAAGATGAAACCACCTCGCCAAGAAAGCTCCTTGGACGATATTTCCAACGGTGTATGTCATGCCACCAGAAGATGAGGGGAAGTGTTGGAGATGAAGCTGCTTCCAAGACCCGATCTTGCTGCCTGTGAACTACTGATGGAGCTGCAACTTGATGGTGGCAAATGATGTAGGAGTGGGGCAACTCAGCAAGAGGGAGGTTGGCTGATGGCTGGAGAAGATGGGAAGGACGTGTCTAGGGCTTCAGGGGGTCTGGAGTGGCAGGGATAGATGGAGAGGGGGGCTGGAGCAGCTGGAGGTGGAGATGAGGGGTGGGTGTGCACTAGAGAGAGGGTGAGTGTGAGAGGAGGATGGGGGTGAACTTGGCTATGGGAGGGAAGGGGAGGTCGACCTGGAGCTGGTATGGGGGTGGAGAGATGGGAGGGAGATTCAAAAATGGCCTTGGGAGGGACCCCTTCAGCCTTGGGAAGATGGAGAGGTGCTTAGGGAAGTGAATGGGGTAGGTGGTGGTTGGGAAGTAGGGCTTAGATTGGTGGAGGGTTATTGGGACTAGATGGGGAGTAAAGGGGGGTTGTGGGAAGTTGTGTGGTATTAATGGAGGTAGGTGGGGGTTGGAAGTAGTGGGGAGGGGGGAGGAGAGAGGGAGAGGTTCGCCCCTTTCCTTGTGGGAGAGAGAAGGAGAGCTAGAGAGAGAGAGGAGGGGAGAACTTTGGAGATTTGAAAGGGATTTCTTCAATATTCATCAAAAGGTGTTTACATGGAGAGAGATGGGGCCTATTTATAGGCAACCATTCTTTACATGACCAAGATGACCTTGACATTTAAACAAAAGACCCAACAAGTCCTAGACTCAACTCATTAGGCCCATGCTAAGATACTAAGGCCCAATTACACAAAATAAGAGAAATAGACTAGACACTATGACTCAATAAAAGAAAGTACATAAGATAAGACTCAATAAAATGAAAATACATAAGATGGGATCAAGAAAAGGAAGATAACATGTAGAGATCACAGCCATCCCATAACAAAAGTGTGTAGTCAACCCGAGCTAGAGGGAGTGTCGTGAGATGCCCTCATCAAATCCCCCGGGGTGGGGAGAACTCGACCCTGTCGAGTATGGGTCCGCCTGGCTGTCCTAACGCTCCAGCATGTCGGGGTCCAAGCGCAGCAGATCCTTCCGACTCACCCACGTATCCTCTATCGGGGGACGGTTCCTCCACCTAACCAGGTAGCGCTGATACACCTTGTGCCTAGTAATGATACTCTGCTCATCCAGTATTGCCTCTACCTGCTCTCGTCGGTCTCTCAAGCTAGAAAGTGGAGTCCCTCCGGGAGTGTCTCTCTCAAGGCAGGGTAAAGGCTCAAGATCCTTGCTGGGTTCCACCGCGGGGCCCTTGTAGGGTACCAGATCCGCCACATTGAAAGTAGGGTGCACTCCAAAGCCCTCGGGTAGGTCTAGCTCATAAGCATTACTGCCAAGTCGTTTCAGAACTCAAAAGGGTCCCGAACCCCGTGCCCTCAACTTGGAGGCAGGCCCCGGAAGGAGCCGCTCCGTCCTCACCATCACCGAATCTCCCACTTGGAACTCGCAGTGGCACCGGTGAGCATCTGCCCGCCTCTTGTAAGCCTCATTGCTCTTTCCTATATGCTTGCGGATGTCATCATGTAACTCTTTGATATGCTGTGCAAAGGACTCGGCTGAGACTGACACTCTAGCATGTGGGGGAAGGGGAATAAGATCGGACGGTTTTCTAGGCCTATAACCATGCACAACTTCAAATGGACTCTTGCCTATGGACCTATTAACAGAATCATTGTAGGAAAACTCAGATTGAGATAAGAGGAGATCCCAATTCCCAGGGTGGTCCCCTACAAGGCAACGGAGCAAGTTCCCAAGGCTTCGGTTGATGACCTCAGTCTGGCCATCGGTCTGAGGATGGTAAGCAGTGGAGAATTTGAGGAGGGTTCCCATTAGGTGCCAAAGAGTCTTCCAAAAATAACTGGTAAATTTCACATCCCGATCAGACACAATAGTCTTAGGTAATCCATGGAGTCGGACCACCTCATCAAAGAATAATCGGGCAACCCTAGAAGCATCGGAGGTCTTGGAACATGGGATAAAGTGGGCCATTTTAGAGAACCTATCAACCACTACAAAGATGGAATCATGTTTGCGCAAGGTCTTAGGTAGGCCAAGGATGAAGTCCATGCTCAAATCCTCCCAAGGTCGGTCTGGTATGGGTAGGGGTGTGTAAAGCTCAGTATTCTGCTTCACTTGTTTAGCTGAGGCACAAATGCGACATTGTCCCACAATGTGGGCCACATCCTTCTTGAGACTAGGCCAATGGAATTGCCTCTCAACTAACTCTATGGTCTTTTGGACCCAAAAGTGTCCAGCTAGGCCACCACTGTGTAACTCCCAAACTAAGAAGTCCCGAAGTGAAGTCCGGGGTATGCAAAGCCTAGCTCCCTTGAATAGATACCCTTCTTCAAGTATGAACCCCTCATGTTCCTTGTGGGGCTGAGTGGAAAGGGTGTTGTAGTGAGTCCCAAAGTCGGGGCAAGTTGGATATTCTTCTTTGATTCTATCAAACCCGTTCACTTCCACCTGGGTGGTGGAGAGTAAGGCTACCCGCCTACTTAGCGCATCGGCGGCGCGGCTCTCACTACCCATCTTATACTTGAGGACAAAGGTGTAAGCTTGAATGTATTCTACCCATCGGGCATGGCGGGCATTGAGCTTTTGTTGGGTGTTGAGGTATTTCAAGGCCTCATGGTCCGAGAAGATCACAAACTCCTTGGGTAGGAGATAGTGCCTCCAATGCCGAAGGGATTGAACCACGGCATAAAGCTCTTTGTCATATGTGGAGTATCTAGTCCTAGCCTCACAAAGTTTCTCACTAAAATAGGCTACCGGGTGACCCTCTTGGCTAAGAATGCCCCCAATCCCTACCCCGGATGCATCACAAGTGACTTCGAAGACTTTTAAGAAGTCGGGTAGGCAAAGGACCGGGGCTTGGGTCATCTTTTCCCTGAGCTCTAAGAAGGCTTTTGAGGCTGCCCTAGTCCACACAAAGGTGCCTTTATTGAGGCAATCCGTGATAGGAGTGGTGATTGTGCTAAACCCACGGATGAATCTCCTATAGAAGGTAGCTAGCCCGTGAAAGCTTCGGGCCTCATGAAGGGTCTTGGGTTCGGGCCACTCAAGAATAGCTTGGACCTTTTCGGGGTCCATGGATACCCCTTGGGATGAGACAATAAATCCTAGGAAGGCTAGTTGATTGGTCAAGAAATGACACTTCCCGGGGTTAGCAAAGAGACTCTCCTTCCTAAGAATGGTGCACACTTGTTTGAGGTGATCGAGGTGGGCTTCTTTGGATTGGATATATATGAGGATGTCGTCAAAGTAGACAACTAAAAAGATGCCAATGAAGGGCCGGAGGACCTCGGTCATGAGGCGCATGAAGGTGCTTGGCGCATTAGAAAGGCCAAAAGGCATAACAAGCCATTCATAGAGACCATCCTTAGTCTTAAAGGCGGTTTTCCACTCGTCCCCGGGCCTAATGCGAACTTGATGGTAGCCACTCTTGAGTCAATTTTGGAGAAGATGGTGGCTCCAGCTAGCATGTCTAACATATCATCTAACCGAGGGATGGGGAACCTATACTTGACCGTTATCTTGTTGATGGCTCGGCTATCCACACACATGCGCCAAGTTCCGTCCTTTTTGGGTGTTTTTTTTTAATAGAAAAACCTAACCTAGGGCTCAATGGGAAAGTGCACCCCTTACCAGAGGTAAGGAGAAAACCACTCCACCATCAGGCTGCTAGGAGGTAGCTATATTTCACAATATAAGAATAAAGAATTACATCAATCTGATACTAGGCAAGCCTAGTGAGTCCAGCCGAGCAGCACCTTTTATAATGGAAGGGAGCTCACTGTAAGAGTAGAAAGAATTACATTTAGTGGTGCAAGCTATAGAAGCAAGTAAATCAGCTACAGTGTTTGCTTCTCTATAGATATGAGAGATCAAGTCACATTGGGAGATGGAGCTCCAGATATCCCTGACATAGCTGAGAATTGACCAGGGGCAATGAATTTCCTTTTTGATAATTCGAACAAGAGTAAGTGAATCACACTCTATAAGCACAGGTTTGGAGTCCATTGTCTTCAAATATTTAATGCCGTCCTTTTTGGGTGTGAGAAGAGCTGGGACGGCACAAGGGCTTTTGCTAATCCGGAGGAAGCCCTTCTTGATGAGCTCCTCAATTTGCCTCCTGAGCTCGGCATGCTCGGTGGGGTTGAGGCGGTAGTGTGGGAGGTTGGGCAAGGTGGCCCCGGGTACAAGGTCGATGGCATGTTGCACATCGCGCATGGGTGGTAGTTTGTCCGGAAGTTCCTCGGGAAATACATCATGGAAGTCCTCAAGGAGTTGTTGGATTTCTATTGGGTGTGGGTTGGTTGGGGTGGAATCCCCGAGGCAAATGACAATGGCACACACTTGTCCCCCTTGGTTGGTCTCTTCCTCAAATTCTTTCTTTGTGATGAGGTGTAGGCTCCTAGGAGGCTTATTGATCATACTAGGATTAGGGTTTGATGGGGTGGGGTTTGGTGGGTTTGGAATAGTGGGAGGGGTAAGGGATCCCTCAAGGGAGGGGGATGCCTTCTTGGGGAGGGGGCGGGGTGGAGAGGGGTTGAGTTGGATTTTCTTCCCCTCATGAATGAAGATGCAAGTGTTTGTCTTTTCTAGAAAGGTGGCATCTACATCGTAGATCCAAGGTCGTCCTAGGAGTATACTCCCAACTTCCATTGGTAGGATGTCACACCACACTTGGCCTTGATAGGATTGGAATGTAATGGGGACAAGGCAACGAGCACTAACGGGTATGGAGGTGGTATCAATCCATGCTACCCGATAGGGGTGGGGATGTGGGGAGGTGGTAAGGCCCAAAAGTTTGACGGTATCGGGTGACACCACATTCACACTACTCCCATTGTCCAAGATGACCTTCCTAACATGGCTCTCTATCCGTATGTAGGTATGGAATATGGTGTTTCTTCTCCAATCATGCTCTTGGGTTTGAGTGAGGGTGCACCTAACCACTCCGAGGTGGGAGTCGGTGGGTGGAGGGAGTTGTTCTTGGTTGGTCTCTATGTAGTGGTTCTCATACTCCTCCTCCCATTCAAGAGAGGGTTCATATACCTCAACTTCCCCTTCAAATTCAACTTGGGGTTGGGGGTTGGTCTCCTCTATGAGCAAGTTAGATGCTCCCTTGGTGGGGCATTGATTGGCAAAGTGTCCATACCCATAGCACCTAAAGCATTGCTGCCCATTTTGATGGTTTGGGGCCATCTTAGTGTGAGGGGGAGTGGGTGTCGGATTGGGCCTATTGGGAGTTGTGTTTAGGGGCCCACTTGTGGGGCGGGGTGGTGGAGTGCCACTAGGAGGGGTGACCCGGGTGGGAGGAGCTCCCATGGGTGTGGGAAGGATGCCTCTTTGGGGAGGTGGAGGGTTGGCCCGAGGTGCCATGGCTTTAGGGTCCATCCCCTGAGGGGGAACCATTCGTGTATATCGAGAGAATTTCTCGGCATCCCGAGCTACTTGATAGGCTTGCTCTAAAGTGGCTACTTGATGCATGAATAACTCCTTTTTTATATGGAATTGAAGTCCATTCCTAAAGCGGGAGAGCGTGACGGCGGGGTCCTCTTGGACTCTACATTTGAGAAGGTAGTAGTCAAACTTTTCAATATATTCCATGACGGTCTTTCCCTCTTGGGTCAAGGCTTGCCACTCATCTAGGAGGTTTTGATGGTAGGAGGGTGGGACATAGTTGAGTTTGAGTTGATCTTTCATGGCCCCCCATGTGGTGATGGGAGCTTCCCTCCTAACTATCCTTAATGCCTCCACATTCATCCAATGAGTCTTGGCTAGTTTGGTTAATTGCATCTTTGCAAGTCAGACTCTCCTATCCTCGGTCATTGGGTACCAATCAAAATATTGGTCCATGGCTGCCTCCCAATCTAAGTAAATGCTCGGATGATGAGACCCATCAAAGGTGGGTGCATCGACTTTCACAAGTCTCATTAGTTGGTCATCCGGGTTGTCCCGGGGGAGTCTCTCATTCCTTCTAGGAGGTGGATCCCTTTCCGGTTCGGGAGGGTGATCAAGGTTGATCTCTCCTAGGGCTGGATCCACATGTGGAGGTGGTTCCCTCCTATCTCCTGCCCTTGGGATAGGCCTATTTTCCTCAATTTGTTCAAGCCGGGCCGTAATATCGTCAAGCCTTCCCATAATATTGGTCATGCCTTCCACAAGAAACCTCATATGGTCGGGAAGCTCACGCTCATTGTGAGCGGGATTTCCTTGGGGATTGGGATCCATAGTGTTATTGGAAGAGGATGAATTGACTTGATAATGAGTTCCACTACGAGTGGTCATGCAAAGTTGGGTGGGCTATGCAAGGGTGTGCGGATGCACCTATGAAAAGACTTAGTGTGACCCAAGACTAGACCTGTAAGGACAAGCCTATGACCGCTCTGATACCACTTGATGTGGCACAGCCCAAGGATGACTAAGTATGTAATGAACCACCTAGGACCTAGGCTCGCAAGCATATAAGCACTCCAATGATTCTCACAATAGCGTCTTACTCACACGGCACACGCGATCACCCGGCGGGGCCGGGGAATGATGGCAAGGGTCCGAGGCGGGACCCAATGATTCTAATGGACTTAGTTGGCTTAGGCTGAGCCCAAATAGTCTAGGATTCCCAACTTAGTGGGCGGCTGGCCCGCAGGGCGGGGTTTGGGGTGGCACTCTCTCCCGGACCGCGGTGGGCACCAACAAAAGAGTATACAAGTACGGGCCCTCTTCTCACCGTCCGACGAGCAATCAAAGCAATACTAAACTCACCGAAGTAAGGCTATCAAGGTTAGTATCAGAGGCTCACCTGATCGGTGTGAAGACACCGATCCCGCTCGGAGACGAGGGCGCGCCGGGAGGTGAGGGTATACACCCGATCGCCGCAGCGATGTAGCTTGACCTAAAAGTGCAAAGAGTACAACACTACGCCTCTCGTAGGAGGGGTGATCTTGGGGTGGGGATTAAGCTAATTACATCCAAAACTACCTCCACGCAGGGAGGGGCCTTCAGCCGGCCAAGCGGGGTGGGGGAGTTATGAAGAAAACCCGACGTTCGGAGCGTTGCCGGTTCTGCCAATCTCAGAGTTTCCGGACAGTGGGGCGGTGATGATGCTGCCAAAACTTCCACAGAGCTCAGAACTTGATGAGACTTGCGCCAAAAGCTTGCCAACGGACCAAGGATGATCTCTGAATTTTTTTTGAGCTTGGTAAAGTGGTTGCTGGCCAGGGCAGAGTCTGGAACCGGACTGATTGGTTTTGCATCTGTCTGGTGCAGAACAATGAGGCTGGTTGCAGAGGGTGCCACAATCTCTACCAAGCTCTGATTGAGACGAGACCTGAACCGTTGGAACTGTGGTCGAGTCTTCTTTCTGTCGGCACCAACGGCGTGGTTGGCAGATGTCGGAGAAGACTGGGACGATCAGATGAGTAGAGGGGTGTCGGTTCTGGATCCTGTAAACTGACCTGACACACTTGGAGTAGAAAATTTGTAACTTTAGATGCCGATGTACAAATGCATCTATGCTTCTTGAGGATGAAATAGGACTTGAGAGGGAAGATTTTTTCTGAAGAACACTTGATCTGAATCCCAAAAGATTCTTCGTGGTCGAGCTTCCACTCTCGCTCTAGTTCCCTGCCTGAGAGATCTTGCGCAGTCGAGGAGAATCACTCCTACCGGCAGCTCGGTGCTTGGACGAAGATGAAACCACCTCGCCTAGAAAGCTCCTTGGACGATATTTCCAACGGTGTATGCCATGCCACCAGAAGATGAGGGGAAGTGTCGGAGATGAAGCTGCTTCCAGGACCTGATCTTGCTGCCTGTGAACTGCTGATGGAGCTGCAACTTGATGGTGGCAAATGATGTAGGAGTGGGGCAACTCAGCAAGAGGGAGGTTGGCTGATGGCTGGAGAAGATGGGAAGGACGTGGCTAGGGCTTCAGGGGGTCTGCAGTGGCAGGGATAGATGGAGAGGGGGGCTGGAGCAGCTGGAGGTAGAGATGAGGGGTGGGTGTGCACTAGAGAGAGGGTGAGTGTGAGAGGAGGATGGGGGCGAACTTGGCTATGGGAGGGAAGGGGAGGTCGACCTGGAGCTGGTATGGGGGTGGAGAGATGGGAGGGAGATTCAAAAATGGCCTTGGGAGGGACCCCTTCAGCCTTGGGAAGATGGAGAGGTGCTTAGGGAAGTGAATGGGGTAGGTGGTGGGTGGGAAGTAGGGCTTAGATTGGTGGAGGGTTATTGGGACTAGATGGGGAGTAAAGGGGGGTTGTGGGAAGTTGTGTGGTATTAATGGAGGTAGGTGGGGGTTGGAAGTAGTGGGGAGGGGGGAGGAGAGAGGGAGAGGTTCGCCCCTTTCCTTGTGGGAGAGAGAAGGAGAGCTAGAGAGAGAGAGGAGGGGAGAACTTTGGAGATTTGAAAGGGATTTCTTCAATATTCATCAAAAGGTGTTTACATGGAGAGAGATGGGGCCTATTTATAGGCAACCATTCTTTACATGACCAAGATGACCTTGACATTTAAACAAAAGACCCAACAAGTCCTAGACTCAACCCATTAGGCCCATGCTAAGATACTAAGGCCCAATTACACAAAATAAGAGAAATAGACTAGACACCATGACTCAATAAAAGAAAGTACATAAGATAAGACTCAATAAAATGAAAATACATAAGATGGGATCAAGAAAAGGAAGATAACATGTAGAGATCACAGCCATCCCATAACAAAAGTGTGTAGTCAACCCGAGCTAGAGGGAGTGTCGTGAGATGCCCTCATCACCCTGACCAAGGCCCAGATTTTTCATGACGGTGCTTCTACCAGGGCCATACCCAGGGTACTAGTTTCAATCCTGAGAATGGAAAATAGAACACGGGGGTAAGCTTAGGCCAGATTTAGAAGTTTTTAGGACTTGAGTTCCTCTCCAGACAATCCATCAGAAATTTGGTCTGTTACGCCGGGGCTTTGTGTCCGTCATCGAACCTTAGTCCACTCTAGGCATGCGTGCGACCGGGCTCATTCGTCCCGTGGGGAACTATACTGCCACTCTTGTCATGCCTAGATTTCTTTTTCTTTCTTGCTTTTTGGAGCTTTGGAATCATATTCAATAGACCTTCGAGATGATACTTTTGATTTTTGTCGTAGAGATTAATCCTTTGCTTTCTTTTTCTTGCTCTTTTGCTTGCGGCGTTAGGTCATAACGGACTGCCCCTATTTGAGACCTCCTCTCGTTAAGGTGTCTGGATTGGTTGCCGCCTCCTTATTTACTTCTTGCCCCTGGATTCAGCCGAAGGAAGAAACGGACAGGGATGTAGACTTTCCCCCAAAGCATGGCCAAGGAGAAACGGTGCCTTTTAAAGTGGGAAACCTGACCAGGGATGTCGTGTAGTGTGTGATTGCCTTTACTCGGGACCCTTTTTTTTTAGAGAAATAGGAGGAACATCTTGTTGCTCGGGGTGGCATTGATTAGACTCTAAGGAAAGAACCGCTTAAGGTACAACACATTCCACGGGTGAGAGAGCTTCTCACCTTCCGCATTTACTAAACGATAAGCATTCCCTGGATAAGCTTCTTTCACGACAAATGGCCCTTCCCAGTTAGGTTGCAATTTAGACCTAGGACCTGCAGACCGAATGAATTTACGTTTCAAAACCATATCACCTTTTTGAAATTTACGTTCGATTACCTTCTTTTAAAAATAACGCGAAACCCTCTTTTGATAAACGGATACGTGATCGGCCGCGTTCATCCTCTTCTCATCTAAGAGTTCCATCTGACAAGCAACGCCTCTCGACGTTCATCGAGATTAAGTTCTTTATCGAGCTGCACTCTAAGGGAAGGGATCAAGATCTCATATGGGAGCACCGCCTCCATCCCGTAGGTAAGAGCATCGGGAGTTTGTCCCGTAGGAGTACGGACGGAGGTGCGGTAAGCCCACAGAGCTTCCACTAATTTTTCTGGCCAATCGGAAAACTTATGAGATTCGCATGTTTTCTTGATGATTTTAAGAAGGGTTTTATTAGTGGCCTCGGCTTGACCGTTGCCTTGTGGATAATATGGAGATGAATGATGCAATGCAATATTGAACTTCTTACATAGGTCCTTGAGCTCTTGAGATACAAACTGGGGTCCGTTGTCGGCGATGATGCTGCTTGGCACTCCGAACCGCGAGATGATATTCTTCATGATAAAGCGGCACACCGTTGAAGCTTTGATCTCTGCGTACGCCTCGGCTTCAGCCCATTTGGTGAAGTACTCAGTGGCGGTAAGGATAAAGGATTTTTGCTTGATCTGAGAATTAGGATCACCGAGCGGGCCGATAACATCGAAAGCCCACATAGAGAATGGCCAAGGAGCAGAGAGAGGGTGGAGAGATGAAGCTAGAGTATGGATTTTATCAGCATGGAGTTGGTACTTAAGACACCTCCGGACATAGAGGGAGCAATCTTCCTCTAGAGTGGGCCAGTAGTAGCCCTGCCTAAGGATTTTCTTCGCTAGAGCCTGGCCATTGACATGACCTCCACACTCACTAGAATGGGCCGCTTCAGCCACTTTCCAAGCCTCATTATCATCCAAGCATCTCATGAGCATTCCATTAGTAGCGCGCCTGTATAGTTCTCCTGCAACAATAGTATACCTTGAGGCGGCTCTCCTTATTGACTTGCGCTGCTCGGCGTTTGCCCCTTCTGGGAATGACCCTTCTTTGCAAAACAACTCGATTTCATGATACCAAGGCAACTCCTCTTCGTCCAGAATCTCTTCTAGCTCCATTAAAGATACTTCCTTTAGATATTCCTTCTCAGCCCTCGCCTCTACAGCTTTCCTAAGGTTGATGAACCAAGGGTCCTGAAGAGAGGGTGCGTCAAATCTCTGAACGACGATAGTCTCAGTGTTCCGACTAAGAGGAAAAGATAGAGAGGAAGCAAGAGATGCTAGAGCGTCAGCTAGAATGTTCTGAGAACGAGGAGTATGGATGTAGATTAGCTTACGGAATTGCCTAGCAAGAAGCGTGACCAAATCTTGATAGGGCTTGAGTTTGGGGTCACGAGTACGGTAAGTGGATAGAACTTGACGTAAGACGAGCTGAGAGTTTCCTATGATATTCAAGTACCGCCCGCCTAGGAGATAGGCGTCCTTCAATCCAGCCAGGAGAGCCTCGTACTCAGCAATGTTGTTGGTAGCAGGAAATCGAAGTTGATAAGCAAAGGGAATAGTTACTCCTTCGGGAGTAAGCAGAACAACGCCGATCCCTCGGCCTTGAGAATTGAGTGCACCATCGAAGTGCAGAGACCAAAAGGGATGGTGAGAGAGAACTGAGAGATGCTCATCCAGGAAATCATCCTGAATAGAATCAGAGTGAGGAATAGGAAGATGGGCAAGATGCTCAATGATGGCGTATCCTTTGACCGCCTTCTGAATGACAAATGTGATCTCGAATTGAGAGAGGAAGCTCTGCCAGTGAGCTAACCTACTAGAAAGGACGGGCTTTTCTAAGAGATAGCGAATCGGGTCCATTCTAGAGATCAACCTAACTGGGTGGGCAAGGAAATAGTGTTTAAGCTTCTGAGCTACCCACACAAAGGCAGCACAAGTCTTCTCCATAGCAGTGTATCTGGACTCAGCTGAGTTAAACAACCGAGAGAGGTAATAAGCAACCCGCTCTTTCCCTTCATCGTCTACTTGTGCTAATACCGCCCCTAGGGAGTCTTCAATAACCGAGATGTATAGGATTAGGGGTTTCCCAGGGACAGGAGGTTGTAAAATCGGGGGATTGGATAGATATTCCTTTAAGTCCTCGTAGGCCTTTTGACAATCTTCATTCCATTCAAACTTAACCCCCGCCTTAAGCAATTCATAAAATGGACGGCACCTTTGAGAATGTTGGGATATGAATCTTCTAATGAATTGCAATCGGTCTATCAATCCTCAAAGTTCCGTAATGTTCCTAGGCGGAGGCATGTCCATGATGGCCTGTGCTTTGTTAGGATCAATCTGGATCCCCCGTTTGCTCACTATGAAACCTAACAGCTTCCCTGAAGAGACTCCGAATACACACTTCTTTGGATTCATCTTAAGCTTGTACTCCCTGGCTCTTTGCAGCACCTTAGCCAGAATAGAGGGGTGTTCTTCTTTGGTTCTTGACTTCACCAAAATGTCATCCACGTAAGCTTCCATATAGATATGCATCATGTCATGGAAGATGGCCATCATCGCCCTTTGATAGGTGGCACCTACATTCTTCAGACTTAATGGCATAACCACATAACAATATGTGCCCCAGGGCGTGGTGAAGGAGATTTTCTCTTGATCTTCTGGAGCGAGACGGATCTGATTATATCCTGAGTAACCATCCATGAATGACAATGATTCATACCCGGCGGTACTATCGACCAAGACATCAATGTGAGGCAGCGGCAAATCATCCTTGGGACATGCTTTATTGAGATCCCTGAAATCGATGCAAATACGCACCTTTCCATCTTTCTTGATGACAGGGACTATGTTTGCCACCCATTGAGGATATAGAACAACTCTAATGAATCTGGCCTTATATAACTTGTCAACTTCTTCTTTAATCCTTAAGGCCATGTGGGGGTGAAATCTTCTTGACCGTTGTTTCACAGGTGTTGCCCCTGGCTTAAGCACGAGTCGATGTTCCACTAAAGAGGGGTCAAGACCTGGCATGTCCTCATAAGACCAGGCGAAGGAATCGCTATACTCCCTTAGAACCTTGATCAAATCTTCTTCTACTTGTGGAGCGAGGTTAGCAGCAATAATGATGGGCCTGGGGTCTTCTTCAGTTCCCAGATTGATTTCTTTCGTAGGTTCATCCACTGTTGACGATGGCTCGGTGAATTTCTTAAGTCCTTGCACGTACAGATCAACAGTGTCATCTACGTCGCTGTCCTCATTAACCGGATCTTTCTCATCCAGGATTTCATAGACGCCAAGTCCGTCATCGCTCCACACCCCTTCTATTTCCTCTTCCTCTTCAATCATGATTGTCGTAGCAACAAATTCTGGACATTTCAAAAGGGCATGACAACGCTGAGCTAGGTCTTGCAAGAACCTATCAGGAATAGATTTGGGAGGACGCACAAGCGGGCGCGGCTCAGAGGAGGAAGGGTTGGACGACCTAGAACAAGACCCTACTTCTTTAGATCTAACTAATTCTACTTCCCTAGACTCGATAGACCCTAATCCTAACCTATGAGAAAGGAGACCTAGTGGAAGGGAAGGAGCAGGGGACTCGTGCCCCTGGGATGAGGATGGAGACAGGGTAGCATAATCTTCCACTGAAATCTCCGTTTCGAATTTGACGTTTTTTTTTTTGGAGATCAGCAGAGACTACACAGCAAGATGGAGGAGGCGGGAGCTGCATAGGGAATAGCTCGGGGAAGATGCAGTCAAAGAAGGGAACAGAAGATGAGAACCACATCTCATGGAGTTGGGCGTTGGGAGGAGGAGGAGTGAATAGAGTGGATAGATCAATGGGCGGGCAATGCCCGCAAGCACAAGGAATAAATAGAATTTCAGGCGGATCAACGAAGGATGGATTTACCATGATAGGAGGAAGACGGGGTAAGAACCCCCATTGCTGGAGGAGAGATTGAAAGCGGGAGCGAGACCAAGAAAAGACAATCGGCGAGCTCCCCTCCTCCCGTGGATCATCGATTGGCCGCTCCTTCGGCCTCCATTGCATGAGCCGAGCCTCTTGCTTCTTCTGGTAGTCTTCTTCATGAAACAACCCTTGAAGGGCCTGACCATAATCAAGCATATCATCTTCTGGCCTCTTCAGTGTTGGCTGTGGACTGGCAATCGGACATACTGTATTTCTCCCTGACGGAGCTGGCTGCAGAGCTAATGTGCCGGGCTGGAGAGGCCCTCGAACAAAGTGTTGACGGTAGTCCCAGGTGAGTGGCCCAGAATTACCCATCATAGATAATGCGGTTTCTTTGTAGCCAAGACCTCTCCTTCCCATCTTTCTCCCCTTGGGTACGGGCTTGGTCATTCCTTGTAATTATGCACCGAGGCCTCTCCCCGGTTGGTAACCCAGTTTCAGTATAATGTTCCAGCCTTTTGAGTCTCGGATCTGGGGCTTCATCTTGATGTTAACTGGAGTAGTGATGGGCCTAGGAGGTGTATAGGCCCAAGGGAAGTTCAAATCCAGCACTGATATGACGGGTCGGCTGCTTGGCCAAAGTGTAGGAAGAATCTGTTCTGAGATGGCCTTAACCGATTGAACCGTGGACAAGCTCTTGACTTTGACGACCCTCCCTTGGAAAGGGAATTTGACGCACTGATGTGCGGTGGAGGGTACATCACCGAGTGTATCAATCCATGGACGACCCAAGATCGCTTTAAACATGGGGTCAATGTCCAGCACATAGAACTCCACGGGCATAGTAAGGGGCCCGAGCTCCGCTTGAATAGTGACTACCCCGTGGCATGCTCTCCTGGAGTTGTCATATGCTGCTATAGTGGTGGGGGTAGGTCGTAACAATTCTTCCGATATATTGCAAGCTCGGAGAGTACTGAGTGGGCATACATCAATTGAAGCCCCTGTGTCAACCAGTGCTGCCTCAATGCTGACTTTATTCAGAATAATTGTAATGCAGAGCGGCATTTACCGAGCTCCTGGAGGTGCTAGCTCGGTTTCTGAGAATGTAATTGCTGGCCCTTTAGAAATAGTTGCCAGTGCTGTTGGTAAGCTGTCGACTGCCATGTCCTCGCTAACCATCACCTTCTGTAGGAAATCCCTGAGAGCGTCTTGGTGCAGGGTGGACCTTTTGATAAGTTCCAGAACTGATATTTTGGTGGGCACTCGGTCCAGATGATGTAGAAAGTCGTATTGAGTACCCGGTAGCAGTTCGGCTTCTTCTTGTTCGGCCGTTGGCTGAGAGGACTGGGGATTGGAGGTAGTGGGGTAATTCCGATGGAACAACTTCCCGCTTCTTAGGGCGCAATTTGCCGCGGCGTCGGGAGATGATATCATTGGCCCGGTAGGGTGGATGAGTGGAATAGACTGCGTAGGAGAGGTGATTTGGTGGTAGGTGACGTTGGGGTTAACAACAGATGGCGGACGGATGAGTGGCGTGGGATGAGTGGAAGGTGGGGTGATGATGGGGGATGGTGCGGATTGTGGGAGGACGAGTGTAGGCAGGGTGACTGGCGGAGGATTGGATGAGGGGATGGTTATGACTGTAGCGTGGGTAACTAATGGTGGGTATGATGGTGCTGTGGGTGGTGGTGGATTTGCTGGTGTGGGTGTGAATGGAAGGACAAGCGGAGAGGGTGTTGGGTGTGTAGGGAGGATAAATGAAGGAGTGAGGGGGTTGCGGTGGTTATGGTGGAGGGCCATTACTTGTGGTGTAGTACCATCATCATCAAAAGACCACTCGGTGTTAGGAGCCGGGGGTTGGACTACATTGACTTGTGCCGGCGCCGGCGGCTGAGGTTGTGGAGCGGGTGGATGGTTTGGCATCGGATTTTGATGGATCCCCAGATCCTGAACCTGCTGTGGTTGCTGCTATTGTGGTGGCTACTGTGGCTGCGGTGCTTGATGCTGCTGCACTTGCTGCCTCTGCGGCTGCCTTCTCTTTTCTTTAATCTCAACAATGGCCCTATGCATTTCGGCCCAATCTATCCTCTGTCCTTCATGAAGATCATATACTAGGTCCCAGAATTGAAAACATCCTTCAATGGTATGTCCCGGTTGCCTGTGGAACATACAATACTTCGTTTGATCAATGGCCGGATTCCAGTTGGGCCGTTCCGGAGGAAGCTGTATAGCATTAACCGACATAAGTGCCGAGAAAATATCCGTGAGGGTTTCTGGCAGTGGAGGATATTGTGCCCTCTTGGGAGCCGGGCGCTTGTTGTTTAGGTTGTTGTTATAGCCGTTGGGTGGAGGGACGTTATGATATTGCGGGGGTGGTGGTGGTTGCTGTGGCGCAGCAAAGGTGTTTTGTGGGATGGTGAAGGTGGGCGGAGGGTTTTGCGGAGTGATTTGGAAGTTTTGTGGAGCGGGATTTTGTGGAGTGCGGGGGTTTTGAGGGAAGCAGAAAGGTGCGTTTTGGAATGGAAAGGCAACGGCTTGAACCTGCTCATTCGCTTCGACCCCTTCTGTAACCGGCCCTTGTGGCTTCTTATGGTACTTGGGCTTTTGGTTTTCGAATAGAGAATGGATAGGGGAGTCCTTGAACTGAGTCTGAATAAAGCGCGCCCGGCTATATAGTTGATGCATGTTGGCTATGTCGTTCATTGCCAGGATGTTTCGGAAGGTTGGAGTAGCATTTGAAATAAGTAGCTTGACCTTCTCTTCCTCCGGAATATGACCGGGTACTCTAGCGGCCATCTGCCTCCACCTATCTGCATAAGTGGCAAACTCATCATCTGTTTTCATCTTTTCGGCCACCAGATCTGTAAAAGAATATTCCGGGCTGACCCGGTCTTGAAACCGTTGAATGAACTTGTCTTTTACTACATTAAAGCTCTCCGCTTCTTCCAATGGCAGCGAATAAAACCATTCCAGTGCAACACCGTCCAATGATCGGCGGAATAAATACGCCATAAGATGATCATCATATTGGAATTGGGCCGATTCATATAAGAAATCCCTCACGTGAATAAAGGGATTGCCGTTCCCGTCATATTTTCTATAATTGGGGAGCTCGGACTGGGGAGGAAATCGGATGTTCTGGAAGCTGGGGATAGGAACATCTGCCAAGGATTGTGGGCCAACCCGTTTCTGGAGGAAGTCGAGTTGGTGTTGCATGGTGGCCCATTTATCAAGTAATTCCTGCTCTCTGGATGGAGCAGGGGTAGCAAGAGATGATGCTTGAAGTTGAGGAGCAGAGGGGTGAATTGTAGTAGGAGGTGGGAGCCCATAAGGAGCAGAAGGATAAGCGGCCGACGTAGGGTGTCACGCCCCGAGCGCGGAAGATTACATGGAGGCGTGACGCGTCTATATAGATCGTGTCAATCATGTAAATATCAGAGTGCGCAAATAACTAAGATTTAACTCAAAATTAATACAAATAGTACGAGCTGACAATTGTAACAACTAATCAAAGGACAAATACATATGTTCCCAGAGTCCAACGACTAGGCTTCAAATCTTAAGCAGTTCTAATCAAGTTGACTAATACAAATGACATAGATGAATTGATACAACTGACATAAGTAAACTAATACAATAACACAAAAGACATGACAATTTGATAACTTCACTCTAACACTCATCACTCAGTCTCATTCCCTTCCGAGTGTTGGTTGACATCCAAATTACCTGAAAATATTAGAAAATAACTAGATGAGCGAATCGCTCAGTAGGAATTACATCTCAAGATTTAACATGTTTTAAGTGGTTTACAAGTTCAATTAATGTCAGTAAAGTTATGCATGTAGATGAGTAGATATCAAGGATTGTAAAAATCGACAAGAGCAGTGAAGGAATAACAAGTGAGAGTATAAGGATTCCAACTTCAATGCAGCAATACCAAGAGATTCAAACAAGTAATAACTGGAATTAACGAAATCTTCCCAAGAGAGTAAGAACTCATGTCAAGCAAGTAATAGAAAGTAATATAAATTCAAGCATGTAAAACTAGAATTGGCTATTTATCAATTTCATTCAAGTAAAACTTTACCCTTCTGCGGGTCTCAAGTCAAATCAATCAAGTAATATCACGAGAATGAGTGGAATGTCTAAAGCCTAGCAAGCAAGTACTTCGGTGCAATGCCAAACACCGTGGTCAATAAACTCCCATGGGCACAAGTACCTTCGGGTGCTCCCCCCAGGACCAGACCGAGCCCTATATGCACAGCATTAATCATGTATATCGACATCCACTCTCATTTATAGCCAATGTGAAATTTCAAGGTTTGACCAGTATGATATATAAGGTAGAATTATGGAATGGAATCCAAGGGCGCATTAATGTGTAGGGATGAACTAGGAGTGGAAACCAGTAACGTTTGATACACGGAAAAACTAGATAAGAGAGGTGCCTTATGGGCCACCTGACAATTTTAGAAACGACACCCTTACTGTGGGATGCCCTTTCTGGGAATTATACAGGGTTTAGAGGACCCTGTCAGAAGTTAAATATCCCCTCTCCGGCTGCCATCTATTAATGGAGATGGCAAAAGTGAAAGCCTAATGATCGCATT
Source organism: Amorphophallus konjac (assembly GCA_022559845.1). Classification (NCBI taxonomy): domain Eukaryota; kingdom Viridiplantae; phylum Streptophyta; class Magnoliopsida; order Alismatales; family Araceae; genus Amorphophallus; species Amorphophallus konjac. Next base: position 209,713,398 of record CM040118.1, read on the forward strand.
AACATAATGAGCTAGCTGTGTCGACTCAATAGTTCATCGCGTCAACTCATCAGTTCATCGCGTCAACTCATCAGTTCATCGCGTCAACTCGGTGAACAGTACTACGTCAACCTTGTCAACAGGCAGGGTCGACTCATCAGTTCATTTCCAGTTCACAGGGTCGACTCATCAGTTCATCGCGTCAACTCATTAGTTCATCGCGTCAACGCGGTGAACAGTACTGCGTCAACCCTGTCAACAGGCAGGGTTGACTCATCAGTTCATTTCCAGTTCACAGGGTCGACTCATCAGTTCATCGCGTCAACTCATCAGTTCATCGCGTCAACGCAGTGAACAGGCAGCGTCGACCCTGTCAACGGGCAAGGTCGACTCTGCCGTTCACTGCGTCAACGCAGTGAACAGGCAGCGTCGACCCTGTCAACAGGCAAGGTCGACTCTACCAACAGGCAGGGTCGATACTTTCTTTTGTTCCCCAGTTTTCATGCCCTTCCAATCCTCCTTTCACTCTGAGTTCTTCACAAAAGTTCTTCTTCTCTTGTAGATATAGATTTTCTTCTTCTACCACATCCTCCAATTCTTCTTAGTTTTTAAGTTATAATTAATTTTCTACGGTTCTATTTTTTACTCAGTAACTGTTCACTTACGCCTATAGATCTCATTTTTTTTCACATTTTCACCTTCTTCCTCTCATTTTCTCTCTCTGCACTCTTCATAAAACTTCTTCCTAAACTTCCAATCTATGACTTTCTCTTCTTTCACATATTCTCATTCTCTCTATATTTTTCATTATTTTCCTTCTTAGAACCCCCTATTTTCAATATCATTTCATTGTGCTTTCAACTTGGTCTTTTTCCACTTGGCCTCTTTCAACTTGGTCTTTTTCCACATTTTTCATCCTCTTGACTACAATTTCTTCTTTCACTATTTTCAGGCTTTAGTTTCTCTCATATAACATCTTTAACATGGTGGTTTTAGTTTCACAGAAATTGACATAATGACAGGCCCTTTACTAAAGCATGAACTATATCAAATATAGATATTAGCTAATACATGCTAATAGTCCTAGATTTAAGTTAACACATGCTAATTATTCTAGGTATGAGACTAATACTTACTAATACTTGCTAATACTTACTAATTATTCTGGGTATAAGGCTAATACATGCTAATTATCTTAGGTATAAAGCTAATACATGCTAATCATCTCAAGTATGAAGCTAATGCATGCTAATCGGCTTAGGTATGAAGCTAATACATGCTAATCATCTCAAGTATGAAGCTAATGCATGCTAATCATCCTAGATTTAAGCCAACACATGTTAATCATTTTAGATATGAGACTAATACTTGCTAATTATTCTGGGTATAAAGTTAATACATGCTAATTATCTTAGGTATGAAGCTAAGGCATACTAATCATCCTAGATTTAAGCCAACACATGCTTTATAAACACTAAATATCGCATGGAAATGAGCATAAGACTAAATGCCTAGACTAATCATCCTAGATTAGCTATTAGTTTAGTTAAAAGTTGAGAACACCTACTATAACATGATGTGTAACCACTAAATACCGCATGGAGATGAGACTAATCACTAATTTTACATGCTAATATAACCTAGATTAGCTATGGTTTGGTTAAAGCTCGAGATCACCTACCTCTGTGTGGTGGCAGAAAGGGTACAGGTGGAAGAAGAAAGGAAGAAGATCAGCTCCTTCCCTCCTCTACAATGCTTCAGAGAATGCTCCCACGTTCTCTGCAGCAAGGCTTCGAATGTCAGAGAAGGCAAGAGTCTCTGCCTCAATAGAGGGGTATAATATAGGGATTTTAGGATTTTTGGTAGACAGGAGGGGAACCATATCTGAAATAATAGCATCCCATAGTGCGATACCAACTCAAATAGGCTGTTCGTGTCTGTTTTACGAAGTGCTGTAAGTTGGGGTGCACTATTCATAAGTTAAGATTCCAAGTTAAACTTTAAAGATTTTTATCTTTAAAAATTGATGGAGTTAGTTTATGAAATTTCATTGATAAGATCCTTATATTTTTCTCTATTTTTACATATAATTTTTGTTGAAAAATTCTTTTTAAATAAAAAGTGGTACTATTCATGACACTATTCACGTTAGGAAATAATGGGGCTTTTACGAGAGATAGAGATAATGTTTGGACAGCTAATCCATGGCCCATCTGTCTATAACATATAATTATTTGGCAAAAAACGTAAATGGTGGATGTTAGGATTTGAACCCTAGTCATTGAGTTGAAAGGCAAGTTACTTAACCAACTACACTAGTAAGCCACTTGTTAAAAAAATAGCCTTTACATATAAGAACTTCGTTTTCCACTTCTTACATAAACTTCCTAAAGAGTTTATTTAATATTTTTTTATTTGGCAAATATTAATAATAATAATAATTTTTTTTTCATTTTTTTTATAAGGGGTGCTACACCCTCCCCTACTTAAAAGAATTTGGTCCCCAAATTCAATTGTATAAGGGTAAATTCAACTACATAAGAATACTATAGAAAGTATAAGATACTTGCCGACTAAAATAGTTCTGGGTATCTTCTCTTCATAGATTCCTCGATCTCCCAAGTTGCTTCTAGCTCCGAACATCGATTCCATTGGATTTTTACCATAGGGATCGTCTTGCTCCTTAGAACTCGAACTTCGCGGTCGAGGATCCGCATCGGCCTTTGCTCATAAGTAAGATCCCTTTGAATCACCAATTCAGCATGATTGATGATGTGAGAAGGGTCGTGCACATATTTCTTCAGCATAGATATATGAAATACATTATGCACTTCCGAGAGTTGAGGAGGTAAGGCAATGCGGTAAGCCACCTCGCCCACTCTTTCCAATACTTCAAATGGACCGATAAACCTTGGGGTAAGCTTGCCCTTAACACCGAATCTTCTAATACCTCGGCTGGGAGATACCTTGAGAAATACATGGTCACCCACTTGAAATTCCAAATCTCTCCTTCTGTTATCAACATAAGATTTTTGCCTGCACTGAGCTACCTTGAGTCTCTCTCTGATAAGGTGTATCTTCTCAGTCGAATCTCTAACCATATCTGGGCCTAGAATTTGTCTTTCACCGACTTCTTCCCAGCATATTGGAGAACGACAACTCCTGCCATAAAGCGCCTCGAAAGGAGCCATTTGAATACTAGCTTGATAGCTGTTATTATATGCAAATTCGGCTAGTGGCAAGTGGTCATGCCAGCTTCCGCCGAAATCTATAATACATGCCCTTAACATATCTTCAACAACCTGATTTGTCCTTTCAGTCTGACCATCTGTCTGGGGATGGAAAGTAGTGCTGAAATTAAGTTTCGTCCCTAGAGAGTGTTGTAGACCCTTCCAAAAATGAGAGGTGAAGCGTGGGTCTCGGTCAGATACGATCGAGACGGGAACTCCATGCAATCTAACCATCTCCTTAATATATAGGGCAGCAAGTACGTCGACTGAACATCGATTTTTGATGGGTAAGAAATGGGCCGATTTAGTTAACCGGTCGATAATTACCCAAATTCCATCATATCCGCCCCTAGACTTGGGCAAACCCATGATAAATTCCATGCCAATGTCTTCCCACTTCCACTTGGGAATATCCAGTGGATGTAGCTTTCCGGCGGGTTTTTGATGTTCCTCCTTCACTTGTTGGCATGTGAGGCAACGAAACACAAAGTCTGCTACCTCCCTTTTCATGTTAGGCCACCAGAAGGTTCTTTTCAAGTCTTGGTACATCTTAGTAGCTCCAGGGTGGATTGTGTACCTCGATCTATGAGCTTCTTCAAAAATCTTCTTCTTCAATTTGGGACAGTCGGGCACACATGTCCGTGCATGAAATAGTAATCTGCCATCCGGTGCCAGCTTGAAATCCAGTCTCTCGTCCAGCTTGCTCTTTATCTCCACTAGCGAGGGATCCTCTTCTTGTAACTTCTTGATTTCAGGTAGCAAATCTGGATCTCATATGAGATAGAATAATACACATGTTCTTCTCATCTGTGCTGATATCAAGCTCAGAGAATTTCTCCAGCAGTTTCCATTCTTTTATCATGTAGTTGGCCAATATTGTTCTCAGCTTTCGACTAAGGGCATCAGCTATGGAATTACCCTTACCAGGATGGTACTGTATAGTAAAGTCGAAATCCTTGAGATACTCGAGCCAACGCCGTTGCCGTATGTTCAGCTCCTTTTGGGAGAATAAGTACTTGAGGCTTTTATGATCGGAGTACACAGTGAATTATTCTCCGTAGAGATAGTGCCTCCAGATCTTTAAAGCGAATACTACTGCGGCCAGTTCTAAGTCGTGAACTGGGTAGTTCTCTTCATGTTTCTTCAACTGTCGGGAGGAGTATGCAATGACTCTCCCATTCTGCATCAATACACATCCGAGGCCAATACCAGAAGCATCGGTATATACCTCGTATTTTTCTCCTTCTATTGGTAACGATAGGACTGGAGCAGTGGTCAAGATATCCTTCAAAGTTTGGAAACTCTTTTCACAGTCTTCCTTCCACTCATAAGGCACTTCCTTACGGGTTAACCTAGTCATGGGAACAGTAATTTTGGAGAAGTCCTTTATAAAATGTCGGTAGTAACCAGCTAGACCCAAGAAGCTCCGAATCTCAGTTACATTTGTGGGTCGTTCCCAGTTCTTCACGGCTTCGACCTTTGATGGGTCAACAGTAATTCCATTCTTCGAAATGATATGGCCTAAGAAGGATACTTCATCGAGCCAAAACTCGCATTTGCTAAATTTGGCATATAGCTTGTTTCCCCTTAATATCTGTAATGCCTTCTTGAGGTGTTCTTCATGATCCTCTTCGGTCTTTGAATAGATCAGAATATCATCAATAAAGACCACAATAAATTGGTCTAAATAGGGCCTGAATATGCTGTTCATTAACTGCATAAAAGCTGCAGGGGCATTTGTTAGTCCGAAAGACATAACAGTAAATTCGTAATGCCCATACCTGCTTCGGAATGCAGTTTTATGAATATCTTCTTCTTTGATCTTCAATTGGTGGTAACCAGAACGAAGATCAATCTTGGAGAAATATAAAGCTCCGGATAGTTGATCGAATAGCTCATCAATCCTTGGCATTGGATACTTGTTCTTGATTGTAATGTGATTTAGCTGCCGATAATCTATGCATAATCTCATCGATCCGTCCTTCTTTTTGACGAATAGCACGGGTGCTCCCCATGGGGAAGTACTCGGCCTGATGAAACCCTTGTTCAATAACTCCATTAGCTGCTCTTTTAGTTCCTTCAGCTCAGCAGGGGACATTCTGTATGGTGCCCTGGAAATAGGACGAGCACCAGGGACAAGGTCGATTGTGAACGACACTTCCCTTTCCGGGGGTAAGCCAGGTTAAATCTTCTGGAAAAATATCAGGAAAATCCCGAATTACACAGATGTCTTCAAGTTTAACCTTCTCGACTTCCGTGGCAGTCACGAATGCTATGAAAGTCATGCATCCCTTATTCATAAGTTTACTAGCTCGGAGTGCTGATATAAGAAGTGATTTACTCCGAGGGCTATTGTAAACTAGCTTTGAGAAATCTACGAAAGTTACCTTGCCATGCCGGTAATCTACAGTTGCTTGGTATGTGGATAGCCAGTCGGCACCTAATATGACATCATAACCCTTTATATCAAGGTATATCAGGTCAGCAGGTAAATTATTTCCCTTAATCATCACTTCACAATTTGGATAGTGATAAGTGATATCAGACTCATTCCCAAGAGGTGTAGATATGACCAAATCTAGCAGTTCATGTTTCTTAGAAAATGAAGCAGCAAAGTTCTTGGAAACGAATGAATGAGTTGCTCCGGTATCGAATAAAACTTGAGCAGTTTTTGAACAAATAGTGAGAGTACCTTCCACAATTCCACCTTTAGTGGGTTCCGTCTCTTGGAGAGCTTGCAGACGGCCTTGTTTCTTTACCGGACGCTTCTCGTCTTTGGTGTCTTGTTCCTTCATCAGTGGGCAGTCTGGGATTCGATGCTCTCGGCTCCCACATCGAAGACAAGCTCCTAACTTTCTCCAACATTCCTCAGTCTTATGACCAGCTTTATCACAATATTTGCAAATCTCCTTTGATGGTGTGGTGGTGGAGAATGGCCTGTCATTCTTCTGGAATTTCTTCACCTTAGAGGGCTCCCCTCCCATGAAGAATCGCTTCTTGTTGAAGGATTGTTTGAATTTTCCCGGGCTTGTGACGGGTTCCTTCTTGTCTCTTCCTCGGATTCTCTCAGATAATTCGGTGGCGTCTTCCAGCAGTTGAGCACGCCGAACCATCTCCGAATAGACTTGGATGTCCATCGGGGCAAGTTGTGTGATATAATGGGGCCGAAGCCCGTTGAGGAATCTTCTCGCCTTCATCTTTTCCATACACACCAAGTGGGGTGCATACCTAGATAATCTGGAGAATTGGGCCTCATACTCGGCCACTTTCAAGCCCCGTTGTTTTAGAACGGCGAATTCCGTGGCTTTCTTTTCCTGGATATGATCGGAGAAGTACTTGTTGTTGAAATGCTCCGTGAATTCATCCCATGTGACATGGTATTCTGGCAGTGTTGCTTCTATGGATTCCCACCAGCATCGAGCGTCCCGCTCTAGTTGGAATACGGCAAGTAAAACCTTCTCTTCATCCGCGCATTACATCACACGGAAGATTCATTCCATCTCCTTTAGCCAATTCTCGGCATCCTCGGGGTCGGACGAACCCGTGAACCTCGGTGGGTTCATGTTACGGAAACTTCGGTGGAGATCTCCCGCTCCATGATTTGCTCCACCTTGGGCCACTTGCTGTAGTGCATGTGTGAGGACTTGCACGGTGCGCTGCATCTCGCGCCATTGTGCTCTTTCTGCAGCCATGATCCTACAAAAGAGTTAAGTATGATAAAGATCGGATTTACTTGTAAGGTCAAAAGTCATTGCAGAACTTAACCCATGGCTCTATCCATCTCACCGGGTAAGGTATATCTATCCTTGAACTTAGGTTTTACCTATCCTTGGACTAATGTTTTTACTTAGATTTCAATTTCTAACCGTTTATTTTTTTTTTCTAGTTCCCTAGGTTTGAAAACCTAGGCTCTGATACCACGAAGACTGTCACGCCCCAAGCGCGGAAGATTACCCGGAGGCGTGACGCGTCTATATAGATCGTGTCAATCATGTAAATATCAGAGTGCGCAAATAACTAAGATTTAACTCAAAATTAATACAAATAGTACGAGCTGACAATTGTCACAACTAATCAAAGGACAAATACATATGTTCCCAGAGTCCAATGACTAGGCTTCAAATCTTAAGCAGTTCTAATCAAGTTGACTAATACAAATGACATAGATGAATTGATACAACTGACATAAGTGAACTAATACAATAACACAAAGGACATGACAATTTGATAACTTCACTCTAACACTCATCACTCAGTCTCATTCCCTTTCGAGTGTTGGTTGACATCCAAATTACCTGAAAATATTAGAAAACAACTAGATGAGTGAATCGCTCAGTAGGAATTACATCTCAAGATTTAACATGCTTTAAGTGGTTTACAAGTTCAATTAATGTCAGTAAAGCTATGCATGTAGATGAGTAGATATCAAGGAGTGTAAAAATCGACAAGAGCAGTGAAGGAATAACAAGTGAGAGTATAAGGATTCCAACTTCAATGCAGCAATAGCAAGAGATTCAAACAAGTAATAACTGGAATTAACAAAATCTTCCCAAGAGAGTAAGAACTCATGTCAAGCAAGTAATAGAAAGTAATATAAATTCAAGCATGTAAAACTAGAATTGGCTATTTATCAATTTCATTCAAGCAAAACTTTACCCTTCTGCGGGTCTCAAGTCAAATCAATCAAGTAATATCACGAGAATGAGTGGAATGTCTAAAGCCTAGCAAGCAAGTACTTCGGTGCAATACCAAACACCGTGGTCAATAAACTCCCATGGGCACAAGTACCTTCTGGTGCTCCCCCCAGGACCAGACCGGGCCCTATATGCACAGCATTAATCATGTATGTCGACATCCACTCTCATTTATAGCCAATGTGGAATTTCAAGGTTTGACCAGTATGATATATAAGGTAGAATTATGGAATGGAATCCAAGGGCGCATTAATGTGTAGGGATGAACTAGGAGTGGAAACCAGTAACGTTTGATACACGGAAAAACTAGATAAGAGAAGTGCCTTATGGGCCACCTGACAATTTTAGAAACGACACCCTTACTGTGGGATGCCCTTTCTGGGAATTATACAGGGTTTAGAGGACCCTGTCAGAGTTAAATATCCCCTCTCCGGCTGCCATCTATCAATGGAGATGGCAAAAGTGAAAGCCTAATGATCGCGTTAACGTAATGAGCTAGCTGTGTCGACTCAATAGTTCATCTCGTCACCTCATCAGTTCATCACGTCAACTCATCAGTTCATCGCGTCAACTCGGTGAACAGTACTGCGTCAACCCTGTCAACAAGCAGGGTCGACTCATCAGTTCATTTCCAGTTCACAGGGTCGACTCATCAGTTCATCGCGTCAACTCATCAGTTCATCGCGTCAATGCAGTGAACAGTACTGCGTCAACCCTGTCAACAGGTAGTGTCGACTCATCAGTTCATTTCCAGTTCACAGGGTCGACTCATCAGTTCATCGCGTCAACTCATCAGTTCATCGCGTCAACGCGGTGAACAGTACTGCGTCAACCCTGTCAACAGGCAGGGTCGACTCTGCCGTTCACTGCGTCAACGTAGTGAACAGGCAGCGTCGACAGGCAGGGTCGACTCTTCCGTTCACTACGTCAACGCAGTGAACAGGCAGCGTCGACCTTGTCAACGGGCAGGGTCGACTCTACCGTTCACTGCGTCAACGCAGTGAACAGGCAGCGTCGACCCTGTCAATAGGCAGGGTCGACTCTACCAACAGGCAGGGTCGATACTTTCTTTTATTCCCCAGTTTTCATGCCCTTCCAATCCTCCTTTCACTCTGAGTTCTTCACAAAAGTTCTTCTTCTCTTGTAGATATAGATTTTCTTCTTCTACCACATCCTCCATATCCTCTTAGTTTTTAAGTTATAATTAATTTTCTACGGTTCTGTTTTTTACTCAGTAACTGTTCACTTACGCCTATAGATCTCGTTTTTTTCACATTTTCACCTTCTTCCTCTCATTTTCTCTCTCTGCACTCTTCATAAAACTTCTTCCTAACCTTCCAATCTATGACTTTCTCTTCTTTCACATATTCTCATTCTCTCTAGATTTTTCATTATTTTCCTTCTTAGAACCCCCTATTTTCAATATCATTTCATTGTGCTTTCAACTTGGTCTTTTTCCACTTGGCCTCTTTCAACTTGGTCTTTTTCCACATTTTTCATCCTCTTGACTACAATTTCTTCTTTTACTATTTTCAGGCTTTAGTTTCTCTCATATAACATCTTTAACATGGTGGTTTTAGTTTCACAGAAATTGACATAATGACAGGCCCTTTACTAAAGCATGAACTATATCAAATATAGATATTAGCTAATACATGCTAATCGTCCTAGATTTAAGTTAACACATGCTAATTATTCTAGGTATGAGACTAATACTTGCTAATACTTGCTAATACTTACTAATTATTCTGGGTATAAGGCTAATACATGCTAATTATCTTAGGTATAAAGCTAATACATGCTAATCATCTCAAATATGAAGCTAATGCATGCTAATCGGCTTAGGTATGAAGCTAATACATGCTAATCATCTCAAGTATGAAGCTAATGCATGCTAATCGGCTTAGGTATGAAGCTAATACATGCTAATCATCTCAAGTATGAAGCTAATGCATGCTAATCATCCTAGATTTAAGTCAACACATGTTAATCATTTTAGATATGAGACTAATACTTGCTAATTATTCTGGGTATAAAGTTAATACATGCTAATTATCTTAGGTATGAAGCTAAGGCATACTAATCATCCTAGATTTAAGCCAACACATGCTTTATAAACACTAAATATCGCATGGAAATGAGCCTAAGACTAAATGCCTAGACTAATCATCCTAGATTAGCTATTAGTTTAGTTAAAAGTTGAGAACACCTACTATAACATGATGTGTAACCACTAAATACCGCATGGAGATGAGACTAATCACTAATTTTACATGCTAATATAACCTAGATTAGCTATGGTTTGGTTAAAGCTCGAGATCACCTACCTCTGTGTGGTGGCAGAAAGGGTACAGGTGGAAGAAGAAAGGAAGAAGATCAGCTCCTTCCCTCCTCTACAATGCTTCAGAGAATGCTCCCACGTTCTCTGCAGCAAGGCTTCGAATGTCAGAGAAGGCAAGAGTCTCTGCCTCAATAGAGGAGTATAATATAGGGATTTTAGGATTTTTGGTAGACAGGAGGGGAACCAGATCTGAAATAATAGCATCCCATAGTGCGATGCCAACTCAAATAGGCTGTTCGTGTCTCTTTTACGAAGTGCTGTAAGTTGGGGTGCACTATTCATAAGTTAAGATTCCAAGTTAAACTTCAAAGATTTTTATCTTTAAAAATTGATGGAGTTAGTTTATGAAATTTCATTGATAAGATCCTTATATTTTTCTCTATTTTTACATATAATTTTTGTTGAAAAATTCTTTTTAAATAAAAAGTGGTACTATTCATGACACTATTACGTTAGGAAATAATGGGGCTTTTACGAGAGATAGAGATAATGTTTGGACAGCTAATCCATGGCCCATCTGTCTATAACATATAATTATTTGGCAAAAAATGTAAATGGTGGATGCTAGGATTTGAACCCTAGTCATTGGGTTGAAAGGCAAGTTACTTAACAAACTACACTAGGAAGCCACTTGTTAAAAAAATAGCCTTTACATATGATAACTTCGTGTTCCACTTCTTACATAAACTTCCTAAAGAGTTTATTTAATATTTTTTTTATTTGGAAAATATTAATAATAATAATAATTTTTTTTTCATTTTTTTTATAAGGGGTGCTACATAGGGGGTCCATAAGAAGGATATTGGGCCTGAGATTGACCCGGATTGGAGTGGGCTTGGACCACCCCTGACTGAGGGTGCAGAAAATCAGAGGGACCCAGCAGGACTTATGGAACCAGTGGGCTAGACAAGTGATGATCCATCTGCGTGAAAGAAGGGATAGGAGACTTCCCTTTGTCAAAAGATTGCTAGGCCGAAGCGGAAGATTGGCCCGTCTCCATGCCGGTGAATGTGATGGTCCGGGGTTGGACCGGAGTGAGATTAATTGGAGTGGGCTGGATGAGAGGATTGGATTGACCCTGCATAATCGTGGGAGGGGAGATATTGGATCCTTGCATGGCCTGATAGACAGTTTGGAGTTGGGCCGGATCCAATTGGGCCATCATCTGGAGAATGGAGCCCGTAGAAGGGGTAGAGAAGGAAGGGGTAGCCTGACCGCCTTCCATGGAGGTAGAGGATGGAAGAGGGGCCGTCCCCTCTCCAGAAGAGAATGAGGTAACCCTAGCAGGGTTTTCAAGAAGCCCTTGAGGAAGAGAATCCTCTTGGGGACGGGGAGGATTGAAAGAAGCCATGGTGGATTCGAAGAGCGGATTTGAGTAGCACTTGGAGAATGAGTGGACCCTAGGAGGTGCTTCCAACTGACGAAAACAACTCCACATGCAACGAACAACCTTAACAAGATGCAAAAAACACAACACAAACACACAATGAGCAACCAAACTTAGATGATTTATCACAAAGATGTAAGTAGCAAGAGATGCAGACACTCAAAGTCAACCAAGTTGTTTAATATGATGCTTCAAGATTCTTATGATTTCTCCTTCGGAACTTTAGTGGATGGATTAATATGAGCTCTCAACAATAGGTTCCTGACGGGAGATGGATGTAAAGCTTGGTTTGACTCTAAGTGTGACCACTCCTTCACTTATGCAACCCTAGACACGGGGTGGAAAAGGTACAACCGGCCCGGCGTCCGTGTGGGAATCCACGGCTCGTGGGGACTTATGGAGGTCCCTGGTGTGATTTCCTAGTCGGCCCCAAGGAATATGGAGACGAGAGGTCCGCACACCAAGGTGGGAAATGCAATCTAATGTATGAAAGTATGAATGAACCTATGTGCACCGGAGTGCATGCAAAATCTAGCCTAGAATCTAGCAAACAACTATGCACACAATGATGTAAATATGTAGAACAATCAGGGAGGAAGTCAGATATCACCCAAGCAAGGAAATCACAGCAGAAACTGCGGAAAGTAATGCACCTCAGGATGCGTACCTGTCTGGAGTATAACGGTCTATAGATCCTGCGTCAGAAGATAATAACGGTCGAGGACCAGACCACCAGAAGTAATATAACGCAGAGCACCAGGACCGTCGGATGAGCCAGAGAGCCAAAAACAACCATAAATAAAAGGGAAATCCGTGAAAAGCCCGCACACAGGATCAGGCGTATAACGGTCCAATACCCCTGCGTCAGAGTGGAGTAACGTAGGGACAGAGGGCCGTCAGAACACCCAGAAAACCAGAAATAAGATGAAGTAAGAGGGAGATCCGAGGACAATCAAACAAGGGAATGATGGCAGGTTTAAACAGAGATCAAGACACGATTGGCACAAGTTGTCCCACCGTGATTGCCAAAAAATTATCTGTTGATTTGTTTTGCTTCTCTTATTATTTTTGTTTTGATGTGTGATAAAGATGATAGGGAAAAATCAAAGATCTCAATCAACCCAAGGACATGTGAACCATGAACCTAGGCAACCAGAACAAGCTCTAGCATGGGCATGCTGTCTCAATCATCAAACTGAACTAAGGAAATAAAGAAAAACACACACCGGGGCGTGGAGCAAAAGTAAATAAAAACACACTACAAGGGTGGAGCAAGGAAAGAGAATAAGAGATATGAGATGGAGAGAAAACTAATGCCCAATACCAAGAAAGAACGTGATCGCCACCAAAGTAAAAACAAGCCAAAGACTTGAAAATACCTTGGAAATAGGTGGACGAAGCACCCGCCCACGGGAGAGAGAAAATCAGGGAAATCTGCAGATCAACGGAATGTAACGGCCGAAAGTCCACGCGTCACTAGGAAGTGATGGTCGCTCGATGAACCGCTATATGAATCTGACGCGCCTGCACAAGACCGTCAAATAACCTGCAGTAATAGCTTGTGAATTCTTTTAACTCCAACTCTTCCAGCCGGCCAGAAGACTTGGGCCTCGTATGGTGAACCTGTAAACCTGCCAAAGAACGTGAAAACACAAGAAAACAGACCCAAATTAGCCCTTTAAACAATATAGCATCAATTCTTCAATAAACTCAATAGCATGCAAAAGGAAAGGAAAGTACCGGGGAAGTTTTGGTTTTTTAACCATTCTGGGCGTTTTAAAAAGATAGGAGGATGTTTAGATGATGAAAAACCAGGGAGAACGTGGAAAAAAGAAGAGGGACAATGCTTTTGATGAAAAGGAGATGAGGAAGAACATAATATGTAATGATGAACTTTGAAAACCAGTGGAATGAATACTCCCTTCACCGCGAAGCAGATGAACGTAAAAGACAATTCTCCTTGGTCAGATGTGACTCCAGAATGCGGCAGCACTTCGACGCGAACTCCAGATCTTCCTCTCTCGGGCCATGAAGTTAAGGGTGCTATTTATAGACCCTCAAACTCTCCGGTCGAGCAGAGGATAATCCAGCAAGATAAGAGGATAACTCTTAGCAAATTCTTGAAGATAATATCACCAAGAGTCCATAGAAACAAACAGAAGGTTCTGAGGATCAGATTTGGAAGAGAAATCAACAATTCAAACTCTTATCTCGACCACGGAGTAGCATAGAAAAGGCCTGAACTGCCAGGACTCTCTGTTGGATGTAACGGCTGGTCGACAGACCGCTACATGAAAATAACGCGCCAGGGAAAGTCCGTTACATTCAACCTTATCTCAAAAGAGATAAGATCAACAGGAAGAAGATCAAACAAGTTGGACTCTCGAAGGAAAGTAACGGCCAAGGCTGGACGCGTTGGAATAAATAACGGCTGCACGACAGACCGTTATATTCAACGGATAAGTAAGAGGATAAGCTTTAGAACAAAAGCCTCAAACTTTAGGACTCTTCAATAAGTAACGGTCCAGGGATCATGCATTATATGGAAGTAATGCCCCCAGGGAGGACCGTTATTAACAATGAGGAAAAAGGTGCAAAGCTTGCTAAGCTCGTCGAATAAAAGGCCACCATAAACCACACTCCAACCAAGGAGAAGACCCAAGAAATAGGCTTAAAACTGATCAAGGAGACTCGATGAAGAGTGAACAACTTGGAGTATCATATGGATAAACAAGGAGATGACCCAACTTATTGGTCATAAAACGGGTGTCAACAAGTGGATGTAGCGGTCTATCGTGCGATCGCCACAGTAATGTAATGCGCCCAGCTTGGACCGTTACACTCTGTCAGTTCCGTGAGTGGAAGAAAGAACAAAAAGATTGGATCTTTGGGATCCTATCTACAAGAGACCTAATTAGAAGAATATGTAAGGTTACTAAGGACTCTTAGGGATCCGGTTCTGACCAACTAAGGACTCTAAAATCAATCTAATCCTCAAACCCTAGTCAAAACCCTATAAATAAAGCCTAGTTCTGAACTGAGCGACCCTTACTTTTGGCTCGTGAAGAAACAAGGTAAGGAGATAGATTCTTGGGTAAGTCCTTTGGAACTTTTTATTTCTAATACTAAGGTCTGACAACTCTCAAAATTTCATGTTAGGAGGTCGAGTATCCAAGGAGTTAGGATCTTACAAAGTTACTGGTTTCATCACGCCAACCTAGGAAACTGTGCAACAGGGTGCTGAAGATCAGGAAATTAGAGAAGCTAAACGAGGTAATTAGAGTTAGATGCTTTAGAACTTTTTATTCCTCTTAATTTCATCTTCCTAACCTCCAAATTTCACGTCCTTAGGGCAAGAGACTGAGGAGTTAGAGCGACATGTACTTGCTGAAAAATCATAGGAAGAAAAGAACTAGGGCGACCGTTGAAGACTCAAATTAGATGTTTTAAAGCCAGTAAAGAGGTAGGTTATCTCATGAACAGCAAAAACACATTGTTAGGGATAAAAGCCCTCTAGTTTATTTAGATTTCATGCATTATACTTCATGAATTTCATGTTTTAGGATTAGTCTATACATTCATGCATGCCTTCAACCCTAATTAAAGATAAAAGTTATCTCTTGTTATTTCATTACTACCTATGCATCTAGATGGCCTTTACTTCGTTATCATGGCTAGAATAGTTAGTTATTTTGATTCTTCTTGTATGGACATAGTTCCTTATCTTTATTGTCAACAGAAGCTCTGACGGATTAAAATAGGACTGT
Organism: Amorphophallus konjac; assembly: GCA_022559845.1. Lineage (NCBI taxonomy): Eukaryota > Viridiplantae > Streptophyta > Magnoliopsida > Alismatales > Araceae > Amorphophallus > Amorphophallus konjac. Next base: position 209,728,796 of record CM040118.1, read on the forward strand.
CACATGATTGTAACGGCCTTACGATAAGCCGTCACACCCTCTGTTGTGTTTAAAAATTCTCTGTTGTGTCTGACGCAGCATAACTGGAGTGTTACAACATTATAATGGCCCCATGATAAACCGTCACAGAAAGGTGACGCCCCCATGTTAGACCGTCAGATCATTGCGTTCTGTCAACCCGAGACAGAATGGAAACCAGTCAGATTTACTTATAAAAAAGTCTAGTTAGCTAAGTTTTAACCTATTTTCATGACCTTAAGATTATAAATTGACTTATGATAGAAATTACATGTTTAAAAGCATCTCTAGTTATTTCAAGCATATGTTAATTTCATTAAGCTAAACTCTATAGTTTTGTATTTACACTATGATTTTAAATGATGTAATGACGGAGTTTTTGTCATGGTTTCACATCATTACACATTCTTTTTTATAGAGTCAATTTCTTTAAGTACATGGCATATATTCCGGTATATGGCCATTAGTTCACACTTTGCACTATAGGAACATATTCTTGAATATGAGGACCTCTCTATTGGATATTCATTCTAATGGACTAGGAAATCTTGTTTCAAGACCTCCGTAATTCTCTACGAGCCTGGGATTCTCACTAGGACGCCGAGTTGGTTGTACCGTGAAAGCCCAATTACTAGAAAGCACTATCAATGTTTTCAGATTCTGGATATGTAACGGATCTATATTCGACCGTCAGGCACATATAACAGTCCAATATATGACTGTCACACTGTTTGAGTCCATATCTATTTTCTTCTGGATTCAACCTTTCTAACGGCCCAACACTCGACCGTTATGTTCATGTAACGGCCCAGTATTAGACCGTCACAGTTTTAATTTCTTTAACCTGAGGTTTGACCAAAGGGTTGATATTCTAAGTTCCTGCATGGAGTATTGATGGTCTAGGACTTGGCATATTGTCTAAAGATACTTAATTTAAATTATGAATGTTAATAAATGTACCGTTATGCTGCCGAATTATTTCCATGAGCATGACATCGTCTTAAATCATCCTTGATATCTCATGTCCTAAGTTGAAGCGTTCATTATAGATTATTGTTATCAAGAACTTATTTGCATTCTTGGCCATATTTTATTGCTGGAAACGTGGAAATAGCTTAATTTATACTTGAAGATGTGATCGAGCACTAATTGTGTTCAAGGGCTCTATGCTAGTCCCCTCGGCTGATTGTCGGAAACATACTGTAAACTATGGGGTATGATGCTACTGGCGTCGCATTGCGCTGGGAGCAGTTTCTCAATAAATAAGTGAAATTCACGATACACGTGCATGACTTTCTTGCTTGATACATGATATTCCACATAAATTCACCAAATACTTGCTCATAAGCAAAAGATGTTTGGGTGATGAGTACGTGAACTTGCTAGTACATTCTTGTTCATGAAAGGCCATTCTTGCTACATTCTTGCTATTTCATACTTGTTCATTCTATCTTACATGATCATCTTGTTACTTTAGTTACTTGTGATTTATCGCATTCGCATGATTTTACCTTATTCCTCTAGAGTAAAAATGTTAATTACTTTAATAGTGCCTTCATGTTGATGCGAAGATACCTACTGGGCAAGTGTGCTCATTATCTATTTCCAATCTTTTCAGGAGATGGAAGTGAGTCAGGATCAGATTCGGAATGTTCAAATAGCGGGTACGAGAGTGAATGAAGAATGAGTGAAGACTTAGGAAGTCTACATGTTTAGATTGAGTCTATGTAATTTTATTATTTCTTGAGTCTAGTATGATGAAGAAAGTTGAAATAGTGATTGTAATTGAGTATTGATTTGATTATTAATGAAATAAGTTGAAGTTTGAGTAAATATTGTACAATTACATTTATGTGTGTAATTGTCTTGCGCTCTGATCATTCTTACTTGCAAGAGGCTTATCATGCCAGCTGTTCACGTTCCTCGAGCTAGTCTTCAGCTGTAATAAAGGCTCGGGGCATGACAGCTGCCTAACAGCATGACCCAGAGGAACACTCTCCTCTCTTCTTCTGATCAAATCGGAAGGAAACTTGAGTAACACCCAGTTACTCAAAAGCCAGAGGAGCAATCCTCCCTTCCCCCAAACCGGAGGGGAACCATGAGCAGCACACTGCTACTCGCAATCGGAGACACCGTCTCCCTTCCTATGACACCCAGAGGGAAACAACTGAGAGTCCTCATCCCTTCTCCTGGCACACAGGAGGAAACCTCGATCCCAACCCAGGGAATCGGAAGAAACAAAGTGGGAAACAAAAGCAACAAGGAAAAAATAAAAACTAACAGAAACATAAAGCAAATATAGCTCCAAAGGAGCACTACAGTTCTGGATTTGATCCAAGAACTGATCAATCAAACCAGTCTTCAGTGGACCGAACGCTGCCTCAGCTCTTCTCTCTTCCTTTCTCTTTTTCTTCTATTCTGCTCTCTCACTGGTTCATCTTCTTCTTCTTTCTAAGATCTCACTCTCTTTCTTTCTCTTTTTTTCTCTCTGGCGGCCTCTCCTTCTCTTACGACTTCCTCTGGCTCTCCACTAATTCCACCCTTTTCTTGGAGGAGGATGCACCCTATATATATATATACACCCAAAACAGGGGCTCCGTAAAAGCACTTTGGATAGGGATTTTTGATCCCTTTTCTTCTATTGGCCCACGTGGCAGGAGATGAGAATGTTCCTCTGCCATACTGACCTTGGATCACGTGCCTATCACTGCTCACTGTATTCACGTGCCCATCATGGGCTATCTTGGGATAATGTGCCATTTCGTGCCAATCTGGGATCACGTGCCTAATATAAGTTCGAGGTCATGTGTTGTGAGTTGCTGCTGTCCAGGTGTTAGCTGAAATGCCAGACTCAGTGACTTAAGGTCTTTTGCCTTTTTCCTTATACCTCTCCTGCTGCTGCCTTGATTGAGCTGAGTGTCACTGCTGTCGTTTATTTTATAAAGATGTGAGCGAGCATGTACACTGACTTGTACTAAAAATGCTCAGACCTTATGTGCATGGCGCTCTTCAGCTGCACCGACCTTGTTTCTATTGATTGTGCCCACTACATTGACTTTATAGCCTTCCACCAAATGTGCTCTGACTTTGTGTGAGAATGAGCTACGACCCTGTGTAATGTGCTCCGACCTTATATGCCATAAAGCAAAATGTGCACCGACCGTAGTTTGCCAAAAACAAACATGCACAGACTTCATGCTGCACGCTCAGGCAACTAGCATCGACCTTACTATGCTGAGCTCTTCATGTGCTCGGACCTTCTAATGCAATATCGTCAATGTGCATCGACCTTAGTTACTGTGCCAGCATAAGGGGCACCGACCTTAGCTGGCGCTGGCAAGAGGTGCTCCGATCTTGACAGCAAGGTATCATCGACCTTAGCTTTATGAAAGCCTTAACTGCATCGACCTTAATTTAGTGAAAGACTAAAGGTGCATCAACTGGGTTCTGTGTTGCCAGGATGTGCATCGACCTTGTTTATGCATCGGCCTTTGGTCACTGAATGGCTGAAAGTGCACTGACCTCAGATGCTATGAACAAAACATGCTCAGACGTTATATGGCATGAAACAAAAAGTGCACCGACCTTAGATACCATGAAACAGAACGTGCACCGACCTTAGATAGCAAATCAAAAAATGTTGCACAGACATTTACTCTAAAATGGCTAAGGTGCATCGACCTTGCTAGTAAATTTGAAAAGTTGCACAGACCTTGGATGTGCTTCGACTTTAGATGTGCTTCGACCTTCACATGCGGATGTGCTTTGACTTTGGTCTACGTAGGCTCGATGTGCATTAACCTTCCTTCAGAAGTTGCACCGACTTGTTTGCTGAATGAGTAAAGGTGCACCGACCTTGTCTGCCAAATGCCAAAAGGTGCACTGACCTTGTAATCAAATGTGCATCGACCTTCATCAGTCCCTAGTTAACTAGCATCGACCTTCATTGGTCCCTAGCTAACTAGCATCAACCTGCATTGGACATGTGCACATACCTTTCTCTTAAACAACTAAGGTAGCATCGACCTTAGTTTCTCTAACACTGAATAAGCATCGACCTTAGTTCCTCTGGCAATAGGACTAGCATCGACCTTAGTTGCTCTGGCACTGAACTAGCATCGACCTTAGTTCCTCTGGCAACAGGACTAGCATGAACCTTAGTTGCTCTGGCACTGAACAAGCATCGACCTTAGTTCCTCTTGCAACAGGACTAGCATCAACCTTAGCTTTGTGATGAACTTGTTGACTATGCATTGACCTTGTTGACAATGAACTTTTCTCGTTGACTGGCTTTCAACCTGTTCTTTTCTTTTCAGCATTTAGACACAGTCTTTTACACATGATGCAAACATAATATAAGCATTGGCAACAGGCAATTGCATTAAGTTGATTAACATCGAAAGCAATGCACCAATGCAACATCAACATCAAAAGCAATGCACCAATGCAACATCTACAATGTTTGGCATCATTAAACCATATAAAGCACATATGACATCATGCATAAATGAGTCATAGTGTGTAACATTATCAAAACCACAGGGGTACAACACAATGCTGTCAGATCAGCCAAGTAATGGGCTGTCGGTTGAGCTATGCAATGTCGGATCACTCACATAAAAGGGCGTCAGATCAATGGCGAGGGAGCCACCGTATAGATTGTATGGAGGCTGCCGGATATGCTAATTGGGAGCCACTAGTGTAACACCCGAAATTTTTTTAAGAATTTATTAAATATTTAAATGGGCTAAACGGGCTATTAAATGAATTTATTTTAATTAGTGTAGCCTTACTCTAATCCAAGAGGATTAGGCCCATTTAAAGGAACCCTTTTGGCTCAAATTATGGTTTTGGGCCTTGGCCCATATTCTAGAAGCTAGAAATTGGTATAATCATGGAATTTAGAGATAAATAGGATAAATAGATGGATAATGGATGGAAGAGTTTGAATTAATTTCAAATTCGGCGCCCAGGATAGAAAATGGTCTATCGCAAGACCGCATAGCAGATGAAGGCGGTCACCCATATGACCGCTAAGCACTGCAGACTCCGTGAGTGGAAGAAAGTGTAAAAAGATTATATTTTGGCATCCAAACTCCTAGAGACCGAAGAATATAGACTTGTAAACATGATTGGCACTCTCAGGGGTCGATCTAATACCTAATTAGGACTCTAAAGTTGTCCAAATCTTTGAAACCCTAATTAAACCCTATAATAGACCCCAAGTTTGACCTGTACGACCCCAACTTTTGGCTCGCGTGGAACTAAGGTAAGGAGGTAGAATTAGAGGTAAGTCCTTTAGAGGTTTTTGTTGCTGATACTAAGGACTAACTACCCTCCAAATTTCGTTCTAGAAGATCTAGTCTACAAGGAGTTAGAAGCTTTCAAAATTGCTGATTCTGCACCAATAACCCAAGAATCTATGCAACGGTCCAGTGAAGATCAGAAATTTAGAAGCCCTAAACGAGGTATTTAGCGATCGTGTCTTTAGAACTTTATGATACCCTTTATATCTTCTATCTACCCTCCAATTTTCACGTCCATAGGTCAAGGGAATCAGGAGATACAAGGGTGTGAAGTTGCTATTTTAGCACAGAACGTGCAGAACTAGGGCTTACTTCCAGTCAGAAATTGGCAGTCTAAGAGCACTATTTGAGGTAGGTTATCTCATGATTGGCCTAAACATGACATTAGGGATAAAAACCCTCTGTTTCCAGTCAATTTCATGCATTATACACTGAGAATTTTATGTTTTCATTAGGACTATGCATCTAGTATAATATTCATGCATGAACTAGCCCTAATTGAGTAAAAAGGAAATTCTCTTGTTATTACATAAACCCACGCATATTGGCTGACCTATTCTTGTCCTATCATGCTATAGAGTTTATTCATGTTGATTTCCATACATGATATGCCTTAGACTAGTATTGTATTATACTATTATTGAGTTTTCTGTTAACACAGGAAGAAACGGTCTTCCTATAGACCGCTAGAAACCCTAGCGGTCGTACGATAAACCGCTAGCCACCAGTGACAGTCACCCACTAGATCGTTTGCATTTTTGAATTATGTATTTAAGGTAACCTGAGGCTTAATACAGAATGGTCTAAATTATTATATGTTAAGCCTAGTTAAGTAGGTTTTATACCTGTTTTAAACATTATTTTCATATACCTAGTTATGTTAATAGCTCATTCTAGTAGATTTCATGATTCCTTATGCACTTAAAGTTATTTTAAATTTATGATATTTTCGTGACCAAGTCATATACTTTTGTAGTAACTTGAATTTATAAGATTCATGGACTAGTTGTGATTTAATCGCTGGTTATCACTAACTTTCTCATCTAAGAGTCATTTTCACAAGTACATGGCATATACTCCGGTATGTGACCATTAGATACACCTTTGCACTTATAGGCAGACAATCTTGGACTTGAAAGCCTCTCCGCTAGGTATTCCTTCTACCGGACTAGGTGATCTTATTTCAAGGCCTCCATAAGTATCTGTGAGCCTAGGATTCCCACTAGGATGTTGAGCTAGTTGTACCATTAAAGCCCAATTTGTCTAGAAAGCACTACCGTTGATTTCGGAGTCTTGATTCCTAAACAGTCCATGACTAGACCGCCTGGATTGCTAAACGGTCCATGACTAGACCGCTTGAGTTTCTAAACGGTCCAGTAAATGACCGCTTGGTTCCTGATTTTGTCTAACCCGAGGTTTGACCTTTGGGGTTGGTTTTCTTGAGTTCCTGGATGATGTTAGGATTATCTGAGCCTAAATTATGTTTAACAAAGTTAAATTTAAATTGTGGAACCTAATGAATATACCGTTATGCTGCCAAATCGCTACCGTAGCATAATATACTTTAAATCTTTCTTTGATATCTCATGTCAACTTTGGTACGTTCTATGCCTTGGTTACTTGATCATTAAACACATTATTTGGAATTGAATTATTGGCCAAAATTATTATCTCGTGGAAGTAACTGGATTTATAACTTGAAGATGCAAGATCGGGCACGGATTGTGTCCAAGGGCTCCATGCTAGTCCTCTCGACGGATTGTCGAAAATGTGCTATAAACCATGGGGTACGATGATACTGGCGTCGCATTGCGCTGGGAGTACTTTTTCTTATAAATGAGTGAAACACCACGAGACTCGTCATGAAAAGTACATGCTTGATAAATGACTTTCTAGTACATAGCCTTTATAAGGTTGTGTAAAGTACTTTCTAGTTACATGCTCATAAATTCTTGTTCATGAAAGGCCAACTTACGTCTACATGCTTAATCTTACTTGTTCATGCTATCTTATCTACTTGCTCAATTTCATGTCCTTGGTTACTTAGTTATACCGATTGTTTACCGCATTTTCTTATGTTTCTCTTTCAGTCTAGAGCTAAGACATTAATCACTTAAATATTACCTTCATGTTGATGCGAAGATACCTACTGGGCAAGTGTGCTCATTACCCTACTTTTTCAATCTTTTCAGGAAGTACATATGAATCAAATTCGGAGTATACAAGTAGCAGGTCCGAGAGTGATTGAAGGACAAACGAATCGAGAGAAGCCATAGTATCAAATCTCTAGTCGAGTCTTATTATAATTTTCTATTTTCTTGAGTCTATGATGTAAGTGTGTTAAGAGTCAAGGATCTTGTGTACTTTGTGAAGCGGGACGGATGACGACCGGGCTAAGACGTACGACAGACTCGATGTGCGGCCAGCACTAACACGCTAAAGGCAAGCTGGGCGGCTGACCACCGTGGTGTTCTCTGGGTGAAGACATCTCTCAACAGCACTTTAACTAGCCCGACGATCGTCCCTTGCGAGGGAAACGTGTGGATTGCAGCGGTTAAGGAACCACTGTCGCCTAGGGGTATCCAGTTTGGGCTCGGTGCTCGACCGGTGCCAAGGAACGGCTCTCACTCACACACAATCGCGGTAATTGAAACTAGCTAATGCCCCTAATCTCACAAATGCAGCATATATGACAATATACTAAACCAACAATGTGAGATAGGAATGAGCACGTACCTCCACGACTAGGCGTGGGGAAGAATTCCCGGCCGAATTCAACAACCCCAATACACATATGCAATAAGATTACAATTTCAGAAATATTCACCCACTCCACGCAGGGAGGTATAGGGCTACAAATGCCAATTTTGGGGTTGCTAGAACCCGGGTTGATGGGCCACACTCGCAGGAGGTGAGGGAAGCGAGCCGGAGCCGATCGGGTGAGCCGAATGGAAGTCGACTCGGTTCTATCCGTGCTGGTCACCCTGCGCAGTAAACTTGCGGAGGCCGGTACGCCAAGATCCGATGGCGGATCGGAGTGCCGTTTATTGGAGAACGTCGGCGACGTGACGTAGTTTGTCCACTCCGAAGGGAGCGAATAGATTCTTTCAGATCTGGGCGCAGCAGCGACTGAACTGAGCTTCTAGTTTTGTGCACTCAGAACTGCACAGGAAGACAATTAATTATGGGAAAATTGGTTGCCAATGTCGGATCGAGACGCCGTTTATGGGAGCTCGTTGGTGACGTCCAAAGGAAGAATTACTCCAAAGATCTCGCACAGATCTAGACGGGATGAGGCGGGGCAGACTCTGGAAGTTGGCTCTGGTTCTGAGTCGGATCTGCACAGATCAGCTTGCGCGATCTCACAAGAATCGTTGCCACGATCAGCACAGATCTCGGATCGAGACGAGATTGGCGGCAGCGCAAAGAGGACTCAAAATCCTACAATCACTCCGAAATGCAGCTCCTGATGGCTTGAGAGGAGATTTGGGGAAATTCGTAATCAGGAAACTCCAGATCTGGACAGCAGGTTCGGGCAGATCTGCGCGCCGTCATGAAAGGAATTGCTGCCGGCGATCCAGAACTCTGATCGACGCGAAACCACCTCTAAAATCTTTCTGACTCGTAGAAGTATCACTAGAAATTTTGGTGGAAACAGATGATAAGAGGATGGGGGAGGATAGGGGGCGAGTCACACGCCCAAGATCAGTCCCGTCACAGGACTGGGCAGGGTATCACACCCAAGGGGGGGGGGGGAGAGAATCACTCTCTTAACTCAAATTTCTCTCACAAAAACTTCATTAACCTTTGCACTAACATAATACAAATGTTTATATAGTGGTTTGGCAAGGGGAGGGGGCTGGGGAGTTCGATGGAACTAGGGGAATGGGGAGAGGGGTGCGCCCCTTTGACAATGAGAGGGAGAGAGGGGGGGACAAGGAGACATAGACTCACCTACCTTCACCTACCTTTGAAATTCAAAGGGGAGGGGGGGTAGGTGGCAGCCATTCTTTTGGACCAGCAGTCATTTTCCATGTGCCTTGTGGTAAATGAGGGAGGGAAGAAAAGAAAAGAAAAAAAATCAGCCTAATACAAACAAATAAGGCGGCACCCCCTTCATGGGCCAAGAATGGGCCAACTTGGTCCAAGGCCACCCTTAAGCCCATTCCATAAAGCATGGATTATGGTCTTTCCTATCTAGATGGCCCATGAAAGAAGGAAGCCCAATTGGGCCTTACATGGTTTATGGATCCATCATAATGGTCCAAGGCCACTCCTCCTTAATGGATGCTAAAGGGGCTTTAAACCAAATGGCTTTTAAGAGCCTTACAATCAGCCCAAAATGAAAACCCAAGTAAACATACATATTACAAGCCCAAATTCAATGTAAACAAAGGCTAAAAGTATCCAAACTCAAGCCAAACTATCTCCATTTCGAAGGAAAGCCGATGTAGTCCGATTGGTGCTCTGCGTATGGTACCGTCGGCTCGCCGGTTCGTGCTACTCACTCGTTCTGGTGTCCGCACCACTTTGATATTATTATTATGGAATAAAGTGAAGTTTGGAAAATTTTACTTGTGCAATTAATTTAGTGTGATTGTCTTGCGCTCTGATTTCTTGCTTGCGAGTGGCTTACCATGCCGGCTGTTCGCGTTCTCAAAATTCCTTCCGCTGTATTAAAAGCTCAGGGCGTGACAGTTAAAGTGGTATCAGAGCATAGGACTAGAAGTCCTAGGGAAAAGACATGTCATAGGTTAAGTCCCAGGTTTAAGGACCCACACCTATGAAACTTGGAAAGAAACTCCCTACCTATGAGAGGAAATGGGGAAGAACCTGGGATGAGATAATAATTAGAATTATTTCTAAGGTTAATTCCACTCATTCCATTAGAATTGACAAACTCTATTACCCTTCTCAGGTACCTTACTGTCATCATGGCTCATTGTGTTGACTGGGGTGATATGTAACAAACCGTTGCCGGTCTCACCCAAGCATTACAGAATATGGCTCAAGCCGGCGCAGGGGCAAGAGCTGGAGACCTACACCGTAATTTTTGGAGTTTAAATCCTCCGCGGTTTTCAGGTTCTTCTAATCCCGAAGAGGCAGAAAACTGGATCGATAAAATGAACCGTATATTCAAGGTCATGTAGTGTGCTGACCAAGAAAAGGTTCATCTTGCTACGTTCCAGTTAAACAAAGATGCCCGCACTTGGTGGAAGGCAATTCCAGCACTGCCTGCAGACGCACCACACACATGGGATGGATTTCTGACTCTTTTTCAAGCCAAGTACTTCTCCGAGCATGTCAAGGAAAGGAAGGCAGCTGAATTCGCGTCACTTCGTCAGGGCATGATGTCCGTAGCCGAATATGAGTTACAGTTTTCTCGCCTGGCACCTGTTGGCACCTAAAATATGATCGTCGGTGACCAAGCCATAAGGACGAATGACCCGGCCCACCGAAGCGTGGGAGCCGATAAAGATCAACACATCGAGGATTTCTCAAGCCGCCAAAGCCTCGAGTCACTCCATATGGACACAGGGACTTCACCTCAGGGGAGCCGAGACAAACTCACAACCACCTGATAGTGCGACCAAGCCTGCCCAATGAACCGGCATCGACTTTGTCGTGCTGCATCCACTACACCCGTTGTCCGATCAAGGACGATGGTCTATCCGGTGGTCCCCCACCACATGAAAAGGCTCTCCTGAAGACAAAGGAGTTCCCCCCTGGCTTTCCAAAACGGAAGACCGAAAGCTCTATCGGCGGAAGATCCCGATCGCCCGGCATGGGCACGGCTTCCCGCCAAGATGGGCCTGTTAGTGGCCGAATGATCGCCCAGCGCAGGCGGAACTATCTCTGGTGTTATCCAACCCCCTAGAGAGCTCTGGGTACGAGCCAGGCCGGACCAACAGCATGGATCGTAGAGCCGAATGCCGTGTCGGCGGAAAGCCTGTACGATCAAATCAAAGCTATCTGGAGTCTCAGGAACGGCCGTACGTCGACTTGGGAGCTTCGACAAGACATCCCGCCAAGGTTTCAAGGGGCATTGGCGAGATAATGTTCACGGTGACTCCCGGAATCATCCCCGGACTCATCGACTGGCTCGAAGGTCGTAAAGAGCACTAGCCCGGTGCACCCTTAACCCGACGCGCCCCCCTACCTTCAGCGCTTAACCCGGCGCGCCTCCCCTACCTTCAGCGCTTATGCTGGCGCGCCCCCTTATCTTCAGCTCTTATCCCAGTGCGCAAGTCACTCTATCGGATGGCGTCTTAAACCGGCGCGATGAATTGATGAAGATTCCTCCCGGCGCGCAAAAGCCCACGTCGGATGAAGAGCCTCCAACCTGCTATATAAATGGGTGAAGTTCGATCAGAAAAAGAAGAGCGAAGAGAACGAAGAAAAAGAGGATACACAGAGAAGGGGAGAGAGATCGACTGAGAAAAAAGAGAAGACCAGAGGGAGAGAAAGGCTTCTTGAGAGTTTTTTTCTACTAAGCAGAGAGAGAAGGGTTCCTTCGGAGGAGCTTCCGCCGGTCGTCTTCCTCCTCTACGATACCCTATTTTTGGAACAGGTGGGCGCCGGTGCTGATCCTTTTCCTGGTTTCCGCAGATTTCTCTTCTGAGTCTTCCACCCATCGAATGTAAGCGAGGGGGGGAGGAGCGATGATGATATGAGTCGACCTCCCCCTTCTACGCGATGTTCTCTTTTGTTCTTTCCCTATTGTTGTGCTCTGCACATCCTCTGCCTCCGCTATCAGCGAACGGCAACTGAGCAATGGTGCTGGTGTCATGCTCTCACGATGTAAATGCTGAATCATCCTCGTTTCTGGGATGTTAATATATATATGTTGAACGCTTGGATTAACAGGTCGGATGAATGATCCTCAGCTTCCCCCCATTCTATCTACGCCAACGCCCGTGTCTGGGTTCTTCTCGGCATAGCTGTAATTCCAATTTTCCCGAGGTCTGCATCATGCCCTGAATCATCGTGGGCTATATAAACACCCCTCCCCAGGGGCTTTTCCTTCGATCATTTTTTATGTTTGATTCAAGGGTTTTCGCACCTCCTTCTCTCCTCGGATGGAGCCGTGCTTCTGCGCGTGTGTCTCTCCGCCATGTACAGGGTCCATCCCCTGGACGTTGCTTTCCAATTGTTCGAGCATATGCCCCTGCAACGAGCCCGTCTCGTTTATGCATTTACTGCATCTGTGCATCACGATCATCCAAACTGTTCCGAGGTTTCTCGCCGTTTCGATCACCCGGGGAGGGGGACATCCCCCTGCTGCTTCTTGAAGTTGTTGGGCGACCGGGGGGCTCTATCTCTTGATGGTAGGTGCTTCCTCGAAGCCATTGCAGACAATGATAGGGGTCCTGGTTCAACGAACTCAGCCCCAACAAATTAAGACCCGATCGAGACCGGGGGGATGTGTGCTCCTTGTAGGCTAGCCCTCGGAGTCCCATTCTCCCAATGGTCAGTTCCTCTAAGGGATAAGTCATACACTGTGGGTCATCCACCCTTTGCAGGCTAGCCCTCGGGGTGCTGTTCCCATCGTCAATGGCTTCATCTCTCCGTTTCTTCCCCCTATGGAACCTTGGTGCCCCTAGCAGGCTAGTCCTCGGGGTATCCTATCCAATGGGGTTTGCTGGCTGCCTTCGTGTAGACCGGCGGTTTAGGGGCTTATTCCATAGGTGAGCATGACCCCGCTTCTCCCCTGCAACTCTTCAGGTTCAGGGGAGATGCTGTCCAATTTTGGATATATTAATAATGAATAAACCATAACGAAACACTCATTCTGGACCCAATTATCCCAGTGCTCGAGTAGGAACCTCGCACTGGCTTATCACACCATCCCTCAGGGTTCTGGACTTCAATTTAACAAATATGGCTTTAAATGGCTTCAAAACCCTCAACGTAAACTTAACAAACTCAAATGATTCGAAATTCATCAAAAATAAGCTAAAACTACGCGGCCTTAACCCGGCGCGCCCTAATCCAGCGCGGTACCCCCCCGCGCCGGATTAACGCTAGACTCATATTCATTTTTTTTTCCTTTGCACCTTTCCGGTGCGCCCTAAACCGGCGCGCCCTCAAGCGTTCGCGCCGTGTTAATATCCATGATGGCCGCGCCGGATTAAGATGCTATACCTATGTTTTATCACGCCGTATAAGCTACCCTACACGCTTACGCCGGTTTTGAAACCTCTTGTTGCTTTAATCGCTCATTTGCCCCCCCCCCCCCGATCGGATCTCGTCCCTCGGGGTTGGCATTAATAAATCACAATGGGTAATAAATTGAATAAAGGAAGGGCCGAACGGGCCTAAACTATATTTTTATTATATCTTCATCACCATGTCTGTTAGCATTGTGCTTTCGCTATCACACTTGTGTCGCCTTCCCTCTTCTCGATGGGGAGTAATAAATCTGGTCGATTACCATTTGCTTCCGTGAATTCCATTATCATGCTTAATATAGTCACGAACGCCATGTGTGCATGCATGCATAGATCCTCGGGTATATTAAACGGCGTCGACAAAAACCCGGATTACGTCTGGCCGGAAGTCTTCGCTATGCACGACGGTGGTCTTCGGACCTATGTCCTCCGCTACGTACCGAGGATCCATAATTCTATGAACTATGCATCTTCTGCACGATAAATGTATGCATCCTGCATGCTTTCGTCATGATCATCATGTAGCTCTTTTTAATTCGGCTTCGACAGCCCGTTATCTCAGCAATTAATCAAAGATGTTCCCTCCTCGTGGGGGATGTAATTAACGCCATAGCCTTTATGGTATGGCGGACTGCTGGTTCCGACCGAACCTCACATTCGCCCGACATGGGTCAGAATGAGCGCATCACAAAATCGTCACTCATGTGACTGGCACGCCTGCATCGTCAATCGATCATTTGACTACCAGTTAGTCAGTTGGTCGATCGACCCGCGAAAGAAAGAAAAAGGTCGCGAATAAGTCTGGCACGCCCGGTGGGACCAGTGTCACCTTTCATCTCTTTGCCGGGATATTCGGGCTTCGAAGCCCTCTCAAAGGCTACTGATTATTGCTTCATTTGTCTGTGCAGGCGGATCAATGATGATTAACGGGATAACTGGCGTTGACTTCGATCTTTCGATAGTCGCTGGACACGCGCAAGGGTACCTGGCGGTACCCATGGAATTCGGCAGCTTCCCTGCCGCTGTGGGCTTCCCTAACTTTTTGGGGTTAGCCTTTGTAGATATGCTGGAGGTCGAAGCCCCAGAACCTGTCAAGGAAGCTGTTGAGAAAATGGAGCCTCTGAAGGTTCCCTGTTGTAAAGACTTGTCCGAAAGTCTGGCCCCGGACGCTAGCTGCCTGGTGCACCACGTCATACGTGGGACCCACCCCAATGTCATCAACAAACACCCTGGAGGACGCCAGCGTCGCCAGGCCCGCAAGAATGCTGCTGTAATCACCGGAACTCTGTCTCTGTCCGGGAAATCTATGCTAGTTGGAGGTATGCGCGTCTTCCTCAATGGACGCACTGCATGGGTGACCCCGGACCGAGTCATCCCCAACATTGCTGTCCACAATGCCTATCAGGCCCTCGCCGGAAGGAGGGCAGAAATATAAGAAGCCGGCCACTGTGGCCAAGGAAGCCCGGCACCCAGGCCGAGGAAGTTTAAACAGGTGTGGGTTCCCAAGCGAACATGACCTACCCACCAGCTGACACCCATCTGCCGTCGTCTTGTGAACAATGAGGCGGAAGTGAGAATAGAAAGGGGCTTGCCCTCGAAGGAGGAAGAAGAGGTGGTCGCGGATCCTCCGCGCCATAGAAGCTTCCGGGCCGCGGCCCGTCAAGCCAACGTCCCTGCTGCGGGACGAAGATTCCAACAGTCGGCCGACAGAGCTCGGCTGGCCTATATCCCTCCTGCTGGAGGTCGACAATCACCCCCCGTCCTACATCAAGAACGGGGTCGAGAAGAGATGACCTGCTTGGTCAGAAATTATTTCGAGGCTTAGGCAACCCCTCACTCGGACAGCAGCAACTGATGTAGACAATCGCCATTGAGGAAGACTACTGCCCATCAATGGCAGATGAAGGAAATATGGGAGATAGAATGATGGTGTTGTCAGTCGATGACAATGGATATAATGACTGCTTCGAGGTCGAAGCCGATGAAGCCTTCCCCGAGCGGGAAGAAAGAAGAAGAGTTTATGTGTTCGAAAGACTGACCTTCCCGCAGCATGCTAGAAGGAGGGTCTATCAACAAAAGAGAAGGATGCAGGTCTTCACCTGCAACATGGCTGGTATATCTAACCGATATGGGGAGCTTCCTGAAGACCCCCAAGAATTGGCTCAATTGGCCGCACGGCCGGGGCCAACTACCCACAGAACAGAAGCAGCAAGAGAGCTTCTGATGATGGTTAAAGGGAAACAGCCCCAGGTCTATCCCCACTGGGATGACAAGTCCCCCGTCTTGACTGCTAATATGGTGACGGCGGAAGAAGAAGACGACGTCCTCCTCGACATCCTGCCTGAGGGTACGTCCGGGGAGACAATAGAGGGTATCCCCACCACCATAGACCCATCAGTTCTAATGCTACTACAAAAATATCAACGGGAGATAGACTCTCTGAAGAAGCAGCTGATGGAAAAGACTGAACATTCATCGGCTTCTAAACCACCCGAAGTCCAGGGTGAGTCATCTCGGGGAGCGGCTCGTCGTGACGACCCCCCACCGCTCTATACACTGTCCCAGCCGTCAGAGCCAAGCATGGTGACAGCACAACAGCGGCCGCCACAGCCTCAGCCGCTGCTACCCCCGGTGCTCCCTCAGGTGCACCCGACACCCCCGCTGCTGCATCCTCCACAGGCGACCACCCTGGTCACCCCGTACTTGCAGCGGCGCACTTCTATCCAGAACCGGTTGACCCCATGGTCATGAACCGGATGATGGTGGAAAGGATGATCGAGCTGAAGCTCACAGAGAAAAGTGAAGGTGACTATGTCGCATTTGATGCCTATCGGGTGCCCTTCCCACAACACCATGCGGCTAAATGACTTCCCCCGGGGGTCAACAAGCCACCCAAGTTTAACAAATTCAATGGGAAGGGATCCCCGAAAGAGCATAGTGCATATTACATGACCGTTATGGGTGATCTGGCCACCGACGAGTCATATTTGCTGAAGTTCTTCGGGTCCTCGCTGACAGGGCTCGCATTTGAATGGTACTCTAGCCTCTCGACCGAGTCAATCAATGATTGGTCGGATATGCAGAGAAAGTTCAGAGAAAGATTCCATGTCACAAAGAGGGAGGTCACAGTGGCCAAACTCTACTCAACAAAACAAAGGGCAGATGAGACAGCCCTTGATTACATCAAGAGGTGGAGGAACCTCGGAATGAGATGCAAGCGGCCCCCGCATCAGGAGGACGCGGTACAAATATGTAAACAAAACCTCAGGAGGGAGGTCCTGGAGAAGATGATTGGAAAGGAAATACGGTCGTTCGATCGGCTGAATAATGTGGTGGCCGAAGTGGAGGCTTTCCTAGCCAAGCCTGTCCCGGCGTCAACTGCCAGCACAGCCCAGAAAGGCAAGGCTGTGGAACGGCGCCCCACACCTAAAGAAGCAAATGCGCTTGATATCAAGGCGTTCGAACAACAGAAGGAGAAAGACAAGAAGGCGGCTCCCCCGCAGCCTGTGAAAGCTCTGGATGACAAAGAAGGTCCTTCGCTGAGGGACAAAATGAAGAAAGCCTATTCCTTTCCAAAAGACAAGACCCGAGTCCGGTTCGACTGGGTAACAGAATACAGCATGGTCACTCTGCCTGAGCCAAGAAGACCGGAGGACCTGAAAAGAAAAGACAGTCACAAATTCTGCCCCTACCACCAGATGTTGGGACATCCAATCGAAGACTGTTATGTTTTCAAAGACATCATTGAAGGAATGGTAAAGAAGAATGAAATAGAGCTGGGAGAGTACAAAGTAGACCCTCCTCAGCCACATGAAGCTCCTCCCAGGAGAGCAGCAGTCAACATGGTCTCCCTCTACCAGGCATTACCTGAGGAGATCTCTGAAGCAAGCACACGGAGCACCTACGAAATCCATTTCCTGGAGCCCGTGAAAGAACAGCAGGGGTGGCAGCAGATCCCTGTAAAGCACAAGAAGAAGAGGGCACCTCGCCCGAAAGAGGGGGCACATATCCGTGGCGTTACACCCCAGCCTGCTCCGCCAGTGGTAGCACCCGTATGGGTCATTCCACCTACAGCCATCAGAATACATACACCTAACAGGAGGAGACAGACTCCGCTACCAGTAATCAAGGAAACCAATCCTGGGGTCCTTCGACTACAGCACCTGATTGAAGGGCTAGATGAATATGTGCAGTCCGAATTGAAACCTCTGCTGGTACGGGACCACGTCCCATGGCAAGAGCTGGAACAACTCTCACTCAAACAGGTGGAGGAAGCTGAAGCAACACCCCCTGAAGAGGGCAGCCTGTTCTGGGGGCAGGCACCCGCAGAAACCAAAAGGAAGAGAAAGCAAAAGAAGAAGAAAAGAAAGGCCGCTGGGGCCAATAAAGCACAGGTTGTCTCCTGTAATACCCTATCAGCACTCTTCAACTTGCCCGGAGAAGAGGAAGAAGAAGAAATTTGCTTCACACCCCATGCTGGGGGAGGCAAGGCCGAGGCCGCAACTGCTGCACATGCCACTCGGTCGGGCCGAAGATGGGGGCGCCAGCCACCACCCAACCACACCATCATGTTCAGAGGGGAGCAACCCTACAAGACACCTCCGTCGGAAGTCAAGGGAGTCCAAATCCCTCCTCCGTCAGGCCTATACAACAAGAGTGGGGGCAAGGCAGCCCCTTCATTCCTTGAATTTATGAAGATGTCAAAGGGGAAACAGCCCTGTCAAGAGGCTAACCCTACACCCGGGGCCATTCACCCGCAGACAGCGCAATCTACTGAGGATGCAAATGCAGATGGAGCTTGCCCTACAGTAGCTAATAAAGAAGACCCGACAGCCGGTGCTAGCCAAGAGGATGCCGAGTCCAGGGAAGATGAAGCAGGTCCGTCTGGACCCACAAATCAAAACCTCCCCAAGCCCAGATGGGCTGAAGAGATGAAGCTCTCCAATGTCCGGGCTGGGAGCCGAATAATGAAGTTGCTCAAAAAGCTCCCCGCTCGATTTACGATCTGGGAAATTCTCTCTTTGAGTGAAGAAACTCGACAGGCAATCATCACTGCTCTGTAGACGCCTGCTCATTTTGAAGCCTGCATAGCCGAGGCTATACCAGAAGCCAGTATGACCTTCTCTCCGGAAGACATGCTACTACCTACTGCCAACTACAACAGGTCGCTGTATATGAAAGGGCACCTGAATGGAAGGGAGCTGAACAGAATACTGGTTGATCCCGGTGCAGCAGTCAACATCCTGCCATACAGAATATACGAGAGGCACCACTTTAATGTGCATCTCGAGAAAGTCAGGGATATGCGTATCGCTGGCTTCAACCAAAAATGTGAGGTGTCTATGGGAGTGGCAGAGTTCACGCTGACCCTGGCAGATTTCACTACAACGGTGCAGTTTCATGTCATTGACTCTCGCACCTCCTACAAGGCACTGCTCGGTCGCCCATGGCTACATGAAAATATGGTGGTGCCCTCCACGCTCCACCAATGCATCAAATATAGCCTCCAGGGGAAGGAGGAGAGGATATTTGCTGATCTCCACCCATTCGAGGTATTTGAATGTCAATTGGCGGACGCCAACCTATATACGGGGCCTCCCCGGAAGGTTTCTGAAGCTAAAGCCCCCATAGGCGCATCAAAGAATAGATCGGGTGACGGTTGGTATCCACCACCGCCACGCGGATATGTCAAGTCGAAGGTGGTCTCCCACATCACCGCTTCTGGAGATGTCGGCAAGGTAACACCCCCAGCATTATACCCTGAAGCTAAGGAAGTGCAGGTCAATCGACAGCACGACCGCATCGGAGTCCCGGCCGGCCTCACCAAGCCAGTCCTCGGCCTCAACGACCCCACTGTCGAACCTTTCAAAGCTTGGGAGGTGACACAAGAAGATGGGCCCAGCAGCTTGTTCTATACAGCTGAGGAGCATCCTACTCGGGAAGACACAGACTACAGCCTCCCCGAAGATCTAAGCAAACCGCGGGTTCCTGTCCAAGGCCTGGCATTTACAACTGATCGGATGGCCAAGATGTTTCAGAAGCAACACCTTCCTCCCGATCAGTCTCAAAAGCGCAAAGAAGCTTTCCAGAAGATGTGGTATTCTGCAGATCTGGATAAGGAAATGAGACGTGTCTCTCAACATCCAGGGTTGGGCTTCACCCTGGAGGAATATTATTATAGTGGGCGGTACGAGGTGGATACTATCTCCGCCTTCTATCCTACTGAAGATAGCCCTCTGAGGGTAACCTTTGATGAGTATCCGGTGGAAGCCGAATATCTTGAACTGGCTCGGTCTGGGAATCAAGAAGTAGAAACCTCGGCCCCTTGCCGATGCTGGGAGTAGGTTCATCCTGAAGAAGTGGCCCTTCAAGCCGAATTTGATACGGCTAGCAGCAGCGAAGCCGAAGACATTCAAGAGGCCGGAGTTTCTCCCTCCATAGGGGTCCTACTAATGTCGACTTCAACACCCTTTCCGCCAATCAGGGAAGCCTTGGTCAACTCCAATCGAGGGGAGCCAGCTACCAGGAAAGAAAAAGCCACTTCTGCGGAAGACACAACTGTCCCAGAAGGCGAGACTTCCTCAACTTCTGCTGTAAAATCAGCATGCTGTCCGAGCCTGGCAGTAAATAGTTACCAGCCCGTCGTGGCTGCAATCTCATCTGCAAATACTAAAGCTGCTCTCTCACCTTTGGGAGCTGCAACGACAATGGATTTATTAATAGAACAATCCACCCAGCCGCTAGCACAAGAAACAAAGAAACCTCAAGAAGCTCTGGTAGTGTCGGACGAGGAAGTCGAAGTACTCGACCCTCAAGATGGTATTCCAGACTTCGTTGACCTCCAACCGGCACCTCCGGAAATAGAAGACGGTGGCCAGGTCACAGTCGATGAACTGATGGAAGTCAACCTGGGAAATGAGAAGGACCCTAGGCCCACCTTCCTTAGTGCCCAACTGTCCCCAGGAGAGCGGGAGCTGTACATCCAGCTGCTGCTAGAATACCGGGATTGCTTCGCTTGGACTTACAAAGAGATGCCAAGTCTAAGCCCCGCTGTCTCGCAACATGAGTTGGCAATCAGCCCTGAGGCCGAGCCGGTGAAGCAACCACCACGGCGCATGAGGCCGGAGCTCATCACCCAAATTTGTGCTGAAGTCGACAAGCTCATTGACGTGGGATTTGTTGAAGAAAACCAGTACACTACGTGGCTGGCGAATATCATCCCCGTTAAAAAGAAGAATGGACAGATCCAGATATGTGTCAACTTTCGGGATCTAAATAAAGCCTGCCCCAAGGATGACTTTCCGGTGCCAATAACCGAGGTCATGATTGATGCTACAACCGGCCATGAGGCCCTATCATTCATGGATGGATCATCCTACTACAATCAGATTTGGATTGCGGAGCGTGACCGAGTCCATACTGCTTTCTGAACCCCTAAAGGCATTTATCATTACAAGAGAATGCCGTTCGGACTGAAGAATGCTGGCGCAACCTATCAGCGCGCGATGACCAAAATCTTTGACGAGCTGCTCTACCACAAGGTCGAATGCTACATAGATGACCTGGTGATTAAAACCAAAAGAAAAGAAGATCATCTGCAAGACCTCCGGATTATTTTTCAGAGGCTGAGGCAGCATGAGCTGAAGATGAACCCTATGAAATGTGTGTTCGGAGTGTCGAGCGGAAAATTCTTAGGCTTCATCGTTCGATATCGGGGAATCGAGATAGACCGCGTAAAGATCAAGGCAATTCAGGAGTTACCTCCGCCAAGGAACATCTCCGAGCTGAGATCACTATAGGGCCGCTTAGCTTATATCCGGCGGTTCATTTCCAATTTGTCAGGGCGATGCCAGCCCTTCCACAGGCTAATGATGAAAGATGTCCCCTTTTATTGGGATGAAGATTGCCAGGCAGCCTTTGACAAGCTAAAAGACTACCTGAAAACTCCTCCAGTGCTGGGCGCACCAGTGCAAGGACGACCATTGATACTGTATATAGCAACTACACATAATTCTCTGGGGGCAATGCTGGCCCAGAATAATGAAGAAGGGAAAGAGCAAGCCCTCTATTACCTCAGTCGGAGACTGGTCAGAACTGAAGAGAAATATACTTATATCGAGAAGATCTGTCTGGCGCTGGTCTTCACAGTTAAGAAGCTCCGACACTATATGTTGTCGCATGAAATCAGCTTGGTGTCCAAAGAGGATCCCTGAACTATATCATGTCTCAACCGGCACTCAAAGGCCGCTTGGGCAAATGGGCGGTAATCCTTATGGAGTTTGATATCTCCTACGTGCTGTGCAAGGCCGTCAAGGGCCAAGCTATTGCAGACTTCTTCACTGAGCACCCAGTGCCCGGGGATTGCCCGTTGGAGCCGGAGCTTCCTGAAGATGAAACCCTAGAAGCCGTGCAAGTACAGCCCTCTCTATGGCAGCTATACTTTGATGGCGCTTCCAGAATTGACACCTCTGCCATTGGATCATCCAGGGTCAGAGCAAGAGCAGGCATAGTCTTGAAATCCCCAGAAGGAGAAGTGGTGCATACATCCTGTTTCATAAATAAACAATGCACCAACAATGAAGCGGAATATGAAGCCCTGATAATCGGGTTGCAAATTGCCCTGTCCATGGGAATTCAGATGCTAGAAGCATTCGGAGACTCCATGCTAGTTATAAAACAGCTGGAAGGAGAGTTCGATGTGCGAAAGCAAGAGCTCCTCCCCTATCACCAGTTGGCAACTCGCCTGATGTCAAGATTTTACTTCATCAGCATCAAGCACATCAATCGAGGCCGAATGCTCAGGCAGACGCCCTCGCTAAGCTGGCCAGTTCATTGGCGATCTCGCCAGACACAAGCCTGAATATAACAGTGATCAACCGCCGACAAGTCCCCAACGTAACAGAGGTCCTGGCCGACGAACAAGAGATGGAAGTAGCAGTCATCGAAGGGGTTCAGCAGCCCGACTGGCGAGAGCATCTCCTACGCTGGTTTCAACACCAGCAACTTCCAAAAGAAAAGGAACAAAGAATGAAGCTCCTAAGGGTCAAGGATTCTTACGAGATGAGAAGCGGGACCCTGTTCCGAATTATGGCAGATGCCCGAAGGAGAGTCCTACTCCGTTGCTTGTCTTCAGCAGAAGCGGGACAGGTGATGCAGGAGGTCCATGGAGGATCAGCTGGAGCACACCAGGCTGGCCCGAAGATGAAAATTGAGATAAAGAAACTGGGTTACTATTGGCCCACTATATTTGACGATTGCTGCAGGTTTGCCAAAGCTTGTCAGAAGTGTCAAGAACACGCTAATATGGCAAGGAGACCTCCAGTGCCATTGCATCCCACCCTACCAAGCTGGCCGTTTGCTCAGTGGGGCACGGACGTAGTAGGGCCGCTACCAGCATCTTCATCAAGGTGCAGATACATCTTAGCAGCTACAGACTACTTCTCCAGATGGGCGGAGGCAATAGCACTAAGAGATGTGATGGGAGAACTAGTTGCAAGGTTCTTCCGGCAGAATGTAATATTTCGATTTGGGATCCCCAGCCGAATCATCTCTGATAATGGCAGTCATTTTAGGAACCAGAAGGTTTATCGGCTAGCCGACAAATACAAAATCGACTGGAGGACATCGTCCCCCTACAACCCTCAGGCCAATGGACTCGCAGAAGCTTTTAACAAGACCTTATGCACACTGCTGGCAAAGACTGTCAAGTCTAATAAAAAAGATTGGGAAGAAAGGATGTACGAAGCACTTTGGGCCTATCGTACTGTCTACAAGACCCCAACCGGCTGTTCACCTTTCTCCCTCATCTATGGGTCGGAAGCTGTAGTGCCCATTGAACTTGAAGTTCCTTCATTGCGAGTTGCCATCCAGCACAGACTAGTCAGTGGTGAGCAGACCAATGCAGAAAGAATATTGGAGGAGCTCGCTGAGCTCGAAGGAAAACGCCTCCGGGCACAGCAAAACATCCAACTCTACCAAGCTCGCATGGCCCGTGCTTTTGACAAGCTAGTCAAGGGTCGAGAATTCAAGAAAGGAGACCTGGTAATGGTCAAAAGAAAAGAAGTGATGGCCTCCAACCCCAAAGGGAAGCTGGTCGAAAACTGGGTCGGGCCGTATATCGTCCGCCGAGTATATGAAGGGGGTGCCTACGTCCTTGTAGATCACAAAGGAGTCATTCAGTTCTCTCCCCTCAACGGAAAACACATTAAGCTGTATCATGCAGCGCAACCGATATGTCCCGAGTGATCGGTCGGAGCTAACTTTTCCCCTTGGTTTAGTGACACTCCGCCCTAACCGAGCTACCTTTTCCTTGGTTTAGTGGCACTCCGTTCTAACCGAGCTACCTTTTCCTTGGTTTAGTGGCACTCCGCCCTAACCGAGCTACCCTCCTCCTTGGTTTAGTGGCACTCCGCCCTAACCGAGCTACTCTTCTCCTTGGTTTAGTGGCACTCCGCCCTAACCGAGCTACCTTTTCCTTGGTTTAGTGGCACTTCGCCCTAACCGAGCTACTCTTCTCCTTGGTTTAGTGGCACTCCACCCTAACTGAGCTACCTTTTCCTTGGTTTAGTGGCACTCCGCCCTAACCGAGCTACTCTTCTCCTTGATTTAGTGGCACTCCGCCCTAACCAAGCTACTCTTCTCCTTGGTTTAGTGGCACTCCGCCTTAACCGAGCTACCTTTTCCTTAGTTTAGTGGCACTCCGCCCTAACCGAGCTACCTTTTCCTTGGTTTAGTGGCACTCCGCCCTAACCGAGCTACTCTTCTCCTTGGTTTAGTGGAACTCTGCCCTAACCGAGCTACTCTTCTCCTTGGTTTAGTGGCACTCCGCCCTAACCGAGCTACCTTTTCCTTGGTTTAGTGGCACTCCGCCCTAATCGAGCTACTCTTCTCCTTGGTTTAGTGGCACTCCGCCCTAACCGAGCTACTCTTCTCCTTGGTTTAGTGGCACTCCGCCCTGACCGAGCTACCTTCTCCTTGGTTTAGTGGCACTCCGCCCTAACCGAGCTACCTTTTCCTTGGTTTAGTGGCACTTCGCCCTAACCAAGCTACCCTTTCCTGGGTTTAGTGGCACTCCGCCCTAACCGAGCTACTCTTCTCCCTGGTTTAGTGGCACTCCGCCCTAACCAAGCTACCCTCCCCTTGGTTTAGTGGCACTTCGCCCTAACCAAGCTACCTTCCGTGGTTTAGTGGCACTCCACCCTAAACAAGCTACTCTTCTCTTGGTTTAGTGGCACTCCGCCCTAACTGAGCTACCCTTCTCCTTGGTTTAGTGGCACTCCACCCTAGCCGAGCTGCCTTTCCTTAGTCCAGTGGCATTCCGCCCTGACCTAGCTACCCTTCCCTTTGGTCCAGTGGCATTCCACCCTGATCAAGCTACCCTCTCCTTGGTCTAGTGGCATTCCGCCCTGATTGAGCTTCCAAAAGAATACGCCACACCGCCATTACGAGCCTTACGTTCGGATTGGCACAAAAGCCCTTCCTTGCGTTAGCATTATCTTCCCGCTAACGAATAAACCCGAGTCGGCTAAAGGCTTTGTGTTCTAGTTGGCATTCTCACATTGTTACCACTACGGGCCATCTACTGTCGACCAGGAGTCGAACATCACACTTCGACCTGCCACCCTATACATATCAAAAAAAAAAGAAAGAAAAGAAAATGGGGTTAAAAATAGAGATACCCCGCCAGACTTGCTCCTATATTAGGACAAGTGCAAAAATGGCTATAACCCAGCTGTGGCGAAAACCCGAAGGGGCGCTGCAGGCAAAATCGGGTACCCCGCCGCGTGAAAACCCGAAAGGGCGCGCGGGCAAAAGTAAGAGGGGGCTGGCTCCGGTGAAAACCCGAAAGGGCGCTTGAGTCAGTAAAGTGGTAATTTCCAAATTCCTCTCCTATTCTCCACCCAATGAAACTCCGAAAGGGACAATCATCAAAGTCCCACCGGAGATCCTTTAACAAACCCACATTCGACCCTCATCATCATCGGCGAGATCGGTCGATCTCTACCCCTTAACTTGGACCTTACGTCCCTGTTGATAATCCCATCTTTGCTTTGGCATGTGACCCATGTTGATGAATAAACCCATGGTCGACTCTCGTCATCATCGGCAAGATCGGTCGATCTCCACCCCTAGATTTGGACCTTCCGTCCTTGCTAATAAACCCACCTTTGCCTCGGCATGTGGCCCATGCCAATGAATAAACCCACGTTCGACCCTCGTCATCATCGGCGAGACCGGTCGATCTTTACCCTTAGCTCGGATCTTACATCCTTGTTAATAGACCGTATCCTTTGCTTCAACATCTAACCAGTGTCGACAGACCGAAGCAGGGTCCAATCCTTGTCATCATCGACAAGGCCAGTCAATATTTTTGAGGTCTAGTTCTTCTACATCCCGAATTCAAAAAAAAGAAAGAAAAGAAAATGGGGTTAAAAATAGAGATACCCCGCCAGACTTGCTCCCATATCAGGACAAGTGCAAAAATGGCTATAACCCAGCTGTGGCGAAAACCCGAAAGGGCGTCGCAGGCAAAAATTGGGTACCTCGCCGCGTGAAAACCCGAAAGGGCGCGCGGGCAAAAGTAAGAGGGGGCTGGCTTCGGTGAAAACCCGAAAGGGCGCTTAGGTCAGTAATGTGAATAAAAAATTGAATGATGAATAGTGATGATTCATTCTCTGTCCGAAAGACCCCTTACGAGGTCGACGGGGAATTTTCATCCGATATCCCGCCTATATACATCTATTGTCTACCCTTTTCGACCCTTGTCACCATCGACAAGATCGGTCGCTACCCTATCCAGTTTTTGTCACCATCGGCAAGACCGTCTACCCTCTTCGACCCTTGTCACCATCGGCAAGATCGGTCGCTACCCTACCCAGTTTTTGTCACCATCGGCAAGGCCGTCTACCCTTTTCGACCCTTGTCACCATCGGTAAGATCGGTCGCTACCCTATCTGATTTTTGTCACCATCGGTAAGACCGTCTACCCTTTTCGACCCTTGTCACCATCGGCAAGATCGGTCGCTACCCTATCTGGTTTTTGTCACCATCGGCAAGACCGTCTACCCTTTTCGACCCTTGTCACCATCGGCAAGATCGGTTGCTACCCTATCCGGTT
This sequence comes from Amorphophallus konjac, assembly GCA_022559845.1. Lineage (NCBI taxonomy): Eukaryota > Viridiplantae > Streptophyta > Magnoliopsida > Alismatales > Araceae > Amorphophallus > Amorphophallus konjac. The sequence goes on from CM040118.1 coordinate 209,755,408, forward strand.
TTGTCACCATCGGCAAGACCGTCTACCCTTTTCAACCCTTGTCACCATCGTCAAGATCGGTCGCTACCCTATCCGGTTTTTGTCACCATCGGCAAGACCGTCTACCCTTTTCGACCCTTGTCACCATCGGCAAGATCGGTTGCTACCCTATCCGGTTTTTGTCACCATCGGCAAGACCGTCTACCCTTTTCGACCCTTGTCACTATCGGCAAGATCGGTCGCTACCCTAGTCCGGTCTTTGTCACCATCGGCGAGACCGCCTACCCTTTTTTGACCCTTGTCATCATCGACAGGATCGGTCGCTACCCATTCTCGGTTCTGGCCATCCCCGGAAGGGCCGTTTACCCGTCAGTTTTGATATACCCTCTTGAGTCCCTCGGACTCTCGACTGGCATAGGCCGTTGTTAGTCTCGAGAAAAGTCACGGCGCGATGGAGCGAACACCTCACCCCTTTGCTAAAGGCGTGAGCGCTCTCCTGCCCTAGTGACTCATACACTCGGATTAGAAACAATGAGCGAATGGAAGAGAAAAGAATAATGACAAGATGGAGTCTTCATTCAAAAAGCACGATGGAGATTTTCCACTACTGTGAAGTAAAAGGTACATGTTACACGGGCCATCCCCCGGAGTACATGAAGTGCGTCAAAAAGGGAGCAAATAAAGAGAAAAAAAGACTACGGCAGAGGGCGTCAAAAGATGTCCTCCAGCACAGGAATACCTAGGGAAGGATGGCGGGTCAGTTCTTGCAATCGGAACTCGGTGGCCTCCAGCTCAAATAGCTTCTCCTCGAGGGAAGCAGCTTGTCCCTCGGCCATCTCTGCATCCTCCACCCTCTGGACTCCCAGACGGTCTACTTCTTCAAGTTCTGCCTCTACCCTTGAAAGTTCGGCCTGTAATGCCACCATCCGGGCCGTAAAAAAGCTTCGGCGCTGTAAAGAGGCATTGGCTTCATCCCTCATCCTCGCCGCAGTCTCTTGCAGAGAAATAAGAGCTGCTCGGCTTTCAGCCAGCTCCAATGATATGGCCGCCAACTGGTCAGCTGCTCCCCGGCCTAGAAATTCCCTCCTGTTTACATACTTCAGGAGCAAGATCACCCGTGGAGTCCAGTCGTCCATGGGGCAACCAAAAACCAACAGCGATCGGGAAAGATGCTCTATCAAGCCCCTCAGCTGAACATAAGTTAAATGAAAATGGCGCCGGACTAACATCCGTGCCGAATTAAGGGCCCTTCAGAGCTCCTGTCAACCGAAGAAGAGATCCGTCCAGATGAAGTTCATCCGTGGGTCTTGCTGCACTCGTGCCTTGCTCACAACACCCACGTCTGGGGGGCATTTGTTAGCACCCTAAATATGATCGTCGGCGACCAAGCCATAAGGACGAATGACCCGGCCCACCGAAGCGCGGGAGCCGATAAAGATCAACACATCGAGGATTTCTCAAGCCGCCAGAGCCTCGAGTCACTCCATATGGACACGGGGACTTCACCTCAGGGGAGCCGAGACAAACTCACAACCAACCGGCAGTGCGACCAAGCATGCCCAATGAATCGGCATCGACTTTGTCGTGCTGCATCCACTACACCCGTTGTCCGATCAAGGACGATGGTCTATTCGGTGGTCCCCCACCACATGAAAAGGCTCTCCTGAAGACAAAGGAGTTCCCCCCTGGCTTTCCAAAATGGAAGACCGAAAGCTCTGTCGGCGGAAGATCCTGATCGCCCGGCATGGGCACGGCTTCCCGCCAAGATGGGCCTATTAGTGGCCGAATGATCGCCCAGCGCAGGCGGAACTATCTCTGGTGTTATCCAACCCCCTAGAGAGCTCTGGGTCCGAGCCAGGCAGGACCAACAGCATGGATTTTAGAGCCGAAGGCCGTGTCGGCGGAAAGCCCGTACGATCAAATCAAAGCTATCTGGAGTCTCAGGAACGGCCTTACGTCGACCTGGGAGCTTCGACAAGACATCCCGCCAAGGTTTCGAGGGGCATTGGCGAGATAATGTTCACGGTGACTCCCGGAATCATCCCCAGACTCATCGACTGGCTCGAAGGTCGTAAAGAGCACTAGCCCGGTGCGCCCTTAACCCGGCACGCCCCCCCTACCTTCAGCGATTAACCCGGCGCGCCCCCCTACCTTTAGCGCTTATGCCGGCGCGCCCCCTTATCTTCGGCTCTTATCCCGGCGCGCAAGTCACTCTATCGGATGGCGTCTTAAACCGGTGCGATGAATTGATGAAGATTCCTCCCGGTGCACAAAAGCCCACGCCGGATGAAGAGCCTCCAACCTGCTATATAAATGGGTGAAGTTCGATCAGAAAAAGAATAACGAAGAGAACGAAGAAAAAGAGGATACATAGAGAAGGGGAGAGAGATCGACTGAGAAAAAAGAGAAGAGCGGAGGGAGAGAAAGGCTTCTCGAGAGTTTTTTTCTACTAAGCAGAGAGAGAAGGGTTCCTTCGGAGGAGCTTCCGCCGGTCGTCTTCCTCCTCTACGATACCCTGTTATCGGAACAGGTGGGCGTCGGTGCTGATCCTTTTCCTGCTTTCCGCAGATTTCTCTTCTGAGTCTTCCACCCATCGAATGTAAGCGAGGGGGGGAGGAGCGACGATGATATGAGTCGATTCTCCTCCCCCTTCTATGTGATTTTCTCTTTTGTTCTTTCCCTATTGTTGTGCTTTGCACATCCTCTGCCTCCGCTATCAGCGAACGGCGACTGAGCAATGGTGCTGGTGTCATGCTCTCACGATGTAAATGCTGAATCATCCTCGTTTCTGGGATGTTAATATATATATGTTGAACGCTTGGATTAACAGGTCGGATGAATGATCCTCAGCTTCCCCCCTTTCTATCTACGCCAACGCCCGTGTCTGGGTTCTTCTCGGCATAGTTGTAATTCCAGTTTTCCCGAGGTCTGCATCATGCCCTGAATCATCGTGGGCTATATAAACACCCCTCCCCGGGGGCTTTTCCTTCGATCATTTTTATGTTTGATTCAAGGGTTTTCGCACCTCCTTCTCTCCTCGGATGGAGCCGTGCTTCTGCGCATGTGTCTCTCCGCCATGTATAGGGTCCATCCCCTGGACGTTGCTTTCCAATTGTTCGAGCATATGCCCCTGCAACGAGCCCGTCTCGTTTATGCATTTACTGCATCTGTGCATCACGATCATCCAAACTATTCCGAGGTTTCTCGTCGTTTCGATCACCCGGGGAGGGGGACATCCCCCTGCTGCTTCTTGAAGTTGTTGGGCGACCGGGGGGCTCTATCTCTCGATGGTAGGCACTTCCTCGAAGCCATTGCAGACAATGATAGGGGTCCTGGTTCAATGAACTCAGCCCCAACAAATTAAGACCCGATCGAGACCGGGGGGATGTGTGCTCCTTGTAGGCTAGCCCTCGGAGTCCCATTCTCCCAATGGTCAGTTCCTCTAAGGGATAAGTCATACACTGTGGGTCAGTTCCTCTAAGGGATAAGTCATACACTGTGGGCCAGTTGGTCAGTTGGTCGATCGACCCGCGAAAGAAAGAAAAAGGTCGTGAACAGCACCCTATGCTCAGCACCTAGTGAGCACAGATCTCTTAAAGGTAAATCTCTTTATGGACGGGTTACGTCCCATTTTTATCCAGCAACTTGGCCCACAGAACATTCAGACCTATGCAGAGATGGTCCAATAGGCACACAAATGTGAACGGACCTTGGAGAAGGTCGATAAACTTAAGAGTAAAGTGGAGGAGCCAAGCCGAAGGTCTGATCGGCGAGGTAAGAAGCCGAAAAAATTCAGCATTACCTATAATTCTCGGGGTAGCAAGAAGAGATCTCGGAGTGGGAACGGGAGGGATGAACGCCAGAACAAGAAGGTCAAGGAAGAGGAAGATAAGCAAGTCATGGCGACTTGCTCATTTTGTGATAAATTTGGTCATGCGGCCGAAGAATGTTGGAAGAGGTTAGGCGCATGCCTACATTGTGGGAGTCAGGAGCACCGTATGCCTGACGATCCTTTGATGAAAGAACAGCCACCCACGAGGAATAATTGTCACGTCCCGAGATTTATGTACAGCGGAAGATATTCGGAGAAACGTGAACAGTCAGCTAGTACGCCTCGAGCAAGCAATATAATCAGAGCGCAAGACAATCACATGAGAGTAATTGCACAATACAATTCACTAAAAACCTTCAATTTTATTTATTCATAAAATAATTCCCAGAGTACAATAAGATCTTTTAACTCTCCTTCTAGACTCAAGAAAAATAATGATTACATCATGACTCGACTAGACTTTTGATAACTATGGCTTCTCTCGAGTCACGTATCCTTCAATCGCTCTCGGATCCATCACTGGAGTAATCTGAATCCGTCCCACTAGAATTTCTTGAAAAAAATTGAAAAGTAGGGTAATGAGCACACTTGCCCAGTAGGTATCTTCGTATCAACGTGATTTGTAATATTAAAGTAGTTAATATTTTAGCTCTAAAGAATAAGATAAATCATGTAATACGATGAATCATGCGAATAAAGTCAAAGTAACAAGATAGCTTGAGAATATGATTGAGCAAGTATGATCAAGCAAGAATATAATTATGGCCTTTCATGAACAAGAATGTAACAAGAAAGTCATGTAACAAGCAAGAATGTACTCTTCACTTAGTAACAAGTACTTCGTGAATCCATGTGGATATTCATCCATGTTCCGTGATTTTTCACTTATTTATAAAGAAAGTACTCCTAGAGCAATGCAACGCCAATAGCATCATACCCCATGGTTTATATAGTATGTTTCCGACAATCAGCCGAGGGGACTAGCATAGAGCCCTTGAACACAATCAGTGCTCAAACTGTATCTTCAAGTATAAATCAAGCTACTTCCACGTTTATAACAATAATATGACCAAGAACGTACAATTTCAACTATAGTTCCATGATAAGGTAACCAAGAATAAGAATGCTTCTAAGGAGAATAAGAGATTTCAATAAATGCATTTAACAATTAGGTTATGCCATGAAAATAAATCGGCAGCATAACGGTACATTCTTTAACTCTCTAACTTACTTAGATATCTTTGGAATAACATGACAGGTTCTAGATAATCAATTTGGACAATCTAGGAACATAGGAAAGTCAACCCTTGAGTCAAACCCCGGGATAATCAAATCCAGGATGCTAGCGGTCATTTACTGGACCGTCTCTTGTCCCTGGCGGTCAAGTACAAGACCGTTAATGAAGACATTTCGATATTTTGAAAACATGACATCTGGAGTCTTTAGCGGTCAAATGTAGTACCGTTTAGGATCCGTTAGCGGTCAAATGTAAGGCCGCTAGCAGTTGATGCGGGATGGGACACGGACACGACAAGCTCGCGATCGTCCCTTAACGAGGGAAGCGTCGGACGTGCGCGGTTGAGAAACCGGCAAGAGCTAGGGTGGTCGGCTCTCTCTTTCGTGCCCGGATCGGGTCACGGGACGGTAACGCTCTCTCTCGCAGCAGCGGTGATATAAATAGAAAGCGAGCTAATTACCCTATCATGCTCTCTAGCAGCGGCATAAACAAGCATATATGAAATTAAACAAAATGCCAAGTAAGGGAGCGAAGGCGATACCTCCACGCGCTCGGCGTGGGGAAGACGGACCCGACCGAAAACTCGTATTCCCGGGAAACTTAACACACAATAATTACAGCAATGGGAACATACCCACTCCACGCAGGGAGGTAAAGGGCTATACAAATGGGCCCGGGAGGACCGAATTCGGGTTGACGGGCAGCTTCGTGTGTTGATTCGGCTACACGCGTGTTCACGACCGTGGGGCCCACGTGCTGTCCGGAGGGGCCGTGTAGGACCCGGTGGTACCGCTGTAGTGGAGACACTTGGAGAATCGCTCCCCGGGCTGGCGGCACGCTGGTTCACCGACCGGAGGCCGGGCGGCTCCGTTCGGCACCCGTCGGAAAAACCGATCGGAAATCTGCCGGTTTTGTATTTCAGCGTGCGCTCCGGCGAGAACGGACGCTGCGATCAGCACCGGTGTCGGAATACGACGGGATCAGAGCCGTTGGAAAGCTGCTTCAAAGTACTAAAATCTAGTGGCCTTCAAAAAAATTCACCAGAGTTGTACTTTGTGTTGGCGAATTTTATATGCTGTTGTTGTACAGTAACCGAAGACTCAGATCTGCAGAGAACTTTCCTATTGATTGCCTTTGACCGTGAAGTAGATGTCCGAATTTGAGGATGTGTTCTTCAACAAGGTTGTAGGAAATCGAACAAGGAAACCAGGACTATTTTTTGATCTGGATTTGGAGGTGGTGGTGATTTGTTCTGATTTTGGAAGTGGAGGGTGGTCGGATCTGGGATCTGACTAAAAACACTGTATTAGAGGAAGAACACGAATTTCTAAAAATAGATAGAAGGCTGATAAACAATTAAGAAAATTTTTGGAGGTAGGGGGTGATGGACAGAACTCCCAATAAAATTGGGAGAGTTTGAACAAATCAAAAAGATGGTCGGAGGGGGAGAACTCAGAGGTTCTATCACTGTAAATAGAAACCTGGCAGATCTGGGATGACAGATTGAATGAAAATGTAAAAATAGTAAACGAGGGAATTATGGTGTGAAAATTTAGGTGGATCTTGAGATGCAAGGGCTGAAAACATCATAAAAACTTCAGATCAATCCAAGCTCGTGGCTGAGACAGACAATTCGTGGAAGCTGCTGTGGTCAGATGAAGATAGAACTGCAGAGGCGGCTCGATGGCGGCACGAACGGCGGCGGCGGCGGCACAGACGATCACCGGAGGTTGAGAGGAGATGATAGAAGGTAGAATCACTCTAGAACTTGAGGTTGGAGGAGAGGAACCAGAGGGAGAGGGGCTGGGGGCGCAATATGCTCCTTGCTTACACATAAAAATTCTGATTTTTCATTGAATTTCACATGAAAATACAAGCTTATATATGGTTTACATCAAATGCAATGTGGACCCTTAGATATAGGGAAGGGGATTGAAGGGCTAGGATTGCATGCCACAAACACAAAAAAAAGAATATAATATGCAAGGGGGGGTGCGCCCTATTGACCAAGGGGTAGAAGTTGAATGGGTGGTTGAATGGTAGGTGGCCTACCTTGGACAAAATGGGCCACTTGTCTACCCATGTGGCATATGACTAGTCCAACCTTCTAGATGTCCACCGAGGATGGTTGACTAGCCCCACAAGATGACATGGACCAATGGGAAAGGGCTGAGGGCCCCCTTGCTGGTCCTACTGACAAATTACATAGAAACCCACACAATCTACGGGAGTGACGCATTGGCCGATAAAGCCGTACAATTGCGCATATACTTTGCCGTGGATATAAAAATAAACTAAAGGATATAAATGCAATATGAAAAGGTATTGGCTCGGTGTCGATTCCCATCAGCAGTCTTTGAAGGTCAACCAGAAGGCCGCTAATAATCAAGAATATAAAACATCGGTATAAGTGCCTTCTAGACAATTGGGCTTTAATGGTACAACCAACTCGGCGTCCTAGTGGGAATCCCAGGCTCGCGGAGAATTACGGAGGCCTTGAAATAAGATTTCCTAGTCTATTGGAAAGAATATCCAAAAGAGAGGTCATCATGTCCAAGACTGTATTCCTAATGTGCAAAATGTAACTAATGACAACATACCGGAATATGTGCCATGTACTTATGAAAATGACTCTTAGATAAGAAAGAGAATCATGTAAAACCATGTTAAAACAGTGACCATAAATCATCTATCATTTGAAACATGTATTTATTTCAAAATATATGAATTTGCACACAAATTAACATAAGTTAAAATAATGTCAAACGCGCATAAAAACATGAAATCCATTATGATAAATAATGTAATCACTAGAATTCTAGAGTGAGAGGCTCTGGTTCGGTTTTTTCTCCCGCCTGTTTTCCTCTTGGCGAATTTCCCCCCTGCCGGCCATGGCCGGCGCGATGGGGATCCCTTCGGCTATGCTGGGGGCCTCATCTGATCCATCAGGGGATGGATCCTCCTCTACCGGTGATTCTTCCCGTCGAACCTATGCTCAAGTCATCATGGAGAAGCAAAGGTCTCCTTCCTTTTCTATACCGATAAAGGAGCCTTCATTCACAGATCAAGGAGAACCGGTTGTAAATTTTTCCAAGGCTGACATACAAGCATCTATACAGTTTTTGTCATTCGCAATAGTTGCAAAGTGTTCATACGGTAGGCCTTCCTTTGCAGAAATTAAGTCCTGTATGGTGCAGCGATTAGCTATTTCTAACAGTTTTATCATTAGCAAGTTAAATCCCCGACATCTTCTCCTAAGATTTGACAGAGAAGAGGATTTTCTGAAACTTCTTCTGCAGAAAAACTTGTATATAAAAGGTTTTCTATTTCGATTTTTCCGGTGGACTTCAGATTTTAGTTTTGAAGCTGATCCGCCGACCGTTCTGGTTTGGATCGGATTTCCTGCTCTCCCGGCTAATCTTTATCAAGAAGATTGCTTGCGTTCCATAGCTGGAAATTTTGGTTTAGTTCTGCGAATTCATGAGAGATCCTTAGCTTTGACGGACACTTCAGAGGCTCTTGTTTGTATAGAGATGGATCTTTCAGCCCCGCGCCAGGAGAGATTGTGGATTGATCTTGATGGGAAAGGCTATTGGCAGTCTGTCAATTTCCTTCGAGCACCAGTTCTCTGTTCCTTTTGCCATAAACTTGGCCATGCAGCTGAAGTTTGCAAGAAGAAGCTTGTGAAGTTAAGTCGACAGCCGACAATCACCAAGAACCTCCGTCAGACATTCAGGCCTCGGCCAACAGAATCCCCTATTTCGGCTGGTAATCAGAACAAGGGGACAAAGGACTCTCATAAATCACCTATAGCAGAGCCACAACATGCTCGACAATTGGTCTCTGAGGAGAATAGATTTGCAGCCTTACAGAATGCTGATGAATTGACTGGAATTGATTCAAACGAATTTTCCCAAGTGAACAAGGAAGATGTTCAGGAACAGGCAGGAAGCAGAAATCAGTCTCTCCTTCAGTTGGAAACCAAGATTCCACCAACAGAACCTCTACAGCCTCGAATACCCGCAGAAGGGTGTGTTACTAATCTTGATGAAGATAAGCTATTTCCCTCTGATGGAGAGGTTCAGCAAGTGGAAGTTCTCTTATGCCAGAAGGATATTTTAAAACCTGAATGCATCAAGCCTTTTTTGGTTGAAGTAAAGGAAGACATTGAAGAACCAGAAACCTATTGTTCTCCTGGGACTGAGTCCTCTCCTATACCAAAAAATATAGAGTCTAAAAGGAAAGGGGATGAGGAAAGGCAAGATTTTTAGAAGTTATCAGAAGTTGGATTTTCTGTTGCAGAGAAGGCCAATAGAGATAACTCCCTTATGCAAATAGTTGAAATAGGGAGGGGAACTCATGCTGAACGAGTCCCTTCAAAAAAGGGGATAATCACACGATCTAGAGCTAGATCGGTAGAAGCTCAACAACAGGACTTTTAATGATAAACACAACCCTTATTTGGAACATCAGAGGAGTAGGGAATCAAGGTTCCCGGAGATGTTTAAAGAAGCTAATTCAAATTCACAAAGTTGACTTAGTTGCTATTAGTGAGCCAATGTTGGATGCTACGAAAGCCATGAAGCTTGGAAGGTTTGTAAAATTGGAAAAATTTGTTGTTAACTCCCCAAATGATTCAAAAATCTGGGTGTTTTGGCATGACAGTTTTAAGCTGGATATTCTCGGTTCATCTGCTCAACATATAACTTTGGGAATTAAAGAGGGTGATAGATATTCTAGTCTTTATTCCTTTGTGTATGCTTCTTGTGATCCCCACCTTCGAATTGAGTTGTTCAATGAATTAGCTAACTCTACTGGTACAGTTTCAATCCCTTGGATAGTAGGAGGGGATTTTAACTGTGTTATGAAGCCTTCGGAAAAGATGGGTGGAATCACTCCCCCGTTGGCCACTATGGCTGAATTCAATGCTTTTGCATGCTCGGCAGGGCTTATGGATGCAGGCTACTCAAGTGAACCTATGACTTGGAATAACAACCGTACAGGAGCGGCTAACATTAAAGCTAGACTGGACAGGATCCTCATTAACACTGAGTGCCAAAATGGTTTTCCTCAGCTGGTTGTGAAGCATTTGGCCAGAGGCCCCTCTGACCACACCCCGATGTTACTTTCATCATCTAACACCTCTCATGGGCCTTCCAGGTTTATTTTCCAAAAGATGTGGTGTACTCATAATTCTTTCCACCAAGTAGTTGCTGAAGCTTGGAATCAATGTACAGTTCAACATCCAAATGCTATGGTTAGATTATCTGCCAAGTTAAAGGCTGTGAAAATGACCTTAAGCAAATGGAATAAGGAAACCTTTGGAGATGTGACCAAGAATGCCAGATTAGCAGAATTAGAAGTGGATCAGAAACAAAGAGAATTTGATCAAATCCCTTCAACTGAAAATAGATGTAATTTGAATGCTGCAGTGGCAAAACTCCATCAGGCATTGCATAGGGAAGAAATATTTTGGCACCAAAAATCCCGTACAGATTGGATAGAAAGTGGGGATAGAAACACTGCATATTATCATTCACTTGCTCAACACAATCGTAGAAGAGGCTTTATCAGAAGGTTAAAATTGGATGAATCTGAAAATTGGTGTGAAGACCAAGCAATTCTATGCAGGCAGGCAAAACAATATTTCCAAAAGCTTTTCTCTTCTGAGAACCACATAATGGATTGCTCCATGCTGGATTGCATTCCTCATCTAATTACTAATGAACAGAACAGTTTTCTCTGCTCTACTCCAGGAGGCAATGAGATAAAAGAAGCAGTGTGGTCTCTAAAAGGATCCAGCTCCCCTGGTCCGGATGGGTTTTCAGGAGAGTTTTACAAACATGTATAGGACATTATAGGCCAAGATGTCACTAATGCAGTGCAAAGTTTCTTTCAAGGGTTTCCAATCCCAAGAGGTATGGCGTCCTCAGTTATTTCTTTAGTTCCTAAAGTTCAAGAGCCTAAGTCCTTCAATGAATTCCGGCCAATAAGTCTATGTAATTTTTCCTACAAAATAATCTCTTCAATTATCTCTAAGAGGTTAGCTCCTATCCTGCCAAACATTATTTCGAAGGAACAAGGAGCCTTTGTTCAAGGCCGAAACATCCTGGATAATGTAGCTTTAGCAAGACAACTCATGAAGGACATTGATAGGAGAGTAAGGGGTCACAATGCCATTGTTAAATTGGATATGGCCAAGGCTTATGACAGAATTGAGTGGGATTTTTTATTGGCAGTCCTAAGGAAATTTGGGTTCAATACTAGATTTACTTCCTATATTGGAATGATTCTATCTAACTGTTGGTTTTCAGTCAATTTCAATGGAAATTTGGCAGGATTCTTTAAATCTAGTAGAGGAATCAGACAAGGTGATCCCCTTGCCCCATATCTTTTTATTCTAGCCTCGGAAGTGCTGAGTAGGGGGCTGACAGCTTTATTTCAGTCAGGATCCTTGAGGGGCTATAGTGGGCCTAAAAACATTACTCAAAGATCTCATCTCTTGTATGCGGATGACACACTTATTTTCATGAATGCAAGTAAACAGAACTTAGCAGTTTTTCAGAAATTTATTTCAAGATATGAGAGAAGCTCAGGGCAAAAAATTAATGTTGGAAAGAGCAGCATTATTGTTTCAGACAAAGTCCCCCTTTCGTTTAAGAATTCCATACAACTGCAGACAGGATTTAGAATTGCTTCAACCAGCTTCAGTTATCTTGGCATCCCAGTGAAAAAAGGAAGATACACAGGTCAGGATTTTAAATACATTGTGGACAGAATCCAGCAGAAACTAGAGGGTTGGCAGTCTAAATTGCTCTCACAGGCTGGGAGGGTAATTCTCATAAGTTCAGTACTCCGAAGCATTCCAATATACCTGGCCTCTGCATGTTTCTTCCCTAAGTCAATAATAAATGCCATTGACAGGTTATGTGCAAATTTTTATTGGAAGGGTTCTGACAAATTGAAACGTCGCCACTGGATTTCATGGCAAAATATCCAAAAGCCTAAATTGGAAGGGGGTCTTGGTATTAGAGATCTCAACCTTGTCCAGTTGTCTTTGGCAACCAAAAGTTTGTGGAGAATAATTCAAGGATCATCCCTCTGGTCCCAGTATGCAAGATAAAGGTTTGTTAAAACTAATATTTTTTACTGCACTAGACCTTTCCCTGCTGGTATATCCCAAAGTCTGTTTCAGCAGGCGAAGAAGCTTATTATTAACTACTCCAGGTGGATGATTGGGGATGGAAAGGGAACAGATTTCTGGAAAGATAATTGGACGGGCAGAGGACCTTTAATAAATTCAATACCTTCAAGGAGCTTTTATAACATCCAGAAGCAGCCAAAACAGACTGTTAGAGATGTCCTCCTTGATACAAATCACCCAGCCTGGTCTCTCCTCAGAAATTCTTCACTTTTACCAAAAGTTCAGCTAAGCAACAGTACAGATCATTGTATTTGGGCTGGTACAGTTGGAGGGAATTTCAGTGTTCAATCCTCAAATAATTTGTTGAGACCAAGAGGAGTAATCAGGCAGCCATGCGCCAAGTTATGGCATACTAGCATTGCTCCTAGGGCAGCAAATTTCTTCTGGAAGCTGATTCAAAGAGCAGTCCCAGTTGATGGCAGAATTATAGAGTGTGGAATCTCTTTAGCTTCTAAATGTTGTTGCTGTCTGTCCCCACTTCAGGAGGATTTGGACCACCTTTTCATAACGGGAGATTTAGCAATGGCATTATGGAAGTGGGTCTCCCCCTTGATTAGTGCCAAAATCAATCTCAGTGAACATATTACTATCCGTGGTTGGAACATTTTGGCAGGATCCAAATTGCACTCAGCTTTCAGTTATTCAGGAATGTATGCAGTGAACCTATTAGTATGGGAAATATGGAAGGCTAGATGTTCATCCAGGTTTGAAAATTCTGCCATTAACATAACTAGCATCAAGAGGAAAGTGGTGGCAGGTATCTCCCAAGCAATGGAAAACTTATCTTTTCCAGTCTGTTGTTCGGCAGATCAAATTCAAATTCTGAATCAATTCCAACTATTCCCGAAGAGTATTTCAAGGAGGCCAATAGTAGTTTCATGCAACCTAGCCCCCCTTCAATTCACTCTTCATGTAGATGGAGCTTCCAAAGGTAACCCGGGCATATGTGGAGGTGGAGGTTGTGTCAGAGATTCTGTAGGAAACATGATCATTAGTTTTGCTTTCAACTATGGTTTTGGGAGCAGTATATTAGCAGAAGCAAGGGCCCTTTATGATGGGCTGTCAATAGTAAAAAATGGAGATATTAAAGTGACTGCAGTTTTTTCTGACTGTGCCTTTCTTGTGGAATCCATACAAAGGAATAAAGCTCCTAGCTGGGTGGTTTATCCATGGTGGAATGAAATCCTGAATCTCATTTCCTCAATTGGCTGTTCGGTGAGACATGTTTACAGGGAAGGTAATCAATTGGCCGATGCATTGGCCTCCTTTGCAAGCTTAAGTCACTCTAACTCTATTTTTACTCATGTAAATGAACTCCCCAAAATGGTGAGGGGTGTCTATAGGATGGACAGAGGAGGTTTGCCTTCTCTTCGTTTTAGTAAATAGGTTTCAGAATTCCTGAATTGCCTTGGCGGCTGTACAGTCAGGGGTATGCCCCAAAGAGTTTGTATACTTTTCACAAAAATAATAAAAGTTTAGGCCACAGTATCATCCTGGGGGAGTGAGAACATGTTCCCTTGCTGGGGGGACATGCACTCGACTGGTAGATGATTTTGAGGGCCGGTGTTGATTGAAAAAAAAATAATGTAATCACTAAGTATATAGAACCAGTACTTAAATCAGGCTTAAACTTAGTTAACTAGGCTTAATATATATTAACTATGGTTAATTCTACACTATGGTTCGGGTTACCAATATTACAAAAATCAGAAACATAAAATGGTCAAATACACGACCGTTACTCTCTGGCTAGCGGTCTATCGTACGACCGTTAGATTTCCTTGGCGGGCGAGAGAAAGACCGTTTCTTCCTATGAAAAATCGAGTTCAATGAAAATAATATAAAATACTAATGTAAGATACATCATGCATGGAAATCAACATGTATAAACTTCTGTAATCATGATAGATCGTCTATAGGCCAACTATATGCATAGGTTTGTATGAACAACAAGGAATTCCATTTTTCTCTTCATTAGGCTAAGTATTATGCATGAAGAATAAATTAGATGCATAGTCCTCGTAAAAACATGAAATTCTCAAGATATAATGCTTGAAAATGAATGAAACAAGAGGGCTTTTATTCCTGACATAGAGTTTGAGCCTTTCATGAGATAACCTACCTTTAATAATGCTCATAGACTTTGAATTTCTGATTGGAATCAAGCCCTAGTTCCTGCACTTTCTTGTGCTAAACTAGTAACTTCACGTCCCTCTATCTCCTGATTCCCTTGACCTATGGATGTGGAATTTTGAGGGTAGATAGAAGATATGAAGGGAAACATAAAGTTCTAAAGACACTTTTGCTAAATACCTTGTTTAGGGCACTGATTTCCTTGATCATCTTGGGTCGGATGCACTAATTCCTGAGTTCTTAAGGTAGAATTAGCAACTTGAGAAGACTCTAACTTCCTGTAGGCTTGATCTTCTAGCACGAAAATTAGAGACTAGTTAGTTCTAACTAAAATAAACAATTTCCTAGAAGAAACTTACCACTAATTCATCCTCCTTACCTGAGTTCCATGTGTGCCAAAAGTAAGGGTCGCACAAGCCAAATCTGGAATCTATTTATAGGTTTTAGCTAGGGTTTGAGGATTAGAACGAACTTAGAGTCCCAATTAAACTTTCAATACGATCTACAATCCTTCTAGACTTATATAATTAGCTGATATGGTCGATCCTAGATGATTTGGACATGAAAAATCCAACCTTTTCACGTTTTCCCTCACTCACGGAATCTGCAGGTCGTTAGCGGTCCTTTGGCGACCGTTTTCTTCCGTTAGCTGTCTCGTGATAGACCGTTTTATGCTGTGGGTGCCGAATTTGAAATACTTCAAACTCTTTTATTATTATCCCTAATATTATCCTTTTATTTATATTCCAAGGAGTAATTATCTTCTTTATTCTGTGATTAAGCTTATTCCTAGCTTGTAGAACATGGGCTAAGGTCCAAAATAATCTCTTGGGCCTATTGGGTTTATTATATGGCCTAATACTCTTGGATTAATATAGGGCCTTAAATCTAATTCATTATAATTCAATTAATATCCCATTAAATACTTAGTAATTAATATAATTACATTTTAATCCAAAAAAAATCTTAGAAAATTCTCGGGCGTTACACCCTCCCCCACTTAAAAAGAATTTGTCCCCAAATTCAATACAAGGATTTATGGAGAGTGTACTTACATTCAAATAATTCTGGAAATCTTTTACGTATAGCTTCTTCCGTTTCCCATGTTTCTCCTGCTTTTGTCCATTGGACCTTGACCGCAGGAATAGTTTTATTCCGCAGTTGACGTACTTCTCATTCAATGATCTTGACTGGCTTTTGCTCCTATGTTACGTCCTTTTTAATTTCCAAGTTGTCATAAGTAATGACATGGAATGGATCAGCTACATACTTTTTGAGCATTGAGACGTGAAATACATCATGAACTTCAGATAGTTGAGGGGATAAAGCTATTCTATATGCAACTTCACCAACCCTTTCAAGAATCTCAAAGGGGCCAATGAATCTTGGAGTAAGCTTGTCCCTAATATCAAATCTTCGAATACCCCGACCTGGTGAAACCTTAAGAAATACATGGTCTCCTACTTGAAATTCAAGGTCGCGCCTTCGATTATCAGCATACGATTTCTGCCTATCTTGGGCCATATGAAGTCTTTCCCGAATAAGCTTTATCTTCTCGGTAGTATCCCTAATAATGTCAGGACTGAGAAATTGCCTTTCCCCTACTTCATTCCAGCAAATAGGGGATCGACAGTTTCTTCCATACAGAGCTTCAAATGGTGCCATCTGTATACTAGCTTGGTAGCAATTGTTGTATGAGAATTCCACTAGAGGCAAGTGATCGTGCCAACTTCCTCCAAAGTCAATAGCACATTCCCTAAGCATATCTTTCACCACTTGATTTGTCCTTTCAGTTTGACCATCAGTTTGTGGATGGAATGCAGTGCTAAAATTCAATCGTGTCCCTAAAGAATGTTATAGACCCTTCCAGAATTGTGATCTGAACCGAGGATCTCGGTCGGATATAATGGTGACAGGGACACCATGTTATTTGACAATCTCCTTCATGTATAATGCTGCTAGTACCTCCACAGACCATCGACTCTTGATTGGTAGAAAATGTGCAGATTTAGTCAATCGGTCAATGATTACCCATATACCATCATGTCCTCCTTTTGTCCTAGACAAACCCATGATGAAATCCATCCCTATACTTTCCTACTTCCATTCGGGAACATTCAAGGGTTGTAATTTCCCAGCGGGTTTTAAATGTTCTGCCTTTATCTATTGACAAGTGAGACAGCGGGATACAAATTTTGCTACTTCTCTTTTCATATTGGGCCACCAAAAGTTTATTTTCAAGTCTTGATACATCTTGCTAGTACCAGGGTGAATAGCATACCTTGATTTATGCGCTCCCTCCATGATTAGTTTCTTAGTGTCCACATGATTCGGCACATAAATTCTATCCTAAAATAATAATCGTCCATCATGTGAGATAGAGAATTCCGGTCTTTGATAAATGTTATCCTTGATTTCCATCAATGTAGGATCATTCTCTTGCAATTTGACTATATCCTCAATTAATGTAGGTTGAGATCTTATATTGGCATTTATACATCCATCTTCTTCCCTGTCAATATCAAGATTTAAGTGAGAGAAATCTTTGATAAGACAAGTTATACCTTCTCTGAGGCTTGCTAGTGTTGCCATCAGTCTTCTGCTAAGAGTGTCAGCTACATCATTTGCTTTTCCTGGATGATATTGAATAGTGAAATCAAAGTCCTTGAGATACTCCAACCATCTGCGTTGTCACATGTTCAACTCCTTCTGGGTAAAGAAATATTTCAGACTTTTATGATCTGAAAATATAGTGAATTTCTCTCCATAAAGGTAATGTCGCCAAGTCTTCAATGCGAATATAACTGCAGTTAATTCCAGATCATGCACAGGGTAATTTTCTTTATGACGCTTCAGTTGTCTTGATGAGTAACAAATCACCTTTCCATTTTTCATAAGGATGCATCCTAGGCCAATGTCAGACGCATCCGTATAGACTTCAAAACCACCACCCTCAACGGGTAATGCCAAAATAGGGGCTGTAGTAAGGTGATCCTTAAGAGTTTGAAAACACTCTTCGCAGTCCTTCGACCATACAAAAGGATTCTTCTTTCTTGTGAGTCGATTCAAAGGAACGGCGATCTTCGAGAAATCTTTAATAAATCGCATGTAATAACCAGCCAGGCCTAGAAAACTTATGACTTCAGACACGGTTGTCGGCCGGCTCCAGTTCTTAACAGCTTCTATCTTAGAAGAATCCACAACGATACCTTCCTTTGAGATAATATGGCCAAGGAAAGAAACCTCCTTAAGCCAGAACTCGCACTTACTAAGCTTTGCATAAAGCTTGTGCTCTCTTAGCGTTTGCAAGGCTATCCTTAAGTGCTCTTCATGTTCTTCCTTAGTCTTGGAATAAATAAGAATATTGTCAATGAATATGACAATAAACTAGTCAAGATAAGGCCTGAAGACTTTATTCATAAGTTGCATAAAAGCTGCTGGGGTATTGGTTAACCCAAACGGCATTACCACGAATTCATAGTGGCCATATTTGCTTCGAAAAGTAGTTTTGTAAATATCTTCATCTTTTATCCTGAGCTGATGGTAACCTAACCTGAGGACTATTTTGGAAAAATATTCTACTCCTGAAAGCTGATCAAAGAGTTCATCGATGTGCGGCAACAGATACTTATTCTTGATAGTAAGCTGATTCAATCGCCGGTAATCGATACATAGTCTGAAGGATCTATCCTTCTTCTTGACAAATAGAACTGGCGCACCCCAAGGGGATGTGCTAGGTCGAATGAAACCCTTGTCTAATAACTCCTGAAGTTGTTTCTTTAATTCCTTGAGTTCCGTGGGGGACATCCTGTAGGGAGCTATTGAAACAGGTGCTGCTCCAAGAATGAGTTCAATAAAGAAGTTTACTTCCCTTTCGGGTGGTAAACCGGGTAAATCCGATGGAAATACATCTGGAAATTAATTGACAATAGGAATATCTTCTAAGATGATTTCCTTGGACTCGGTGAGGATTACGGAAGCAAGAAAAGCTACACATCCGTGCGAAATTAATTTACAAGTGTGCAGAGATGAAATTATGGCAGGATGCTTCCTATACTTGATACCAAGGAAGGAAAACCTTGGAAGACCAGGTTTTTGAAAAGAGATAATTCGATTGCGGCAATTGATGTAGGCGTCGTGGTCTACTAACCAATCCACACCTAGAATAGCATCGTAGCCCTCCATGTCAAGGCATGCGAGGTTTGCTGGTAGGTTGTGACCTACTACCACTACTTCACTATCAAGATAGTAGTTTGTAAGTTTTGTTCCTGGACCTAAAGGTGTAGTAATAGCAAGATCCGAAGGTCAAGGAACTGATGAAATAGGTAAAGTTTTTACGAAATAAGTAGATATAAAGGAATGAGAAGCACCAGTATCAAATAGTACGAATGCAGGATGGTAATAGATTTGGATAGTACCTTCCATTAACCCATCATTTGGGGCGCTTCTTCCTCTTCCAGAATAGCATTTAAACGAGTCTAACGCTTACGTCCACTCCCGGAAGTTAGTTCCTTCATAAGCGGGCAATCTGACATGCGGTGCTCCCGACTGCCACAACGTAAACAAGCGTCGAGGCGCTTCCAGCACTCTTCTGCTGAGTGGCCAAATTTCTTGCAGAAAGTACAAGCCGTGGCGACTTGCTTATCATCTTCCTTAACTTTCTTGTTTTTGTGGTATCCACTACCACTCCCATTCTGGGACCTCTTCTTTCTATCACAGGATTTGTAAGGTTCCGTGATACTGAACTTCTCTCTCTTCTTATGCCGATCTGACCTTTGGCTTGGCTCCTCGCCCTTGCCTTTGAATTTTTCAACCTTCTCTAAGGTCCTCTCGCATAGATGCACCCATTGGACCATCTCCGCGTAAGTATGTATATTCTGAGTCCCAAGTTGTTGAATGTAACCGGGCCTCAAACCGTCCATAAATCGATTAGCCTTTAATAAATTAGTGCTAATCAAGTGAGGAGCATAGGGTGCTAGCCTAGAGAACTGAAGTTCATATTCTGCTACTGACATCATGCCCTGGCGTAATGAGGTAAATTCCATAGCCTTCCTCTCCTTAATATGCTCGGAAAAGTACTTGGCTCGGAAGAGCGTAAGAAAACCTTCCCATGTATGAGGTGCATCAGCTAGTGGTGCAGGCACAGACTTCCACCATGTACGGGCATCGCTATGCAATTGAAATGTTGCCAAACGAACCTTCTCTTGATCCGCACACTGCATCACTTCAAAGATGCGGTTTGTAGCACCCGTGTACAAAAAATAAATAAATAAATAAATAAATAAAGACATTAAATAAATAATATTTTCAAATACTAATAATAACAATAATGTTTATGATAAAAAAAATAATAATAATAATAACATTTATGATTAAGTTTATGATATATTAAACTTATGAAAGAAATAGGAACTCAGGGTTATCAAATGTAAAGGGAATCCACTTAACAAAATGACCTCCTAGTATAGTGGTTAAGTGTCTTGCCTTCAACCCAAAGACTAGGGTTCTATACACCCCATCAACATTCTTTTGCCAAGTCTCAATTTAACCCAATTTAAGGGGGCGACGTGGCCATCTTAGACACCAAGAAAAAGGGAAAAAAATTCAAAATTTCCCAAGCCACTTATCCTCCATTATCCCCAACACATGTCACTATCTCATATCCCAGATCCTGAAATTTCGGATCTTGCCCCCCTAAGCCTGTCTAGTAGAGGGGATTAAATCTAGGCCTAGCTCTCCCATTGTGTTAGAGCTTCGAGATACGAGCCTAGGCTGGGAGGTTCTGTGCTGCGTACTAGGAGGAGAGGAGGTTGCTGGGGAAGCTTCTTCCTTCGCTAATTACCATCCAAACAAGTAGGTGTTCTCAATTTTAACTAAACTACTAGTTAATTAGTGCCTAAGCAGTGCATCTCCATGCGATTTATTGTTGCATAGCATATGTCAGCCTAGTAAATAGCCTGTACCCACTTAAATTGAAAAAGATTAGTGAAAGGATTAACATATATTAGAAATAATTAGCAGGTATTAGCTATAATTAAAATGTGTTAGTAGGTCTTCTCAATTTTTAACAAAACCCATAGTTAATTAAGGCATAACAGGATATAAGTTCTTAGTTAGTCTATCTCCATGCGACGTTCTAGCATCAATCAGTATTAAACCTTGCATGGTATACATTCTATAATAACTATTATCATAATCTGCAGTAGGATTTCAAGCAACCCATATCTTACTTTAATTTTCTATTATTTAAATGCATTAACTTGTTAAGTAACTGTTAGATGCCATGACATTAAACTTGTCAGATAATCAGTAGTTAATATGGGAGTATTCAACTTGTTAAACTATCACTTAGTACTTAGTATAGTGAAACCTGTTAAACTGAGTACCTGTGGAAACCGTAAACAGTTATGTCTTTATGTTAAGTTAAGAGTAATGATCTTTGAGGATTTTTATTTTTTTTATTTGGAGGGGTCTTGATGTGAAATTTGAGGGATATATATTTTTCATTTTCATCTATTTTTTTATATAATTAGTTTCATAAAATTCCTTTAAAATAAAACGTAACACTATTCACTTTTACTATTCATATGACAGTAATTGTCTGTTAAAATATCATTTAATATATTGGAGACTCATCTAACCCGTTAAACTTAGTGTAGCACCCTGAGTATAAAATGAATAAAGATTTCTGACGTTATAAGTCAAAATCTTAATCTCTATATTTATTGATGTATTTATTACTTAAGGAAGTAACATGGCCTAGTGGTTAAGTAGCACATCCCAAATCTGAGGTCCAGGGTTCAATTCCTAGCACCAACAAGTCCTTTTTGGCGGCTGCCAGACATTCCTGCATCACAAATTACACAGAAACTTTTGGACCCAAATGGTACCCGGGTCCAAGATAGCTTGTGAAATCATGAAACTGCTGTAACAACACCTTGGGAACCCAAATTTTGTTAGAACAATTTGTCTTTTCATTTCTGAACTTGTTCAGGTTGTGTCTATTCTGAGTCCACTCTCTTAAGTTCCAATTTCCATTCTGTTTCAGCTGAGAAAGTTTGTGGGTTCTGTTTGCGTGTCTGGTCATGGTCGACATCTGGTAAGTCTGTGGTCGACCATAGTTTCTCCAGATACCAATATCTGTTCTGGTTGAGCCTCTGGTCGACAGAGGAGGGGTCTGTTGTCGACCAGCTTGTTTCCAGACACTTTGTTTTACAGGTTTGTGTTTATTAACATAATTTAATGCTTTGTTTGTCTGGTTACTTCTGTGAATTTGAACTTCTCGTCTGATATGACTGTTGTTTTTAAACTGATGTGGATTATCCATTTTCCCTTTAGAATTCCTCTCTTCCAAGGTGATATTAATCTGTTTAGAGGAGCTTTCAGCTATATCCTTTTGTTTGTTTTGATATAAGTTTATCAAGGGGCCTTTTCCTTTAGAGTCAGTTATTTTATTTCAAGTTTTTATTTGGAATTCCTTTTTAGCCGTTGGGTTGTACCCTAACCCCTCTTTCTGAAAATTTACTTTTATTCCCAACACAGCGTTCAAGTTTTCTTGACCCTTAGTCATTTTTTTCAATGTTTCCTGTTTGTTTTTCAGTTCACTTTGGATTCTTTCTATTTCTTTCAGAAGTTGACTGTTTTCTTCCTTGAGTGAGTTGTTTCTTTCTTGAGTTAGCTTAGTTTCCTGTTCATATTCTTGAGTCTTTAATTTTAACTCGTCAATTGTGTTTTTCAGTACTTCATTTTCTTCTAATAGCCCTTTGACGTTTTCTTCATCTATCTCGTGTTGATTCAGTTTATTTTGCAAGGTGGTGATCTCCAATTCTAGTTCAGTTCTGTTGGCAATTGAGTTGCTGTCATTATTGAACTGATTAACCTTCTTCTTCAAACTTTTATTTTTCCTTCTTATTCTTTCATATGTATCAAGTAAATCTGAATAGGCTTCTTCCCAATCTGAGCTAGAAAAGTCTTGAAAAGGGGAGGTTACCTCAAGATCGTTGTTGTCTCCTTTGGCCAAGTGAGGGGTATGAAAAACGACATGGAGTAGGAAAACAACATGGACTTAAACCTGTTATTTTTATTATTAATACATTTTGGGTAAAAATGGGGGAAAATACTTAAATCTGTTATTATTATTATTATTATATTTTTGGTAAAAATGGAGAAAATACTTAAATTTGTTATTTTATTCTAATGGAGAGAATGCTTTTAAAAAAAAGGTAGGAAAAATGAGATAAATTCAATAAAAGTGGAGGTACTAATCTCGCACAGTTGTCCGTGGATTACTTGTCATTATACACCTTGGACTCCTTTCCAACTCCACCTTATTTTCCTACTGGTCAAGCCTAGCCTTGAAATTCTTTATTGGCTATAAATGAAATGGATGTCAAAAATATGACTTAAATGCTGGCAAAAGGGCTCGGTCCGGTCCTGGGAGGAGCACCCGAAACCAAAGGGAAGAGATCTCTTGAGGGCGTCTAGCATTGCGTCCTAATACTTGCTAAATTGAGACCTTCCATCAACACTTGCTTGGCCCGGACAGGGCAATACTTGCGTGCCCCCAAAAGGGGCAATACTGGACTTGAAATGTCATTGAGTGAATTGTTATATAATTAGCCAATTCCTACTGTACATGTTTCACCTTGCTTACTGATTTTAAATTACAGTCGTTCATTATTTGTTCAGTCTTGTATCACTTACTGTTAGATTGAATGTATATGCTTTCCTTGCTCTCATCCTGCGTTATCAATTTTTATAAATTCCTTGATCTCTACTGTCTGCATGCATGAATTGAAATATTAATCACTTAAAGCCTGTTAAGGTTTGAGATGTAATTCCTACTGAGCGATTCGCTCATCCAGTTGTTATCTAACCATTTCAGGTGATTTGGAGGACGACCCGATTCTAGGAGGGGATGAGTCTGAGTGATAAGTGTAGAATTAGAATTGCCCCCTATTATTGTAATTTCATTATGTTGGGTCAATGTTGTAATCTGAACTATGTCGGTATGTATGAGTTAGATCAATAAAGGGTATGAATTGATCCTTGTATTTGTAGAATCATCGGAATTATCAAATTAAAGGTTTAGCTTGCGCGCTCTTTTACTTGTCTAAGGTAGAAGCCCTTAGAATCTCTAGCTTGCTTTGGTTCTATATAAAGCACTGTCGCGCCGCGGGCAGGCTTCCGCGCTCGGGACGTGACAGTACTTTCTTGGTATCAGAGCCTAGGATTTAAATTTTCCTAGGTAAAACATGTATTTAGTTCAAGGAGTAGAAATGTCTATCTAGGTAAACCCTAGCTAGAAGATAAAACTAGAAATGTCTTATTAGGATTTACCCAAGGGTAAAAATACATGTTATTCAGTGGTTAGATCGTACCCGGTGAGATGGGTAGAGACGTGGGCTAGTGTTGTAAAACCGACTACGTAAGATCTTTACCGTATTTGAATCCCTTGCAGGATCATGGCTGGACACTGGCGCGAGATGCAGCGCACGGTGCAAGGACTCACTGAGGCGCTACAGCAGGTGGCGCAAGGCGGAGCTCGCGGTGCTCACCGTGGAGCTGGTGATCTTCATCGGGATTTCCGTAACATGAACCCACCCAAGTTTGCGGGTTCGGTGGACCCCGACGATGCCGAGCATTGGCTCAAGGAGACCGAGAGGATCTTCCGCGTGATGCAATGCACGGACGAAGAGAAGGTCCTACTAGCCACATTCCAACTAGAGAGGGATGCGCGAAGCTGGTGGGAGTCCGTGGAGGCCACATTACCTGACGATCATGTCAGGTGGGCGGAGTTTGTCGAACACTTCAACGGCAAGTACTTCTCGGACCGAGTGCAAGAGAAGAAGGCCGCGGAATTTGCCGCGCTGAAGCAATGGACTCGGAAGGTGGTCGAATATGAGGCCCAGTTCTCCAGACTTTCCCGTTATGCACCTCACTTGGTGTGTACGGAAAAGATGAAGGCGAGGAGATTTCTCAACGGGCTACGGCCCCAATATATTACCCAGCTTGCGCCAATGGACATCCACGTCTACTCAGAAATGGTTCGTCGTGCTCAGCTATTGGAGGACGCCACCGAATTTTCTGACAGAATTTGGGGCAAGGACAAGAAGGAGCAGGTTACCAGTTCGGGAAGCTTCAAACCACCTTTTGGCAAGAAGCGAACCTTTAATGGAGGCGAGTCTTCCAAGGCAAAGAGGTTCCAGAAAAATCACAAGCCATACCTCGCTATCAGTAACAAGCCCTTCTCCGACGTTACTCCTTCTAAGGATAGTTGTACTTATTGTGATAAAGCTGGTCATAAGACCGAGGACTGCTGGAGGAAACTGGGAGCGTGCCTCCGATGTGGGAGTCGAGATCACCGAATTCCCGACTGCCCGTTGATGAAGGAGCAAGCCAGCAAGGATGAGAAGCGTCCATTTAAAAAGCAAGGCCGTCTGCAAGCTCTTCAAGGGACGGAATCTGTGGAAGGAGGAATTATGGAAGGTACATTGATTATTTGTTCTAAGCCTGCTAGAGTTTTATTTGATACTGGAGCAACTCATTCATTTGTTTCCAAGAAGTTTCCTGCTTCATTTTCTAAAGAACCCAAATGGATAGATTTAATTATAACTACACCTCTTGGAAACAAATCAGATATCATGTACCATTATCCAAATTGTGAGATTATGGTTCAAGACCACAATTTACCGGCCGACCTGATATGCCTTGACATGGAATGTTACGATGTCATATTAGGAGCCGATTGGTTATCAACCTACCAAGCAACGGTAGATTGTCGGCATGGCAAAATAGCTTTTAAGAATTATCCCGAGTTAGTTTTTAACAAATCTCGGAATAAAACCCTGCTTATCTCAGCTCTCCGAGCCAGTAAACTGGTGAAAAAGGGATGCATGGCTTTTTTGGCTTTTGTAACCACCACTGAAGTTGAGAAGATAAAAATTGATGACATCCGAGTGATTCGGGACTTCTCCGATGTATTTCCAGATGACTTACCTGGTTTACCTCCGGAGAGGGAAGTGTCATTCACCATAGATATTGTTCCGGGTGCCGGACCTGTTTCTAAAGCACCCTACAGGATGTCTCCTATGGAATTGAAAGAGCTGAAAGAGTAGTTGATGGACTTACTAAAGAAAGGATTCATTAGGCCGAGCACTTCCCCATGGGGAGCGCCTGTGCAATTTGTTAAAAAGAAGGATGGTACATTGAGATTATGCATCGATTATCGGCAGTTAAACAATCTTACAATCAAGAACAAGTACCCACTACCGAGAATTGATGAGCTGTTCGACCAATTATCAGGAGCAATGTATTTCTCCAAAATAGATCTTCGATCTGGTTACCACCAATTGAGGATCAAGGAGGAGGAAATTTACAAAACTACATTTCGAAGTAGGTATGGGCATTACGAATTTACTGTTATGCCTTTTGGACTAACAAATGCGCCTGCAGCTTTCATGCAGTTAATGAACAGCATTTATCGACCTTACTTAGATCAATTTATTGTGGTCTTCATTGATGATATATTGATTTATTCAAAGACTGAAGAAGAGCATGAGGAACATCTCAAGATGGCATTACAGATATTGCGAGACAACAAATTGTATGCTAAATTCAGTAAATGCCAGTTCTGGCTTGAGAAAGTGTCCTTCTTAGGACATGTCATCTCCAAGAATGGGATTTCTGTTGACCCTGCAAAGGTCGAAGCCGTGCAAAACTGGGAACGACCGACGAGTGCAACGGAGATTCGTAGCTTCTTGGGCTTAGCTGGTTATTACTGACGTTTCATCAAGGACTTCTCCAAGATTGCGGTTCCTCTTACCAGATTGACTCGCAAGGAAGTGCCTTATGAGTGGAATGAAGACTGTGGAAGGAGCTTCTTGACTCTGAAGGAACTCTTGACTACTGCACCGATCTTAGCTCTTCCAATTGAAGGAGAGAAATACGAGGTATATACCGATGCATCTGGTATCGGCCTCGGATGTGTATTAATGCAGAATGGGAGAGTTATTGCATACTCGTCCCGGCAATTGAAGAAACATGAAGAGAATTATCCTGTGCACGATCTAGAGCTAGCTGCAGTGGTATTGGCTTTGAAGATCTGGAGACACTATCTCTATGGAGAACAATTTACAGTCTACTCCGATCATAAAAGCCTTAAATATTTATTCTCTCAGAAGGAGTTGAACATGCGCCAACGACGTTGGCTCGAATATCTCAAGGATTTTGACTTCACAATACAATATCATCCTGGTAAGGGTAATTCCGTAGCAGATGCCCTTAGTCGGAAGCCGAGAGCTCTATTAGCCAACTGTATGGTTCAGGAATGGAAATTATTAGAAAAATTTTCTGAACTTGACATCAACATGGGCGAGAATGATGGGAGTATTACTCTATCCCACTTAAGTATACATCCGAACTTGCTAACTGAAGTCAAGAGGTTGCAAGAAGAAGACCCGTTGTTGGTGGAAATAAAGGAAAAGCTGGATGAGAAGACCGATTTCAAGATAGCACCCGATCGAAGAATCTTATTCCATGAAAGGACATGTGTGCCCGACAGTCCTGAGCTGAAGAAGAAGATTCTTGAAGAAGCCCATCGATCGAGATACACGATACATCCGGGAGCCACTAAAATGTACCAAGACATAAAAAGGACCTTCTGGTGGCCCAACATGAAAAGGGAAATAGCAGAGTTCGTGTCTCGATGTTTGACTTGCCAGCAGGTGAAGGCCGAACATCAAAAGCCCGCAGGGAAACTGCATCCACTGGATATTCCCAAGTGGAAATGGGAGGATATCGGCATGGACTTCATCATGGGCTTGCCCAAGTCTAGGGGCGGATATGATAGCATATGGGTAATCATCGATCGTCTTACTAAATCGGCTCATTTCTTACCTATTAAGAGTCGATGGTCGGTTGATATCCTCGCTGCTCTGTACATTAAGGAAGTCACTAGACTCCATGGAATCCCTGTGTCTATAGTATCTGACCGAGACCCTCGCTTCACGTGGAAGAGTCTACAATGCTCTCTAGGAACGAAGCTTAATTTCAGCACAGCTTTCCATCCCCAGACAGATGGTCAGACGGAAAGGACTAATTAGGTTGTTGAAGATATGTTGCGGGCATGTATTATAGATTTCGGCGGGAGTTGGCATGACCACTTACCATTAGCCGAATTTGCCTACAATAACAGCTACCAAGCCAGCATTCAAATGGCACCTTTCGAAGCACTCTATGGTAGAAGCTGTAGATCTCCGGTATGCTGGGGGGAGGTCGGTGAAAGACAACTCCTAGGTCCTGATATTGTAAGAGATTCCACTGAGAAGATTCTCCTTATCAGAGAGAGACTCAAGGTGGCTCAATGCAGGCAAAAATCTTATGCTGATAATAGAAGAAGGGACTTGGAATTTCAAGACGGTGATCATGTATTTCTCAAGGTATCTCCCAGTCGAGGTATCCGAAGATTTGGTGTTAAAGGTAAACTTACACCAAGATTCATCGGTCCATTTGAAGTATTGGAAAGACTGGGTGAGGTAGCCTACCGCATCGCCTTACCTCCTCAACTCTCGGAAGTGCACAACGTATTTCATGTTTCTATGCTGAAGAAATACGTGCATGATCCTTCTCACGTCATCGACCATGCCAGTTTGGTGATTCAAAAGGATCTGACCTATGAGCAAAAGCCGATGCGAATCCTCGATCGAGAAGCCCGAGTTCTAAGGAACAAGACGATCCCTATGGTTAAAGTTCAATGGAATCGATGCTCGGAGCAAGAAGCAACATGGGAAACCGAGGAATCTATGAAGAGAAGATACCCAGAACTGTTCTAGCTGGCAGGTATCTTATCCTTTACACAGTACTCTTATGTAGTTGAATTTATCCCTATACAGTTGAATTTGGGGACCAAATTCTTTTAAGTAGGGGAGGGTGTAGCACCCGTGTATAAAAAATAAATAAATAAAGACATTAAATAAATAATATTTTCAAATACTAATAATAACAATAATGTTTATGATAAAAATAATAATAATAATAATAACATTTATGATTAAGTTTATGATATATTAAACTTATGAAAGAAATAGGAACTCAGGGTTATCAAATGTAAAGGGAATCCACTTAACAAAATGACCTCCTAGTGTAGTGGTTAAGTGTCTTGCCTTCAACCCAAAGACTAGGGTTTTATACACCCCATCAACATTCTTTTGCCAAGTCTCAATTTAACCAAATTTAAGGGGGCGACGTGGCCATCTTAGACACCAAGAAAAAGGGAAAAAATTCAAAATTTCCCAAGCCACTTATCCTCCATTATCCCCAACACATGTCACTATCTCATATCCCATATCCTGAAATTTCGGATCTTGCCCCCCTAAGCCTGTCTAGTAGAGGGGATTAAATCTAGGCCTAGCTCTCCCATTGTGTTAGTTAGAGCTTCGAGATACGAGCCTAGGCTGGGAGGTTCTGTGCTGCGTACTAGGAGGAGAGGAGGTTGCTGGGGAAGCTTCTTCCTTCGCTAATTACCATCCAAACAGGTAGGTGTTCTCAATTTTAACTAAACTACTAGTTAATTAGTGCCTAAGCAGTGCAACGCCATGCGATTTATTATTGCATAGCATATGTCAGCCTAGTAAATATCTTGTACCCACTTAAATCGAAAAAGATTAGTGAAAGGATTAACATATATTAGAAATAATTAGCAGGTATTAGCTATAATTAATATGTGTTAGTAGGTCTTCTCAATTTTTAACAAAACCCATAGTTAATTAAGGCATAACAGGATATAAGTTCTTAGTTAGTCTATCTCCATGCGACGTTCTAGCATCAATCAGTATTAAACCTTGCATGGTATACATTCTATAATAACTATTATCATAATCTACAGTAGGATTTCAAGCAACCCATATCTTACTTTAATTTTCTATTATTTAAATGCATTAACTTGTTAAGTAACTGTTAGATGCCATGACATTAAACTTGTCAGATAATCAGTAGTTAATATGGGAGTATTCAACTTGTTAAACTATCACTTAGTACTTAGTATAGTGAAACCTGTTAAACTGAGTACCTGTGGAAACCGTAAACAGTTATGTCTTTATGTTAAGTTAAGAGTAATGATCTTTGAGGATTTTTATTTTTTTTATTTGGAGGGGTCTTGATGTGAAATTTGAGGGATATATATTTTTCATTTTCATCTATTTTTTTATATAATTATTTTCATAAAATTCCTTTAAAATAAAACGTAACACTATTCACTTTTACTATTCATATGACAGTAATTGTCTGTTAAAATATCATTTAATATATTGGAGACTCATCTAACCCGTTAAACTTAGTGTAGCACCCTGAGTATAAAATGAATAAAGATTTCTGACGTTATAAGTCAAAATCTTAATCCCTATATTTATTGATGTATTTATTACTTAAGGAAGTAACATGGCCTAGTGGTTAAGTAGCACATCCCAAATCTGAGGTCTAGGGTTCAATTCCTAGCACCAACAAGTCTTTTTTGGCTGCCAGACATTCCTGCATCACAAATTACACAGAAACTTTTGGACCCAAATGGTTGGTACCCGGGTCCAAGATAGCTTGTGAAATCATGAAACTGCTGTAACAACACCTTAGGAACCCAAATTTTGTTAGAATAGTTTATCTTTTCATTTCTGAACTTGTTCAGGTTGTGTCTATTCTGAGTCCACTCTCTTAAGTTCCAATTTCCATTCTGTTTCAGCTGAGAAAGTTTGTGGGTTCTGTTTGCGTGTCTGGTCATGGTCGACATCTGGTAAGTCTGTGGTCGACCATAGTTTCTCCAGATACCAATATCTGTTCTGGTTGAGCCTCTGGTCGACAGAGGAGGGGTCTGTTGTCGACCAGCTTGTTTCCAGACACCTTGTTTAACAGGTTTGTGTTTATTAACATGATTTAATACTTTGTTTGTCTGGTTACTTCTGTGAATTTGAACTTCTCGTCTGATATGACTATTGTTTTTAAACTGATGTGGATTATCCATTTTCCCTTTAGAATTCCTCTCTTCCAAGGTGACATTAATCTGTTTAGAGGAGCTTTCAGCTATATCCTTTTGTTTGTTTTGATATAAGTTTATCAAGGGGCCTTTTCCTTTAGAGTCAGCTATTTTATTTAAAGTTTTTATTTGGAATTCCTTTTTAGCTGTTGGGTTGTACCCTAACCCCTCTTTCTGAAAATTTACTTTTATTCCCAACACAGCGTTCAAGTTTTCTTGACCCTTAGTCATTTTTTTCAATGTTTCCTGTTTGTTTTTCAGTTCACTTTGGATTCTTTCTATTTCTTTCAGAAGTTGACTGTTTTCTTCCTTGAGTGAGTTGTTTCTTTCTTGAGTTAGCTTAGTTTCCTGTTCATATTCTTGAGTCTTTAATTTTAACTCGTCAATTATGTTTTTCAGTACTTCATTTTCTTCTAATAGCCCTTTGACGTTTTCTTCATCTATCTCGCGTTGATTCAGTTTATTTTGCAAGGTGGTGATCTCCAATTCTAGTTCAGTTCTGTTGGCAATTGAGTTGCTGTCATTATTGAACTGATTAACCTTCTTCTTCAAACTTTTATTTTCCCTTCTTATTCTTTCATATGTATCAAGTAAATCTGAATAGGCTTCTTCCCAATCTGAGCTAGAAAAGTCTTGAAAAGGGGAGGTTACCTCAAGATCGTTGCTGTCTCCTTTGGCCAAGTGAGGGGTATGAAAAACGACATGGAGTAGGAAAACAACATGGACTTAAACCTGTTATTTTTATTATTATTACATTTTGGGTAAAAATGGGGGAAAATACTTAAATCTGTTATTATTATTATTATTATATTTTTGGTAAAAATGGAGAAAATGCTTAAATTTGTTATTTTTATTCTAATGGAGAGAATGCTTTAAAAAAAGGTAGGAAAAATGAGATAAATTCAATAAAAGTGGAGGTACTAATCTCGCACAGTTGTCCGTGGATTACTCGTCATTATACACCTTGGACTCCGTTCCAACTCCACCTTATTTTCCTACTGGTCAAGCCTAGCCTTGAAATTCTTTATTGGCTATAAATGAAATGGATGTCAAAAATATGACTTAAATGCTGGCAAAAGGGCTCGGTCCGGTCCTGGGAGGAGCACCCGAAACCAAAGGGAAGAGATCTCTTGCTTGAGGGCGTCTAGCATTGCGTCCTAATACTTGCTAAATTGAGACCTTCCATCAACACTTGCTTGGCCCGGACAGGGCAATACTTGCGTGCCCCCAAAAGGGGCAATACTGGACTTGAAATGTCATTGAGTGAATTGTTATATAATTAGCCAATTCCTACTGTACATGTTTCACCTTGCTTACTGATTTTAAATTACAGTCGTTCATTATTTGTTCAGTCTTGTATCACTTACTGTTAGATTGAATGTATATGCTTTCCTTGCTCTCATCCTGCGTTATCAATTTTTATAAATTCCTTGATCTCTACTGTCTGCATGCATGAATTGAAATATTAATCACTTAAAGCCTGTTAAGGTTTGAGATGTAATTCCTACTGAGCGATTCGCTCATCCAGTTATTATCTAACCATTTTAGGTGATTTGGAGGACGACCCGATTCCAGGAGGGGATGAGTCTGAGTGATAAGTGTAGAATTAGAATTGCCCCCTATTATTGTAATTTCATTATGTTGGGTCAATGTTGTAATCTTAACTATGTCGGTATGTATGAGTTAGATCAATAAAGGGTATGAATTGATCCTTGTATTTGTAGAATCATCGAAATTGTCAAATTAAAGGTTTAGCTTGCGCGCTCTTTTACTTGTCTAAGGTAGAAGCCCTTAGAATCTCTAGCTTGCTTTGGTTCTATATAAAGCACTGTCGCGCCGCGGGCAGGCTTCCGCGCTCGGGACGTGACACGGTTCATCTCGTCTATCCAATTTTTGGCTTCGTCAGGATTAGAAGAACCCAAAAATCGAGGAGGATTTAAGCTCCAAAAATTGTGATGTAAATCTCCCGCTCTTGCTCCTGTGCCAGCTTGCGCCATGGTTTGTAATGCTTGAGTAAGACCAGCGACGGTCTCTCGCATACCATTCCAATCAACGCGATGAGACATTATGAGAAAAATAATGAATTTGTTAATTCTAAGGGAATGAGTGAGGTTAGTCCTTAGAAATAAATCAAATTTCTATCTCATCTCGCATTCTACCCAATTCCTCTCATAGGATGGGATTTTCTTTCCAAGTTTCATAGGTGGGGGTCCTTAAACCTTGGACTTAACCTAGGACATGACTTTTCCCTAGGACTTCTAGTCCTAGTGCTCTGATATCACTTTAACTGTCACGCCCCGAGATTTATGTACAACGAAAGATATTCGGGGAAACGTGAACAGTCGGCTAGTACGCCTCGACCAATCAATATAATCAGAGCGCAAGACAATCACATGAGAGTAATTGCACAATATAATTCACTAAAAACCTTCAATTTTATTTCTTCATAAAATAATTCCCAAAGTATAATAAGATCTTTTAACTCTCCTTCTAGACTCAAGAAAAATAAAGATTACATCATGACTCGACTAGATTTTTGATAACTATGGCTTCTCTCGAGTCACGTATCCTTCAATCGCTCTCGGATCCATCACTGGAGTAATGAATTTTCTGAAAAAGATTGAAAAGTAGGGTAATGAGCACACTTGCCCAGTAGGTATATTCGTATCAACATGATTGGCAATATTAAAGTAGTTAATATTTTAGCTCTAAAGAATAAGATAAATTATGCAATACGATGAATCATGCGAATAAAGTCAAAGTAACAAGATAGCTTGAGAATATGATTGAGCAAGTATGATCAAGCGAGAATATAATTATGACCTTTCATGAACAAGAATGTAACAAGAAAGTCATGTGACAAGCAAGAATGCACTCTTCACTTAGTAACAAGTACTTCGTGAATTCATGTGGATATTCATCCATGTTCCGTGGTTTTTCACTTATTTATAAAGAAAGTACTCCCAGCGTAATGTGACGCCAATAGCATCATATCCCATGGTTTATATAGTATGTTTCCGATAATCAATCGAGGGGACTAGCATAGAGCCCTTGAACACAATCAGTGCTCGAACTACATCTTCAAGTATAAATCAAGCTACTTCCACGTTTGTAATAATAATATGGCCAAGAACGTACAATTTAAACTATAGTTCCATGATAAGGTAACCAAGAATACGAATGCTTCTATGAAAAATAAGAGATTTCAAAAAATACATTTAACAACTAGGTTATGCCATGAAAATAAATCGGCAACATAACGGTACACTCTTTAGCTCTCTAACTTACTTAGATATCTTTGGAATAATATGACAGGTTTTAGATAATCAATTTGGACCATCTAGGAACATAAGAAAGTCAACCCTTGAGTCAAACCCTGGGTTAATCAAATCCAGGATGCTAGCGGTCATTTACTGGACCGTCTATTGTCCCTGCCGGTCAAGTACAGGACCGCTAATGAAGACAGTTCGATATTTTGAAAACAGGACATCTGGAGTCTTTAGCGGTCAAATGTAGTACCGTTTAGGATCCGTTAGCGGTCAAATGTAAGGCCGCTAGCAGTCTTTGGCGGTCAACCAGAAGGCCGCTAATAATCCAGAATATAAATCATCGGTATAAGTGCCTTCTAGACAATTGGGCTTTAATGGTACAGCCAACTCGGCGTCCTAGTGGGAATCCCAGGCTCGCGGAGAATTACGGAGGCCTTGAAATAAGATTTCCTAGTCCATTGGAAGGAATATCCAAAGGAGAGGTCATCATGTCCAAGATTGTGTTCCTAATGTGCAAAGTGTAACTAATGACAACATACCGGAATATGTGCCATATACTTATGAAAATGACTCTTAGATAAGAAAGAGAATCATGTAAAACCATGTTAAAACAGTGACCATAAATCATCTATCATTTGAAACATGTATTTATTTCAAAATATATGAATTTGCACACAAATTAACATACGTTAAAATAATGTCAAACGTGCATAAAAATGTGAAATCCATTATGATAAACAATGTAATCACTAAGTATATAGAACCAGTACTTAAATCAGGCTTAAAATTAGTTCACTAGGCTTAATATATATTAACTATGGTTAATTCTGCAATATGGTTCGGGTTACCAATATTACAAAAATCAGAAACATAAAACGGTCAAATACACGACTGTTACTCTCTGGCTAGCGGTCTATCGTACGACTGTTAGATTTCCCTGGCGGGCGAGAGAAAGACCGTTTCTTCTTGTGAAAAACCGAGTTCAATGAAAATAATATAAAATACTAATCTAAGATACATCATGCATGGAAATCAACATGTATAAACTTCCATAATCATGATAGGTCGTATATAGGCCAACTATATGCATAGGTTTGTATGAACAACAAAGAATTCCATTTTTCTCTTCATTAGGCTAAGTATTATGCATGAAGATTAAACTACATGCATAGTTCAAGTAAAAACATGAAATTCTCAAGATATAATGCATGAAAACGAATGAAACAAGAGTGATGGGGGCATCTCTCGTCCTTCCCATTTTTCCACAGCTCCGATTGTTCAACGACATGGTTCCATTGTGTCCGTCACCTTTTTCTGAGTCGAGTCCTATAATTTTCTTATTTTATTTGAGTCATATCATTGTAATTTTCCTTTTATTTGAGTCATGTACCTAGGTTAATGAGTCATTTACCTAAAATGCTTGTCATTAGGTTGATTAGGCTAGCTAATGGATAGGCCCATGGGCGCCCCCTACCCGGTTATTTGTCATTGTGTCTAGAGTCAGGGACTTTTTGTAAAATGTGGGTTGCCTATATATAGGACCCCCATCTCCCCATTTGAAGTAAATCAATCAATGAATGAAATCTGAGAATTTTGTCCAACCTAATTATTCTTGTGGTGAGAAGCCATTAGAGTGGAGTGAGAAGCTCCCCTCCCCTATCTCTCTCCTCTCTCTCTCTCACTCTCTCTCTCCAAGAAGAGGAGGGCGCCCCCCTCTCTCTCTCCTCCCCTCCCTCTCTCTCCTCCACATCATCAACCCTCTCTCTCCCCCTCATTATTCATCCTCTCAACTACCCCCAACCCTCATTACTCCACCCCTAGTCCCAAGAGACCCTCCACCAATCCATACTCCACCACCCAACCACCAACTACCCAATCCCCTTCCCTAAGCACCCTCTCATCTCCCAAGGGAGAATTCCCCACTCCCCAAGCACCCCTTCCCTTCCCCAACACAACCCCTCCCATCCCCAAGACAAAAAAAATAATCCCACCCTTAAACCCATTTCCAAATATGCTTTCCCTCTCACCCACTATCCCAAATTCGCAGCTCCTCTCTCACCCACTGTAAATACCTCATTCCAGCCCCCATTCTACCCTTCCCAAACCTTGGAACACCCCCTTCCAGACCCCCTCACACCTAAAGGTTGCCCCCATACACATCCACCTCATTTCCCCTCCCATATACCCCATTTCCCCCCATCATCTTCAACCTGCAGTTCTCAATTCGGAGGAAGTAGAGAAGCTGCAAATTGCAGAGGCTATCCCATCGTCTCCTCGATGAACCTGGTGGCAAGTTCTATATTGTTGGAAAGATCGTCAAGTCAGCTTCATAACCGTGGTGCTCTCGTCCCGGTCTGAGTTTGTAGCTGCTCGGAGGAGCCATCTTCGTCGGACTACACTTCTTCCTCCTGACAGTCAACCTGAAGCAACATTCAGAGACTGCCATAGCCCTCCTCTTGAGGATCTGGAGGCGGGACTTGGCTGGGAGCTTCTACAATGAGCCTACTTCGAGGAACAAGAATCGGAACCCCGTTCGGCATCTAGATCTAAGATTTATCAATTTTATCCTCCAGGTGCGCAGTTCTGTCTCCTCTGGAACAGAACCGACCCCTGTCCACTATTTGAGCTCTCCCTGTCTTCTCCGACATCCTCTGGCATCCCCGTTGATCTCGTTTCAAAGAGGACTCAACAACAGTTCCAAAGAGTCTGACCACGCCTGATTCCGAGCTCTAGAGCACCCTTAGTGTCTTCGTCTTCTAGCTGTAGTGGTGCTGCGACAGTCAGAACAAGAACTCAGGGTACCTGTTCGCGCCTCTGCCCCGACCAGCACAGTCAACGAGGAAATTCCAAAAAATTTGGACATTTGTCGGGGTCAACTAAGAAGATTCTCCAGCTGGTCTCATCACCAAAAAAATTTGAGAGTGGCTTCAACGGTGTCAACTTCAACTATCTGTCTCTGGTTCCTGAGAACGGGCAGAGTTGGTAACCTCCATCGTTTAGCTTCTACTTTAGTCTTTCCCCTTCCCGCCTGGCCGGCTGAGTGCCCCTCCCTGCGTGGAGGTATATTTTGGTTGTAATCCAATTCCCCACCTCTAGTCCAACCCCCTTGCAAGGGGCGTAGTGCATGTAATTTGATTTAATCAGGTTGAAACTTCATCGGCGCGGCGTGCGGGTGCATACCCACGCCTCCCTGCTCGCCATCGTCTCCGGCCGGGATCGGCGTCTTCAACGCAGTGATTATCAGGTGAGCTTCTAGCCCCCCCTCCCTTTGCTGGTTAATCTTGCTTAATTAGTATTGCTTCTTAACTCCGTCGGATGGTGAGTGAGTGCCCGTTCCGAATTTGCTTATATTTGAGTGGCTACCGCGGGTGAGTTGTGAGAGTGACCCTTCAACCCATGCCTTCGGCGTGCTGACCGCCCGTGAATTTGGGAAACCCCTAACCCTTAGGGGTCCTCCCCAAGCCAGCCATATCCTTGGAAACCTCCGGTCCAACCTCAGACCCTCACCCCATTACCGGTCCACCTACAGACCTGAGTGTGCCAAACGCGAGTGAGTCCGCTTGTGTGACATTGCCAAGTCATTGCGTTGCTTGCAATTTAGGTCCTATTTTGTGTCACATCAAAGAGGGATTTTATTCCTGACATAGAGTTTGAGCCTTTTATGAGATAACCTACCTTTAATAATGCTCCTAGACTTCTAATTTCTGATTAGAATCAAGCTCTAGTTCCTGCACTTTCTTGTGCTAAACCAGCAACTTCACGTCCCTCTATCTCCTGATTCCCTTAACCTATGGACGTGAAATTTTGAGGGTAGATAGAAGATGTGAAGGGGAACATAAATTTCTAAAGACACTTTAGCTAAATACCTTGTTTAGGGCTCTGATTTCCTTGATCTTCTTGGGTCGGATGCACTAATTCCTGAGTTCTTAAGGTAGAATTAACAACTTTAGAAGACTCTAACTTCCTGTAGGCTTGATCTCCTAGCATGAAAATTGGAGAGTAGTTAGTTATAACTAAAATAAATAATTTCCTAGAAGAAACTTACCACTAATTCATCCTCCTTACCTGAGTTCTACGCGTGCCAAAAGTAAGGGTAGCACAAGCCAAATCTGGGATCTATTTATAGGTTTTAGCTATGTTTTGAGGATTAGAACAAACTTAGAGTCCCAATTAGACTTTCAATTTGATGCGGGACGGACACGGGGACCAACTCTAAGTGATGCGGACCTCGGACTCTAAATGCGGACACGACCAGCAACATACAACAATGGAGACACTTCGGCCCAACACTAAGAGTTCCTATGGGCTATACGTCGCTAACAGAAATGCAAGCTCACTCGTCGTGCCAAGCGAGGGGAAACGCGGATCCGCGCGGTTGAGAAATCGGCAGAGTCAAGGGTGGTTGACTCACTTCCGTGCTCGGATCGAGCCATGGGACAGGTCACTCTCTCGCTCACAGCGGTGACATGAACTCACGGGCTAGAATCCTAACGCACTCAAAGCGGCATATGACCATATACTAAACTAGCAAATGAATTCCAAGAAGTAGGACCGTTACCTCCACGCTCCCGGCGTGGGGAAGATAGCCCCGGCCAAATCAGTACTCCTGATTAACAGATTTTTACAGTGGTACAAAGTTTTGACCCACTCCATGTAGGGAGGTAACAGGTCACATGTGGGGCCCGGGAGTATCGGGAAGTGGGTTGATGGGCAGCATCTTGATGTCGCTCTGACGGCGCCAAAATTCGCATTTGAGTGCTGTCCGGACGGCGCGATCTGTGGGTTTGTGGGGCCCACGTGCTGCTCAGTCCTCCGGATCTGATGGAGTGGGTCCCCCTGGGATGGTGACCCCTGGTGGCGCACTCCCCTGAACGGCGGTCAGG
Organism: Amorphophallus konjac; assembly: GCA_022559845.1. Lineage (NCBI taxonomy): Eukaryota > Viridiplantae > Streptophyta > Magnoliopsida > Alismatales > Araceae > Amorphophallus > Amorphophallus konjac. The sequence continues at coordinate 209,793,966 of CM040118.1, forward strand.
CTGGAACACCGGTCGGAGACCGGGTGGCTCCGATCTGCAGTTGTCGGAGTTGCTGCCCACGGATATGAAACTCAGTTTTAGATCTGCGTGCTCCAATGACAGAAGCTGATGCGATGAGCACCAATGTCGGATCGATGCACAAGAGGTACTGTTGGAAAGCTCTCTCGAAATCCTTCGACTCTCTGAGACTCCATAAAATTCATTGGGACCGTACTTCTGATGGGGTATTTTAGAACCGGACTGATCTCTGTTTCAGATCTGGCCAGGCAGAAATAAACTTTCCTGAGAGTTGGCATTGACCGCGATGTATACCTGCGATTCAGATGATGATCTCTTCTTGAAAGTTGTAGCGGGGACAGAGAGAACAACGGGGATAATTTTTATGAACGGTTTGGTGGAGGTTTGGATGGGAAAATATATTTTATAGTGCTGGGTGGTCAGATCTGGACAGTGGCAGGCAGAACTGAGCTGGGATTTGAAGTGATTTTAGAAAATATGAACGAGATTCTAAATTCACAAGAAAATTTGTGGATGGTGGGGGTGTGGACAGAGCCTCCAATAAATTTCGGGATCCAAACAAAAATCAAGAAGGGGATCGAAAGGTGGAAACTCAAGGCTGCTGTGACACAGGACAGAGATCTGGCAGATCTGGTGGACTGGGAAGCACGAAAATGGAAAAATAGAAAACGATGGCGGGAATTTTTTTCAATTTTTCTGGGACATGGTGATGATCTATGGAACTCACCCTGAATGTTTGGGCTCCAAAAGATCTCGTGGCTGGGAGCAGAAATTCCGAGAAGAAGGGGCTGTCCTGGGTGGACAGAACTCCGGTGACGATGGTGGCGGTGCGATGGCGGCACGATGGCGGTGGCGGCGACGATCTTCACACCTGATAGATGAGGCTTCACACCTCTGATTCACAGCCTTCCTAGCTGTAGAAGGGGGAGAGAGGAGAGAGAGAGGGGCGCACCAAGCTATGCTCCAAGAAAATCTCACAAATTTTATGCATTAATTCTTGAAAATAGGAAATACAACCCTTTTATATGAAACCCATGGATCTTGGTTTACGTAGAGGAGATGCCAAATGCTATTTCCCCCATGTGGTCAAGCATAAATAAAAAAGTTTAGCCTAATGAGGCCAAAAGAGGGGGGCACCCCCCTTATTTTGTGGAGAGAAAGTGGGCTTTTCTCCCACTTTGTCTCCCTTGGTCAACAAGAGAGGCTTGGTCCAAGTTGGGCCATAGACCAGTCAATTGGGCCTTCCAATCTAGGAAGCCCATGAGAAAGAGAGAAGCCCAATTGGGCCTTAAGTGACTTAAATACCCATTATGAAGCCTAATGGTCCAATATGGCCACACCCCTTAATGGACTCTAAAGGGCCTAATCCAAATGGCTTATCAAGAGCCTTACAAAGAGCCCAAAATGAAAACCCAAGTAAAAACACACATTATAAGCCCAAATACAATGCAAATAAATGCTAAAAAGTATCCAAACTCAAGGTGGAGACTCCAGACTATCTCCGAGCCAAAGGGAAGCCGATGTAGCCCGAGTGGTGCTCCGCGTACGGTACCGACGGCTCACCGGTTCGTGCTTCTCGCTCACTCTGGTGTTTGCACCAATTCTCCCCGGGTGGGGGAAACTCGACCCTGTCGAGTAAGGGTTTGCATCACTCTGGTAGCGCTCCAGTAGGTCCGGATCTATCTACTGCAACTCTCCACGGGTGATCCAAGTATCCTCGGTGGTGGGTCGCCCTCTCCATCGCAGTAGGTAGCACGGGTAGGATCCACTCCTGGTAACTACCACCTGCTCATCCAGTATATGATCTATATGCTCTCGCTGCTGTGGAAATGTGGCTGGTGGTGGACACTCAGGTGTAGGATCACTCTTAATGGGGGCAGATGGCTCAAAAGGCTCACTAGGGATCACCGCTGGGTCCCTATATGCAACTAGATCCGACACATTGAAAGTTGAGCTTATACCATATTCCTCGGGCAGGTCCATAACATACACATTGGATCCAACACGTTTCAACACTCTAAATGGACCGACTCCGTGAGCTTGCAATTTCTTTACGGTTCCAGAGGGAAACCGTTCAGGTCTGACCCTGATCATGACATATTTACCCTCTTGGAACTTACGGTGGTGTCGATGGGCATCGGCTAACTCCTTATACCGTGTATTGCTGGCCTCAATGTGATGACGGATGTCGTCATGCAAACTCCTAACATGCCTAGCAAAAGACTCGGCAGACTCAGACGCTCATGCATGAATGGGCATGGGAACAATATCCACCGGCTTCCTAGGCCTATGACCTGTGACAATCTCGAATGGACTCATACCGGTAGACCTGTTAACCGAATCATTATATGCAAATTCTGCGAGTGGTAATATGAGATCCCAATCCCCTACACGGTCCCTGACAAGACACCTCAAAAGGTCACCCAAACTCCTATTGACCACCTCGGTCTGACCATCTGTCTGGGGATGATATGTAGTGGAAAACTTGAGGTGAGTACCCAACATATGCCACAGTGTCTTCCAGAAATAACTGGTGAATCTAACATCACGATCAGACACTATGGTACGAGGCAACCCGAACTTGCACACCACATGAGTAAGGAATAAGCGGGCTACCCTCGAAGCATCCAAAGTCTTCGAGCAGGGAATGAAAAGGGCCATCTTCGAGAATCGATCAACTACCACATAGACCGAGTCATGCTTTCTAGAGGTACGTGGCAATCCCAAGACAAAATCTATGCTAACATCATGCCATGGGGCATCAGGCACGGGAAGAGGCATATAAAGGCCCGAGCTTTGCTTCTTCATTTTGGCCGTAGCACATGTATGGCACTGGGCCACAATATGAGCAACATCACGCTTCAAGCTCGGCAAATAAAATCTATGCTCAACAGCCTCGATAGTCTTGTTCCGACCAAAGTGGCCGGCTAGACCTCTCGCATGTAGTTCCCATACTAAGAAGTCTCGAACCAAAGTTCGGGGAATACAAAGCATGCCTCCTCGAAAGAGGTAACCCTCCTGGAGCACATAATCATCAAGGTCTCTCGAGGGTCCGGCCTGGAGAGTGGTATAAATCTGACCGAAGTCAGGACAGTCAACATAGGCCTCTCTCATCTTCTCTAACCCTATGACCTCGGCACTCATGGTTGTCAGCAGACATGCACGCCGACTCAAGGCATCAGCCACCTTATTCTCCACTCCAGCCTTATGTTTAAGCACAAATGTGTACTGCTGGAGATACTCAACCCATCGACTATGATGCACATTAAGCTTCTTTTGGGAATGGAGGAACCTCAAAGCCTCATGATCGGAGTACAAGACAAACTCCTGATGTAAAAGATAGTGCCTCTAATGCCTAAGAGCCTGGACAACTGCGTAGAATTCCTTATCATAAGTGGAGTATCGCAGTTTCGCGTCATTCAGCTTCTCACTGAAATATGCGACCAGGTGGGCCTCCTGACTCAACACTCCTCCAATCCCAACACCCGACGCATCACAAGAGACCTCAAACACCTTCGAGAAATCTGGCAATCAAAGGATCGGTGTCTAGGTCATGCACTCCTTGATGTCCTTGAAGGCAGCAGCCACGACCTTCGTCCATACAAACGTGCCCTTCCGAATACAGTCCGTGATCGGGACAGTGACAGAGCTAAATCCATGGATGAAATGACGATAGAACGTCACGAGGCCATGAAAGCTGCGGACATCATGGACCGTACGGGGTTCCGACCACTCAACAATGGCCCGGACCTTCTCCGGATCAGCGGAGACCCCAGTACTAGACACAATAAAGCCCAAGAAGGTAAGCTGAGGTGTCATGAAGACACACTTCTGTGGGTTCGCAAACAACTGCTCTCACCTCAAAAGCAGACAGACATGCCATAGATGGTCCAAGTGGTCCCCTTTAGTGCGACTATATATAAAGATATCATCAAAATACGCAACCATAAAGACTCAAATGAATGGTCGAAGGACGTGAGTCATGAGTCGCATGAAGGTGCTAGGTTCATTGGTCAACCCAAAGGGCATAACCAACCACTCATATAGACCATCCTTGGTCTTAAATGCGGTCTTCCACTCATCACCTGGCCTAATCCTCACCTGGTGGTAGCCACTCTTAAGATCGATCTTCGAGAAGATAGTGGCACTGGCCATCATGTCTAGCATATCATCTAGGTGGGCAATAGGGAACCTGTACTTTACAGTGATTTTGTTGATGGCACGACTATCAATGCACATTCTCCACATGCCATCCTTCTTTGGGGCGAGTAATGCGAGAACAGCACACGGACCCATGCTATCCCGAACAGACCCTCTCTACATCAACTCATCGACCTGCCGTTTTAGCTCGGCATGTTCCGTGGGACTCATGCGATAATGAGGAAGATTGGGCAATGAGGAGCCCGGAATCAGGTCGATAGCATGCTGAATATCCCGCATAGGTGGGAGTCCCTCGGGAAGCTCCTCGGGAAAGATATTAGCAAACTCCTACAGAATTGGAATGACATCGGGTGGGAGTTCAGCCTCAGACTTTGGCTCCACTTCTCTGACCGTAATAGCAAACACAGGGCAGCCCCTACTAGCCCCCCGCTCCATTTCTCAGGAGCTAATCATCATCAACCTCCTAGTCGAGGGCTCGTCTGTGCCAGAGGTAACGTCATAGCCCGGGCTGGGGATGGGGTACTGGGCCCGGGGGCGGAAGGCTCCGGAGTACTAGGGCCACTATGACCCCTAACTGATGGGCTCTTGGGCTGATTGGGGTGGAGGGTAATCTGTCGGCCATCATGGTCGAAGGTACAGGTATTCGACCGGCCATGGAGTGTGGCATCCCGATCAAATAACCACAGCCTACCAAGAATGATATTGCCCACCTCCATGGGGAGGACATCACACCAGATCTCATCACGGTAGGCATGGAACTACAGTGGGACCAAACACCACAGCCTGATCGGAATGGAGGTGGAATCTACCCATGATACTCGATAGGGGCAAGGATGGTCCACGAGAGTAAGACCAAGACGTGAGACTGCACCCGTGGAGATTGCATTGATGCAACTCCCACTATCGATGATCACCTTACACACATGCCCCCCAGCCTACACTATGTATGAAATATGGTGGTCCGACGCCAGTCATCACTGGCCTGTGGCTGGGTGAGAATACACTTGACGACCCCCACGTGGGTATCGTCCAAATGCCGGGCACCCTGGCCATCACCTTCAATCTCATAGTATTCGTCAGCTAGCTCCTGATCTGCTTCATAGCTGACTAACACAAGATCTGAAGAGGTGGCGTCCCCGACCTGTGTGTCCCCAATGACAAGAGACTGGCGAGTGGGACACTGGTTGGCGAAATGGCCAAACCCATTGCAGCGATAACACTACTGTCGTGATCCACTAGGCTCCCCAATCAAAGGTCCTTTCCCCTTATCCTCCCGACGGATAGAAGGTGTAGGCAACAAAGGACGAGCAACGGGTGCGGGTGCCGGTGGACGGACCGTGGGTGCCGTGGGTTAGGGACGAGGAGGGATATCCCTCGAAGGTGGAGGGTGAGGCCTAGGAGTGAATGGCTCGGGACGAGTGGGCTCCTGAGGTCGCGCCATGGGGGCCCTCGGATACGTGCCTTAAGAGCCACGGGGCTCGACACTACGAATGGGAATGGGGCCCAACCGATGGGTAGGCTCAAACTCAGCCTCGAATTGCTCCAATTCAAGAGCAACCTGATACGTCTGTTCCAAAGTGGTCACATTGCGGCGAAAAAGTTCATATTGGTAGTTCGGCCGCAGACCTCTTCGAAAGCGCGAGATGATCATGGTGCTCTCTTTCGTTACTCCACACTGCAAATAATACTCATCAAAGTCGGCGGTGTACTCAGCCACGGACCGGTTCCCTTGGGAGAGACTTTGCCATTTGTCTATGAGATGCTGGCGATATGTGGTAGGAAGGTATTTCTACCTCAACTTGGTTTTCATGTCATCCTAAGTACCAATCGGGGGTTGATGTCGCTGCATTAATAGGCTCTTCACATTTATCCAATAAGTTTGGGCATGTCCATGCAACTTCATTTTCGCGTACCAAACTCTTCGGTGGTCTGTCATCTCAAAACACTCGAAGTACCGGTCCATGCCGACCTCCCAATCTAAATAGACCTTCGAGTCCAGAGACCCGTCAAATAGGGGAGGGTCCGCACACACGCTCCTAAGAACGCGGTCGTCGTCATCATCACGATTCCGTCGTTGGTTTCGACGATCACGACCATAACCCCCTTGTTCATTATCAGATGCATAGTCATCCATCTCAAGCACCTGCTGCCTCCCAACATCTACCCCATGAGCCCTTGGCATAGCAGGTTGCTGAGCTGGCTCTTGTTGGCCATTCGTCGGCGTGGGTTGCGCCGCTACTGGGGCCCTCTCAAGGATAGCAATCCTCCCTACAAGACCCTAAATGGACTGGTCCGATGCTTCAAGCCCGATCCTCTAGGGCTTTCATCCTCCCTTCTAGACCCGTTCCTACGCCATCTAGACGCGTACTAAGGCCATCCGTACGTGTATCGAGACGATCCATAAGGGCTCAAAACATCTCGACCGTCGAGGGCTCATCAGAACTACGGGCTCGGGAATCCGCCATAGGTGGTGGTGGCGAGTATTGGGTGCCTCGACGGGTGGGCATGCAAAGACACATGAACTAAGAGACACAGACTAATGCAAACACCGACTAATGCACCTAGACCTAAACCAATATCCGGTACGTGGCGGAGGGTTGACTCGAAGATCTCCTCGCGCAAGTGTGCGGCCTTCCCGATAGGCGTAGCTTAACGTTCGGATAACACCTTTTAATATACCGAATTATCGGGATGAAATGCAATTTTAAAACATTCTTTTTTTTGTTTTAAAAATAATGATGATCCAAGACTCGACTTAGACCGTGCAAAGACTTATGCAACGACTACCCTAGACTGAACCTGCTCTGATACCAAACTGATGCGGGACAGACACGGAGACCGACTCTAAGTGATGCGGACCTCGTACTCTAAATGCGGACGTGACCAGCAACATACAACAATGGAGACACTTCTGCCCGACACTAAGAGTTCCTATGGGCTATACGTCACTAACAGAAATGCAAGCTCACTCGTCGTCCCAAGCGAGGGGAAACGCGGATCCGCGCGGTTGAGAAACCGGCAGAGTCAAGGGTGGTCGACTCACTTCCGTGCTCGGATCGAGCCACGGGACGGGTCACTCTCTCGCTCACAGCGGTGACATGAACTCATGGGCAAGAATCCTAACGCACTCACAGTGGCATATGACCATATACTAAACTAGTAAATTAACACCAAGAAGTAAGACCGTTACCTCCACGCTCCCGGCGTGGGGAAGACAACCCTGGCCAGTTCCGTACTTCCGGTTAACAGATTTTCAGAGTGGTACAAAGTTTTGACCCACTCCATGCAGGGAGGTAACAGGTCACATGTGGGGCCCGGGAGTATCGGGAAGTGGGTTGATGGGCAGCATCTTGATGTCGCTCCGACGGTGCCGAAATCTGCATTTGAGTGCGGTCCGGAAGGCGCGATCTGTGGGTTTGTGCGGCCCACATGCTGCTCAATCCTTCGGATCTGATGGAGTGGGTCCCACTGGGATGGTGACCCCTGGTGGCGCGCTCCCCTGGATGACGGTCGGGCTGAAACACCGGTCAGAGGCCGGGTGGCTCCGATCTGCATTTGTCGGAGTTGCTGCCCACGGATCTGAAACTCAGTTTCAGATCTGCGCGCTCCAGCCATAGAAGCTGCTGCGACGAGCACCGACGTAGGATCGATGCACAAGAGGTACCATTGGAAAGCTGTCTTGAAATCCTTTGACTCTCTGGGACTCCAAAAAATTCGTTGGGACCGTACTTTTGATGGGGGATTTTAGAACCTGACTGATCTCTGTTTCAGATCTGGCCGGGTAGAAATAAACTTTCTTGAGAGTTGGCATTGACTGTGATATAGACCTCCGATTCAGATGATGATCTCTTCTTGAAAGTTGTAGAGGGGAGAGAGAGGAAATCGGGGATAATTTTTATGAAAGGTTTGGTGGAGGTTTGGATGGGGAAAGGTATTTTATACTGCTGGGTGGTCAGATCTGGACAGTGGCAGGCAGAACTGAGCTGGGATCTGTGAATTTTTAGAAAATATGAACGAGATTATAAATTCACAAGAAAATTTGTGGATGGTGGGGGTGGTGGACAAAACCTCCAATAAATTTTGGGATTCAAACAAAAATTGAGAAGGGGATCGAAAGGTGGAAACTCAGGGCTACTGTGACACAGGACAGAGATCTGGCAGATCTGGTGGACTGGGAAGCACGAAAATGGAAAAATGGAAAACGATGGCTGGAATTTTTTTCAATTTTTTTGGGACGTATTGATGATCTATGGAACTCACCCTGAACGTTTGGGCTCCAAAAGATCTCATGGCTGGGAGCAGAAATTTCAGGTAGAAGGGGTTGTCCTGGGTGGACAGAACTCCGGCGACGATGGTGGCGGCATGATGGCGGTGGCGGCGGCGGCAACGATCTTCACACCTGATAGATGAGGCTTCACACCTCTGATTCACAACCTTCCCAGCTATAGAAGGGGGAGAGAGGAGAGAGAGAGAGGGGCGCACCAAGCTATGCTCCAAGAAAATCCCATAAATTTTATGCATTAATTCTTGAAAATAGGAAATACAACCCTTTTATATGAAACCCATGGATCTTGGTTTACGTAGAGGAGATGCCAAATGCTATTTCCCCCATGTGGTCAAGCCTAAATAAAAAAATTTAGCCTAATGATGCCAAAAGAGGGGGGCACCTGCCTTATTTTAAGGAGAGAAAGTGGGCTTTTCTCCCACTTTGTCTCCCTTGGTCAACAAGAGAGGCTTGGTCCAAGTTGGGCCATAGACCAGCCAATTGGGCCTTCCAATCTAGGAAGCCCATGAGAAAGAGGGAAGCCCAATTGGGCCTTAAGTGACTTAAAGACCCATTATGAAGCCTAATGGTCCAATATGACCACACCCCTTAATGGACTGTAAAGGGCCTAATCCAAATAGCTTATTAAGAGCCTTACAAAGAGCCCAAAATAAAAACCCAAGTAAAAACACACATTACAAGCCCAAATACAATGCAAATAAATGCTAAAAAGTATCCAAACTCAAGGCAGAGACTCCAGACTATCTCCGAGCCAAAGGGAAGCTGATGTAGCCCGAGTGGTGCTCCGCGTACGGTACCGACGGCTCGCCGGTTCGTGCTTCTCGCTCGCTCTGGTGTCCCCACCACAATTCGATCTACACTTCTTCTAGACTTATCTAATTAGTTGATAGGGTCTATCCTAGATGATTTGGACATGAAAAATCCAATCTTTTAATGTTTTCCCTCACTCACGGAATCTACAGGTCGTTAGCGGTCCTTTGGCGACCGTTTTCTTCCGTTAGCGGTCTCGCGATAGACCGTTTTATGCTGTGGGTGCTGAATTTGAAATACTTCAAACTCTTTTGTTATTATCCCCAATATTATGCTTTTATTTTTATTCCAAGGAGTAATTATCTTCTTTATTCCGTGATTAAGCTTATTCCTAGTTTCTAGAACATGGGCTAAGGTCCAAAACAATCTCTTGGGCTTATTGGGTTTATTATATGGCCTAATCCACTTGGATTAATATAGGGCCTTAAATCTAATTCATTATAATTCAATTAATATCCCATTAAATGCTTAGTAATTAATATAATTACATTTTTAATCCAAAACAAATCTTAGAAAATTCTCGGGCGTTACAATAATGGTGGACGAAGACGGCAGGCTAGATTAAATGTCGTATTAGAAGATGAAACAACAAAGGAAGGGGAGCTTATTGAAGGTACAATTCATATTCATTCTCATCCTGCTTTTGTGTTATTTGATAATGGTGCTACACATTCCTTTATTACTAATTCCTTTGCAAAAACATTACCTATTTCACCTGTTCCCCTACCATATTATTTTACCATAATCACTCCTTTAGGGTCGGGAACAGAATTAAAAACTTATTTTCCCAATATTAAAGTCATAGTAGAAGGCCATAACCTTCCCGCCAATCTAGTATGCCTTGACATGGAGGGGTATGATGCTATTCTAGGAGTCGATTGGCTTGTAGACCACGACGCCTACATAAATTGTCGCAGTAGGATAATCTCTTTCTGGAAACCTGATCTTCCCAGGTTTTCCTTTCTTGGTATCAAGTATCGAAAACATCCTACCATAATTTCATCTCTTCAAGCTTGCAAACTCATTTTGGAAGGGTGTCAAGCTTTCTTTGCCTCCGTAGTAATTACCGTGTGTAAGGAAATTCAAATAGAAGAAATCCCCATAGTTAGAGAATTTCTTGACATTTTTCCTTCTGACCTATCGGGTATACCGCCTGAAAGAGAGGTTAACTTCACCATTGAACTCATACCTGGAGCAACACCTGTGTCGATAGCTCCTTACAGGATGTCCCCCACAGAGTTGAAGGAGTTAAAGAAGCAACTTTAGGAGCTGCTAGAAAAAGGTTTCATCTGACCTAGCACATCCGCTTGGGGTGCGCTAGTCCTATTTGTCAAGAAGAAGGATGATTCTCTCAGATTATGCATTCATTACCGGTAGTTGAATCAACTTACCATCACGAATAAATACCCACAATCGCGTATTGATGAACTGTTTGACCAACTTTCGGGAGCGAAATATTTCTCCAAGATTGACCTCAAGTTAGGTTATCATCAACTGAGGATTAAGGGAGAAGACATACACAAGACTACTTTCTGAAGCAGATATGGACACTACGAATTCGTGGTTATGCCGTTTGGTTTAACTAATGGGCCTGATGCATTCATGCAACTGATGAATAATGTGCTCCGACTTTATCTTGACCAATTTATAGTCGTATTCATCGATGATATTATTATCTATTCGAAGACAAAGGAGGAACACGAGGAACATCTAAGGGTTACTTTGTAAACTTTACGAGAACATCAAGTCTATGCTAAATTGAACAAATGTGAATTTTGGCTTAAGGAAGTCTCTTTCCTTGGCCATGTGATTTCTAAAGAAGGCATTACAATAGATCCTTCTAAGGTAGAAGCTGTGAAAAGCTGGAGCCGACCGAATACCGTAACTGAAGTTTGAAGTTTTATTGGTCTGGCTTGTTATTATAGGCGATTCATCAAAGATTTCTCCAAAATCGTCGCTCCTTTAACAAGACTTACTAGGAAGGAAAATCCTTTTGAGTGGACAAGGGAATGTGAAGAAAACTTCTTAGCTCTTAAAGAACATCTCACCACGGCACCCGTACAACCATTGCCCATAGAAGGTGGTGGATTTGAAGTTTATACCAATGCATCTGGCATTGGCTTAGGCTGTGTACTTATGCAGAATGGCAAGGTGATCTGTTATGCTTCTAGACAATTGAAGTGACATAAAGAAAATTATCATGTTCATGATCTAGAATTGGCAGCTATCATATTTGCCTTGAAGATTTGGCATCACTACCTTTATGGAGAGAAATTCATGGTCTATTCGGACCACAAAAGCTTGAAATATCTATTCTCCCAGAAGGAGCTAAATATGAGGCAAAGGAGATGGTTGGAGTACCTTAAAGACTTTGATTTTGCTATCCAATATCATCCTGGCAAAGTGAATGCTTTAGCAGATGCACTCAGCCGGAAACCAATGGGAAAGCTATCAAGTCTCATGAAAGGTATGACCAATCTCATTTCTAAATTTGCTCAGTTAATTTATATATTAATATGAAGAAGAAAGAGGATTACTTTATAGCCAATATCCGGACACAACCCACCTTAATAAAAGAATTGGTCAAGCTGCAAGACAATGATCCTGTGTTATTGGAGATTAAGGCCAATATAGAGCAACGGCCGGATTTTTCTATTACAAATGATGGAAGGTTGTTATTCCAAGACCGAGTTTGTATACCAGATCATGCTGATACTAAGAAATTAATCTTAGAAGAAGCTCATAAATCTAAATACACCATTCATTCTGGTGCTACCAAGATGTATCAAGATCTTAAAAGAAGCTATTGGTGGCCCAATATGAAAAGAGAGATAGCAGATTATGTGTCGTGTTGCCTTACTTGTCAACAGATTAAAGCAGAACATCAAAGGCCCGTTGGAAAATTACATCCCTTAGAAATTCTGAAATGGAAATGGGATAGTATAGGGATGGATTTTATTATGGGACTGCCTAAGTCGAGAGGTGGACAAGATGGAATATGGGTAATCATAGACCGTTTAACCAAATCATCTCATTTTTTGCCTATTAAAAGCTGATGGTCTGTAGATATCCTAGCTGCATTATACATGAAGGAGACTGTTAAGTTACATGGTGTCCCTGTCACTATTATTTCTGATCGACACCCTTGATTCACTTCACAATTCTGGAAAGGTCTGCAAAATTCTTTGGGGACCCGATTAAGTTTTAGCACAGCATTTCATCCACAAATCGATGGACAAACTGAAAGAACCAATCAAGTGGTGGAGGATATGCTAAGAGCGTGTGTTATGGACTTCGGTGGAAGCTGGCACGGCCATTTACCTCTAGTGGAATTTGCCTATAACAATAGCTATCAGGCTAGCATTCAGATGGCACCATTTGAGGCACTTTATGAGAGAAGTTGTCGCTCACCGATCTGCTAGAACAAAGTAGGAGAAAAACAACTGCTAGGTCCCGAGTTGATAAGGGATACTACTGAGAGAGTAAAGCTAATTCGAGAAAGACTTAAGATAGCTCAAGATAGACAGAAATCATATGCTGATAATCAAAGACGTGACCTGGAATTCCAAGTAGGTAACCACGTATTCCTCAAGGTCTCTCCAGGTCGAGGTATTCGAAGGTTTGGCATCAAAGGCAAGATTACCCCAAGATTTATCGGCCCTTTTGAAATCCATGAGAGAGTTGGCGAAGTAGCTTATCGATTGCCTTTACCTCCCCAATTGGCTGGAGTTCATGATGTATTTCATGTCTCAATGATCAAAAGGTACGTTCCAGATCCGTTTCATGTTATAAGCTGTGATAACTTGGAAATTCAAAAGGATTTGACGTACGAGCAAAAACCTATCAAAATACTTGAGCAAGAAGTGCGTCAACTTCGGAACAAAATTATCCCAATGGTCAAAGTTCAATGGAGCAAATCTTGGCCGTATGAAGCAACATGGGAACCCGAAGAGGTCATGCACAAAAGATTTTTAGAGATATTTGAATGTAAGTACACTCTCCATAAATCCATGTATTGAATTTGGGGATAAATTCTTTTTAAGTGGGGGAGGGTGTAACACCCAAGAAATTTTGAAGAATTTATTAAATATTTAAATGGACTAAACGGGCTTGAAGAGGCGAAATCTCGCGCTGTGTCCTGAGCGGGCTGTGGATCACCAGAAGATGAACTGCAAGACAGGGAAACGTATCAGAGGGCCCAGGGGATTTCCCTGGGGAAAAACACTCCGATGGTTAAGTCAGTAGAGCTGTGGTGGAAGCAATAATGGGGAGGAGAAAAACTAGTGCGCGAGATTCCTCTCCACCAGAGGGTGAAGCGGATTGTGCTCAGGAGTTTGGGTGTATGAGTGCCATAATGGCCCTTACCTTCCACCGGAGGGTATCCCTGGTTTAAATAGTACGCCGCCTTCAGGAGTCCTGTAAGCTGAGGGGTTTCCGGCGGGAGTTACGTCCTCAACGTGGGCTTTCATGGCCTTATCATGGGAACGTTATCGCCTCGAAGTCCAACGGATTCTTGATTCCCCTGTTCATTGGGGACTCTTAACGGCAGCACGAACGGATAATATCCGGTCTGGCTGAGCTTCTGAAACGCCAGCCCTGTCCGGGCGATGAGCATAGCTCGGCGAAAGAGGGGTCGGATAGGTCGGCGAATGCCTGTCTCTCCCGGGCGGGGAAACGGCTTGGGCCGGACCCTCCTTGTGACCTGACCATTACTCGGGCCCTCCGAGCCTAGGGGCCGCCGGGGAGAGTTGGTTCCTCGAGTGTTTGTTAATTGGGCTTTTCTTTCCTAAGTGGGCCCTGTGGGCTGTCACTCAGGTGAGCTTACCTCGTTGGACCATGTTGGGTATTGTTGGGCTGCTCTTTGAGTGGGCTGCAGAAATCCCCCTCTCCACTTGTCCCCCTCCTACTCCCGAGCCATGGAGGCTCGGTCGAGTAGTTTTTGAGACTTTGGACCGGCGTGGCTCAGGTGGGTGGAATTCTGTTGGCGTTATGGAGCCACGTGTAGTGGTCGCCTGGGCCCGTAATGATGATCCTGACGGATTTGAAAAGAAGGGGCCCCCCTTTTCTCAGAGCACGGAACGACGCGCCGCCTTCCTCCAGGGTTTTATAGGCGTTGGGCGCTGTTCGTCATTCTAGGCTTCTCAGGGTTTTAGGCTTTCCTTAGTTTCTTTGCTTCTGGGGCTCCTTGATGCGCCGTGAGAGCACAGTGTAGACGCAAAGTCTTGCGGCGGCATTTGAGGAGTTGGCGAGGATAACCGCAGAGGCGGTCCGGCAACTTCCTTCCCTCCCGGAGTCTTCTAGCTCGCGCGAGGGATCATCTTCCAGCTCGATGGCAGATCTACCTTTGGAAATCGAGCAGGTGAGGCGGGAGCCCGTCCCCAATTGCAGTGAGTTGGGGGAAGCCGAGATGAGGAAGCTGGAGCATCGTTTTCGCTTGCCTCTCAGGTACAGCTTTGCTGTCGCCGCCCCGTATGAGATAAGTCTGGACAGCCGTACGGGGCACATTTGCACTTTTCTTCTGGCTTGGAAGAGTGGTTTCCGCCTTCCCTTCGAGCCTTTTGTACTTAAGCTTCTTGAGTTTTTCCGGTTGGCGCCTATTCAGTTGGTGGCCAACTCGTATCTCCTTCTTTCCGCCTTTCGGATTCTCTATCGTCAGCACGACATTTTTCCTTCCTTGGACCTCTTTCACTATTTTTTTGAGTTGAAAGCGCACCCATCGGCGGGGAAGGGCTTCTACTTTATCCAGGCGAGGAGGAACAGGAGTTGCATCTCACTCGCAGCGAAGGACTCCTCGCACAAGGGGTGGAAGACCCAATTCTTCTGGGTGAAGGCGGAGGCGACGGACGAGTCTTGGAGATGTCTGGTCTCGCCCAATTTTCATCCGAATCTTCCCCCTCGCCAGGAGGAGTTCCCTCCCCACGTGGAGCGGCAGGCCGCTCGTCTGCTGGATAACCGCCAGTCGACCGAGGAACTAGTGACGCCGGAGAACATCGAACGGTGTTTTCTTACGCGGTTGACGTCGACAGGTACCGCTCTCGAGGTTCTTCTCCTGGGGTGGTAGTTACTTTATTTCTCCTGACCGGGTCTTCTTCCTTTGTTGCAGACATGAGGCGGGAACCTCTGGAGGAAGCTGCTGAGGTCATTGATCTGGGAGATGACTCGGCGGCCGACGAACCAGATGCTTCTGCGGGTCGCGCCCAAGCCCGAGATATGGGCAAGGGGGTGGCCCCCGAGGGATCTTCACGACCAACTGGTACGAAGCGCAAGGATCCCACGGCGGAAAAGTTGCAGGAGGCCGCGAAGGCCAGGAAGCGAGCCAAGAAGGCAGGTCTTCCTACTACCGCCGGGGGTGACTCCGGCTCGGCGGCGCTCCCCTCTCAGGGGCAAGATGGGGCCGACCCCTCGGGGCCAGCTCCCCCACCTGCCAGGCGAGAGGGGGCCGAGGAGACCAGGGGCCTATCAGAGGGCGGCGATGGGTCGGCTCTCCCCCCCACGGGGGTAGAGGGGGCCGATGTTGAAGTAGTTGACGCTGAGACCGGGGGATCGGTCGGAGTCGGTGATGTCTCGGTTGGCGAGGTGCGGGCCGAGACAGGCAGGGCTGGGGGTTCGCCCGCGAGGCCATTGCAGCCCCAAGTGCTTGAAGTTCCCGGTGCGGTCGATCCCGCGGCGCCGATCGAGGTTGGGGGTTTTCCCGGGGAGGCGTCGCAACCCCAACCGACCGTGGTGCACGAGGAGGTCAGCTCCGTCGCTCGAGCAGAGCCTTCTGGCGGGGTGCCCAGGGCAGAGCGGTTCCCTCTGCCGGAGCCCTTGGAAAGGCTCGGTATTACGGGCGACCTGTATCGGGTCTGCCAGTCGATCGCCGCAAGGATGAAGGGGGGAGAAAGGCGCAATACCCCCCCCGGGATCCTTGATGTTCTGATGGAGGGTGGCCTGGTCATAGCTCGGTCAGCGGATTTGATGTCGGAGGTGCACGCCCGGACGGAGGCGGAGCGGTCGAACCTCACCTGGGCCCTTGGGGGATGCGAGAGGAAACTGGCCCGACTCAAGGGGAAGCATGAGGGGCTCCGGTAGGAGTTTTCCGCGTTCCGGGAGGTGGCGCGGGTGAGCCGACTGGAAGCCGGGGTGCTGACCGAACAGCTCGCCAAGACCCGAGAGTCTCTTGAGAGGACAAGCCGATTTCTGGAGGAGGAGCGTCTGCGTCGCCTCAAGCTAGACAATCGCTGGGAGCTCGAACGCGCCGAGCTGCTAGATCAGGCGGAGGTGGCGGAGCGCCTCCGCTCTGAGGCTGAGGTGGACCGGGCCCGGGCGGAAAAGCGTGCCGCCGAGGCGGAGCGGGTTCGGGTCGAGCTCGTCGGAAGGGCGGGGCAGATCGAGGCGGAGGCGATCGAGCGCTATAGGAGCTCGGATGCTTACTCGGCCGACCTGGTGGAAGCCGCCCTACCCTATTACGAGGTAGCACTTCACTGGGGCGCTTGAAAGGGGTTCAAGCAGGGCTATCGCCGGGTGATAAACTATGCCGATGAGCAGAACTCCGAGATCGAGTTCCCCTTTGGCCAGCGTTATGACTCGGATGAGTCGATTTCTAGCTCCTCATCATTGGTCGGGGAAGATTCGGAGGGGTCGCCTCCATCGGGGTCACCGGCCCCGGGCATTTCGGGAGGGCTCATGACCGAGACAGTTCTCGTACAGGCGAGGTCAGTGTCCGAGCCGGCCATCACCGAAGGTGCCGGGGATGACGCGTCCCCTTCCGCCGTTCTCGAGCGTCAAAGTGGGCCCGAGACCTGATGTATTTTGCCTTGTTTCACCTCTTTCCATTTTTGTCTCTCTTTCCTCTTTTTAGAGAGTTTCCTTTTTGTGTAATAATGAACGACTTACTCTATTTGAGTACCATCTTTGCCGTGATTTGGTTGGCGTATCTGGAGTAGTTGAGAGGTGTCGATATGTTCTGCGCGATTTTCGCATGCTGATTTGGTAGACTTCTGATGGGGCATCCTTTCGTTCCTTCACGCTTTGAATGCCAGGCCGCTTCGTGAATCCCGCTAGGGCGGGGATCGAGGAGTTGGAGGTGACCATTCAGGGGGATCCCTTGGCATGTTTTAAAGGGGGGAGTCATTTAAGGCGTGCGGCCTCCCTTGGCCTATAAGAGAGATCGAAGGGCGCTCCTTCCTCCTTAACGCTAAGGATTCTCACCGACGATCTGTCCTTACTCCTTCTTCTTCACTCTGCATTACGCCGCTGCAATCTAAGCATGGAGGGTCCCGCGGAGGGTGACGCTGCCGACGACGGGGAGCGGCGGCCTCCCGCTATCCTGGAATGTTGAACGGATCCCACGGTCGCCGTGCGTGCACGAGACGGGTCCGACGGTCGCCGCCCGGATCTGGGGAGGGCTTCGGCATGTGGAAGCACGCCGTTTGCCTCTTCTTAGCTCCGGCGAGGCTTCCGGGTGGACGCCGAGGCAGAGGGCGGATGGGGGCATTAGGGGTGCCTGCCGCCACTCCCCTCCGTGTGAGGGGAGGAGGCGACTCAAGTTCCCTCCTAACCTCTCCCAGCAGCCTCTTTTTCCCTCTTTTGTTCTTCATTTCTTTCACTCTTCGGGGGCTGCTTGCTCTCTCCTTCCTTCCAAGGAGTTGGCAGATTGGAAGAGGGGAGGCCTTCACGGCGCTCATTTTTCCTGGTTGTTGCCAACTTGGGAGGTAGTCTTCCTCAACGTTTAAAGGTGGCCTTCCTTCTGCAGTCCCTCTGTCACCTTTGTCACGGGCCACCCGAGCCAACTAGCTCGACCACCTCTTGTCCGAGCCAGTTTCCACACAAGGCAGAGTCAGTGGCTGGACGCGAGGAGATCAAGACCGAGTCAACCGAGCGATGGCCTCTTGAAGTGGTGTTAGACGGATTTTTACTTTTTTCTATGTGATGTACTGGCATTTGCCTATCTGATGTACTAACAATTGTTTGAATGAATGGAGAGGGAATTTTATTTCATTCAATCTTGCTATACAACTTTAGAAATAGAATCTGTGTAGTGTGGTCGCATTCCATGTCCGGGGAATGGGTTCCCCTTCCATTGTAGCTAGCCTGTACGCACCTTTCCCGAGCGTCTCGATCACTCGGTAGGGGCCTTCCCAGTTGGGGGATAGCTTGCCCGCTGCCTCCAGTGGTCGAGAGGCTTCAGCCTTCCTGAGGATGAAGTCCCCCAGTTGGAAGAGTCTGTCTCGGACCTTGGCGTTGTAGTATCGAGTGAGGCGGCGCTGGTACTCCGTTGCTCGGACGTTCGCGATCTCTCGGAGTTCGTCTGCCAGGTCGAGGTTCTCGAGCAACTTTTGCCCGTTTGCCTCGGGTGAGAAGCTGATCACTCGGAGAGACGGATTGGCGATCTCTAATGGAACGACGGCTTCGGTGCCATATACCAACTGAAAGGGGCTTTCACCGATTGCCGCCCTGGGGGTCGTTCGGTGCGACCATAGTACGCTAGGCAATTCCTCGAGCCAGCTACCCTTAGCCTTGCCGAGTCTGGTTTTTATGCCTTTTAAGATAGTCTTGTTGGCATTTTCAATCAGCCCGTTGGCCTGAGGGTGGGCGACCGAAGTGAAGTGGTTGCGGATATTTAGGTCGGCGCATCTGTCTCGAAAATACCGAGAGTCGAATTGCCGACCGTTATTGCTTACTATCACTCGGGAGATGCCAAAGCGACAAATGATCGATTTCCAAACAAAGCCCCAAACGACTGTCTCGGTGATCCTTGCCGTAGCCTCGGCCTCGATCCACTTGGTGAAGTAGTCGATGGCGACGATGATGAACTTCTTCTGGGACTGGGTCGTCGGGAATGGCCCAAGGATATCGATTCCCCACCAAGCGAAAGGGTAAGGCTCGGCTAGGGTGACAAGTTCCGTAGCTGGCTGATGGACCAAATGGTCGAACCGCTGGCAACGGTCGCACTGCCGTGCGTGAGCCGTGCAGTCGCGCTGCAGGGTGGGCCACCAGTACCCCTGCCGTAGCAGGATCCTGGCTAGCGGCCGACCTCCTTCATGCGCTCCGCACAGGCCTTGGTGAATCTTTTGGATGGCTCGGCTTGCCTCGTCGGGACCGAGGCACTTCAGGAGGGGACCAGAGAACGATCTTCGGTAGAGAGTGTTGTCGAGGACGACGAAGCACCGAGCTTGATACTTCATTCGGCAGGCTTCCCGAGGGTCGGAGGGCTCTTGGGAGTCATGTAGCCAGGACAGGTAGGGGGAGCGCCAGTCACTTGGAGTGGCCGAGTCAACAGCGAGGAGCTCCGTGTCGATGCTCGGGTGCTCTAGCTCTTCTAGGAGGACCGATCGTGTACCTTCAGGGTCTAGGGAGGAGGCCAATCGAGAGAGGGCATCCGCCCGAGAGTTTTGCTCCCGAGCTATCCGGACTACCCCAAATTCCTCGAACTGTTGGGCCAGGCTCTGGACCAACTGAAGGTATTTGATCATGGGTGCCTCCCGAGCTTCATACTCACCGTTGACCTGACCTGCGACCAGCTGAGAGTCGGTGTGGATCCTGACTCGCTCGACCCCCAACCGTCGGGCCATGCGTGCTCCCGAGATAAGGGTCTCGTACTCGGAAGCATTGTTGGATGCCTGAAAGTTGAATTTCAAGGCGTACTGTAGCTCTATCCCTTCGGGGGACCTTAGGAGGATCCCCGCACCGCTGCCTGCCGAATTGGACGATCCATCAATGAACAGTTCCCAGGTCGGCCCGGTCGTGGTCGGAGGCCTGTCTTCGGCCGGGATGGTGCTTTCGGTGATGAAGTCGGCGAGCGTTTGGCCTTTGATTGCTGATCGTGGCCGGTACGATATGTTGTAGGCCCCGAGCATAATGGCCCATTTGACGAGTCGCCCTGAGGCCTCGGGGTGGGCCAGAATCTTCTTCAACTGCTCGCCGGTTAGCACGGTGATGGGGTGCCCCTGGAAGTAGGGTCGGAGGCGCCTTGCGGAGGTAACCAACGCTAGCACGAGTTTCTCGGTTGCGGGGTACCTCCGTTCGGCCTCATTGAGCATCTTGCTGGTGTAGTAGACCGGTCTTTCGATTCCTGAGTCATTTCTGACTGGGACCGAGCTCACCGTGGATGGCGTCGCCGAGAGGTAGAGCAGCAAGACTTCGCCTGGGATGGGCTTGGAGAGCACCGGTGGCGAAGCCAGGAACTTCTTAATCTTGGTGAATGCTGTCTGGCATTCCTCATCCCATGCGAACGTAGCAGATGCTAGCTTGGGTCCCCTCATCAGTTTGAAGAAGGGCAAGCATCGTTCGGCCGCACGGGACAGGAAACGGCTGAGAGCGGCGACACGCCCTGTCAGACGCTGGACGTTTTTAACGCACGTGGGCGGGCGCATGTCCAGGATGGCCTGGACTTTGTCGGGGTTGGCTTCGATCCCGCGCTAAGTGACCAGGAAACCCAGGAACTTCCCAGATTTTACTCCAAAGGCGCACTTGGCGGGGTTGAGCTTCATGTTGTACTTCAGGAGGGTGCCGAAGGTTTCGGCAAGGACGGTGAAGTGGTCTTGGGCCTTGGGGGTCTTGAAGAGCATGTCATCGATGTAAGCCTCGATGTTTCGACCTAGCTGTCCCTCAAACATGTGATTTACCAGTCGCTGATATGTGGCTCCAGCGTTCTTCAACCCGAAGGGCATCCGGGTGTAGCAGTACACGCCGCAGTCGGTGATGAAGGCGGTCTTCTCGACGTCTTCTGGGTTCATTCTGATCTGGTGATAACCCGAATAGGCATCTAGGAAGCTGAGTATCTCGTTGCCCGAGGTTGAATCAACCAATTGGTCGATGCTCAGTAGCGGATAGCAGTCCTTGGGGGTAGCCTTATTCAGATCGGTGAAGTCCACGCACATTCGCCATTTGCCTGTGGTTTTTGGCACCAGGACGACGTTGGCTAGCCACGTTGGGTACCGGACTGGTCTGAAGAGGCCAGTCTCTTGTCCCTTGGTGACCTACGCCTTGATGATCGCCTGCTTCTCGGGCGCATGCTTCCTTCTCCGTTGCTGTACGGGCCTCACGGTGGGGTCAAGGTTGAGCTTGTGCATCACGATCTCCTCTGGTATGCCAGGGAGTTGATCATCGGACCAAGCAAAGACCTGAATGTACTCAGAAAGAAATTTCTTATATTGCTGCTGTTCCTTAGGTGGTAGGTCGGCTCCGATCCTTACTCCGAGGGCCGGGTCATCGTTTAGGAATACCGTTAGCAATTCGCCACTGGGCTCGGTGGTTACGGTCTTTCCTTCGACTCCCTTGGGGCCCTCATCCTTCCCGTCCGGCCTTGAGGCTTCCACCGAGATGTTGTAACACCTTCTAGCCGTGGCCTGGTTACCTCGGACTTCCCCCAACCCATTTTTGGTAGGAAACTTCATTTTATGGTGATAGGTAGATGGTACGGCCTTTATTCGGCTGAGGATTTTCCGGTCGAAAATGGCGTTGTACGCTATCATACCCTTGATCACTATGAAGTCCACCATGACCGTAACGATTTTGGGTGGGGTGCCGATGGTGACCGGCAGGCTTAGGGATCCCTCGGGGTAGGTGGCCAGGCCGTTAAACCCGCAAAGGGGTGTTCGGATCGGGCGGAGCTTGGATGGGTCTTCCCCCATCTTGAGGAAACAGTCATAAGATAATACATCGGGGGCGCTCCCATTGTCAACCAGAATTATATCTACGTTACAATGGTTTATTGTGGCCGAGATAACGAGGGCATCATCATGCGGGGTGTTCAGCCCTTCCAGGTCTTGGTCGGAGAAGACTATGACCTGGGGCTCCCTCGGCGGGCCCCTGGAGGGCTCTAAGGCCTGGCTGGCCCGCTCGGCATGACGCTTCCTTCCTCGGCTGGTGTCGCCGCCCGATGCCGTTCCTCCGGAGATGACGTTGATGTGGACCCCTCGGGGGGCGTTGTCGATCTCCGCGGCGGCGTCTCGGTCTTCTTTGCGCCCGACTGCAAACCGGGCCAGGTGCCCCTGACGGATGAGACGCTCGATCTCGTCTTGGAGTTGGTGACAGTCGCCGGTGTGGTGCCCGTGGTCGCCGTGGAACAGGCAATGCCTATCGCGTTTGCGATTCTTCGATCTCATTGGTTCGGGCTGGCGGAGGAGTCCCGAGTCTTTGATGTCTTCATAGATCTCGTAGACTGGCATGGTCAACTGGGTGTATCGCTCATACTTCCGTTTGCGCTCTCCTTCCCGATCGCGCTTCTTGCCCGAGCCAGGATTTGGCTCGGAGGCCCGCTTCTTGTCCCCCTCCCGACCCGAGCCGGTTGTGTCTCGGCAAGCGCTGAGTACTTCTTCGGACTCGGCGTGGCGCAGTGCCAGAGTCACTAGCTCGGCAAGGGTCGAGGGAGGGTGGAGGACCAGTTCACGGCGGAGATTCTCGTCCCGGGTGCCCCCGGTCAGAGCGGTCGTGGCCGAGGCCACATCCAGGCGGGGAATTCTGAGGGCTTCCGATTTAAATCGGTGGACATAAGCCCGGAGCCTTTCCCCTTGCGCCTGTTTAAGGGCCAGGAGCCCCGCTACTGACCTTGGGGGGGCGCTCCCGGCGAAGCTTTCCTTGAAGACTCGCCCAAATTGCCTGAAGTCCCGGATGGACCTAGGGGCGAGGGCTCGGAACCATGCCTGAGCGCCTTGGACCAGGGTGGCCACAAAGGCTCGGCACTTGATACGATCCGGTGTTCCATGCAGAGTTACCAGGGCGTCGAAGCTGTCGTAGTGGTCGGCTGGGTCACCCTGGCCATCATAGAGCTTGAAGGTCGGAATGGAGGTTCTGGGAGACACCTCTGCCTTCAAAATGTATTCGGAGAAAGGGGATTGCTCCTCGTCCTCCGGGAAAGAGGTTTTCTGCAGGGCGCGGAGGGCGCGCTCTTGCTCTACAAAACGTCTTTCGAAATCCCTCAGTCGGAGGGATAGTTCCGGCTGCGGTCGTGCCGTGGGACTGGGGGGAGCGTCGTGGCGATCCTCAGGAACATCAGCGCCCGGGCGCGGAGGCCTCGCCCCCTGTTTCCCTTTTCTGGGCATAGAGGAAGCCTCTTGCTCCGGGGGCGGAGCTTGCGAGGGTCCTCCAACGTTGTTGCGGATGAGCTGCTGACCGCGGAGGGTGAAGCGGCCCCCGGCGGTATGCTGGGACGCACTTCGACGGGGGGGGCTCCCGGACGGGGCGCGGGACCTGGCATCCCTTGCCGCTTGGGCCCTCATGAGCTCCACGAGGACGTTAAGCTTCTTATTGAGGGCCTGGAAGACCTCGTCGCCATCGTTGGGGGGTACCCCTGTCGCCGTCAGAGGGGGCGGCGGCCCGTTGGTGGGGACGCTGACGTTGGAGGGAGGGTTCTGTGAGGCCCTAGAGGGGCCATCTCCTGCCGCCACCATGGCCTTACCCCTCTCGCCGGCGGACCTCCTCCCTAATCTTCTTCTCACCATCTTGGCTCTTCGTGCGTTTCCCACAGACGGCGCCAGATGAAGAGGCGAAATCTCGCACTGTGTCCTGAGCGGGCTGTGGATCACCAGAAGATGAACTGCAAGACAGGGAAACGTATCAGAGGGCCCAGGGGGTTTCCCTGGGGAAAAACCCTCCGATGGTTAAGTCAATAGAGCTGTGGTGGAAGCAATAATGGGGAGGAGAAAAACTAGTGCGCGAGATTCCTCTCCACCAGAGGGTGAAGCGGATTGTGCTCAGGAGTTTGGGTGTATGAGTGCCGTAATGGCCCTTACCTTCCACCAGAGGGTATCCCTGGTTTAAATAGTACGCCGCCTTCAGGAGTCATGCAAGCTGAGGGGTTTCCGGCGGGAGTTACGTCCTCAACGTGGGCTTTCATGGCCTTATCGTGGGAACGTTATCACCTCGAAGTCTAGCGGCTTCTTGATTCCCCTGTCCATTGGGGACTCTTAACGGCAGCACGAACGGATAATATCCGGTCTGGCTGAGCTTCTGAAACGCCAGCCCTGTCCGGGCGATGAGCATAGCTCGGCGAAAGAGGGGTCGGATAGGTCGGCGAATGCCTGTCTCTCCCGGGCGGGGAAACGGCTTGGGCCGGACCCTCCTTGTGACCTGACCATTACTCGGGCCCTCCGAGCCTAGGGGCCGCCGGGGAGAGTTGGTTCCTCGAGTGTTTGTTAATTGGGCTTTTCTTTCCTAAGTGGGCCCTGTGGGCTGTCACTCAGGTGAGCTTGCCTCGTTAGACCCTGTTGGGTCTTGTTGGGCTGCTCTTTGAGTGGGCTGCAGAAATTCCCCTCTCCAGGGCTATTAAATGAATTTAATTTAATTAGTGTAGCCTTACTCTAATCCAAGAGGATTAGGCCCATTTAAAGGAACCATTTTGGCCCAAATTATGGTTTTAGACCTTGGCCCATATTCTAGAAGCTAGAAATTGGTATAATCACGGACCTTAGAGATAAATAGGATAAATAGATGGATAATGGAGGGAAGAGTTTGAATTAATTTTGAATTCGGTGCCCAGGATAGAAAACGGTCTATCGTGAGATCGCATAGCAGTTGAAGGTGGTCACCCATATGACCGCTAAGCGCTGTAGACTCCGTGAGTGGAAGAAAGTGTAAAAAGATTGGATTTTGACGTCCAAACTCCTAGAGACCAAAGAATACAGTCTTGTAAACATGCTTGGGACTCTCAGGGATCGATCTAATACCTAATTAGTTCTCTAAAGTCATCCAAATCTTTGAAACCTTAATTAAACCCTATAAATAGACCCCAAGTTTGACCTATGCGACCGCTACTTTTGGCTCGCGTGGAACTAAGGTAATGAGGTAGAATTAGAGGTAAGTTCTTTGGAGGTTTTTGTTGCTGATACTAAGGACTAACTACCCTCCAAATTTTGTTCTAGGAGATCAAGTCTACAAGGAGTTAGAAGCTTTCAAAATTGCTGATTCTGCACCAATAACCCAAGAATCTATGCAACGGTCTAGTGAAGATCAGAAATTTAGAAGCCCTAAACGAGGTATTTAGCGATTGTGTCTTTAGAACTTTATGATACCCTTTATATCTTCTATCTACCCTCCAATTTTCACGTCCATAGGTCAAGGGAATCAGGAGATACAAGGGTGTGAAGTTGCTATTTTAGCACAGAACGTGCAGAACTAGGGCTTACTTCCAGTCAGAAATTGGCAGTCTAGGAGCACTATTTGAGGTAGGTTATCTCATGATTGGCCTAAACATGACATTAGGGATAAAAGCCCTTTGTTTCCAATCGATTTCATGCATTATACACTGAGAATTTTATGTTTTCATTAGGGTGATGTATCTAGTATAATATTCATGCATGAACTAGCCCTAATTGAGTAAAAAGGAAATTCTCTTGTTATTACATAAACCCACGCATATTGGCTGACCTATTCTTATCATATCATGCTATAGAGTTTATTCATGTTGATTTCCATGCATGATATGCCTTAGACTAGTATTGTATTTTATTATTATTGAGTTTTCTGTTAACACAGGAAGAAACGGTCTTCCTATAGACCGCCAGAAACCCTAGCGGTCGTACGATAAACCGCTAGCCACAAGAGACAGTCACCCACTAGATCGTTTACGTTTTTGAATTCTGTATTTAAGCTAACCCAAGGCTTAATGCAGAATGGTCCAAATTATTATATGTTAAGCCTAGTTAAGTAGGTTTTATACCTGTTTTAGACATTATTTTTATATACCCAGTTATGTTAATAGCTCATTCTAGTAGATTTCATGATTCCTTATGCACTTAAAGTTATTTTAAACTTATGATATTTTCGTCACCAACTCATATACTTTTGTAGTAACTTGAATTTATGAGATTCATGGACTAGTTGTAATTTGATCGCTGGTTATCACTAACTTTCTCATCTAAGAGTCATTTTCACAAGTACATGCCATATACTCCGGAATGTGACCATTAGATACACATTTGCACTTATAGGCAGACAATCTTGGACTTGAAAGCCTCTCCGCTAGATATTCCTTATACTGGACTAGTTGATCATGTTTCAAGGCTTCCGTAAGTCTCTGTGAGCCTGGGATTCCCACTAGGACGCCGAGCTGATTGTACCATTAAACCCCAATTTGTCTAGAAAGCACTACCGTTGATTTCGGAGTCTTGATTCCTAAACGGTCCATGACTAGACAGCCTGGATTGCTAAACGGTCCATGACTAGAACACTTGAGTTTCTAAACGGTCCAGTAAATGACCGCTCAGTTCCTGATTGTGTCTAACCCGAGGTTTGACCTTTGGGTTTGGTTTTCTTGAGTTCCTAGATGATCTTAGGATTATCTAAGTCTAAATTATGTTTAACAAAGTTAAATTTGAATTATGGAACCTAATGAATATACCGTTATGCTGTCGGATCGCCACTATCGCATAATATACCTTAAATCTTTCTTTGATATCTCATGTCAACTTTGGTACGTTTTATGCCTTGGTTACTTGATCATTAAACTTATTATTTAGAATTGAATTATTGGCCGAAATTATTATCTCGTGGAAGTAACTAGATTTATAACTTGAAGATGCAAGATCGGGCATGGATTGTGTCCAAGGGATCCATGCTAGTCCCCTCGACGGATTGTCAAAAATGTGCTATAAACCATGGGGTACGATGATACTGGCGTCGCATTGTGCTAGGAGTACTTTATCTTATAAATGAGTGAAACACCACGAGACTCGTTATTGAAGTTACATGCTTGATAAATGACTTTCTAGTACATAGCCTTTATAAGGTTGTGTAAAGTACTTTCTAGTTACATGCTCATAAATTCTTGTTCATGAAAGGGCAATTTACGTCTACATGCTTAATCTTACTTGTTCATGCTATCTTGTCTACTTGCTCAATTTCATGTCCTTGGTTACTTAGTTATACCGATTGTTTACCGTATTTTCTTATGTTTCTCTTTCAGTCTAGAGCTAAGATATTAATCACTTAAATATTGCCTTCATGACGAAGATACCTACTGGGCAAGTGTGTTCATTACCCTACTTTTTCAATCTTTTCAGGAAGTACAGATGAATCGAATTCGGAGTATACAAGTAGCTGGTCCGAGAGTGATCGAAGGACAAACGAATCGAGAGAAGCCATAGTATCAAATGTCTAGTCTAGTCTTATTTTAATTTTCTATTTTCTTGAGTCTATGATGTAAGAGTGTTAAGAGTCAAGGATCTTGTGTACTTTGATATTATTATTATGGAATAAAGTTAAGTTTAGAAAATTTTACTTGTGCAATTACTTTAGTGTGATTGTCTTGCGCTTTGATTTCTTGCTTGCGAGAGGCATACCATGCCGACTGTTCGCATTCCCAAAATTCCTTCCGCTGTATTAAAAGCTCGGGGCGTGACAACCAGACTACCTAGAAGGGAAGGGAATAGAGAGAGAGAGAGAGGTTGCGTCCTTCAACTTAGGACCATGCTCACTATTCAGAGCAAGCTCTAAGTGCAAGGTTTTGTAAAGGGGGAGTGCCGGATCTGAAAATAGTGGGAGGCGCCGCATCAATCGCATGGGTGCCACTGTGCAGATTGCATAGAAACTGCCGAATAGGCTATATGGGAGCCTCCGGATTGCCTACAATGACAAGTAACGGGGAATAGGGAGAGAGCAATTGCCAGCTCATTCACTAAAGGGACGAGACGGGAAGAGTTCATGTGGGTGAGGGGCAGCTGCAGAAGAGGGATCACTCGATAGGGGAATCATCCGGGGATGTCGGATTACCTGCCTAGAGCAGTCACGACGGACACAGACAAAAAGAGAAAATAGAGCACCTGAAGACTCATTGTTGGATCTATGTGAGAAAGCTTGAATAAAGGCTTCAATAATGCAACCCACAGAGGTTGGAACTCGGGATCCTATCCACAGTGCATGATAGACCCCGAGCCCAATTCACCTTCAGAGGCACCACATTCTACCCCCATGCGAAGATGATCATGGTAGAAAGAGAGGAAACAAAATTGTATGTGCAACAATCGAAGTTGGATCAGCAGAAACAAAAGGAATACACAGAATCATTCATGAAGTTTATTACTCCTATTCATTGGCCTACAGCAAAGGAGCCAAAGAAAAATATACATAGGAAAGAAATAAGAAACAAAATAAATACAAGGAGGGGAAGGGTGACATGGCACGGTCAAGTATGCCACAGGGTTTGACTCGATGCACCTAAGGCCTAGACCACAAGCAATGCAATGGAGCGACGGGCTCACTCAGGCGAGCGTACTCGCGTGGCGCACACTATTTCCCAGAGGCAAACCGCCGATGGTAAAGAGGGTCCGAGGTGGGACCTCGACGTTCCAGGGGTTTGGCTAGCTTGGGTTGAACCCCTAAGGGCTTGGGATGCCCAATTCTGCGGGTGGCCAGCACGCCAAGGGCATGGGTTATGGGGTTTTTCTCACAATCCGCTCCATGGTGGACACTTAATTTGATTGATTTTGGATCGGGCGCTCGCTCATCGCCGACGGGCAATTTAGAAACGATACTAAGCTAAGCAAAGGACAGACCAGCAAGGGTATGACTAGATGCTCACCTGATCAGCGTGAAGATGCCGATCTCAGCCGGAGACGATGGTCAGCAGGGAGGCATAGGTACGTACCTGGACACCTCGCCGGTGTCGCTTCGATCGACGACCTGCTGTTACAATCACTACACCTAACGCAGGAGGGTGACCGTGGGGTGGGGAAGACAATAGTACATGAAAATACTACCTCCACGCAAGGAGGGGCGATTAGTCGGCCAAGCAAGGGGGGTGGGGAATTCGGACGGCAAAAGCTTAATTGTCGGGGCCGGTTCAGCCGATTCGGTTCTACAAGGACTATTGGCTTAGGAAGATGGCACTATAGGCACCTCTGAGCACCGGTAGGAGATGGGTTGGTGCTGGGTTGTCTGGGGTCAAGGTGCCAGCCTGTGGTAGGAGTTGTGGTTCATCCGAAAGTCAGGTTGAGCCACTGTAATTCCGACGACCCGATCTGCTTCGGTGATATCCAGTCTGGATCTGCCAGACATGATGTTGGTGTCGGGGCTCCAACGCACTCTTCTAGCCCCTTATGGTGATGGGACCGGTGCAAGAATGTCCGGGGCTGGTCCTGGAACTCACCGATGGATTTATGGGTCGATCGGATCCCGACTGTGGTCGGGACCGCCCTGGGATCAGGATCGGTACGGCGCAACTCTGCCTGGACCAGAGTAGCAGCTGCTAGAAGAAAAGGTCACCACGAGCTCTCGTGGACTCCGATGAGGGCGAGGCCGGTGTCAACATGTTCGTGGGGAAGTCCCATTTACACAAGAATCAATGGGACTCCCAGAAGAGGTTGGAGCAGAGTGTACTGAACAGAGGAGCAGGGGTCGGTCTAACCTGGATTAGACAGGATCAGTCTGCTCACTTCGACGAAGAGGGCTAGAATTGGGTGCTCAGGTGGGCGAATGGCCTTTTCCGTTTAGGGGTTGAAAGAGGAATGGTTGTAGTTGTTCCCCTCCGAAGCTCACACCAGGAACCTCACCGAGCTGGTCGTGGGAGCCTCTGCACTCAGCTTTAGGTTGCCTTCCGGGGACATGATGCGCAGTCCAAAGAGATCAGCTCCTCTGGGCCACTCCAAGGTCAGATGATGGCGGAACCACCGTGGCTGTGAAGCTGACTCGAAGATGATTCCACCGATATAAGATAGGTCGCCTGAAGCCTCCTAGGGACATCGTGGCTTTCTCTACAACTAGTAGCAGGTCTGCTCCCCGTGACCTGGACAGGGTATGGTGGTGGAAGGGGATGATATTGGGCAAATGAGAGGGGGGAAATGGAGTGGGAAGGGGCTGGGGCATCCCCTGACTGATAAGGGGTGAAGGGGGGGTCAAACCAAGCTAGGATAGGGGGACAATGGGGCAGGGTGATGGAGTTTACAGTGGGTGGGAGTGGGGCTACGAATTTGGGGCTGGGAGGGAGAGGGGGAAGGTGAGGGGGCACAAGTGGGTGGAGGAAATGTGAATTTGAATTTCCCTTAATGAGAGGTGATCAATGGTGGCCTTGGGAAGGAGAAGGGATGTGTTGGGGAAAGGAAAGGGGTGCTTGGGAGATTGAAGAGTCACTTGGGGATGGTGAAGGGGTGTTATAAGGAGTGAACGGGTGTCTAGGAGAAGGGAATTCCACCTAGGGGTTGGAGGAGAATTAAATGGGAGGTATGGGGAAGGGGGAGGGGTTTAATGAGGAGTGAGTGGGGGAGAGAGAGAGAAGAATTTCATAATTTAGAGGGAGGGGGAGTGGAGAGAGAGAGGGGGTCACCCCCTAGAGAGAGAGAGAGGGAGAGAGAGGGAGAGATAAAGAGAGGGAGAGATGTAAAGAGAGACAAAGAGAGGAGAAGTAATTCCAGGAAATTCTCAATAAAATTGATCGTCAACAGTTACAAATAAGAGAGAGGGGAGGCCTATTTATAGGCACTGACAATTTCTACGACCAAAATAACCCTGAACAAAAGAGATAATGACCAGACTATCCCAGGGGGGGCGCCCATGGGCCTAGCCCACTAGTTGGCCGCAATTAGCTAATCTAATGGCCTAATAACCTAATGGACTGACTCAAATAAAGAAAGAGGATACACACATGACTCAAATAAAACAAAAATTACATGCTATGACTCGAAATTAAGTGACGGAGACGATGATGAGCCGATGGCGAGCAACCGGAGTCTCGAAAAAGTATGGAGCGGCTGGGGATGTCCCCATCATACCTCCGGGGTGGGGAGAACTCGACCCCGTCAAGTATGGGTCCACCGGGGTAGGGTAACACCAAAGCTGTCACGCCCCCAGCACGGAAGTTACCCGGGGTCATGGCGAGTTTATATAGAACCAATCAATCAGTGCAATAAATATATATATATATTTGACAAAAGATAGAGTGCACAAAAGACTAAATAATGACTAAGCTTAAATTTCTAAAATGATACCAATAGTCCAAGATGACAATTATCAAACAACCAAATGATGATAATTCTAGTCCATGACATTCATTATTCAAACCCAAATACTATGCTACAAGCCTTAACAAGTTTCAATCGACTAGACCGACATAACGGACAAAACTGACATAACTGGAAGTAAAAGATAAATGACTCTAGATAAGCAAAGACGCGGCTAGCTAATAGTAGATGATCGGTGACTCTAGCACTCTTCACTCGGTCTCATTCCCATTCGTGTGGATGTCGCTATCCGAATTACCTAAAAATGTTAGAATGAACTAGATGAGCGAATCGCTCAGTAGGAATTACATCTCAAGTTCTAGCAATCTTTAAGTGGTTTACATATTTCCTACAGTGCAGGTAAGCTATGCATGCAGACAAGCGAGAAATCAAGAACTGAATAGAAAGACGAATGAGATATCAAGAACTGTATGGAAGAATATTGCATGATTTCCAATATCAATAAGGCACTAGCAAGTGATTGCACATCATTTATCCAAGAAAGTAAGAATTCAACTTCAAGCAATAATATGAAGCATGTGTAATATCAAGTACGTGTAATATCAAGTGTGTGTAATATCAAGTATGTGTAATGGAATGGGCTACTTCATTCAAGCAAGTACTTTTGCCCTTCTGCGGGCCTCAAGTCAAGTCAAGCAAGTCGTGTCACGAGAGAGTGAGTGAGTTGTCTAAAGTCTAGCAAGCAAGTACTTAGGTGCAATGCTTAAACACCGAGGTCAATAAACTCCCATGGGCACAAGTACCTTCGGGTGCTCATCCCACGACCAGACTGGGCCTTATACGCATAGCATTGGTCATGTTTGTTCAACATCCACTCTCATTTGTAGCCAATATAGAATTTCAAGGGTTTAACCATTGTAGGATATTTATAAGGTAGATTTTCATGGAATGGAGTTCAAGAACATATTATTATGTATGGATTAACCACGAGTAAACCATAGCAAATGTACGATATGTCGGGAATCTGGGTGAGATCGGCGCCTCCAAGGCTACCACAAGTAGCTGAATTGGCACCCTTAGGGATACCGTTATATTATGAATTGGCGCATGTGTCTAGGGGCGCCCATTCTGTCATAAGATAGGTTCGAAAAATCCAGAATCAGGCTCAGGGAAATTGGCGCCCCTCTGCAATGTCTTCATTTAAATGAAGACTCTGCAGAGAGTCTTCAATTTGTGTAAATGGTGCCCTGGACAGGGGCACCCATTCGCTGGGACTTCTGAACACTACGAGAAAATCATACTTATTCCATGAAATGGCGCCCAGATGGCTGCCTTCATTTCAGTAAATGGCGCCCCTCTGAAGTGTCTTTATTTAAATGAAGACTCTGCAGAGAGTCTTCAATTTGTGTAAATGGCGCCCTGGACAGGGGTGCCCTTTGTTCAAGCTCATATACACACCAGGCACGTACGTTTGAGACACAAGTTACTATTCATGATTTCAAAAGTTCTCGGAATTAATAAATAAGGACATGGATAGGTAGAGAAAAATATCATGATCACAGAATCATACTCATGCAAGAATTTTATGGTTTAGTTTCATAGATATTAATTTTCTAAACATGGTGTTTATTAATTACTGGAAATGAATTGACGACCGTGTGGGAAGTCTTCAATTAAAGGGTGCCCAAGCCAGGGGCGCCCTTCAATAAATGGTGCCCAGGTGATGGGCGTCCTTTACCTGAAGGCTGATGTTTTGGATTTCTGTAAAACATGCTGTATATTTAGTAAAACCTGATATATAATAGATCTAAGCATGCTATATTTTAAGACCGTAAAACTAGTGTAACAGGATATATTCGAATTTCGTAAAAGTAGTGTAACAGACTATGTATAAAACCGGTGTAACAGGCTATAGTTGATCTACTTAAAACCCGTGTAACATGCTATATATTTGGTCGTAAGCCAATATATATTTGATCTCAGTAAAGCCATGTAAGAGGCTATATAACATGGAAGATAAGTTCTCCTAATTCTACGCATGCATGCCAGGTTACCCTATTTAGCTGCTAGTTAGGCCAGATCTTGAGAACACCTACATGTTGGTGCAGTTAACGAGGTATAATAGTAGAATATAATAAGAATCCTAGCCCTCCACGTTCTCTACAACCAAGCTCCCAGTAGCAGGACGTGGTACTTAGGATGAAGATACCTTCCCGTCCCCTGCACCTGAAGAGAAGAAATGAGATCTCTCTTCCACAGGTGGAGACGAGAAAAGCCACAGATAACCTTCTCTTCAGCGGCAGGATAGCAATAGCAAGACGACAGTAAGGGTCATTGGATAGAGGGAATTGTTTATAGGGAATAATCGTAAGGGTCCATTGGAAACTAAATCTGAAGACCTAGTTGTGTATGTTCCCTCAAGGGTCCATTTCCAGCAAACGCAAGCTATTTTTGTTTCAACCCCTTCTAGTACTTGTGGGTTACTGTGGGAAATGGCGCGCTAGATAGGGGCTCCCATTAATCAGCGCCCTTGTACAGGGGCACCCATTAGTTGGGTGGCCACTGTAGTTCATTGAATTGGCGCCCTTGTAAAGGGGCGCCCATTCCTATTGCTTAGACAAAAGCTGCCCCCTTCATGTGTTGGTCTTTATGGTGTATATATATTAATATATATAGTGGGATGGTGGCCCCTAAAGGAATTGGTGCCCTTGCATAGGGGCTCTAATTTGGTAAATGGCGCCCTGGTAAGGGGCGCCCATTCCCTTTGTGTTGGAAAAGTGAAAACCCCCATACGTGTTATCCATGTTTTGGGATTTAAGTGATGTTGGGCTTCTTGTATGTATATTTATATAGTGGTCCTCACAAGGTATGTTTATTTTTATAAGGCCTTCATGTAAGATTATTTATTTAGGAAGAAGTTCAATTTCTCTATCATTTTATCGGGGGTGCTACACCCTCCCCCACTTAAAGGAATTTGGTCCCCAAATTCAACTGCATATACGGAGATATAGAGGGTGCGAAGTACTTACAGACTAGAATAGCTCTGGAAATCTCCTTCGCATTGACTCCTCAGTTTCCCACGTGGCTTCTTGTTCTAAGCATCGATCCCATTAGATTTTTACAATAGGGATCGTCTTGCTCCTCAGAACTCAGACTTGTCGGTCGAGGATCTTCATCGGCTTTTGCTCATAGGTCAGGTCCTTTTGTATCACTAAATCAGTATGATCAATGACATGGAAAGGATCATGCACATACTTCTTCGGCATAGAAATATGGAACACATTGTGCACTTCTGATAATTGTGGAGGCAAAGGAATGTGATAAGCAACCTCGCCTACTCTTTCCAATACTTCGAATGGACCAATAAACCTTGGTGTTAGCTTGCCCTTAACACCAAATCTTCTAATACCTCGGTCGGGAGATACCTTGAGAAAAACATTGTCACCAACTTGAAACTCCAGATCTCTTCTCCTGTTGTCAGTATAAGATTTTTGCCTAGACTGTGCTATCTTTAGCCTTTCTCGAATGAGGTGTATCTTCTCGGTAGAATCTCTTACCATATCTGGCCCTAGAATTTATTTCTCACCAACTTCATCCCAACATATTGGAGATCGGCAACTTCTGCCATAAAGTGCCTCAAAAGGTGCCATTTGTATACTGGCTTGATAGCTGTTGTTGTACGCAAATTCGGCTAGGGGTAAGTGGTCATGCCAGCTTCCGTCGAAGTCTATAATACATGCCCTCAACATATCTTCAACAACTTGGTTTGTCCTCTCGGTCTGACCATCTATCTAAGGATGGAAAGTAGTGCTGAAGTTGAGTCTCATCCCCAGAGAGTGTTGTAGGCCCTTCTAGAAATGAGAAGTAAAACGTGGGTCTCGATCAGATACGATCGACACAGGAACTCCATGCAATCTTACCACCTCCTTGATGTACAATGAAGCAATGATATCAACTGACCATCGGCTCTTAATGGGCATGAAATGAGCCGATTTAGTTAGACGGTCGATGATTACCCAAATTCCATCATGTCCGCCCCTAGACTTGGGCAAGCCCATGATAAAGTCCATGCCGATGTCTTCCCACTTCCATTTGTGAATATCTAGCGGATGCAATTTTCCAGCGGGTTTCTGATGTTCTGCCTTTACTTGTTGGCATGTCAGGAAACGTGATACAAAGTCCACTACCTCCCTCTTCATATTAGGCCACCAAAAAGTTCTTTTCAAGTCTTGGTACATCTTGGTGGCTCCAGGGTAAATCGTGTACCTCGATCGATGAGCTTCTTCAAGTACCTTTTTCTTCAACTCGGGACAATCGGGCACACATGTCCGTTCATGGAATAACAATCTACCATCGGGTGCCAGCTTGAAATCGAGTCTCTCGTCTAGCTTGTCCTTTATTTCCACCAGTGCAGGATCTTCTTCTTGTAGCTTCTTAATTTCAGGTAGCAAATCTAGATGTAGACTCAGATGGGATAGAATAATACACCCATTTTTCTCATCTATACTGATATTGAGTTCAGAGAATTTCTCTAGCAACTTCCATTCTTGAATCATACAACTGGCCAATATTACTCTCAGCTTTCGACTAAGGGCATCAGCTACGGAATTACCCTTACCAGGATGGTATTGTATAGTGAAGTCGAAATCCTTGAGATATTCGAGCCATCACCTTTGCCGCATGTTCAGCTCTTTTTGGGAGATTAAAGACTTGAGGCTTTTGTGATCGGAGTATACTGTGAATTGTTCTCCATAGAAATAGTGCCTCCAGATCTTCAAGGCAAATACCACCGCGGCCAGCTCTAGGTCATGCACCGGGTAGTTCTCTTCGTGCTTCTTCAATTGCTGGGAAGAGTATGCAATGACTCTTCCATTTTGTATCAATACGCATCCGAGGCCAATACCAGAAGCATCGGTATATACCTTATACTTCTCTCTTACAATTGGTAATGATAAGACTGGAGCAATGGCCAAGAGATTCTTTAAAGCTTGGAAACCCTTCTCACAGTCTCCATTCCACTCATAAGGCACTTCCTTGCGAGTCAATCTGGTGAGAGGAATAGCAATCTTTGAGAAGTCCTTGATGAAACGTCGGTAGTAACCAGCTAGACCCAAGAAGCTTTGAATTTCTGTTGCATTCATCGGTTGTTCCCAATACTTCATGGCCTCAACCTTTGACGAGGATCATCAAGCAGTAAGGGTATTTATCAATTTATATCTATTTTGAGTGTTTTATTTTAAGTGGTCACATTAGTGAGTCTATATGTGTAATTTTCTTTTAAGATGTCACTATCATGTACTAGTCTTTAGTGTCTTAGTCTTCTACCAAAAGTTCTGTCTTAGGTGATGTTAGTCATAAATGATTAAGTGTTAGGTGTTGAAGCTTAAGTGTTAGGTGAGGTTTGATATTAACAGTCGTGGATGTTAGGTGAGGTTTGACTAAGTTGTTCATGTGGAGAGTCTATATAAGAGTTGTAATCTTATGTTATAAAACTATGAAGTTAAGATGAGATTATTGGAAAGTTATAAGGTGTGATGCCTTTACTTTGTTTTCTTCTCCGAGAAGGAGATGGGTGAGAAGCCCCTAGGAGTGAGAAGCTCCCTGGTTGCATCGTCTCCGTGAAGGAGACGGGTGAGAGGCCCCAACCAACTAGCCCACGCCTTACTAACCACTCCCACCATCATGCACCCACCACCACCATCACTGCCCCACTTCCCCTTGGCTAACCCATGTGCTTGCCCATCCACTTTGCTATTAAACTTTTTATTCCTCCCACTGTGCTACCCCATCCCATGGACACTGTAGATCTTCCCCTCCTCCGTTCTCATCATTAAAACACTCACACCCACACCCTACCTACATTGTTCCCCCAAGCCCCTGACCCCTCCCACACAAAGCAGCCTCCACTCTCCCTGGCCGTAGCCCACCTTCTCCTCTCATGTCACCATCCTTTCCCCCTCCCGCGGCCTCAGCCTTCGCCCATACCCCCTGGCTCCTATTCTTATTAGTTCTACTACCCAGAACACCTCACAACTCAGCTTTAATTAGCAGGTGATGGGCTCGGAAGCCATCCTCCGGATACCTACGGTGGACCTCTCCGACATGAACCCTCCTTTCCGTGGCCTAGAACTAGAGAGGAGCCGAACCGTTCTATGCCCATATGCATGGCCCCTCCTCCTGCTAACCCTACCCATTCCCCATCCTTCGCAAGCACCCCACCCCACATGCACTTGTGAACAAGGCCCCATGCCAGCGACCAAACCTGCAAGGGCAAGCCCCCCATCGCCGCCCCTGTTGGCCGCAAGCCCGCCATGGCCACCACCCACATCCCCCATCGCCCCATTCCCTCTCTCACTGTCGCGGCCCACCCTCCACGCAGCTCTGATCATCCAAGCATGCACATGCACTCTCCCTAGCCTATAGAACAGCCCACGCATGAGCCCACCTGCTGGCCATCACCTCCGGCCCCTCTCTGCAGAGCACCCTAGCAGACCACGGCCCTGCCCTCCTCACAGTCACCATCCCGCCAA
This sequence comes from Amorphophallus konjac, assembly GCA_022559845.1. NCBI lineage: Eukaryota > Viridiplantae > Streptophyta > Magnoliopsida > Alismatales > Araceae > Amorphophallus > Amorphophallus konjac. The sequence continues at coordinate 209,831,642 of CM040118.1, forward strand.
CGTCATCACTACCCTTGCCTGCCACGAACTCGCCGCTGCCAACAGCGACGTCGCCATGCCCTGCCAACCCCAGCGCCGACATGCTCCTCACCGAGGCCGAGCTCAACCTCGACCTCTTCCGAAGGGCAAGGGTCTTCCCGGTGGCAAATTCAAGGTTCATGAGACGGTCCTCGGCCAACACAATGATGTCGATGCTTATGTTGGGGAAGACCCAGCGATCGATCTGGGGCGTGAGGGTGATGCGCTTGACACCGGGGAAGGTCTCCAGCCCGTGCATGTCAACCTCGTTGTCGAAGTGGCCAATATTGCAGACGGTTGCGTTGTTCTCCATCTTCCTCATGTGGTTGACCATGACGATGTCCTTGGTGTAGCACTTACAGCCCTTCTCGCCGAGGGTGACGAGGAGGAGATGCAGCTCTGAGTGCCACAGGGACATGGCGATGTCACCCTCGATGGTGTCATTCCCCATGAGGAACTCGAACTCGACGCCGCTGACCTTGATGATGTCTGCCGTGTTCTATTTGCTCAGGATCTCTTTCTTTGCCATCTCGGCCGACGGCCACAGTGGCAACCGGAGGTTGGGGTCGAAGGAGAGCAGTGCCCCCGCCTCCTTGGCCACCTTTATGGTCCTCAGGTGCGCCAACCAGCACCGTGCCACCTTCGCCATTCTCCATGGCCTCTGCATGCAACGCGACTGTCGCCACCGTCGCCTCCCCAACTTCCCCATTGCCATGCACGTAACCACGCCTGGCCGCACCCACACTCCCTCCCTCAAGTTCCCCCCTTCCTTGTGTTCGCGCTATCTCCCTCTCTCTCCTCTCTCTCAATCCCGTTCTCTCTCTACGGGATGAGTCACTGTAAAAAAATTTAAAAATAAAGGAAACAAAAACAAACCCCTCCCCCACGGTGTATCTCTCTCTCCCCATCCTACCGTTCTCTTCATTCATCTCTCTCACGTACTCCCTCTCTCTTCTCTTGGCTCTCTCTCTCTCATTTGTGTGAAGTTTTTTTTTAAACAAAAAAAGGAAGAGATAGTAGAAAAATAAAAATAAAGAAAATAGGTAATGAGGTGAGAAATTAATAAAATCATATGATCCGGGATTTTGTCCCACATCAACCTTTGCAGGATCGATAGAAATTCCATCCTTCGAGACTACATGGCCCAAGAAGGATACTTCCTCGAGCCAGAACTTGCACTTGCTGAATTTGGCATACAATTTATTTTCCCTTAATATTTGTAATGCCTTCTTTAGATGTTCTTCATGGTCTTCTTTGAACTTTGAATAAATCAAGATATCATCAATAAAGACCATAATAAATTGGCCTAAGTAGGGCCTGAAGACGCTGTTCATTAACTGAAAAAAGGCTGCAGGGGCATTTGTTAGTCCGAAAGGTATAATAGTAAATTCGTAATGCCCATACCTGCTTCAAAACGCAGTCTTATGAATGTTTTCTTCTTTGGTCTTCAGTTGGTGGTAACCAGAACGAAGATCAATCTTGGAGAAATATTTAGCTCCAGATAATTGATCGAATAGCTCATCAATTCTCGGCAGCGGGTACTTGTTCTTGATTGTAAGATGATTTAGCTGCCGATAATCAATGCATAGCTTCATCGATCAGTCCTTCTTTTTGACGAATAGCACGGGTGGTCCCCATAGGGAAGTACTTGGCCTGATGAAACCCCTTTTCAATAACTCCATTAGCTTCTCCTTTAGCTCCTTGAGCTCTGCGAGGGACATTTGGTAAGGTGCCTTGGAAATAGGACCAGCACCAGGGACAAGGTCAATTGTGAATGACACATCCCTTTCCGGGGGTAAGCCGGTCAATTCGTCTGGATAAACATCGAGAAAATCCCGAATTATATGGATGTCTTCAAGTTTAGTCTCCTCGACTTCTGTGGCAGTCATAAATGCTATGCAAGCCACCTATCCTTTACTTATAAGTTTACTAGCTCGAAGAGCTGAGATAAGAGGTGATCTATTCTGAGGGCTAATGTAAACCAGCTCGGGATAATCCACAAAAGTTACTTTTCTATTTCGGCAATCTACAGTTACTTGGTATGTGGATAACCAATCAGCTCCCAGTATAACGTCATACCTTTTCATATCTAGGCATAACAGGTCAATAGGTAAATTGTTTCCTCTAACCATAACCTTGCAATTTGGGTAGTGACGTGTGATATCAGATTCATTCCCAAGAGGTATAGATAAGATTAAGTCTAACCATTCCGGCTCCTTAGAAAATGAAGCAGCAAATTTCTTGGAAACAAATGAATAGGTTGCTCCGGTATCAAATAAAACTTTAGCAGTCTTATAGCAAACAGTTAGTGTACCTTCCATAATTCCACCTTCTGTTGGTTTCGTCTCTTGAAGAGCTTGTAGACATCCTTGTTTCTTCACCAGACGCTTCTCATCCTTAGTGGCTTGCTCCTTCATCAATGGGCAGTCTGGGATTCGATGCTCTCGGCTCCCACATCGGGGACAGGCTCCTAGCTTCCTCCAGCATTCCTCAGTCTTGTGGCCAGTTTTGCCACAGTACTTACAAACCTCCTTAGAAGGTGTTATGGTGGAGAATGGTTTATTATTCTTCGGAAATCTTTTTTCATTGGAGAACTCCCCTCCGTTGTAAGACCGCTTCTTGTTGAATGATGATTTGAAATTTTCCGGCCTTGTGACAATTTCCTTCTTGTCCCTGCCTCGAATCCTTTCAGAAAATTCAGTGGCGTCTTCTAGCAACTAGGCACGTCGAACTACTTCCGAATAGACTTGGATGTCCATCGACGCAAGTTGGGTGATATATTGGGGTCGAAGCCCGTTGAGGAACCTTCTCGCCTTCATCTTTTCCGTACACCCCAAGTGGGGTGCATACTTGGATAGTCTTGAGAATTGGGCCTCATACTCGGCCACTTTCAAGGCCCATTATTTTAATGCGGCAAATTCCGCGGCCTTCTTTTCTTGAATGCGGTATGAGAAATATTTATCATTTAAATGTTCAACAAACTCCACCCATGTGACATCGTCGTCGGGCAATGTTGCTTCTACAGACTCCCACCAACACCGAGTGTCCTGCTCCAGTTGGAATGTGGCCAATAAAACCTTTTCTTTATCCGTGCATTGCATTACACAAAAAATTCTTTCAATTTCTTTTAGCCAGTTCTCAGTGTCACGCCCCGAGCGCGGAAGATACCCGGAGATGCGCGACGTGTCTATATCAATCATGTCAATCAGAGTGGTCGTGTATTCGACACAAAGACAGAGATGCGCAAAATAGCAAGATAACCCAATCCTTTATTTCATAACGGATAGACTATTACAAATCCAATACTCTGTTTAATAAAAAGGGATTGAATACATAGTTGACTCAAGGAACTATAGAAAAGACTAGATGACACTTTGGAGAATCTCTATCTCTTTCACTCTTGATCATTCCCATCCGATTGACTTCCATCGTCGTCGGACTTACCTGAAAAGTAAAAAGGGACAAACGGAATGAGCGAACGCTCAGTAGGAAATTATATCTCAAGTACTAGCAAGGGGTTTAAGTAATTACATTTTCATGAATGCAATAAGGCTATGCATGCTCGCATGAAACGACAAGATAGAGAGAATGTAATATCAAGGAAATAAGATGAACTTATCATGAACTTTCAACAAGATACAAGTTATTCAAGATATTCAAGCAAGTACCATTATCGAGTCATGTCAAGAACTTTGGCTATCATGTATCAAGCAAATAAATTACCCTCTTTCGGGCCACGCATTTCATGTAAAGTCAAGTACGATTCAAGTACAAGATGTGTGTGGAATGTCCAATCAAGCAAGTCAAGTACTCGGTATAATGCCAGATACCTTATCATTTTAACTCCCATGGGCACAAGTACTTTCGGGTGCTCCTCCCAGGACCAGATCGGGCCCTATATGCGCAGGCATTTATCATGTGTTTTGACATCCACTCTTGTTTATAGCCAACATAGAATTTCAATAATCAAGCTTGTAGACACGTATGACAACTTTGATAGAATAGAGTCCAAAATATGACAAAGGACATAGAATGGCGATAATAACGGTATAATCACGATGTCGATAAAACTAGGTAGAATATGGTTCCCTTAACTTAGGTACCATGACAAATCAATATGGACATTCTTTATATAGAATTGAGGTCCACATGAACATTAGATCAAGCAAGATACCCTCATTCTTATCATAGAATTGGGGTTTACAAGAATGACACGATATGGCATGATATCATCATCCCATCAAGAATTTCTTATGATATACTCTTTGTATAATCATAAGGGCCGGTATACCATGTTTCTTTAGATTGACATGGCAATGATCGTGTAATGGGTTTTTAGGGTACAACCAGCTCAGTCGGCCTTGAGGGAATCCAAGGCTACGAGGAGTCTTACGGAGGTCTCTATGACTAACTTGCTAGTCCAAAGGAACGGAATGTCCAATGGAGAGCTTGTATGTCAATGAGAATTGAGTGTGATCGATAAAACACCGTGAAAAGTGGGACTATACTCACGGAGTGGAGAATAGTGCCGATATATATATATATATGTATAATATATAAACCATCGGTTAGCAAACCAGAGGAAAAATCAGTTTACAGTAAAATAACGACTTAGGTCAAGTCGTTTCTCAAGTAATTAACGCCTAACAGAAGGGCGTTTACATACGGTCCGTTTTGCAGAATTTTCAATAATTCAATAATTTATCTAAGACGCGCCTTCGGAAGGGGCGTTTCTTCAGAAGTTGACGACTGCAGAGGCAGGCGTCTCATCATTTACATATTCGAAAGGATATAATTATTCTCAGAAATTTATCAAAAACGCGCCCTTGGAAGGGGCGTTACTTTCTAATTCCATTTTACAGAATATGTGAATTTCAGGATTTTAACAGATACGCGCCCTAGTAAGGGGCGTTTATTTTTAATTCACGCCCTGTGATGGGGCGTTACCACATGGAAAACGACCTAGTCTAGGTCGTGAATTCAAGAAATATAAGGAATTTACATGATCAGCAACAATTGCACGATAATCAAGGATAACAATCATATAGTCATGACAGGAAAATTGGCAGGAATTCAGATGCAGTATATTAGATTTGATGTTTCATGTTTATTGACTTTTAACCGTTAACAATTATTGATTTGATTTCATGTAATTGCATGGATAATCAGTTCTTAAGATTTATATGAAATTAACGCCTGTGTACAGGGCGTCAAATATTAAATTGACGACCTGGACATGGTCGTGTCTTGTAAATTAGCGCCCTTGACAGGGGCGTCTCTTTCAAAATATTTCAGAAAACGCATGGAAACTATAATAACCATATGCATGACATGCTTATATATATATATATATCTTGCATTAATTTCATTTGGGCTACCGTAACTTGAGAAAACCTACCTTAAGAGTTGATTTGGAGATGACCGTGAGGGATTTGTAAGAATCAATGATGCTGCAGACGTTGGATGAATCCTACAGAGGATAGATTGAAGATATTAGTTTCCTTGAAATCCATGGACTGTAGGTAGAGGAAGGGGTACTTACACACGGATGAAGAACTCTTGTTCCTCAAACGCCCGAGCCTCTTAACCTGCTAATAAGAGAAGAAGAATAATCAATATTCTTCATGCGACTGTAAACAGAAGAAAAAAAAATAGAAGAACATATGTTCTTCACGTACCTGCAGCAGTAGTTCGTCCAAATAGTTTTAGGGTTGGCCGAACGAAAGTTTTTATAGGATTTTGGGTGTCCTATTAGGGTTAGTGATTGTGTGGAAGCAATACTTCTATGATAGAGTCATTACCACGTTTGAACTCCTTCTAATGCTTATCACTTACCCTGGATAAGTTCTGGGTTCGAACGGTTCACGAACTGAATTAACGCCTTAGGTAAGGGCGTCGATTCTTTAATTAACGACCTTGTTCAGGTCGTTTCTTAAGAAACGTCTTGGATAAGGGCGTTCCTTGTTTTTGAAACACGCCCCATATATGGGCGTTTCTCTTGCTTGCCTATTTGGTCGTGAGAGTTGACGACCGCACGTGTGGGAGTCCTTTCTTTAGTCACGCCTTTGATAGAGGCGTTTCTTTTTGAATTAACGCCCTAATAAGAGGCGTTATTTTAATTTTGTTTTACTTCATCTAATTAACCCTATTCTTATTATCTGTATTACTACTGTAATATATATATGTTTTAATTTATTTCAAATATTCATTTATCAGGGTTGCTACACCCTCCCCCACTTAAAAAGAATTTGGTCCCCAAATTCAATATATATATAATTATACATGTGGAGAGCGTAGAACATATACCTCTTAGAATAACTCGGGAAATCGTTTCTTCATAGATTCTTCGGTCTCCCATGTCGCTTCGCGTTCAGGATTCTTATTCCATTGCACCTTGAGCATGGGAATAACCTTATTCCTTAGAGCTCGTATTTCTCGATCTAATATCTTCAAAGGCCTCTGTTCATATGTGAGATCTTTCTGGATCATCAGATCTCCATGCTCAATAATATGTGACGGATCGTGCACATACTTCTTCAACATAGATATGTGAAATACATTGTGTACCTCGGACAACTGAGGAGGCAACGCGATGCGATAAGCAACCTCGCCAATTCTTTCGAGTATCTCAAATGGTCCGATGAATCTTGGCGTAAGCTTGCCCTTAACACCAAATCTTCGTATGCCACGTCCAGGCGATATTTTGAGAAATACATGATCTCCGATTTGGAATTCAAGATCTCTTCTTCTTGTATCTGCATAAGTCTTTTGTCTGGTCTGAGCAACTTGTAATCTTTCCCTGATTACTTGTATCTTCTCGGTTGTATCCCTTACCATGTCTGGACCTAATAGTTGTTTTTCTCCAACTTCGTTCCAACATATGGGAGATCGGCAACTCCTTCCGTATAAGGCTTCGAAAGGTGCCATTTGGATACTAGCTTGGTAGCTATTATTATATGCAAATTCAACTAAAGGTAAGTGGTCATGCCAGCTTCCTCCAAAGTCAATAATGCATGCTCTCAGCATATCTTCAACAACTTGATTAGTTCGCTCGGTCTGACCATCCGTTTGTGGGTGAAAAGCGGTACTAAAGTTGAGCCTTGTTCCCAACGAATGTTGTAATCCCTTCCAAAAATGAGAAGTAAAACGGGGATCTCTATCAGACACGATTGAGACGGGAATTCCATGTATCCTGACTATTTCTTTGATGTATAGTGCAGCTAGCACATTAATTGACCATCGACTTTTGATTGGCAAGAAATGTGCCGATTTAGTCAATCGGTCAATGATAACCCAGATTCCATCATGTCCTCCTTTAGATTTAGACAAACCCATGATGAAGTCCATACCAATATCCTCCCATTTCCACTTAGGAATATCTAGAGGATGTAGTTTTCCCGCAGGCTTTTGGTGTTCCGCCTTGACCTGTTGGCATGTGAGACAGCGCGATACATAGTCCGCTATTTCTCTTTTCATATTAGGCCACCAAAAGTTCCTCTTTACATCTTGGTACATTTTGGTTGATCCTGGATGAATAGTGTACCTTGATCGGTGAGCTTCATCTAAGATCTTCTTCTTTAATTTCGGACAATCAGGTATACAAGTTCTATCTTTGAACGATAATCTTCCATCAGAAGTTAGTTGAAAATCAGATTGTCCTTCTAATCTGCCTTTGATTTCTACTAACATAGGATCATCATCCTGAAGTGTTTGTATCTCAGATAACAAATCTGACTGTATGCTTACATGAGATAGTGTGACAAATTTGGATTCCGTGTCCAAGCTTATATTGAGCTCGGAAAATTGTTCAAGTAACCTCCATTCTTGCATCATACAATTTGCTATCATTGCTCTCGGCTTTCGACTAAGGGCGTCAGCAACATAATTACCCTTTCCGGGATGGTATTGTATATTGAAGTCGAAGTCCTTGAGATATTCTAGCCAGCGTCTTTGTCTCATGTTTAGCTCTTTTTGTGAAAATAGATATTTGAGACTTTTGTGATCGGAGTATACAGTAAACTGTGCTCCATATAAGTAGTGTCTCCATATCTTTAGGGCAAATACTACCGCGGCCAGTTCTAAGTCATGGACGGGGTAATTCTCCTCATGCTTCTTCAGCTGACGTGAAGAGTATGCTATGACCTTTCCTTGTTGCATTAGGACACATCCGAGGCCAATGCCAGAAGCATCAGTGTAGACCTCGAATTTCTCTCCTTCTATCGGTAGAGCTAAGACCGGAGCTGTGGTGAGATGATCCTTGAGAGTTTGAAAACTTCTTTCACATTCCTCACTCCATTCGTATCGGATCTCCTTGCGAGTTAACCTTGTAAGGGGCACGGCGATCTTAGAGAAATCTTTGATGAATCACTGATAATAGCCTGCAAGACCTAAGAAACTTCTGATCTCGCTTGCATTAGTGGGTCTTTCCCAGTTTCTCACAGCTTCAACTTTTGATGGATCTACAGATAATCCGTCCTTTGATATGACATGCCCGAGAAAAGCCACTTCTTCAAGCCAGAACTCGCATTTGCTGAGTTTAGCATATAATTGATTTGTCCTCAAGACTTGCAATGCAATCCTCAAATGTTCTTCATGTTCTTCCTTAGTCTTGGAATATATCAATATATCATCAATGAAGACTACTACGAATTGATCCAAGTAAGGCCTGAATATGCTATTCATTAACTGCATAAAGGCAGCAGGGGCATTTGTTAGTCCAAAAGGCATAACAACAAATTCGTAATGGCCATACCTGCTTCTGAATGTAGTCTTGTGAATGTCATCGTCCTTGATTCTTAATTGATGGTATCCCGACCTGAGATCAATCTTGGAAAAATATTTGGATCCTGAAATCTGATCAAATAATTCATCGATCCTCGGCAGTGGATACTTGTTCTTGATAGTAAGATGATTCAATTGTCGATAGTCGATACACAATCTCATGGATCCATCCTTCTTCTTTACAAATAAGACTGGTGCTCCCCACGGGGAAGTACTTGGTCTAATAAACCCTTTTCGGATTAGTTCCAGCAACTGCTCCTTCAACTCCTTGAGTTCAGCAGGGGACATTCTATATGGTGCCTTTGAAACGGGACCAGCACCGGGGACTAAGTCGATGGTAAAGGCCACATCTCTTTGCGGGGGTAATCCCGGCAATTCTTCCGAAAATACGTCTGGGAATTCTCGTACTACTTGAACGTCTTCTATCTTGGTTTCCTTAGCTTCTTTAATAGTGACAAAAGCAAGGAAGGATACACATCCTTTCTTGACGAGCTTGCTTGCTCGAAGAGCCGAGATAAGAAGGGATTTGCTTCGACTCTTAGGACTAGTATAAGTCAGTTCCGGAAATTCCTTGAAAACAATCTTGCTATCACGGCAATCAACCGTTGCCTGGTATTTGGATAACCAATCTGCTCCTAGTATAACATCATACTCTTTTAGATCTAAGCAGATAAGATCAATAGGAAAATTCTTTCCTCGAACCAATACCTCACAGTTTTGGTAATGATGTGTGATATCCGTCTCGTTTCCGAGAGGAGTAGACAATACTAATTTCATCCATTCTGGTTCTAGAGGTAATGGGTCAGCAAACTTCTTGGAAATAATGGAATGCGATGCACCCGTATCAAATAAGACATGTGCATATTTGGAACAAATTTTTAATGTACCTTCCACCAATCCGCCTTCTTCTTCTGGTTCGGTCTCTTGGATTGCATGAAGACGCGCGTTCCTTGTCACTGGGCGTTTACACTCACCGTCTTGGTCATTCATTAATGGACAATCGGGAATCCGATGTTCACGACTCCCACAACGGAGACATGCTCCTAATTTCCTCCAGCATTCTTCTGTTTTGTGACCAGCCTTGTCACAATGCTTGCATACTACGTTTGAAGGTGTAGTGGTGATAGAGAAAGGCTTGGATTTCTTGTATTTCTGATCTTGAGAGGAAGAACCTCCATTATTGGGCCTCTTCTTAAAGTTGGGTTTAAAAGAACCCGAACTTGTGACTTGCTCCTTTTTGTCTTTCCCACGGATCCTATCAGATAGTTCTGTGGCATCTTCAAGCAACTGAGCTCGGCGCACTATTTCAGTATAAACTTGAATATCCATAGGCGCCAGTTGAGTAATGTAGTGGGGCCTAAGCCCATTAAGAAATCTACGGGCTTTCATCTTTTCCGTGCTAATTAAATGCTTAGCATATCTAGACAGTCTAGAGAACTGTGCTTCATAATCAGCCACCGATAAAGATCTTTGCTTTAATGCGGCAAATTCGGCGGCCTTCTTTTCCTGGACCCTATCAGAGAAATATTTGGCGTTGAAATATTCAACGAATTCTCCCCATGTAACTTGAGTTGGGTCAATTGTAGCTTCAATCGACTCCCACCAGCATCTAGCATCCTTTTCTAACTGGAAAGTAGCTAATAAGACTTTGTCCTGATCCGTGCATTGCATGACACGGAATATACGTTCAATCTCCCGAACCCAATGCTCGGCATCGTCTGGATCGGTCGATCCCATGAACTTCGGGGGATTCATATTCTTGAATGCTTGGTGTAAGCTTCCAGCTCGTGGAGCACCACCTTGTGCTACCTGTTGTAGCACTTGGGTCATCCCTTGAAGGGTACGCTGCATGTTGCGCCATTGAGCACGTTCGGCAGCCATTATCCTACAATTACAACAGCTATGTTAGTATTATATCACTATGATCTTATAAAGGACTCATTGATCATTTAACCCTTGGTTCTACCCACTCTCACTTGGTTAAAGGTTTTGAAACCTATCCTTGGACTTGGGTTTCCTAGGAATTGAATACCTTAGGCTCTGATACCACAAAGACTGTCACGCCCCGAGCGCGGAAGATACCCGGAGATGCGCGACGTGTCTATATCAATCATGTCAATCAGAGTGGTCGTGTATTCGACACAAAGACAGAGATGCGCAAAATAGCAAGATAACCCAATCCTTTATTTCATAACGGATAGACTATTACAAATCCAATACTCTGTTTAATAAAAAGGGATTGAATACATAGTTGACTCAAGGAACTATAGAAAAGACTAGATGACACTTTGGAGAATCTCTATCTCTTTCACTCTTGATCATTCCCATCCGATTGACTTCCATCGTCGTCGGACTTACCTGAAAAGTAAAAAGGGACAAACGGAATGAGCGAACGCTCAGTAGGAAATTATATCTCAAGTACTAGCAAGGGGTTTAAGTAATTACATTTTCATGAATGCAATAAGGCTATGCATGCTCGCATGAAACGACAAGATAGAGAGAATGTAATATCAAGGAAATAAGATGAACTTATCATGAACTTTCAACAAGATACAAGTTATTCAAGATATTCAAGCAAGTACCATTATCGAGTCATGTCAAGAACTTTGGCTATCATGTATCAAGCAAATAAATTACCCTCTTTCGGGCCACGCATTTCATGTAAAGTCAAGTACGATTCAAGTACAAGATGTGTGTGGAATGTCCAATCAAGCAAGTCAAGTACTCGGTATAATGCCAGATACCTTATCATTTTAACTCCCATGGGCACAAGTACTTTCGGGTGCTCCTCCCAGGACCAGATCGGGCCCTATATGCGCAGGCATTTATCATGTGTTTTGACATCCACTCTTGTTTATAGCCAACATAGAATTTCAATAATCAAGCTTGTAGACACGTATGACAACTTTGATAGAATAGAGTCCAAAATATGACAAAGGACATAGAATGGCGATAATAACGGTATAATTACGATGTCGATAAAACTAGGTAGAATATGGTTCCCTTAACTTAGGTACCATGACAAATCAATATGGACATTCTTTATATAGAATTGAGGTCCACATGAACATTAGATCAAGCAAGATACCCTCATTCTTATCATAGAATTGGGGTTTACAAGAATGACACGATATGGCATGATATCATCATCCCATCAAGCATTTCTTATGATATACTCTTTGTATAATCATAAGGGCCGGTATACCATGTTTCTTTAGATTGACATGGCAATGATCGTGTAATGGGTTTTTAGGGTACAACCAGCTCAGTCGGCCTTGAGGGAATCCAAGGCTACGAGGAGTCTTACGGAGGTCTCTATGACTAACTTGCTAGTCCAAAGGAACGGAATGTCCAATGGAGAGCTTGTATGTCAATGAGAATTGAGTGTGATCGATAAAACACCATGAAAAGTGGGACTATACTCACGGAGTGGAGAATAGTGCCGATATATATATATATATGTATAATATATAAACCATCGGTTAGCAAACCAGAGGAAAAATCAGTTTACAGTAAAATAACGACTTAGGTCAAGTCGTTTCTCAAGTAATTAACGCCTAACAGAAGGGCGTTTACATACGGTCCGTTTTGCAGAATTTTCAATAATTCAATAATTTATCTAAGACGCGCCTTCGGAAGGGGCGTTTCTTCAGAAGTTGACGACTGCAGAGGCAGGCGTCTCATCATTTACATATTCGAAAGGATATAATTATTCTCAGAAATTTATCAAAAACGCGCCCTCGGAAGGGGCGTTACTTTCTAATTCCATTTTACAGAATATGTGAATTTCAGGATTTTAACAGATACGCGCCCTAGTAAGGGGCGTTTATTTTTAATTCACGCCCTGTGATGGGGCGTTACCACATGGAAAACGACCTAGTCTAGGTCGTGAATTCAAGAAATATCAGGAATTTACATGATTAGCAACAATTGCACGATAATCAAGGATAACAATCATATAGTCATGACAGGAAAATTGGCAGGAATTCAGATGCAGTATATTATATTTGATGTTTCATGTTTATTGACTTTTAACCGTTAACAATTATTGATTTGATTTCATGTAATTGCATGGATAATCAGTTCTTAAGATTTATATGAAATTAACGCCTGTGTACAGGGCGTCAAATATTAAATTGACGACCTGAACATGGTCATGTCTTGTAAATTAGCGCCCTTGACAGGGGCGTCTCTTTCAAAATATTTCAGAAAACGCATGGAAACTATAATAACCATATGTATGACATGCTTATATATATATATATATCTTGCATTAATTTCATTTGGGCTACCGTAACTTGAGAAAACCTACCTTAAGAGTTGATTTGGAGATGACCGTGAGGGATTTGTAAGAATCAATGATGCTGCAGACGTTGGATGAATCCTACAGAGGATAGATTGAAGATATTAGTTTCCTTGAAATCCATGGACTGTAGGTAGAGGAAGGGGTACTTACACACGGATGAAGAACTCTTGTTCCTCAAACGCCCGAGCCTCTTAACCTGCTAATAAGAGAAGAAGAATAATCAATATTCTTCATGCGACTGTAAACAGAAGAAAAAAAAATAGAAGAACATATGTTCTTCACGTACCTGCAGCAGTAGTTCGTCCAAATAGTTTTAGGGTTGGCCGAACGAAAGTTTTTATAGGATTTTGGGTGTCCTCTTAGGGTTAGTGATTGTGTGGAAGCAATACTTCTATGATAGAGTCATTACCACGTTTGAACTCCTTCTAATGCTTATCACTTACCCTGGATAAGTTCTGGGTTCGAACGGTTCACGAACTGAATTAACGCCTTAGGTAAGGGCGTCGATTCTTTAATTAACGACCTTGTTCAGGTCGTTTCTTAAGAAACGTCTTGGATAAGGGCGTTCCTTGTTTTTGAAACACGCCCCATATATGGGCGTTTCTCTTGCTTGCCTATTTGGTCGTGAGAGTTGACGACCGCACGTGTGGGCGTCCTTTCTTTAGTCACGCCTTTGATAGAGGCGTTTCTTTTTGAATTAACGCCCTAATAAGAGGCGTTATTTTAATTTTGTTTTACTTCATCTAATTAACCCTATTCTTATTATCTGTATTACTACTGTAATATATATATGTTTTAATTTATTTCAAATATTCATTTATCAGGGTTGCTACACTCAGCATCCTCGGGGTTAGCTGAACCCATGAACCTTGGTGGGTTCATGTTGCGGAAATCCCTATGAAGGTCACCAACTCCGTGGAGAGCTTCGCCTTGCTCCACTTGCTGTAGCGCCTGCGTAAGACCTTGCACAGTGCACTGCATCTCGCGCCATTGCGCTCTTTCGGCGGCCATAATCATACAAGGAGATTTAAACACAATAAATATTGGGTTTAATTATAAGGTAGGGTGTCATTATCGAACTTAACCCATCGCTCTATCCATCTCACTAGGTATAGGCAGTAAACCTATCCTTAGACTTGGGTTTCCTAGGAAATTGAAAACCTAGGCTCTGATACCATGAAAAACTATCACGCCCCGAGCGCGGAAGTTACCCGGGGTCGTGGCGAGTTTATATAGAACCAATCAATCAGAGCAATATATATATTTTTGACAAAAGATACAGTGCGCAAAAGACTAAATAATGACTAAGATTAAATTTCTAAAATGATACCAATAGTCCAAGATGACAACTATCAAACAACCAAATGATGATAATTCTAGTCCATGACATTCATTATTCAAACCCAAATACTAGGCTACAAGCCTTAACAAGTTTCAATCGACCAGACCGACATAACGGACATAACTGACATAACTGGAAGTACAAGATAAATGACTCTAGATAAGCAAAGACGCGGCTAGCTAATAGTAGATGATCGGTGACTCTAGCACTCTTCACTCGGTCTCATTCCCATTCATGTGGATGTCGCTATCCGAAATACCTGAAAATGTTAGAATGAACTAGATGAGTGAATCGCTCAGTAGGAATGACATCTCAAGTTCGAGCAATCTTTAAGTGGTTTACATATTTCGTGCAGTGCATGTAAGCTATGCATGCAGACAAGCGTGAAATCAAGAACTAAATAGAAAGGCGAGCGAGATATCAAGAACTGTATGGAAGAATATTGCATGATTTCCAATATCAATAAGGCATTAGCAAGTGATTGCACATCATTTATCCAAGAAAGTAAGAATTCATGTTCAAGCAAGTAATATCAAGCACGTGTAATATCAAGTATGTGTAATATCAAGTACGTGTAATATCAAGTACGTGTAATGGAATTGGCTACTTCATTCAAACAAGTACGTTTGCCCTTCTGTGGGCCTCAAGTCAAGTCAAGCAAGTCGTGTCACGAGAGAGTGAGTGGGATGTCTAAAGTCTAGCAAGCAAGTACTTGGGTGCAATGCTTAAACACCGTGGTCAATAAACTCCCATGGGCACAAGTACCTTCGGGTGCTCATCCCAAGACCAGACCAAGCCCTATACACACAGCATTGGTCATGTTTGTTCGACATCCACTCTCATTTGTAGCCAATATAGAATTTCAAGGGTTTAACAATTATAGGATAATTATAAGGTAGATTTTCATGGAATGGAGTTTAAAGACATATTATTATGTAGGAATTAACCACGAGTAAACCATAGCAAACGTACGATATGTCGGGAATCTGGGTGAGATCGGCGCCACAAAGGCTACCACAAGTATCTGAATTGGCGCCCTTTGGGCTGCCATTATAATATGAATTGGTGCCTGTGTCTAGGGGCACCCATTCTGTCATAAGATTGCTTCGAAAAATCTAGAATCAGGCTCAGGGAAATTGGCGCCCCTCTACAATGTCTTCATTTAAATGAAGACTCTGTAGAGTCTTCAATTGGTGTAAATGGTGCCCTGGACAGGGGCGCCCATTCTCTAGGACTTCTGAACACTACGAGAAAATCAGACTTATTCCATGAAATGGCGCCCCGAGGGCTTCCTTCATTTCAGTAAATGGCGCCCCTCTACAGTGTCTTCATTTAAATGAAGACCCTGCAGAGAGTCTTCAATTGGTGTGAATGGCGCCTTGGACAGGGGCGCCCTTTGTTCAGGCTCATATACGCACCAGGCAGGTAAGTTTGAGACACAAGTTACTGTTCAAGATTTCAAAAGTTCTCAAAATCAATAAATAAGGACATGGATAAGTACAGAAAAATATCAGGATCACAGAATCATACTCATGCAAGAATTTTATGGTTTAGTTTCATAGATATTAATTTTCTAAACATGGTGTTTATTAATTACTGGAAATGAATTGACGACCGTGTGGGAAGTCTTCAATTAAAGGGCACCCAAGCCTAGGGCGCCCTTCAGGAAATGGCACCCAGGTGATGGGCGCCCTTTACCTGAAGGCTGAAGTTTTGGATTTTTGTAAAACATGATGTATATTTAGTAAAACCTGATATATAATATACCTAAGCATGCTATATTTTAAGACCGTAAAACTAGTGTAACAGGATATATTCGAATTCCAGAAAAGTAGTGTAATAGACTATGTATAAAATCGGTGTAACAGGCTATAGTTGATCTACTTAAAACCCGTGTAACATGCTATATATTTGGCCCTAAGCCAGTATATATTTGATCTTAGTAAAGTCGTGTAAGAGGCTATATAACATGGAAGATAAGTTCTCCTAATTCCACCCATGCATGCCAAGTTATCCTAATTAGCTGCTAGTTAGGCCAGATCTTGAGAACACCTACCTATTGGTGCGGTTAACGAGGTATAATAGTAGAATAGAATAAGAATCCTAGCCCTCCACATTCTCTGTAGCCAAGCTCCTAGTAGCAGGACGTGGTACTTAGGACGAAGATACCTTCCTGTCTCCTGCACGTTAAGAGAAGAAATGAGATCTCTCTTCCACAGGTGGAGACGAGAAAAGCCATAGATAACCTTCTCTTCAGCGGTAGGATGGCAATAGCAGGACGACAGTAAGGGTCATTGGATGGACGGAATTGTTTATAGGGAATAATCATAAGGGTCCATTGAAAACCAGATCCGAAGACCTAGTAGTGTATGTTCCCTCAGGGGTCCATTGCCAGCAAATGCAGGCTATTTTTGTTTCAACCCCTTCTAGAACTTGTGGGTTACTATGGGAAATGGAGCCCTAGATAGGGGCACCCACTAATCAGCGCCCTTGTACAGGGGCACCCATTAGTTGGGTGGCCACTATAGTTCATGGAATTGGTGCCCTTGTAAAGGGGCGCCCATTCCTATTGCTTAGAGAAAAACTGCCCCCTTCACATGTTGGTCTTTATGGTGTATATATATTAATATATATAGTGGGATGGTGGTCCCTAAAGGAATCGACGCCCTTGCATAGGGGCTCCACTTTGGTGAATGGCGCCTTGGTAAGGGGCGCCCATTACCTTTGTGTTGGAAAAGTGAAAACCCCCATACTTGTTATCCATGTTTTGGGATTTAAGTGAAGTTGGGCCTCTTGTATGTATATTCATATAGTGGTCCTCACAAGGTATGTTTATTTTTATAAGGCCTTCATGTAGGATTATTTATTTTGGAAGAAGTTCAATTTCTCTATCATTTTATCGAGGGTGCTACAAAACTGGCTCCGGGAAAAGCATGACCTCGCAACTCAACCTTGCGTCTGCAGCCGGGGGACAATCCTTCAACCTCTCAAGGTGGCACGGGCACATCGTCTTCCTGGCGATGGTACCCTACTTGCCTAGTATTACCTCCATGTGCACACGTCGGGCCGGCTCTTAGGCTGATATATGGAGGCTCTCCGAAGGTGTCACTCATAAAGGTGGGTATAGGACCGAGACGGTCACTAGGATCCACCACGGGGCCCTCATAAGGTGCTGGATCCGCCACGCAGAAAGTGGCGTGTTTCCCAAATCCTATCGGTAAGTCCAGCTCGTAAGTAGGATTGCCAAAGCCACTCGGACTTGGGAAGGTTCAAGTCCTCGTGCCCTCGATTTGGAGGTGACCCTAGGGTAGAGCCACTCCGATATCATCATCACCAGGTCGCCTACTTGGGTTCTCAAGTGGCGCTCGCGAGTTTTTACTTGCTCCTCATGAACCTCACCGCTCGTTGCTTGATGCTTGCTTGAATGCATATGCCATGCACTATGATGCGGTGTTGGTGTGAAGACTATAGAGTGCAAGGGTGGGCCGGGACAACCAAATGTAGACTGATCTTGGATTGACTTCACATTGACAGATTTAGGGGGGCCAGGGCATCCGTAAGTGAACCTGTCATGCATGGGTGTGGCAAATGCCGGGGGACCCGGACATCCATGAATGCTCCTATCATACGTAATACCCATTTTGGTGGTGATGGACAGGAGAGGGCCATCACATCCAAATGTGAGCCAGTCATGCATTGGACCTAATGTGTGTGTGACATAAGTGGGATGGCTTGGCTTGCTAGCCCAACCATACGATGTAGTATGCCATGACACATGCATTTCTAACCCAGAGATGACTTACATGTGTGGGGGCATGGGATGGCCGTTGAGCTTCCACTCATAAGGGTCGAAGGGGTCTAGGAAAGTGGATATCATGGAGTGGGGCACTTCCTCATTCCCTCGGTGCATGTCGTTCCTGGTCATGGATTCCCTTATGTGGTCCGGATCTAGGAAGAGGTGGGTTCGGTCAAACATTGTGGGTGGGGGTAGGAAGTAGTGGGTGGTGAATAAGGCCGGTGGGCCACTTGGGTCCCCAAGCTCCCATGGGAAGGGGTCAAAGGGATCATGAAAAGGGCCACTTAGAGAGAGGAACTCTATGCCTTCTAGGTCCTCAAAAGGTGGTGGGTCATCCCTAAGGGTGAAGGGAGACGAGATGTCGGTCTCGAGGGGATGTCTTGGCTTTCTACCTGAGACAAGTAGCTCCAATTCATGGATGAAGTCGGGCTCATCGGGTGTGGGGAGGAATAAAAGGAGGTCGCTAGTGTAGTAACCAACAGTGCAAACTGAGGTGATAGACCCGACACATAGGTGGAGGAGGTCAAATCCCTGAGGTCGGTCCGTCCCTGGGGTCAACATACCAGTCAGCTTAATTTGCCCTGCGAGGCCGTTAAGAAGATCCTCCAATGTCTCCACTTGGTAGTATGATTGGATGGTGGTGTGATAGGAGTTGAAGGGTATTATGGGGGAGGTGTAGCTGTATGGGAGGGTAGACATGGGACGTGATAGGGTGAATTAGTCTCTCCTTTAGCCATCTAGCCAGGGATCCACTTAAGATGAGTTCGGCCCCATCTATAGAGGGTATTTTAGGGTGAAGACCATCGGGCGAGGTTTCTTCCTCGAATTGGGCATGGACTGCCTCCATGGTGGGTAGAGGGCCCAGGGTGTTCATCCCTATCTGGTCGGGTGTGGGTGTGATGGGTTCCTCTACCAAGGAGGTGAGAAGGTCTTTTGTGGGTGGGGTGATGATGGTCGGCGCATGGTGCACCCGGGGTGGTGGGTAAAGGCAGACTTGGGTTAGGATAGGGAGGGAAGTAGTGGAGGTCTAGGACATGGTGGAGTTGGGGTAGGGAGTGGGAGGTGGGTTAGGTGAGGAGGTTTGGTTTGGTAGATGGTGGCCCTCATGGGACTAGATGAAGTGGCGAAGGCCAATTGGGTTTGGGTGATGCGAGTTGGGTGAGGGAGTTTGGGTTGGGGTGGAGTGACCTCCATGGGGGTAGAGGGAGGGGCAGTGGCAGAGACCACTTGGGTTTGATGGGTGTCGGTTGGATAAGGGAGTTTGGCTTGGGGGGTGGCGGACCTCATGGGGTTAGATGGAGAGGCAGAGGCTGGGATCATTTGGGTTTTAGTGGGGAGGGTTTGCTGGCGAAGAGTAGAGGTGCTGGTCGGGGTAGGAGGTGATAGACGTTGTGGAGGTTGAGCCCTTATGGTGGCCATAGACTGGCCAGGAGAGAAAGGAGGAGTGGTAGTGCTCCTCGGGCTATGTTTTCCCAGGTAGGAAAGTCTTTCTAAGCTCGGCCTTCATTTCATCCCAAGAGTTGATGGGCTCTTGCCTTCTGACTTCTCTTAAACCTATAATGTTCCGCCACTCATCGCCAACTTGGCGCGAGAGCATACTCTTGGCAAAATTGACTTGCATAGGCCTAGACATAGTGAACCTCTCAAAGTGTTTATCTATGGACCTCTCCCACTCTAGGTATGTACTAGGGCGGGATCCATCAAACACAAAGACCTCTAATGGGTCTAAGAGTGATGAATATGCTTGGTATGAGGTAGCTATGCGGAGGTGGTGATGCACGAGTGATAAATGTAATGCACCCTAGGACTAGACTTAGTAGAGACAAGTCTAAAACTTGCTCTGATATCAATTGACGTGGCACGGCCAAGTATGCCACTGGGTTTGACTCGATGCACTTAAGGCCTAGAACGCAAGCAATGCAACGGAGCGACGGGCTCACTCGTGTGAGCTTACTCGCGTGGCGCACACTATTTCCCGGAGGTAAACCAGTGATGGTAAAGAGGGTCCGAGGTGGGACCTCGACGTTTCGGGGGTTTGGCTAGCTTGGGCTGAACCTCTAAGGGCTTGGGATGCCCAATTATGAGGGCGGCCAGGACCTCGAGGCCGTGGGTTATGGGGTTTCTCTCACAACTCGCTCCGTGGTGGACACTCAATTTGATTGATTTTGGATCAAGCGCTCGCTCACCATCAACGGGCAATTTAGAAATGATACTAAGCTAAGCAAAGGAAAGACCAGCAGGGGTATGACCAGATGCTCACCTGATCGGCGTGAAGATGCCGATCCCGGCTAGAGATGATGGCGAGCGAGGAGGCGTGGGTACGTACCCGCACGCTGAGTCGGTGTTGCTTCGATCGACGACCTACTGTTACAATCACTACACCTCACGTAGGAGGGTGACCGTGGGGTGGCGAAAACAATAGTACATGAAAATACTACCTTCACACAGGAGGGGCGATTAGCTGTCCAGGCTAGGGGGGTGGGGAATTCGGACGGCGAAAGCCGAATTGCTGGGGCCAGTTCAGCCTATTCTATTCTGCAGGGACTGCTGGCTGAGGAAGACGGTTCTCAAGGCACCTCCGAGCATTGGCAGGAGTTGGGTTGGTGTTGGGTCATCCGGGGTCAAGGTAGCAGCCTATCTCAGGAGTTGCGGTTCGTCCGGAAGTCGGGTTGAGCTGCTGTAATTCTGACGACCCGATGTGCTCCAGTGTTGCCTAGTATGGATCTACCTGATAGGGTGTTGGTGACGGGGCTCCCATGAACTCTTCTGGCCACTTATGGTGATGGGACTAGTGTCGGAATGTCCGAGGCTGGTCCTGGAACTCGCCGATGGATTTGTGGGTAGATCGGATCCCGAATGTGGCCGGGACAGGCCTTGGATCAGGACTGGTCCGGCGCAGCTCTGCCTGGCCCAGAGTAGCAGTTTCTTGAAGAAAAGGTGGCCACGAGCTCTCCCTGACTCCGATGAGGGCGAGGCTAGTGTCGACGTGTTCATGGAGAAGTCCCATTTGCACAAGAATCAACAAGACTCCCAGAAAAGGTCAGAGTAGAGCGTACTGAATAGAAGAGTAGGGGTCGGTCTAACCTGGATCAGGCAGGATCAGTCTACGCACTTGGACGAAGAGGGCTGGCATCGGGTGCTCCGATGGGCGAATGGCCTTCTCCTTTTAGGGTATGAAAGAGGAATGGGCGTAGTTATTCCCCTCTAAAGTTCGCGCCAGGAGCCTCTCTGAGCTGGTCGTGGGAGCCTCTGCACTCGTCCTCAGGTCGCCTGCCGGGGACAAGATGCGTAGTCTAGCTAGATCAACTCCTCTGGGCCACTCCAAAATCAGATGACAATGGGACCACCTTGGCTGCAAAGCTGACTCGAAGGCGATTCCACCAATATAAGATAGGTCGCCTAAAGCCTCCTAGGGACGTCGTGCCTTGCTCTGCAACCAGCAGCAAGTCTGCTACCTGCAACCTGGACAGGGTATGGTGGTGGAAGGGGATGATATTGGGGAGATGAGAAGGGGGAAATGGAGTGGGAAGGGGCTGGGGCATCCCCTGACTGATAGGGGGTCGAGGGGGGGTCGAACCAGGCTAGGAGAGGGGGGAAATGGGGGTAGGTGATGGAGTTTGCAGTGGGTGGGAGTGGGGCTGCGAATTTGGGGCTGGGAGGGAGAGGGGGAAGGTGAGGGGGCACAAGTGGGTGGAGGGAATGTGAATTTGAATTTCCTTTAATGGGAGGTGATCAATGGTGTCCTTGGGAAGGGAAAGGGATGTGTTGGGGAAAGGAAAGGGGTGCTTGGGAGATTGAAGAGTCACTTGGAGATGGTGATGGGGTGTGATGACGAGTGAATGGGTGTATAGAAGAAGAGAATTCCACCTAGGGGTTGGAGGGGAATTAAATGGGAGGTATGGGGAAGGGGGAGGGGTTTAATGAGGAGTGAATGGGGGAGAGAGAGAGAAGAATTTTGAAATTTAGAGGGAGGGGGAGAGGAGAGAGAGAGGGGGTCGCCCCCTAGAGAGAGAGAGAGGGAGAGAGGTAAAGAGAGACAAAGAGAGGAGAAGTAATTCCAGGAAATTCTCAATAAAATTGATCATCAACAGTTACAAATGAGGGAGAGGGGAGGCCTATTTATAGGCACTAATAAATTCTAGGACAAAAATAACTCTGAACAAAAGAGCGAATGACCAGACTATCCCAGGGGGGCGTCCATGGGCCTAGCCTACTAGTTGGGCCCAATTAGCTAATCTAATGGCCCAATAACCTAATGGACTAACTCAAATAAAGAAAGAGCATACAAACATGACTCAAATAAAACAAAAATTACATGCTATGACTCGAAATTAAGTGACGAAGATGATGATGAGTCGATGGCGAGCAACCGGAGTCTCGAAAAAGTATGGAGCGGCTGGGGATGTCCCCATGAGAGGGAGGGGGAGGAGCATTGACTCCTTTCCCCCTCCTCTCCGGGCCTCACCTCTCTTTTCTCTTTTCACTCTCTTTTGTAAGTGCAAGCTCAGAGGGACTCTTCGAACCTCTCCGGGTTTTCTCTCTTTCTCTCTTTCGAAGGCTTCCTCTTCTCTTCTGTGTTCTCTTCTTTATCAGCCCCCCCTTACCTTCTTCGCCATCTCTCCCTTTATATAGGGACGAGGGAGCTAGCAGTTGTGGGTCCCTCGCTGAGTGGCTGAACATAGATCGTTGCTGTCAGATGGGGCCGACCGTACGAATGTGAGGGCGCTGCCGGATTGAAAGTGGTACCGGATGGGACCCCTGCTACTGGAGGAGCTGCTGCTACTGCTGGAGGAGCTACTACCGAATGAAGGGAGCTATCGAATCAGGCTCTTTATGAGGCTACCGACTGAAGGATGCTACCGGATCAGGCTCCTAATGAAGCTGTCGAATAAGCTTTGCAGGGGCCCCTCTTGATCAGCTCTTTAGGTTAGTGGGAGGAATATCTCCTGCCAAAAGCTTCTTTTGGAAGCTGGTATCATCGTATAGAAGATTTCCCAATCATTGATCTTTGGACCAGGTGCCACGAGCTGGTCCCGTAGCTGGTATGAATTTCTCGCCATTGAGGGTGTGTCGACACACTTTGTGAGGTGTGTCGACACACTGGTTGATCGCCTAGCAAGATGGTCTGTATCTTCAAGTGTGTGGACACACTTAGTGAGGTGTGTCAAAAAACTCATTGATTTCCTAGAAGGCTGTTGTATGTCTTCAAGTGTGTGTCGACGCACCTTGTGAGGTGTGTCGACACACCTTATTACCTGCACGGGCTGGACTATGAGCCACAATGTGCATGCGTCGACGCAGCTAGTGGTGTGTGTCAACGCACCTTACAATCTACGCGGGCTGGACTGCAAGCCATAATGTGCATGTGTCGACACAGCCAGTGGTGTGCGTTGACACACTTTGTTGTTTAGGGAGCCTTTGCAGCTCGAATGGCCTCATAGGCTACATTGTTGGGTCGACACACTCTTGTGAGTGTGTCGACACACTGATGCTTCTTCCCTTCTGCTGGGTGGACACACTCTTGTGAGTGTGTTGGCTATTTCCTTTTAACTACCCTTGTTTGGCTTGGTGAAGCTTGTTGCTCTTGATGCCAAATTTTAGGTGTCAACAGGTGGTGTCACGCCCCGAGATTTTTGCAGCGTAAACAATCGAGAACGTGAAAAGCCGTCTAGTACGTCTCAAGAGAGCAACACAATCAGAGCGCTAACACATTCACACATGCACAATATTTGGACAAAATCTTTGCTTTATTTAAATAATAATCGAAAGTACATAAGATGACTTCTGACTCTTTGACTAACTCGACTCAGTAAAGTGGAAAATTACATAGCGACTCTTGATTATCAACTAATGACAATCTAAGGCTTCGCTCCTTCTTTAAAAACTCTCGGATCCATCACTTGAATAGTCTGAATCTGACCCGGTAGAATTTCCTGAAAAAGATTGAAAAAGTAGGGAATGAGCATACATGCCCAGTAAGTATCTTCGTATTAACATGAAGGCAATGTTTAAGTAATTAACATTTTACCTCTAGAGTATAAGTCATGAAAATACGATGAAACACGTGAATAAACCAAAGTAACATAAATAACAAGATACGGTCAAGGTGAGTCATGAGAATTCATGTAGACATGGAAATATGATCAACCAAGAATATAACATAAACGTACTTTGACATTTCATGAACAAGAATGTACTTTTCATAACCATAAAGGCTATGCACTAGAAAGTCATGTAACTACAATGTACTAGCAAGCATGTAATTTCACAAGATTGTCTCGTGGATCTTCACTCGTTTATAAAAAAAGTACTCCCAACGCAATGGGAGACCAGTGTTCATCATACCCCATGGTTTATAGTATGTTTCTGGCTATCTACCGAGGGGACTAGAGTGGAGCCCTGGGACACTGTCCGTGCCCGCTCTTGCATCTTCAAGTTATAAATCAAGCTACTTCCACGAGAAATATAAATATGGCCAATAATGAACAAGTTCAAACTATAGTTTCATAATAACAATTATCAAGGTAAGAATGCAGCAATTAAGAATATGAGAGTTCAAAGATTGATTTAGAACAAGGTTATGCCATGGAGAAAATTTGGCAGCATAACGGCACATTCTTTAATTTCCATAATTCATTAGGTTGCTTTGGAAATAATGTATGAGGATCTAGATAATCATAGACCATCTAGGATCATAGAAAAATCAACCCTTGGGTCAAACCTTGGGTTAATCAATACATAGACATAAAACGGTCATATCGCGGCCATTTCTAGAAATAGCGATCGTTTACTAGACCGTATGTGGATCTATGCGGTCATGACTGGGCCGTTTAGTAACAGAGTCAATGAAACGAATGAACTGGAACCATGCGGTCTAGGCAGGGCCGCTAGGCATCCTTGGCGGTCAGGTAAATGGCCACTAGGTACCTCTGGCGGTCTCCATAGGGCCGCTAGGGTCCAGAACACAAAACACCAGTAAAGTGCTTTCTAGACAATTTGGGTTTTGAGGGTACAACCAGCTCAGCGGCCTAGTGGGAATCCCAAGCTCGTTGAGTCTTATGGAGGCCTTGAAACAAGATCACCTAGTCCGGTGGATGGAATATCCAACGGAGAGGATCACACGTCCAAGATTGTGTGCTTATAGTGTAAAGTGTATCTAATGACATCGTATCAGAATACAAGCCATGTACTTAAGAAAAGACTCTAGATGAGAAGGGATCATGGTAAAACAGCGATCAAATCAAAACTAGACAAGTCCATGAACCATATGAAATTTAAGATAAATACAAGAGTATATGATTTTGGCATGAAATTAACATAAGTTTTAAAATAAGTCCAAAGTGCATAAAGAACATGAAATCTACTAAGATGAATAATTAAGGTAACCAAGATTACGAATACAGTACTTAAAACAGGTGTTAGACCTAATTAGCTAGGCTTATCATATGATAAATAGGGCTATTCTGCATTATGTTTCGGGTTAACAAATAATACATAACTCAAAAAACTAAACGGTCTCGGGAGGACCGTTTTATGGGCTTTAGTGGTCTATCGTAGGGCCGCTAAGGGACTCAGGCGGTCTCGGGAAGACTATTTCTTACTATCTACTATAAACGGCAATAAAATCAAAAAACATGCTAATCTAGCGTAGTAAAGCATAAAATACATGCAGACACAGAGAGAAAGTGTTCCTACAATAAAGACAACTCATGGGGATGCATGGGTAGTCTTGAATTAAACTAGAATTATCATTTTCGTTATTAAGGGTAGGTACTATGCATGCAAGAATAGCCTAGATGCCCAGACATAGTAAAACATTAAATACTTCATGTGGAAAGCATGAAATTTCATGAAATCAAAGGGCTTTTAATCCTGACATGTTATTCTAGCTTTTTCATGAGATAACCTACCTTTGATTTGTTCCCTAGACTTTGTATTTTTGATTGGAAGTAGACCCTAGTTTCTGCACGTCCTGTGCCAAACCAGTAACTTCCCGTCCCTCTATCTCACGATCCTCTTGTCCTAAATCCATGAAAATTGGACGGTAGATAGAAGATACGAAGGGGAACAGAAAGTTCTAAAGAATCAACTCCTAAATATCTCGATTAGGGCTTCGATTTTCCTAATCTTCACTGGCCGTCGCACTGGTTCCTGTGCAGTCTGTTGTGATCCAGCGACTTCCATAGGCTCTAACTCTCCAACGGCTGGGTCTTCCAGCACAAAAATTGGAGGTGTGTTAGATAAAATTAAGACGATCATAAAGTTCTAAAGAACTAACCTGTGAAGATGTTTCCTTACCTCTGAAATACGTGAGCCAACATTAGGGTTCACATGAGTCGAAGTTAGGCTCTATTTATAGGGTTCACTTAGGGTTTAAGAGATTAGATCGAACCTAGAGTCCCAAATTGGAGTAGACTTAATCCCTAGAGAGTTCTAGAGAGTCTTTCATGC
This sequence comes from Amorphophallus konjac, assembly GCA_022559845.1. Taxonomy (NCBI): domain Eukaryota; kingdom Viridiplantae; phylum Streptophyta; class Magnoliopsida; order Alismatales; family Araceae; genus Amorphophallus; species Amorphophallus konjac. Next base: position 209,858,336 of record CM040118.1, read on the forward strand.
CAGGTAACTTCGATCTAAGGTGATTTGATCATCAAAGATCTAAGCTTTTCACGTTTTCTCTCATTCACGGAATCAAGAGGGCTTAGCAGTCATGGGAGGACCGCTAGGGTGGATCTGGCAGTCGCGCGATAGACCGCCAAGCTTCATTAAATCTAAAAATTTTGGATTTTTGTATTATCCCATATTTATCCCCTAATTGATGTATATATCCTTTTTTAAATCCGTAAATTACCTAATTTACGTTTCTATTAATGGGCTTGGGTCTAAAAGTCTTGGAATTGGGTCTTTGGGCCTATTTGAGTTGGGCTTAGCCCTTTGGTAAATATAGGGCCTTTAAATGGATTTAATAAATCCTTAATTCTTCTTAATAGCCCATTAAGCCATTTAAATTGCTTAGTAATTATTTTTCAATCATTCTAGAAAATTCTCAAGCGTTACACCCTCCCCCACTTTAAAAGAATTTGGTCCCAAAATTCATCGTAATAAGATTTGCTAAAGAGAGTGTACTTACATTCAAATATCTCCAGAATCTTTTGCGCATGGCCTCTTCGGTTTCCCATGTCGCTTCGTGTGGTAAAGATTTGCTCCATTGAACTTTGACCAGGGGAATAGTCTTACTCCGAAGTTGACGTACTTCTCGTTCAATTAGTTTGATTGGCTTTTGCTCATACATCAAATCCTTTTTAATCTCCAGGTTGTCATAAGTTATGACATGGAATAGATCGGGGACGTACCTTTTACGCATTGAGACGTGAAATACATCATGGACACCAACTAATTGAGGGGGTAAAGCTATTCGATATGTAACTTCACCAACCCTTTCGAGAATTTCAAATGGGCCAATGAATCTCGGAGTGAGCTTGCCTTTGATGCCGAATCTTTGAATACCTCGACCTGGAGAAACCTTAAGGAATATGTGGTCTCCTACTTGGAATTCTAGGTCACGCCTTCTATTATCAGCATATGATTTTTGCCTGTCTTGAGCCATCTGGAGTCTCTCCGGAATAAGCTTTATCTTCTCGGTAGTATCCCTGATGATGTTGGGGTCGAGAAATTACCTTTCTTACTTCATTCCAACATATAGGTGAACGACAGCTTCTTCCATATAGTGCCTCGAATGGTGCCATTTGTATACTAGCTTGGTAGCTATTGTTGTAGGCGAATTCCACTAGAGGCAACTGGTCCTGCCAACTCCCTCCAAAATCAATAGCACATGCCCTGAGCATGTCTTCCACCACCTAATTTGTCCTTTTAGTTTGACCATAAGTTTATGGATGGAATGCAGTGCTAAAGTTGAGTCAGGTCCCTAATGAATGCTGTAGACTCTTCCAAAATTATGATGTGAATCGAGGGTCTCGGTCAGATATAATGGTGACAGGGACACCATGTAATTTGACAATTTCCTTCATGTATAGTGCTGCTAATACATCCACATACCATCGACTTTTGATTGGTAGAAAATGTGCAGATTTGGTCAATCGGTCTATAATCACCCATATACCATCGTGTCCATCTCTTGTCTTAGGTAAACCCATGATGAAATCCATCTCTATACTTTCTCATTTCCACTCGAGAATATCCAAGGGATGTAGTTTCCTGACGGGCTTTAAATGTTCCGCCTTTACTTGCTGACAAGTGAGGCAGCGAGATACAAAGTCCGCTAATTCTCTTTTCATATTTGGCCACCAGAAATTTCTTTTTAAGTCTTGGTACATCTTGGTAACTCCAGGGTGAATAGCATATCTTGATTTATGGGCTTCTTCCATGATCAACTTCTTAGTGTCGGCATGATCCGGCACATAGATTCGATCTTTGAACAACAATCTTCCATCACTTGAAATGGAAAATTCTGACCTTTGATCAATATTAGCCTTAATCTCCATCAATGTGGGGTCATTTTCTTGTAATTTGACTAGATCTTCAATAAGTGTATGTTGGAGCATATATTAGCAATCATACATCCTTCCTCTTCTTTATCAATATCGAGATTTGTTGGGTTCATTACGCCCCCTCTTTGTCTTTGATAATGGTTTTGATGATAACAATATATTGTGTGCGTTGGATGTGTATAGAGTAACATCTGTATGTATAAATGTTGTGACAAATGAGCTCACATGTTGATATTATGCTTTGTAGGGTTGAAATGCTTGGTGGATATCATTTACAATTGCAATACTATTCCTTGGTGTCGACCTCAAAATGTTTTTTCATGGTTACATTTTCTCTTAGTTCTGCAAATCTTGAATGAGCTTTAATGTTAATTGTATATGGATGGTTGGCAACATAAAGGGCTGAATGGGTTACATATTACTTAATTGCCCCTTGTTAAATTGGGTTTCATGTATACACATCGTGCTATTTAACAAAGGGTTTAATGCTTCAATTGTTATACAATTCTGGGTTTTCTGAACCTTGGTTGACCGAAATTCTCAGCTCCTTGGTTGATGGCTCATGCATTTTGAATGTCTGAGCTATACGCTCTCATGCTTGAAATTCTAGACTGAATTTGCATTTCATGAGTGATTTGATGAACCAATTTGAATTGGGCGTTTCATGCTTAGAAATGATTAATCACTTGATATTTTTGAATGTGCACAGACTTTGGCCTTACATGCACCGACGTTGCCTGACTTTGCACCGACCGCATTTGGCATTTGCATCTACCCTATCTATAGCTTCTACTTGATGTGCACCGACCTTCTTTGGGATCTTTCAAACATGCTCCGACCCATCTTTCCATTTCATATAAAGTGCACCGACCTTGTTTATAGGTTTCACACTATATGCATTGACCTTGCCTTTGTGTTTCGCACTGACCTTATCTTTATGTTTCACTATATGCACCGACCTTGTCTGCACCTACCTTGGGCTTAGATGTGTCGACCTTAGTTGCTTGGAAAGCATACTAGCGTTGACCTTAGTTTGCTTGAATCATTATTTGATATGTTAGTTTGTGAAGCTTGTTATTGAAATCTTTGAACTAAATTCATGTATGCTCTGTTTGAATTAGAACTGGTCTTACCATGCTAAATCAAATTTGATATGTGAAGCTTGTGCAGAAAATGGTATAGTGATTATGCATTTCAAATGCATTGATTTAACTTTAATATGAATTTGAATTTTCAGAATGTGCAGGTTCATGTTGCCTTCAAACCATTGGATCCATGGTATGAATGCACTTCTGAAATTGATTGTCTATTGCCTTAATTGTGTCTGAAGTGGTCTTCATGTACTAGGTTTTCTAGTGTCTTTCATGCATGTCTTTCATGTTTATCATATGGCACCATTATGCTTATTCAGTTTCCTCAAATCCTTTGAAACCCTGGATGAGTGTTCTTTTTAAGACCTCTAATGCTTGGCATTTAATTTTTTTTGTATGGGGAAATAAGGATTTGATCATGGTTGAAGGTTTCTGGCTTTTCATCCTGGATTTATAATAGTTTTCACTACTGTCAGGAAAAGTGTCGACTCCAAGAGTCGACACTTTCTAGTCAGCATGCTGGCCTGTGTGTTTCCAGAACGCAGATGAAAAAGTGTCGACTCCTTGAGTCGACACTCTTCAGGCTGCATGCTGTTTTGTGCTTTGGTTGAACACATGGCCAAAAGTGTCGACTCCAAGAGTCGACACTTTCACCTATGTGCTGGGTTTTCTCTGCCGGCAGAACACCTTGACTTTGTCTGGTTCGTCCGGATCGTGTTTTCCGGATTGATTGCGAAACGCCCATTTCTTGCTCCAATTGCCATGGGCCTTTTACCCTAATACCCTTAGGGTTTCTCCCATACATTGGGTGTATTTCTGAAGGGTTTAATCATGGGCTTTCTGGTCGTTGTCTTGTTCTTTTAGCTGGGTATATATGGCTACATTTTGCATCGACGAAGATAACTTTTTGAGGGCTAATCTTTTCATCTGTTGTAGGAGGAAGAGGATGGCGATGCCACCATCTGGAGGAGGAAGAGGAAGATCAGTAGGATGCCATCAACGTGGGATATCTGCCGATTTGATCCCGCCTTTGAACGCCATAGCTGAACCTTCTTCTGTGGCCATCTCCTGCGGTTTCGGTCGGTTTCCACTCCGCGGACGACTACTTCCAGCGCGCCCATCCATCTCATCTACGGGTTTCACTACAGATTTAAGGGGAAATCTTTCTTCTCTCATTTCTATTCTTTCATTTGAGCATAGATTAGAATTTGAGCACTTATTCTATATCCCTTCCTTTTTTCAAACTCGATATATTACTATGTGTGAGCGGAGCTGCGTCTCCGAGTGTGTGGATCTATTGCAGGGCAAGTTTCCCCGAGTTTGAGAGTGTAGACGGAGCTGCATCTCCGTGTGGTTTTTGCATCTGGGGTGTGTTCCCCTAGTACGTGTGTGTGTGGTACGGTGGCAGCGGCTTGGGGCTTGGCCCCGTGTGTATGCATTGCTGCGAAAGCAGCGTGTGTGGTGTTGGGGTCCGTCCCCGTTCTGCTACGGTTCGTAGCGTGTAGTGAAGCCTCACCGAGGTTCAGTGAGGGGTGGACGTAGGGAGCCCGTCGTGGTCTCGAACCACCTAAAAATTCTCGTGTTCACTGTGGATGCCTGTGTGATTGCCCATTTCTTCTATCTCCGTTCATAGGTCTCATATATAGATTTTTACTCACTGCACCATCGCACATTGCTATTCTACTATCTGTGTTTGGCTTAGGCTCAACAATTTAGTGTGTAGATTATTTGAGTGAGATCGGAAAGATTGGGTGAACCTAAATCTCACTTCAGTTTAATTTGAGCTAATTAACATAGTTAATTTTGTTTCCGTTGTAATTAGATAGATTGTTTTTAAAATCCGCCATCTCGACTGGGGGACAATTCAACCCCCCCTTCTTGTCCGCCATCTAGTCTGGGCCAACAATTGGTATCAGAGCACAATCTCTGATTTTTATTCAGCGACCTCACGGTCTAGGAGAAAAGATCATTTCATGATGGCTGATGTGAATTCAGTTCCTCTCTTTGATGGTTTTGATTCTGCTTTATGGCTTAGAAAATTTTGTGTTTGGATTACTAATTTTGATCTGAAGCTTATGAAGCTAATCACTCATGGTCCTCATGTTTTGCCCAAAAATGAGTTAAGATGGACTGATGAACATAAGAGACTGAATTCTGATAACTTGTTTGTTTTGAATACTCTTAAGGCTGCAGTGAACACTGATGTATTTCCTTTTGTCTCATCTTGTAGGTCAGCCAAAGAGATCTAGGATGGGCTAAGTGAAGCCCAAGAAGAAAGACGGAATAGTGAGTGCTCGTGGCAAACGGTGAGCTTGAGCGTCAAAGCGAGGGGAGTTCAAAGGTAAACTCTGACTCCGATGAAGATGATGAACTAAGTTATGATGAATTGATAAATGTTTATGATAAGTTGTTTGATAGATACAATATTAAAATCTGAAAACAAAAAATTGAAAAAGAAACTTGAATGCTCTCATGTTGATAATTTTCTCATGTGAAAAATGTGTTGAGTTTGAGAAATTAAATAAGTCCTTCATGCTTGAGGTCGATAGTTATCAAGAAACTATTTCAATTCTGGAAATTGAAAATGAAACCTTAATGGCTAAAATTTCAGAACTTGAAAACATTGAAAAAGAACCCAGAGGTAAATTGAGTTGTTCAGATAGTGATCAGATTTTGCTCAATGAACTTGTGCAGAATGAAAAGCTTGCTGAAGGGAATGAGAAATTGAAAGATCAAAATAGTTTACTGGATGTTAAACTCCATATGTTTGAAAAAGGAAAACATGTTGTTGTTGATGATCTCGAAAATTCTCATGTTCTAGAACATGATGTCGCAAGTTACAAAACTGTTAATTCTTTGTTGAATGAGAAATTTGCGTCATGTGAAGAAGAGATTGCTAATTTTGAACTGCATATCTTGAATCTAGAAAATGAAATCAAGAGCTTACATGAGTCCTTGTCCTTATGTGATAAAAGAAATCAAAAATAGAAAAATGTTCATTGTTCTTGTGTGCATGTAAAACCTCCGACTATGAAATATGATCATGCATCAAGAAGAAGAATGAATGTTTCATGCTTTTATTGTGGTAAATTCGGACATGAAATGTATGATTGCTTTTTGATGAAATTTGATGATGATGAGGCATTGAAATCAAAAATGGAAATAGATGTTGGTTCGAAAAGTCAAGAAAAACCCATGAAGAAAAACTTCAATGCTCATTGCTTCTACTGTGGTCTATATGGTCATGTCATTGAAAATTGTTTCACAGAAAAATGATGATAAATGGTTTGCCAAAAAGAAGTTGTCATGTCATTACTGTGGTGAACGTGGACAGATGATGAATAATTGTTCCTTAATAAAAGATGATGAAGAATGGTCCATTAAAAGAAAATCTTCGTATTGCTATTATTGTGGTGAGAATGGTCATTCTATGGATGATTGTTCAACAATGAGAACTGATGATGATTGGTTTGCTAGAAGATACAAGAATCCATCTGTTCATGCTAGAACTAACCCCTCGGGACCCAAGATGACTTGGGTACCCAAATGTCCAAAATGAGAATCTATTTTGCAGGGGCGCCTTGAGGACAAGGAATGTTGATAAATAAAGGACTCTCAAGGTGAGAAAGAAAATGGTTTGATTTTGAGAACTCACTCTGCTTAGGTTTACTTTGAAAAATCTGAAAAGGCAAAATTTGAGTTTGGAGAAAAATTTTGCAATTAAACAGTTGCATTTTTGTTTCATCGATTTTAGCAACTTCTGAAATGTTGAGAATTTTTGAGTTCCATGATTAGATGACTTGAACACTTCTCTTTGCATATCTTGTGATTAATCTTATTTCTTAAATGCTTTACATTACACATAAGGTCTGGAGAGGGGAAATCTCATCGCCCGTACGGAAAATCCAAAAGAGGTCCAATCGGACCTAACGAGGGCCAACTCCTAGAAGTGGTAGCCCCCGGGCCCACTTAATATAAAGCCTAAAAACTCACTCGGTACAAGCCCTTCCTAGGCTGCCTTCGGGTTGGGAAGTCTGAGCATCAGTTCGATCGGGAAAGTTCTCCTAGAGCCTCTTATTCCCTGTCCCGACCAAGCACTTATCGCTCAGGAGACCTCTCCTAGGCCAGTGCCCATCACTCGGACTCACTGATTATTGATCACGGCCGTTGTGGGTCCCTTAATGACAAGAAGCTCAAGAGGACAGGGGAAACTAGGAGTCTGCGTGCTATAAGGAGCCTCGCATGAAGGACGTAACCTCCCCTGAGACTCCTCCACTTACAGGGATCAGTCGCACAAATAGGCCACTATTTAAACTGGAAAAACCCTACTACAGGAGGTAAGCAAGGCAAGAGCCAAAAAAACCCTGAGCAAGAACCACTTCACCTTTTGGTGGAGAGGGATCTCGCGCTCCCATCATCCTCCTAACTCTTCCCTTTGCATCCGAGCTCTACTATTTTGTTGACTTAGGCATTGGAGGGTCTTCCCCGGGGTTCTATCCCTGGGCACCTCTGACTCATTTCCCTTCTTGCAGTTCACATTTCAAGGGTACGTGGACATCATCTACCCCGCTCAGGAGCAGCGCGAGATAACCCCTCTTCATCTGGCGCCGTCTGTGGGAAACGAACAAAGAGCCATCATGGTGCGAAGGAATTCTGGCAGGAGGACTGTCGGCGACCTGGGAAAAGCCCTGGTGACGGAAGAAGGCGCACCCTCTCTCCCCACGGAGAACTCCCCTCTGAGCAACCACGCTAACGAGATACCTTCATCAGTGGTGGGGGAACAACCTCCCGGCAGGAGCATCGACTCCCTCCAAACCCTCAACACAAAACTAGATGTCCTCGTGGATCTCATGAGGGCCCAGGCGGCCAGGGAGGAGAAGTCACAGCTCCCCCGGAAGTGCCCCCACGTGGAGACGCCTCCCAGTAAACCGTTGGAGGCCATTTTACCCTTTGGGGGCGACGGCTCATTCGCAACTTGTCAGGAGGACCATCGCATGCCCCTCCCCCGGAGCAGGAACCCTCCTCAACCCCGAGGAGGGAGAAGACCAGAGCACGCCCACCATTTTCGGAAGCCGAACGCCCCGAGGAGCGTCAGGATAGCATGCAAGTGCCCCCCCCAGCCCCTCGGGTCAATGACAACCGGAGATGTCTCTCCGGCTGTGAGACTTTGAGAGGCGTTTCACAGAGCAAGAGCGCGCCCTCCGTGCCTTGCAGAAGACCTCTCCAGTGGAGGATGAGGAGCGATCCCCGTTCTTCGACTATATTTTGAAGGCAGAGATATCCCCCAAAATCTCACTCCCGACCTTCAAGTCGTACGATAGCCAGGGAGACCCGGCAGACCACTATGACAGCTTCGACGCCCTAATGGCCTTGCATGGGGCGTCTGATGTAATCAAGTGCCGAGCGTTCATGACCACTCTGGTCCAGGGCGCTCAGGCTTGGTTCAGGGCCCTCGCCCCCGGCAGCATCCACAACTTCAAACAATTCGGGCGAGTGTTCAAGGAAAGCTTCTCCGACAGCGGTCCACCCCGATCAGTGGCGGAACTATTGGCCCTCAAGCAGGAACAGGGGGAGAAGTTACGGGCTTATATCAACCGATTCAAATCGATAGCCCTGCGCATCCCCCGCCTGGATGTGGCCTCTGCCATTACCGCGTTGACCGGAGGTACCCGTGACGAGAACCTGCGGCGCGAGCTAGTGCTGCATCCTCCCACCTCCCTGGCCGAGCTAGTGACCTTGGCCTTGCACCATGCAGAGTGCGAGGAAGTCCTCCACGCCTGCCGAGGCACGACAGGCTCGGGTCGGGAGGAGGACAAGAAGCGACCGTCCGACCAAGAGACGAGCCAATGGAAAAAGGTGAAACCAGGATGGAGACTGAAGAGAGCCGTCCCAGAAGTACGAGCGATATACCCCCCTTACCGCCCCCATCTATGAAATCTATGAAGACATCAAAAGCTCGAGCCTCCTCAACAAACCCGAGCCTATGAAGACCAAGCACTACAATCGCCGCAAGCATTGCATGTTCCGCAGCGACCACGGGCATCACACCAGCGATTGCCATCAACTTCAAGATGAGATCGAGCGCCTCATCTGCCAGGGACATATATCCCGATATGTGTCCGGGCAGAAGGAAGACTGAGGCGCCCCTGAAGAGATCGACAATGCCCCCCGCGGAGTCCACATCAACGTCATCGCGGGCGGCGCAGCATCAGGCAGAGATAGTAGCTGAGGAAGAAAGCGTCACACCGAGCGGGCCAGCCGAGCCTCCATTGAGCACTCTACGGCCCCGCAGGTGACCGAATCACAGGCCCTGGTATTCTCCGACCATGACCTGGAAGGGTTAACCACCCCGCATGACGACGTTCTTGTTGTATCGGCTACAATAAACCATTGTAACATAGACATGATCTTAATTGACAATGGTAGCGCCCCTGATGTATTATCCTATGAATGTTTCCTCAAGATGGGAGAGAATCCATCTAAACTCCGCTCGATCTGAACCCCCCTCTGTGGGTTCAACGGCAAGGCAACTTATCCCGAGGGAGCCCTGAGCCTGCCAGTTACTATCGGCACCCTGCCCAAAACCGTTACTGTTATGGTATACTTCATCGTGATTAAGGGGATGACGGCATATAACGCCATCTTCAGCCGAGGCATTCTCAGCCGAATGAAAGCGGTGCCCTCTACCTTTCACCAAAAAATGAAGTTCCCAACCAAACATGGCGTGGGAGAAGTCCGAGGTAACCAGGCATTGGCTAGACGGTGCTATATAATCTCGGTCGAAGCCACTAGGCCGGAAGGGAAAAAAGGAGTAAAGGGAGCTGAAGAGGGACCCGCAACATCTGAGCTCGGTGGCGAGTTGCTAACGGTCTTCCTTAACGGTGACCCGACTCTAGGAGTAAAGATCGGAGCCAATCTACCACTTGAGGAACAGAAAAAATATAAGGATTTCCTTACTCTGTATATCCGAGTCTTTGCATGGTCTGATGAGCACCTTCCCAAGATCCCGGAAGATGTGGTGATGCACAAGCTCAACCTCGACCCAACGGTGAAGCCGGTCCAACAACGCAGAAGAAAGCATGCCCCAGAGAAGCAAGTGGTCATCAAAGAGTAGATCATCAAGGAGCGGAAGACTGATGTTGAAAGAAGCATGCTCCGGTTTACTATGCCAGCAAGGTGCTTAATGAGGCTGAAAGAAGGTACCCCGCAACCGAGAAACTCGTGCTAGCGTTAGTTACCTCGGCCAAGCGCCTCCGACCCTACTTCCAAGGGCACTCCATCGTCGTATTGACTGGCGAACCTCTGAAGAAGATTCTCTTTCACCCTAAAACCTCGGGACGCCTCGTCAAATGGGCCATCATGCTCGGGGCCTACGATATCTTGTATCACCCCCGCTCGGCCATCAAAGGATAGGCTCTCGCAGACTTCATCGCCGAAAGCACGGTCCCAATTGAAGCAATACCTCCACCAACGCCCGGGCCCACTTGGGATCTGTTCGTCGATGGGTCCTCCAACTCAGCCGGATGCGGCGCCGGTGTCCTCCTCAAGTCCCCCGAAGGAGCGGAGCTGCGGTACGCCCTGAAGTTCAACTTCCAGGCGTCCAACAACACCTCCGAGTATGAAACCCTTATCTCAGGAGCCAGGATGGCTCGACGACTGGGAGCCGAGCGGGTCAGAATCCACACTGACTCCCAATTGGTCGCTAGCCAGGTCAATGGTGATTACGAAGCTCGGGAGGGACAAATGGTCAAATACCTCTAGGTGGTCAAGAGGATGGCCCAACTCTTCGAGAGCTTTAAGGTAGTCCGGATAGCTCGGGAGGAAAACTCCCGAGCAGACGCCCTCTCTCGACTAGCCTCCTCGCTCGACCCCGCAGGTACTCGATCGATCTTCCTATAAGAGCTCGGGTGACCGAGGATTGAATCCGAGCTTATGACCATTGGCCCGGCACCCCGAAGCGACTGGCGGACCCCCTACATATGCTGGCTCTGGGATTCTCAAGAGCCCACCGACCCTCGGGAGGCTCGGAAGCTGAAGTACCAGGCCTGGCGTTTCATCATGCTAGATGAGGTCCTGTTCCACAGATCTTTCTCCGGTCCCCTCCTCAAATGCATCAGTGCCAATGAAGCCAGCCGAGCTATTCAAGAAGTACACGAAGGCACCTATAGAGCGCACCAAGGAGGAAGATTGCTCGCCAGGATATCGCTTCGACAGGGTTACTGGTGGCCCACTCTCCAGCGCAAATACACGACCTACGTACAGAAGTGCGACCAATGTCAACGCTTCGACCACCTGATCCATCAGCCCGCTGCGGAGCTCATCGCCCTTTCCGAGCCATACCCTTTCACTCGATGGGGGATCGACATCCTGGGGCCATTCCACACAGCTCAAGCTCAGAAGAAGTTCATCATCATCGCCATCGACTATTTAACCAAGTGGATCGAGGCCGAAGCCACGACCAGGATCACTGAGTCAGTCGTATAGAGTTTCGTTTAAAAGTCGATCATCTATCGCTTTGGTGTCCCCCGAGTGATCGTGAGCGATAACGGTCGACAGTGTGATTCTCATTACTTCAGAGACAGATGTGCCAACCTAAATATTCACAACCACTTCACTTTAGTAGCCCACCCTCAGGCTAACGGACTGGTCGAAAATGCCAATAAGACTATCTTAAAAGGTATCAAAACCAGGCTCGGCAAGGCCAAGGGTATCTGGCTCGAGGAATTACTAAGCGTACTATGGTAGTACCGAACTACTCCGAGGATGGCCACCGGTGAAACACCTTTTCAGCTGGTGTATGGCACGGAAGGTGTAATTTTGTTGGAGGTCGGCAACCCCTCTCTCCAAATCGTCCACTTCAAGCCTGAGGTAAATGAGCAGAAATTACGAGAGAACCTCGACTTAGCAGATGAGATCCGAGAGATTGCAAAGATCCGAGCAATGGAATACCAACGGTGCATCACTTGATACTACAACTCCAGAGTCTGAGATAGACACTTCCAGCTGGGAGACTTCATCCTAAGAAAAGTCGAAGCATCTCGACCACTAGAGGCGGCGGGGAAGCTGGCCCCTACCAAGGAAGGCCCCTACCGAGTGGTCGAGATGCTCGGGAAAGGAGCATACCGATTGTCCACCATGGAAAGGACACCCATCCCTCAGACATGGAATGTGACAAATCTTCGCAAGTTCTACTTTTGATCATTTGGCAAGCATACACATGTAAGCAAAATAGAATAAATGCCAGTCTTCTCTTCTTATTAAACGTTGATGTACATCAAGTAGGCCGTAGCCAATACAGTATGCATGTACACAAATTACACCCTCTGGCACTACAACGCGAGCAGAATGCTCGGTCGACCCGGTAGGCGCTCCTATGTCTAGCCACTGACTCTGCCTCATGCGGAAACTGACTCGGATAAGGGATAGCCAGCCTCGTTGGTTTGAGAAAAGCTCGGAGGAAAGATGCCAAAAGGAAAAAAGGGGACAATAAAAAAGAAAAAAGAGAAGAGGTCGACACAAGAAAAATGGAGAGGAAGCTTGAGAGAGCTCCCCTTCTTAGCAATGGGATCGACGGTGGAAAGAGGGGCCGGGTAGACAGTGAAAGAATGAAGCTTGACGAGCTTCATCCCCCTTCCCTCGAGATAACGTCGGCAGGTCAGGGAAAGTAAGGCGACATGCTCTGGCATGAACCCTCTCCCAGAGTTACCCCCGACTGACGAACCCTCTTCCAGGCTAAAGTAGCAGGAGCTTCCCTCCTACCACCATCTGCATCATCATCTTCTGAAGCGCCTTTCATGCCTGCCAAGACTGACAGCACAACGCCTTGTTGAACCCCGTGCATAACCATGTCTTAAGGAATTTTGATGATGAACTAAATACCATGTGACTGCCCTCCATGTAAACCATTTGCACATGTTGTTGTGGATTTGAAATGAACTAAGCAAACTCCATTTTGTATGAATGGACTAGTGGATGTCACAGCCAACTAATTTGATGAAGTTAACTGACAAGTAATTTGATATGCTTACAGGAGCTAGTGAGAAAGAATAGTCTCCGACTGAACTAGGTGAAACTCTTCTAACTCTTCCCTATTTGATTCACTTAACGGTTGTGAAGCAGGATCTTAAGTGTGAAATTAATTGAATAATGAGAGATAGACTTCAATGTTTTGAAATTGAGTGATATGGAATACTAACTTCTAGTATGCAATGTGACAGGTGTGTCGAACAAGCATTAAATATAAAGACCAATTGGAAACCTTCCAATTGGATCTTCACATGCATATGGACCGACACAAGGATCTCAAGTGTGAATTGAAGGGTAAGTTGCTTTGGTTGAATGGTAGGAGGAGGTTAATTGTGAGAAATGGATGGACATCTCTCAAGGTGATTCCCTAACTATCTCTAATTGGTATATACATGATTTGGGGTACTTTATACCCATATCTCTCTTGCATGCATTCATATTCAATGTTTCATCCTCTTTGAATTACCCCTATGCATGTTTTATTTAGTTTGCATTATGTCAGGAAAAGTGTCGACCCCATGGGTCGACACTTTGTCCATGGGTCTGGTTTTCTTAACCGGCCCTCTTATGTCTTCGAACGTGGGGATAAAAAGTCAACCCCAAGGGTCGACCTTTTTATCACTAGGTTCTGTCTAGGTTCATTTTTCAGAACCCTGGACATAAGTGTCGACCCACAAGGTCGACACTTATTCCAGGTCTTTCTGCCGTGGCTTGTTTCCATGCCACAGGTAGAAAGTGTCGACTCCAAGGGTTGACACTTTATACGATGTGTTCTGTTCGAGCCTTGTTCTGTCTTGCCCGATCGCGAGTGTCGACCTCTAAGGTCGACACTTTTCGACGACCAGAAAAATCTCCGGTTCGCGCGGTGGTGGGTGCCCTAGCTCGATCTATTCTTTTAGCGCCCCCTTGTGATTGGCCCTAGGAGGATAATGTCCTCCACGTGTCCCCTCCATCCCAGGTGGTATGAATGTTATATGATAGAGTTTCTTGACAACAAGGATGATAATGCATCGAATGAGAAATTTGTTTTTGGGGTTTTGCAGGGAATGAGGCCGGAGCTGTGATGAAGCTTCTACCCAGGTCGTGCTAAGCTCGAATCAAGGCTGAAGAAGATCATCTTCCACCTCCTAGAAGCTGTCTTGTTGAGGAAGAAGGCTGTACCATCTCCAAGTTACCCAATGCGCAGTAAATGATTCAAGGAGAAGAAGAAAGGGTCTGATGTTCATCTTCTTCCATCCTTCAGAAATGAACCTGTTGAAGCATCAACCTTCATCTTCCTTACAAAGTCCAGTCCGCCTCAGTTATTAAAGAAGCCAAATGGCATCGTCCTCCAGCCAGGAGTTCTCTCAACCCATCCTTGTTCTTATTTGTTGCAGTCTAGTGCCTAGTTCATGTCTAGTGAGATTGCTTTGAAGATTTATGCTTATTGAGCTTCCAAATGTACATCTGTGTCCATCTCTTAAACTGAAGAAAATTGTGTGTGTGTTCGGAGCGGTGTCTCCGAGTGTGGATTGATTGTTGGGGTGCGTTCCCCGTCTTGGTGTATGTGTGTGGTGCTGAGCACCGTGTTGAGGGTTCACCCTTGTGTGTGTGTGGTTTGCTGTCGTCGAGCAGCGTGTGGTGTATTGGGGTTCGTCCCCGTGTGCTACCTCGTGTAGCTTTTTAGTGGAGCCTCATCGGGGTGGTGAGGGGTGGACGTAGGGTACCCGTCGTGGTCCCGAACCACCTAAAAAATCCTTGTGCATGTGTGATTGGTTGAGTGGTTTTTCCTTATCTTCGACCACCATTCACAGAATGGATTATTGGTTATCTTGCGCATTGATGCTAAATTTGTTAACGTATAATGCTAGTTCAAATTGCCATCTCTCCGTGTGTGATATTGTCACTTGCATGTTCAGTGAGGTTTGATTGAGAAGCCTTTCAAGTTAATTTTTAATTGGTCTTAATTTTTAGAGAGGGATCTATTCACCCCCCTCTAGATCCGTGCCACTACACTGTAGGACCCAACAATTGGTATCAGAGCCCGGCTCTGTTATATTAGATCAAACGATCTTCAGAGGGATCCTAGTGTAGTTTTGAATGATGAATGCTTCTTCAGATATTGCTTCTTTGACTTCTTTACCTGTTTGTAATGGTGATGACTTTAATTCATGGCTGGGAAGAATGTGTAGGACCATAAACTCAATCGATCCAAATCTATGGGAATTAGTTAATGATGGTCCTCATAAGCTGCCTCGGGATGAGACCGAGTGGTCCAACCAAGACAGACTAAAGAGTCATGAAAATGCTACAATTTTGAGATTGCTAAAAAATTCTGTCAATACTAACAGGTTTACGTTTGTCACCTTTTGTAGAACCGCCAAAGAAATTATGGACAACTGATGCTAGCTCAAGAGAAGTAAGGACTAAAAGGATTAATGGCTAATGATATCTATCAAACCTGTGATGAAACTGCTGAGGAGGTCAGCTCTAAATCAGATGAAGATGAACTATCTTTCGAAGATTTAGTAGATGCCTATGAAGAACTGTCAGAAAAATATCAAAAGATGAAACATGAAAACAAAGCACTGAATAAAAGGTCTAATAAAAATATCCATGATAATTTTTCTTGTGTGAAATGCATTGATCGAATTTCAAAAATTGAAGAACTGGAGAAAGAAAATGAATATCTGACATGCCAAGTTTCATTGCTTAAGGAAACTGAACAGAGTCTAAAAAGTAAGTTAGATTCTCTATCAGATGATGATAAACTCTTTGATAAACTTCTTGATTCAGAGATAGATGCCAAGTCCCTTCTGGATAAGAATGAAAAACTAAAAGGGGACAACGATGTTTTGCTCATTCAAATCTCTTTGCTAGAGGGAAAACTGAAGTACCTCGAGAAATCTGAAAAAGAAAATGATCTGTTGAAATCTGAACTTGAAAATCTGAAACAATTAAATTCGACCATGTGTGAAAGACTTTTGACATTTGAAAAAGGTAAGTCCATAGTCGCTCAAGAAAGTGAGAATGTAAGTATTCTAGAATAGGAAATAGAATCTTACAAGACGATAAATGCCACTCTAAATGAAAAGGTCACTTCTTGTGAAAATGAAATTCTGTCTTGTGAACTTGTAATTGCTTCACTTCAAAGTGAAATCGTTGACTTGAACAAATCATTGGGCAAGTTTGTGAGTGGTGAAGAGAATCTAAACAAACTCTTGAGAACTAAGGTGAACTTCCAACGGGAAGGTCTAGGATACAATCCTAGTAAAAAGGAAGCATTTAATTTGAAAACAAAAACTTCGTTTGTGCATGCTTCTAGTTCCTCAAGTACACCAAATACCCCTTCATCTGTCAAACAAAAGCCCATTATGCATGCAAAGAAACTTGATGTGAAATCCCAAGCTCCAAAACACAACAATACTTCATGTCACTATTGTGGTGAGCTTGGACATTTAATGCATGATTGTAGCTTAATGAAAGATGATGACTTGAATGCTTGTAAGATGCATAATAGTAAATCTCAAGTTCATCAGAAAAAGAAGGTTGAATGCTTTCATTGTGGGAAAATGGGTCATACTATGAAATTCTGTTGGTTGTTAAATGTCGAACCTAAATTGCACACTCAAAATTATAGACCCCCCAGACATGCTCAAAAGCCCAATGCTTATGTCCAACCAAAGAAATTGAAACCATGTGTGTATTGTCATTACTGTGGTTATGTGGGACATGTCATGAATGATTGATCATTATCACACCTTGATGATATGAATGCAAGGAAATTGTGGAGAGTCACAAATCGCGGTGCACCTAACCCCCAGGGACCCAAGATGGCTTGGGTTCCCAAAACATCACAGTGAAGATTTTGTCTTGCAGGAATGCTTTGTGATGGAAGAAGCTGTTAATAGAATAAAATTCCTCCAAGGCAAGAAATTTGATGAGCTATTGTGGTAATACATTCCACTTTTACTTTCACGTTTGAATAACAATCTTTTACAATTGTTCATAGAGTTTATTAGCTTCCACTCACGTTTTCTTGTGTGAATAACTATAACTTTGCAGTTGTTCACAAAGTCTTTACAAGCTAAACTCGTCTCTTTTTGTGAATAAGAGTTGAATTTTACACATAGTTGAACTTTACACATAGAGCACACACATCTTACATCAATACACATCACACCTTTTCTTTTGAACACTTGTGAATACAAATAAAAATTAGTCATCTGTCACTTTGATGTACAGACTTGCATAAACTTCATAGTCATGTGCATGAATGCCATGATTCACCGGTATATAAAATGGTGTCAGTGGAAAGGTAGATTAAGTCCACCTGGAAGCTTTCATCATGTGTGAGTGTGGTCTTCGGACCTACGTACTTCGCCACGTACCGGCAATCAACTTGCTTGAATACATCACTTTGACATGCTTGAATGTATATAATTTACATCCGTCTCTTTTTGAACTCTTCTACGACCAAACAACCTTGTTAAATAAACTTGCATTGATTCAGGCATGAATGGCTCATGACACATCTTAACAAGGTCATTTTGGTTTGTCAACCGTGCATACACTTAGGGGGAGACAAAACCTTGAAAAGGCTAATTCATGTTCTACTATATGTTCAATCACTCACTTCATATGGAACCTTGATACAACTGACTTCATTCAATAAGGATCTCTGTTATTCCACTAAACACTTTTAAGGACTCTTAAACCCCTACATTAAAGTCAAGTGACTCGTGAGGAAAAAGCTGTTAGTCCCACCAAAAATTGAATTAGTGTGATTTGATATCGAGTACATCGGGAATCCCCCCTGAAATAAAGGAGGAAACTCACATCGGAAAGTGTCTTATCCACATTATCATAAATGACGATACCGAGTAACCGGGAACTGCCCCTGAGACAAAGGGCATACCTCGTGTCAAAAGGTTAGTCATGTTGCTATTTAAAATAAATACAAAATTGTATGGGACTGTGCGAAGCTACCAAAAGTCGAGCATTTTGTATTGAAATGTAGGGAGGAGATATTCTTGTTAGTGTTACTAAGAACATATGA
This sequence comes from Amorphophallus konjac, assembly GCA_022559845.1. Classification (NCBI taxonomy): domain Eukaryota; kingdom Viridiplantae; phylum Streptophyta; class Magnoliopsida; order Alismatales; family Araceae; genus Amorphophallus; species Amorphophallus konjac. The sequence continues at coordinate 209,876,380 of CM040118.1, forward strand.
TCATCCATATTACCTTGAAAGTCATTATTCATTGTTCTCATGTTGAATATAAGCTTGATTGTTTGAATGTATTTCCTGAATTAGTTGATCATCAATGGTTAAGCAGTACGTCCAATTGTAAGCACAACCATGTTAATATGGTTCATGGACATAATTGCTCAAATCTATTCCATTCTTCTTATACCCGTCCTTAAGGGACCTTCATGCTTGATCTTATACCTAAATATGCTTGCTTGTCTGCCTGCATGCTTAGAATGTACAATGAGAACTTGATTGTTGAACCCCCATAATTGAAGCATGCAACTCATTTTGAAAAAATTTAAAAATGAATTTTTATGAAGATACAGCCGTGACTGGTTGATTGTGGAACTGAGCTGGTAAGAAGTACTCTCATGTGTCAAGCTGAAAATTATGATGCCCAAAAGGAATACAAATTCTGATTGAAATGTTTTTGTGCGTTGAGTCACCACTCTGGCATTGTGTCAATTCCTCGGATTTTGTCTCATAATTCATTGACCACAAGTTCTAATGCACAGGGTTATTAGATTGCACTTGGTGACCCTAAAATGCTTTAATCTTCAATTCAGTGAAGTGCTCAGAAGGAAGGAGATAAGGTAAGCAATCCTGGCTTTATTGCTATTCATGAGGATGAAGTGTGCTCAATTGAAATTTGGCCTATTCCATGCAACATTTCAGTTTCAATGATTTGTGTTGGTTATTAGAAATGAAAGCTTGCGTGTTTAATTGAATTGATCATCCAAGTGTGGGTATTTGATTTCCCTTGTCCTATATCAACTTCTCTCAGTTGAGCAACCCACATATTGCCCATTTTATGTTTATCATTTAGTGGTTATCATGGTTGGTTCAATTGGCCTTCAATTCACTGCATTTCTCTTGATTTTTCAAAGTGCAGAAGTGTCGACCCCCAAGGTCGACACTCTTATCGCGTGTCCATCTGTTTCTAGCCAGACAGAAATGTCTCCAAAATGTGTCAACCCACAAGGTCGACACTTTTGTTTCGAAACCCGATTCAAGAACCGGACCGTAGGGTTCACTCTTCACACCGGTTACACTCTTGGTTCGAACCCAAGCTCACTTGGGTCTCTCTTCTAGTCAAACCCCATCGAACCCAAACCCCCTTTCTCTTCTCCTTAAACCCCTTCATCACTCTTCTGCCCTATCGTTACATCCGCACACCCCCACGGTCGATCCCCCACTTCTCAAGCCTCCACGGCTCCTCCTCTCCATTCCTCTTCCAGCCCTAGTGTCTCTCCATCCACCCCATCTCTTCCAAGAGCATCCTCCGGCGAGCGGCGGCATTCGCCCCTCTTTCTTCCTCTTGAAGCTATCGCGGCGCCCTCCATGAAGCACAGCCGGTTGAAGAAGGAGCTGCTTGTGGTGTGTCCGTTCAGAGGTTGCCCTCCACCTGCTCGAGGATCTCACTGCTGCATCTACATCCTCCATCTGCTATCCAAGCTGCACATATGGCACCCAAGAAGGGATCGGTCTTAGAAAAGGAGGAAGCCCACATCCTAAAAGAGGTACGCCACAAGGACAAGGAAGCCTAGGTTGAAAGAAGGAAAAGAGCCTCTGAGACGAAAATGCTGGCTGAAAGGAAAGTATTGCGCCCTCGTGCGGTCGATTTTAGGAGCATTGAAAAGAATCTGCTAAGGTTAGTTGAGCTCTTAAGGAAGCAGCCAAATTTAATTTCCTTCACGTCAGATCACCGAAGAGTTTATCATTCCCTAGTTCATCAATTCTATGCAAATATGGTTGTCAAAAATGATGAACTGTACACTAAGGTCAATGGGCATTCTGTTCCTTTAACTCCTCAGTTGATAGGAAAAGCACTAAATCTGCCTTGGGATAGTGGGATGTTATATGGAGAAGCCATTTATTCTGAAGAACTTGCATATGAACTCATGACAGATAAAGTAGCAACACCAGGGTGTGTACCCAAGCTCAATGCAAATGAATTCCCATCCCTTCAGAGAATTTTGCTTCACATGATGACCACTATTCTATTGCCAAGATCAGGGTCTAGGGAACAAGTAACCGACATGCACAAATTCCTATTTGTTCAATTCATGAGTGGAGAACCTGTAACACCCGAGGATTTTAAAATAGAACTATACAAATATATATATATATATAAATAATTATTGAACTCATATTATAATTCTATTAATTTAACCATTTAAAATATTTAATTACCAATAGATGCTTTAGAAGATGCCAAATTATATTTTAGGAAATGCCAATTTATATTTTTAATCACTTAGGAAATTAATATTACGCTATTCCAAAGAAATAGAAAATAGGTTATGTAGATAGTGTTTCAAATGTTAAACATCACTTTTACAAGATGCCAATTCATATTTTCATAATTTAGAAAAATTCATATTTCAACTTTTACATTATATCATTATTTTGAGGAAATAATGGTATATAGATGAAGTGTTAAAGGATAGACATAATTTAGAAAGTGAGAAAGGGTATATAGATAATTTTAGTTAGTGTAGAGTGAATACAAAAAAACCTCCGTTCAAAATAACGACATATGTTAAGTCGTTATTTCCTAAACATAAATAGTGACGTGAATAGTGCTACATTTTATTTAAAAAGAATTTTATAAAAAAAGTTATATGTAAAAATAGAGAAAATTGTAAGGGTCTCTGTGGCGACCCGGATTCCGGATACTAGGTGCACCCAGTAGGACTACCGGATACACGTGGTACCGCATGGGACCCGCGAGGCCTCCCAAGCGCGGGAAAGCGCCGAAGGGAAAAAGGACTGTCGTGTAGCACATTGAACTGACAGATATAACAGCAAGCAATTAAATTTCATTAGAACGGTTTGCTAAAGTAGCAAAAATTAAATTACATTTTCGTTAATAAATTCAAATTTTACAATTATTCACTAGAGTCTAGTCCAAAGGAAAGACAACAAGTACAGTCTGACAGAAAAGAACGTACACAGAAGTCGGGGGAAGCCCGACACAGGTACAGCTGGCAGCTACAACAACGCGCTCCACCAGGAACAGCAGAGGCAGACGGCGAAACCCACCTGAAAAGCAAGGGTGAGTCTCTAAACAGAAACTCAGTAGGGGTCACGCAGATCCCCACTGGAAAACGCACAGTGCAACGGAAGCAACAACAGAAACAGCAAGTGCAGCAGAGCAGGAAAGGCTACACTAAAAAGCTGTAAAATTACGCTACAGGCAGTAGTAAACAGACGGGAGGTAGGAGTAGGGAACAAGCAAGAAAGGGGAAGAACCCGCGCCAGACAAGTGGCGGCCGAACTAACCTCGGCACCCCAAACTACTCCAAATAATAGCAGAAGGGTGACTCTAATCCAACAAAGTCAGGAGTTACCGATCTGCCGACCCGACACCAGGTCTAAGACGGAGACCTGCAAGGACGGCTAAAACAATCACGACGGCCTACACGATTGGAACATCGTGCACGCAACCCTGGGCTCATCTTGAATACAGCCAAGAACAGACCACACAGCCAGGGTAGCAAATCTTGGACAAGGCCAAGACTAGCCGACACGAAAAGGAGAACACCGGCTCCGAGAAACGCAAGAGTCGCTGGTCAAGTGATAGGAGTACCCTCACACTAGAAGAACAGCCAGATGCATCCACTGACGTCTTACACTGCGCCTCAAGTGTCATGTCTACCCGACCGTGTGCAGCACAGGGGAGACTAGACACACCAAGAACCAGGTCCAAGGAACAACGACGTTCCAAGGAAAAACGGCACCTCACGGACACAAGACCGCAGCACCACAACTGCAAGTAACTAGTAAGGGCTACGCCCGTCGACGCAAGTCCCCAGTCCCTGACCACGTGTGCACACACTGACCCGTACCTAGGCCAGGCCTCTAGCTAGTATTCCCCTCGGTAGGACGCTACCGCTGGCTGGGGCCCACGGAACTAGCTTAAAAACCGTGTAACGGGAACAGCCCGTCCACCACTCCCGGTGGGTGACGTACTAAGAAAAGCCTACGTCACAGGCTACAACTAGTGGAGGTTCACAAGACACAGACTCCAAAACACAAGTACTAGAGTACAGATAGTCTAAGGAAAGCCCTATCGTACGTACTACGAAGCACCACTGGCAGTACAACCACTGCCGACAGACTCAGGACTAGGCAACTAGACTTACCACGTAACGATCCCGAGTCGAACGACTCAAAGGCAAGATCGTCACAGACAGCGGAACAAGCTGCCAATCGGTCTAATCCTAAGCCAGAAAAATCACGCTCCGCAGAAAACAACACACGAAGACTTGAGGGAACACCATAAACCCTCAGACACAACTGGACACACAAACTGAGGTAAAGCAACACCTCGAGGCATCCAGAACCAGTGTCTCGGACTGGACAGAACCGCCAAGACACCCACACCCAAGTTCACCTATCAACCACTGGGTCACCCCGAGTTGACCGGAACCAGACCAAAACACAAGCAAAGGTAGAATAAAAAATCCTACCTCAAGCAAGAAGACTCCTGGCTACCTTACAACGTAGTCCTAACCCTCATAGGACGTCAGGAGACGTACACGGGACAGCGGGCAGACCACAAGGCCAAGCCAAGACAAGCAGAAACCGACAGAACAGAAATCGGCACACAAGGCATGTAACGCACCACACCTAGACCGCTACAAGCATGTGACGGTCTAGACCTAGGCCGTTACACTCCAAGCGACGGTCGGGAGAACGGCCGTCACACACACCGCCCTAACCAACCTCGAAAAACGTAAAGACATGTAACGCGCAGCACCAGCCGCGTCACACAGACCTGACGCGCCATACCGGGGCCGTTAGAGCCAACATCGATCAAAACATAAACACAGCAAATGTAACGCGCTATGGCAGGCGCGTCACAAGCACCTGACGCGCAGGACAAAGCGCGTTACACACAAGCTCGAAACAGAAAACGGAGGCTGAGAGGCATGTAACGGCCAGCTCAAGGCGGGTTACAAAAGCCCGACGCACAGGGGTCCGACCGTTACACCCAACGGCGCAGCAACCCAAGTCACCCAAAACAACATGTAACGATCCAAAGAGGACGCGTCACACGGGCCTAACGCACAGGGGCTGGGCCGTTACAAACATCACGGCCCACAGCCACCCAACTCGGCCAAAATAATGTGTAACGGCCAGGGGCAAACGCGTTACACTCACCCAACGCATAGGGGCACCACCGTCAGAGGCACCGCCTCCAATGGTCAACGTCAATCAAACGGAATGTGACGGCCAGGGCAGGGCGCGTTACATCCATCTAACGCGCTGGGTCAAGCGCGTTAGAGGAACCAACTTAACCCCAAAACAAAACGACAAAACGAATGTAACGCCCCAGCCTAGGCGCGTTACATGGGTGTGACGCGCCACCCCAGGGCCGTCACGCACCCAGAAGCCAGAAACTCAAGAACGCCAAACGAAGTGGCGGTCTATCGTAGGGCCGTCAGAGCCAAGTAACGGCCTCTGAAACGACCGCTACATCGGTCACGGAGGGAAAACATAGGAATGGCCAAATCGGCCCGTTCCATGCCCATACACGCCGAAGCGTAGGGGAAATAAACCCAAACGCTAGAAAACAACACTAGGGTTCTAAAAACCCCACATGCAAGCTAAAAAACACGAGAGCCGGGCGATTTCATCAAATCGACCCTAAATGGGTCACCGAGGTTCCCGGGCTTCTACCGGCCTCGAATGAACACCAATCAACACGAAATCAACGTGGATGGGATCCTAACATCCCAGCGGTCAGTTTAAAACTAACTACACCGCAAACGGTCGCCGTTTCCTGGCAAACCCTACAAACCACAAAAATCAACGTTTAGGCAAAACAAGCCCAAACTCGACCGTTTCCTTGCCGAACGACGTGCAATGGCAGGGAAAACGGAGAGGAAGAAGTGGGGAACCGTCACCCTACCTCCACCGAAGAAACCGAGCCCCGAAAGGACTAAACCACGCAGAAAACCACTCGCGAACCGATTTCACCGGCTTTGAATCCACCGAATAGGATCGCGCCAGAATCGATCCGATCCTCGCCCCATCGCGCACCTAGCCAGGTCCACCACGTCCCCAACACACGCCCCAAGGCACCCCGTCTGCAGCTAGAGCCGAGGAGGCGAAACAAGAGAGAACGGAAGAGAGAGAGATGGTGACGGCAAATGAGAAGGAGGAGAGAGGAAAAGGAAAGAAAAAGAAAAGAAATTAGGAAATTTTCCTAATTTCCAGAAATTCCGAAAATGTGCCGAAAATGCACAAATTCAAAAAAATACGCAAAAATAGTCGAAACGACCGGCTCAAAGAGTACATCGTCGCTGTAGCATCCACGAGTTTGAGAATTGACAAACAAACTCACCGTAGTGTTCCGTAACTAGTACGTGAGAAAAACCCACACGGCTCGTAAAGCTCAACTCGGAAGCCACCAAAGCGAACCGAAACTCAACGAAACCAATCCGAAAGATCCAATGAAGATCCAGCAAGACCTACTAAGGATCCAGGGCATTACATCCTCCCATCCTTTAAGAAATTTCACTCTCGAAATTAAGGACTAGCAAAGGAGAAGCAAGGGAGAACAACCCAGCAACACAATCACAGAATTGACACAAATCTCGAGAAACACAGCTCAGAGGAACAATGTCAGACCACCATCATGAGTACATGCTCTGGTATCGAGCACGACACCCAAGTGAACACAAGTCTGACACCTCCGAAACAAGGCAACGTCGTTTACGTCTCACCAAGAACGGAGACACGACTGCCACAACAACAAACAACAGAGAAACACAACGGCAGCACGGCAAGCGGCAGCTTACACAAGGAGACACAGTCCTCACAGCTGACGGCTCGACCACATCATCGGCTCCAGTGCCAAAGGCGACAGAGAACACCTAGCACACAGGACGCCAACGACAACACTGGACCACAAGCACCGACAAGTCAGTCCTCACTCAGATATTACATCTGATCAAGTCGCAAGCTAACTCTACCAGGAGAAGAGAGTACAGCAAGCTAACCGACACGTCCAGGTCCAAACAGAGACACAAAATCATAAAGAAACAGCGCCAAAACAACAATGGCAGCGACTGTAGGATTCCGGTTCCATTCTGAACATAGAACCAAGGAACACAACTGCAAGCAGGGTCACATAAAGCACAGAAACAGCTGAGCACACAACCACATGGGAACGGGTCACGCATCAGACTGCTCACCAAGGAGAGACCCACAACAACGAGAAACAACAACAATCTTGGAGAACGCACCTCAAGGACTACAAACACCCCTCGAGAGCACAACACCCAAGAAAAGACATGTAGAGTAGAGGGTACTCAATCAGCAGGAATGTCGACAAATTCCCAAACACTCGTAAATGCCGATGCCAACAGTAAACGGGCAACCGACACAACATGGCACGGCAACAACAATGTCAAGGCACAGGAAGCCAAGACAAAGTCACCACGAGAAAGAACTCTCGACCGGCCAGAAACTCGAAAACACGATTCTAAACCCATGGGTAGCCATCCCACACACTTCCGCTGTGTACTCTTGCAACACACAATGCACACGACAGCAGAATAATCTCGGTAGTCACACCTCAGCACATACCAGGCGCCATCGCAATCAAAAAAGATCGCAATTAACACGCCACGAGTACCGATCCCGTGAACAACCGATCACAAAGAGCCTAAGTGCAACAAGAGAAGAGCACCAGCTTCAGCACAAAGCACAAGGAAAGCATCAATCTCAGCTTACCTTCACGTCCCGAAAATGATAAATGAGCCTTCACAATACGTCGGCCGTTAGACACAGCACGACAACTACGGTACGCGGTAGCTCTTAACACCATCATGGAGTCCAAAGCCAAGCAACCGTATAGTAGAGAGCAGATCAGGCTCAAAATAAAGCTGTCCACACTTAAGCAAACACAGGACAAAGGCATCACTAAGACAGCAATTCCAAGGCAACACTCGAAAAGATTCTACCAGAAAGGACGAGAAGCAAGAAGCTCAACCACAAAAGCTCACCAGGAAGGGAAATCCCAGCTCGCCTGAGCAACTTCTCCAACACGGAATCTAATCGAGCACTTCAACAGAAGCAAAACACATCAAGAGATGAACAGACTAAAGTCGGGACGACCAAGACAACGTAAGAACATGTACGGTCATCAAACCAAGACTAAAGGTCAACAGCAACCTGAGCAAAACATAGAAACAGCTCGAACAATGCATTACAGGTTCATGCCAGCCGATAAACACTGCCAAGTGCAACACGATCGAGACCAACTTCAAAGCCGAACAAAGCACCTCGTCACATCCAGACGAGAGCAAAACCATATCGCACAATGCCAACCAAGCACGCACAAGACCACACACAGAAAACAACGCGATAAACCATCGCAACACCTAAGCCAGCAAGAGACTGTACTGGACCTTCACGACTCTAGAAACTGTATATCTGAGATTCCCATGCACTTCACACAACAACGCTCTGATACCAACTGTGGAGACCCGGATTCCGGATACCAGGTGCACCCGGTAGGACTACCGGATTCACGTGGTACCGCATGGGACCTGCGAGGCCTCCCAAGAGCGGGAAAGCGCCGAAGGGAAAAAGGACTGTCGTGTAGTACATTGAACTGACAGATATAACAGCAAGCAATTAAATTTCATTAGAACGGTTTGCTAAAGTAGCAAACATAAAATTACATTTTCGTTAATAAATTCAAATTTTACAATTATTCACCAGAGTCTAGTCCAAAGGAAAGACAACAAGTACAGTCTGACAAAAAAGAACGTACACAGAAGTCGGGGGAAGCCCGACACAGGTACAGCTGGCAGCTACAACAACGCGCTCCACCAGGAACAGCAGAGGCAGACGGTGAAACCCACCTGAAAAGCAAGGGTGAGTCTCTAAACAGAAACTCAGTAGGGGTCACGCAGATCCCCACTGGAAAACGCACAGTGCAACGGAAGCAACAACAGAAACAGCAAGTGCAGCAGAGCAGGAAAGGCTACACTAAAAAGCTGTAAAACTACGCTACAGGCAGTAGTAAACAGACGGGAGGTAGGAGTAGGGAACAAGCAAGAAAGGGGAAGAACCCGCGCCAGACAAGTGGCGGCCGAACTAACCTCGGCACCCCAAACTACTCCAAACAACAGCATAAGGGTGACTCTGATCCAACAAAGTCAGGAGTTACCGATCTGTCGACCCGACACCAGGTCTAAGATGGAGACCTGCAAGGACGGCTAAAACAATCACGACGGCCTACACGATTGGAACATCGTGCACGCAACCCTGGGCTCATCTTGAACACAGCCAAGAACAGACCACACAACCAGGGTAGCAAATCTTGGACAAGGCCAAGACTAGCCGACACGAAAAGGAGAACACCGGCTCCGAGAAACGCAAGAGTCGCTGGTCAAGTGATACGAGTACCCTCACACTAGAAGAACAGCCAGATGCATCCACTGACGTCTTACACTGCACCTCAAATGTCATGTCTACCCGACCGTGTGCAGCACGGGGGAGACTAGACACACCAAGAACCAAGTCCAAGGAACAACGACGTTCCAAGGAAAAATGGCACCTCACGGACACAAGACCGCAGCACCACAACTGCAAGTAACTAGTCAGGGCGACGCCCATCGACGCAAGTCCCCAGTCCCTGACCACGTGTGCACACACTGACCCGTAACTAGGCTAGGCCTCTAGCTAGTATTCCCCTCGGTAGGACGCTACCGCTGGCCGGGGCCCACGGAACTAGCTTAAAAACCGTGTAACGGGAACTACCCGTCCACCACTCCCGGTGGGTGACGTACTAAGAAAAGCCTACGTCACAGGCTACGACTAGTGGAGGTTCACAAGACACAAACTCCAAAACACAAGTACTAGAGTACAGACAGTCTAAGGAAAGCCCTGTCGCACGTACTACAAAGCACCACTGGCAGTACAACCAATGCCGACAGACTCAGGACTAGGTAACTAGACCTACCACGTAACGATCCCGAGTCGAACGACTCAAAGGCAAGATCGTCACAGACAGCGGAACAAGCTGCCAATCGGTCTAATCCTAAGCCAGAAAAACCACGCTCCGCAGAAAATAACACACGGAGACCTGAGGGAACACCAAAAACCCTTAGACATAATTGGACACACAAACCGAGGTAAAGCGACACCTCGAGGCATCCAGAACCAGTGTCTCGGATTGGACAGAACCGCCAAGACACCAACACCCAAGGTCACCTATCAACCACTGGGTCACCCCGGGTTGATCGGAACCAGACCAAAACACAAGCAAAGGTAGAATAGAAAATCCTACCTCAAGCAAGAAGACTCCTGGCTAACTTACAACGTAGTCCTAACCCTCATAGGACGTCAGGAGAAATCCACGGGATAGCGGGCAGATCACAAGGCCAAGCCAAGCCAAGCAGAAACCGACCGAACAGAAATCGGCGCACAAGGCATGTAACGCACCACACCTAGACCGCTACAAGCATGTGACGGTCTAGACCTAGGCCGTTACACTCCAAGCGACGGTCGGGATAACGACCGTCACACACACCGCCCTAACCAACCTCAAAAAATGTAAAGACATGTAACGCGCAGCACCAGCCACGTCACACAGACCTGACACGCCATACCGGGGCCGTCAGAGCCAATATCGATCAAAACATAAATACAGCAAATGTAACGCGCTATGGCAGGCGCGTCACAAGCACCTAACGCGCAGGACAAAGCGCGTTACACACAAGCTCGAAACAGAAAACAGAGGCTGAGAGGCATGTAACGGCCAGCTCAAGGCGCGTTACAAAAGCCCGACGCACAGGGGTCCGACCGTTACACCCAATGGCGCAGCAACCCAAGTCAGCCAAAACAACATGTAACGGTCAAAAGAGGACGCGTCACATAGGCCTAACGCACAGGGGCTGGGCCGTTACAAACATCACGGCCCACAGCCACCCAACTCGGCCAAAACAATGTGTAACGGCTAGGGGCAGACGCGTTACACTCACCCAACGCATAGGGGCACCACCGTTAGAGGCACCGCCTCCAATGGTCAACGTCAGTCAAACGGAATGTGACGGCCAGGGCAGGGTGCGTTACATCCATCTAACGCGTTGGGTCAAGCGCGTTAGAGGAACCGACTTAACCCCAAAACAAAATGACAAAACGAATGTAACGCCCCAGCCTAGGCGCGTTACATGGGTGTGACGCGCCACCCCAGGGCCGTCACGCACCCAGAAGCCAGAAACTCAAGAACGCCAAACGAAGTGGCGGTCTATCGTAGGGCCGTCAGAGCCAAGTAACGGCCTCTGAAACGACCGCTACATCGGTCACGGCAGAAAAATATAGGAATGGCCAAATCGGCCCGTTCCACGCCCCATACACGTCGAAGGGCAAGGGAAACAAACCCAAACGCTAGAAAACAACACTAGGGTTCTAAAAACCCCACATGCAAGCTCAAAAACACGAGATCTGGGCGATTTCATCAAATCGACCCTAAATGGGTCACCGAGGTTCCCGGGCTTCTACCGGCCTCGAATGAACACCAATCAACACGAAATCAACGTGGATGGGATCCTAACATCCCAGCGGTCAGTTTAAAACTAACTACACCGCAAATGGTCGCCGTTTCCCGGCAAACCCTACAAACCACGAAAATCAACGTTTAGGCAAAATAAGCCCAAACTCGACCGTTTCCTTGCCGAACGACGTGCAATGGCAGGGAAAACGGAGAGGAAGAAGTGGGGAACTGTCACCCTACCTCCACCGAAGAAACCGAGCCCTGAAAGGAGTAAACCATGCCGAAAACCACTCACGAACCAATTTCACCGACTTTGAATCCACCGAACGGGATCGCGCCAGAATCGATCCGATCCTCGCCCCATCGCACACCTAGCCAGGTCCACCACGTCCCCAACACACGCCCCAAGGCACCCCGTCTGCAGCCGGAGCCGAGGAGGCGAAACGAGAGAGAATGGAAGAGAGAGAGATGGCGGCGGCGAATGAGAAGGAGGAGAGAGAAAAGGAAAGAAAAAGAAAAGAAATTAGGAAATTTTCCTAATTTCTGAAAATTCTGAAAATGCGCCAAAAATGCACAAATTCAGAAAAATATGCAAAAATTGGTGAAATGACCGGCTCGAAGAGTACATCGTCGCTGTAGCATCCACGAGTTTGAGAATTGACAAACAAACTCACCGTAGGCTTCCGTAACTAGTACGTGAGAAAAACTCACACGGCTCGTAAAGCTCAACTCGGAAGCCACCAAAGCGAACCGAAACTCAACGAAACCAATCCGAAAGATCCAATGAAGATCCAGCAAGACCTACCAAGGATCCAGGGCATTACAGTCTCACCCCTAATATTTCACAAACAAATTCCCTCAATTTTTAAAGATAACAATCTTTGAAGTTAACATGGAAATCTTAACTTATGAAATACGTAACCTACTCTTCTTAATAAAATTCTAGGTTTTGTTTAAGAAATTAAATTATATGAGGACTAGAATACAAATGTACATTCTAACTTTATGCATATGGGTAAGGAATCTTACTTAGGAGGTCTTGTGCAAAGAAATAAATCATGAAAGGGTTAGTATATAAATTTACAAAACACCTTTAAACACATGGGCCATGATTTGTACGTAAGTGGACTTCCACCTTGTCCACTTAGTGAATTGACGCCCCTCACTAGGGCGTCAATTGAAAAATTGAAGACCATGTATACAGGTGTCAATTTGAATAGGACCCCATTCTATTAAAGTATTAATATATATATATATATACAGAACACCTGAGTGGGGCAGAGTTGTCTAACAAATGACGCCCTCTTGCAAGGCGTCATTTCCATTAATAATGCCACAATAATGCTACCCAAATAAATGACGCCCTCATGCAAGGCGTCATTTATTAAATGAACGACCCTTTACACGGGCGTCATTTAAACATGTGATTCTAGAAGATTGAGACACGAGCAACCCATTCGAGCTGGCAAAAATAATGCCCACTCAGCATGACCCACAAGGCATTAACCAATGCCTTATCATTCCCTATAACTAATCCCATCCGTAGCACCGTCAGAGGCTACTGCTGTGCTGCAGGAGCGTCTTCCTCCCGAGGCTACATCCTGCTACGATCCTGCTGCAGCTTTGAACCTCATATCACACGTCAAAAGGTAGGTGTTCTCAAATTCTTGCCTAACCAGTAGCTAAATAGGCTAACTGATTCATGCTTAGAGTTTCGATTAAATAGTCAACCATGCTATATATCATCCGAATCAAGCAATAATCATGTATATATCATGCTAGTTCAATAGCCTGATACATATTATCATGATCTTTATGAGTTGAACATAGTCTGTTAAGCATGATTTCATTAGTTTCATGAGTTTTTGAGCATATTAATTTTTTTATTATTAACCATATTTTCAAACCTTAATATATAGCCTCTGTTACACTAGTACATTCATGTTTAAAAATCCGGAGGGCCCTAGCCCTTTTTGTAAATGACGCCCCTGACCAGGGCGTCCATTTTAAAATTGAAGACTGTTCTCACAGTCGTCATTTAAATGAAGACACCTCCAGTGTCGTCATTTTAATTTCTAAAATTTCCGGAAGCTAATAAATCCAACACATTCAAAAATCAATAACTATCTAACTAAATCACTAAAATTTTACATGATTATGTTTCATGAATCCTGACATTTTTCTCAACATATTCGTACAATTACTTTATGATTCAGAATCTTTTTTTACACTGATGAATAGTGATGAATAGTGTACCACCTTATGTAAGAGACGCCCCTGACAAGGGCGTCAATTCAGAAATTGAAGACTCTTCATACAGTCGTCATTTAAATGAAGACATGCATCATGGCGTCAATTCAATTTCTTGGAATTTTCGGGAATCAGTAAATTAAAACATTCAAAAATCCATAACTATTGAACTAAAGCATGAAATTTTAAAATGAAGGCATTTTTGGAATCCTGACATTTTTCTCAACATATTCGTATCATTACTTCCTGATTTAGAATATTTTTATACGGATGAATAGTACATGAATAGTGTGTGAATAGTGAAACAGTTTTGTAAATGACGCCCCTAACTAGGGCATCAATTACCAAATTGAAGACTGTTTGAACAGTCGTCAATTAATTAACGACATGACCAATGTCGTCAATTTAATTTCCTAGATTTTGAGTAATTGATAATTCAACACATTCAAAAATCTATACCGATTAAACTAAAGCACTAAATTTTTGCATGAACATGTTTCTGGAATTCGGACATTTTTCTCGACATATTCGTATCATTACTTCCTGATTTAGAATTATTTTATACAGATGAATAGTGCATGAACAGTGTGTGAATAGTGAAACAGATTTGTAAATGACGCCCCTGACCAGGGCGTCAATTACCAAATTGAAGACTGTGTGAACAGTCGTCAATTAATTAACGACATGACCAATGTCGTCAATTCATTTTCATGAAATTTTTAGAAACCAGTAAATCAAAGCATTCAAAAATCTATAACTAATAAACTGGACTATGAAAATTTTGGACGAATATAATTCTGTGATCCTGAGATTTTTCTCTACCTGTCCATGTCTTCGATTCCTGATTTACTGGAAGAATTAAAGATGAATAGTGTTTAAATAGTAAACTGTGACTCATAATATATAGCCACCATGTTCAGACAATTATAATTTTTTAACCTCATCACGAAACTACTGCATGAATATGGTTATGGAACCCTCATAAGTTTCTCTATTTAACTATGTACTTAATTCCTGATTTAATAAAAGTATTAAAAATGAATAGTGTTTGAATAGTGCTTTGAGTCACGAAATGTACCTTCCCGGCGTAAATCACCCCAATTTATTAAATATCAAAACCCAACAATTTCGCATGAGCATGATTCTGAACTCCCGAGAATGTCCTCTACCTGTCCATATCCTTACTTTCTATTTTTGAGAAATTTTTACCGTATGAATAGTGTATAAAAGTCACTATTTCAATGAATAGTATCACTTTTCTAAATAAAATAATTTTTTTGATATGGACACGTAGATAGGTAGAGAAAAGTATAAGGAATCTAACGGTATGCTCATGCATTAAATTAGGTGTCATGATTCATATTTATTAAATTTTTCACATGGATGATTAATATACTAAACTATTAATATATACATAAACTTAGAAATGACGATTGTTTAAACAGTCGTCATTCACAAAAATGACGACTCAGTGAAGGGCGTTATTTATGTGAATAGTGTAAATGAATAGTAAGTGAATAGTAAGTGAATGGTAGTGAATAGTAATGAATAGTAATGGATAGTATTCGTAAATAGTAAACTGGCATAATTGCATAATGGCCCTTATGGGATGTTCTAACTTTTGTTTAACCTTACTATAGAGTTATCTAGAGTTTTTGTTTAGGAAAAAGTATATAAATTGATATTTTTTACCTCATTTCTATCGTGGTTTGTACGGACGCAACCCTAAGTCATTTTCTTGCATATTATGAGTCCTTGAATTCCATTCCATAAAAATCTACCTTGTATATACTACTAAGGCAACCCTTGAAACTCTATATTGGCTATAAATGAGAGTGGATGTCAAAGGTAATACATGAAATGCTGTGCATATAGGGCCCGGTCTGGTCCTGGGAGGAGCACCCGAAGGTACTTGTGCCCATGGGAGTTTATTGACCACGGTGTTTAGCATTGCACCGGAGTACTTGCTTGACTTGAGACACTCCACCCTACTCTCTCTTTACTCACTTGACTTGACTTGTGTGGCCCGGAATGGGCAATACTTGACTTGTGGCCCGAGAAAGGGCGAAATACTTGATTGATTGAAATAGCCAATTCTACTGATACGTACTTAACTTTACTTGCTTGAATTAAATTTTACTTGCTCGTACCTGAGATATACTTGTACATGAGTACATACTCGCACTTGAATTCGTAATCGTACATGAATCCCTGCTAGACCCGAAGTGGCATTTACATCTATAATTCTTGAAATACTGCTTGTCAAATACTTGAAATCTTGATATACTCTCTGTATACAGCTCTTGATCTCTTATTGTTCATCATGTATAGATATACATGCATACCCGATTCTTTTATACGTACGTCATGCATAGCCATACTGATAATACATGTAAATTGTAATTCACGTAAAGATTGCTCGAATTTGAGATGTAATTCCTACTGAGCGATTCGCTCATCCAGTTGCTTCCTAACATTTTCAGGTGATTCGGATAGCGACAAGAATGGGTTTGAGGCCGAGTGAAGAGTGCTAGAACGCCATCCATTTATCATTAGCTAGTCGAGTCTTTGAATTTATTTGAGTCTACCTTGTATTCCCAGTTATGTCAGTTAGTGGTATAAACTTTGTGTTAAGTCGTGTAGCCTAATGTTTGGTTTTTTTTTAATTTAAAAATTTGTCATGGAATATCTTTATTTCCTTTGATTAATCAAATAAACATCACTTGGACTATAGGAATTTATTAGATTTTTAGTCATTTGCGCACTCTGAAATTTTGTATATTAAAATTCTTATCGCTCTAATGACACGATCTATATAGACGCGTCACGCATCTGAGTATCTTCCGCGCTCGGGACATGACAGTCTTCGTGGTATCAGAGCTTAGGTTTTCAAACCTTGGAAACTAGAAGAAATAAAAGGTTAGAAATTGAAATCTAAGTAAAAACTTGAGTCCAAGGATAGGTAAAACCCAAGTTCAAGGATAGATATACCTTACCCGGTGAGATGGATAGAGCCATGGGTTAAGTTCTACAATGACTTTTGACTTTACAAGTAAACCTGATCTTTATCATACTTAACTCTTTTGTAGGATCATGGTTGCGGAAAGAGCACAATGGCGCGAGATGCAGCGCACCGTGCAAGGCCTCACACAGGCACTACAGCAAGTGGCCCAAGGCGGAGCAAACCGTGGAGCGGGAGATCTCCACCGAAGTTTCCGTAACATGAACCCACCGAGGTTCACGGGTTCGTCCGACCCCGAGGATGCCGAGAATTGGCTAAAGGAGATGGAATGAATCTTCCGTGTGATGCAATGTGCGGATGAAGAGAAGGTTTTACTGGCCGTATTCCAACTAGAGCGGGACGCTCGATGCTGGTGGGAATCCATAAAAGCAACACTGCCAGAATACCATGTCACATGGGATGAATTCATGGAGCATTTCAACAACAAGTACTTCTCCGATCATATCCAGGAAAAGAAGGCCACGGAATTCGCCGTTCTAAAACAACGGGGCTTGAAAATGGCAGAGTATGAGGCCCAGTTCTCCAGATTATCTAGGTATGCACCCCACTTGGTGTGTACGGAAAAGATGAAGGTGAGAAGATTCTTCAACGGGCTTCGGCCCCATTATATCACACAACTTGCCCCGATGGACATCCAAGTCTATTCGGAGATGGTTCGGCGTGCTCAACTGCTGGAAGACGCTACCGAATTATCTGAGAGAATCTGAGGAAGAGACAAGAAGGAACCCGTCACAAGCCCGGGAAAATTCAAACAATCCTTCAACAAGAAGCGGTTCTTCATGGGAGGGGAGCCCTCCAAGGTAAAGAAATTCTAGAAGAATGACAGGCCATTCTCCACCACCACACCATCAAAGGAAATTTACAAGTATTGTGATAAAGCTGGCCATAAGACCGAGGAATGCTGGAGGAAGTTAGGAGCTTGTCTTCGATGCGGGAGCCGAGAGCATCGGATCCCAGATTGCCCACTGATGAAGGAGCAGGACATCAAAGACGAGAAGCGTCCGGTAAAGAAACAAGGCCGTCTACAAGCTCTCCGAGAGACGGAACCCACTGAAGGTGGAATTGTGGAAGGTACTCTCACTATTTGTTTAAAAACTGCTCAAGTTTTATTTGATATTGGAGCAACTCATTCATTCATTTCCAAGAACTTTGTTGCTTCATTTTTTAAGAAATATGAACTGTTAGATTTGGTCATGTCTACACCTCTTGGGAATGAGTCTGATATCACTTATCATTATCTAAATTGTGAAGTGATGATTAAGGGAAGTAATTTACCTACTGACCTATATGCCTAGATATGAAGGGTTATGACGTCATACTAGGTGCCGACTGGCTATCCACATACCAAGCAACTGTAGATTATCGGCATGGCAAGGTAACTTTCGTGGATTTCCCAGAGCTAGTTTACAATGGCCCTCGGAGTAAATCACTTCTTATATCAGCACTCCGAGCTAGTAAACTTATGAATAAGGGATGCATGGCTTTCATAGCATTCGTGACTGGCACGGAAGTTGAGAAGGTTAAACTTGAAGACATTCGTGTTATTCGGGATTTTTCTGATATTTTTCCATAAGAATTGCCCGGCTTACCCCCGGAAAGGGAAGTGTCGTTTACAATCGACCTTGTCCCCGGTGCTGGTCCTGTTTCCAGGGCACCGTACAGAATGTCCCCTGCTGAGCTGAAGGAACTAAAGGAGCAGCTAATGGAGTTATTGAACAAGGGTTTCATCAGGTTGAGTACTTTCCCATGGGGAGCACCCGTGCTATTCGTCAAAAAGAAGGACGGATCGATGAGATTATGCATAGATTATTGGCAGCTAAATCACCTTACAATCAAGAACAAGTATCCACTGCCAAGGATTGATGAGCTATTCGATCAACTATCTGAAGCTTTATATTTCTCCAAGATTGATCTTCATTCTGGTTACCACCAATTGAAGATCAAAGAAGAAGACATTCATAAAACTACATTCCGAAGCAGGTATGGGCATTACGAATTTACTGTTATGCCTTTCGGACTAACAAATGCCCCCGCAGCTTTTATGCAGTTAATGAACAGCATATTCAGGCCCTATTTTGACCAATTTATTGTGATCTTTATTGATGATATTCTGATCTATTCAAAGACCGAAGAGGATCATAAAGAACACCTCAAGAAGGCATTGCAGATATTAAGGGAAAACAAGCTATGTGCCAAATTCAGCAAATGTGAGTTCTGGCTCGAGGAAGTATCCTTCTTAGGCCATATCGTTTTGAAGAACGGAATTGCTGTTGACCCATCAAAGGTCGAAGCCGTGAAGAACTGGGAACGACCCACAAATGTAACTGAGATTCGGAGCTTCTTGGGTCTAGCTGGTTACTACCGGTGTTTTATCAAGGACTTCTTCAAAATTGCTGTTCCTCTGACCAGGTTAACCCGCAAGGAAGTGCCTTATGAGTGGAAGGAAGACTGTGAAAAGAGTTTCCAAACTTTGAAGGATCTCTTGACCACTGCTCCAGTCTTATCATTACCAATGGAAGGAGAAAAATACGAGGTATATACCGATGCTTCTGGTATTGGCCTCGGATGTGTATTGATGCAGAATGGGAGAGTCATTGCATACTCTTCCCGACAATTGAAGAAACATGAAGAGAACTACCTGGTTCACGACTTAGAACTAGCCACAGTAGTATTCACTTTGAAGATCTGGAGGCACTATCTCTACGGAGAATAATTCACTGTGTACTCCGATCATAAAAGCCTCAAGTACTTATTCTCCCAAAAGGAGCTGAACATGCGTATCACGCCCCGTACTCTATACCGTCGAGGTATTGTCCGCTTTGGCCTACCGGCCTCACGGTTTTATCCCTTTTTAACAGTGATCGGCTCCAGAATGAGGGACTTCCCGGGCAGGTCACCCATCCCAGTACTACTCCCCATTAAGCACGCTTAACTTCAGAGTTCTTTCCAAGAACTGAGCCGATACTTGAAAAGGCGCCTCGATGATATAGAGTACGACTTAGCTATATTTGAGGGTGTTACAATCTACAGGCTCAAGAGGTGGCTCCCACTATGTAGCACTTTATCCCATTGCAGGTTCAAGAGGTGGCTCTCATAGCGTAGCACTTTGCCCTGCATGGCACTTAGTTCCTACACTTCTGGCTGGGGTATGGCTCTGATACCATTATGTCACGCCCCGTACTCTATACCGTCGAGGTATTGTTCGCTTTGGCCTACCGGCCTCACGGTTTTATCCCTTTTTAATAGTGATCGGATCCAGAATGAGGGACTTCCCGGGCAGGTCACCCATCCTAGTACTACTCCCCATTAAGCACGCTTAACTTCGGAGTTCTTTCCAAGAACTGAGCCGATACTTGAAAAGGCGCCTCGATGATATAGAGTACGACTTAGCTATATTTGAGGGTGTTACAATGCGCCAAAGGCGTTGGCTCGAGTATCTCAAGGATTTCGACTTCACTATACAGTACCATCCTGGTAAGGGTAATTCCGTAGCTGATGCCCTTAGTCGAAAGCCGAGAATAATATTGGCCAACTGCATGATACAAGAATGGAAACTGCTAGAGAAATTCTCTGAGCTTGATATCAGCATAGATGAGAAGAACATGTGTATTATTCTATCTCATATGAGCCTACATCCAGATTTGCTACCTGAAATCAAGAAGCTACAAGTAGAGGATCCCTCGCTAGTGGAGATAAAGAGCAAGCCGGACGAGAGACTGGATTTCAAGCTGCACCTGATGGCAGATTGCTATTTCATGAACGGACATGTGTGCCCGACTGTCTCAAATTGAAGAAGAAGACTCTTGAAGAAGCTCATAGATCGAGGTACACAATCCACCCTGGAGCCACTAAGATGTACCAAGACTTGAAAAGAACTTTCTGGTGGCCTAACATGAAAAGGGAGGTAGCAGACTTTGTGTCTCGTTGCCTCACATGCCAACAAGTGAAGGCGGACATCAAAAACTGGCCGGAAAGCTACATCCGCTGGATATTCCCAAGTGGAAGTGGGAAGATATTGGCATGGACTTTATCATGGGTTTGCCCAAGTCTAGGGGTGGATATGATGGAATTTGGGTAATTATCGACCGGTTAACTAAATCGGCCCATTTCTTACCCATCAAAAGTCGATGGTCAGTCGACGTACTTGCTGCCCTGTATATTAAGGAGATGGTTAGATTGCATGGAGTTCCCGTCTCGATCGTATCTGATCGAGACCCACGCTTCACCTCTCAATTTTGGAAGGGTCTATAACACTCTCTGGGGATGAAACTTAATTTCAGCACTGCTTTCCATCCCCAGACAGATGGTCAGACTGAAAGGACAAATGAGGTTGTTGAAGATATGTTAAGGGCATGTATTATAGATTTCGGCGGAAGCTGGCACGACCACTTATCCCTAGTCAAATTTGTCTATAATAACAGCTATCAAGCTAGTATTCAAATGGCACCTTTCGAGGCGCTTTATGGCAGGAGTTGTCATTCTCCAATATGTTGGGAAGAAGCCGGTGAAGGACAAATTCTAGGCCCATATATGGTTAGAGATTCGAGTGAGAAGATACACCTTATCAGAGAGAGACTCAAGGTAGCTCAGTGCAGGTAAAAATCTTATGCTTATAATAGAAGGAGAGATTTCGAGTTCCAAGTTGGTGACCATGTATTTCTCAAGGTATCTCCTGGCCGAGGTATTAGAAGATTCGGTGTTAAGGGCAAGCTCACACCGAGGTTTATCGGTCCATTCGAAGTATTGGAAAGAGTGGGCGAGGTGGCCTACCGTATTGCTTTACCTCCTCAACTCTCGGAAGTGCACAATGTATTCCATATATCTATGCTGAAGAAATATGTGCACGACCCTTCTCACGTCATCGACCATGCCGATTTGGTGATTCAAAGAGATCTTACTTATGAGCAAAGGCCGATGCGGATCCTCGACAGCGAAGTCCGAGTTCTAAGGAGCAAGACGATCCCTATGGTGAAAATCCAATGGAATCGATGCGCGGAACAAGAAGCAACTTGGGAGATCGAAGAATCTATGAAAAGAAGATATCCAGAATTATTTTAAACTATAAGTATTTTATACTTTCCACAATATCTTTATACAGTTGAATTTGGGGACCAAATTCTTTTAAGCAGGGGAGGGTGTAACACCCGAGAATTTTAAAATAGAAATATACAAATATATATATATATATATATATAATTATTGAACTCATATTATAATTCTATTGATTTAACCATTTAAAATATTTAATTACCAATAGATGCTTTAGAAGATGCCAAATTATATTTTAAGAAATTCCAATTTATATTTTTAATCACTTAGGAAATTAATATTACACTATTCCAAAGAAATAGAAAATAGGTTATGTAGATAGTGTTTTAAAGGTTAAACATCACTTTTACAAGATGCCAATTCATATTTTCATAATTTAGAAAAATTCATATTTCAACTTTTACATTATATCATTATTTTGAAGAAATAAGGGTATATAGATGAAGTGTTAAAGGATAAACATAATTTAGAAAGTGAGAAAGTGTATATAGACAATTTTAGTTAGTGTAGAGTGAATACAAAAAAACCTCCGTTCAAAATAACGACATATGTTAAGTCGTTATTTCATAAACATAAATAGTGACGTGAATAGTGCCACTTTTTATTTAAAAAGAATTTTATAAAAAAAAATTATATGTAAAAATAGAGAAAAATGTAAGGGTCTCACCCCTGAAATTTCACAAACAAATTCCCTCAATTTTTAAAGATAAAAATCTTTGAAGTTAACGTGGAAATCTTAACTTATGAAATACGTAACATACTCTTCTTAATAAAATTCTAGGTTTTGTTTAAGAAATTAAATTATATGAGGACTAGAATACAAATGTACATTCCAACTTTATGCATATGGGTAAGGAATCTTACTTAGGAGGTCTTGTACAAAGAAATAAATCATGAAAGGGTTAGTATATAAATTTATAAAACACCTTTAAACACATGGGCCATGATTTGTACGTAAGTGGACTTCCACCTTGTCCACTTAGTGAATTGACGCCCCTCACTAGGGCGTCAATTGAAAAATTGAAGACCATGTATACAGGCGTCAATTTGAATAGGACCCCATTCTATTAAAGTATTAATATATATATATACAGAACACCTGAGTGGGGCAGAGTTGTCTAACAAATGACGCCCTCTTGCAAGGCGGCATTTCCATTAATAATGTCACAATAATGCTACCCAAATAAATGACGCCCTCATGCAAGGCGTCATTTATTAAATGAATGACCCTTTACACGGGCGTCATTTAAACATGTGATTCTAGAAGATTGAGACACAAGTAACCCATTCGAGCTTGCAAAAATAATGCCCACTCAGCATGACCCACAAGGCATTAACCAATGCCTTATCATTCCCTATAACTAATCCCATCCGTAGCACCGTCAGAGGCTACTGCTGTGCTGCAGGAGCGTCTTCCTCCCGAGGCTACATCCTGCTACGATCCTGCTGCAGCTTTGAACCTCATATCACACGTCAAAAGGTAGGTGTTCTCAAATTCTTGCCTAACCAGTAGCTAAATAGGCTAACTGATTCATGCTTAGAGTTTCGATTAAATAGTCAACCATGTTATATATCATCCGAATCAAGCAATAATCATGTATATATCATGCTAGTTCAATAGCCTGATACATATTATCATGATCTTTATGAGTTGAACATAGTCTGTTAAGCATGATTTCATTAGTTTCATGAGTTTTTGGGCATATTAGTTTTTTTATTATCAACCATATTTTCAAACCTTAATATATAGCCTCTGTTACACTAGTACATTCATGTTTAAAAATCCGGAGGGCCCTAGCCCTTTTTGTAAATGACGCCCCTGACCAGGGCGTCCATTTTAAAATTGAAGACTGTTCTCACAGTCGTCATTTAAATGAAGACACCTCCAGTGTCGTCATTTTAATTTCTAAAATTTCCGGAAGCTAATAAATCCAACACATTCAAAAATCAATAACTATCTAACTAAATCACTAAAATTTTACATGATTATGTTTCATGAATCCTGACATTTTTCTCAACATATTCGTACAATTACTTTATGATTCAGAATCTTTTTTTTACACTGATGAATAGTGATGAATAGTGTACCACCTTATGTAAGAGACGCCCCTGACAAGGGCGTCAATTCAGAAATTGAAGATTATTCATACAGTCGTCATTTAAATGAAGACATGCATCATGGCGTCAATTCAATTTCTTGGAATTTTCGAGAATCAGTAAATTAAAACATTCAAAAATCAATAATTATTGAACTAAAGCATGAAATTTTAAAATGAAGGCATTTCTGGAATCCTGACATTTTTCTCAACATATTCGTATCATTACTTCCTGATTTAGAATATTTTTATACGGATGAATAGTACATGAATAGTATGTGAATAGTGAAACAGTTTTGTAAATGACGCCCCTGACCAGGGCGTCAATTACCAAATTGAAGACTGTTTGAACAGTCGTCAATTAATTAACGACATGACCAATGTCGTCAATTTAATTTCTTAGATTTTGAGTAATTGATAATTCAACACATTCAAAAATCTATACCTATTAAACTAAAGCACTAAATTTTTGCATGAACATGTTTCTGGAATCCGGACATTTTTCTCGACATATTCGTATCATTACTTCCTGATTTAAAATATTTTTATACAGATGAATAGTGCATGAACAGTGTGTGAATAGTGAAACAGATTTGTAAATGACGCCCCTGACCAGGGCGTCAATTACCAAATTGAAGACTGTGTGAACAGTCGTCAATTAATTAACGACATGACCAATGTCGTCAATTCATTTTCATGAAATTTTTAGAAACCAGTAAATCAAAGCATTCAAAAATCTATAACTAATAAACTGGACTATGAAAATTTTGGACGAATATAATTCTGTGATCCTGAGATTTTTCTCTACCTGTCCATGTCTTCGATTCCTGATTTACTAGAAGAATTAAAGATGAATAGTGTTTAAATAGTAAACTGTGACTCATAATATAGAGCCACCATGTTCAGACAATTATAATTTTTTAACCTAATCACGAAACTACTGCATGAATATGGTTATGAAACCCTCATAATTTTTTCTATTTAACTATGTACTTAATTCCTGATTTAATGAAAGTATTAAAAATGAATAGTGTTTGAATAGTGTTTTGAGTCACGAAATGTACCTTCCCGGCGTAAATCACCCCAATTTATTAAATATCAAAACCCAACAATTTCGCATGTGCATGATTCTGAACTCCCGAGAATGTCCTCTACCTGTCCATATCCTTACTTTCTATTTTTGAGAAATTTTTACCGTATGAATAGTGTATAAAAGTCACTATTTCAATGAATAGTATCACTTTTCTAAATAAAATAATTTTTTTGATATAGAAACGTAGATAGGTAGAGAAAAATATAAAGAATCTAACGGTATGCTCATGCATTAGATTAGGTATCATGATTCACATTTATTAAATTTTTCACATGGATGATTAATATACTAAACTATTAATATATGCATAAACTTAGAAATGACGACTGTTTAAAAAGTCGTCATTCACAAAAATGACGACTCAGGGAAGGGCGTTATTTATGTGAATAGTGTAAATGAATAGTAAGTGAATAGTAAGTGAATAGTAGTAAATAGTAATGAATAGTATTCATAAATAGTAAACTGACATGATTACATAATGGCCCTTATGGGATGTTCTAACTTTTTTTTAACCTTACTATAGAGTTATCTAGAGTTTTTGTTTAGGAAAAAATATATAAATTGATATTTTTTCCCTCATTTCTATCGTGGTTTGTACGGACGCAACCCTAAGTCATTTTCTTGCATATTATGAATCCTTGAATTCCATTCCATAAAAATCTACCTTGTATATCCTACTAAGGCAACCCTTGAAACTCCATATTGGCTATAAATGAGAGTGGATGTCAAAGGTAATACATGAAATGCTGTGCATATAGGGCCCGGTCTGGTCCTGGTCGGAGCACCCGAAGGTACTTATGCCCATGAGAGTTTATTGACCACGGTGTTTAGCATTGCACCGGAGTACTTGCTTAACTTGAGACACTCCACCATACTCTCTCTTTACTCACTTGACTTGACTTGCGTGGCCCGGAACGGGCAATACTTTACTTGTGGCCCGAGAAAGGGCGAAATACTTGCTTATTGAAATAACCAATTCTACTGATACGTACTTAACTTTACTTGCTTGAATTAAATTGTACTTACTCGTACCTGAGATATACTTGTACATGAGTACATACAAGCACTTGAATTCGTAATCGTACATGAATCCCTGCTAGACCCGAAGTGGCATTTACATCTATAATTGTAAGACCCCGAGTTTCTGTACAAATATTAAATTTCGTAAATAGTAAATGTTGAATAGTGACTGTGGTAAATAGTAAATAGTAAAAATTTTGACTATCATATAAAAATTCCGAAAAATGGTAGTTAATTAGTAAAGACCATGGTAAACACTTTGGTCTTCTGTACTTGACCCTAATAAAATCATTTACATGGCTTAATCAGTGATTTAAGCCTGACTTAAAAACGTGGAAAATACTATTCATACGAAAATACAACTAACTTAGAAAAATCTGTAAAAATCACATCTGATAGAGGGTATTTTTCTTAGCAACTTTGTCTTCTGAAGTTTCATCGGTAAAAATCAGAAACTCTCTCTATCGACTAAACCGTTGAACATTGGGTTAAATTATTATTTTAATCTTAAGATTGGGAGATTAACAATAAAACTCGTGATAAAATTCCATAAAAATCATATTATGAAAGAGCATGTCTTGATTAGTAATTTTGTCTTCTGGGTCCAATTCATTAAAAATCATTTAGTAACATTAAATTGAGGTCTTAGTTAACCATTCCTTAATCTTTTGGATTAGGCTTAGATTAGGCTAACCTTACCTTGAGAAACACGTGAAACCGTGTTTTGGTTGGCAGAAACACGTTGTCAACAATGCAAAGGATTTTGCGACTCTGACCAAACCGTGTGTGAAGATTAAACACTCCTCTTCCAAACCTATAAGTAGAGGAAGCCCCCTTAAACATCTCTTAAACACAAAAGGGTTCTTGCTGCTGTGAAGAAGCTCTGCAAGTCTACTGTTCATCTTCTTCCCCATTCATCTTTCCTTATTTCATCGGTTAAGGTAGGTAACCATGGCACAAACCTTGAATTTGATAAATGGAATGAAAGGGCATCATGTTAGCTTGTAGAAACCATGCTTTTCCATTTATTTACGTACTCAAATGTATGAATTGAAGCCTTAAACGCCGGATTTATGCTTCTGTTTCGCTGTTCCCATGTTACAGGGATTAACGGTTCCAATCGGACCGCTTTATCTCTTAGACGGCTCAGAACTGCCCGCCCGACTTATACAAACGGCCCAATTAGGACCGCCCGCCTTGTATAAAACGGCCCAATGATAACCGTTTTACAGCCAGTAGGTTTAACGGCCCACTGTCATCCGTTTAACTTCCAAAAAACTGATTTTTTTTTTGCTATTTGACCTATTTAACAATGTTAATTAGTAAAAATTGACAATCCACATAAATAACAGATAATGACATGAGTAAATTTCTGTTATTTGCAATATCTATTTTGATAAATTGTTTAAAGTGAAAATCATTGAAAT
Organism: Amorphophallus konjac; assembly: GCA_022559845.1. Lineage (NCBI taxonomy): Eukaryota > Viridiplantae > Streptophyta > Magnoliopsida > Alismatales > Araceae > Amorphophallus > Amorphophallus konjac. Next base: position 209,903,879 of record CM040118.1, read on the forward strand.
TCACTTGTAACTTTGGATAAATTGAATAAGTATGGTAAATAGCTAAACTTTACCATAGGTAATTTCTGTAAATTACTGTAAACCAGAAAATTACTGGCCGACTTATGGCAAGTCTTTGACCAATTAGCCGGACACTCCATCCGGTAAACTTTACATTTTTACCGTAGAACATTTTTACCGTGGTAAATTACGGTTACATCATGACTATTGTTTTAACTTGATTAATTGACCGATTGCCCTTGGATAATCTTCGATCATATTTGAGCCCGGAATTGATCAATGGACATTAAACTGAAATTGGTTGGTTTAATTGTTATTGGCAACCCGGTGACTATTTTGCATAAATTATCTTATAATTAGATATTATCGTTATGCTTAATACGGATTCTCTTGAACCGTATTTCTTAAAATACGACCCGAATGGTTCGTATATTCGTTCTTCGGAACTTACTTCTCTCCCTCGAACGGCTTACTGTCAACCGTTCATTCTTGGCCCCGTGACTCGTTACTCATGTGAGTACGGCCCGGTGTTTGCCGTACGACTACCTTGTTTTGGGTTTTTCATCGTGGTTATACTCTTGAATCAAAGGAGGCGAGTGTCGTCCTTTACATCTTGTACCCGACAGAAATTCATCTGATTATATTGGCCATAATTGACTATGTCTAGACGGGGGATCGGTGATCCAATTGAAATGAAATGCCAACGCATCATAAGGGTCCGGTCTGGTCCTGGGGAGAGCGCCCGAAAAGATATTGAGCCCATTGGGATGTTTATGACAGGGTGAGGCATTGCACCCGAATACTTGACTTGACATGTTACGTCTATGACAAACTCTTGTTACTTGACTCGTGCGTATTTACTTGGTTACATGTGTAACATACTTGCTGGCCAAATTATCTACTGTTACTTTACTTGTTCATTACTTGGTAAATTGTTATATTTCTTGACCTTGCAAGATATCTTTTACATTGTTTCTTTTATCGTATCGCCATTCTTTATTTACTGCATTTCATATAAATTGGAAATCAATGTTTAATTACGTAAACCTGTTTGTGGTTATCTACTGAGCGCGTTTAGCTCACTCCTACTTTTCCCCTCTTTCCAGGTGATGAACTTGTCGGGAATGGACTGGAGTGATATCGAGAGATAGTTTTAGTTTATTGAGTCAGTTTGTACCCTTAGTATTAGTGAGAGATTGTTCTAGTATTTTGCTTATTATTTGGATGTAGTTGTTCTACCCAGTGTACTCAACTTTATTATCAATAAAACTCTGATTATTATCCTTTCCAACCTTTTGTGCAATGGTTTGCAATGGTTCGAAATTATTGCTCGCTTGCCCCTAACCGTACGTCCCGAGATTCCGCATCGGGACGTGACAGTTTAGTTGGTATCAGAGCCTAGGTCAATTTGTCCTAGGTATTTCACTTTAATGTTATAGGTTTATTGGTTATAGGCTTAAGAAAACAACCTTGTGAGAATTGGGTAGAAATTTGGGTTAAGTTATTTAACCATAATCATGTTCTTCTTATCTAGTTCTTCTCTTCTCATCTAAGAAGTTCTTCTCTCATAAATAATCCGAGTAACTATTTTATAGGCACTTAACTAGAAATGGCAGCCAATCGTGCTGAGATGAGGAATTTACAGCGTACAGTTCAAGGACTTACGCAAGCCTTGAATGCACTGGCTCAGGCAGGAGCTGGAGCTGGAGCGGCACCTCATGGCGCAGCTCATGGCACTGGTGATTTATATCAGAATTTCCGAGGAATGAACCCGCCTAGATTCGCTGGTTCAACTGATCTCGATGAAGCCGAGAATTGGCTCGACGAGATGGCAAGAATTTTTGAGGTCATGCAATGCACTGACCAAGAACGTGTTCTTTTATCCATTTTCCAACTGGAACGTGATGCACGTGCTTGGTGGGAGTCTGTTAAGCCGACTCTCGGAGATCAACAAGTCTCGTGGGAGGAATTCGAGGAATATTTCAATGATAAATATTTTTCTGACCGCGTGCAAGAAAAGAAGGGAGCAGAATTCGCAGCTTTGAAGCAGCGAAGTTTATCGGTATCAGAATGTGAGGCTCAGTTTTCACGACTCTCTCGTTATGCAAGACATCTTATTTCGACTGAGAGAATGAAGGCGAAGCGTTTCCTCAATGGTCTTCGACTTCATTATATCAATCAACTTGCACCACTGGAAATTTCTACATATTCTGAGATGGTAAGAAAGGCACAAATATTAGAAGATACTTTGGAAATGACTGAAAGGATTCGTGGTCAAGGTAACAAGAAAGAGCAACCGAAGGCACTCAAGAATGTTAAACCTGGATTTGGCACTGACCCGAGCAAGAAAAGACCCTTTACTAGTTCTGGTTCAAGTTCTGGTTCTGGTTCGTGGAAAGGCAAAATGCCGCGACAAGAAGACAAGAAACCTGATTCTATGATTCCATTCAAGGGCGTATGCCGATATTGTGATCGTCCTGGTCACAAGATGGAAGATTGTTGGCGCAAGCTAGGTGCATGTCTACGGTGTGGAAGCAAAGAACACCGTATACCCAACTGTCCTTTATTATCGGAACAAGCTATCCCGAAAAAACCTCTGAATTTCAAGAAGCCTCAAGGCAGGCTCCAGGCTCTCCATGCAAAGGAAAAAGATATCGCCGAGGAGGGTGGACTCGTCGAAGGTACTCTTGTTATATTCGACTTGCCAGCTTTTGTTCTAATTGATACTGGTGCAACACATTCTTTTATTTCACGGAGATTTGCTAAATCTTTAGCTATGGCACCTGCTTTGTTGAGTTCTCCGTTAGAAATATCAACCCCTATTGGTTCTAAATCAGCAATTCAGCATTACTATCCTTCTAGTAAGGTTATGGTAAACGATCAGAATTTTCCAACTGATTTGATTTGTATGGACATGAAGGATTACGATGTAATCCTAGGAGCTGATTGGTTGGCTCGGTATGAGGCCAATGTTCATTGTAGTTCTTGTTCCGTGTCTTTTTCTAGACACCCCGGATTATCCTTCAAGGGAGTGAAACACCCTAGTTCTATCTCTCTTATCTCGACTCTTCGTGCTGATAAGTTATTGAGGCGTGGATGCGAAGCTTTTCTGGCTTTTGTTCTTGCGTCCCCTGAACAGCAGATGGAGATAAAGGACATTTCTATTGTCCGAGAATTTCCGGACGTATTTCCAGAGGAGTTACCAGGACTTCTGTCTCTGCGTGAAGTTACATTCTCTATTGATCTTATTCCTGGATCGTCTCCTGTTTCTAAAGCCCCTTATCGCATGTCTCCTGCGGAATTACGGAAATTGAAGCAGCAATTGTTGGAATTACTCGAGAAGGGTTTTATTCGCCCGAGTGTTTCCCCTTGGGGAGCTACTGTATTGTTTGTTCGGAAGAAAGATGGTTCGATGAGATTATGCATCGATTATCGGCAACTTAACCAGTTGACTGTCAAGAACAAGTATCCTTTGCCAAGGATTGATGAGTTATTTGACCAGATTACTGGAGCTTCTTATTTTTCTAAGATTGATCTTCGATCTGGATATCACCAGTTACGGATTAAAGAAGAGGATATTTATAAATCAGCTTTCCGTAGCCGGTATGGCCATTATGAGTTTGTCGTTGTGCCTTTTGGGTTAACGAATGCACCGGCAGCTTTCATGCAGTTAATGAATAGTGTGTTCCGACCCTACCTTGATCAATGGGTTGTGGTATTCATAGATGATATTTTGATATATTCCAAGAGTGAAAGAGAACATGCCGAGCATCTGAGGATGGCTTTGCAATTATTGAGAGATCACCAATTATATGCTAAGTTGAGCAAGTGTGATTTCTGGTTACAAGAGGTGTCTTTTCTAGGACATATTATTACCAAGGATGGTATTTCTGTAGATCCATCGAAGGTGGAAGCAGTAAAGAATTGGGAACAACCTACCAGTGTTACTGAAGTGAGGAGTTTTCTTGGCCTGGCTGGTTACTATCGAAGGTTTATTCAAGATTTCTCTAAGATTGCGGTACCTCTGACGAAGTTAACCCGCAAAGAGATTAAGTTTGAGTGGTCAATTGAATGCCAACGGAGTTTTCAGACTCTGAAGGATTGTCTGACTACTGCCCCTATTTTAACCTTACCTTCTGGTGAGGGTGGTTTCGTGGTTTACACTGATGCTTCTGGTATTGGCTTAGGCTGTGTGCTTATGCAGCACGGCAAGGTGATTGCCTATTCTTCTAGGCAGTTAAGAAAGCATGAAGTTAATTATCCAGTTCATGATTTGGAATTGGCAGCCGTGGTATTTGCTTTGAAGATTTGGAGGCACTACTTATATGGTGAATCATTTACGGTATTTTCGGATCACAAAAGTCTGAAATACTTATTTTCTCAAAAGGAATTGAACATGAGACAAAGAAGATGGTTGGAGTATATAAAGGATTTCGACTTTTCTATTGAGTATCACCCGGGCAAAGGCAATGTGGTTGCTGATGCTTTAAGTCGGAAGCCTGTGGCTAAGATATCTAGTCTTATGTTACAAGAATGGAAATTACTGGAGCAAATGGTTAGTCTGGATATCAATATTGATAATGACCGGATATTGATTTCCCAGTTGCAACTGAAGCCCGAATTGTTGGTAGAAATCAAGTTATTGCAAGATATTGATCCCGAGCTAGTCGAGATTAAGGAAAGCTTGAGTAGTAGACCTGATTTCTCGATAGCCGATGATGGAAGATTATTATTTCAAGGTAGAACTTGTGTACCGAATGAGGCTAATATAAAGAATCGGATTCTTGAAGAAGCCCATAGATCCAAATATACTATCCATCCGGGAGGCACTAAGATGTTCAAGGATTTGAAAAGGTCATTTTGGTGGCCGAACATGAAAAGGGAAATTGCAAATTTCGTGAGTACATGTCTTGTTTGTCAACAAGTAAAGGCCGAGCATTTCAGACCGGCAGGTAAATTGAAACCACTTGATATACCCCAATGGAAGTGGGAGAGTATTGGCATAGATTTCATTATGGGTCTTCCTAAGACTCGAGGTGGTTATGATGCTATATGGGTAATTGTGGATCGACTGACTAAATCCGCACATTTCTTATCTATTAAGTCCAAGTGGACAGTTGATGTGCTGGCAGCATTATATTTAAAGGAAGTGGTTAGGCTTCATGGTATCCCAGTCAACATTATATCCAATAGAGATCCGAGATTTACTTCTCATTTTTGGAAAGGATTGCAAGAATCTCTTGGTACCCGTCTGAATTTTAGCACTGCATTTCATCCGCAAACAGATGGACAGACCGAGAGAACTAATCAAATAGTGGAAGATATGTTGAGATCTTGTATGATCGACTTCGGTGGAAGTTGGAGCGATCATTTAGCATTGATAGAATTCACCTACAACAATAGTTATCAATCCAGCATACAGATGACACCTTTCGAGGCTTTGTATGGAAGGAGCTGTCGTTCTCCATTATGTTGGGATGAGGTTAGCGAGAAGCAATGGCTTGGACCGGATCTTATCTCGGAGTCATCACAAAATATTCGTATTATCCGAGACCGGTTACTTGTGGCTCAATCGAGGCAAAAGAGCTATGCTAATAATAGAAGAAGATATTTGGAATTTCAAATTGGCGAGCATGTGTTCTTAAAAGTCTCTCCTTCAAGAGGTATTCGTCGATTCGGTATTCATGGCAAGTTAAGCCCAAGGTATATTGGTCCATTTGAGATCCTTGATCGAGTGGGTGAAGTCGCCTATAGATTGGCCTTACCTCCTCAATTATCTGGTGTACATAACGTATTCCATGTATCTATGCTTCGGAAATACGTGTACGACCCTAGTCACATCATTCAACATGTGGACTTTGAATTTAAGAAGGATCTATCTTATGAAGAAAGACCAGTGAAGGTTCTGGATCGGAAAGAGCAACAACTTCGAAATCGTTCCATACCGATGGTTAAAATCCAATGGAGTCGGCGTGGAATAGAGGAAGCTACATGGGAATCCGAGGATGCCATACGGAAGCGTTATCCCGATCTATTCTAGGTGAGCTATTATATTTTGGTCCAGTGAATTTGGAGGACCAAATTCTTTAAGTGAGGGAGGGTGTAAGACCCCGAGTTTCTGTACAAATATTAAATTTCGTAAATAGTAAATGTTGAATAGTGACTGTGGTAAATAGTAAATAGTAAAAATTTTGACTATCATATAAAAATTCCGAAAAATGGTAGTTAATTAGTAAAGACCATGGTAAACACTTTGGTCTTCTGTACTTGACCCTAATAAAAATCATTTACATGGCTTAATCAGTGATTTAAGCCTGACTTAAAAACGTGGAAAACACTATTCATACGAAAATACAACTACCTTAGAAAAATCTATAAAAATCACATCTGATAGAGGGTATTTTTCTTAGCAACTTTGTCTTCTGAAGTTTCATCAGTAAAAATCAGAAACTCTCTCTATCGACTAAACCGTTGAACATTGGGTTAAATTATTATTTTAATCTTAAGATTGGGAGATTAACAATAAAACTCATGATAAAATTCCATAAAAATCATATTATGAAAGAGCATGTCTTGATTAGTAATTTTGTCTTCTGGGTCCAATTCATTAAAAATCATTTAGTAACATTAAATTGAGGTCTTAGTTAACCATTCCTTAATCTTTTGGATTAGGCTTAGATTAGGCTAACCTTATCTTGAGAAACACGTGAAACCGTGTTTTGGTTGGCAGAAACACGTTGTCAACAATGCAAAGGATTTTGCGGCTCTGACCAAACCGTGTGTGAAGATTAAACACTCCTCTTCCAAACATATAAGTAGAGGAAGCCCCCTTAAACATCTCTTAAACACAAAAGGGTTCTTGCTGCTGTGAAGAAGCTCTGCAAGTCTACTGTTCATCTTCTTCCCCATTCATCTTTCCTTATTTCATCGGTTAAGGTAGGTAACCATGGCACAAACCTTGAATTTGATAAATGGAATGAAAGGGCATCATGTTAGCTTGTAGAAACCATGCTTTTCCATTTATTTACGTACTCAAATGCATGAATTGAAGCCTTAAACGCCGGATTTATGCTTCTGTTTCGCTGTTCCCGTGTTACAGGGATTAACGGTTCCAATCGGACCGCTTTATCTCTTAGACGGCTCAGAACTGCCCGCCCAACTTATACAAACGGCCCAATTAGGACTGCCCGCCTTGTATAAAACGGCCCAATGATAACCGTTTTACAGCCAGTAGGTTTAACGGCCCACTATCATCCGTTTAACTTCCAGAAAACTGATTTTTTTTTTTTGCTATTTGACCTATTTAACAATGTTAATTAGTAAAAATTGACAATCCACATAAATAACAGATAATGACATGAGTAAATTTCTGTTATTTGCAATATCTATTTTGATAAATTGTTTAAAGTGAAAATCATTGAAATTCAATTGTAACTTTGGATAAATTGAATAAGTATGGTAAATAGCTAAACTTTACCATAGGTAATTTCTGTAAATTACTGTAAACCAGAAAATTACTGGCCGACTTATGGCAAGTCTTTGACCAATTAGCCGGACACTCCATCCGGTAAACTTTACATTTTTATCGTAGAACATTTTTACCGTGGTAAATTACGGTTACATCATGACTATTGTTTTAACTTGATTAATTGACCGATTGCCCTTGGATAATCTTCGGTCATATTTGAGCCCGGAATTGATCAATGGACATTAAACTGAAATTGGTTGGTTTAATTGTTATTGGCAACCCGGTGACTATTTTGCATAAATTATCTTATAATTAGATATTATCGTTATGCTTAATACGGATTCTCTTGAACCGTATTTCTTAAAATACGACCCGAATGGTTCGTATATTCGTTCTTCGGAACTTACTTCTCTCTCTCGAACGGCTTACTGTCAACCGTTCATTCTTGGTCCCGTGACTCGTTACTCATGTGAGTACGGCCCGGTGTTTGCCGTACGACTACCTTGTTTTGAGTTTTTCATCGTGGTTATACTCTTGAATCAAAGGAGGCGAGTGTCGTCCTTTACATCTTGTACCTGACAGAAATTCATCTGATTATATTGGCCATAATTGACTATGTCTAGACGGGGGATCGGTGATCCATTTGAAATGAAATGCCAACGCATCATAAGGGTCCGGTCTGGTCCTGGGGAGAGCGCCCGAAAAGATATTGAGCCCATTGGGATGTTTATGACAGGGTGAGGCATTGCACCCGAATACTTGACTTGACATGTTACGTCTATGACAAACTCTTGTTACTTGACTCGTGCGTATTTACTTGGTTACATGTGTAACATACTTGCTGGCCAAATTATCTACTGTTACTTTACTTGTTCATTACTTGGTAAATTGTTATATTTCTTGACCTTGTAAGATATCTTTTACATTGTTTCTTTTATCGTATCGTCATTCTTTATTTACTGCATTTCATATAAATTGGAAATCAATGGTTAATTACGTAAACATGTTTGTGGTTATCTACTGAGCGTGTTTAGCTCACTCCTACTTTTCCCCTCTTTCCAGGTGATGAACTTGTCGGGAATGGACTGGAGTGATATCGAGAGATAGTTTTAGTTTATTGAGTTAGTTTGTACCCTTAGTATTAGTGAGAGATTGTTCTAGTATTTTGCTTATTATTTGGATGTAGTTGTTCTACCCAGTGTACTCAACTTTATTATCAATAAAACTCTGATTATTATCATTTCCAACCTTTTGTGCAATGGTTTGCAATGGTTCGAAATTATTGCTTGCTTGCCCCTAACCGTACGTCCCGAGATTCCGCATCGGGGCGTGACAATAATTCTTGAAATACTGCTTGTCAAATACTTGAAATCTTGATATACTCTCTGTATACAGCTCTTGATCTCTTATTGTTCATCATGTATAGATATACATGCATACCCGATTCTTTTATACGTACGTCATGCATAGCAATACTGATAATACATGTAAATTATAATTCACGTAAAGATTGCTTGAATTTGAGATGTAATTCCTACTGAGCGATTCGCTCATCCAGTTGCTTCCTAACATTTTCAGGTGATTCGGATAGCGACAAGAATGGGTTTGAGGCCGAGTGAAGAGTGCTAGAACGCCATCCATTTATCATTAGCTAGTCAAGTCTTTGAATTTATTTGAGTCTACCTTGTATTCCCAGTTATGTCAGTTAGTGGTATAAACTTTGTGTTAAGTCGTGTAGCCTAATGTTTATTTTTTTTTTAATTTAAAAATTTGTCATAGAATATCTTTATTTCCTTTGATTAATCAAATAAACATCACTTGGACTATTGGAATTTATTAGATTTTTAGTCATTTGCGCACTCTGAAATTTTGTATGTTAAAATTCCTATCGCTCTAATGAGACGATCTATATAGACACGTCATGCATCCGAGTATCTTCCGCGCTCAGGACATGACAGAACCGGTCAACTTTCCAGTGGTGATGATGGAGTATATAACCAGCTGCAGGAAGTCCAAGAACCGAAATTTACCTTATGGAGCTGCTTTAACACCAATTTTTCAGTCTTTGCATATTGACTTGAGTCAACAGGTCTGTCATCCAATTAAGGATGGCGACATCTATACAATCCCATCCATCTGCACCAACATGGGATATGAGTCATTTCTGACTAGGACCGAGCTAACTATAGATGGAGTCGCTGAGAGATAAAGATGTAAGGTTTCACTTGGGACGGACTTGGAAAGCACCGGGGGCGAAGCCAGGAACTCCTTAAGCTCGGCAAACGCTTTTTGGCATTCCTCGTCCCACGCGAATGTAGCAGATGCCATTTTAGGCCCCCTCAACAGTTTGAAAAAAGGTAGGCATCATTCAACCGCGCGGGACAGGAATCTGCTGAGCGCGGTAATACGCCCAGTAAGGCGTTGAACATCTTTGATGCAGGTGGGTGGGCGCATGTCCAGGATGGCCTGGACCTTTTCGGGGTTGGCCTCAATCCCACGCTGGGTGACTAAGAAGCCCAAGAATTTCTCGGACCTTACTCCGAAGGCGCACTTGGCAGGATTGAGCTTCATGTTGTACTTTTTAGGAGGGTGTCGAAGGTTTCAGCTAGGTCGGTGAAGTGGTCCTCGGCCTTGGGGGTCTTCACGAGCATGTCATCAATATAGGCCTCGACGTTCCGACCGAGGTGTCTCTCGAACATATGATTGACCAGCCTCTGGTATGTGGCTCCAGCGTTCTTCAACTCGAAAGGCATCCGGGTGTAGCAGTATACGCCGAAGTCGGTGATAAAGGTGGTCTTCTCGATGTCTTCTGGATTCATTCTTATCTGATAGTAACCTGAATAGGCGTCTAGGAAGTTGAGTATCTCGTTGCCCGAGGTTGAGTCAACCAGTTGGTCGATACTCGGTAATGGATATCAGTCCTTTGAAGTAGCCTTGTTCAAGTCGGTGAAGTCCACGAACATTTGCCACTTTCCCGAAGCTTTTGGCACCAGGACGACGTTAGCCAGCCATGTCGGCTACAGGACCGGTCTGAAAAGACCAGTCTTTTGCCCCTTGGTGACTTTCTCCTTGATGATCACCTGCTTCTCTGGCGCGTGCTTCCTTCTGCGTTGTTGTACGGGCTTCATGGTCGGATCGAGGTTGAGCTTATGCATCACCGTCTCCCCCGATATCCTGGGGAGTTGATCATCAGACCATGCAAAGACTCGGATGTAAACGGAAAGAAACTCTTTGTATTGCTGCTGAACCTCAGACGGTAGGTCGGCTCCAATCCTTACTCCTAGGGTCGGGTCGTCGTTTAGGAAAACCGTTAGCAGCTCGCCTCCAGGATCGGAGGTTGCGGGTTTTTCGACTTCCCGGGGGCCCATGTTCTTCCCGTCCGGCCTTGTGGCTTCAACCGAGATATTGTAGCACCTTCTGGCCACGGCCTGGTTGTCTCGGACCTCCCCCAACCCATTTTTTGGTGGGGAACTTCATCTTTTGGTGATAGGTAGAAGGCACTGCTTTCGTTCGGCTGAGGATTCCTCGGCCGAAGATTGCATTGTATGCTATCATACCCTTGATCACTATGAAGTCCGCCATAACCGTAACGGTCTTGGGTGGAGTGCCAAGGGTAACCGGTAGGCTGAGGGCTCCCTCGAGATAAGTGGCCTGGCCATTGAACCCGCACAGGGGGGTTCGGATCGGGCGGAGTTTAGACGGATCCTCCCCCATCTTAAGGAAACATTCATAGGATAATACATCGGGGGCACTTCCATTGTCAACTAGAACCCTGTCTATGTTACAATGGTTTATTGTGGCTGATATGACTAGGGCGTTGTCATGCGGGGTGGTCAGCCCTTCCAGGTCGCGGTCGGAGAAGATTATGACCTGAGGCTCACTTGGCGGGGCCTTGGGAGGCTCGATGGCACGGCTCGCCCGCTCAGCATGACACTTCCTTCCTTAGCCACTGTCTCCTCCTAATGCAGCTCCTCCGGCGAGGACGTTGATATGGACCCCACGAGGGGTGTTGTCGATTTCCTCTGGGGCGCCTCGGTCTTCCTTATGCCCGGCCACGAACCGGGATAGGTGTCCCTGGCGGACGAGGCACTCGATCTCATCCTGGAGCTGATGGCAATCGCCGGTGTGATGCCCGTGGTCACTGTGGAACAGGCAATGTTTGCTGCGATTGCGGCTTTTCGACCACATTGGCTCGGGTTGGCGGACGAGGCCCGAGCCTTTGATGTCTTCATATATTTCATACACTGGAGCAGTTAAGGGAGTGTACCGCTCGTACTTCTGGGACGGTTATTTGTGCTCCCCGTCTCGGTTCCGCCTCTTTCCTTTGCCCGAGCTTGACTCGGGTGCTCGCTTCTTGTCCCCCTCCCAACCCGAGCCGGTTGCGCCTTGGCATGCGCTGAGAACTTCTTCGCACTCAGCATGGCATAAGGCCAGAGTCACTAGCTCGGCAAGGGTCGAGGGAGGGTGGAGGACAAGTTCGTGGCAGAGGTTCTCGTCCCGGGTGCCTCCGGTCAGCACGGTTATGGCCGAGGCAACATCTAGGCGGGGGATTCTCAGGGCTTCCGATTTGAATCGGTTGATGTAAGCCCGGAGTCTCTCCCCTTGCGCCTGTTTGAGAGCCAAAAGCCCCGCTACCGACCTCGGGGGGCCGCTGCCGGTGAAACTCTCCTTGAATACTCGCCCAAACTGCTTGAAGTCTCGGATGGATCCAGGGGCGAGGGCCCGGAACCATGCTTGGGCGCCTTGGACCAGGGTGGTCGTGAAAACTCGGCATTTGATGGCGTCGGACGCCCCATGAAGGGTCATCAGGGCGTCGAAGCTGTCGAAGTGGTCGGCCGGGTCGCCTTGGCCGTCATAAGGCTTGAAGGTCGGGATGGAGGTTCTGGGAGATACCTCTGCCTTCAAGATATAGTCAGAGAACGGGGATCTCCCCTCGTCCTCTTGTAGAGAGGTCTTCTGCAAGGCTCGTAAGGCGCGCTCCTGCGCTGCGAAGAGCCTCTCGAACTCTCGTAGACGGAGGGACAACTCCGGCTATTGTTGCGTCGTAGGGCTAAGGGGGCGTGATGGCAGGCTGTTCTGGCGCTCCCTGGGGACTTCAGTCTCCGGGTGTGGACGGCGTGCCTCATGTTTCCCCCGTTTCGGTGTGGAGGAGGCCTCTTGCTCTGGAGGGGGGGCTTGTGAGGGTCCTCCTGTCTTGTTGCGAATAAGCTGCTGCCCTCGGAGGGTGAAGCGACCTCCGGCGGTGTGCTGGGACACGTTCTCGCGGGGGGGCTCTCCGGAGGGGCACGTGACCTTCCATCCCTGGCCGCCTGAGTCCTCATGATTTCCACGAGGACATCCAGTTTCGCGTTGAGGGCCTGGAAAGCGTCAGCGCCGCTGTTAAGCGGTGGCCCTATCGCCGGGGCGGGAGGGGGCGGTCCGTCGGCGAGAGTGCTGGCATTGGAGGGGGGATTTTGTGAGGCTTGAGAGGGGCCTTCTCCCGTCGCCACCATGGTCTTTCCCCTATCGCCGACGGACCTCCTCTCTGAACTTCTTCGCACCATACTAGCTCTTTGGTCGTTTCCCACAGATGGCGCCAGATGAAGGGGCGTGATCTCGCACGGCTCCTGAGCTGGGAGGATGATCACCGAACAGTGAACTGTAAAGAAAGGGAAACGGATCAGGGGGCCCAGGGAAGGTTCCCTGGGGAAAACCCTCCGATACTTAAGTCAGTAGAGCAATGGTGGAAGATAGGGAGGGCGGTAGAAAGAGGTTCACGAGATCCCCCTACACCAAGGTGGTGAAGTGGTTCCTGCTCAGGGAGTTTTAGGCGTGTATTGCCCTTACCTTCCATTAGAGGGAGTCCCAGGTATATATAGCGTAGTGGCTTTATGAGTCCCGTAAGCTGAAGGGTTTCAGGCGGGCGTTAGGTCCTCAACGTGGGATCTTTACGTCCTCATCGTGGGATCTTTATGACCTTGAAGGATCATGGGCATCTTATCCTCATAAACTCCTGCTCATAAAGGGTTCTCAACGGCAGCATGGATAAGCAATCGTCAGTCGTCCTGAGCGTAAAAGGTGCCAACCCTGTCCGGGCGATAGGCATAGCTCAGATGAGGATTGGTCGGAGTGGGCGCTGAGCGCCTGCCCTTATCCCGGCGAGGGGATAGATCGGGTACGGGTCTTTCTCTGACCTGACCGACGCTCGGGCCTTCCGAGCCTAAGGGCCGCCGAGGAAGGGTGTGATCCCGAGTGAACTTATTGGGCTTTTTATTCTAAGTGGGCCCTACGGGGCTGTCACTTGGAATGAGCTGGGCCTCATTTGGTCCTGATGGACCTAGTTCGGCTGCTTTTAGATGGGCTACAGAAATCCCCCTCTCCAGGTACAAAATGGGTATTTAGGAACAAACTTAGTGAAGATGGCAAGATAATAAGAAATAAGGCTAGATTGGTTGCTCAGGGTTACAATCAAAAATTTGGAGTAGATTTTGAAGAATCTTTTGCCCCTATAGCCCGACTAGAAGCCATTCGGATGCTGCTTGCATTTGCATGTTCACACAAAATAAAATTGCATCAAATGGGTGTTAAAAGTGCATTCTTAAATGGACTAATCAAAGAAGAAATTTATGTGGAGCAACCACCTGGCTTTGAAAGTTCTGATCATGAAGATTATTTGTACAAGCTGGACATGGCTCTCTATGGCTTGAAGCAAACACCTAGAGCTTGGTATGAAAGGTTAAGCTCTTTCCTCACCGAAAATGGATACATGAGAGGTAAAGTAGATCAAACACTTTTCACCAAAAAGTATGGTAAGAACATCTTGATTGTTCAAATTTATGTTGATGATATCGTGTTTGGATCTACAAAATATGGAATGTGTGAGGAATTCGCTAACCTTATGACTAGTGAGTTCGAGATGAGTTTAATGGGTGAACTTCAATTCTTTCTCGGCTTGCAGGTTAACCAAGGTGCAGCTGGGTGCTTTATAAGCCAAGCCAAATACATTAAGGAGCTGCTAAAATGGTTTGACATGAAAAATTGTAAGTACATTGCAACTCCTATGGGGACCAACACATCACTGGATGCGGATGAGAAAGATAAATTTGTGGATGCAAAAACTTAAAGAGGTATGATTGGTTCATTGCTTTATTTGACTGTATCTAGACCGGACATCCAATTTAGTGTATGCCTTTGTGCTAGATTTCAAGCTAGTCCTAGAGAATTCCACTTGATTGCCGTCAAGCGTATCCTTAGATATCTTGTCAAGACTCAAGATTTAGGGTTGTGGTATCCGTCATCTTATGATCTTTCTCTCATTTCTTACTCAGATGTGGACTACGCTAGATGCAAACTAGATCGCAAGAGTACTAGTGGATATTGCTAATTTCTGGGCGGGTGTTTGGTCTCTTGGACCTCTAAGAAATAACACTCGGTTGCCCTCTCTACCGCAGAGGCGGAATATGTTACTGCGGGGAGTTGTGGCACCCAAGTGTTATGGATTAAACACCAACTTTAAGACTACTTAGTGGATCTTAGGTGTGTCCCGATTCTGTGTGATAACACAAGTGCGATAAATCTTGCTAAAATTTCGGTCCAATACTCTAGGACCAAGCACATTGAAATTAGGCATCATTTTCTTAGAGATGAGGTCCTCAAGAAAAATTTTGAATTACATTTTGTTGACACTTTGAATCAAGTTGCTGACATTTTTACCAAGCCCCTGTGTAATAAGAGGTTTTCAACTCTTAGAGGAGAGCTTGGACTGTGCAGACCTCAAGATGACAAGGCTTAAATTGTTTGATATCACTCTCACTAATCATGCTTGTTTGATTGTCCTAAACCGCAATGTCAAGTTTGTTTCAAAAATTGAAAATTTGATGCATACATCTTTTAATGTCTGTACATACTCATGCTTGACCATGGTATATAAAATGGTGATTTGTCAAAAGGACATGTTAGGCCTGTCTGGCTGCATTCACTATGCGAGAGGACATACCTCCGCCCAATATCATGAGTCCTTGTTGCATTTAGGCCATTTAGGCAGGGGGAGCTAATGCATTTTTTTAAATTGATCATGCATACATGGGTTGTAGAATAACTTGCATATAACTTTAGTAAAAAATTACAAAAATAGTATTTGAAATGCATGCACAGGTTCAGGGGGAGTAAGAGTAGATTTACACTTCTTTGAAAACTCTTTGTCTAGAACAAGCCATTCTTGGTGTCGACACCTTGAGTCTCTGGTGTCGACACACCAGTCCATGTCAAGTTCATCACTAGATTAATCAGTTTCACATGAAATTCATTCTCATCTTCTCTAGCATATTTGTATCTCCAAGATGTTCATCTTAACGCCTTGGTACTCATTCTGGCTATCTTGATTACATCCTTGAACTTCTGAAATTCTGCTAGATTCCAATCTGGATACCATGATCATAAAATAGAATGCACTTCAAAGTAAGCATCGTTTATTAAATGATCTTATGTTCATTCACATAATAAGTTTGTTCAGGGTTAATGACTTCATTGAGTGTTGATAAAGGTCATGAAATCATCTATGTTCACCATTTAATAGACCTTAACCAGTGTTTACATGTTGTGCCCTGAATAACTCTTTCAGAAATATACAAATTCTGATCTCTTGGCTATTTTGGTTGAGACTTGAAATTTTAGTATTGTTTTTAAACATAATGGAAACCTTCAATTCCTATTAGCTAAGTGTAACTGAGCAATGACATTGGTCACTAAGAAACCATGCCCCTTCTCCTCGAACAAATGTGGGCTGTGTCATGAGATATCTTTGTTAACTCTGCAGTAAAATGGAGTAATAATCAAGGCAGAGCAATGGCAAGTTTGCTGAGAAATATATCCCATCATCAATGAAATAAGATCCGATATGTCATGAAGTGACAATGCTATCTCTGTTCAATTTTGAGGTATGACAGTCAGTCATTCCAAGTACCTAGGGATACTGGCGTCTAAACAACGTGTATCCTCAAGATACAAGGATGCTCTGGACTTAATTGTTCATAAAATCTTCTGGTGCTCAAAGGAAAATTATGAGACTGATTGCAAAAGATAAAAGGAAAATTGCTGAATTTCTAGAATTCCATAGAAATCTTTATACTTGTTTAACATCAATACTAGTTTGTGTAACTCCCAATGGAGTCGGTGCATTTGAGTGAGTAAGATCAAGAAAAGTTAAACATGGTTTTGACATGCAATTCAGGTTCATTTCTATTAAAACATGAATGTAGATGTTTTCTCAAGCAAATTTCATTGACAAACTCATATATCATTAGATTTGAACCATGCACCTTGAAAAAGGATCATCTTATCATATGCCTATAATGGACTGCTCTGTGTTATGAAATTAGTATCATATTGTGAATTTTCTTATCTCAACTCATCTGATAGGTTGTATTTCTCTTAAATTCCTCCTTGTCATACCCTCTCCTTCACCATTTCTCGTCCCATCTTTTTGCTAATGTCAAAGGGGGAGAAGATGTTTCATGAGTCATTTTAAGGGGAGAGTAGTTGAGTCATTTTTTAGTTCATGCTCTATCTCTCTATGCATGAGTTTTAAAAATGCTTGAATTGGATCATATTGACATACAATGACTCATAGTGTTGTCATCATCAAAAAGGGGAGAATGTTGTGTCCATGCGGTTTTGATGTTGTTCTAACACCATGAGTCACTGGCATTCTGAGATTTTGATGTTGTCTAACACCATGAGTCATTGACTTTCTAATAATACTTTGATATTCTCAAGGCTCAAATGAATAGAAAGAAATCAAGTGCATAGAAATCGAGGCAACTGATTGCACAGAAAATAAGCCAAGTTGGAATGGGAAACAACCAAAAGCAACGACAGATCCAGCAGCAATCAAGCAAGGCTGAAGAAGAACATTAAAAGTAGTTTTCACAAGGGTAGTGTCAACCTCACAAGGCTGAAGTGTCGACCTCACCAGCTCAGCCGCCATCTGTCTAATGGATCCCTAAGGACAGTGTCGACACTATGTTCCCAGGAGGTCGACCTCAGACCCTTCCAGAAAGCGTTATAAACACTCCTTTACTTGGCAGTGTCGACCTCATCCATCAGAAGGTTGACACCATGATGCTTCCAAAAAACGTTGAAGACATGATCTTGTTAAGGAGTGTCGACACTACTGTTACAACAGGTCGACACTACGGTGCTTTCAGAAGTTGGAGACCATATTTCATTCAGCCACGTCGACCTCAGCAGCTAGTGCATCGACCTCACTTTTGCTCAACTGAAGAAGAGCTCAAGCAGGCCAACAAGAGTGTTGACCTCACCTCTTCAACAGGTCGACCTCAGATGTCTTCCACATCCAATCAATCAGGTAGTCTTCATAAGACAGGTCGACACTACCTTACAGGAGGGTGACCTCAGACGTCTTCCAGAGACCGTTATATTGGCAGTTCTCTTAAGGAGTGTCGACACTTCCTTTACAGGAGGTCGACCTCACGGTTCTTCCAGAAGCTTTTTAAGCTATTTTTTTAAACATGTCAGATCATCTAGGGAATATAAATATGAACTATAAATCCCCAGAAACATGGATTTCGAGGTCTCGAGCAACTCCCAAGGTCAGACATGTGACTCAGCCATCATCACCATATCTAAACACCTTTCTTGGAGGCAGCTGTGATAGAGTTCAAATAAGGCAAATGTCACACCACTTTCTACAGGCAACCGATAGGATTTGGTCCTAGAAAGGTACACCAAGCACATAATTGACCTGAGCCAATGAGGAAGCAGACTGCAAGATTTCTCCCATGTGGATCATTAAATGCTCAGATCTGAAGGTGAAGAATAGTCTTATTCTATACCTCCTCTGAGCCAATCACAACAAACCCAGTCTGAAACTATATTTCTTTGCCTATGATGAACCAATCAATGGACAGATTTTGGAGGGAAAGTTTCCTCTCCTTGGGAGCCCAAAAAGGTGCACGCACCTCCCTACATGAAAGGGGCTGTAAGGGCAAGAAGGCAAGGAAGCAGTTGGTATTGCTGAGTAGAGCAAGGCTATGGCCAGAAGAAGCAAGAGTGCTGCAACAAGAAGAAGGAGGAGAAGCTGTTGCCACTAGTGCTGCTGGCGTCCCTTGGAGAAAAGAAGGACAACGCAAGAAGGCAGCAGTGTCCAGAACTGAAAGAGAAGAAGAAGAAGGAGAAGAAGGTGAAGAGCTCAAGGCCATTTGTGAAGATCTAAAGCAAACCCATGAGCTCCTCTTCCACATGTTCGTTGCATTGCAAAGATAAAGCTACCATCAAAGAAGCAACGAACCGCATCGCAGCAAACCAAGCTCTCCACATCTCAGACAAGGACTTTTGCATTTTGCATTGAGCTTCACTCTTCCTGTCTAAGTTTTTCATCATCCTTTTCTTTTGTTTGATCTTATTTAATGAAACCTTGAGCAGTCCCTACTGGTGACAGTAGGAAGACAGATTAAGCTTGTGTGCTTGAATCTGTGGTCTGGCCGGTGTGCCATCAAGCTGTGTATCAACAGTTCCTTGAGAAAGGATAGTCTCTCTGCAAACTGTAAGGCAGCGGGCTGTTAAGCTGTGTATTCAATGGATTGTGTAGTTGCACTAAGGAAGCCTCACTTGGTTTAAGTGAGGGGTGGATGTAGGACTTTGGAGAAGGTCCAAACCACCTTAAAAATATGTTTTCATGTGGTTTGTATGTGTGATTGCTCTTCGTTAGATGCTTGTCTAGGCTGGTATCTATCTACTCTCTTGCATTGTGTGTGTGCATTACCTCCATCTTATAGTAGTTATCTTTATTCCGCTACGATTAGTTTTAGTTCTCGAAAAAGAAGGGCAGATCTATTCACCCCTCCCCTCTAGATCAACCATTCCCACACAACATTGGTGAGTGTTGTCGGAGGAGCTGACCTGATGGTGGTAATGGTTTTCTTGGTGCTGGAAGGTGTTGTTTCCAACGGGTGCGAGGTTCGAGGTCAGGTCGAGCATGGATACCTTCCGTTTTGTTGGAGGTATGCTGGTTTCTCCTTGGTTGTAGAGATCACATTTTGCCAAGTTTGTCATCTTGCATTGTGTTCGGGTTGGTTGGCCTCTTTGGTGTGCCATGAAGTCTGTGCGAGATGCGTTCAATGTTTTGGCAAGGTGGTTGCCTGTGAGATGCGTTGCCCATGCCCTTGAGGCTTGAGGGTGTTGACGCTATTCCGGAAGGATGTGTGCCATTTTGGGCAGTGCTCACGAAGACTCGTAGCTGGTGTTATGGTTCCCGATGTGTTGGATTGGAGCCTGCAGAGTTGAAGAGGATTGCTAGACTAGCGAGAGAGTCTATGCTCTGGGTTCAAGGTAACCGTGTTTTCCTCACCCGACTGTTCGGAGTTAGCCAACCAAGTTGAGGATTGTCGGGATGGCGGATCCCGAGTCATTGTTATGGTGCCTGTGCACGTGGATCAGGGTGTGCAGTGGAAGACTGGTGGGCCCATAACCCACAGGTCCGAGATCGTAGCATTGGTTGCTATGGGCGAATTCCTGAGGCTGTGTTGAAGAGCATCGGAGGATTGCTTCCTCGGTGTGAGAATTGTCTCCGGCTGTATAAGACGTGTTATTTCCGTGCCGATGCTTGAGGCATTGTGGTTGTGGCACTGGCAGGTGGAGAGTTAGGGAAATATGTGGGCAAGTGTGCTGCATAAGTACCTCATTCATTGGTTGGAAGCCGTGTCAGTCGTTTGGGATCTAGACCTGGATAAGGTTGCTAAGGTATCGCCTGATAGTGGTTGAGGATACGAGTTTAGAGTCGGTAAGTTGTGTGCCTGACTCGTGTTGGAAGTTGTGTCCTAGGATGGGGTCGTGACTCTCGAGAAATGATATATGAGAGATTATGGGTCCCAGTTTGTAGCTGTGAGCGGCTGGTAATGCTAGCCATGTGATCGACTACGGCAGGGTCTATATTATCAGAGGCACAGCTGAGTCCGAGAGTTTCAGAATGATGTGGAAGAGGACTCAGTGGTGGTAGAGTTTGTGAGGTTCGCGGACTCATGTGCATTGGTCGCGGCATCGTCGACCAGGATGTTGTGGTGGCAGGCGGCACTCGTCTGTTCTGAAGACGTGTGCCGAGGATTGTTCAGGTGTTATCCTGTGGCTCTGTGATGAGAGCGGAGCCAAGGAATTGGCTGGCGTCCATTAGGAGCAATTGAGATGAGATAGGATTTGATGAGACAAGATGATGAACGGTTCCTGCGTGCGAGATCCCTTGAGGACGTTATCATTGGATGGTGGTCCTTGGTCTTGTGACTAGCATGGGAGGATCTCCCTATAAGTCTAAGTCGAGTGAGGTGAGGACTGAGGACTCCGGAATCTATCCTTTGGTTTCACCGTGCTCCCCTGAGAGGGTAGAGTTGGCATGAGGATAGGTCTAGATGCGGTATCTGAGTAAGGATCGGCTCGTAATGCATGATGGTCTATGCAAGAGTCAGCGGATGGCCTCGAGAATTGTAATGTTCCCTTCGGATCTGGTGGTGGACCAGGAAAGAAGGAAGAAGTCGAGCGAGTGAAGGCTTCCCGTTGATGAGCTTCTGGTGACCAGTTTGTGGTCTTTCACATACAGAAGATGTTGGTGGTTGTGCATCTAGAATGATGAGAACCGTGTGCAAGTGAGGCCTTTGGTGGCCGTTTTCATGATGTGCCTTTTTCCTGGATGGGATCCGAGCTTTGTCGAAGTTTGAGTTCTGACAGAGCTGGCCCAGTGTGGTTTTAGGTGTACGGCTTGCCAGGTGTGAGGTGGCCCTTGGCATAGAGCCGACGGATTTGTTGCAATCAGCGGTGATGATTGTATGAGCTGGTTGAAGCTCAGTGGTGGTCATTCCTTGACCTAGGCGTGAGATCAGTCAGCTGGTAGCGGAGCTGACGTGTGATTGGTCTGCCGAGCAAGAGGTTTTATCAGTGGTTGTTTCTCGTGATGAGGATTGTGTTTCCTCGGTGAGCGAGATGGGGGCAGTGATGCCATGATTGGTTTTCGTGGTGGCTGAGGTGACGCCAGACTTCTTCCCTTTCGCGTATGGCTGCTCTGATGATCGGTGTGTATTGTGAGCGGAGCAAGGCATGTTGTTGCGTTCAAGGTCTGGCCGCGTCCCCCAGGATCTGTGTTCTCGAGAGTGTCAAGGTTTGGCTCGAGCTCTGGGAGCATCGCCAGTTGGGTGTGTCATTCTTCCCCTGTGCCTTGGTGTTTACCTCAAATTTTGAGGATGAAATTTTTGTGAGGGGAGGACTGTAACACCCCGAATTTTTTTTTGATTTTTTCGGATCATAATCCATGAGTTTGGAGCGTCGTTATGAGTCCCGGTGTGTATTTTAGGCTTTACGCATGTTTTTGCCTGTCGGACCTTCGGAACTCCGTATAGAGTGAACCGATGTGTTGTCCGACTTTGAGACGTTACCAGCGTATTGTGCATTTTTCGAGGATCGTGGGGAGTATTTTTCCCTCTTTTTCATATTTTCTAAAAATTCTGGATTTTCAATTTAAACCCCCCACCTATTTTTTTCTCTCCGTCACTCTCATTTCTCTCTTCTCTTCCTCTCTCTTCTCATGCTATCTCCTCTCTCCCTATCTTCTCCGACGACCGACGGAGGTGGACGGGGGCGATGCGGCGAGGTTCGTGGGGCGAGGATGGGTCGAGGGACGATGGCGCGGTGTTCGTCGTTCGCGAGTTCGGGGCCCCGACGGTGGTTCGTGGGGTGTTTTGCAATGGAATGGCGTCCACGGTGCGCTGAATCTTCGGTGGAGGTAGGGGGATGGTTCCTTAACCCCTGTACTTCCTTTCTCATGATTTTGGTAGGCCGTGGTGAGCCGAGTGAGTTTATTTCGCGCCAAGGGTTAAAAATCATGTTTTTAGGGCGTGCGACGGTTTAGTCGAATCGAGCAAGGTTTTCTCACTTTCTTTCCTCCATTTTTGGGTTTTGGGGTCAGGGGAATGATCCCCATTGTTTTCCCCTTTGATTGGGATCGAACGGGGCGTGGATCGGAGCCCTAGGGCGGCTCCGGTCGGGGTTGTCGCCGCATTCGATCGACCGACCGGTCGGAGCCGGTCGACCAAATGCCGTAGCCTTCGCGAGTGCGACCGCCCGCGACAGGGGGGTCGACGCAGCACGCACTACGTCGACGACGCCTAGGGGCGCCGATCGACCGACCGGGCTGGTCCGGTCGATCGACCGGGGCAGACCCCTTGTGGGGTCGTGGCCGCGTCGACGCAGCCCTGTGGCCGCGTCGACGCAACTGTGTTGGTCGACCGACCTAATGGGTCTGGTCGACCGAACTGCCCTTCCCTTGCCCGTTTTGGGTCCCGATCGGTCCGGTTGAGACCCAATGACCGACCTTTGGCCCCGTGAGTGTCCCGGACACCTCGTGGTTATTGTGACCATATTTTTGGGTGTCTAGAGGTATCATTTTACCTCAATTATCATGCCCATGGGTTCTAATGGTTCGGGTGACCCTTTGTGTTCCAGGCTTCCCTACTTACGCTAGATTGAGTCACCACGGGTTGGCATGAGTGCGGAGGGTATTTCCCGCACGTCATTAACTCCTTCGGAACGCGGTTTTCATGTGGGCTGTGCGTATGGCATGTGGACTGTGAGTCCAATTACACAGCCTAGGGCTGGAGAGTTTTCTTAGCTTCCCTTTGGAAGGGATTGAGTTGGCTGTTATGTCCCGCCTTAAGACTTATATCGGACCGAGGTTTCTAACCTAGGGATAGGCCAAATTGATGGCCTGGAGCTGTCCTGTACAACAGTCTTCACCCTGAGTCCTGTGACTCAAGGACCGTTGGTTTAATAGGTTTTAGTGGACTGCCTGGAGTCCGGTGGCATCGTGCCACCTGTTTCTCGAGCTGGACGTGACAGGGCATGTGCGTGGCCTGTCCGTGTTCTGGTGGTTTCCACCGAGAGTCGTTTGTGCTGTGGACCCCCGCTGGCAGTAGCTTCTTGGGCACGCTTGTGCCAACCCACCTGAGCATAGGTGGAGAGCTACAGTAGCTTGCCTGGGCATGCGTGTGCTAACCCACCTAGGGGATAGGTGGAGAGCTACACCCATTAGAGATGATTTTTAGGCTGGTTACTGTAGGGCCTCCCCTATAGTGACTCGAGTCTGAGCCGGGAGGAAAACCAACTAGAGGACCTGGGGTTATACAGTGTGTCAGTGTGCGCACACATGGTCGGGGGCTTCGGACGCATACTGACGAGCATGACCTCGACTAGACCCTTGTTTTTACTGTTGGTTGTGTTGTGTCTCGGCCTCCGCCTATGGTGAGAGAGACACGTGAGGCATGGAATAAGTCATCGATGGACGCTTCTAGCCATGCTTTGAGTGGGCAGGTGCCCCCGTCCCGGGATGCGAGTTTTTGTGACCCGAGAGTCCATTTTCTGACCGCGAGGCGTGGTCTCCCGGACCATTTCTATGTGTTTTCCGAGGCTGAGGCCAGGGGAGCTCGGTAGAGTTACCTGGGCTTCACCCCTTGGCTGGGTCAAGTTCACGACAGCGATGTCGTGACGGTACCTGTGGATCGGGTGGTCCAGGCTAGGCCTCGTCTTGGTGACGGGCCTCCACGGCAGAGTTGCAGTGGATTTTCCCTCCGTAGTTGTGGTGTTAGGTAGTCCGGTGGTCCCCCGACTGTGAGATCGGGGTGTGTTTTCCGGTACAGTAGGAGTAGCTATAGAGCCGAGGTTTTGCCGGCCGCCGTGATTGTCGCTCCTACTTATTGTTGCTGCTTTCCGCTGTCGCCGTTGTTTACGGTTGGGGTTCCGCAGGACCCCTACTAAGCTAGTGAGATGAGGCTCACCCCTACTCTTCAGGTGAGGCGCTTCTTCCTCGAGGTTCGAGGGTGCTGCACATGGTTCATAGTTGCCAGCTCGCCGGGCCGAGTGTTCACTCGACGTTTGGTACGTTTTATTTTCTGTAGACTATACTTTATTTTAGCCTAGACTCTACAATAGTTTATTATTGTTATTCCTGCTTTATTTCTTATTTCTGTGTATATTGTCACTCACACACACCTTTTAGCCCTTCCGAGCCCTCCGACTCGTGGGCGGCGGACCAGGATTAGAATGGTATTGGATTTTTCCCGGTATCCGGATCTTGGGTCGTTACATCACGTGACCCTGGGAAGGACCCGCCCGGGGTCAATTGACCCCGGGAGGGCCATGGATCTTGGGTCGTTACATCGCGTAACCCCGAGAAGGACCCGCCCGGGGTCAACCGGCACCAGGCAAGATCTGCACAGGGTCGATTGACCCTGGGATGATCCGTTTGCCTCAGGCAAGACAGGGTAGGTCTTGCACGGGCCTGCCCGGGGTCATTCGACCCCGGGTGGGGCCTCGGGGGTCATTCGACCCCGCCCCCCTTTCTCTCTCGTAGAAAAATAAAAAAAAAGAAAGAAAAAAAAAAGACCCACCGGGGTCATTTTCATCCCAATCACCTCGTACGGGTTAAATAACCCCCGGGTGGTCCTCCAACTTCTATAAATAGACCCCCGGGGTCCAGAAGAAAAAGAAGAAGAGGAGAGATCTACGCATTGAGAGACATATGCGCGAAGCATTGTTCATTGTTTTTTTTGGCCCTTGAAGGGTAGGTGATCCTCGGGTATTGTATTTATGTCCCTAGGGGCTGTGTTTGTAATTATGTCCATCTGCGAGCCATGTTTGTAAGTTTCTATGCTCTCGGGACAGTTAAATTATGTAGTTCTACACCTATAATGGGATAATTATGAAAAGGTCCTCCCTGGGATTACGACAAACATAAGTCATGTTGTTTGCAGTGTTACCTTGCAATCTTTTATAATTGGGACTACGTGCCTACTCCTCGCGTTAGTGCGGATCTCTTTGATGAACAGTCGACAACTTGCCGACAACCATTGCACCCACTTGGGTCCTAAATATATTTGGTGTACTCTACAGATTTTCTCTGCACACCGATCAAGAAAAATTATAAGAAAACCCCTAACTTTTAGAAAATTATATGCATGCCCCTCCCTTTGCAAATCAACGCGGGTGCGCCTTCTATGAAGCCCCTCGTCACTCCTTTGGTTTAGGGACACTATCAGCTCAGTCCCATACTTGAGTGCCACCTCAGACCTAGGTCTACCCTCTTGTAAAATTATCAAAATACCCCTATGACCTAGAAATGGCCCAGTAGCCCCCAAAACTCTCCATAAATGGCCTCAGCGCCTCGAGATGTCTCGGACCCTATCCTGCCTTCTTTTCAACCCAAAAATTTTAGAAATGCTCTTGGCCTGGAGAAATTACCCAAATACCTCTAGAAAGGTAAAATTATCAAAATACCCCCAGAGTCCAGGGAACCTCCCGACACTTCAAAATGGCTACGACTTCTGCAGAATTGCATCCATACTCTGAAATTATAGGGCTTTGCCTAAGCCTAAGATGTCACATCCCGAGCCTTTATTACAGCGGAAGATTAGCTCGAGGAACGTGAACAGCCGGCATGGTAAGTCTATTGCAAGCAAGAATGATCAGAGTGCAAGACAACCACACATAACAAAATGCAATCGCACAATAATTTACTCAAACTCCAACTTTATTTCATTAGTAATCAAATCAAAATATTCAAATACAATAACTTTTCAACCTTCTTCAATCCATCAGACTCAAGAAAAAAGGAAAATTACAAAGACTTGATCTAAACAAGATTGACTTTCCTAAGTCTTCACTCTCATTTTTGATATGACTCTCATTCGCTCTCGGACCCGCTACTTGAATAACTCGAATCCGAATTCAAATCACTTCCATCTCCTGAAAAGATTAGAAATAGGTAATGAGCACACTTGCCCAGTAGGTATCTTCGCATCAACATGAAGGCACTATTAAAGTGATTTAACATTTTAGCTCTTAAGAAAATAAAGTGAAATCATGCGAATGTGATAATTCACATGTAAATAACCAAGGTAACAAGACGATCATGTAAGATAGATTGAGCAAGTATGAATTAGCAAGAATGTAACAAGAACATGATATGGCCTTTCATGATCAAGAATGTATCGAGAATGTACTAGCAAACCACGTAATCATCACACCAACATCTTTTGCTTATGAGCAACTATTTGGCGAATTTCTGTGGAATATCATGTAACAAGCAAGAAAGTCATGTACGTGTATATGTCGTGCAGTGGATTTTTCACTTATTTATAGAGAAAGTACTCACAACGCAATGCGACGCCAGTAGCATCATACCCCATGGTTTACAGTATGTTTCCGACAATCAGCCGAGGGGACTAGCATAGAGCCCTTGAACACAATCAGTGCCCGATCGCATCTTCAAGTATAAATCAAGCTACTTCCTCGTTTCAAGCAATAAAATATGGCCAGTAATATAACAAGTTTAATAAGTTCATGATAACAATAATTCAATGAATGAACGCTTCGCTTAAGAATGCGAGGGAATGACTTAAAACAATGTTATGCTCATGGAAACAATTTGACAGCATAACAGTACATTCCTTATCTTCCATGATTTAAAATTAAGTATCTTGAACAATATTAGAAGTCCTAGACCATCAATAATCCATTTAGGAACTTTGGAATTCCAACCCTTGGGTCAAACCTCAGGTTAAAGTACTCCGGAATTGTGGCGGTCAATTAATGGGCCGCTACATGAACGTGACGGTCTAGTATTGGACCGTTAGAATGGGCTGAATCCAGAAAGAATAAATTGGACTCAGTAATGTGGCGGTTGTATACTGGACCATTAGATGTGCCTGACGGTCGAGTAATAGGCCGTTACATGGACAGAATTCAAAACTTCGATAGTGCTTTTCTAGACAATTGGGCTTTAATGGTACAACCAGCTTAGCGTCCTAGTGAGAATCCCAGGCTCACGGAGACTTACGGAGGCCTTAAAATAAGATTTCCTAGTCTATTGGAAGGAATATCCAATAGAGAGGTCCTCAAGTTCAAGAATGTGTTCCTATAGTGCAAAAGTGTAACTAGTGGACACATACCGGACGTCACATACTTAAAGAAAATGACTCTATAGATGAGAAAGAATGTATAACGATGTGAAACCATGATAAACTCCGTTAATACAACATTTAAAATCATGGTTTTAATACAAAAATATAGAGTTTAGCAAATGAAATTAACATATGATTAAAATAACTCAAGGTGCTTTAGACATGTAATTTCTATCATGAATCAATTAATAAACTCAAAGTCATGAAAATAGGTCAAAACTTAGATATCTAGGCTTTATTTATAAGCTAAGTTGATTATTTTCAATTCTGTCTCGGGTTGACAGATCACAGTATTCTGACGGTCTAATATGGGGGCGTCATAGTGCTGTGATGGCCCAGAAATTAACATAGTGCTTATGGAGTTTGATATCTCCTACATACCACAAAAGGCCATCAAAGGCCAAGCTATTACAGACTTCTTTGCTGAGCATCCAGTACCTGAAGACTGCCCGCTGGAACCATAGCTTCCTAAAGATGAAACCCTAGAGGTCGGCCAGGTATAGCCCTCTCTATGGTAGCGGTATTTTTACGGCGCTTCCAGAATTGACACCTCGGCTACTGGGTCAGCCAGAGTTAGGGCGGGGGCAGGCATAGTCCTGAGGTCTCCCGAAGGAGAAGTTATATATACATCTTGCTCAATAAACAAGCCATGCACAAACAATGAAGCAGAATATGAAACCCTCATCATCGGGTTGCAGATTGCTCTGTCTATGGAGATCCAGATGCTGGAAGTATTCAGAGATTCCATGCTAGTCATAAAACAGCCGGAGGGAGAGTTCGAAGTGCGGAAGCAAGAACTCCTCCCTTACTATCAACTGCCCTCCGATTGATGGCGAGATTCTACTTCGTCAAAATCAGGCATGTTAATCGAGGACAGAATGCTCAGGCGGACGCCCTCGCAAAGCTGGCTAGTTCTTTGGCAATCCCGCCAGACACAAGCCTGAATATAGCCCTAATCAACCGTCGGTAGGTCCCCAGTGTGACGGAGGTTCTGGATGATGAACAAGAAAATGAAGCGACGGCTGTAGAAGAAGTTTAGCAGCCCGATTGGCGGGAGCACCTTCTGCGTTGGTTCCAGCACCAACAGCTTCTGAAAGAAAAGGAATAAAGTGTTGTACCCCTGTGATTTTGATGATAGCAAACACTATAAGTCAGCATTGCATATCATGAACATCTGTGTCTGAATGATAGTTCTGGTTTGGGCATATGAAAGTGTTATCTTGCATTAGTGCGGACATACAGTTCATACAGCATTGCATTCTGTCAAATATCAAGTCTATACATTGCATATGTTTGTGCATCAGTGCATTAACAGAGTCTATACATCGTCAGGTTGCTTGCACGTAGAGTCTATACATTCGTTAGAGCTCAGCTCGTGGCCAAGTCTGTACATCGCTACATGCATCACTTAAAGTCTGTACAGGGTCTAGCTGCATAGTGTGCTTCATGCATATCAAGTCTATACATTGCATGCACACACACATAAGTTTATACATTCCACTATAGGTACGAGTGGTTAAGTCTGTGCAGTCATATCTAGCAAGTCTATACAAACTTAGTCCATGCTTAAGCCTAGCAAGTCTGTACATTGGTGTCGTCTGCACACATGTCAGATAAGTCTGTACATTCTTCAGCAGCAAGTCTGTACATCATCTTGGTGTAGGCGTGGCAAAGTCTGTACATTGCATCGCATGCTCACACACTCGTAAGTCTATACATTGGCTGCTGCATGCTCACATAGTCCATGCGTTCATTCATTGATCAGGTCTATACAGCCAAAGCCAATGTATTTCACGTCTCACTTAGCGTCTCATGCTATACTACTAAGTCTGTACATTGGCCAAGTCTGTATAGAGTCTTATTGCATCGTTCATCAAGTCTATACATTGTTGTGGCTTGTGCATGCATCATCTATCAAGTCTATACATTGTTGCATGCAAAGTCTGTACATCATTGGCTTGTGCATGCATCATCTTTCAAAGTCTGTACATCGGTCAGTCTCACTCAGTGTCTCATGCTATCAAGTCTGTACATCGCATGCATTACACACAGCAAGTCTGTACATCCATCGTCTCACTCAGCGTCTCACTCAAAGTCTATACATTGCATCCTGTTCGTGTTCAAGCTTTCAAAGTCTATACATTGTCTGCCCTGCACACACAAGTCTATACATTGTCCTGTAGCACACACACGAAGTCTGTACAGCCTTTGTGTTGCATGAACACAAGTCTATACATTGCTGTCTCATGCATTCTAAGTCCATACACTATGCAGTTGAGCATCGTTCATAACATCAAGTTTGTACATCGCTGCAGGCTATCAAGTATGTATAGCTTGTGTGTTGCACGAACACAAGTCTATACATCTCATTAAGTCAGTACATCCATTAGCTGATAGCTGAGCAAGTCTATACATTCTTTAGCTCAGTTCGCAGCTGAGTCTGAAGTCTGTATAGCTTGTTCTTCATACAAGTCTGTGCATGCATAAATCAAAGTCTATACATCCTCATTGTGCATACTTTGTTTAAGTGCATTCTGCATTACAAACCAGCAAGTTTGTACATTGCTGTCGCATGCATGCATCTAAAGTCTGTACAGTGGTTGACTGCATGTCCGAGCATCCATGATTCAATGTGTAGACTTCCCTATCTGCAGTTGCTCAATCTCACAAATGAAGTCTATACACTCATTATCATTCATCTCAAGTCTATACATTGCCTGCTAGCATACATACTACGTGCACTGTTCAAAACATAAACTTACTCAGTGTATCCTCTTATGACTGTTTGACAGGTATTTGCTTCGAGAAGAAAAATGTCTGGGCACGTGATCTGAGGTTGGCACCTGGCACGTGACCCGAGGTTATCTCTGGACAAAGAGGGCACAAGCGCTAGCTGCTGCTGCTATAAATATGGAGCTTCTTCCTCAGAAGAAGACTGATCGTGATAAAAGGAGCAGAGAGTGATCGAAGAAGCAGACAGAAGCAAAAAGAGCTAGCAGAAGAAGAAAAAGAGAGAACAGAAGAGAAAGAGGAGAAAGAGAGAAGAAGAAGAAGAAAGAGAGAGAGATCCTTTGAGAGTGAGATCGAGAGTGAAGAAGAAGAAGAATAGTGTGAGCCTGATACTGAGAAGAGAGAGAGAGAGAGAGTTCGTGGAGAAGAAGAAAGAAGACTTTATTGAAGATATGTCTACTGGACCGTGGATCAAATCCAGGCCAGTCAGCTCCTACGAGAGCCACATTGTGATTTCATTTCCAACTTTCTGATTGCTGTATTTTCGTTTATTGTTTTTCTTTTACACTTCCTTGGCTTTGTTCTTCCGATTCTCTGGTTGGAGATCGGGGTTCCTCCTATTGATTCAGGAGAAGGGAGACTTGGAGTCTACGGTTGCTAGTGACTGGTGTCGCTAGCGGTTTTCCTCTGGGTTTCAGAGGAAGAGAGACTTGGGTCTCTGGGTTCCCCTCCGATTTGGAGGAAGGGAGGATTGGTCCTCCAGTTGCAAGTGGCTGGGTGTCACTTGTGGGTTCCCTCTGGTCTGCAGGAAGAGAGACTTCGGTCTCTGGTTGCTAGTGACTAGGGTCGCTAGTGGTTTCCCTCCTGGGTGGAGGAAGAAAGGAGTGTGTTCCTCTGGTCAAGATGTTTGGCAGTGTTTGTTTACAGACTGAGTCTGTGGTTCTAGCTTGTGCTAGTGGAAGCCTCACTCCGGTTTGGAGTGAGGGGTGGACGTAGGTCTGTGGACCGAACCACCTAAAAAATCTTCTGTGCAGTGGGTTGATTGCTTTCCTTTACTTCCGCTAGTTGAATGCATAGGCGTGCTCCAAGTGCTTGCTTACAGGTTCAATAGAAGATTTGATTAGCTTCTCAGTTTGCTTAAATTTGTGAAGTGAGTGAATTTTTAAGAGAGCGAAATTTTAATTTGGGCAATTTAGAAGAGGGATACATTCACCCCCCCCCCCCTCTGTATCTGGGCCTTGCACCCTATCAATTGGTATCAGAGCAGGTCTCTGACTTTCCAGATCCAACGATCTGTAGAGGATCCTGCTGGCTTTCGGTGCATCACTATCTTCTGCATATAGTTTTGAAATTGCTTGATTGATTTGCCTTCATGGCTCATCCACCGATTTTCAAAGGTACGGATTTTAATGTGTGGTTTAAAAACTTGCATATGTTTGTTACGACTATCAATCCCAATATGTGGAAACTAATTTCACAAGGTCCTCGTAGATTACCAAAGAAAGAGTCCAAATGGACTGACAGTCACAGATCAAGGCATGAAGAGAATCAGACAGTTATGAATCTAATGAAAGCAGCTACTGACAAGGCCTTACATTCTTGCTTTCATGACTGCAGTTCTGCTAAGGATATTATGGATATGCTGAGGCTAGCACACAGAAGAAATGAGGACAGCTGCATAATGGCTAACAGAAGTAATCAAAGTGGCAGCCAAAATGAAGAAGAGGATGATGATGGACAGCAAGAAGAAAATGAAGAAGAAGATGAAGATTATGTGGAGGATACTTCGTCTCAGGTGAATTCTGACACTGGTAATTTCAGTATTGAAGAATTGATTATGGTGAATGAGCATTTGATTGAGAAATACGATAAAGTAAAATTTGAGAAGAAGAAGTTAAGAAAAGAAATGTTGTATGAGGTTAGAAGTCTGAAAGTTGAAAATGAAAATCTAAAAGATCAGAACAAGAAACTGATGAGAGATTTAGAGTGTGTCAGTTCTAAATTGGAAGAATTGAAATCTGAAAACGAAAAACTCAAAAATCAGTCCAAAGAATTTGAACACAAATCAATGAATCTTGAAAAAGAAAATAGATTGATTTCTGAGAAATTGGAGGCTGAAAAAGCGACGAATCTAGAGCTTCAGAAAAATCTCAACAAACCTCAATCTGAGAAACAACAGGAAATGTTTTATGAATGTCAGTTTTCCTTAGATGATTGGGTGCTTGATAATGAACTCATAGAGCAAAACAATAAATTAAAAGAGGAAATCAACGAGTTGAAACATCTAAACACCCAACTGTCAGATAGGTTATTGACAATTGAAAAGGGCAAGTGTGTGAGCATGGATAATTCTGATAGGTTGGTGGATGCTGAACAAGAAATTGAGAGTCTAAAAACCATCAACCAAATGTTGAGTGGAAATGTCACTTGCTGTGAACAGGAAGTAGAAAGACTCAACACTCTGAATGATGCCTTGCATCAACAAGTAATTTCTTGTGAAACAGATCTGTCATGATATGAAGCTAATATTGCTGTCTTAAATTCTGAGATTCAAGATTTGAAAATTTCTCTATCAAAATTTGTCAAAGGAAAGGACAATCTGAATAAACTTCTTGGAAATAATGTTAATTCTCAAAGAGAGGGACTGGGTTATAGTCCGACAAATAAGAGGATTAATGGGAATAAAATTTCTACTGTGTTTGTAAAAGCTTCTGATCAAAACAAAACCTCTGCTCCTTCTATTTTTCAATTTACTGCACAAAAGTCCACTGTCAGTCCCAAAACTGTAGAACAAACTCAAAAATTGAAAACGAATGAAAATCTACAGAAAAAGGACAAAGACACTCCTGTTTGTACAAAGAAAGCTGCACACAAGTCACATGATCTCTCACACACTCATATTAAAAAGGGGTCATGTTATTATTGTGGAAGATTTGGTCATATGATGCATAACTGCTATATCCTGAAATCTGATGAATTGAATGCTCATAATAGAATGAAGAAAATTAAAAATTCAGGAAATACACATATGCATTTTATTAAAAGCTCATCCAAGAATCAGTTTGCCCAGAAGAGGCAACTCCAATGTTCCCATTGTGGACAATCTGGTCATGCAAGACATGATTGCTGGTTCTTGAAGAAGAATGAGTTCAAGGCTCCTAGAAGAACCGCTGTTCCAAGGGGACCTTATGGTCATTTATCTGACAACTCTGGTAATATGACTACTAAATTCTGGTCAGGTTTTTATAGAAGAAATTCTTTTGCTTGCTCTCACTGTGGAAAGCATGGCCACACAGTCAAGGATTGTTGGCACGCTCAAGGCGTAAAATTCAACTCTAAACATGTCAACCTTCCTACAAAAGAAAATACTTTTGGTAGAAATAATGTTGCTTTTAAGGAAAAATCGCTTGCTTGTTTTGAATGTGGAAGGTCAGGCCACCGAGCTTCCGACTGTTGGATGGCAGGATATGGAAAACAATATGTTCATGCTAATAATAGAAACTTTCATGTTAATGCACAAAAATTTCATGCTAATAATTGTGTGCATAACAAGAAATCAAAGCATGTTGTTTCCTGTCATTATTGTGGGTAATTTGGGCACTCCATGAATGACTGTTGTTTGATGAGATTTGATGACCTTCATGCATAAAAATTATTGAGAAAACCTGCTAGGAATTTCATTGTTACTTCAGGACCCAAGACCACTTGGGTACCTGCTTGTACAAAATAGTTTGTTGTATTGCAGGTGTGCCTTGGAATGAACAAAGAGGGGTAAATAAACCAAGGCACTCAAAATGATAACCCCATGATCCTGCTCTCCAGGTTAGTTCTGAACAATCTGTTTAAATTCCATCATCTGAAAATTGACTGTTTGAGATGGTTTAAGCATCTTGTTAATTTGATTTGTGCTTAATTGAAATTTTCTGAAATGGAATTGCTCAATCATGTTCATGGTAGCTCATTTATGTCTGAAGTGCATGGATTATATTTGAAGGTCAAACTTGAAATCATGTGATGTACTTTCATTGCATATCATGCACTTAGTCAGGGGGAGCTCAATCATTTTTGATTAACCATACTGCTGCTCATGCTTTGTTGTATATATGTAGCATCTAGTCAGGGGGAGCTTTCCTGTTCCATCTCTTCATCTCTTGAACTCTCACTGTCTAGCAATCTGATCCACTCTCTTGGCAAATGTGTGGTTCACTTGAATTCACTGCTGTCTCCACTTGTGTAGCTGTTCTGTCTGTACTCCAGACTCAGCTATTGATTTCTAAACTGCACTGTTCTAATGTTCACCCCTTGTCTCATCATGATTGCTTTCTGATATTCTCTCAATAAAAATGCTTTGTTGACTTCACTAATTTGCTGCAATGTCAATGTTGATTCATCTGAATGAGGAAAGTTTTTAGTCAGTGCACCCTAATCATAAATCAGAAATATTCTGAAAAGAAGAATCTTCTATTATACTGGCTTAAGAATGTTTTGATAAATCAAATTGATTTAAGTCTAATGTATTTCCTAAGTCTAGATTTAGAATTCTTGAAAATATCTGAATCATCATGCTTAATAAATCTTAACCAATTGTCTCATGAACTTCATGCAAAACCTTCTGAAATCTGAAATTTTAAAAGACATGGCTATCTTTGGTTAAGATACATGTAGAAAGTATTGTTCTTAAACATTTAAGTGTACTGAGCTTTGTCTGAAAATCTGAAAATATGAGAAAGAAAAGAATGCAAGAGCAATGACTTTGGTCACAGAGAAACTAGGTTCTCTATCAAAGAAATAGAGCAAGCCCATGTCATGAAGTGCCATAGTTGCCTCTCTTATAAAAATGATTGAAAATCTGGCAGAGCAATGGCATGGTTGTGTTGAGTAACTGGGGATTCTGGCCTCTGATCAAGGTGTCTCCTCATGTAAAAAGACACTCCACATTACTAACTCTGCTCTCCTTGAGAGGCAATATTGTTGTCACACTAAGTAACTGGGTCACTTCACCTAAGACGTATTGTGCCTCACGTAAAAAGGTGTTGACTGAACCAAACTTGCTCAGGAAAAATAAGTGCTGATCAATAGAAACTTTTGAAAAACTAAAGACAACTTCAGACACATTTATCTCTGTTTAATCTCAATATTATCTTGTGTAACTTCCATAGGAGTCACTGAATTTAAATGAGTAAAATGGAAGGAGGTTAAACATGAATATCAGATGAGTTTTTGGTTCATCTCTATTAAAAGGTGTTTCAGATATGAGTATTGAATTTTCTTGATAAACTTTGAATACATCACTCTTAAATCATGAAAGTAAGTTTCAACTCATTCATAATCTATTAT
The DNA here is from genome assembly GCA_022559845.1 of Amorphophallus konjac. Lineage (NCBI taxonomy): Eukaryota > Viridiplantae > Streptophyta > Magnoliopsida > Alismatales > Araceae > Amorphophallus > Amorphophallus konjac. The sequence goes on from CM040118.1 coordinate 209,939,405, forward strand.
AATTGAAGAGTCTGAAATTCGGTTATCAAGATTTATGAATTTGGTGTGCTAACGAAAATCTTGCTTCCTCATTTATTCATTGTGCTTACAGATTGTGATAATCCTTGAGTGCCCATGTGTTTTTGCTGATAGATGCTTATCACCTCTTGACATACCTCAACTCATTTCTGGCTTTAAGGGGGAGATTAACCTGCTCGTCACTTCTTGGCTATCCTTCACCATACCCTATTCTTATTTCTTCTCACCTCAGTTTCTCAGGGGGAGTAGGGTCACATGTTGTGCATGATCTTATCTGACTGGTATAGGAGAGCATACAGCTGCAACATAGACTTGATTTGTGCTTCATTGTTTAACTGCCTCTGTGTCTTTCATGTCTAAATGACTGAGTCAAAGGGGGAGTATTTGATTTATTCATGTCATGTATGTTTGTATTTCTCATCTCAAACTATTTTCTTTTTGATGAAGTCAAAGGGGGAGAATAGTTTGACATGAGTCAGTGTGACTCATAGTGTTGCCATCATCAAAAAGGGGGAGATTATTGTGCCCTTGTGATTTTGATGATAGCAAACACTATGAGTCAGCATTGCATATCATGAACATCTGTGTCTGAATGATAGTTCTGCTTTGGGCATATGAATGTGTTATCTTGCATTAGTGCAGACATATAGTTCATACAGCATTACATTCTGTCAAATATCAAGTCTATACATTGCATATGTTTGTGCATCAGTGCATTAACAGAGTCTATACATCGTCAGGTTGCTTGCACGTAGAGTCTATACATTCGTTAGAGCTCAGCTCGTGGCCAAGTCTGTACATCGTTACATGCATCACTTAAAGTCTGTACAGGGTCTAGCTGCATAGTGTGCTTCATGCATATCAAGTCTATACATTGCATGCACGCACACATAAGTCTATACATTCCACTGTAGGAACGAGTGGTTAAGTCTATGCAGGCATATCTAGCAAGTCTATACAGACTTAGTCCATGCTTAAGCCTAGCAAGTCTGTACATTGGTGTCGTCTGCACACATGTCAGACAAGTCTGTACATTCTTCAGCAGCAAGTCTGTACATCATCTTGGTGTAGGCGTGGCAAAGTCTGTGCATTGCATCGCATGCTCACACACTCGTAAGTCTATACATTGGCTACTGCATGCTCACATAGTTCATGCGTTCATTCATTGATCAAGTCTATTTAGCCAAAGCCAATGTATTGCACGTCTCACTTAGCATCTCATGCTATACTGCTAAGTCTGTACATTGGCCAAGTCTATACAGAGTCTTATTGCATCGTTCATCAAGTCTATACATCGTTGTGGCTTGTGCATGCATCATCTATCAAGTCTATACATTGTTGCATGCAAAGTCTGTACATTGGCAAAGTCTGTACATCGTTGGCTTGTGCATGCATCGTCTTTCAAAGTCTGTACATCGGTCAGTCTCACTCAGCGTCTCATGCTATCAAGTCTATACATCGCATGCATTACACACAGCAAGTCTGTACATCCATCATCTCACTCAGCGTCTCACTCAAAGTCTATACATTGCAGCCTATTCGTGTTCAAGCTTTCAAAGTCTATACATTGTCTACCCTACACACATAATTATGTGACACCACGTTGGGGTGATGGTCACAAGACCAATGCTTCCTCGGACCTAAGTATGCAAGCACAACCACAAGGCTAAGAAGCCTACGTAAGCGGACCTTCGTATGGCGCACACACTTAACCCGGGGGTAACTCGGGGACGCCGAGTCGAGGAAATGGGACAAGCCCCTTGCTGGTAGAGGGCCAGCAAAGTCTAAGGCAAACCTCCTCTTGAGGGGCGGATACTCAACTCAAGGTGTTGGCCTTGGCCGAGGGACGCAGATCACTCACTCACACCCACGGTGGTCACACAATGTGCGGTGGAGCCTTAAGATCGGGCACTCTCTTCCTTGTTGTGACTCCTTTGTGTTGATGATGTTGACATATGCTTTACTTCATTGGCAACACCTTGTTTTGATTGATTGGCAACTATTTATGTTTTGATGAAATTGCTCTTATCAGATTGTCTGTTTGTTCTATGCACTTTACAGGTTTACACACTGCACACACACTCAAAGTCTACACATTGCACGTAGAGTTTATACACTGCTTTGTGTTGTGTTTGTGCATCGTTTAGAACACAAGTATATACATCCATGCATCATGGGTCGACCCCCTTCTTAGATGCGTCGACGCACCCAGATTTCCAAGTCTATACACTCGTCTTCATGCATAGCAGAGTCTATACAGTGCAGCTCATATAACTTGCATGTCTATACATTGCATTGTGGCGTTTGTGCTCAAAGTCTATACACTGCCCATCTTCTTAGTGTCTCATGCATTAACTAAGTCTGTACACTGTCCGTATGACTTAGCGTCTTTGTGCATTGGGCGAAGTCCATACATTGCAGCTCACTTAACTAGCAAGTCTATACATTGCATCGGTGCATTACTTCATCTGTGTATATACTGCATCAGTGCATCAATCAGGCATAGAGTCAATACACTAATGCATGTGAGGTACTGTCTGCACAATAATGTCTATACATTGCTACTTTGTTCGCACAGGCTAAGTCCATACATTAGTCAAGTCTGTACAGCGTCATGCATCATTCTTCAAAGTCTATACACTGCACTGTTGCTTGCTCGAGGTGAAGTCTGTACATCCGTTAGTGAACTTCGAAGTCTACACACTGGGATCTTTACCTACGTTCAGTTCTGCAAGTCTGTACATTGGGCTTTCACGTAAAGTCTATACATCCTTGAACTGTGCAAGTCTGTACATCGTTGCTTTGCCAAAGTCTACACATTGTGAACCTTCAAGTCTGTACAGACTTTGCTTCGCTTAAGTCTGTACATCATCCAGTTGTCTTTGGCAAGTCTTCACATCGTGAAGTCTATACACTCGATTGTCTTGCATTGCATCAAGTCTGTACAGCCTTTCCTTTGGCAAGTCTGTACATCGTTCATGAAGTCTGAACAATGAGCAAGTCTATACATCGGACTAGTCTCATCGGCTAAGTCCATATATTGTCCAGTGCATTGCATGCATCATTCATGAAGTCTATACATCGAGTTGAATGCTGGCTAAGTCTGCACATCGTCTGTCTTACTTAGAGTCTCATGCATAACATGAAGTCTGTACATCGCACAGCATTCAAGTCTGCATATTGTGCATCATTTTAGTTGAAGCCTGTACATCGTGCATCTAGTGTTTCAAGTCTATACATTGTTGCACGTTGTGTCTGTCTAAGTCTTCATAGTGCTTCTTCATGCATTGAAGTCTGCACATTGCTGCACGCTCATCAAGCCCATACACTGGCATGTCTTTACATTGCCTAGTCTATACATTGGCTGTTAAATGTTCTTCAAAGTCTGCACATTGCATTACACTTCAGCAAGTCTGTACAGCGGTTGCCTTCATATAGGAAGTCTGTACATCGCACAGCACTGCATATATGAAGTCTATACATTCCAGAGTCTGTACATTGCATTCGAGTTCACAAAGTCTATACACTGCAGTCGAGTTCACAAAGTCTATACACTGCATCCTGCAATGTCTGTACAGGGTTTTAGACTTAAACTGATAACTTGATTCTCAGTCTGACAGGCACCCTTCGTGAAGCCTAATGAAGGCACGTGATCCAAGGAAGGTCGAGGTGCTCAGATAGTGACACATGGAAGCAGCCCATCACAGGATGCTGCCATGTGGAATGAAATTGCCTCGGATCTGGAGAATTCTTTGGGCGGGAAATGTGGAAGCCACACGCCCTTATCCAATCTGCTGCTGGTATATATATGAGTCTTCTTCTTCGGATGAAGGCAGATCGAAGAAGTGGCAAAGTCCATACAGTGAGTCTAAAAGCCTGAAGCAGCAGAGAGCCACCGATCCACAGAGAGAAGAAAAACAGAGAAGAAGAAAAAGAGAGAAGAGAAGATTGAGAGAGAGGTGTTGAGAGAGTGAGATTGAGAGAGGTTGATTGAGAGGTTGTATCTCAGACTCTTGGTTAAGATACCAGAGCTGAGCTTTGCTTATTCCGAGCTACATTCCCATTTGGGTTTTCTTATTTTCGTTTGCTTCTGTCTTTTGTTTCCGAAATTGTTTCTTCAAGCTGTGAGTCAGCTGTTAGCAGAGGTGCTGCCTCTGGACGGGTAAGCTGTAAACCCCAGCGGTTGCAGTGGAGGTCTCCACTGGACAGGTGAAGCTATAATCCTCAACATGCGAGACTTGTCTCGGACAGCAAGCTGTGTTGCTCAGCGGTTTGTAGGCCAAGCTGTATTGCCCAGCAGACGCAAGCTGTACTGCGCAGCAGTAAGCCATACTCGGTTGAGTGTGGGGTGGACGTAGGTCTCTGACCGAACCACCTAAAATTCCTGGGTGTCTTGTGTTTGTGAGTTTGCTTATGATATGCTGTGTGGCTGCATGTGTCTACACTCCTCATAGTGTTCTTTCTATCGCTCAACAGTTGTTTGTTTTAAATTCCGCATTATAGTTCAACTGTGTTTTAAATTAGCCATTAGATCTATTCACCCCCCTCTAGATCCACACTTCGTGGAGATAGACTGCGTCCATCTAACATAACATTCCTGACCGACTGCGCAATTGGAGAATATTAAATGAACAAGGATAATTGAGAGCAAGGGTCAAAATTTTACCTAGCCGGTTTGAAGAAACCGGCTCCGGTCGGAGACGTGGGCGAGCGGGGAAGCGTGTGTTCTCCACACCCCACGCCAATGAAGCTTCGAACCTGAAATTTAATATTTACATGCCCTACGCCCCTTGCAAGGGGGTTGGACTAGGGGTGGGGGTTCAAATTACAACCAAAAATATTCCTCCACGCAGGGAGGGGCCTTCAGCCGGCCAAGCGGGGAGGGGAGAAATGGGGAAAGTATGCCGAATGAAGACCGAGATCGGTTCAGTCTTCTCTTTGCGAGTGCTGACAGTCGGTCGAAGATGTTGCTTCTGTGACTTCTCCCAAATTTTGTTGGGGACGAAACCACTTGGAGAATCTTCGTATCTGGAATAGGGTAAATCCCAAATTTTGTAAATTTCTTTAGGCACCGCTGCTGGTCGGGGTGGGGGCTTGAACAGGGTGGCAGACCCTCGGATCTGACAGTTTCAGGTTCCCAATAGCAGGAAGAAGATGGTGCCACGACCGCTCCTGAGCTCAGAATTAGGTACCGCTGGACTCGTTAGAACCGTTGACGAATCCTCTTCGAAGCAAGACTAACGGGGATGCCAGCTGATGTAGGGGTCGACTGGTAGGCTCTGAACACTGAGGAGGGGTCGGTGCAGACTGAGTGGAGGTAGATCCGAGCGCCTGGAGGAAGAAATTAATAACTCTTGCGAATGGATGCCGATTGGAGTTCTGCCTCTTGATTATGAAAGTAGACAGGTCGAAGAAGATCTTTGCAGAAGAACTTTTGTCCTGATTCACTCTGGATTTGTCGTGGCAGAGCTTCCAATCACGTTCAGGTGCTCTGTCAGGAGAGCTTCGCACAGTCGAGGGAGAACGGCTCTCCCGGGCAGCTCGGTGCTCAGACAACAACGAAACCACCGCTGTTTCAAAGAAGACAGGCAGACGCTCTCGTGGGTACCTCTTGGGCCTTCAGATTCGCAGGGAGGTGGTCGGGGTGGCCGCTGCTAGCAGGTGATCCTCTGCAGGTCGCCAGCTGCAACCAGGTTCGCCGAAGTAGATACCCAAAGACCTTGAGTTGAGATGGAGATGTTGATGAATGGTAAAAGGGAGGGGATGAATGATTGGTAGGGAGTGTGGGGGAGGTGTGGAGGATGGTTAGGGGTGGCGGAGGGGCTGGAGAAGGGGGAGGGCGCAGGGGGTTTGCTGGTTCACTTACTCTAGATGGTGGAAGGTGGGGGTGATGGAGAAGAACAATGGGAGAGTGGAGGAGATGAGAGAGAGGGGGGGCGACCTAGGGCTGTGGAGGGAAGGGGGATTTCAAAATTTAAAGGCTTAGGGAGGTGGAGGGGTGCTTGGGGTAGTGGGAAGGGTGCTTGGGAAAGTGGGAGGGGTAGTTGGGGGTTGGGTGGTGAGGAGGGGATTGGTGGAGGGGGTCTTGGGAAGGGGTGGAGTATTGATGAGGGTTGTGGGGAATGGGAAGAGGCTTTAATGGGGTAGGTGGGGAGTGGAGGTGGTTGAGAAGGGAGGAGAGAGAAAAATTTCGAAATTGGGGGTGGGGAGGAGAGAGAATGGGGTTCACCCCCTTTAGAGAGAGAGAAGAGAGAGAGGGGAGGAATCCACCCCTTAGAGAGAGAGAGAGAGAGATTCTCACAATTGTAGTGGAATTTCAAATTTTCTTTCAATCATTCATTACCTCAAAAATGGAGAGAGTGGGGTCCTATTTATAGAGATCTCACAATTTACAATAAGACCCTGACTTTTGACACATTGACTAATAACCAACAAGATAGGGGTGCCCTTGGGCCAAGCCCAATGAATTGGGCCAAATAGCTAACTAATAAACCTAATGACACACAAACCTAAGGAAATAAGCATAAGACCTAGGGACATGACTCAAATAAAAGGGAAATTATAATGATATGACTCAAATAAAATAAAGAAACATACATATGACTCAAAATAAATGACTAGACCATGATGTACGCCTCCGGGGTGACGAGAATGGTCGAGAGTGTCAGGACGGATGGTGATGACCCCATCATACTCTCGGGGTGCGGAGAACTCGACTCCGTCGAGTAAGAGGTGGTACCGCTCACATGTCTTCCGAAAGAAGCCGATTCTTCCACCTAGCGAGGTAGAGCCCGTTCACCTTGCTCCGAGTGATGATTACCTGTTCATCCAATATTCTCTCAAGTTGCTTACGTCGGGCTCTCTGGGCTGATGGTGCTCACATGGGGAGGGGTGGGTGCTCTCTCAAGGGAGGAAGGGGCTTGAAATTTTCACTTGGTGCCACCGTGGGTCCCTTGTGTGGCACAAGACTTTCCATATTGAAACTGAAGTTAACTCTGTATCCCTTGAGGAGGCCTAACTTAGTAGTGGGGCTAATGCACCTCAAAACTTGGAAGGGGATGATCCCACAAAACCTCAATCTTGAGTTGCCTCTATGTGAGAGCCTCTCATTCCTCACCATCCCGGAATCACCCATTTGGATTTCTTGGTGACGCCATTGAGTCGGTCGGCCTTTTGTAGATTTCATGACTCTTGTTGATGCGCTTACAAGGTTATCATGCAATTTTATGAATGCTGTCCTTTTAGTGGTTATGGGTGGACCTGGACAACCATAGATGGACCTATCATGCCATGATGCCATATGGACCTTGATGAACCTTGGTGGGCCGGGGCAACCATATGTGGACTTATCATGCAATGTTGTCATGTAGACTTTGGTGGGCCTAGGTGGGCTGGGGCAACCATATGTGAACCTATCATGCAAAGTGGTGATGAATGTCGGGGGACCCGGACATCCGTAGATGCTTTTGACATGTTTAAGACCCATGATGAATGAGGGTGGACCAATACATCCTAATATGGACCACTCATGCTTTCTACTTGACACGTGGGTGATATGAATGAATGGACCCAACATAGTGTTCATGCCAAGTGGTGTGGTAAGCCTAGACACATGCATGTTTTTCCTATGGGTGACTTCCATGTGTATAGGTGTGGGACAACCTTTGAACTCCCATTGAAAAGGGTCGAATGGATCTAAGAAGGTGGTCATCATGGGGTGGAGCACAACCTCATTACCTAGGGATATGTGGCTCAAGGTCATGGCTCCCAAGGTGTAACCCGGGTCTAATATGGAGTGAATTGGGTCAAACATGGTGAGTTGGTGTAGGGAAAGGTGGGTGGTGGATAAAGTGTTTGGGTCACACGAGTCTCTTGACTCCCATTGGAATGGATCATATGGATCATAAAATGGGTTACCTAGGGGGAGGAACTCCATGTCCTCAAGATCCTCAAAAGGTGCTAAGTCATCCTTCTTCATGATAGTTGGGCCAATGTTCTTGGCAAGTGGGTCGGCCATGAGTGGAGGGCTTGGTTTTCTACCCGAGATAAGAAGCTCTAAATCGAGGAGAAGGTTGGGCTCATCGGATGTAGGGAGGAATAGAAGGAGGTCGCTAGTGTAGCAACCAATGGTGCAAACCGAGGTGATAGACCCTATGCATAGGTGTAGGAGGCTAAGGCTCCTAGGTTGTTCGACCATAGGGGTCAACATGCTAGTCATCTCTAATTGCCATGCTATGCCCTTGAGAAGGTCCTCTAAGGTCTCCACTTGATAGGATGCTTAGATTGTGGTGTGATAGGAGAAGAAGGGCACTATGGGAAGGTCTTATTCTATGGGAGGAAAAACATGGGCCGGGATCTCTCTAATTGGGCTCTCCTTTAGCCAACTAACAATGGGTTCTCCTAAGATGAGCTCTGCCACAACTAGAGAGGGTGGTGTAAGGTAAAGACCATCGTGTGAGGTTTCTTCTTCAACTTGGACTTGGGTTTCCTCCAAGGTGGGGGGTGGGTTTGGAGTGCTCACAACTATTAGATCGGGTATGAGTTCTTCTACCAAGGAGGTGAGGGGGTCTTTTGGGGTGGTTAGTGTGTGGTGCTCCTGGGGTGGAGGGTAAAGGGAAACTTGGATTGGGATTGGTAGAGTGGGGTTTGGGAGTGGAAGTAGTGGAGGCCTAGGTTGGGGTAGGGTTGGGGTAGGAAGAGGAAGATGGGTGGGTTGAGGGGTTTTGGGAAGATTGTCCTTGGGAGGAGTGTCCTTGTTGGGGGACGATGGCGGGGTAATGGTGGTCGGGGTGGGAGATGTTTCAACCACTAGAGACATAGGAAGATGTTTCCTTGTGGGGCATTGTCCGGCGATGTGCCCCAATTGGTGGCACCTATAACATTCCGGCTCGCACTTACCCAGGGTTATTTCACTCACTTCTATCTCTATTGGGCTCTTTCCCTTTTGAGAAGGGGTGAGGTGAGGGGTGGCGGAGGGGACCAATGGGGCTTGAGTGGTGTGGGTTGTGAGATGAGATTTTGGTTGGGTTATGGGGAATTGAGGAATTGGAGCCTTGGGTTGGCCGGGTGGGGATGGTGGAGTTGAAATGCTCCTTGGGCTTTGGTGATCCGGGTAGGAGGGGAAAACATATCTAGCCCTAAGTTGATCCTTCATGTCCTCCCATGTGGTGAGGGGAGCTTCCCTTCTAATTATCCTTAAGCTTTCAATTTTTAACCAATGAGTTTGAGCCATTTTGGTTAGTTGCATTTTGGCACATCGAACCTTCCTATCCTCGGACATGGGATTCCTCTCAAAGTAATGGTCCATTGATGCCTCATTCTAAATAGCCATTAAGATGAGTTCCATCAAAAGTGGAAGGTGGGGGACATGTCCTTCTATCGTCCGTCCTTGGGGCGGGCCCATTTTCTCCAAGTTGGTTGAGTCGACCCGATATGTTATCAAGCCGCTCATTGGCATAGGTCAAGGCCTTCATGAGGTAGTTGACATGGCCAGGGAGGTTATGTGTGTTAGTGGTAGGCATCCCTTGGTGGTTTGGACTTATGGAGAGGGCCGATTGGTAAGGTCGGTATGAGGTGGCCATACTAGTGGACAAGAGATGCAACCGAGGACTCTAAATGCATAAACATGCCCTAGGACCAACTTGATAGAGACAAGTTGTGAACTTGCTCTGATACCACTTGATGTGACACCACCTTGGGGTGATGGTCACAAGACCAATGCTTCCTCGGACCTAAGTATGCAAGCACAACCACAAGGCTAAGAAGCCTATGTAAGCGGACCTTCGTATGGCGCACACACTTAACCCGGGGGTAACTCGGGGATGCCGAGTCGAGAAAATGGGACAAGCCCCTTGCTGGTAGAGGGCCAGTAAAGTCTAAGGCAAACCTCCTCTTGAGGGGCGGATACTCAACTCAAGGTGTTGGCCTTGGCCGAGGGACGCGGATCACTCACTCACACCCACGGTGGTCACACAAAGTGCGGTGGAGCCTTAAGATCGGGCGCTCTCTTCCTTACCGACGGAGCAATTCGAGAATATTAAATGAACAAGGATAATTGAGAGCAAGGGTCAAGATTTTACCTAGCCAGTTCGAAGAAACCGGCTCCGGTCGGAGACGTGGGCGAGCGGGGAAGCGTGTGTTCTCCACACGCCGCGCCGATGAAGCTTCGAACCTGAAATTTAAGATTTACATGAACTACGCCCCTTGCAAGGGGGTTGGACTAGGGGTGGGGATTCAAATTACAACCAAAAATATTCCTCCACGCAGGGAGGGGCCTTTAGCCAGCCAAGCGGGGAGGGGAGAAATGGGGAAAGTATGCCGAATGAAGACTGAGATCGGTTCAGTCTTCTCTCTGCGAGTGCTGATAGTCGGTCGAAGATGTTATTGCTGTGACTTCTCATGAATTTTTTTGGGGACGAAACCACTTGGAGAATCTTTGTATCTGGAACAGGGCGAATCCAGAATTTTTTCAATTTCTTTAGGCACCGCTGCTGGTCGGGGTCGGGGCTTGAACAGGGTGGCAGACCCTCGGATCTGACAGTTTCAGGTTCCCAACAGTAGAAAGAAGATGGTGGCACGGCCGCTCCCGAGCTCAGAATCAGGTACCACTGGACTCGTTGGAACCGTTGACGAGTCCTCTTCGAAGAAATACTGACGGGGATGCCAGCGGATGTCGGGGTCGACCGATAGGCTGTGAACACTGAGGAGGGGTCGGTGCAGACTGAGTGGAGGTAGATCCGAGCGCCTGGAGGAAGAAATTAATAACTCTTGCGAATGGATGCCGATTGGAGTTCCGCCTCTTGATTATGAAAGTAGACAGGTCGAAGAAGATCTTTACGAAAGAACTTTTGTCCTGATTCACGCTGGATTTGTCGTGGCAGAGCTTCCAATCACGTTCAGGTGCTCTGTCAGGAGAGCTTCGCGCAGTCGAGGGAGAACGGCTCTCCCGGGCAGCTCGGTGCTCGGACGACAACGAAACCACCGCCGTTGCGAAGAAGATAGGCAGACGCTTCCGTGGGTACCTCTTGGGCCTTCAGATTCGCAGGGAGGTGGTCGGGGTGGCAGTTGCTAGCAGGTGATCCTCTGCAGGTCGCCAGCTGCAACCAGGTTCGCCGAAGTAGATACCCAAAGACCTTGAGTTGAGATGGAGATGTTGATGAATGGTGAAAGGGAGAGGATGAATGATTGGTAGGGAGTGTGGGGGAGGTGTGGAGGATGGCAAGGGGTGGCGGAGGGGCTGGAGAAGGGGGAGGGCACAGGGGGTTTGCTGGTTCACTTACTCTAGATGGTGGAAGGTGGGGGTGATGGAGAAGAACAATGGGAGAGTGGAGGAGATGAGAGAGAGGGGGGGCGACCTAGGGCTGTGGAGGGAAGGGGGATTTCAAAATTCAAAGGCCTAGGGAGGTGGAGGGGTGCTTGGGGTAGTGGGAAGTGTCACGCCCCGAGAGCGGAAGATACCCGGAGACGCGTGACGAGTTTATATCAATCATGTCAATCAGAGTATTAGTGTATTCGACACCAAAATCAGAGATGCGCAAAAGTAAAGATAACCCAATCCTTTATTCCTTCATAAGAATATGTCTATTACAAACCTTGAAATACTAACTAAAATAAAGGAAAAATACAAGGTTGACTCAAGAAAATATGGAAAAACTAGATAACACGGAAGAAGCTCTATCTCTTTCACTCTTGACCATCCCCTTCAGATTTAGTTCCCTCATCGTCGGACTTACCTGAAAAGTATGGAAACACTGAGTGAGCGAACGCTCAGTAGGAAATTATATCTCAAGAACTAACAAGGGGTTTAAGTAATTACACTTTCCATGAATGCACTATAGCTATACATGCTCGCAAAACGACAAGATAGAGAGAGAGTATGACAATAAGATAGCAAGAAGAACTAGTCATGAACTTTCAAGAACTTATATCAAAAGATATGAAGATATTCAAGCAAGTAAACTCATCATGTTATGTTAGAATTTGGCTATTATGTTTCAAGTCAAGCAAGTATGAAATTACCCTTTTTCGGGTCACGCGAGTCATGTAATATCAAGTCAAGTACAAGTACAAGATTTGTGGAATGTTCAATCAAGCTAGTCATGCACTTCGGTATAATGCCAATACTATGATCAATCAACTCCCATGGGCACAAGTACTTTCGGGTGCTCCTCCCAGGACCAGATCGGGCCCTATATGCGCAGGCATTAATCATGTATTTTAACATCCACTTTTGTGTATAGCCAATATGGAATTTCAAGAATAAAGCTTGTAGACATGTAGGATAAACTTGGATAGAATAGAGTCCAAAAATATAACACTTGACATAGAATGACGATAATAACGGTACAATCACGATTATCGATAAAACTAGGTGGAATTGGTTCCCCTAGCTTGGGTACCATGACAAAAAAGTATGGACACTCTTTATATAGAATTTAGGTCCACATGAACAGTACATCAATGACAAGCCGTCCTCATTCTTAATATAGAATTGAGGTCCACAAGATCATCATGTTGAATATAGAATTGGGGTTTACAAGAACATCATAACAATGTTGATATAGAGTTGGGGTTTACAAGAACATCATGACAATGTTGATATAGAATTGGGGTTTACAAGAACAGCATCAAATGGCATGATAACCTCATCCCATTAAGAGAATTCTCATGATACACACTTTGCATAATATGAGGGCCGATATATCATGTTTCTTTAGAGTGACATGGCAAAATAGTATAATGGGTTTTTTTTTTGGTACAACCAGCTCAGTCGGCCTTGAGGGAATCCAAGGCTGCGAGGAGACTTACGGAGGTCTCTATGACTAACTCGCTAGTCCAAAGGAACGGAATGTCCAATGGAGAGCTTGTATGTCAATGAGAATTGAGAGGGTAATGCGATAAATCGTCGTAGAAACGTGGGACTATACTCACGGACTGGAATATAGTGCCGATATATATATATATATATATATATATAAATATATAAAATGAAACTCTCGGTTAACAGTAATCAGTGAAACATTAATGCAGGAAAATAGCGACTTTGGTAAAGCCGTTTTTCATGAAATTAACGCCTTAATCAGGGGCGTTTATATTACATTTGACGACGTACATAGAAGTCGTCCTTTCAATATTTCTAATTTACAGAATATTAATAATTTGGAATTTTTAACAGAAACGCGCCCTGGACAGGGGCGTGACTCTTCAATATGCGCCCTGGTCTGGGGCGTCAGTTAAACATGAGACGACCTGGACAAGGTCATGAATTCAAGAATTTATCAATTTTCAAATGATTAAATTTCAGGAGAGAGGGACAGGAAAAATAACAGGATTTCACATGTATACTCATGCAATATATTTTAATCATGGTTACATCGATATTAATTATTGAACATGGGTATTAATTATGTGAAATTGATGACTCCTGTGAAGGGCGTCAAACAATAATTAGCGCCCTAGTGTGGGTCGCTTATTCAAACTAGCGCCCTGGTCAAGGGCGTTTCTTTTTGAAATTATATAGAAAACATCTTGAAACCACAAAAGAACTATATGCATACACGATCGATGATATTATTAAGATATTAAGCTAGTGTGGGCTACGATCTTGAGAAAACCTACCTTTATGAAGATTTTGACCGACGAACGGATGAAGGTTCAATAATAACAATGCTCTGATCTTCCGTAAGCAGAGGAAGATGATAAGGAAAAACTCCTCCGACAATTCGGTAGTTTGAAGAAGATGTAGACGATGATGAAGACCCTTCGTTCTTCAGCACGTCAACCTACAGAACACATGAAAAATATTAGTATCCTTCATGACTAAGAATTATGGATAGAGGAAGAAAACGGTACGAAGAACCACCTGTTCTTCACGCAGCAGCAACAGCTTTAGGGTTTGATCGGACAGGGTTATTTATAGGATTTTGGGCATCCTAATAGAGTTAGAATTTGATTAAGGGTAGTATTCCCTTGATAGAGTCCTTACTATATTCTACCCTCGACGTAGTTATCCATAACTTGCTCTGGATAGACTCCTGGGTCGAACGAAACTCGAACTGAATTAACGTCTTAAGCGAGGGCGTCGAATTTAAATTGACGCCTTGTCTAGCGTCGTTACTTATGTAAAACGCGCCCAGGAAGAGGGTGTTTCATTTCCTTTCCTAAATTTTATCTTTCGTCGTTTGAAATTTGACGCCCTATTGTCTAGGCGTCCTTTTTAAATTAACGCCTTAGATAGAGGCGTTTCCTTTTGAATCAGCGCCTTTATAAAAGGCGTTATTTTTCCTTTGATTAATGATTTACTCACTTAGGCTCTTTGTCATCTATTCACTTATCTTTTATTTTTAATTTGATTTATTTAAAAATCTTATTTTTATCTGGGTTGCTACACCCTCCCCCACTTAAAAGAATTTGGTCCCCAAATTCATTAGTATGTATTAGTGGAGAGCGTAGAGCACATACCTTCTTAAAATTACTCTGGAAATCGTTTCCTCATGGATTCCTCGGTTTCCCATGTAGCTTCATGTTCGGAGTTCTTATTCCATTGTACCCTAATCATGGGAATAACCTTATTCCTTAGGGTACGTACTTCACGATCTAGTATCTTCATAGGCTTCTGCTCATATGTGAGATCCTTCTGGATCACTAAGTCTCCATGATCAATAATATGTGATGGATCGTGTACATACTTCTTCAACATAGATATGTGGAATACATTATGTACATCAGACAGTTGAGGAGGCAATGTGATGCGATAAGCAACCTCGCCAACTCGTTCCAGTATCTCGAAGGGTCCGATGAATCTTGGTGTAAGCTTGCCTTTAACACCAAATCTCTGTATGCCACGTCCAGGCGATATCTTGAGAAATACATGATCTCCAACTTGGAATTCAAGATCTCTCCTTCTCGTGTCGGCATAAACATTTTGCCTAGACTGAGCAACTCGCAGTCTTTCTCTAATCAATTGTATCTTCTCAGTGGTATCCTTTACCATGTCTGGACCTAGCAGTTGTTTCTCTCCAACTTCGTCCCAGCATAAGGGTGATCGGCAACTCCTTCCGTATAAAGCTTCGAAAGGTGCCATTTGTATAATTGCCTGGTAGCTATTATTGTATGCAAATTCCACCAACGGCAAGTGATCATGCCAGCTTTCATCGAAATCAATGATGCAAGCTCTGAGCATATCTTCAACCACCTGGTTAGTTCTCTCGGTCTGAGCATCCGTTTGAGGATGAAAAGCTGTACTAAAGTTAAGCCTTGTTCCCAACGAATGTTGTAGTCCCTTCCAAAAATGAGAAGTAAAACGGGGATCTCTGTCAGACACGATTGAAACAGGAATACCATGTAATCTTACTATTTTCTTGATGTATAATGCAGCCAAAACATCCATTGACCATTGGCTCTTTATTGGCAAGAAATGCGCCGATTTAGTCAATCGGTCAATAATAACCCATATTCCATCATGTCCTCCTTTTGATTTAGATAGACCCATGATGAAATCCATACTAATATTCTCTCACTTCCATTTGGGAATATCTAGAGGATGTAATTTTTCAGCAGGCTTTTGGTGTTCCGCCTTGACCTTTTGGCAAGTGAGACAGCGTGATACATAGTCTGCTATTT
Source organism: Amorphophallus konjac (assembly GCA_022559845.1). NCBI lineage: Eukaryota > Viridiplantae > Streptophyta > Magnoliopsida > Alismatales > Araceae > Amorphophallus > Amorphophallus konjac. The sequence continues at coordinate 209,955,044 of CM040118.1, forward strand.
CCCTTTTCATGTTGGGCCACCAGAAATTCCTCTTCACATCTTGGTACATTTTGGTTGATCCTGGATGAATCGTGTACCTTGATCTATGAGCTTCATCTAAGATCTTCTTCTTTAACTCGGGACAATCCGGTATGCAAGTTCTATTCCTGAACATTAATCTTCCTTCACAAGTTATTTGGAAATCAGATTGTCCTTCCAGTTTGCCCTTGATTTCCACTAATATTGGGTCATCATCCTGAAGTGCTTGTATTTCAGTTAATAGGTCTGGACGAATGCTTATGTGAGACAATGTGACACTTTTGCAGTCTGTGTCCATGCTTATATTGAGTTTAGTGAATTGCTCCAGCAATTTCCATTCTTGAATCATACAATTGGCTAACAGTGCTCTCGGCTTTCGACTAAGGGCATCTGCTACATGGTTACCCTTTCCGGGATGATATTGTATATTGAAGTTGAAGTCCTTGAGATATTCTAGCCAACGTCTTTGCCTCATATTTAGTTCCTTTTGAGAGAAGAGATACTTGAGACTCTTATGATCGGAGTATACAGTAAACTGCACTCCATATAGGTAATGTCTCCAGATTTTTAGTGCAAATACTACCGCGGCTAATTCTAAGTCATGGACGGGGTAGTTCTCTTCATGCTTCTTTAATTGACGAGAAGAGTAAGCTATAACCTTTCCTTGTTGCATTAGAACACATCCGAGGCCAATGCCAGAAGCATCAGTGTATACCTCAAATTTCTCTCCTTCCATTAGTAAGGCTAAGACAGGAGCTGTAGTAAGATGATCTTTGAGAGTTTGGAAGCTTCTTTCACATTCCTCACTCCATTCGTAACGGATCTCCTTGCGAGTTAACCTTATAAGTGGTACGGCGATCTTAGAGAAATCTTTGATGAATCGCCTGTAATAGCCGGCAAGACCTAAGAAACTTCGGATCTCGCTAGCATTGGTTGGTCTTTCCCAATTTCTTACAGCTTCAACTTTTGATGGATCTACTGATAAGCCATCCTCTGGTATAACATGTCCGAGAAAAGTCACTTCCTCAAGCCAGAATTCACACTTGCTGAGTTTTGCATATAATTGGTTTGCCCTTAATAATTGTAATGCAATCCTTAAATGCTCCTCATGCTCTTCCTTGGTCTTGGAATAAATCAATATATCATCGATAAAGACCACCACGAATTGATCCAAATAAGGCCTGAATATACTATTCATTAACTGCATAAAGGCAGCAGGGGCATTCGTTAGTCCGAAAGGCATAACAACAAACTCATAATGGCCATACCTGCTTCTGAATGCAGTCTTATGAATGTCCTCATCCTTGATTCTTAACTGATGATATCCTGACCTAAGATCAATTTTGGAAAAGTACTTGGATCCTGAAATTTGATCAAACAACTCATCGATTCTCGGTAGTGGATACTTGTTCTTGATAGTGAGATGATTCAACTGTCGATAGTCGATGCATAACCTCATGGATCCATCTTTCTTCTTTACAAATAGCACAGGCGCTCCCCACGGGGAAGTACTCAGTCTAATGAATCCTTTCTTAAGAAGTTCCATTAATTGCTCCTTTAACTCCTTGAGTTCAGCAGGGGACATTCTATAAGGTGCCTTAGAAACGGGACCCGCACCAGGAACTAAATCGATGGTGAAGGCCACTTCTCTTTGTGGGGGTAATCCAGGCAAATCCTCCAGAAACACATCCGGAAATTCTTGCACAACTAGGATATCTTCTATCTTAGTTTCCTGAGCCTCCTTAATCGTGACAAATGCAAGGAAAGATACACGTCCTTTCCTTATTAGCTTGCTAGCTTGGAGAGCCGAAATAAGAGGTGACTCGCTTCGACTCTTAGGGCTAGAATAGACTAGTTCTGGAAAGTATTTGAAAGTAACCTTGCTATTACGGCAATCGACTGTTGCCTGATATTTGGATAACCAATCCGCTCCCAGTATGACATCATACTCCTTTAGATCTAAACATATGAGATCGATAGGGAGATTTCTTCCTTTTACCAAGACTTCACAGTTTTGATAATGGTGAGTAATATCGGTTTCGTTTCCGAGAGGAGTAGATAAAATTATTTTCATCCATTCTGGTTCCATAGGTAGTGGGTTAGCAAACTTCTTGGAAATAAAAGAATGTGATGCACCCGTATCAAATAAGATATGTGCATACTTGGAACAAACTCTCAGTGTACCTTCTACTAGTCCGCCTTCTTCTTCTTGTTCGGTCTCCTTAATTGCATGAAGATGAGCATTCTTGGTTACTGGGCGCTTTCCGTCACCGGTTTGATCATTAAGTAATGGGCAATCGGGAATCCGATGCTCACGGCTCCCACAACGGAGACATGCTCCTAGTTTCCTCCAGCACTCTTCGGCCTTATGACCAGCCTTGTCACAATGCTTGCATATTATATTCGAAGGTATAGTAGTGATAGAGAAGGGCTTGGTCTTCTTAAATTTTTGGTCTTGAGAAGAAGTACCTCCAGTGCTAGGCCTCTTCTTGAAGTTGGGTTTTAAGGAACCCGAACTTGTGACTTGTTCTTTCTTATCCTTCCCACGGATTCTATCTGATAGCTCCGTGGCATCTTCTAACAATTGAGCTCGGCGTACTATCTCTGAATAGACCTGAATATCCATTGGTGCCAGTTGGGTAATATATTGGGGCCTGAGCCCATTAAGGAACCTCCTAGCTTTCATCTTCTCGGTGCTAACTAAGTGCTTAGCATACCGAGACAATCTAGAGAATTATGCCTCGTACTCCGCCACCGATAACGACCGTTTCTTGAGTGCGGCAAATTCGGTAGCTTTCTTTTCTTGGACTCGGTCTGAAAAATATTTATTGTTGAAATGTTCAACAAATTCTTCCCAAGTAATTTGGTCTTGATTTATAGTAGCTTCGACTGACTCCCACCAGCATCGGGCATCCCTTTCTAGTTGAAAAGTAGCTAATAGGACTTTATCTTGATCCGTGCACTGCATAACACGGAATATACGCTCTGTTTTCCTGATCCAGTGCTCTGCGTCATCCGGATCAGTAGAACCCATGAATTTGGGAGGGTTCATGTTCTTGAAGACTTGGTGGAGACTTCCGGCTCGTTGTGCGCCTCCCTGTGCTACTTGTTGCAGCACTTGAGTCATGCCTTGAAGTGTACGCTGCATGTTGCGCCACTGAGCACGTTCGGCAGCCATCGTCCTATAATTACAATAACTATATTAGTATATACTCGCGTTAAGGACTTTTAAGTTAACTCAACCCTTGGTTCTACCCAATCTCACTGGTTAAAGGTTTGAACCTATCCTTGGACTTGGGTTTTCCTAGGAATTGAATACCCTAGGCTCTGATACCACAAAAACTATCACGCCCCGAGAGCGGAAGATACCCGGAGACGTGTGACGAGTTTATATCAATCATGTCAATCAGAGTATTAGTGTATTCGACACCAAAATCAGAGATGCGCAAAAGTAAAGATAACCCAATCCTTTATTCCTTCATAAGAATATGTCTATTACAAACCTTGAAGTACTAACTAAAATAAAGGAAAAATATAAGGTTGACTCAAGAAAATATGGAAAAAACTAGATAACACGGAAGAAGCTCTATCTCTTTCACTCTTGACCATCCCCTTCAGATTTAGTTCCCTCATCGTCGGACTTACCTGAAAAGTATGGAAACACTGAGTGAGCGAACGCTCAGTAGGAAATTATATCTCAAGAACTAGCAAGGGGTTTAAGTAATTACACTTTCCATGAATGCACTATAGCTATACATGCTCGCAAAACGACAAGATAGAGAGAGAGTATGACAATAAGATAGCAAGAAGAACTAGTCATGAACTTTCAAGAACTTATATCAAAAGATATGAAGATATTCAAGCAAGTAAACTCATCATGTTATGTTAGAATTTGGCTATTATGTTTCAAGTCAAGCAAGTATGAAATTACCCTTTTTCGGGTCACGCAAGTCATGTAATATCAAGTCAAGTACAAGTACAAGATTTGTGGAATGTTCAATCAAGCTAGTCATGCACTTCGGTATAATGCCAATACCGTGATCAATCAACTCCATGGGCACAAGTACTTTCGGGTGCTCCTCCCAGGACCAAATCGGGCCCTATATGCGCAGGCATTAATCATGTATTTTAACATCCACTTTTGTGTATAACCAATATGGAATTTCAAGAATAAAGCTTATAGACATGTAGGATAAACTTGGATAGAATAGAGTCCAAAAATATGACACTTGACATAGAATGACGATAATAACGGTACAATCACGATTATCGATAAAACTAGGTGGAATTGGTTCCCCTAGCTTGGGTACCATGACAAACAAGTATGGACACTCTTTATATAGAATTGAGGTCCACATGAACAGCACATCAATGGCAAGCCATCCTCATTCTTAATATAGAATTGAGGTCCACAAGATCATCATGTTGAATATAGAATTGGGGTTTATAAGAACATCATAACAATGTTGATATAGAGTTGGGGTTTACAAGAACATCATGACAATGTTGATATAGAATTGGGGTTTACAAGAACAGCATCAAATGGCATGATAACCTCATCCCATTAAGAGAATTCTCATGATACACACTTTGCATAACATGAGGGCCGGTATACCATGTTTCTTTAAAGTGACATGGCAAAATAGTGTAATGGGTTTTTTTTTGGTACAACCAGCTCAGTCGGCCTTGAGGGAATCCAAGGCTGCGAGGAGACTTACGGAGGTCTCTATGACTAACTCGCTAGTCCAAAGGAACGGAATATCCAATGGAGAGCTTGTATGTCAATGAGAATTGAGAGGGTAATGCGATAAATCATCGTAGAAACGTGGGACTATACTCACGGACTGGAATATAGTGCCGATATATATATATATATATATATATATAATGAAACTCTCGGTTAACAGTAATCAGTGAAACAGTAATGCAGGAAAATAGTGACTTTGGTAAAGCCGTTTTTCATGAAATTAACGCCTTAATCAGGGGTGTTTATATTACATTTGACGACGTACATAGAAGTCGTCCTTTCAATATTTCTAATTTACATAATATTAATAATCTAGAATTTTTAACAGAAACGTGCCCTGGACAGGGGCGTGACTCTTCAATATGCGCCCTGGTCTGGGGCGTCAGTTAAACATGAGACGACCTGGACAAGGTCGTGAATTCAAGAATTTATCAATTTTCAAATGATTAAATTTCAGGAGAGAGGGACATGAAAAATAACAGGATTCTACATGTATACTCATGCAATATATTTTAATCATGGTTACATCGATATTAATTATTGAACATGGGTATTAATTATGTGAAATTGACGACTCCTGTGAAGGGCATCAAACAATAATTAGCGCCCTAGTGTGGGTCGCTTATTCAAACTAGCGCCCTGGTCAAGGGCGTTTCTTTTTGAAATTATATAGAAAACATCTTGAAACCACAAAAGAACTATATGCATGCACGACCGATGATATTATAAAAATATTAAGCTAGTGTGGGCTACGATCTTGAGAAAACCTACCTTTATGAAGATTTTGACTGACGAACGGATGAAGGTTTAATAATAACGATGCTCTGACCTTCCGTAAGCAGAGGAAGATGATAAGGAAAAACTCCTCCGACAATTCGGTAGTTAAAAGAAGATGTAGACGATGATGAAGACCCTTCGTTCTTCAGCACGTCAACCTACAGAACACATGAAGAATATTAGTATCCTTCATGACTAAGAATTATGGACAGAGGAAGAAAACGGTACGAAGAACCACCTGTTCTTCACGCAGCAGCAACAGCTTTAGGGTTTGATCGGACAGGGTTATTTATAGGATTTTGGGCATCCTAATAGAGTTAGAATTTGATTAAGGGTAGTATTCCCTTGATAGAGTCCTTACTATATTCTACCCTCGACGTAGTTATCCATAACTTGCTCTGGATAGACTTCTGGGTCGAACGAAACTCGAACTGAATTAACGTCTTAAGCGAGGGCGTCGAATTTAAATTGACGCCTTGTCTAGCGTCGTTACTTATGTAGAACGCGCCCAGGAAGAGGGCGTTTCATTTCCTTTCCTAAATTTTATCTTTCGTCGTTTGAAATTTGACGCCCTATTGTCTAGGCGTCCTTTTTAAATTAACGCCTTAGACAGAGGCGTTTCCTTTTGAATCAGCGCCTTTATAAAAGGCGTTATTTTTCCTTTGATTAATGATTTACTCACTTAGGCTCTTTGTCATCTATTCACTTATCTTTTATTTTTAATTTGATTTATTTAAAAATCTTATTTTTATCTGGGTTGCTACAGGAAGGGTGCTTGGGAAAGTGGGAGGGGTAGTTGAGGGTTGGGTGGTGAGGAGAGGATTGGTGGAGGGGGTCTTGGGAAGGGGTGGAGTATTGATGAGGGTTGTGGGGAATGGGAAGAGGCTTTATTGGGGTAGGTGGGGAGTGGAGGTGGTTGGGAAGGGAGGAGAGAGAAAAATTTTGAAATTGGGGGTGGGGAGGAGAGAGAATGGGGTTCGCCCCCTTTAGAGAGAGAGAGAAAAGGAGAGAGGGGGAATCTACCCCTTAGAGAGAGAGAGAGAGATTCTCACAATTGTAGTGGAATTTCAAATTTTCTTTCAATCATTCATTACCTCAAAAATGGAGAGAGTGGGGTCCTATTTATAGAGATCCCACAATTTATAATAAGACCCTGACTTTTGACACATTGACTAATAACCAACAAGATAGGGGTGCCCATGGGCCAAGCCCAATGAATTGGGCCCAATAGCTAACTAATAAACCTAATGACACACAAACCTAGGGAAATAAGCACAAGACCTAGAGACATGACTCAAATAAAAGGGAAATTACAATGATATGACTCAAATAAAATAAAGAAACATACATAGGACTCAAAATAAATGACTAGACCATGATGTACGCCTCCGGGGTGACGAGAATGGTCGAGAGTGTTAGGACGGATGGTGATGACCCCATCACACAAGTCTATACATTGTCCTGTAGCACACACACGAAGTCTGTACAGCCTTTGTGTTGCACGAACACAAGTCTATACATTGCTGTCTTATGCATTCTAAGTCCATACACTATGCAGTTGGGCATCGTTCATAACATCAAGTTTGTACATCACTGTAGGCTATCAAGTATGTACAGCTTGTGTGTTGCACGAACACAAGTCTATACATCTCATTAAGTCAGTACATCCATTAGCTGATAGCTGAGCAAGTCTATACATTCTTTAGCTCAGTTCGCAGCTGAGTCTGAAGTCTGTACAGCTTGTTCTTCATACAAGTCTGTGCATGCATAAATCAAAGTCTATACATCCTCATTGTGCATACTTTGTTTAAGTGCATTCTGCATTACAAACCAGCAAGTTTGTACATTGCTGTCGCATGCATGCATCTAAAGTCTGTATAGTGGTTGACTGCATGTCTGAGCATCCATTATTCAATGTGTAGACTTCCCTATCTGCATTTGTTCAATCTCACAAATGAAGTCTATACACTCGTTATCATTCATCTCAAGTCTATACATTGCCTGCTAGCATACATACTATGTGCACTGTTCAAAACATAAACTTACTCAGTGTATCCTCTTATGACTGCTTGACAGGTATTTGCTTCGAGAAGAAAAATGTCTGGGCACGTGATCCGAGGTTGGCACCTAGCACGTGACCCAAGGTTATCTCTGGACAAAGAGGGCACAAGCCCTGCACACGCCCTAGCTGCTGCTGCTATAAATATGGAGCTTCTTCCTCAGAAGAAGACTGATCGTGATAAAAGGAGCAGAGAGTGATCGAAGAAGCAGACAGAAGCAGAAAGAGCTAGCAGAAGAAGAAAAAGAGAGAACAGAAGAGAAAGAGGAGAAAGAGAGAAGAAGAAGAAGAAAGAGAGAGAGATCCTTTGAGAGTGAGATCGAGAGTGAAGAAGAAGAAGAATAGTGTGAGTCTGATACTGAGAAGAGAGAGAGAGAGAGAGTTCGTGGAGAAGAAGAAAGAAGACTTTATTGAAGATCTGTCTACTGGACCGTGGATCAAATCCAGGCCAGTCAGCTCCTACCAGAGCCACATTGTGATTTCATTTCCAACTTTCTGATTGCTGTATTTTCATTTGTTGTTTTTCTTTTACTCTTCCTTGGCTTTGTTCTTCCGATTCTCTGGTTGGAGATCGGGGTTCCTCCTGTTGATTCAGGAGAAGGGAGACTTGCGGTTTCCCTCTGGGTTTCAGAGGAAGAGAGACTTGGGTCTCTGGGTTCCCCTCCGGTTTGGAGGAAGGGAGGATTGGTCCTCCGGTTGCAAGTGGCTGGGTGTCACTTGTGGGTTCCCTCTGGTCTGGAGGAAGAGAGACTTCGGTCTCTGGTTGCTAGTGACTAGGGTCGCTAGTGGTTTCCCTCCTGGGTGGAGGAAGAGAGGAGTGTGTTCCTCTGGTCAAGCTGTTTGGCAGCATTTGTTTGGAGACTGAGTCTGCGGTTCTAGCTTGTGCTAGTGGAAGCCTCACTCCGGTTTGGAGTGAGGGGTGGACGTAGGTCTGTGGACCGAACCACCTAAAAAATCTTCTGTGCAGTGGGTTGATTGCTTTCCTTTGCTTCTGCTAGATGAATGCATAGGTGCGCTCCAAGTCCTTGCTTACAGATTCAATAGAAGATTTGATTAGCTTCTCAGTTTGCTTAAATTTGTGAAGTGAGCAAAATTTTAAGAGAGTGAAATTTTAATTTGGGCAATTTAGAAGAGGGATACATTCACCCCCCCTCTGTATCCGGGCCTTGCACCCTATCACAAAGAACGAAGCTCCTAAGGATCAATAACTCTTATGAGATGAGAAGTGGAACCTTGTTCCGAATAATGGCTGATGCCCGAAGAAAAGTCCTGCTCCGGTGCTTGTCTCTAGCAGAGGTCGGGCAGGTAATGTAAGAAGTCCGTGCCAGGTCAGCTGGGGCACACCAGGCCGGGCCGAAGATGAAGATTGAAATAAAAAAATTGGGCTATTATTGGCCCTCCATGTTTGATGATTGCTGCAAGTTTGCTAAAGCTTGCCAAAAATGTCAAGAGTACGCCAACGTGTCCAGGAGACCGCCGGTGCCGCTACACCCCACCCTACCAAGTTGGTCGTTCGCCCAATGGGGCACGGACGTGGTAGGGCCACTGCCAGCATCCTCGTCAGGGAGCAGATATATCTTAGCAGCCACAGATTACTTCTCCAGATGGGCAGAAACCGTTGCGCTAAGAGATGTAACGGGAGAACTGGTCGCAAGGTTCTTCCGGCAAAATATAATATTTCGGTTCGGGGTTCTGAGCTGAATTATCTCTGATAATGCCAGCCATTTCAGGAACCAGAAGGTTTATCGACTGGCTGATAAATACCGGATTGACTGGAGGACTTCGTCCCCCTACAACCCTCAAGCCAATGGACTTGCAGAAGCCTTCAATAAAATAATATGCACATTGCTAGCGAAGACTGTCAAGTCCAATAAAAAGGACTGGGAAGAAAAGATGTACGAAGCGCTTTGGGCCTATCGTACGGTCTATAAAACACCAACCGGCTATTCGCCACTCTCCCTCGTATATGGGTCGGAGGCTGTGGTGCCAATTGAATTGGAGGTCCCCTCCCTGTGAGTTGCCATCCAGCATAGTTTGGTTGGCGGTGAACAGACCAATATAGAAAGAAGACTGGAGGAGCTTGCCGAGCTCGAAGGAAAGCGTCTTCACGCACAACAAAATATTCAGCTCTACCAAGCTTGCATGGCCCGTGCTTTTGACAAGCTGGTCAAGGGTCGAGAGTTCAAGAAGGGTGACCTAGTGATGGTCAAAAGAAGAGAAGTGATGGCCTCCAACCCCAAAGGGAAATTGGTTGAAAACTTGGTTGGACCATACGTCGTTTGCCGAGTATATGAAGGGGGTGCGTACGTCCTTGTAGATCACAAAGGAGTCATCAAGTTCTCTCCCCTTAATGGAAAACACTTGAAGCTGTATCACGCAGCTCAACCGACATTCTCAGAATGACCAAGACCTACCTTGGTGTAGTGGCATTCCACCCTAGCCAAGTTCTCTTCCTACCTTGGTCCAGTGGCATTCCGCCTAGGCCGAGCTCTTCCTACCTTGGTCTAGTGGCATTCCACCCTGGCCGAGCTCTTCTTACCTTAGTCTAGTGGCACTCCACCCTAGCTAAGTTCCACCCACCTTAGTCTAGTGGCACCCCGCCCTAGCTAAGCCCTTCCTGCCTTAGTCTAGTGGCGCTCCGCCCTAGCGAGGTTCTACCTACCTTGGCCTAGTGGCATTCCGCCCGGGCCGAGCTCTATCTGCCTTAGTCTAGTGGCGCTCTGCCCTAGGTAAGTTCTACCTACTTTAAGTCTAGTGGCACTCCACCCTAGCTAAGTTCTACCTACCTTAGTCTAGTGACACTCCGCCCTGGCTGAGCTCTACCTACCTCAGTCTAGTGGCACTCCGCCCAGACTGAGCTCTACCTACCTTGGCCTAGTGGTACTCCGCCCTGGCCGAGCTCTAAAAATATATATATAATATAAAACAGCATTGTCATTACGGGCCTTACGCCTGAATCGGCACAGATCCATCCTTTGCATTACCATTACCTTCTTGCTAACGAATAAACCCTCTTTCTCAGTGCAAGACTTCGTGTCCTAGCTGACTCTTTTACAGCATTGCCATTACGGGCCTTACGCCTGAATCGGCAGCGATCCATCCTTTGCGTTAGCATTACCTTCTTGCTAACGAATAAACCCTCTTTCTCGGCGCAAGACTTCGTGTCCTAGCCAACTCTTTTACAGCATTGCCATTACGAGCCTTACGCCTGAATCGGCACAGATCCATCCTTTGCGTTAGCATTACCTTCTTGCTAACGAATAAACCCTCTTTCTCGGTGCAAGACTTCGTGTCCTAGCCGACTCTTTTACAGCATTGCCATTGCGGGCCTTACGCCCGAATCGGCTCAAATCTGTCCTTTGCGTTAGCATTGCCTCCTTGCTAACGAATAAACCCTCTCTCTCGGCACAAGACTTCGTGTCCTAGCCGACCCTCCTACAACATTGCCATTGCGAGCCTTACGCCCAAACCAGCTCAAATCTTTCCTTTGCATTATCATTGCCTCCTTGCTAACGAATAAACCCCCCTTTCTCGGCACAAGGCCTCGTGTCCTAGCCGACCCTTTCAACACCCTCCTGTTGTATATATACAAAAGAAAAAAAGGAAAGAAAAATGGGGCTTAAAATAGAGGTGCCCCGCCGGCCTTGTTCCTATATCAGGACAAGGGCAAAAATGGCTATAACCCGGCTGTGGCGAAAACTCGAAAGGGCGCCGCAGGCAAAATCGGGTACCTCGCCACGTGAAAACCCGAAAGAGCGCATGGGCAAAAGCAAGAGGGGGCTGGCCTTGCGAAAACCTGAAAGGGCGCTTAAGTCAGTAATGTGGTAACTTGAAATTCCTTTCCACCCCCATCCCAATAAAGCTCCGAGAAGGGTGATCACCCTAGACCCTATTGCAGGTCTTTTCATCAATACCCTTCTGACCCTTGTCATCATCGGCAAGATCGGTCGACCCCCTTGTGACCACTGTCATCATCTGCAAGATCGGTCAGCCTCCTTGCGACCCTTGTCACCATCGGCAGGATCGGTCAGCCTCCTTTTGACCCTTGTCACCATCGGCAAGATCGGTCAGCATCCTTGTGACCCTTGTCATCATCGGCAAGATTGGTCGACCTACCTTGCGACCCCTGTCATCATCGGCAGGACCGGTCCATATCCTCCTGACCCTTGTCACCATCGGCAAGATCGGTCAGCATCCTTGTGACCCTTGTCATCATCGGCAAGATCGGTCGACCTACCTTGCGACCCCTGTCATCATCGGCAGGACCAGTCCATATCCTCCTGACCCTTGTCACCATCGGCAAGATCGGTCAACCTCCTTGCGACCCTTGTCATCATCGGCAAGATCGGTCGACCTACTTCTGACCCTTGTCATCATCGGCGGGATCGGTCAGCCTCCTTCTGACCCTTGTCATCATCGGCAAGATCGGTCATACGTCATCTTGAGAGCTTCGACAAGGCTTCCCGTCGAGGTTTCAAAGAACGGCGGCAAGATGAATGTTCACGGCGACTCCCGAAACCATCCCCGGACTCACCGGCTAACCCGCGACGAGCGGTGTGGGGATGGGTCTATCTGTATTTATTTTTAATTGATTTTTATTTATTTTTATTTGACTTATTTATTTGTTTTATTTATTAGGCGTGCCAGTCACTTGTGTGACAATTTTATTGTGCGCTCGATCTGACTTGGTCAGTCGATTGTGAGGTCCGAGTCAGGACCAGAAGTCCGTCATACCATAAAGGCTATGACGTTAATTACGTCCTTCCAAGGAAGGACAACCCTTGATTAAACGCCAAAATAGGAGGCCTCATAAGGCAAACGGATATTCATATACATAACTTTGAACTTCGTACCAGGCCCGGAAGGCGAGTAAGAGAATAACATTAACCACAGAAACAAACTATCTCGCTGAATCGGCGGTTCAAAAATAATCAGACTCAGGGGAAAGGTGAAACAGAGGATATCAATCGCGGACAGGATGAGCCGCGATCATGACGGAGGTTTAAAGCATCGGTTAACATTTCGGCGGCACTTCCCCATGGTCTGGATCATGCCCAGAGGGGAAATAGGCTATCACCCACGGAGTGCCGGGGTGAAAGCCGGAAGAAAGAGAGAGGTCGGGCCTCTCCACGTTACACATGTATGCCCTAAGGTGATGTTTGATTCTTCCCTCACAGGAGATGGTGGCACTCATGCATTGGCATGGCTCACCGGAGCTAAGGGGGAGGCGCGTCGTTGTGACTTCGGCACGAATCGATGGAACATAAGGGAGTCTACCTCCCTTTAACTTTATCCTCGGGACACATCTGGTGATCCACGAATATCTCTGTGTAGGTTAGCTCTGGGCATTTGGGCTCACAGGATGGCAACTTAGGCTCTCGGCATGACCACAGATGGGAGGCTAAGGCTCCCGGCGTGAGTGGCAAGAAGGTGGAGGTTCCCGGTGTGACCGAGGAGAAAAGTCCAGGAAGCTCCCGGCGCCGACTTCCCGACGCGCTAAAGATTCTCAAAGGGGGTTCTCGGCATAGGCTAAAAGGAGGAAGAGGAACTCTCGGCGTGAGGGTTCCCGGCGCGCTCAAGGCCACGCCGGGAGCTGGTGGCGTCGAGAGGCAGGTGCCGAGAAGGTGGGTGTTTGGGCGCCGTGAGGAGTCCAGGATTTTCCGGTACCCTATTTTTTTAGGATTTTGAGGGTTTTCTGGGAATTATATGAAGTAGATTGGCTCTGGGGACTGGAGATGGGGTTTAACTGGCTTTAGTTATATATGCTTCAAAGGAGGCCGAGAGCTGAGAGGGATTGGAGGGGAAGAGCCCCACACAGAGGTCCTTTTCACCATTACCATGCGGAGTCCAGAGGGCAGCTTCAGTATTATCTTTCATCGGCCTGGGAGGATTTCAGCAGCACCTCCCCCGTACCTAGCGTATGCCAGGGAGTGATAGACGATCACCCACGGAGTGCCGGGATGAAAGCCAAAATAAGGGGGGTATGGGACCCCTAGCCCGTGTATGTGATCACACCACCAACTTAATATCCCTTTGAGGCCATTGAAACTTATGCAGTGGCAGAGTTTCTCTGGCTCGTAAGGTTATGTAGGGGAGTTATCCCCAATGATGTTTATCCCTTAGGTACATATGATGATCTGGGGTATCCTTCGACAGGATGCAAAGCTTGGTTGATCGGACTTCAAAGAGCATCTATGTGGTTCCTTGGCCTGTAGCAGGAAGGCTTCCATCCGGGGTTCAGAGAATAGAGGATTCACAGCGTAAAGTAAGGATGGCATGAAGCGTAGCTCCCGGCGTAGGTTTCATTGGCCAAAAAGGGGGGAGCTCTCGGCGCAGGGGTTCTCGGCGCGGTAATGACCGCACCGGGAACCCGGGGCCGGGAGGCCCCCAGGCCGGGAAGGCTATATCGCAAGAAGCTTTGTCTGGCTTGCTGAAGGGGCTAAAGCAAGGGGGATCTCTCGGCGGAGTAGTTCTCGGCGGGGAAATGACCACGCCGGGAAGGGGCTAAAGGGTTTATGGCTTAGTTGTGATACCCTACTCAGGAGATTTCTGGGATTTCTGGCTCGGATTGAGGCAAGATCTGGGCTACAGGAGGGGATTACATGGGGGTTAGCATCAGTCGAAGGGCAGACCATCCATTATTGAATCCTCATGGGACGTATGGCATTTCCTCTACTCACCTGCTGCTCAGACGGTCAAGAGATTGATGTCTCTGACCCTGAACGAGATGGGAGCTCGACAGACATCTATAATATCCGGGAAAATCATGATCTGAGGGGAAGGAAGAGGGGGGACAGAGCCCAATAACCCATTGAATGAGGGTTGAGGTTCCGTCTTCATCCTTCACCAGAGAATAGGCTAGGGAGGGGGCGGTCGAAACATGAATCGGAAAGCTGTAACATCTGGGCAAACCGATATTCAGAAGAACAACCGATGCAAGAAGGGGAGAAAGACAGCAGACATTCCAATCGATCAAATGCTCAAACGAGCCATGTTGATCCTTCATTTCATTGCATCATCCCAAACCTATACAGATCGTAGAAGGTAAATGAAAGACAGAGAAATGGAAATCAAGACCGGAATCCTCCGGCTCCATTGATACATCGAGAAAGCCTCGCCAGATTACATCAGAAGAAAAGAAAACAAAGAAAGGAAAGCGTGGGGGAGGGCGGAGCATTGACTCCTCTCCCTCCCCGGCTACCCACCTGAATCTCCCTTTCTTCTTCCTCTCTCAGCTTCTTCTTTTTTTCCCTCTCGATCTCTTTTCTGGCTTTTTTCTATCTGGTTTTCGTTTCTACTGTTCTTCCTCCCTTTTCCGTCTCTGTCTCCGTCTTCAAAGGGAAGGGGCTTTATAGCCGTCCCTGTTTTGCCTTCTCGACAGGCACCTCACGGCGCGCCTCAACTGAGGGCTTCCCGGCGCGCAGGCTCCAGCCTCTTGGTGCAGCCATTGGGCTTTGACAAGGTGGCTCCCGGCGCCACTATTACAGGCCCATTTAGGTCTCTTTGACCAGGCCTTTCATAGGCCCCTCACGTACATCAGTACCCAAGAGGGTCCCCCGTTGGTAATATATTTTGTATTGAGATCATTAGTAGGGTTTTCATCAGTCCGCAGACAGGGGTTTCATCAGTATTGCCATCTGAATGATGACAAAATCGGGCATCATTTTATCGATATCGGCACCTGAATGGTGACGAGATTGGACATCAGCTTTAGTCTGGGAAGACTTCAGCCGGGTGTATAATCTGTGGAGATGATTCTTCTTGTGTTCTGACTTTGCAAAAGCCTTTGCAATCTTCATCTGCTGGTATCGGCTTCATCTTTATCTTACATCACATCTGTTAATAAGCCGACATCTGACTTACCATGACATGTCATCTGTGGATTCTTGGATGAGGCAGCAACACAGTTCCTATTAAAGTGTGCTAGGAAGTCTCATTAGTCAAGCGACTACTGCTTTGTTAGTGATGCCATCTGAGTGACATCGGCACCGGACATCAGCTCGGCCGACAAAGGCTTCAGCCAGGTAAATGGTTGACGAGCTTCATCATTGGTCTTTTACTGTGGGTATGATCTGCTTCCACCCTTGTTCATTTTCAAGGTGTCAACAAATGCCCCCCACCTGTGGGCGGCGTAAGCGCAAAATAAGCGGCACGGGGCCTGCAGGTGACTTTCATTATTCGAGGGTATCTTCCTCAATTTCTTTTCAATCCGGTCCTTAGACCTGATCATCTCGTTGCAACAATATTCTGCACACGTATCTTTCTTTTTCTATCTTCATATTGTTTGACTTTATTTCCAGCTTTTTGGAGCTTCTCGGCACGAGGCCATAGGCTTCTCGGCGCGTGAAGACCTCTCGGCGTGGAGACGGGGTCTCGGCGTGCCTAGCTTCCCGGCACGGAGGGCTTCTCGGCGCGCATTTTGGCCGAAGGGGGGCTCTCGGCCTGGGGTTTCTCGGCGCGCGTTTTACCGCGCCGAGAACCCTTCGCTTCGGGCTTCTATTTGAGGTGCCGAAAGCCTCTTGGCTTCTCATTATTCACAGCTCCTTCTCTCTCTTCACTTTCTTTTCTCTCTCGGCGGTGGCGGCGAGCTCCTCCCCTCCGACCATCCGGCTTCTTCCCGTCTCATTAGATTTCACCCTGGGTAGGACGCTCTTCGGGGATTTAGTCCCCTTTTGCTTCGGGATCACCCCCTCTTGGTTGGTGACTCCCTATTCTCCTTAGGCAGACCCCGAATAAGGGGAGATGCTGCCGAAATTTTCATAGGGTCTCATGTTACAATCTTTAAAAGACTGCCCTTTGTTCTAGGACTTTTAATTCACTTTTCTTCTTTGATTACAGGCAATGCAATGGCTTCAGGCTCTGCTGCGGCATCCCCTGGAGGTGTCGAGGCCAGTTCGTCGGCCCAGCCAGATATATCACGGGCCACAGTAAACTGGATGAATGTGCACAGCCTCGACTTCGGATACGACAAGATCGCTTCCGTTGATGAATCATCCGATTCTGATACCGATACGGTGTCAACATCCCGGGTATACTCCACTGCCACGGAAACATGCTTCAGACGGGGCACTGATTATCGCTCGGAGTTCCCGAAGGACAAACACTTGCTGCCGTTTATCCGGACCTTCACCGTGGGTGGAATGCGGAACTACCGAATAGCTCGTACAGTTGAAGCCGCAATTCTGGTTGAGAGAGACAGCCTGAAAGATTCAGTATATCGCGGAAAGGCTATATATCTTCCCGGGGAGAAGCATGACTGGGATGCAATCCTTGGCATATCGGAGCTGGAGCCGGAAAAGAAAATGCTGACCCGGGCCCCGGAGTTCACACCTGCTCGGTGGGATAATGCCAGTGGCCGAGTCAATAGGGAGAAGCCCGGCTATGGTCTCTTCCTGGGGCCAGTGAAGTGGGGGTAACGCGAAGAGCCTTTTGTGCTGAATTGTTCGGCCATTCAGTTCAAGTATCATTTGGCCGCTGGTTGGTTTGGGGATACCAAGATCACTGACGCCCACCTATTTTGAGTAGGAGCCGTGGAATTTACTGAGTTTGTTTTGAAGGAATATGCCCCTCTGCTGATCAGAGCCGGGGTATATCATAGTGTCTTTGCTTCCAGATTTCGATATCCCATATCCCGAGGGTTATGCTGTGGGATGTTCGAGGTCTTCTGCCCCTTATTCAACATATTTTATACAGCAGAGGGTGAGACATCTCTTGACCTCTGGAGTCTGTCACAGCTTTCCGGACTGCCTATTGACGGCGAGCCATATGAAGAAGTCTGCTTGGCAGATTCTGAGAAGGATAGCTCCGATGGTGAAGGCAGATATTCCATTGGCTTCTCATACTGGTACCTTATGAAGGCATATCGCTCCATCTGTCTGGCGTACAGTAGAGGGTCCTCCAAAGGTTATCATCCCCGGGAGAAAGGCAGTAAGCTGAGGGTCCGGATAGGGCAGTGGATTCAATATTTCTTTGACGGGCCCTTGAAATATGCCGACTTCCCTTCCGTGGGTCCGACTGCTAGCAAGCAGGTAAGGGCTCCTCGTTATAAGTCGGCGCTGCCATCTTCATTGCGCCGTGCAGGCAGCGGTGGTCCCAACCCAGCAGGCGTAGACCCCATCACAGATTGTGCGGCTTACTTCACATTCTGGCTGTGCACTTTCGCTCTCCCTCAAGGGGACGAGACAATCATCCGGCCAGAAGCTATATATTCGGCCTGTCAGATGGCCTGGGGAATGAGGCTATCGCTCTGCCCAGTGGCCCTGTGTTTAATATACAAGTCTTTGGGGGATCTGTACAAGCATCGGACTCCCCGTTCTTTGAGGACCGTGGGTCCTTTTCATTTTTTCAACGCCTGGGTCTGCAGTTTATTTCCTGAGTTGGCTCCCAGAACTTTGCAGGCAGATACAGTACTGCCCAGAATGATTGAGTTTGCCAGTGCTGAACCTGGTCCTTTCTATGATCAGCTGTTCAAAATAAGGGGTCGACTGATAAAGGTGCCGGTGGATGCCCCTGGCAGTATTCATTTCTGGAGCTTGGCGGCAGGTTCAGCTCCTTTGATTCATTCTCAGAGAGAGTGCAAGCTGGAAGAGGTAGAGACCTATATTCATCCTGTCTCAGGGGTTAACACTGCTCGGCCAATCCTAGAGCCGGAGCTAGTCAGATGGGCCATGGCCATCTGGCCTAGTGTCTTAGTTTTCAGAAAGGGTGGCCTGCTCCTTCTGGAACCATACTATCCATTCCGCTTTGGGCGGAACTTTGGTTACGACCAGCATATCCCCACAACAGTTGCTCAATTTCCCCTGGATAGTCGGGCTAAGCATGGGTCCACCATTGTCGGCGATGGCCGGTTGTGGTGGGATTTTTACCATCGCCAGGACGGTGCAGTTTTCAGAGTTCCCACAGTTTCTAACCGTGTTCCCCGGGTAACATCAGAATATATCAAATGGTGGAACATTCGAACCAGCTTTTACAGGGATAGTAGAGGTGCATTCTGGGACGTGGCCGAGCGTTCCTTTCTGAAACAACAGCCCGGGCCAGTGTTTGACATCCCCGAGGCCCACCTGAAAAAGCTTTATTCACAACACCAGAGGGAGGCGGAGAACTATCTAGCCCAGCGTCGGGCTTTGAAGGAAAAGAATTCCGACCCGCCTGCTCCTGTTTTCGCTACTATCAACGAGGACACTTTCATGCAAAGCTTGAAACATCTGAGCCATGTGGGGGGCGCTCGTTTGGAGGCGCAACAATACCCATTTCCTGTCGAAGAGCCGCTCCCGGCAGTAGTCCCTTGGAGGGGTCCGACAGATAGATTTCATCCCTATAGGACGTTTGTGCGCCGGGAAGATAGAACCCAGACGTACTACAAGCAAACGTCTTGGCTGTTTATTCTGCTGAATTTACATGGGTTATCTGCAGAAAGCCCGATAGCCGGCATATTGAACAAGCCGTTGTTTATCTCTTTTCATTATGTCGACGGCTGGGGTTTGGACCACCTCGACTTATTTCGGTGTCTTGACCTTTATGGTCATAGTGACCTGGCATCTTTAGTGGAGAAGTGCCAGGTACTTGGTGATGTATGCTGGCTTATCAGGGAGGCTGCTTCCCGCTCCAAGGAGGTAGCTTATCTGTACTGGCCGCTCTCTGTCTTTTACGACGGCCCAGTAGGTATGATCTCTTCTTTTCTGACTGCGGTGATTTCTGCTCAGTATTCACACTTTGCATCCACTGATCACATTACCTCTCTGACATCTTCAACAGACAGGCCTGATATAAAGCGACAGGGGCTTTATAGAAAAATCATTACGCAGGCTGAGAAGCCTACTTATTTTGAAATCCCTGCAGCAGCACCGACTACTACTCCCCTGCCTCCCGGCAAGAAGAGAAAGGCTTCCGTAGTTAAGGCTGCAGTTGGGAAGGCCAGGAAGGCCAAGAAGACTTATGCTCAGCAATCGGCTTCGGTAGCTATGGACACCGGGACCCCTCTCCCTGATATTCCCTCATTTGATGAGTTCGAATCTGAAAGGGAGGCTGCTCAGACATCGGTTCAGGGTAACATCAATAACCTGCAATTGCATTCTTCATCCTCTTTTGCTGGATTTCAAAGAAGTCCTTGAATCTGACCCCTCCCTTTTGCACAGCCCAAGAGCCAGCTGTGGCATCTTCTGTGGTGGAGACCAGGCTGCCTTCTCCCACGCCAGCTAGTGAGGCGGAGGGTAAGCATGCCTTTTTCATCTTTTCCTGCATATTTCAATTACTTTTCATTGTCCCTCTCACAAGCTTTTCCCTATAGTGACGGTCGGTGAGGAGACTGAAATTACGGGAGAGGCTGGCGATATTACTCAGCCACAGGAGGGTCATAAGACCCAGACGAAACGGGGCCTCATCCCTGTGAGGCGTATAGTTACCCGTTCTTCGTCCAGGCAGACGTTAGAAATGGCGGTCCCGCCCGTGGATAGTGTAGAAATTTCTTCAAGTAGCTCCGCGACTGCTTCTGAGGCAGATGGAGAAGAAGCAGGCTTCAGCGAGAGCGAGACGGAGGGTGTTTCCAAATCAGAGGCCCCATCCGCATGCCCCGCCATTGTCCCATTATTCACCCCCTCCAAGTTGCTGGCGCTATCTCCTGAGGAGGAGTTGCAAGAGGAGTTTGCCGGGCTCGACACCGAGATTGACATAACTCCACCATTTGTTACTCCGACTACGGAGCTTCCTTCTCTTTCACCCCACTTCGAGGGTGTGGACCCTGCTTCAAAGGTGGGTTCCTTTTCAAGTTTGTTGCTTCATCTGTTTCTTTCATCTAGTGCTGAAAGTTGCTTTGCTTTGGTTTTAGGGCATTGTCACTGCTAGCTCAGACACAACCGCAGCTATCACGGACATTTCTTCTACAAACTGGGCTATTGTCCCTTTTCTACCTTTAACTTGCATGGGAGTTCCTGAGATCATTCGCCCTGTGCCAGTGCGGATACAGTCTTCGATAGATTTAGCATCGTTGAACTTAGGGGCCTCAGAGAGAGTTGCATTCCTATCAGGGCTTCGGATTTCAGAGCCGAAGCCGATCCATCTAGAAGCTCCACTTTTATACCGGCTGCAGTAATGTCAATTGCGCCCGAGTCAGCAGTCCCTGTCGTAGTGGCTATAGAGACTGGACTTCTACCTTTTCTGACTATAGCAGCTCCTTCCCTGTCACCAGAAAGAGCAGTTGAAGATGAAGCCCCTATTCAAGAGACTCATGAAGAGGCAGCTCCATCCTTCATCGATTCTCCCCCTGTGGATGTTCAAGCTATAGCTTCCGATACAGCGATAGGGGAGGAATCTTCAGCTCAGTAGGAGAGCACAGAAAAGGACTGGCCAGCCCTTACAGCTGATCTGCCATCTTCATCCTCTCAGCCGGACGTTGCATTGTGGGAAGATATCGATGGCGAGGTGACCTTTGAAGTCGTCCCCTCTGCCTCCTTCGGCTTCGCTTCCTCTGACAACTTTGTCTGGCAGCATCTGGACATGCTACGTCAGCTGGTAGAATCCCAGCCTGGCTTGACGTATCTGCAACTGAAAGAAATCGCCAATCGCTTCACCGCTGACTTGCAGGCCATAGGCTGCCCTTTGGACATATGGGTTCAGCGGGTGCTGCTTCTACTGAAATTCGTGCATCGGAGAGACTTCCTAGCATGGACTATGGTTGATAAGCTAACGGCGTTGAAGTTGCAGAGGTCAGAATATAAATCTGAGCTGGGGAAGCTGACGCTTATGCTTGATGAACGCCGAGCCGAGCTACAAGGTGCTATTCAGCGGGAAGAAGCTGTGCGGGACCAGATGGCCATCTTGGAGACGGAGCTCTTTGGACTTCGAGCCGAACTGCAGCAATTATCCTTTATCCGGCCGCGGTCCGAAGAGGAGGTAGCCTCGCTGGAGGGACGAGTGATGTCTCTCCAGGACATGTCCATTGGACTTCAGGAGGAGGAGGCGCGCCTTCATGAGCTGGGGGCCGCTCCTTATGTGGGTCTTCTGGCCTTCGAAGATATATTCCGGCGGCCATAAATTGTCTATCCCTTCTTTTTCTTTTTGTTCTCTTTTGTGATATGGTGTCCCCTCGGGGCCCTTTATGTACTCCCTTTTTAATGGAAAGGAATCTCTTGGCTTCATGCGTCTCCATCTTATTCTGCATGTGGTTTTATCACTTTGGAAGGTGGGGTAGCGGTTTTGACAATCCCTCATGCAAATGGCTCGTACCTTGGTGGGAGAGCGTCCACCCCTTCAGAGAAAGGATGGGGAACTCGCTCCACCACGTGACGGCATCCGAGGAGGTGCTTGAACCGAATTTTGTTGGTGGCAGCAAACGTCCTATTGGCCATGTGTGCCGTAAGGGAGACGATTTGCCGGAATGCAAATGAGGGGGTCTCATCAGAGTAGACGTATGGTCTAGGCTGGGTAGAGACTATTGCAGGTGGGACATTGAAAAGGATATGTGGTTCTCATCAGAACGGACATAAAGTATGAACTGGACAGATTGTATCATTGGCCGGGCGATGTACCGATCAGCCAACGGTTGACTTCATCATCGATATTGAGCTTATATCGATGCAAGGGGGATTTTAGAATAGACGTAAGGTCTAAACTGGGTAGGGTTTCATCATTGATCGGGCAAGGTGCCGGTCGATCAATAGCGGGTTTCATCATCGATATTGGGTTTATATCGACGCAAAGGGATTTCATGAGTTTCATCAGAATAGACGTAAGGTCTAAACTGGATAGGGTATTATCATTGATCGGGCAAGATGCCAATCGATCAACAGTTGGTTTCATCATCGATATTGGGTTTATATCGATGCAAAGGGATTTCATGAGTTTCATCAGAATAGACGTAAGGTCTAAACCGGACAGAGGATTTCATCATTGATCGGGCGAGGTGCCGGTCGATCAACGGTGGGACGTACGTGACGGTGTAGGTCTCGTCAGGATAGACGTAAGGTCTATTCCAACAGGCTTTATCGCAGGTGGGGCTTGCCAAGAAATGCGTAGGCTTCATCAGGACAGACGTGAGGTCTGAGCTGGACAGGCTTCATCAGAATGGTGATGGGTTTCATTGTCGATGGGACGTTTGAAAGAGGGTATGTAGATTTCATCAGGGTAAACGTAAGGTCTGCCCCGGAAGGGTTTTATCATCGGTGGGGAAGGGAGCCAACTGACCGACGGAAGGTTTCATCAGTGAAGGGGAGGTAAAGGCAGCGTGCCGGTTGGCATGTAACTTCGAATTATCACATTACTGACCCAAGCGCCTTTTCGGGTTTTCACCGGAGCCAGCCCCCTCTTGCTTTTGCCCATGCGCCCTTTCGGGTTTTCACGTGGCGGGGTACCCGATTTTGCCTGCAGTGCCCTTTCAAGTTTTCACCACAGCTGGGTTTTAGCCATTTTTGCCCTTGTTCAGAATGTCCGAACAAGTCTAGCGGGGTATCTCTATTTTTAACCCCATCTTTTTTTATTTATTATATATATATATATATATATATATATATATTTGAATTGGGATTTTAGCACGGATCAGGCGATGTGCTGCTTCATCAGTGGCTGCTCTTATCATCGGTATTGGGTATATACCGATGCAAGGATTTCATAGGCTTCATCGAGATAGACGTAAGGTCTAAACTGGATAGGTTTCATCATTGATCGGGCAGGATGCCGACCGATCAACAGCAGGTTTCATCATCGGTATTGGGTTTATACCAATGCAAAGATTTCGTAAGTTTCATCAGGATAGACGTAAGGTCTAAACCGGACAAGTTTTATCATTGATCGGGCAGTGCGCCAATCGATCAACAGCAGGTTTCATCATCGGTATTGGGTTTATACCAATGCAAAGATTTCATATGTTTCATCAGGATAGACGTAGGGTCTAGCCCGGACAGGTTTCATCGCTGATCGGGCAGGATGCCGACCGATCAACAGCAGGTTTCATCATCGGTATTGGGTTTATACCAATGCAAAGATTTCATATGTTTCATCAGGATAGACGTAGGGTCTAGCCCGGACAGGTTTCATCGCTGATCGGGCAGGATGCCGACCGATCAACAGCAGGTTTCATCATCGGTATTGGGTTTATACCAATGCAAGGATTTCGTAAGTTTCATCAGGATAGACGTAAGGTCTAAACTGGATAGGTTTTATCATTGATCGGGCAGTGCGCCAATCGATCAACAGCAGGTTTCATCATCGGTATTGGGTTTATACCAATGCAAGGATTTCATAGGTTTCATTGGGATAGACGTAGGGTCTAGCCCGGACAGGTTTCATCGCTGATCGGGTAGTGTACCAATCGATCAACAGCGAGTTTCATCACGGCGGGACGTAAAGAGATATGCAGATCTAGTCGGAACAGACGTAAGGTCTAAACCGGACCGGTTTCTTTGCCGATCGGACAGCGAGCCCGTCAACCAAAGGTAGGTTTCATCATCGGTATTGGGTTTATACCAATGCAAAGGAATTCATAGGTTCCATCAGGATAGACGTAAGGTCTAAACTGGACAGGTTTCATCGCTGATCGGGCAGTGCGCCAATCGATCAACAGCAGGTTTCATCATCGGTATTGGGTTTATACCAATGCAAAGATTTCATATGTTTCATCAGGATAGACGTAGGGTCTAAATTGGATCGGTTTCATCATTGATCGGGCAGGATGCCGATCGATCAACGGTGAACTTCACCATGGTGGGACTTTGGACAAGGTATGAGGGTTTTATCAGGACAGACGTAGGGTCTATACTGGGTGGGTTTGATCGTTGATCGGGCAAGATGCCGGTCGATCGACGAGAGGTTTATGGTGGGAGGTGAGGCTTCTTTAGGATCACCACGTTACTGACTCAAGCGCCCTTTCGGGTTTTCACCGGGGCCAGCCCCCTCTTGCTTTTGCCCACGCGCCCTTTCAGGTTTTCACGTGGCGGGGTACCCGATTTTGCCTGAAGTGCCCTTTCGGGTTTTCACCACAGCTGGGTTTTAGCCATTTTTGCCCTTGCTCAAAAAACCCGAACAAGACCGGCGGGGTATCTCTATTTTTAACCCCATCTTTTTTATTTATTTATTTTCATTCTTTTATTCTCTCTTCCCCTCTTTTTTTGGGAGGGTGACAAGTCGGAATGCCATTAGATCATGATGAGGGATGGCTTGGCTAGGGCGGAGTGCCGCTATACCAAGAAAGGGTGTAGCTCAGCTAGGGCGGGATGCTGCTAGACCAAGGAAAGGGTATATCTCGGCTAGGGCTGGATGCCACTAAGCCGAAGAAAGGTAGCTTGGTTAGGGCGGAGTGCTACTAATCCAAGGAAAGGGTGTATCTCGGCTAGGGCGGGATGCCACTAGACCAAGGAAAGGGTATATCTCGGCTAGGGCTGGATGCCGCTAAGCCAAGGAAAGGGTGTATCTCGGCTAGGGCTGGATGCCGCTAGACCAAGGAAAATGTGGCTCGGCTAGGGCGGAGTGCCACTAGACCAAGGAAGGGTAGCTCGATCAGGGCGGAGTGCCACTAGACCAAGGAAAGGGTGTATCTCGGCTAGGGTGGGATGCCACTAAGCCAAGGAAAGGTAGCTTGGTTAGGGCGGAGTGCCACTAAGCCAAGGAAAGGTAGCTTGGTTAGGGCGGAGTGCCACTAATCCAAGGAAGGGGTGTATCTCGGTTAGGGCGGGATGCCACTAAGACAAGGCAAAGGTGTATCTCGGCTAGGGTTGGATGCCGCTAGACCAAGGAAAAGGTGTATCTCGGCTAGGGCTGGATGCCACTAAGCCAAGGAAAGGTAGTTCGGTTAGGGCGGAGTGCCACTAATCCAAGGAAAGGGTGTATCTCGGTTAGGGCGGGATGCCACTAAGCCAAGGCAAAGGTGTATCTCGGCTAGGGCTGGATGCCGCTAGACCAAGGAAAAGGTGTATCTCGGCTAGGGCTGGATGCCACTAAGCCAAGGAAATGTAGTCTTTGCCCGATTACTCGGGGAATATTGGTTGTGCAGCATGATATAGCTTGAGGTGTTTACCGTTGAGTGGCGAGAACTGAATTTCCCCTCGATGGTTAACAACTACGTAGGCCCCTCCTTCGTAGACCCTTTGTATCACATAAGGACCTTCCCAATTAGCATTCAGCTTTCCTTTTGGGTTGGACGCCATGACTTCTTTTTTCTTGACCATGACGAGGTCACCTTTCTTGAATTCTCGTCCTCTTACGAGTTTATTGAATGCAGTGGCCATGCGGGCCTGATACATTTGGATATTCTTCTAAGCTTGGAGGCGCTTCCCTTCCAATTCAGTCAGTTCTTCTAACCTTCTTTCAGCATTTGTTTGTTCGCCACGGGCCAGGCCATATTGGATTGACACTCTGAGTGACGGGACTTCCAGCTCTAGTGGAACCACTGCCTCCGAGCCGTATACCAATGAGTATGGTGAGCACCCTGTAGGTGTCTTAAAGACGGTGCGGTATGCCCACAGAGCTTCATACATCTTCTCTTCCCAGTCCTTCTTATTAGAACTGACAACCTTGGCTAGCAAGGTGCACAAAGTCTTGTTAAAAGCTTCTGCCAATCCGTTTGCCTGGGGATTGTAGGGAGTGGAGGTTCTCCATTCAATCTTATACTTCTCGACAAGCCGATAGATTTTCTGATTTCTGAAATGACTTCCATTATCAGATATTATTCGGTTGGGGATCCCGAACCGGAAGATAATATTCTGCTTGATAAATCTGGCGACAAGTTCACCAGTCACTTCTCTTAATGCTACAGCTTCCGCCCAACGGGAGAAGTAATCTGTCATGGCCAATATGTACTTATGACCGGCCGAGGAAGTCGGCAGTGGCCCGACTACATCAGTTCCCCATTGTGCAAATGGCCAATTAGGAACTGTAGGGTGCAGAGTTGTAGGTGGCCTTCTAGGCACGGTAGCATGCTCCTGACACTTCTGGCATGACTTTGCAAATTTACAGCAGTCTTCAAACATGGTAGGCCAATAGTAGCCCAGCTTCTTGATTTCTATCTTCATTTTGGGGCCAGCCTGGTGGGCGCCTGCTGTCCCAGCGTGTATTTCTTTCATCACTTGCCAAGCTTCCTCAGTGGACAGGCAGTGGAGTAGAATCTTTTTACGTGCATCCGCCATTATTCGGAATAAAGTTCCATTTCTGAATTCATAGAAATCTTTGATTCTCAGGAGTTTCATCTTTTCCTCCCTTTTCTGTGGCAGCTGTTGGTGCAGAAACCACTGTAGCAAATGCTGTCTCCAATCAGACGCCTGTACTGCGCTGATAGTGGCAACTTCTTCCTCTTCGGGGAACCCTTCTAGCATACTGGGGACTTGCCGCCGGTTCATAACAACAATGTTCAGTGTTTCATCTGGCGGGACTGCTAGCGAGCTGGCCAACTTTGCCAGTGCATCAGCCTGGGCATTATGTCCACGGCCCACATGTTTGAGTTCAATATGATAGAACTTTGCCATGAGGCGTACAGCTTTCTGGTGATAGGGATTTAGTTCTGGCTTCCGCACTTCGAACTCCCCTTGGACTTGTTTTATTATCAACATCGAATCCCCGAATACCTGAAGCATTTGGATACCCATGTTGAGGTTGATATTGAGTCCGATTATCAGAGCTTCATATTCGGCTTCATTATTGGTGCATGGCTTGTTTATAGAACAGGAAGTATGCACAACCTCCCCCTCTAGTGATTTCAGCACAATACCGGCTCCAGCCCGTATTCTAGTCTTTCCATCGGAATCTATCTCCGTTCTGGATGCTCCATCAAAGAACAGTTGCCACATAACTGGCTGAGCTTGACAGGCCTCGAGTGTCTCATCATCGGGTAATTCAGTCCCCAACATATCATTCTCCGGCACATGATGCTCCGTGAAGAAATCAGCCACGGCCTGTCCTTTTATTGCCCTCTGGGGTATATATGTGATATCGAATTCCATCAGAATTACTGCCCATTTGCCCAACCGGCCTTTCAGTACTGGCTGAGTCAATATGTATTTGAGTGGATCTGCTGCAGATATCAATCTGACTTCATGTGACAACATATAGTGTCGGAGCTTTTTGACAGCAAAAACTAGTGCCAAGCAGGTCTTCTCTATGTAGCTGTAGCTTTCTTTAGTTCTCATCAGCCTCCTACTTAGGTAGTACAAGGCTTGTTCTTTGCCTTCCTCATTTATCTGTGCCAGCATTGCCCCCAGGGAACAGTATGTGGCTGCGATATACAGTATCAAGGGCCTGCCCTTAATGGGTGCCCCCAGCACCGGAGGGGTCTTGAGGTATTCTTTCAGCTTCTCAAAGGCTTCCTGACAGCCATCGTCCCAGAGGAACGGCACATCTTTCATCATGAGTTTGTGAAAGGGGTGGCATCTTCCCGATAGATTTGATATAAATCGTCGGATGTAGGCCAGACGCCCTTGCAGGGATCTCAACTCGTGCAGATTCCTTGGTGGAGGGAGCTCCTGGATAGCTTTAATCTTGGATGGATCAATTTCAATACCCCTATGTCGGACAATAAATCTGAGGAATTTTCCACTGGACACGCCAAAGGCGCATTTCATAGGATTCATCTTGAGTTCATATTTGCGCAACCTCTGGAATACT
Source organism: Amorphophallus konjac (assembly GCA_022559845.1). Classification (NCBI taxonomy): domain Eukaryota; kingdom Viridiplantae; phylum Streptophyta; class Magnoliopsida; order Alismatales; family Araceae; genus Amorphophallus; species Amorphophallus konjac. The sequence goes on from CM040118.1 coordinate 209,983,225, forward strand.
ATCCTTAGGTCTTGCAAATGATCTTCTCTTTTGCTGGTTTTTACCACCAGATCATCAATGTAGCACTCTACCTTTTTGAAGAACAGGTCATCAAAGATCTTTGTCATAGCTCTTTGGTAGGTAGCGCCGGCATTCTTGAGGCCGAACGGCATTCTTTTGTAGTGAAATATCCCCTTCGGAGTGCGGAATGCAGTGTGCACTCTGTCTTCTTCAGCAATCCAGATCTGATTGTATCCGCATGACCCATCCATAAATGATAGGGCCTCATGGCCAGTAGTTGCATCGATCATCACCTCAGTGATTGGCACCGGGAAATCATCTTTCGGGCAGGCCTTATTAAGGTCCCGGAAATCGACACATATTCTGATATGCCCGTTCTTCTTCTTTACGGGCACTATATTGGCCAGCCATGTAGTATACTGGTTTTCTTCGACAAAGCCTACGTCAAACAGCTTGTCGACCTCTTTGTTAATCTGATTTATCAGTTCAGGACGCATTCTCCTGGAAGGCTGCTTTACAGGGTTAGCCTCTGGGTTTATTGCCAATCGGTGCTGTGCCACATCAGAGCTCAGTCCTGGCATTTCATTATATGTCCATGCAAAACAATCTCAAAATTCTATCAAGAACTGTATATATTGTTCCCTGACATCTGGCTCCAGTAGTGCGCTGAGGAATGTCAGCCTTGGCTCACCTGCGGATCCCAAATTTATTTCTATCAGCTCATCGACGGTGGCTTGGCCTCCGTCTTCGACTTCGGGCGGGGCTTCTTGCAAATCAATAAAGCCTCCCGGGATATAATCTTCTTCAGTTTCATGCTCCTCTGCTTCATCAAACTGGTCATCAGCGGATGCTGGAGCATCATATAGGGCCAATATTACCGGGTCCTGTTCGGTCTGCTCCGAGGGCGAGACTGGTTCAGCAGGAAATTCAGAAGTGGACTCCTCCATCCTTAGAGGCTCTTCTAATGTGGGCTCCCCTGAAAGGTCATCATTCTGCAGAGCCCGGAATTCTTCTAGGATGCGCCCGAACTCCAGACACTCCTCCAGCTCTCTGGCTATTTGATCTTCATCCGGAGTTCCCGTATCAAATTTTGCCTCAGCCTGGAACAGATCCTCTTTGGAAGATAGGTCCTCCCAGTACCAAGCTTTCTTTGTCTCATCAGATGTCTCTGTTTCTGGCAGGTTGTCTGAGGCTTCATTGCTCATTATGGATTGATAAATGATTTCTTCATCTTCCGAGGGGTATTTGTCATATCCTACCTCGGGAGGATCGTCATGCTGGTAGGAGACAGATATGACGTCTACCTCAGCCTCATAGTATTCTTGGAGGGTATAACCCAATCCTGGGTGTTGAGTGATCTTCCTCATTTCTTTACTATCTCGAGGCGGATCCCACAGTTCCTTGAATGCCTTCTTCTGAGCAGCAGGCTGCATTGATGGCATTTGCATCTTGGAGAACATTTGTGAAACCCGTTAGGTAGTGTAATCCAAGCCTGTAATCGGTACCATCCGGTTTGCAGCTTCTTCAGGGGCCATACAGTCTTGATCATCTTCTTCGACTGGCTCCCCGGTGTAGAATATAATAGGAGGCTCGCAGAAGCGAGGGATTTCCATAGTCTTCAGTGGTAGCACCGTTTGGTACTCAAGGCTGACGATGGGTTTAAATAAACCCTGCGGCACCTCCACCTGAGTGTACTTTTGCTTCATTTCTTCATCGGCATTATCCGGGTGGACGCTAGGAGGGGTAACCCGAGCAAAGTCACCGGCATAAGAGATGTGAGATACATTATGCTTTTTAACATAGCCCTTTGGTGGCGGTGGAGACCAGTTCCTTATCTCTGTCTCAGGCTTTTTCTGGCTGACCACATCCTCTTTCCTTTCGCACTTTTGCGACACCTCGGTGTAGTAGGATGCATCGAGCATATGGCACTCGAACACTTCGAAGGGATGCAGATCCGCAAACACCCTTTCTTCTTTTCCTTCATTGCAGTATTTAATGCACTGATGTAGCGTGGATGGCACTATTTGATATTCATGCAGCCACGGTCTCCCCAGCAGGGCCTTATACGTGGTGTTGGAGTCGATCACATAGAATCGTACCACTGTAGTGAGGTCTCCCAATGTGAGGTTGAAATCAGCTGCCCCAAGAGGTGTCTCACACTTTTGGTTGAATCCTGCAATCTTCATGTCTCTGACCTTGGTGAGCTGTAGATCAAAGTAATATTTCTGATAGATGCGGTATGGGAGAATGTTCACAGCAGCCCCGGGATCTATCAGTATTCTGCTTATCGGCTGACAGTTCAGAGAACCCCTCATATACAGCGGTCTGTTATGGCCGGAATTTGGGATTAGCATATCATCCTCTGTGAATGTGACTGATGGACCAGAATTCACTTCTGTCAAGAGTGCTTCATACTGTGCCGGCGACTGCAAGGCATCAATAATGGCTTGGCGAGCCTCTTCACTCAGAGAGAGGATTTCCCAGATGGAGAACCTGGTAGGGAGCTTCTTTAGCATTTTCATGATCCGGCTGCCCACCCGGACGTTAGACAGTCTCATCTCCTCCACCCAACGGGGTCTTGGAGGTTCATGTGGTGCCTGTGGCCTTTGCTGCCCAGTGCCGGTTTTACCCTCTTGATCGGTTTCCCGGGAGGCTTCTTCTGTAGTAACGACCCCTGTTTCTGCTAGAGGGTTACTTCCTTTATTTTCTTCATGCTACTTCTGCTTCCTAACTGCAGTCTGCTGGCATTTATTGTTTTCAGCTGAAGCAGTGTGAGCCAATTGCTCATTTTCCAAATTGGACAAGAATTCCAGGAATGAAGGAGCCTCTTCTTTTTCTTGGTACAAGCTGGCAGGGGGAGGAACCTGGACACCTCGTACCTCTGGCTCGGGGATCTGATAGGGTTGCTCCCCTCTGAATATAATATTATGATTAGCTGGTGGTGGGCGCCCCCATTTTTTCCCAGAACGTGTTGCATGGGCTGAGGTAGAGGCCTCAACATGGTTGGCTTCTAGCGGGGCATTTGATGCTTCATCCTCATCATTCTCCCCGGGCAAGGAAAAGAGTACCGACAGGGTGTTGAATTGTACTATCGTGACTTCCTTTCCCCTTTTGGACTTGGGCCGTCTCTTATTCTTCTGGGAATTTGACTTTGCTGGCTCCTGCCCCCAGAAGGGCTCATTTTCAGCTTTTTCTTGTTCTGCCTCTGGTTGCTCTTTCATTTTCAATTCTTTGAGCTACTCCCAGAGTATACAGTCTTTTATCAGCAGGTTTTTGGGCTTTTTCTGCTCATATTCATCGAGCTCATTGATATACTGCTGTAGACGCCTGGCTGCAGGACTTACTTCTTTATGTGCAGGTAGGGGAGTTTGTCTCCTCCGGTTGTGAGTAGGGATCCGGATGACTGGCCCGGTCTCAGCTGTACGCCATACTGGCTTTACTGGAAGCGGCTCAGGCCTTGGGGTGACACCCCGGATAGTTGCCCCACTGGTGCTGGTTGCAAGAGTCTTTTTCCTGTTCTTTATGGGCTTCGTCTGCCATCCTTCCTGATCTTTCAGTGGGGTGAGGAGGCAAGCTTCATAAGTATGCCTGGTACATTCTTCAACGGCTTCCTCAGGCAGCTGCTGATAGACTGAAATCACATTGGCGGCCATCCTCCAGGGCGGAGGCTCATGCGGATGAGGTGGCTTCACCTGGTAATCACCCAACTGTAGCTCACCCTTTTTGACCATTCCTTCCATAATATCCTTGAAGACATAACAATCTTCAATTGCGTGCCCCAGCGCACGGTGAAATGGACAGAACAACGGATCATCTTTCTTTGTTGCATCCGCAGGTCTCTTCGGTTCAGGCAACGTTACCTTGTTGAACTTATATGCCCAGTTAAATAGTGCTGATGTCTTATCTTTGGGAAAAGAGTAAGCCCTTCTCATTCTGTCTCTCAGAGAGACCTTATCTTTTCTTTCTGTTGCACCCTCAGGCGGGGGAGCTTCATCTGCCTCCTTTTTCCCTTTCTGTTGCTCGAAGGTTCTGAAATCGACGGCGTTAGCCTCAGTATGTGATGGCCGTCGATCATTGGTTTTACCCTTCGGCATAGTGGGAGCATTGGCGGTCGGACGCTTGGACAAGAACGTCTCGACTTCCGCCACTATATTGTTCAGCCGGTCAAATGTTCTGACATCTACACCGATCATCTTTTCTAGCACCTCTCTCTTGAGGCTCTGTTTACATATCTGCACTGCATCTTCCTGATGAGGAGGTCTTCGGCATCTCATGGCTAAGTTTCTCCACCTTTTGATGTAATCCAGTGATGTTTCATCCTGCCTTTGCTTGGTTGCATATAGTTCCGCTATTGTAATTTCTCTTTCCGTGACATGAAATCTGTCGCGGAACTTTCTTTGCATATCAGGCCAATCAATCACTGATCCAGCGAGCAGGCTTGAATACCATTCAAAGGCTATCCCAGTGAGGGATGAGCCAAAGAACTTAAGCAGATAGGCTTCATCAGCTGCCAGGTCGCCCATAATTGTGGTATAGTAAGCAATGTGCTCCCTGGGAGAGCCCTGGCCGTTGAATTTCTCAAATTTCGGCGGCTTACTGACGCCTGGGGGTAGTCTTTTAGTAGCATACTGGGGAGGATACGGTACTTTGTACACATCATAGGTACTTACACCGTCACCGGTCTTCTCAGACAGCTTCATCTCCATAATTCTTTCAATCATCAGCTTGTGGGCTAGGGCTGGATCTATCTCTTCTGGGAAGAAGTGAGCTTGTTGTTGGCTGTGAGGAGTTGTCATCACAGTGGCGCGCAAGGTGGGCGCGGTAGGTTGTGTCTGAGATGCAGAGGGCTGAGCTACTGTTTGCTGTGGAACAGGTTGGCTCGGTGCTTTGCCCTTATCAGCCAGGAGAGGATTAGCTGGGATAGCCGTGTCTGTTGAGCTGGAAGTATGCCCGACAGGCTCGGCTTGCTTGGAGACCGGTGTAGCTTCATGTCTCTCATTGAGCTGTCTTCTGAGAGCATTGATCTCCTGCTGGTATCTTCTGAACATCATCTGGATCATGGGATCCATGGTGGACGGGATCTGTATATCTTTCGAAGTCCCTTCAGCATCATCAATGAAGGGATTATCTTCTTCTTCTGTCGTCACCACATTGACTGTCATGGTGGTGATCTTGCGGGTTTCATCATCAGTTTTCATCTTATCTTTTGCAGCCTGACCTCTTCTTGTGACGGGGCCTGGTCTGGTAGCCAGCCTGAGCAGTTCATCTGGCTGAGTTGGTAGCATATCTTGCCCCCTGGCGATTCCAGCCATGTTACGGGCAAAGATTTGCATTCTTCCCCTCTGCCTGCAAACTTTTCTTTTTGCCTGGTCAGGGTATTTGAGTCGGTCGAAGACCGATACTCTTTCTTCAGCTTCTTCCCTACACAGGTCTTCTTTATCATATCCGGCCTTGCGGCCTTCTTCATAATCATTTGAATCGGAGGAGGAGACTCCGAGCATCACTTCTTGAAGGGCTTCTCCTTCTTCTTCATCCACGGTGCCCAGAGCACGGGATAATCTTTGCTGACCGAGGGCAGAGTTCCCCAGGTAGTGGAAGTAGTCTTGGACCACTTGTTTCATCTCCTCTGGATTGTGCCTTCGCGGCTCTGGTCGGAGTATCAATCTTTCCTAGCTTTTCTGCTGATGAGCCAGTCTTGTCATCTGAGCATTCAAATGCTCGGCTTTGGAATATCTGAATATGTCAGCCTGTCTGGCACAGGCTCTTGGTCTTCTTGTAATGGCAACCGTGACTGGTTCGCTCATTCCCATATCGCCATCTTGGCAGCAGTTGGCAGTGTCATCATAGTTCTTCCTTTGCCATCTTTTGCCTTTGGCCCTGGGATGGGTGATAGTAAGGTCTTCCTTCTTCTGATATCTTTTGCCCCTCATCATGGGGCGAGTAGTAATCAGATTTCTTCCTTCATCATTTTTTTCATCTCTCCTCCCCAGAGCTTTGGGGTAAGCAGCAACATCATCTCTTCTGTAGTTTCTTTCTTCTCTTCTGCTTCCTGCCCTGAAGCGGGCAACAGCATCCTCAGTAGCCTTCTTCTCATATCGAGCTGGGGCCCAGCTCTGAATCTTCTTTGGTCGCCAGACCTGTTTATATTTTGCTAGCTTGGGCGCCAGCAGCTTCCTTTCATCAGCTTCCCAGTTGGCCCTCCTAGCGGCCAGAACGCGGAACCTGTTGTCGGTCTGGACAGTCGGGACAATCCTGTCGGACCGGACTTCTCTGGGGCGACCGTTGAGGTTCACCCTAACATCTCCCATCATCATTGTCTTCCCAGAATTGGAAAGACAACGCTCAGCCGTAGCATACCGGCTTCTCCGGTTATTTCTCTTTCCCCTCTGGGCAGCAGCGGGAACCGTATCCCTCCTTTGAACTTGGTGTACATAGCAGGCGACGGTCGTCGAGGTCGTCTTCTCCGGTAAGCCAGCCTTCTTACCAGTAGTCTTCATAGGGGCACCTGCAGCGGTGCCTCGCTCGTCGTTGTTGACCTGCAGAAGGTCGGTGAAGACGAGGCCCAGACAGTTGGGCAGCCCGACAGCAGGGGGCATTGCTCCGAATGACAGGGGTACCGCCAGGTAACCCTCTCGCACATGCATATCGATCGGTTGTTGGCCGAAGCGTACAGACATAAGTCCAGTAGTCATCTTCCTGAAAATAAGGAAAGCGCACAGGATCAGAAATTTGAGGGGGGCCCGCTGGGCCTCCTATTTTGGCATAGAGATGAAGGGAGACTAGGTCCCACCGGGCGTGCCAGCTTGTGGGGATGGGTCTATCTGTATTTATTTTTAATTGATTTTTATTTATTTTTATTTGACTTATTTATTTATTTTATTTATTAGGCGTGCCAGTCACGTGTGTGACAATTTCATTGTGCGCTCGATCTGACTTGGTCAGTCGATTGTGAGGTCCGAGTCAGGACCAGAAGTCCGTCATACCATAAAGGCTATGACGTTAATTACGTCCTTCCAAGGAAGGACAACCCTTGATTAAACGCCAAAATAGGAGGCCTCATAAGGCAAACGGATATTCATATACATAACTTTGAACTTCGTACCAGGCTCGGAAGGCGAGTAAGAGAATAACATTAACCACAGAAACAAACTATCTTGCTGAATCGGCGGTTCAAAAACAATCGGACTCAGGGGAAAGGTGAAACAGAGGATATCAATCGCGGACAGGATGAGCCGCGATCATGACGGAGGTTTAAAGCATCGGTTAACATTTCGGCGGCACTTCCCCATGGTCTGGATCATGCCCAGAGGGGAAATAGGCTATCACCCACGGAGTGCCGGGGTGAAAGCCGGAAGAAAGAGAGAGGTCGGGCCTCTCCACGTTACACATGTATGCCCTAAGGCGATGTTTGATTCTTCCCTCACAGGAGACGGTGGCACTCATGCATTGGCATGGCTCACTGGAGCTAAGGGGGAGGCGCGTCGTTGTGACTTCGGCACGAATCGATGGAACATAAGGGAGTCTACCTCCCTTTAACTTTATCCTCGGGACACATCTGGTGATCCATGAATATCTCTGTGTAGGTTAGCTCTGGGTATTTGGGCTCACAGGATGGCAACTTAGGCTCTCGGCATGACCACAGATGGGAGGCTAAGGCTCCCGGCGTGAGTGGCAAGAAGGTGGAGGTTCCCGGCGTGACCGAGGAGAAAAGTCCAGGAAGCTCCCGGCGCCGACTTCCCGGCGCGCTAAAGATTCTCAAAGGGGGTTCTCGGCATAGGCTAAAAGGGGGAAGAGGAACTCTCGGCGTGAGGGTTCCCGGCGCGCTCAAGGCCACGCCGGGAGCTGGTGGCGCCGAGAGGCAGGTGCCGAGAAGGTGGGTGTTTGGGCATCGTGAGGAGTCCAGGATTTTCCGGTACCCTGTTTTTTTAGGATTTTGAGGGTTTTCTAGGAATTATATGAAGTAGATTGGCTCTGGGGACTGGAGATGGGGTTTAACTAGCTTTAGTTGTATATGCTTCAAAGGAGGCCGAGAGCTGAGAGAGATTGGAGGGGAAGAGCCCCACACAGAGGTCCTTTTCACCATTACCATGCGGAGTCCAGAGGACAGCTTCAGTATTATCTTTCATCGGCCTGGGAGGATTTCAGCAGCACCTCCCCCGTACCTAGCGTATGCCAGGGAGTGATAGACGATCACCCACGGAGTGCCGGGATGAAAGCCAAAATAAGGGGGGTATGGGACCCCTAGCCCGTGTATGTGATCACACCACCAACTTAATATCCCTTTGAGGCCATTGAAACTTATGCAGTGGCAGAGTTTCTCTGGCTCGTAAGGTTATGTAGGCGAGTTATCCCCAATGATGTTTATCCCTTAGGTACATATGATGAGCTGGGGTATCCTTCGACAGGATGCAAAGCTTGGTTGATCAGACTTCAAAGGGCATCTATGTGGTTCCTTGGCCTATAGCAGGAAGGCTTCCATCTGGGGTTCAAAGAATGGAGCATTCACAGCGTAAAGAAAGGATGGCAAGAAGCGTAGTTCCCAGCGTAGGTTTCATTGGCCAAAAAGGGGGGAGCTCTCGGCGCAGGGGTTCTCGGCGCGGTAATGACCGCGCTGGGAACCCGGCGCCGGGAGGCCCCCAGGCCGGGAAGGCTGTATCGCAAGAAGCTTTGTCTGGCTTGCTGAAGGGGCTAAAGCAAGGGGGATCTCTCGGCGGAGTAGTTCTCGGCGGGGAAATGACCACGCCGGGAAGGGGCTAAAGGGTTTATGGCTTAGTTGCGATACCTTGCTCAGGAGATTTCTGGGATTTCTGGCTCGGATTGAGGCAAGATCTGGGTTGCAGGGGGGGATTACATGGGGGTTAGCATCAGTCGAAGGGCAGATCATCCATTATTGAATCCTCGTGGGACGTATGGCATTTCCTCTACTCACCTGCTGCTCAGACGGTCAAGAGATTCATGTCTCTGACCCTGAACGAGATGGGAGCTCGACAGACATCTATAATATCCGGGAAAATCATGATCCGAGGGGAAGGAAGAGGGGGGACAGAGCCCAATAACCCATTGAACGAGGGTTGAGGTTCCGTCTTCATTCTTCACCAGAGAACAGGCTAGGGAGGGGGCGGTCGAAACATGAATCGGAAAGCTGTAACATCTGGGCAAACCGATATTCAGAAGAACAACCGATGCAAGAAGGGGAGAAAGACAGCAGACATTCCAATCGATCGAATGCTCAAACGAGCCATGTCGATCCTTCATTTCATTGCATCATCCCAAACCTATACAGATCGTAGAAGGTAAATGAAAGACAGAGAAATGGAAATCAAGATCGGAATCCTCCGGCTCCATTGATACATCGAGAAAGCCTCGCCAGATTACATCAGAAGAAAAGAAAACAAAGAAAGGAAAGCGTGGGGGAGGGCGGAGCATTGACTCCTCTCCCTCCCCGGCTACCCACCTGAATCTCCCTTTCTTCTTCCTCTCTCAGCTTCTTCTTTTTTTCCCTCACGGTCTCTCTTCTGGCTTTTTTCTATCTGGTTTTCGTTTCTACTGTTCTTCCTCCCTTTTCCGTCTCTGTCTCCGTCTTCGAAGGGAAGGGGCTTTATAGCCGTCCCTTTTTTGCCTTCTCGGCAGGCACTTCACGGCGCGCCTCAGCTGAGGGCTTCCCGGCGCGCAGGCTCCAGCCTCTTGGTGCAGCCATTGGGCTTTGACAAGGTGGCTCCCGACGCCACTATTACAGGCCCATTTAGGTCTCTTTGACCAGGCCTTTCATAGGCCCCTCACGTACATCAGTACCCAAGAGGGTCCCCCGTTGGTAATATAGTTTGTATTGAGATCATTAGTAGGGTTTTCATCAGTCCACAGACAGGGGTTTCATCAGTATTGCCATCTGAATGATGACAAAACCGGGCATCATTTTATCGATATCGGCACCTGAATGGTGACGAGATCGGACATCAGCTTTAGTCTGGGAAGACTTCAGTCGGGTGTATAATCTGTGGAGACGATTCTTCTTGTGTTCTGACTTTGCAAAAGCCTTTGCAATCTTCATCTGCCGGTACCGGCTTCATCTTTATCTTACATCACATCTGTTAATAAGCCGACATCTGACTTACCATGACATGTCATCTGTGGATTCTTGGATGAGGCAGCAACACAGTTCCTATTAAAGTGTGCTAGGAAGTCTCATTAGTCAAGCGACTACTGCTTTGTTAGTGCTGCCATCTGAGTGACATCGGCACCGGACATCAGCTCGGCCGACAAAGGCTTCAGCCGGGTAAATGGTTGACGAGCTTTATCATTGGTCTTTTACTGTGGGTATGATCTACTTCCACCCTTGTTCATTTTCAAGGTGTCAACAAGCGGGAAATGCTAATACGGCGCGCCCTTATCCGGTGCTCCCCCATATCCGGCGCCCTCCTATTCCGGCGCGCTAAAGGCTGTGGTGTTCCCTTCCCCGGCATGCCATTCCTCACGCCGGATTAAGCTTTGAGCTTGCTCCTATATATGTGGTTGCTCGACGGGGTTCGAAAAGGGGTTAAAAAAGGGGGGGTTTGAAGGGGTGAATTAAGAAGAAGAATTGAAAGAAAAGGAGAGAGAGCCGAAGAGCCAATCACCTTCAAGGGAGAGAGGGTTTCCTTGTGAGAGAAGTAGGTATCTCACAGAGCGTTCCCCTCGTCGCCGCCTTCCTCTCCGCCTGAAGCCCTCCGAAGCCGGAGAAGGAGAAGAGAGTCTGCTACTCTGGTTTTGTCGGTGAAATTTAGGTGGGTTCCGCATATCGTTTCTCAAAGACCACTCCTCTGTTTTCTCCTTCCTACGATCGTGTAAGTGAGGGGGGGGGCGATGATACGAGCCCATCCTCCTCCCCCCTCACCATCTGTTTGTCCTCTTTCTGTACTCCCTCTATAATTTCTTCTTTGAAATCAATGAAGTGGCCACCGAGCGACAACGCCGACGCGACGAATGTTTATAACACGCCCGATCTTTCGTATCCCGGCAATGGAATGAATGATGTTGTGTCTTGTATGCTTTTCTTGTTCCGTTCTTAATCTGCATGCCCGATCACTCTGTGTGTGCGATTGCCGAGTTCTGCTTCGCCGAATCGAACATGCCCGGAGCCATACGGGCTATATTGATATCACTTCCCCCCTCCCCAGGGCTCTTCCTTTCAAATGCAAGGGCCGTGCCTTGCCGTGTGTATATTGTGGGTTTCATGGTTGGAGACACACTCATGAGTGCATCTCTGCTAGTCCTTGCTCCGAGGTCGACCCTATCTTCACCCCTCTGCACTTCTTCATAGTCCAGAGTGAACAGGGTCGTCTCTATAATCCCCGCATCCATTATATGCTAATGATTCTGATGTTTTTTTTATATCTCGATTGGTGCAGCTCGTAATGCTAACCCATCAACCCCCGTGAGCATTAATCTGGCAACCCTGTGAGCATTAATCTGCTAACCCTCTTATCCCATCCATGATTCGTGATCGCCGGGTTTCAGTATTTACGAGAACAGTGGCTTCAATATTCCATGGAGGGGGGACATACCCCATTGGTATCTTAGAATCACCGTTTGGTCAAAGGGCCCCATCTACGAGTAATGAGGGTCCCAAGGGGCCATAAGGTGAATATTAACAGGGGTTTCAGCCCAACAATCCAAATCCACTGTCCTTCGGGACCCTGTGGTGGCTAAGAGAGGTGTACCCCTAGTAGGCTCATCCTCGGGGCACCTCTCCCCAATAGTCGTCTCTCTCTCTTGGATACAGTGCAGGTTATAGGTTGCTCACCCCTCGTAGGCTAGCCGTTGGGGTTGTTGCTTACTTCGTTAGCTGCCTTATCCGCCTGTTTCAACCCACGGAGTCATGGTACCCCTCGTACGCCAGTCCTCGGGGTTTCCTGTCCGATTGGGATTTGCTGGCTGCCACCGTGCCGACCGACTGTTTAGGGGCTTACTCCACATGTGAGTATGACCCCGTTTCTCCCCCGCAATCCTGCAGAGACGGGGGAGATGCTGTCCAACTTTTGGCAGAACTCTTTTAACCAATAAGATCACTTATGTGAATTGGCCCCAATAAAACACATGTTCTCAAGTAATAAACCCTAGTGCTCGAGTATAAACCTTGCACTAGCTCATAACTTCACTCCTGGAGAGCTCTGGACTCCAATTGAATAAGCAATCAGCTCAATTAACTTCAAAACCCTCAATAACATCTTAATAAACCTAAATGGCTTCAAAAATCATCAAAAAATCAGTTAAAACGGTGCGGTCATAATCTGGCGCGCCTTAATACGGCGCAGTACCCCCCCCGCGTCGGAATAGCTTTACACTCATAAAATTTCATTTTCAAACGGCTCGTTCCCGGCGTGCCCTAAACCGACGCGCCCCAAGCCTACCGCGCCGGATTAACACTTGTCAAGGCCGCGCCGGGTTAAACTCCTTTAACTACGTTTGGCCCCGCCGGGGAAACCTATCCCTACGCTTGGTCACGCCGGTTTTAAACCATCATGCTGCTCTAATCACTCGCTCGTCCTCGGAGTAATCTTCGTCTCTCACGGTCGAGATTAATAACCCTAATCAATAATAAACTGAATGAGAAAAGGGCTATTCAAGTCCGAATCATCCTATCAATATGCTTTTACTATCATGTTTATTAGCGTCTTGCTATCGTTATCATGTTTATGTCACCACCTTCGTCTCCCTTGGTGGAGATTAATAAATTTGATTGATCACTATTGACTTTCATGACTCTATTGCCATGCTTAGCATAGCCATAAATATCATGCATGTACGCTCGCATAGACCCTCAGGTATATCAAATGGCATTGACGGAAGACCGGGTTATGCCCGATCGAAAATCTTTGCTATGCGCGATGGTGGTCTTCGGACCTATGTCCTCCGCCATGTATCGAGGGTCTCCAACTTAATGAACCATGCCACTCTTGCATGATAGATAAAATCATTTCATGTGACCTTGTCACGTCTATCTTTTCGCATATTGTTTCAGCCTCTAACGGCCCGCTATCTCGGTAATTAATCAATGGTTTTCTCCCTTATGGGGGATGTAATTAACGTCATAACCTTTATGGTATGGCGGACTGCTGGTCCCGACCCGAATCTCACTCTCGCCTCGCAAGGGTCAGAATGAGCGCAAAATAAACTCGTCACTCACGTGACTGGCACGCCTGCGCGATCAATTAATCAGTTGGTTGTTATTAATTAACTGGTTGATTGACCCCTGATGATAAAAAAAATCCCATCAAACAAGTCTGGCACGCCCGGTGGGACTTGTATAATAAAATACCCCTCGTAAAATAAACAATCGAACAAGTCTGGCACGCCCGGTGGGACCGATGTCACCTTTCATCTCTTTGTCGAGATATATGGGCCCCAAGGCCTTCCCAAAGACTGCTGATCGTTGCTTGTTTTATGTTCCAGGCAAGCAATGGCATCAACTGGATTGACTGGCGTCAACTTTGGCCCCGCGATCGTCGCCAGCCACGCTGAGCACGGGTACCTGGCGGTGCCCACTGTCCTAGGATCATTCCCTACTGCTGTAGGCTTCCCCAATGTTTTGGGGTTGGCCTTTGTTGATATGCTTCAAGTGGAGACCTCGGAGCCTGCCGAGGAGACTGCGAAGAAGGCCAAGGCCTTGAAGGCTTGATGCTGCGCGGGCTCGCTCAAGAGTCCGGTTCCGGTCGCCAGCTGCCTGGTGCACCACATCAACCATGGGGCCCGCCCCCATCCCTGCCAAGAATGCCGAAGGACGCTAGCGTAGAGGCTTCCGACGGAACACGGCTCCTGTCACCGGATGTCTCTCTATATCCGGTAAATCTATGCTAGTTGGTGGAGTTCGCATCTTCCTAGACGGACGCGACGCTCAGGTGGTCCCGAATCGGGTCGTCCCTACCGTACCTGTCCACAACTCATACCAAGCCCTCTCCGAAAGGAGAGCTGAGAAAGAAGAAGCTGGCCACCATGGCCATAAGAAGCTGGCCCCCAGGCCGAAGAAATTCAAGCAGGTTTGGGTCCCTAAAAAGACCCAGCCGGCCTACCAGGTCACACCAACCCGTCACCGCCCTGCAGGTGACGGAATGAGAATGAAGAAGGAGAGGGACCCGGCCCCAAGGAAAGAAGAGACGGTTGTGGACCCTCCACGCCGTGAAAGCTTTAGGGCCTACGCCCGACATGCCACCATCTCTACAGTGGGAAGAAGATTCTAGCAACTCGCCGGACGAGCCCGGCTTGCTTATATCCCTCCCGTCAGAGGTCGACAGCTATCCCCAGTCCTACATCAGGGACTGAGGCAAGAAGAAATGACCAACATGGTCAGGAATTACTTCAGGGGTCTAGGTAACCCCTCGCTGGGCCAACAACGGCTACTACAAGCAGCCGCGGATGAAGAAGAGTACTGCCCACCAACGGCAGTTGAAGAAGAAGAAGAAAGAAGGATGACGTCGTCGGTCGACGATAATGGCTATGAAGATGGCTTCGATGTCGAAGCCGATGAGACCGCCCCTCGGCGGGAAGAAAGAAAGAGAATCTCTGTATTTGAGAGACTGACCTTCTCGGAGCATGTAAGAAGGAAGGTTCATGGACGAAGGAGAAGAATGCAGATCTTCACCTGTAACATGGCTAGCATACCCGGCCAATATGGAAGGCTTCCAGAAGATCCTTGCGAGCTGGCTCGATTGGCCGGTAGGCCAGGGCCGAACACTCGGAGGGTAGAAGCTGCAAGAGAACTGTTGGCAGTAGCTAGAGGGGAGCAAACCCTAGCCCATGTCCAACAATGTGATGAGCCTGCCGTCCTGACCGCCAATGTGGTGACAGCAGAAGAAGAAGAAGATGTCATGCTTGACATCCTGCCTGAGGGTGCATCCGGGGAGACAACGGAAGCTATTCCCAGCACTGCGGCTATGGATCCAACAGTACTCATGATCCTACAAAGGTACCGCCAGGAGATAGAGCTATTGAAGAAGCAACTGAGGGAGAAGACAGAGCAGTCCTCGGCCTCTAAACAGCTCGAGATGCAGGGTGAATCATCATGGGGAGCCATCAACTGAAATGACCCCTCACTGCTCTATGCCGTACCCCAGCCGACAGAACCGAGCCTGGCAACGACTCAGCAACGCCCACCACAGCCGCTGATGCCGCCGGTGCTACCACAGGTGCACCAGACACCTCCATTACTGTGTCCCCCTCCGCAGGCAACCACCCTGGTCACCCCTACCTGTAGCCGACGCATTTCTACCCAGAACTGGTTGATCTGACCGTCATGAACAAAATGATGGTGGAGAGAATGATCGAGCTGAAGCTCACTGAAAGAACTGAAGGCGACTACATCGCATTTGATGCATATAGGGTCCCATACCCTCCGCACCATGCTGCTAAGCGGCTCCCTCTTGGGATTAGCAAGTCGTCGAAATTCGACAAGTTCAATGGGAAGGGATCCCCGAAGGAACATGTCGCCTACTACATGACCGTCATGGGTGATCTGGCCATCAATGAGTCATATCTGCTAAAATTTTTTGGGTCCTCACTGACGGGGCTCACTTTTGAATGGTACTCCAGCCTCCCGGCCGGGTTGATCAGCGACTGGTCGGACATGCAGAGGAAGTTCAGAGAAAGATTCCTTGTTACAGAGAGGGAAGTCACAGTGGCCGAACTCTACTCAACAAGACAGAGGACAGATGAAATAGCCCTTGACTATATCAAGAGGTGGAGGAACCTCGGAATGAGATGCAAGCGGCCCCCGCATCAGGAGAACGATGTACATATATGCAAGCATAATCTCAGGAGAGAGGTCCTGGAAAAGATGATAGGAATGGAGATCCGGTCGTTCGACCGATTAAACAACATTGTGGCCGAGGTTGAAGCTTTCTTGGCCAGACCTGCCCCTACATCCACCGCTGCTGCTACACAAAAAGGCAAGGCAGTAGACCGGCGCCAGGTGCCTAAAGAAGTAAATGCCCTTGATATTAAAGTATTTGAACAGCAGAAGGATAAAGGCAAGAAGGCAGATGCCCCGCAGCCTGTTAAAGCCGGAGATGGCAAAGAAGGTCCCTCCCTACGGGATAAAATGAAGAAGGCATATTCTTTTCAAAAGGATAAGACCAGAATTCTATTTGATTGGGTAACCCAATATGATAAGGTCACTTTACCTGAGCCAAAGAGGCCGGAAGACCTGAAGAGAAAGGATAGTCCAAGATTCTGCCCCTATCACCAGATGTTGGGGCACCCAATTGAAGACTGCTATATCTTCAAAGATATTATTGAAGGCATGGTGAAGAAAGATGAAATCGACCTAGGAGAATACAGGGTTGATCCTCCTCAACCTCATGAGGCTCCTCTGAGGAGGGCCGCAACTAATATGGTCTCTGTGTACCAGGCACTGCCTAAAGAGATCTCTGAAGCCAGCACTCGGTGCACTTATGAACTCTGTTTCCTGGCGCCCATAGAAGAATAACATGGATGGTTACAAGTCCCTATGAAGAATAAAAAGAAGGCGGCACCTCGCCCAAAAGCGGGGGCACATGTTCGTGGCATCACACCACGACCTACCCCTCCGGTGGCGGCACCTGTGTGGACCAACCCACCTACAGTCATCAGGATACCCACACACAATCGGAGAAGACAGACTCCACTGCCAATGGTCAAGGAGATCAGTCCGGGAGCCCGGCGGCTGCAAGAATACATTAATGTGCTAGCTACCAGAAGCATGAACCACTCCTATAAAGTGAATGAATCACTCAGGCACAATGCGTAGAGGAATTAAGTAGAGTGGCATAAATGGAAATGACTCAGATTACAAGCGATGAAGCATCAACACTTCTTTGACATGAATTTCTGGTTCACTACTATTAAACTTGCATGCAAATGTCTTCATGTGATTCTACTGAGTAGGCCAGAACTCATTGGCATTAAACTAATCTGAATGTAAGAGCTGGTTCATTTGGGTTCTATAACTGAAAATTCTGAAAAATCCATAACTCTGATTTATGAACTTGGTTTCAGATTAAAGAACCTCCATTCTCTCTTGAGAAGTCATATCTTGATGCTCCTTGTTGTTTACCTTCATCTGTCATATCTACATAAATCATTCAGGCTGCCATGATTACATCACCTTGGTATCATCCAACAAGTGGTATCATCTTGATGCTCCTTTCAAGTCGTATCCAAAATCATTGGTGTCCTCTGTCAAGTGATATCACATTGCTTTCTCATTCATTGGCATGTGGCATAAGTCCTAGCATCATTATCATCATGCTTTCATGCAATAGGGTGGCATGCACGTCTTAACTTCATACAATTGTAGCTTGCATTTATCATTTCCATGCATTGCATAGAAAATCCAAAAAATCTTGAAACTAGAAAATCACTAAAAATCTTGCAAAATTTGAAATCACAAAAGTGCTCCTTGGCTGCTCTATCCATCTCCTATTTGAGAAATTGAATCTTGCTGCTGTGGCTCCACCTCTCACACTTACATTGTCTTTGCCAAGCCACGAGACACGACCATGTTCGTCCTATAACTGGCTTTCCACAATTGGTTGTTCTCTTTGGTTATCTTGTCAGCTTTAATAAGTGTACAACCATTGGCATGTATTTCCACATCATTTTCTGGACTGTTGCCTGCAATGACATGTTTGGTATCTCTTTCTCTTCTCTGGATCTGTTGATGTTGTCAAAGGGGGAGAAGTTTATGTGAGTCATTAATCAAAGAATGTGGTAAGATTATGTGAGTCATTAATTAGAATGCACTCTGTGTATCAAGGGGGGTGAGAACCATGTGAGTGACTCATAGTTACCATGTGAATTTATATGACTCATAGTTGCCATCATCAAAAAGGGGAAGAATGTTGAACATGTGTGCAACATGATTAATTTTATGGTTTTGATGATGCCTGCCTCTGTAGTCATTAATGAACTATACCTGCATTTGATAGTGTTAATATTCATACATTTCATGTCATTATACTTCATGCGCAAAAGATCAAGAATGACACACAAATCTAGGTAACTAGATACACAGATATCAAGGCATATGACAATATTGGAGGCACGAAAATCTAGCATGTTTCAAGCACAGAAATCAAGCTGAATAGCATCACACATAAGGTCATTGCATATTCCTCATATGGTCAGTGCATATCTTACCTTATGGATGGTTCAAGGTCGGTGCAACTTCTGGATAACAAGCCACAAGATAATCCAAGGAATGGAGTGGAGTTGGCAAAAGTGAAAGCTCAATGATTGCGCCCTCGCACGCGGATCGACCTGCACGGTCAGGTCGGGGGGATCGACCTGCCCGATCATGTCGCGGGGGTCAAGGGGGCAGCGCCCCTTGCGGGGGTTTCCGGGGGCGGAGCCCCCAGAACAAAAATTTGATTATAGGAGCGATATAATTAACAGAAATCTTCAAGACTGTCAAGGGTGATGCCACAGACATGAACGGGCTGCTAAAGGAGTCAAGCGATGGTGCTAAAGTAGTTAACGGACCGACCCGAGAAAGCCCGGGGTCTGCCCAGCTGGCGGTCGACCGCCCCAGCCAGTAGCCCACCGTCTGCAATTCTTTTAGTGGCGGTCGACCGCCAGCCTAGTAGCAGTCGACCGGAAATCCCAGGGAACATCCGTCTACAGCGTTTCTCAGTAGCGGCCGACCGCCAGAAGCCACAGGTCGACCGCCAGCCCCGAGCCTTCAATGTTGACTTTGTTTTCCACTTCGAGAAAGGCCATTCCCCATGGATTTCTTTAATCCAAAAGTCACCTAATCACCCACAAAATATGGATCTGGTCTGGGATGTGATTATTGACCATCCAAAGAGATATAAAACCAACACAAGAGGGTTAGAAACCCTAGTTGATCATTTGGAGCAAAGAGAGATGAAGAGAGGCTAGAGGAGCTCAAAGGAAGAAGAGGTACTGTAGCCGTGAATAGTACTCCGTGAAGAAGTTCTACATCCAATCCAAGGGATTCAAGCCTACATCTGAAGCCCTCAATCTCCAAGGAAGAAGAGAAGCAAGCAAGCTCACAAAGGAGATCAAAAGGAAGATCAAAGCTACATCCAAACCTCTTCATCAACTCAAGGGAAGATCAAAGCTACATCCTGTATCTTCTCCATCAACTCAAAGGGATCAAAGGAAGATCAAAGCAACAGATTCAAGATCCAACAATCTCAGACAAGATCTACTTCATTCTAGCATGTCTCCATATCTTGTTTAAGTATTTTCATCTTGTTTCATTTTTATTTCTATCAATCTATTGAAACTGAAGATCGTCCCTACCGGTGGTTAGTAGGAAGGCAATCGAAAGTTCTCCGATCTGCGGTATAGCCGTCCCTACCGGCTTTGTGTGTAGGAAGATAGAAAGAGAGTTTTCTCTGTTCTGTGGTTTGGGGCGTGTCCCCGGTCAAGCTGTGAGTCAGCAGGAAAGTCTCACCGGATTTTGGTGAGGGGTGGACGTAGGTTGCGGGGTTGCAACCGAACCACCTTAAAAATCCCTGTGTTGTGGGTTGTTCATCGTGTGCGATTGCTCTATATCTTCTACCCCTATTCACAGGTTCGTGTGCTTCCAAACTTAGTTATCTTATTTACACACTCAAGCACTCAGATTTGCACCTTCAGTTTTATCTGTGCTTTAATTGGGCTTAGCACTTTGACTGCATCCCTTGGGCGGCCTGCTGCACCCTTGCACACAGGTGCCAAGGTGAAAGTATTGCTAAGTGATTCCCTTGCTTAGACTCGCATGCACCTTGGTTGATCACCACTACATTCACACACACGCACGGTTGTTGCAAGCTGTTTCATGCTCTAGTGTTATGCTTTATGATACCTACACTACAAGGGTATCCTGATCCTGATCTTCTTGAATATGTACCAATGCTTCTGGTAGCTTTTAAGTAGCCTGGCTCTGCCATTCAAAGAAGTGTTGATGCTTCATCGCTTGTAATCCAAGTCATTTCCATTTATGCCACTCTACTTAATTCGCTACGCATTGTGCCTAAGTGATTCATTCACTTTATAAGAGTGGTTCATACTGGTAGCTAAGAGTTTTTAAATAGGCCAAAGCTTTTGATAGGATCTATTCAACCCCCCCCCCTTCTTGATCCGAATACACCTCGCAGGACCCAACAAATGGTATCAGAGACTGGCTCTGCCATTCCCAGATCCTACGATCTGTAGGGAAAGATCTCGGTGTATTTTATTTAGATGGCTTCATATGCTACACATGCTTCGATGGTTTCTCCGCCCATTTATGATGGTTCAGATTTTTCTACATGGGTAGGGAGAATGTTCATCTACGTTAGCTCCACAGATCCACATTTGTGGACTCTTATATATGATGGTCCTCATGAGCTGCCATCAAATTCAATTGATTGGTCAGCCGAACATAAGACCAAACATAATGATAATCTTGCTGCATATAACTTAATTACAGCTACGGTTGATATCAGACTAACTCATCTTGTGTCCTCCTGCAGCACAGCCAAGCAAGTACTGGACAGGTTGGTGAAAATCAATGAAGAGAAGGAACAAGAACAAGAATGCTTCATGGCCGACTGTGCAGAATAGTCCAGCAATACATCCTCATCACAGGTAAACTCTAACTTCGAGGAATTCACTTTTGAAGAGCTTATGGAAGCCTATGATGAGTTGATTACATAATACAAAAAGGTAAAAACCGAAAACAAAAATTTGAAAAAGGATCTCAAGAAAATGAACCAAAATGAAAGCTTGTTTTGTAAAAAGTGTTCTATTTTTGAAGAGCTTAACGACACTCTCTCTTTTGATCTAGATACGCATAAACAAAGCATTGCATGTCTAAGGGATGAAAATGAAAATCTTCATGATGAAATCACTAGGTTGGAAGAAATTGTAATAAAACTTCAAAACCAACCTAAGTCAATCTCTAATGATCAAACTATGGCCGATGAGCTAATCTATGATGAGAGGTTGATTGAAGAAAATAAAATTTCTGTTTCATGCTCTGCTAATTTTGCATGTGAAAAATGTTCATTCTTGAGAAACATAAATGTTGGTCTCCATGATGATCTTGAATGGCAACAAAATCTGATTGATTTTCTGAAAGAAGAGAATAGAGAGTTGTTGGAAAAGAAAATTGAACGTGAACAAGCTGAAGAAGAATTGCATGAAAAAGTGGTTGCACATGAAAAAGGTAAATCTGTTATTGATGATCACTCTGAAACTTTGCATGCCTTAGAACAACAAAATCAAAATCTTAAAGCAGTAAATGTCATGCTCAATGAGCAATTGGCAACATGCGAAGAGGGCCTTGATGAATCTAAACAGCACATTTTCTCACTTGAAAATGAAATTCAAGGTCTGAATGAATTCCTGTCATTGTTTGCCCAAATCCAAGATTCTGGCTCACCGGAAGCCACCACTTCCTGTGGTCACCAAAAAGGGCATACTGCTCGAAAGAAAAGCAAAACTCAGCATGCTCATCTAAACATGCACCATAACATGTCCAATGCTAAATATCATGCTTTCCATAAAACGAATGTCCATTGTTATTATTGTGATAAACATGGTCACACTGTGCATGATTATTTTATCTTGAGAAATGATGAGCTTAGAGCAGGACAGCAAGTGAAAGAGCAAGGAAAGAAACAGGTCAACACTGACAAAGGACCTACTCAGCAGATATCTGCACAGAACTGCATGGGGAGTCAGAAGAGTCGACACTCCCATACAAGTAGGTCGACACTCTCCATGGCTTTAAACAAAAATCTTCCTCCTTGCTACTCTCATTGTGGTAAGTCTGGCCCTACTGTCTAAGAGTGCTGGCACTTGAAGGGAAAGCATCACCTTCATGCCATGAAAGGTAAATCCCATGCTCATCTACAAAAATAAAATGCACATGCACACGCACATGAACATAAAAAGAATGCTCAATCTTTTGTGCGCTATTTTTACTGTGGGAAAAATGGTCATGACATGTATGATTGTCATACAATGAGGAAGGATGATCTGATTTTCTTGAAACAGATGAGCCACATTAGTGAATATGACAAAGCTGCTAACCCACAAGGACCCAAGCAATCTTGGGTACCTAAAAATTCCAAATAAGAATTTTGGGTGCAGGATGCCTTGGAGCTGAACAAAGGATCATAAGGTAAATAAAAGCTCAAGGCACAGGTATGTACGTAAACCTTTAAGTTCAGTCATCTTGCATGTTTAGTCTTGACATGTAGATAGTGCATCATACGTCTGTCCAATGTCATTAGATTATGCAAACTGAATTGCTCTTTGAAATGCAAAACCCCTATAGTGTGAGATGAACTTTTGAGCTAGATAACTTGCTCACACCATGCTTGATTTCAACTATTTAATTCATGAAAAAATTGTTATGCTGATGAAGTTGATGTGATGATGAGTTGCATAAGTCTTGCTATCAGCCACATGAAATGTTTAGATTTTAATTTTGATGATGCATACCATGGCTACATTTTCAACTCATTATTCATGTTAGCATTGTTCAAAGGGGGTGTATATTGGCATCATCATCAAGTTACATTCATGTGTGTTTGTATCATCTTGTGATCACATATACCTTAATGCACATCATGTTTAGAAGACACAAAAATGCACAATCATTTTACAGCATCTTCATTGCATTGTGTATTCACATAAGTCTTAGGCTGCATAATTCATTGCCAACCCATGCATGTACTCAGGGGGAGTCAACATCAATCTAGCTTGAATCATTTCACATCATTTCACTCTTGCACGGCCATGGTATATCAAATGTTGATGTATGGAAAGGCATGTTATGCTTGCCTAGAAGCACTCAATATGCGTGAGGTTTCACCTCCGCCACGTACCATGCGTCAATGTCACATATAGGCCATAGAGTAAGGGGGAGTTGTTTCTTTGCAGCATTCATGCATATGTTTCATCTTCATTCTATTAACATCATGGCACAGAATGCTTCTTCTCAGGGGGAGTTTACCCATCATGAAAATCCAAGTCTTTTCATTTGAGCCACTCTACTTAATTTCGCTGTGCATTGTGCCTAAGTGATTCATTCACTTTATAGGAGTGGTTCATGCTTCCGATAGCTAAGAGTTTTTAAATAGGCCAAAGCTTTTGATAGGATCTATTCAACCCCCCCCCCTTCTAGATCTGTTTGCACCTCGCGGGACCCAACAACCCACACACAATCAGAGAAGACAGACTCCACTGCCAATGGTCAAGGAGATCAGTCCGGGAGCCCGGCGGCTGCAAGAATACATTAATGTGCTAGATGTATATGTACAGCCCGAATTAGAACCCCTACTGGTACGGGATCATGTCCCGTGGCAAGAGCTGGAACAGCTTTCACTCAAATAGGAGCAGCAAGCTGACGCAGCACTTAACAAGGATGGCAGTCTGTTCTGGGGGCAGGCACCACCTGAAGAAAAGAAGAAAAAGAAATAAAGGAAGAAAAGAAAGGCCACCAAGGCCAACAAAGAGCATATTATGTCCTGCAATACTCTCTCAGCTCTCTTCAACCTGCCTGATGAAGAGGATGAAGAAGAAATATGCTTTGCACCCGCCACTGAGGCAGGCCAGGCCGAAGCAGCCTCCGCAGCACATGCAACCCGGTCAGGCCGGAAATAGGGGCGCCAGCCACCTGCTAACCACAACATCATAGTTAGGGGAGAACAACCCTACAAGATTCCTCCCCCGGAGGTCAAAGGGGTCCAGATCCCTCCTCCGTCAGGCCTTTATAACTAGAGTAGGGGCAGCACTGCCACCCCTTCCTTCCTGGAATTTCTGAAAATGTCCAAGGGAAAGCAGCCACACCAGGATGCCGAACTTGCAACCGGGGATACCTACCCATAGCCCCAGTAGTCCTTCAAAGATCCAGATGCAGTTGAAGCTTGACCGGCAATAGCCGATGAAGGGCAACAAGAAGGCTGCACTAAGCAAAAGGGTGTAGAATCTGGACTCGATGAAGCGGGGCCGTCAGGGACCGCAATCCAAGACTCCTCCAAGCCCAGGTGGGCAGATGAGATGAAGCTGTCAAATGTTCGAGCAGGAAGCCATGTAGTTAAATTGTTGAAAAAGCTTCTGGCAAGATTCACTGTTTGGGAAATTCTCTCTCTCAGTGAAGAGACCCGACAGGCGATTATCACTGCTTTGCAGACGCCTGCTCAATATGAAACCGGCTTGGCTGAAGCACTGCCATAGGCCAGCATGACCTTCACTCAGGAGGACATGTTGCTCCCTACTATCAGCCACAATAGGCCGCTCTACATGAGGGGGCACCTAAATGGACAGGAGCTGGACAGGATCCTGGTCGACCCAGGCGTAGCTGTCAACATTCTGCCATACAAAATATACCAGAGACACCACTTTAATGTACGCCTCGATGAAGCCGGAGAGATGCGTATCGCCTGCTTCAACCAAAAGTGTGAAGTGTCGCTGGGAGTAGCAGAATTCACACTCACTCTGGAAGATTTTACCACGAAGGTGCAGTTTCATGTCATCGACTCCCGCACCTCATACAAGGCACTGCTTGGCCGCCCCTGGCTGCATGAAAATATGGTGGTGCTATCCACGCTCCACCAGTGCATCAAATAACATTTGCTGATCTTCACCCATTCGAAGTGTCCGAGTGTCACCTGGCAGACGCTCATCTATATGCAGAACGGTCCCAAGGGACCCCTGAAGCCAAGACCCCTGCAAGGGCACCTAAAGGCACATCCGGTGACAAATGGTTCCCACCACCGCCGCGCGGATATATCAAGCCCAAGGCGGTCTCTCATATCACCGTCACTGGAGACGTGGGCAGGCTAGCACCTCCCGCTATATACCCTGAAGCCAATGAAGCCAAGGTCGATCAGCAGCACGACCATATAAGGGTCCCGAAAGGCCTTACCAAGCCAATTCTTGGCCTCGATAATGCAACTGTCGAGCCTTTCAAAGCTTGGAAAGTGACGCAGATAGATGGTCCCAGTAGTTTGTTCTACACTGCTGAGGAGCACCCTACCCGGGAAGACACTGATTGTCATCTGCTCGAAGACATAGAGAATCCGCTAGCTCCCATCCAGGGTCTGGCATTCACGATAAGTCAGATGGCCAGGATGTTCCAGAAGCAGCACATCCCCTCCAACCAGTCGCACAAAGACAAAGAAGCATTCCAGAAGATGTGGTATCTCGCAAGTCTGACAAAGAAATGAGACGCGTTTCTCAGCATCCAGGGTTGGGCTTCACCCTTGAAGAATATTATTACAGTGGGCGCTATGAGGTGGACGCTATCTCCACTTTCTGTCCTGCTGAAAACAACCCGCTGGGGGTAACTTTTGATGAATACCCATCAGAAGAAGAATATGCTGAATCGGCTCGTTCAAGAGATCCGGAAACAGAGACCATGGCTCCGTGCCGATGCTGGGAGCAAGTCTATCCTGAAGAAGTAGCCCTTCAAGCCAGATTTGACACGGCCAGCAGTAGCGAAGCCGAAGATGTTGAAGAAACAGGGATGTCTCCCTCTGGTGGGTCTCCGCTAATGATGATTCCAGCACCTCTCATGCCGGTCGGAGAGACTTCCGTCGAAGCCGAGCAGGAGATGCATGCTGCTAAAAGGGAAGGTGTCACCCCTACTGAGGACACGGCAACCCTAAAGGGGGATGAAGTTGCTATCTCACCCCTCAAAGCTGCAGTGGCAATGGAGTCGCTGATAGAACAACCTACGCAACCGCTTCTTGCCGAGGGGGAGGCCCTTGTTGAAGTCCAAACAGGACCAAATGAAGAGATCGAGGTCCTTGGCCTTGAGGATGATATTCCAGACTTTGTCGACCTTCAGTCGGCACCCCCAGAAATAGAAGATGGAGGCCAAGCCACAGTCGATGAGCTGATAGAAGTCAACCTGGGAGATGAGGATGACCATAGGCCGACCTTCCTCAGGGCCCAGCTATCTACTGAAGAACAGAAGCTGTACATCCAGCTACTGTAAGAATACCGGGATTGCTTTGCCTGGACCTACAAGAAGATGCCAGGACTGAGCCCCACAGTTGTCGCCATTGGCACGCACCTCCTGTGCGTGCAATTTTTGGTGTCCACAGCAATCTCACAACATGAGCTAGCAATAAGCCCTAAAGCCGAACCGGTGAAGCAACCGCCACGGTGCATGAGGCCAGATCTCATCACTCAAATATGCAAAGAGGTAGACAAGCTCATTGACGTGGGCTTCGTTGAGGAAAGTCAATATACCACGTGGCTGGCCAATATTGTGCCCGTGAAGAAAAAGAATGGACAGATTCGGATATGTGTTGACTTTCGAGATTTGAATAAAGCCTGCCCCAAAGATGACTTTTCGGTGCTAATAACGGAGGTCATGATAGATGCAACAACCGGTCATGAGGCCCTATCATTCATGGACGGGTCGTCCGGCTACAACCAAATATGGATCGCGAAACATGACCGAGTTCACACTGCCTTCCACACTCCCAAAGGCATTTATCACTACAAGAGGATGCTATTCGGGTTAAAGAACGCCGGCGCGACTTATCAGTGGGCGATGACTAGAATATTCGATGACCTGCTCTACCATAAGGTTGAGTGCTACATAGATGACCTGGTGATCAAAACCAGAAAGAAAAAAGACCATCTGCAGGACCTCAGAGTAGTCTTTCAGAGGCTGAGGCAGTATGAATTGAAAATGAACCCTATGAAGTGTGCGTTCGGAGTATCGAACGGAAAATTGTTGGGCTTCATTGTCAGATACCCCGCAAAGATCAAGGCAATTCAGGAGTTACCTTCACCAAGGAATCTCTCTGAGCTGAGATCTCTTCAAGGCCACCTGGCTTACATTCGGCGGTTCATATCCAATCTATTGGGGTGATGCCAGCCCTTTCACAAACTGATGATGAAAGATGTTCCCTATTATTGGGACGAAGATTGCCAGACAACCTTCGATAAGCTCAAAGACTATCTGAAGACCCCCCCAATGCTGGGCGCACCGGTCACCAAGGAATCCTTTGCGTTAGCATTACCTTCTTGCTAACGAATAAACCCTCTTTCTCGGCGCAAGACTTCGTGTCCTAGCCGACTCTTTTACAACATTGCCATTGCGGGCCTTACGCTCGAATCGGCTCAAATCTGTCCTTTACGTTAGCATTGCCTCCATGATAACGAATAAACCCTCTCTCTCGGCACAAGACTTCGTGTCCTAGCCGACCCTCCTACAACATTGCCATTGCAGGCCTTACGCCCGAACTGGCTCAAATCTGTCCTTTGCGTTAGCATTGCCTCCTTGCTAACGAATAAACCCCCCTTTCTCAGCATAAGGCCTTGTGTCCTAGCCAACCCTCTCAACACCCTCCTATTGTATATATACAAAAGAAAAAAAGGAAAGAAAAATGGGGCTTAAAATAGAGGTGCCCCGCCGGCCTTGTTCCTATATCAGGACAAAGGCAAAAATGGCTATAACCCGACTGTGGCGAAAACCCGAAAGGGCACCGCAGGCAAAATCGGGTACCCCGTCACATGAAAACCCGAAAGGGCGCGTGGGTAAAAGCAAGAGGGGACTGGCCTCGGCGAAAACCCGAAAGGGCGCTTAAGTCAGTAATGTGGTAACTTGAAATTCTTTTCCACCCCCATCCCAATGAATCTCCGAGAAGGGTGATCACCCTAGACCCTATTGCAGGTCTTTTCATCAATACCCTTCCGACCCTTGTCATCATCGGCAAGATCGGTCGACCCCCTTGTGACCCTTGTCATCATCGACAGGATCGGTCAGCCTCCTTGCGACCCTTGTCACCATCGACAGGATCGGTCAACCTCCTTCTGACCCTTGTCACCATCGGCAAGATCGGTCAGCATCCTTGTGACCCTTGTCATCATCGACAAGATCGGTGGACCTACCTTGCGACCCCTGTCATCATCGATAGGACCGGTCCATATCCTCCTGACCCTTGTCACCATCTGCAAGATCGGTCAGCATCCTTACGACCCTTGTCATCATCGGCAAGATCGGTCGACCTACCTTGCGACCCCTGTCATCATCGATAGGACTGGTCCATATCCTCCTGACCCTTGTCACCATCGGCAAGATCGGTCAGCCTCCTTGCGACCCTTGTCATCATCGGCAAGATCGGTTGACCTACTTCTGACCCTTGTCATCATCGACAGGATCGGTCAGCCTCCTTCTGACCCTTGTCATCATCGGTAGGATCGGTCAGCCTCCTTGCAACCCTTGTCATCATCGGCAGGATCGGTCAACTTCCTTCTGACCCTTGTCATCATCGGCAAGATCGGTCAACTTCCTTCTAACCCTTGTCACCATCGTCAAGATCGGTCATTATCCTTGTGACCCTTGTCATCATCGGCAGGATCGGTCAGCCTCCTTGCGACCCTTGTCATCATCGGCAAGATCGGTCGACCTACTTCTGACCCTTGTCATCATCGGCAAGATCGGTCAACTTCCTTCTGACCCTTGTCATCATCGGCAAGATCGGTCAGCTTCCTTGCGACCCTTGTCATCATCGGCAAGATCAGTCGACCCCCTTGTGACCCTTGTCATCATCGGCCGGATCGATCAATCTCCTTGCGACCCTTGTCATCATCGGCAAGATCGGTCGACCCCCTTGTGACCCTTGTCATCATCGACAGGATCGGTCAGCCTCCTTGCGACCCTTGTCACCATCGATAAGATCGGTCAACCTCCTTGCGACCCTTGTCATCATTGGCAAGATCAGTCAACCTCCTTACGTCCCTTGCCACCATCGGCAAGATCGGTCAACCTCCTTGCGACCCTTGTCATCATCAGCAAGACTGGTCAACACTCCCCTTAGCCTGGACTTTTGGTCCTCATTGACCAATAGGCCCCCTTTGCTTCGACATGTAGCCTATGTCGATGAATAAGCCCTACCCTCAGTTTACACCACCATCGGCGAGTTTGGTTGACAAGCCGTCTAACCTTATTTCTCGACCCTAGGGGGTCTCTACACTTTTTGTCCTTCGGACTTTCGGCCTACATTAGTCGTTGCTTGGCCCCAAGAATAGTTACGACGCGATGGAGTGAACACCTCGCCCCTTCGCTGAAGGCGTGAGCGCTCTCCTGCCCTAGTGACTTATATACTCTGACTAAGCTAACCGGTGAATAAAAAGAAGAAAGAGGAAAAGAATAAATGATAAAAAAATGAATGGAGTTGTCATTTATCAGCAAATGAAGGTATTTCATTCATGTGAAACAGCAAGATACATGTTACGCGGGGCATACCCCGGGGTACATAAAGTCCACTAAACAAAAGGCGAATAGGAAGGACTATTACAGCGGGCGTCGGAAGATGTCCTCCAGTTCTGGAATACCCAAGGAAGGTTGGCGGGTCAGCTCTTGTAGTCGAGACTCGGCGGTCCCCAGCTGGGACAGTTTCTCTTCAAGGGAAGCGGCTTGTCCTTCGGCCATTTCTGCTTCCTCTACCCTCTGGACTTCCAAACGCTCGGTCTCTTGAAGCTCAGCCTCTGCCCTTGAAAGTTTGGCCTGCAACTTTACTATCCAGGCCACAAGGAAAGTTCGGCGCTGGGAAGAGGTGCTGGCTGCATCCCTCATCTGCGCCGCGGTCCCTCTCAGAGAGACGAGAGTCGTTCGGCATTTAGCCCGCTCCAATGTTATGGCCGTCAGTTGATCAGCTACCTCTCGGCCTAGAAATTCCCTTCTGTTCACATACTTCAACAACAGTAGTACCTGTGGCGTCCAGTCGTCCATGGGGCAGCCAAAAGCTAACAGTGAGCGGGACAGATGCTCTACCAAGCCCCGCAGTTGAACATAAGTCAAATCTCTGCTGGCCGCTATAGTCTACTGAAGGGTCCCCAAGAATTGCCACACTAGGTCGCTAGATGACCGAAGACCAAGTGGTGACGTCTCGGGAAGCTCGAAGTCTACTCTGCTATCCACGGTGGCCCAGATATCGTCGCTCGCCTCAGAAGATGATGACAGCATGATCTGTAATGCACTTGCACTGGGACCGACTCCAGTAGCTGATGCGACAGCCAGAGTCTCGATGACGCTGACCTCCCTGCCAGTCTCTTGAGATGGAGCTGCAATGGGAGCGTCAATAGCCGAGGATACCTGCTCCTCACCCCCGGCCTGGGCGACCCCCATATGGCCAGTTTTGGCAATAAGAGCCAAGGCCCCTGAAGTCTCAGCTTCTTCTTCAATAATTTCTCCCGCCTCGACCTCGGGAGGGCCACTCTTTTTCAGGGCCAATTGTCGTGCGGCTTCAAGTGGCTGAGATTCCATGACTGCCGCCGACTCGTCAGTCCTCACGAGTACTCCAGGTCCTTCTGGACCCGCTACTGTCGCATAGTCTTTGGGGTATCGCAGGGCGATAGGCTGCAAGACTGGCGGAGAAGTTGGGTGACCTGCACCTAGAGCCGGGAGAGGTATCTGCACCGTTATGGTTGGCAGTACCACCTCAGTCTGCACCGGAAATATATGCATCAAGCAGCTGGTATGAAAAGAAGGGAAGAGAAATAAAGTGCAAAGGGTAAAGTGGCTCCTCACCTCAACTGGCACTAAGCCCAGACCTCCAAGAGCGGTCTCTGAGGCTCCAGCCCCTTCACTTACAAGTGATCCTGATGGCCTGGGACCACTCCATGCCAACCGGGGTGGGCTGAAGGTTATATGATCACTTTCGTAAGCCGAAGACACCCCGGCATCCTCGGTCTCCGTGTCAACCGGTGGGAACTCCTCGTCACTGGAGCCGCCACCATAATCAACTTGCTCAGAGGAAGAAGAGTCCTCTGCTCGTTCTTGGCGCTCCACCATCAGAGCAGACACCTTGCTGGAAGGGATATCACCCTCGGTGGGGACTTCCTTCATCGGCTCCACATTGGGAGCGTTAGTTGAATGAATCTCGGGGACAAGCTCGCCTTGCTCCCCAGTGGCAGTTTCCTCCACAGCCCTGGCTTCGGGAAGCAATGTCGGTTGCATCTCAACTAAAATTTAAAGCAAGAAGCAGTCAAGCCAACTGAAGATATGGTGGTTCACAGAGTCCCCATAGATAAATTGCAAATTACCTTCCATTTCCTGCCTGGGCGTCGGGGAAGGTAGACCCCTCTCCACGGGAGCTATGAGGACTTCCTCTGCCCCTTCTCCAATCGTGGCACCTGCTGCTGCCTCTAGCCCGACGATCGCAGCAACTGTGTCGGCAACTGCTAAAGAAGGATTAGCCGAAGTGGCTAGAATAAGCAATGAACTACAAAAGAATGAAGAGCTTACCTTCAGCTTCAGGCTCCTGCGTACGAGAAGCCTCGAACTCTTCAAAAGATACAACTGGAGGAAGGACGGTTGCTGGTTCCTTTTCTACAGCCTTCCTCCGGCGTGCCCGTGTCACTCGGGGCACTGCTGCTTTGGCCTTCCCAATAAACTCCCTCAATTGGGATCTGGTTCGCTTCCGCGAGTCACCAGGAGGCAGTGGTGTCATGGTCGGGACCGGCTCGAGAGTCTCGAAATATGTCGGCTTTTGAGCTTTTGTTATCAGCTCCCTAAAGTGTCGAGTCTCCTCCAAAGTGGGTCGCACTGCATACGCACGAAGGAGAGAATGATATATGCCAATGAAGAAAGGAAGCTGGCCGACGGGCCGAAATAAAGAAATAGAACATACTTGCTGGCCCCGTATAAAAAGAGAAAAGAGGCCAATAAAATAGCGACGGCACTTTGTCTCTCGAAGATGCCTCGTGAATAAGCCAACACAAGTCTCCTATCTTCTCACATTGATCGGCCAGCAACGTCAAGTCCGTGTGGCCACGAGAAGACAGGTGATAATACAAGCTCAGATGGTCCAGCCCCCATCCGTCAGCATATTTGAATGAGATATGAAGGGGCCGGTCCAAAATGGCTTCGCTGGGACAACCCACTGAAAGCCCGTGCGAGCGAAGAAGCGCGAACAGCCAAGGGTGTTGTCATATAAAGCATCCCGCCTATCCTCCCTACGGATGAAAGTCCGATAAGGATGCAATCTATCAATCTCGGGACGCCAGTCGGCTACGACCGAGATGGGCTCTTCCACCGGCATAGGGAGTTGCTGAAGAACCACCCTCTCGCTGCTTACGCGGCATAATCCCCGAAGCGTCTTTACAAAGTCATCCCTTCCGATTGCAGGTAGTTTCGGATCGACTTTGGATGAACGGCTCTTCACAGTTTTTCGGGCTACCAGATAAGCCCTCACCTCTATATTGGTCCAGGACTTCAGCTTCTTCAAGTAAGAGGGCTCAATGTCAAGGGCTGGCTCCGGCTGGGAATCCAGAAATCTGTTCTCCGCAATGGCCCAGCACTCTCGGCGGGAGCTCCGGTAAAATCCTGTCCGCGCGTTCCACCACTTGATGTACTCAGGGGTGAC
Organism: Amorphophallus konjac; assembly: GCA_022559845.1. Lineage (NCBI taxonomy): Eukaryota > Viridiplantae > Streptophyta > Magnoliopsida > Alismatales > Araceae > Amorphophallus > Amorphophallus konjac. The sequence goes on from CM040118.1 coordinate 210,015,564, forward strand.
GCAGGGGAAGTGAGCAGGGGTCGGCACCCTGAAGGAAACATCTTCTCGGCTGTGGAAGAAGTCCCACCATATCCGGGCATCATCATTTGAAACTTGCCTGGCTCTGTGCCTGTTTGGCAATGCAAATTGTGAAGAGGAATGAGGAATGTGCTGGTCGTAGCCAAAGCTCCGACTGAAGCGGAACGGGTAATACAGCTCCAGCCACAAAATGCCACTCGTTCGGAAAACAAGGACGCTTGGTCTGATAGCCAGCGCCCAATCAACCAGCTCTTGCTCCAGAATAGGCCTTGTGCACTTGGCCCCGGAGATCAGATGGACATATTCCTCTGTCTCAAAGAGCTTGCACTGCCTTGTCCTATTCACCAACGGACTGGAATGAGCAGTTAAACTCCAGAAGTGAAGAACCTCGGGCGAATCCGTGGGAACCCGGGCCCAACTTGCCCCGAATGGCGTAGAGCTGTTCCGCTACCGACGCTGGTTCAGCACTCGCGAACTCTATCATCCGCGGAATAAGATGAACCAATTGCAACGCCCGAGGAGCAGCCTCCGGGAACAGGGTGCAGACCCAAGCATTGAAGAAATGTAACGAACCAACCGTCCGCAGATTCCTGGGGAGACGCGTCTTGTGCAGATCTCCCAGCATCTTAAAGATGAGGCACAGAGCCACTAGGCAAAGGGACAGGTTCGTGCCCCAAGCCATCAGACAGGCGGGGTAGATGGCCTCCGCTCTGATCACGCTCTCGTCGCCTTGCGGGAGAGCGAAAGAACAAATCCAATAGGTCAAATATGCAGCACAGTGGGTGACTACGTCAACACCGGTGGGGTTCGGTCCTCCCTTTTCCCTCCCCTCGAAGACGATAATGTGATGGCCTGTCGCCGGACCCTCTTCTTCCTCTTCGGAGCCATTGGCGATACTGCGGGGAAGCCCTCATACTTCTTCTTCCCACCGAAGAAATGTTGAAGCCAGGTGCCCATCCACACTCGCCACTTCTCGCTGGGCTTTTGGGCCTCCCTCGTGTCATACGACGAGTGGCAAAGTGTGCGATACGCCTTCATCAGATAACGATAGACGTAACCTGCCAAGTACCGACCTTCACCGTCGGTCTGATCCTTTAGCCAGTCAGGCCAGCATACCTCCTCGTACTGCTCTCCGTCGATGGGTAGACCGCTAAGCTGTGAGAGGCTCCATAAATCCAAAGAAGTTTCTCCTTCTGAAGTATAAAAAGTGTTGTACTCGGGGCAGAATACTTCGATCATGCCGTAGCATAAGCCTCGGGAGATGGGGTAGTGATACCTTGAGGCGTACACGCTGTGATATACGCCAGCCCTGGTTAAGATGGGAGCATAGTGCTGCAGCACATAATTTGTGAACTCCACCGCTTCAGGTCTGAACGCGTGGGCATCGGTGGCCCTCAGCTCGGCAAACCACCCCACGGATATTTGATGCTTAAAGCAGACCGCCAGGTAGTCCAACAGAAAATATTCTTCTCTATACCCTCATTTCAACGGGGCAAGAAACAAGCCAAAGATTGGCTTCTCCCGGTCTACCCGGCCTGCAGAGTCGTTCCACCGAGCAGGCATAAATTTAGGGGCCCTAGTCAGGAGCCCATCTTCTGGAGCCAGATCTTGCAGTCCAAGCACAGTGCTCCATTTCTTGGCTTCTCCGGGAAAATAAATAGGCCTTCCCCGCACAACACGATCTATCAAACTGTCCCTCTCCACTAGCAAGGCTTGCTCGGCTTTGCGGACAAGGAACAGGTCCCTCTTCCCCTGAAGGTTGAAGCGCCTAAGGAAGGACATCAGATGCTTGTCCTTCAAGTGATCCCTCCTGACGGCACCTTCCCAGTCATAATGAAAAGAGTCACCCCCGAGGATGAGGAGACTGTCGGTGTCCACAGTGTCGGTCTCTGAATCCGAGGACTCTGCGACTACAGCAAGCTGATCGTGCCCCCGATCAAGGGAATGGACGTTCTCCCACGTCACCACGGCACGAGAAGCAGAAGAGGAAGAGCCAGATGCCATCTCTATCTGTAAAGAAGGTGCATCAAAGAACAAATAAGGTCAGAAAATAGTTGATCAAGACAAATTTTTGACAAAATTTTGGCAGAGTCTCCCCAGCACGGGAGATTGCCAAAGAAAAGCGGGAACACGTCCACTAAGGGAACGGCCCCTAAAAGCAGCCCTAAAAGCAGCCATCGGCATTACACCGAGGTCAAACGGTACACCCGAGGGGATAGCTCCGAGGGCAAGCCCTACTAGAAGCCTCCCGGGGCCCAAAGAATGGGTTTCAAAACCCGAACAAGCAACACTCCACTCACCCCTAAGAAAACTCGCCCACACCCTCAGCTCACTCGGCGCCGCGGGAGGAGAAGAAAGGGAAGAGAGAGAAAATTCTTTTGCAAATGAGCAGTAGTGAAGAACACTCGAAGGGCGAAAGCCTTATATATAGGGGGTTTCAGATGTTAATCCGACGAGCTATTTAGCGCGCCGAATTAACGCCCTCCAAAGCCAAAAGGCGCGCCAGTTTAAGGCACGCCGAATTAGCTGTCGTCCAATGCCCATGGGGCGCGCCGGATTAACGTCCAATGCTCAAAGGCACGCCAGATTAACCCCGCACCGTATTAACATTCAAATCACGCCGGATTAGCATCCGCGCCGGATTAAGGGCCGTTCCGAGCTTCCGTCAATCGAAGAGGAGATCAATTCGGGCGAAGCTCATCCGTCGGTCTTGCTACACTCATGCCTTTCTCGCAACACCCACGGCTGGGGGGCATTTGTTGGCACTCAAAATATGATTAACGGTGATCAAGCCTCAAAAACTAATGACACGGCCCACTGAAGCACAGAAGCCGATAGATATCAACATATTGAAGCCCTCTCAAGCTGCCAGAGCCTCAGGTCACCCTATATGAACAACGGGGACTTCACCTCAGGAGAATCGAGATGAATTCACAACCAACCGGCAGTGCGACCAAGCCTGCCCAATGAACCAGCATCGACTCCGTCATGCCGCATACACTACACCCATTATCCGACCAAGGACAACGGTCTAACCGGTGGCCCGCCACCCCATGAAAGACTCTCCTGAGATGGAAGAACTCCCTTGGCTCTTCAGAATGGAGGACAGAGGGCTCTGTCGGCAGAAGATCTCGATTACCAGGCACGGGTACGGCTTCTCGCCAAGTTGGACCCGTTAGTGGCCGAATGATCGCCCGGCCTGGGCGGAACTATCCCGGGTGTTACTCCACCCTCAAGAAGCTTTGAACACAAGCCAAACCGAGCTAGCAGCACGGATCATAGTGCCGAAAGCCGTGTCAACGAAAACCCGCGTGTTCAAACCAAAGACACTCGAGGTTCTGAGAAGGGTCATACGTCATCCTGAGAGCTTCGACAAGGCTTCCCGTCGAGGTTTCGAAGAACGGCGGCAAGATGAATGTTCACGGTGACTCCCGGAACCATCCCCGGACTCACCGGCTAACCCGCGACGAGCGGGAAATGTTAATACGGTGTGCCCTTATCCGGTGCGCCCTCATATCCGGCGCCCTCCTATTCCGACGCGCTAAAGGCTGTGGAGTTCCCTTCCCCGGCGCTCCATTCCTCACGCTGGATTAAGCTTCGAGCTTGCTCCTATATATGTGGCTGCTCGACGGGGTTCAAAAGGGGTTAAAAAAAGGGGGTTCGAAGGGGCGAATTAAGAAGAAGAATTGAAAGAAAAGGAGAGAGAGCCGGAGAGCCAATCACCTTCGAGGGAGAGAGGGTTTCCTTGTGAGAGAAGCAGGGTTCTCACAGAGCGTTCCCCTCACCGCCGCCTTCCTCTCCGCCTGAAGCCCTCCGAAGCCGGAGAAGGAGAAGAGAGTCTGCTACTCTGGTTTTGTCGGTGAAATTTAGGTGGGTTCCGCAGATCGTTTCTCGAAGACCGCTCCTCTGTTTCTCCTTCCTGTCGTCGTGTAAGTGAGGGGGGGAGAGGCGATGATACGAGCCCATCCTCCTCCCCCCTCACCATCTGTTCGTCCTCTTTCTATACTCTGTAATTTCTTCTTTGAAATTAATGAAGTGGCCACCGAGCGACAATGCCGGTGCGCCGAATGTTTATAACAAGCCCGATGTTTCGTCTCCCGCCAATGGAATGAATGATGTTGTGTCTTGTATGCTTTTCTTGTTTCGTTCTTAGTCTGCATGCCCGATCACTCTGTGTGTGCGATTGTTGAGTTCTGCTTCACGGAATCGAACATGCCCGGAGCCATACGGGCTATATTGATATCACTTCCCCCCTCCAAAGGGCTCTTCCTTTCAAATGCAAGGGCCGTGCCTTGCCGTGTGTATATTGTGGGTTTCAAGGTTGGAGACACGCTCGTGCGTGCATCTCTGCTAGTCCCTGCTCTGAGGTCGACCCTATCTTCACCCCTCTGCACTTTAGTCCAGAGTGAACAGGGTCGTCTCTATAATCCTCGCATCCATTATATGCTAATGATTCTGATGTTTTTTTTTATATCTCGATTGATGCAACTCGTAATGCTAACCCATCAACCCCCGTGAGCATTAATCTGCTAACCCTGTGAGCATTAATCTGCTAACCCTCTTATCCCATCCATGATTCGTGATCGCCATGTTTCATTGTTTTCGAGAATAGTGACTTCAATATTCCGAGGAGGGGGGACATACCCCATTGGTATCTCAGAATCACCGTTTGGTCAAAGGGCCCCATCTGCGAGTGATGAGGGTCCCAAGGGGCCATAAGGTGAATATTAACAGGGGCTTCAGCCCAACAATCCAAATCCACTGTCCTTCGGGACCCTGTGGTGGCTAAGGGAGGTGTACCCCTAGTAGGCTCATCCTCGGGGCATCTCTCCCCAATAGTCGTCTCTCTCTCTTGGATACAGTGCAGGTTATAGGTTGCTCACCCCTCGTAGGTTAGCCCTCGGGGTTGTTGCTTCCTTCGTTAGCTACCTTATCCGCCTGTTTCAACCCACGGAGTCATGGTACCCCTCGTAGGCCAGTCCTCGGGGTTTCTTGTCCGATTGGGATTTGCTGGCTGCCACCGTGCCGACCGACTGTTTAGGGGCTTACTCCACATGTGAGTATGACCCCGTTTCTCCCCTGCAATCCTGCAGAGACGGGGGAGATGTTACCCAATTTTCGGCAGAACTCTTTTAACTAATAAGATCACTTATGTGAATTGGCCCCAATAAAACACATGTTCTCAAGTAATAAACCCTAGTGCTCGAGTATAAACCTCGCACTAGCTCATAACTTCACTCATGGAGAGCTCTGGACTCCAATTGAACAAGCAATCAGCTCAATTAACTTCAAAACCCTCAATAACATCTTAATAAACCTAAATGGCTTCAAAAATCATCAAAAAATCAGTTAAAACGGTGCGGTCATAATCTGGCGCGCCTTAATACGGCGCAGTACCCCCCCCCCCCCCGCGTCGGAATAGCTTTACACTCATAAATTTTCATTTTCAAATGGCTCGTTCCCGGCGCGCCCTAAACCGATGCGCCCCAAGCCTACCGCGCCGGATTAACACTTGTCAAGGCCGCGCCGGGTTAAACTCCTTTACCTACGTTTGGCCGCGCCGGGGAAACCTATCCCTACGCTTGGTCACGCCGGTTTTAAACCATCATGCTGCTCTAATAACTCACTCGTCCTCGGAGCGATCTTTGTCTCTCACGGTCGAGATTAATAACCCTAATCAATAATAAACAGAATGAGAAAAGGGCTATTCAAGTCCGAATCATCCTATTAATATGCTTTTACTATCATGTTTATTAGCGTCTTGCTATCGTTATCATGTTTATGTCACCACCTTCGTCTCCCTTGGTGGAGATTAATAAATTTGATTGATCACTGTTGACTTTCATAACTCTATTGCCATGCTTAGCATAGCCATAAATATCATGCATGTACGCTCGCATAGACCCTCGGGTATATCAAATGGCATTGACAGAAGACCGGGTTATGCCCGATCGAAAATCTTTGCTATGCGCGACGGTGGTCTTCGGACCTGTGTCCTCCGCCACGTATCGAGGGTCTCCAACTTAATGAACCATGCCTCTGTTGCTTGATAGATAAAAGTATTTCATGTGACCTCGTCACGTCTATCTTTTCGCATATTGTTTCGGCCTCGAACGGCCCGCTATCTCGGCAATTAATCAAATATTTTCTCCTTTATGGGGGATGTAATTAACGCCATAACCTTTATGGTATGGTGGACTGCTGGTCTCGACCCGAATCTCACTCTTGCCTCGCAAGGGTCAGAATGAGCGCATAATAAACTGGTCACTCACGTGACTGCCACGTCTGCGCGATCAATTAATCAGTTGGTTGTTATTAATTAACTGGTTGATTGACCCCTGATGATAAAAAAAATCCCATCAAACAAGTCTGGCACGTCCAGTGGGACTTGTATAATAAAATACCCCTGGTAAAATAAACAATCAAACATGTCTCTTGCAGATAGGATCCCAAAGATCCTATCTTTTTGCTTGTTCTTCCACTTACGGAATTAGTTAGAATGTAACGGTCGAGTCTTGGTGCGTCAGAGCCCTGTGACGGTCGCACGATAGACCGCTACAGCTACTGTGCGCAGAATTCAAACTTAATAAAACTCGTTTATTATTTTATCCACATAATTATCTATAAAAAGGGTATTTATCCTTATATTCCGAGGATAAATTAATTAACCTTCTAGAATATGGGTAAACTTAATGGACTTGGTCCTTAACTCCAATGGGCTTTATTTATCAAAGCTGGATTAATTATTTAACATAATTGGGCCTTATAATCTCAATATCAATTTGTTAGTTCATTTAAGCTTTATAAATTCCTAATAAATTTCAGAAAATTCTTAAAATAATCCAGAAGCTATTTATATAAATTATGGGGCATTTCATAAAAGGCCGTTGATAAAGTCTTAGTCCTATCAGCCTACCGGTGGTGAACGAGTGGTAACCGCGAGTCGCCCAAGTGAACAGGTCCCCAACATCAGAACCTATAGAAGGGATTTTAAGGTTTTCTTTGACAGATAAATAAAGGTGTTCGGACGTTAGGCCGATATAAATCAACACTGACTGCGGTCAGTGGTGAAAGGTCCAGTACCCGAACCCGAATCATTTGATACGATGCGCACCTACACAATAAAGCCTTATATAAAAATGATCTTTTCAAAAAGAACACCAAAACATATTTCAATATATTCCATGGCCAACAGCGTCGTAAAATTTTGTTTATTTTGTATACTTATTATAAAAAATAATTTGATATTTTGGGACTGAATCTGGAATGGTTTTCAATTCCGTCATAAATTTTTCGACAGATTTTTCGACGAATTTTTGAATTTGCCACAAAATTTTATTTAATTTTCATATTTATTATAAAAAATAGTTCGATATTTTGGGACAGAATATGCGACAGATTTCTATTTCTATCGTAAATATCTCTGATGGATTTCTGATGGTTTTTAATTTCATTAGTGATGAAAGGCTCTATTAATTAGGGACAGATTTTGGACGAAAATAATTTTCATAAATTTATGACGAATTTCAAATGAAAATTTTTGCCGTCGAAAATTTGCGACAAGAAATAATGAACAGCTAGTATCCATCCAAAATTCATCGTAAATGATTTTTGTGACAGATTTTGGACCGAATAGGGATGAATATTGGCCGTCCCTATTCCTGCATTTTCTTGTAGTGCTTGCTCCTTCCACCAAAGAGCTTATTAACTTGAGCGTCGGAGGGTTTACAGAGAGGAAAATCTACAAAAAGAGGGAAGGAAGCAAAGAGTAGTCTATATGCCAAAGCTCACTCCCCGTGAGGCCACCCAAGAGCCAAGTCTCTTCGGCGAAAGCCCTCCCTCTTCTCCCCCACCTCTGTCAGACTACTCGGACAAACCATGGACACCCCTCACTCCTGAGAGTCCTTCCTTCTTCCACCGAAGAGCTTACTAAATTGAGCATCAGAGGGTTCTCCCAGAACACATCTATCATGGTGAGAACTTTCCTTGTAGGAAGAAGCTCGACAAGATCCTCTCACGGTTGGGCCACCTTGGACGGCCCAATAGAGAAGTTCGATAAGGTCCTCTCAGGACCCCGGTTAGAAGTTCTAACATGGCTACTTCTAGTGCCACCAGAAGCAAAGCACCCTTGCCTCCGGCCGCAGATGGCATGGCTCCTCCGCCTCCAACCGGCAACGATGACTCGACCTCCCGCCTCAAATGTGCGATGGGGCGAGGTTTTCACCTTGCGTTGGCCACCATCATCCGACGCCTCTAGCTGAGTGCCTCCTCTAGGAATACCAACACATTGGCCACTCAACCTTCCGAAGACCAAGTACGGGCCGCCACTAACCGACTATCCAAGATTCTACTGACGAAGCCCTGGAGCATCGTTGCCCTAAAGCATCTGCGCCCCTTCATATCCTGCCATCCAATGCTGCAGCCCATAGTTTGTGTCTCTGGCTGGCCATCTAAGGACGTTGCCTCCGCTCCCATAACTCAAGCTCTTCCGTAGTGTCCCCAAGTATACCAAACATAGTGCTCAGCTCCGGCGGTTCGCTCGCACCAGGCGGCCTGATTTTGAAGCTCAAGAAGCAACCATCGCTAACCCTGTCCCTCCCTTTCTCAAGCTCTGTGCAAGAGTCTTCCCCTCCCTTTCTCACGCTCTGTATTTTGGTCCGCCTAGGGCGTGTAACTCCATTTCATGAAAAATAAAACCCAAGACTTGTAGCATGTGCATTCTCCCCCTTGGTGGCTAGTCCTTTTGACTAAGATGTGATATGTTTCCTTCAACAAAATCTCTGGGTCATCTAACGGTTCGAGGAAGCTGCGAGATCCCAACCTCTACCGTTACTATTACTCAAAGAATAATACCGGCTCAAAGGACAGACATATGGGACAATTTGTTATTTTAAAGTAATCACTACGTTTCTAAGTGACAATAATACCTGAAGAGTAAAACATATAAAAGACTATAGATGTGCAATTCAGATTTTCTATTGAATTTTCCGGCAGTACATAGTAGTAAGATTCATCAAATGTCTGATTCGTAATCTTCTAGTACATTTATAGTGATCTTGTCGCTAGCAAGATCAAGCAAAGTGGCAACCAGTCAGAAGTAATACGTTGGGGAATTACAGCATGTACATCTATCCAACCTGTAAGAATCGTGGGCGTCGTTCAACATAATGGGGAATTCAGACTAAAATATATATAAGAACGGCTGAAAAAAATTATTCTTCCGAGTAACACGAATGTTGAGGGCATAATCAATCAATCAAGTAAGCTTTGAAGTACAGAATCATGTGCGTTCTTGGGAAGATATGAGTCACGAAGTTAGGAGAGGAGAGAATATGGTGAAGTTTGGTTAAATGCTTAAGCAACGTCTAAAGCGAATGGTCGTCATGTGTATAAAGATTAGCAAGCAACGACCGTAAAGCTCAGCAGCGAAATAGCGAAAGTTGGTTTAATGTATAAACCTACGGTCTCATTCGAAGCCTTCCTCACCGCACTTATATTCTTCTCCTGTACGAAATTCTCGTCAAGTTGAATTTTTCAGCAAACTACAAAGCTTCATCCGTAAAAATGGGGACCCGGGGAACTTTTATTTAAATTTTTTTTCCACACATATTCCTGTTAAAAATGAAATTGTACGAGCATCCATCCTAATTTTGTTGTTTGCATGTATATGCTTCGTATTTCAATTAAGTAATATGTATGCCTTTGGATATTTCGTTAATATACCGTTAAAATGTCTTAAGGAGAGAGAGAGAGAGAGAGAGAGAGAGAGAGAGAACATTTTTCTGAGTATTCGGACAGAAATTTACCCCAGCATATGTGAGGTTAAATTCATGTGCAGAAAATATGCGATAGAGTCGCACACAGTTTCATTTTTAATAGGCATATATGTGTATTTATTTGGAAGTCGCCTCTGGGTTTTCACTTTGTAACTTAAAAAGGAGTATTTGAGTGTTGCAACTGACCCTCCAGAGCAAGCAATCATGATGATGACAAAAGATGCACATATTTCAAATAATTTTTTTAGTCATATCCATGAAGCTCTCAGAGATCGAAAATGCAGGTCCCGCTTAGGTGGGCAAACAAACAAAAAAAGGAATGAAGAGGTTCCTACAATTCATCAGGTTTCAACATTCAGCTTCCAAAGCGATGAGGAAGGCTATGTTCGAAGTAGTCAACATCGAGTTTGGCAAACTACCAACTATGCGGCCCTTGGGAGTGCAGCACCGTCCGATTGGGGTAATGTAACAGAACGCAGAAGCTCCAGTGAGAAAAGAAGGCCCAGAAAATGTGACAGGATGGTGTTGGCTGAGGCCTGCAAAAAAAGAAAAGAAAAGAAATGTCGAAAGCGTAGTAACATCAATTTACATGAAATGATGCCAAAGATAACAAGCACACGCGTTGTATGATTTTTTAGACATGCAGAGTCAGCATACTGCATGCGCCAAGATTCTGGCAGCCCAGTTGCCAAACAGGCATCGGTCAGGAACCAAGTAATCTCATACATCGGGGGTAGCCAATGCCCTACTAAGCAATTGTTCATGTCTAGAAGCAGGCATGGAGCCGTCTATATCAGAATCCAGCAGAATCCAGGTGCTGCTTTTAAATCCTACAGAGACAAGCCGATGCCCTACGCTCATGTTCAAAGTATTGGGTATCAGGCACCAGGGATCCTCAAGCATAATTTTTCTCCCTCGTCATTATCATCATTATCATAAACTTTTGTTGCTTTCTTTTGAAACTGGGCAGAATCACAATTCATAAAAGCTAAAAAAAGAGGAAGAACACATGTATGATGATGTATACCTTTCATCTCCCCCATACATGTATCTACAGAAGCATCCCTCAACCACAACAGAACACGCATAACGGATGCCAAAAAGCATGCCACCCCCCAAGACCATCTCAGGAAAATTTAAAAACTTTCGAAGAGCAGACAACAGAACATCCCCAATTCAGCCCAGAAAGGCCCCATTGCTGTTACAAGAATGCCAACACCCATTGATTGAATGACCCCCCAGTCCATCCAAAGTCACAGGGAAAATTCGCAGATTGACGTTCGTTTCTCCTAGGAATCAATAATGAAGTCCCCGCAATCTTTTTTCTCAGTCATTCACTTGGCCAATCACCCTCCAACAAGAGTTCTAGCATCCCAGCTAGAGCCTTGAATCTCCCGCTGCACCATCCCTCATGCAAAGCTCATCCTTGACAAGCGAAGCCTCTGAGTTGGGCATCGCACTCAACACAGAATCTCAATCTTCATTTCTTTCTTGATCAGTGCAATCTTGAACCTCAACTCCCTAGTCCTAATCGTCAATTTGTGTTGCTTGCAAACTGACTGGCAAGGGGAAGCTAGATGTCCATCTTCTGCACCACGACTTGGGCTGATGTCTACAGGGCTGACCATTTGCCCATTTGCCATAGTCAAACTCAAATATCTTCACAAGCAGCAGGTTGCTTAAGGTGAGAGAGACTTGGACAAGATTCCTTGCTCTCAGTAATGGACCAGGCATCTGAGGAACTAGCAATGGGAAGGAGATGGACGTATTCCACTGCATATTTCAGGCTCTACAGAAATCCAAATGAATACTCTAGCAGGTGTAGCCTCATGCCATTCAACAGGACATTTTTTAGCAACCACTACTCACCATAGACATGTGGCTCAATGAATCCCTTGCTTAATGGATGAAGCCTCAATGATATTGATAGCCTCCACAACCACTACTGCCAATGCCACTTCCACCATGGTCAGGGCTGCCAGAACCACTGCTCAGGGTTACTGCTGCTATGGTTCATGCTGTTGCCACTGCCTCATTGGCTCGTGCTGCTCTTGCCACTGCCTCCTCAACCAGCTCCCTCTAGCAGACATGACCCTAGACAGGGGAATTAGATCTCAAATGGGGCGGAAGGGAGCCCCATGTTGAATAGGCTCCATTCCTGAGACAAACAAAGTTCCCAAATGAGGAGAACCGTCCTGAGAACCACACGACCCAATGAACTTTTTTGACCAGCGCCAGGTCTGCACCTGTTGAAAGCCAATCAGCAGCCATTCAAATTCAAATTCAAATTCAAATGTGATACGATGTGTGCTCCCACTACCTTGGTCCTCATCTGCCAGTTTTTACCTCCACCCCAGTCCATCTCAGTGCCCCTGACATGCCCAATGAGCTATGTCCCATCACCTCAAAACTGTATACCCTAGGATTTTCAGATGCTAAGATCAGAAATGCCACCCTCAGATCAGACACCTTCCCTTGCAGCGCACCACCTTCCTCTCATATCCCCCCCACTGGACCACCATCCCTTGCTGCAACAGCCTAGATCTCCAAGAGAGAACCCCAGAGAGCACCCTCTACCTCCATGGGGAGAAGAAATTTCCCCTCCACAGCCATCAAAGCCCTGTTCCGGAGCCCTTTGGTGCCTCGTAGGCCTATCTTATTGACCTGAAACATCTTCCCCAGCTTCACCACCAGGGACATGATCATCATCATTATAAGTTGTTATAGCCCTGCTCCATAATTTCATTAATAAATCTCATGTTTTGCGTGACGACATAATTTAGGTAAAACTGATAACAAACAAATACAACTAAATTACAATTCAGTTAAGAAAATACTCCTAACAATTCATCAAGCAAAAAACTCAGTTGAATCACTCTAGGCGCAATATCCAATAGATCACTCAGTTGAATCATTTCATGAAGACTTAACCTAATTTCCTTAACTGTAAAACCAGTCGACAGGCTCAGCCAAAATGAATCAGTAAAAATCTCCTTTATCAGTATTGCAGTCGAAACTCTTCAACTGACCCTATTTATTTGATAGAATGTAACTAAGTCTTACTCAACAAGATTTTACCCGCACCTATCAGTCGCTAGATCACCTAGTCAAAACTTTCACTTACCAGTATTCGACTGCCAGATTAAACTAACATAATTTGACTGATCGTGTCCAAGACGATAAGGCTTTTCAACTGATTTTTTTAGCTGCTTCAGTCAAATGAATCCCTATGTCTGTTATTCTTTCGACTAACATTTCTTCAGACGATAAAACCTTAACCTATTAATTTTAGTTAATATTCTTCAACTACCCTCTTCAGTTGCAATGTTTCAACCATCAGCCTTTCGCTTAATACATTTTTCAACTACCTTTCTTTTACTATTACTAGGCGACAACATACGCCTATCTCACTCAATCACTTTATCACTTCAAGCGATATTAAATCAACTGACTCTCGTCAACTGCCTATACTGCCAAGCTATCTAACAATTGTCCAGACTTATGGTGATACTTCAGCTGTATCAGATTGACTAAGCTTCTTCAACTAACCTTAACTTATCAGATAGCTTCATATTCAATTCAGTCGATGTATTTGTCTTACACACTTCAACTAAGAAATTCAGGAGAAACTTATATCAACTGTAAAATTCTTTTGATATTGTTTTACTATATTTTGAAATTGAAATACATTTAATACTCAGCGTATTCCCTAGACACATCTACAGAATATTTTTATCTTATATCCTTCCCATAGATTACACCTAACCACTAGTCAAAGGTCAGTGTATGCTCTTTTTGTCTTACAACAAATTTTACATTGTCAAAATCTTTTTATTTCCACATGCAATCTTTTGACAAACGTAAAGTGTCTTGGACGTGCACACCTAGCCACTCTAGTAGGGCTACAGAAGGCAATCTCTTCCACTTCATATTACTTACTATGATGTGTATTGTTGATGTGGAAAAAGGTATAGTGTCGAATCAAAAGATGTCTTAAATGAAGAAGACACTATGAACAAATTGGCTCGAAAAGAAAATAGGTGGCTATAGACACAACAGATAGTTCAATCTCTTAAACAAGTATATGTTAGAGAGAAGCATGTAGGATCAAGTGAACGTGTGTAACGGATAGCCAGCAAATGTGGTATAGATATAAGACTTGTTCTAAGTAGAAAATAACTTTTGAAACATTAAGCGAACAACCATATTCAAGTGTTGTGAGTGACCCAACTCTCCACCATGCAAACACTTCATTGAAGAGCTCCATTCTTCAGTGAGCCAGAGCCAATCATTTAAGCATTCAAAAAGGCTGAGCCCACAATGATCGAAGAGCTTCTGCACATGCCAACACTCTTACTCTCTCCTAAGCTTATTTTCTTTCTATCTATGCTTTTATTTCTCCACATTTACCTACTTGTTAGAGGCACATCTCTAGTAAAATATTCTTCTCTGATTGAGTGCATTTACTACTTGCAAGCAATTAAGGATCTAAGCATTCTTGGTGGGTGGACTGCCTAAGGGCGGGTTTGTTGGTGAACTACTTACCTAAGCAAAAACCAAATTGTATGTGTGCCTGCAGGCAATGTTTATGGTGAGCTGGACCAGCTGGTCCACTTAAGCAAAGCCCATTATGTGTACTTCATCAAGGTGAAGTGGTGAACAAGCTAAGGTCTAGGTACTAGATGTAGGTCACCAAGAGGGTGTCCGAATTAATATAAAAATCCTAGTGTTTGTGTATTGCTTTATCCGTTCGATTTTATTTTCGCTAGTTGTTTTGAGGAATGAATTTATTTTAAATTATAATTTTGATTTGCACTCCCACGTACCGTGCCTGCATGCCCCCTCCCCCGAGAGGTGTTTCGCTACTAACAAGTGGTATTAAATGTAGATTCTCTAAAAATATAATGATCGGAAGCAAAGATCCAAAAGGCGAAGCAGAAATAGCAGCCATCTAGGAACATTAATCGATCAACAGACAACCACTGTTTAATGGAACTGATTATCCTTACTGAAAAATGAGGTTGATGGACTACGTTGAAGGAACGGACTATGACGTATGGATGGTTGTCAAAGATGGTGGTCGACCCATTACCAAACTCGGAAAAATAAAGTAAGGCAGAAGCTATGTTATCAAAGTAGTGGACGTGAGCGCCTAGACAAGGAGGCGAGGCAAGGCAGCCAAAAGTCACCTCGCTTTCGCCCCAATCGCCTGGGCCCAGCCCAGTCAACGACTGGCCTACTTCTGCCAACCTCGGCCAGACCCACGCACTCGGCACGCTCCGTACTCCCCGGCCCAGGCCCGAATAACGAGATCCACGGCCAAGCCCATATAAGACCCTTCTTCCATTTCTCCTCTCTCCCCGATCGTAACCCTAGGTCACCCTCCTCTCATGCATCTCCTCCCTCTCATGTGAACAACAACAGCGAGCCACTCCTACGGCCAGCGGCGGCGAGTAGGTACGTCTTTCCCGTCTCCCCCCTTTCTGCTCTCTCTCCTCGACAGTGAGCACAGGTCGAGCCCCTCTCTCTCTCTCTCTCTCTCTCTCTCTCAAAGGGGCCAAGCCCCTCTCTCACTCTCTGTCTCAATCTCTCTCTCTCTCACTCTGTCTCACCCTCTCTCTGTTGTGCCCCTTGTGCTTTGTTGATAATGTGGTGTTTTAATGATAGCAACATGAATGAGTCACCATATTGTTTTGCTAAGAACAACACATTGAGTCATCACATGAATGCATATGACTGATCTGTTCTGTGGAGAATGCATGAGTGTGCTATGTCTGATCTATTCATTGCTATAGTCTTTGTGTTTAGCATACACTGCATCAGTGCAATAACAGTTGCTGCATGTGTCTGTTAAGAAGTCTGTACATTGCCCTGCTTCAGGCTGAGCAAGTCTATACACTGCTGCACGATCATCAAGTCTATACATTGTCTTGCACAGCATGCAGGCAAAATCTGTACATCGTCTTCTTGTTCATGCATTGCATCAAGTCTATACATTGTCTTGCACAGCATGCAGGCAAAGTCTGTACAACGTTTGCACATTACATACGTTCAAAGTCTATACAGACTTGGTCCATGCGTAAGCATAGCAAGTCTGTACGTTGGTAGCAAGTCTGTACAACGTCCTTAGCATGAACACATTCAAAGTCCATACATTGCCATGTAGCTTGCACGAACTCAAGTCTGTATAGCCAATGCCTGCACACAATGTCTATACATTCATTTGTTGATAATCGAGCAAGTCTGTACATCGTCAGCCTGCTCATGCATCGTCTTGGTGGTAAGTCTGTACATTGGCCAAGTCTATACATCGCCACTTGTTCATGCATGTGAGCAAGTCTATACATTCTTCTGTCTCACTTAGAGTCTATACATTGCTGCATGTTAATCAAGTCTGCACATTGTTTGGCCATTGCACACGAAGTCTGTACAGCGGTTGCCTTCATGCCTAGAAAGTCTGTACATCGTGTGTTGCTGAAAGTCTGGACCGTCTCACTTAGCGTCTCTACGCATCGGTCAAGTCTATACATTGCAGCATGCATTCACTCAAAGTCTGTACAGCGTCTAGCGTCTCTCTTAGCGTCTCTATGCATCGGTCAAGTCTATACATTGCATGCTACAAAGTTTACACATCCCTCCATAGCAAGTATGCACATCGGTTGCACAGCACAAACAAAGTATATACATTCTGTTGCATCGCATGCTTGCCTTATGCACGCAGAGTCTATACATTCTCTGCTGATGTGTTTATGCTGCAGTTCATCAAGTCTGTACATTCCTTGCTGTTAACTCCATACATTCATAAAAGGCATGTTTGTGTATTCAATCTCGATGTTCAGACTTTCCTATATGCATTTATGCATCTTTCACGCAAAATCTGTACATCTTCTCGCACACAGACACAAAGTCTACATACCAGCAAGTCTGTACATCATTGTCGCATGCATACTAAGTCCATACACTGCTTGGTGACTTGCATGCGCATTCATCTTTCAATGTGCATACTTCACCATATGCATACTGCATCATATGCCATCAAGTCTATACATTGTCTCGCACACACTCACTAGCAAGTCTGCACATTGGTTGCACATTGCACACAGAGTCTGTACACTCGATTGGTGGCATGTCTGAGCACTCATCTTCAATGTATATACTTTCTCATATGTATACGGAACACCATGCCATTAAGTGTAGCACCCCAGATAAAATTACCTAGGATAAGTCTCTGATAATGAATTTTTATAGATATATAAAGAGATCCAAACCAAATTAAAATTAATAAATAAACGAGGCTCAGACCTTGTACATAACCCTCTTACATCCTTATAAGTCTTACAAAAGGATCACGTAGACCTTACCCGTTGGATCCCAAGAGATTATGAATTTAGCATCATTTTAAGTAGTCATTAAAGTCATATTGTATTTTATTTGAATTAATAATCAATAAAACTTGAAGAAAATATTAATTTATATTTTGTTTATAAGTTAGAAATTTTAATATTTCATAATTGTTATAATATAGTTTATGTAAAGAAATAATTAGTTAAATATATATACTTAATGGGCCTCAACCCATACTCATTAAATAGTCTCAACCTTTTATATATACATACAAATAGGTCACACGTAGATGAATTTAGCTTAATAGATTAATGGGCCTTACGTATAAAAAGCACCGAGAAGACAAACCCACATATATATAAATATATATGTATAAAACCCATAGAAGAAGACCCACATACGTGGGCCTTCACAGACAAACCTATGTGCATAAGCCAAAATCCATGCACTCAAGTTTAGCCTAAACCCATTCAAAATACCCAACTCAATAAGGCTTCGACGAGGCTTGCATGGGGCTTAGCCATTAGGGTTTCCTAAACGAATATGGTTAGCGGCTGTAAACTAGGCAAGGACAGGTAACGTTAGGAAAAAGTTTTATGGCCATGCCATCCATGGCCTTCGAACCTGCTAGAAATCCCACACTCCTATATAAGCAAACCCTCTCGAACGTGCACAGCCGGTTGATGTTGTTGCTGTTAGAAGAGCGGGCTTCCTTCTGCTGTACGTGAAAGAAGGGTCTTCTTTTCCCATTGTTCTTGCTGCTGCAGTTGCATCGTATCTATTTCCCCTGCTGTTGTGTGAGAGGAGAAAGATTGAGCTTCTTTCACGTCGTCTGCTGCTATTTGCTGTTGCAGTTGCAGTTCTACTATCGCTGCTATTCTTATTTTGCTTCCCTCTTTTTCATTCGTTATCAGATCAACTCACAGGAGGTAGGTGGTCTCTCTGACAGCTAAATTTATTAACAAGAATAATGTGCACATGCTATCAATATGCTCGGGTTTTTCGTGGGTTCATGGTCTCTTTCGTACGTGTTCTCTCTGATGGCTAAACCTAATTAATAAAGGTGATATCATAAAACAATATGCTTTTGTCAAGTTCTTATATTCTAGCTTCCTGATTAGAGATTTCTTCATATTTCTGTCGAGCGTGCATACAGTTCTTAAGGTTTTAGAAGATTCCAGTAAAAGACGCCCTATTTTAAGGCGGGTTTTTAAATTGAGACGACCCAGATTAAGAAGCGATTTAAATTAAAGCTGTGATATCAGGCGTCAATTTACCGGTTAATTGATAATTTCGTATGTTTAAAAAGTAATAACTATGAATCCTGATATGATAATCAAGGCATGATTATATTAATAAGTTACTGTTATTCTCTTGAATTATTCATGTCCCTAGTTTTTCTATTGGAAATACTCTAAAGTCCACGTTAAAGACGACCCTGTCAAATTCGTTAATTGAATAGGACGCCCTCGAACAGAGGCGTCAATTTGTATGAAAGATTACGGCAAACCTTGTAAAAGATAATTCTATGGATATTTGAAATAACGACATGAACTTCGCCGTCTCGTTTATGGAAGGCGCCCCTGACCAGGGCGCGGTTTAATTAAATAAAGACTTTAACCATGTCGTCAATAGCTTGAATTATCAAGTTTATACGTTGAGCACTATAACCAGTAGTTATGGAGTTTTGATTTATCGGCCGTTCATGGGCGCAGGAGTGTCCTTCGGACATGAAAATTTATGGGCATACTATTGGGGTGGAGATCAAGGCAGTGAAAGTGGTTGCACCGTTTTTAGTGCCCCCTATCGCGAGATCCCCCGTCCCTCCTCGAAAAATTATTTTGAACATATGGTTAGGTAGAGTTTTTCGAGCCGATCATTTCGGTATATTATAAGCCAGATTCCGACATCGTTACGTCGAGGAACTAGTGGTGTAAAAAAATGAAAATTTTGAAAGGACGACCTACTTTAGGTCGTCAAAAATTGTTTTGACGCCATGGGTACAAGGCGTTAGATTTAAGTGATATATATATATATAAATATATATATATATATATCATGTATGTACATATCTTTGAAAATCCATTATTATTAGAATATATAACAGAAAATTGTGAAAAATATATATTTGGAATCCTTGTATTTTTCTCCTAATTATCATATATTCCATTTCCTTAAATTATTTTAAATAAATCAATGTGTCTTTTAATGAAGGTTTTTGAATTTATTCAATTAAATAGATATAAATGTAAATTCTTGTTAAATAAATTGAGTTAAAAATCATGAAAATTAACGTTCCCCAAGAGGATGCTAGTTAATAAATGACGGCACCCACGGGCGTTAAATAATATAAGTTTCTTTAATTATAGTTAATTATAGAATAGGATGGACATGAATTCTATGATTAACGTATACATTTTCTCACCGTTTTCTTCCGTTTTTGACCCATACCTCGGCTCTTTTGACACTCTCATCTCACGTCCGTAGATGGAGTCCCTGTAGCATGATTGGTTCACGCATACACCTCAACTCTCGGTGACATACGAGTCCTCCGTTGGATATTCCGTTCCTTCGGACTGACAAGTTAGTCATTGAGACCTCCGTAAGTCTCCGCTAGCCTTGGATTCCCTCAAGGCAGCCGAGCTGGTTGTACCCTAAAAACCTCGGGATCTGATCCGTGTTACTTTGGTTTTCCATTAGTCTTGACACTCTACTCCTTTTGGAATCTTCTTGTCATCAATTTGAGAACATAACCCTTTGACTCTGTATTTGGCCAAATCTGATTCTGAAATATAAAAGGGCTCTGGGTCCGCGACTTTTCAGTGCCAGGTAGGACGGAAGTCCAATTCTGTAAACCATGGTAAACTTCTGGGTGTGGCATTGCACCAAACTCTGTACATCTGTCATATTCTGTTATTCTGTTATATCTGTTAGTCTGTAAACTCTATAAATTCTGCTTATTCTGTTATTCTGATATTTTGTTCTTCAGTTATTCTGATAATTTAGTTATTCTGCTTGAATGTTTAATTCTGCTTATATTTATTGGAACTCTGTTATATTCTGGCCAATTCTGAAGTTATGTTCATCCGCGCATCTGTCCTTGTTATATTCTTATAACTTGTCCTTGACTCTGCATGGGAATTCATCCCTATATCTCTAGATCTCGTACCTGCCATTGACTTTGATATTCCTCTGTTCTATTAGCTTGAGTTCCATGCATTGCATCGTCATGAACATGTTAATTGACTAATCACTTATATTCTGCTTGATGAGAGATGTAAATCCTACTGGGCGTTTCGCTCACCAGCCTATCTTTAACATTTTTCAGGTATTGACATTGAAGACGTTCCATCAGATGGGGAAGGGCAAGAGTGTTGAGCGTTATTGGAGAACCGTGTCGGTGTCTTTTATCTTTCTTTGAGTCTCGTCCTGTTATTTGAGTCACCAAGTCACTATCTTTTATTTTCTTGGGTCTTGTCCTATCATTTGAGTCATTTCTCTTTATTAGAATGTAATAGTGAGTCCTTTCTTCACTTATGTAAGTTGAGTCAAGGTATGTAATTGAATATTTGGTTATTATTAAAGATTAAATTGGCCCACATTGTCTGGCTTTGAAAATTTTGTGTCTTATGTTTGCTCTGATTATTCACGATTGTATCACTGCCGCGTTCCGAACTGCACGTTCCGCTGCTATCGGTTCGGGGCGTGACATTAAGTCTGTACATTCACAAACTTACTCGATCCATTATCTTCTGCTATTTCAGACTGCTCATTGACTGATGATCAAGGAGCTTAAGGAGGGCACGTGATCCGAGGATAAGGGGAGTGCCAGGATCGTGACACGTGTGATCCAGCAGGCTGAGATGCTGCCACGTGTTCAAGGCTTTTGGGCGGGAGATGTGGAAGACACACGCCCTAGCTGCTGCTATATATATGAAGCTTCTTCCTCAGGAGAAGGCTGATTGAAGCTGGGAGAGCTGAAGCAAAAGAGCAGAAGTAGAGGAGAGCCTGCACGATCCAGAAGAAGAAAAAGAGTGAAGAAGAGAAAGAGAGAAGAAGCAGAAGAGAAAGAAAAAGAAAGAGAGACAGTGAGATCGAGAAAAGAAGATAGCAGTCTGAAGATTAGTCTTTACTGGACCATGGATCAAATCCAGGCCAGTCAGCTCTGTTGAGAGCCACATTGTGTTTCATCGCATACAGCTTTCTGTTGCTGTTTGTTTCCCATTTTCTTGTTTCATCTTTTACCTTTCTTCAAGCTGTTAGTCAGCGGTTTTGCAGAGGAGGATTCCTCTGGACAGCAAGCTGTGTTGCTCAGCGGGCGAGGTGGATACCTCGGACGGGTTAAGCTGTAGTCCCCAGCGGATGGCTAAGCTGTATTGCCCAACGGTAGCAAGCTGTGATGCTCAGCGGATGGCAAGCTGTGAGGCCCAGCTGATGTATGGCAAGCTGTGATGCCCAGCCGTTCAAGCTGTGAGTCAGCGGAATCCACACTCTAGTTTGAGTGTGGGGTGGACGTAGGTCTGGAGGACCGAACCACCTAAAAATCCTCTGTGCATTGGTTTGATTTCTTCTATCTGATTAGCGCTAGATGAATGCATAGGGACGATATGGTTTGATTGCACACTGTGTGTTTGATTGTGGTATTGAGAGTTCTTTGTACTCTGTCTGAATGCTTTAAGGCACAAGCTCCTTTGATTTGATTCTGTCTACGGCTAGGACTTGCTTAGGTTTTAATTCCTTTAGGCTTTAATTCCGCAGTTCTGAGCATTAGATTTTAATTGAGCGAAATTTTGAAGGGGAGATTCATTCACCCCCCTCTGAATCCACCGCACCGAACCCAACACTTGGTATCAGAGCGGGTGTCTGCACAGAGGGTCCAACGACCTGCAGATCCGATCCTGCTGTATTCGGTGCTATTTTTGGCTGCGATTCAACGATCTTAATCTGTTTTGATGGCTAATCCTCCTATATTCTCTGGTTTACATATTAAACTCTGGCTGTGGCTCTTGCGTAGGCATGTTAATTCTGTGAATCCTCAACTGTGGAAGGTTATCTCTCACGGTCCACATGAAATTCCTAAGGATAAGTCCAAGTGGACTCATGTTCACAAGTTGAAAAATGATGATAATGTGAGAGCTCTAAATCTAATGAAGGCTGCAATCGGTTCTGATGATGTTTCCTCTATCTCATGTTGCAGCTCGGCAAAAGAAATATTGGATGAACTGCTTCGCATCCACAATGGAGAAGAAGAAGAATGTCTCATGGCAAGAGGAAACACCTCAAGCAATGAAGAAGAAGACCAGGTAAATTCTAAATCTGAATCCGAAGAAATCTCGATTGATGATTTATGGAATATAAATGAGGAACTTTCTGATACATGTGAAAAATTAAAATCTGAGAACAAAAGGCTAAAGAAAAGGATTGAACAATGCAAATCTGAAGTCACTTGTGATATTTGTCCTACACTGAAACAGTCTTATGAGACATGCTTAATAGATGTTCAGAACCTTAAGGAACAAAATGGTTCTCTAAAATCTGAAATTGTTAAAGTTCAAAAGGATAATGAAGATCTCGAGGCTAGTCTGAATAAAATCAACAAGGAAGCAATGCAAATTTCTTCTGTAGAGTCAAACTGTAACATGTGCTCAGCTCTGCGTGAACGCAATGAGGAACTCTATAGTGAAAATGAACGGCTCAATAAACAAATTGCTTCGTTCAAAGAGTATCACAAAAATCTGCTTGCTGAGAAAATTGAAGGGGAAGAAAGACAAAAGGAACTAATTGAGGAATTGAAATTGATGTCTAGAAATGAAGAATGTGATGAAGAAATAAAGAATTTGCATGAGAAAATTAAAGAGCTAAATGAACAAAATAAGAAACTCATGGGCTTGAACACTGTTGCATCTGAAAAATGGCTAACCCTTGAGAAAGAGAATGCTGCTAAGAAAGAAATCCAATCTGAGAAGGAAGAAAAATTGAGACAGGAACTAGAAACGGTCAAAAACCTAAATGATGCTATGCAGAGACAGATTCTCATATGTGAAGAAGATTTGATAAATTCTGAACTCAAAATCTCATCTTTGCAATCTGAAGTAAATGAACTTGTTCTCTCCATGCCTAAATCTGTCAAGGGAAAAGAGAAAATGAATGCTCTTTCATGTGATAAAGTCACTAAATCAAATGGAAAGGAAGGATGCAATTCTCAAGTTGAAAAATTTGTTAAGAAAACCCTGTACACCACCTTTGTTCGCAGCTCTGACATTGCAAGCTGCTCTGAGCCTCCTAAAACATCTACATCTTCAATTTTTCAATTCAAGGCTCAGAAAAATGAAAAACAAACAAAAGCTGTGAACAAGGGTACACAATTGAACAAGAAAGGTAAGGAAAATAAGGTCAAAAATGTCCCTTCTTGTGCCCTAAAATCTGACAGCTCTGTCGTATCTGATGGATCAATGCATACTGCTCATAACTCATTCACTAATTTGTATGCATCTGATAAGAGTATCTCATGCCATTACTGTGGCAAGGTAGGCCATGTAATGAATGATTGCAGAATATTGGCAAATGATGAGCATGCAAGTACAGCAATGCACTCTAAGAATTCATCTATTAGAAACCATGCCCCTAGGAAATCTGATGCTTCATGCTATTACTATGGTAGGTATGGTCATTTAATGAACGAGTGCTATGCTATGAAATCTGATGACAGGATGCATGCTCGATACACTGCAAATCATCATGGGCACAAAAGAAACAAACTCAAGTTTAATCAGCACATCACTTGTTTCAACTGCAACAAGCCTGGTCATAAGGCTGTTGAGTGTTGGTCAAGGAATTATAGGAATAATTCTAGATCTAGAAGCAAGCATGTCAAGTGTTTTGAATGTGGGAAGTATGGCCATACAGTTAAGAACTGTTGGCATGTTCAAAAGAACTCTGTTAACCCCTATGCTGTCAAATTCCCTGTAAACAGAAATGATTTTGGTAGGAATAAATCTGTTTTTAAAGAAAAGATTCTTGCATGTTTTGAATGTGGTAAGCTAGGCCACAAAGCAGTTAATTGTTGGATGGCTGATTATGGAAAAGAAAATTTTCATGCAAATAAAAGAAACAATCATGCTCATACACAAAATCTTCATACTCATGCGCATGCACATGGGCATCATGGTTCTGCTAATATGAATAATAAAAATAAAAATTCTGTGATTTCATGTTATTATTGTGGAAAATTTGGACATTCTATGTTTGATTGTTTTCTGAGGGAATTTGATGACCATGTTGCTAAGAAACTGTTTAGAACACCTGATAGGGGTAATGCAGGACCCAAAGCTGTTTGGGTCCCTGCAGGATCAAATTGATTAACATGCTGCAGGTGTGCCTTGGTAGGAGAAATAAAAAGGGGTTAATAAATCAAGGCACTCAAGTATGAGAAACCTCAGGATCCTACCTTTCAGGTTAGTTCTGAACACCTTGTTTAAATCTCATTATCTGAAATTGTTGAATTGTTTGCTTGACTTCTGATGTCTTCTTCTTATCTAGCTGATCAGTCTGCATTCCAGACTCAGCTACTGAATTTAATTCTGCACAAATCTGATGCTCTTCTCTTTGCCAGTTTTTGCACTGTGTACATAAGATGCTAGATGCACTGCACAATCATTTTTGTAGTTGATGCATACTTTGCATTGAGTTTGAATGATTCAGTTAATGCATATAGTCAATGCACGTGTCTAATGTCTGCATATATCATTTGCACGACTATCAAGGAAGTCTTTCAATGCATATAGGACTGTTTTGCACTGCATCTCTTTGCATAACCCTGGTATATTAAATGGTAAGTTATTAAAAGGCAGGAAAATCTGCCTGGAGGTTCTTACTATGTGTGAGATGGTCCTTGAGACCAGGTTCTCCGTCAAGTACCAAGGGTCAAGTCTTCATATAGAGCAGTGTATTGCATATCATTAAATTTGAAAAATCTGAAAAAGGATAAAATGTTCATGACTTGGGTGCATAAACTTGAAATGATTGCATATCATGTTGTTTTGTTGATATTAAACTGAAACTTTCTGAAATGTGAATTGCACAATCATGCTTATGGTAATTCTCTTCTGTCTAATTTGCATGAATCATATCTGAATATAAAATTTGATATCATGTGATGTGCTTTCAATACATTTCATGCATATAGTCAGGGGGAGTCCAACTGTTTTTGATCAATCATATTGCTGCTTATGTTTTATCCTTCACATGATGCATCTAGACAGGGGGAGCATTTAAATTGGGGTTTAGTTTGTCACACTCTGAACACCTCTTGTCTAGTAATTGAATAACTCTCATCTGATTTCATACTCTCTCTCTTGATAATGGATTCTGCCTTCTACTCATTATATTGTCAAAGAAGAGCTTCTTTCAACCTTCTTCATGTTACTACCTGTCAGCTGATCTGTCTGAATTCCAGACTCAGCTACTGTTTGTTGATAAACTCTCTTCTAATGCTCTTCTCTATTGGTGATTGACTCTTCCACCAGCTTATACTCATCCTTCATATATCTCTTAGCTGGTGTGACTGATTTGGTTCTACTGTTGATTAGTTGGTCAACTAAATTTATTGACCTGATCTGAGAAACTTAAGCTGCATGTCATGCAATTCAGTTTGAGAACTTTGTAGAAATTCCTATCATATAGGTTTAAGAATTACCACTGAATCAGACTGATATAAGATTAATGTATTCTCAGATTTGTAATTAAATGAATTGAAAATATCTGAATGATAAGCTTTAATAAATCTTAACCATCTGTGTCATAAAAACCTTAGACTCACTCATCAGATATCTGAAAATTTGAAATCAGGGCTACTTTGGTTAAGATACATAAAGTGAGTATTGTTGTTAAATATTAACTTTGAAAAATTTGACAGGAAATAAAATCAGTGAGTAATGAAATGACTTTGTTCACTGAGAAACTAGGTTTTCCATCAAAGAAATAGAGTGAACCCAAGTCATGAAGTGTCATAGTCACTTAAAATGAAAATTCATTGAGAACCTGACAGAGCAATGGCATTTCTGTGTTGAGTAACTGGGGAGTCTGGCCTCTGATCAAGGTGTCTTCTCATGTAAAAAGACACTTATATTGCTAACTATGTTCTCGAAGTTGAGAGGCAATGACAGTTATCACACTGAGTAACTGGGTCACTTCACCTGAGACGTGTTGTGCCTCATGTAAAAAGGTGTTGATCAACCTAAATTGCTCATGAAAAATAGAATGTGCTTCAAATGAAAATATATTGAAAATTCTGTCAACTCATGTTCTTAGAAATGTGTTTAACCTCAGTACTAATCTGTGTTTCTTTCAAAGGAGCTATTGAGATCATGTGTGTAAGATAAAGATGATTGATTTTGAGTGTTATCTGACTATTTGGTTCACCTTTATTAAAACTTAGATTCAGATATGAGTATTGAGTTTAATTTGACAAATTTGGTATACATCATAATTAAATCAGATTGGTTAAGTTGCCACTTCATAACCCTTTATGATAGAAGAGTCTATTCTTCTTGAGACTTATTGTAGTGGTGCAAGCATTAAAATCCCTCATGATCAGATTCTTTCCAGACAGCATGATCAACAAAAATCTTGCTATTGATTATTCATTGAGATGTCTTGTGATTATTGTTGTCTACTTTTACCTTCCTATCATCAATCTCTTTACTCTCCACACTGTTGAAATCTTCCATCTTGTTTTGCAACCAGTTCTGGTTCTGTGGACTTTCCACCCGTTTCATTCTGTTCATGCATATGTGAGGTGCCACAACCAGAGTTCAGATTGTTTGTAATGGCAGATTTCAGATTGAATTATTGGATAACCAGTGTTCATTCCTGCGCTTCAGGGGGAGTTATGGTTTATCTGCATGCATATTGATAGGGGGAGAGATGTTTTCATGTCATAAGGGGGAACTCTATTTCAATGAACTATGTTTCATTCTCTGTCTTTGTGTGCTGAATTTTGTCTCTCAAACCATTTCCTTTCTTTTCGATTATGTCAAAGGGGGAGAATAGTTTGACGAGTCAGTGTGACTCATTATGTTGCCATCATCAAAAAGGGGGAGATTGTTGTGCCCCTTGTGCTTTGTTGATAATGTGGTATTTTAATGATAGCAACATGAATGAGTCACCATATTGTTTTGCTAAGAACAACACATTGAGTCATCACATGAATGCATATGACTGATCTGTTCTGTGGAGAATACATGAGTGTGCTATGTCTGATCTATTCATTGCTATAGTCTTTGTGTTTAGCATACACTGCATCAGTGCAATAACAGTTGATGCATGCGTCTGTTAAGAAGTCTGTACATTGCCCTGCTTCAGGCTGAGCAAGTCTATACACTGCTGCACGATCATCAAGTCTATACATTGTCTTGCACAGCATGCAGGCAAAATCTGTACATCGTCTTCTTGTTCATGTATTGCATCAAGTCTATATATTGTCTTGCACAGCATGCAGGCAAAGTCTGTACAACGTTTGCACATTACATACGTTCAAAGTCTATACAGACTTGGTCCATGCATAAGCATAGCAAGTCTATACATTGGTAGCAAGTCTGTACAACGTCCTTAGCATGAACACATTCAAAGTCCATACATTGCCATGTAGCTTGCACGAACTCAAGTCTGTACAGCCAATGCCTGCACACAATGTTTATACATTCATTTGTTGATAATCGAGCAAGTCTGTACATCGTCAGCCTGCTCATGCATCGTCTTGGTGGTAAGTCTGTACATTGGCCAAGTCTATACATCGCCACTTGTTCATGCATGTGAGCAAGTCTATACATTCTTCCGTCTCACTTAGAGTCTATACATTGCTGCATGTTAATCAAGTCTGCACATTGTTTGGCCATTGCACACGAAGTCTGTACAGCGGTTGCCTTCATGCCTAGAAAGTCTGTACATCGTGTGTTGCTGAAAGTCTGGACCGTCTCACTTAGCGTCTCTACGCATCGGTCAAGTCTATACATTGCAGCATGCATTCACTCAAAGTCTGTACAGCGTCTAGCATCTCTCTTAGCGTCTCTATGCATCGGTCAAGTCTATACATTGCATGCTACAAAGTCTACACATCCCTCCATAGCAAGTATGCACATCGGTTGCACAGCACAAACAAAGTCTATACATTCTGTTGCATCGCATGCTTGCCTTATGCACGCAGAGTCTATACATTCTCTGCTGATGTGTTTATGCTGCAGTTCATCAAGTCTGTACATTCCTTGCTGTTAAGTCCATACATTCATAAAAGGCATGTTTGTGTATTCAATCTCGATGTTCAGACTTTCCTATATGCATTTGTGCATCTTTCACGCAAAGTCTGTACATCTTCTCGCACACAGACACAAAGTCTACATACCAGCAAGTCTGTACATCATTGTCGCATGCATACTAAGTCCATACACTGCTTGGTGACTTGCATGTGCATTCATCTTTCAATGTGCATACTTCACCATATGCATACTGCATCATATGCCATCAAGTCTACACATTGTCTCGCACACACCCACTAGCAAGTCTACATGACGGGATCGTCTGGAGGTCATCAAGCAATGCCAACAGCCATCAAGTTATATTTACTATTTCAAGTGTTTTATCTTAATGGGCCACATTAGTGGGCCTAATATGTTGTGTTTTCTTTTGTTATAGAGAATAGATATATAAATATAATATATATATGCAATCAAGTAGGACTCCTCGTGGAGACCCAAGTCCCTTGGGTTCCCAAGGTGACCTCTCCCCTTCCCCATCCTTTTCTATTTAAAGAACTTGTAACCCCACGTTGAAGACAATGAGTTGAATAGAAATTTTTGAAAATTATCAACGAGAGGTGTGAAGCCTTCCTTGTGTTCTCTTCTCCGAGAAGGAGATGGGGTGAGATGCCCCTCCCCGTGGGTGAGAAGCCCAAGCTACCCGGTCGTGAGATGCGGCCCCAACCCTTCCCTCTCCCACTGCTACAGTTTCACCATCTTACCCTCCTACCTTCCCTGCTCCACCGCGGACCCCCTCCTAGCCATGCAAGCCCACCTGTCTCTCCACTCCTCCCTTCATCCACCTCACCTGCAAACATGAGCCATGCCTCCGAGCTCGTCACTCTTCCCCATCCCCACCACCAAGCACCGTAACTCTGTTGTTTCCCCACCCTGACCAGTCACAACTCTCACCCTGCACCTCCCCTCCCCCAGGCATCACCTGCCCACTTCCCTTACCCTTTGCATCGCCACCACGAGCCACCTGCTCTCGTTGCCGGGCAGGCCACCACCGTTCGCCACCCACCCGCATCCGAGCCACATCGCCATTCACCCTCCGAGCACGGCCCCCTCTTGAGCTTGGCGCTACCCAGGGCGCGGCGAGCACCCAGGCCACACGATGAACATGGCACTCCGCCATGCAACCCACGCCCAGTTCACCTACAGCCGACGTCGTCGAGGGCCCAAGCACGATGTAGCGTTCCAACAGCCCATTCTCGCCACCACCGTCGTCCACGTATCGGCAAGGTCCGTGCCCGCCACCTTCTTCGCCCACGTCGGACGAGCACCCAACTACGTCTCCAGCCGCACCGAGCAGTCTCCTCGCCACCCCGTGTATGCAGCAGCTGCCGGTCGACGTCCCCAAACGCGCGGGCGAGTAGTTCTCGCCTCCGTACCCGGCCAGCACCCCTCCTCCGAGCAAGCCGAGCACGACGTTCCCCCCCTCCGAGCACAAGGGCGGCTCACCCAGAGCATGCCGGCAAGCCTTCCAGCACGCCGGACCGACTCCCAGGCCGTTGTTGCCGTTCCCCCCACCTCCTACGTCTCTCTCTCTCTCTCTTCGTCATGCTCTCTCTCTCTCTCTCTCTCTCGTTCTCTCTCTCCGTTTCTCTCTCTCGTGTTGCTATTAGCTACTGTAGATGAATAGTGGAAGAAAAAAAAAGAGAACATGTGTGAAGAGAGAGAGGAGGTCGACCTCTCTCCCGCCCCTCTCTATTCTCTCTCTCTTCCCCTCCTCTCCCTTTCTCTCTCTTCCTGTCAGCCACCACAGCAGAGCAGCAAAAACAAATGAGAAAAAAAAGTGTAAAAGAGGGAGTTACGTTGAGGTGCACATGCATGGCTTGCCATGCCTCTTCTCTCACGTCACCTTCTCTCTCTCTCTCTCTCTCTCTCTCTCTCTCTCTCTCTCTCTCTCTCTCTCTCTCTCTCTCGTGAAGATTGTGAAGAGAAAAAAAAAGGTGATAAAAAGAGAGAGAGAGAAGTTCAGAAAAAAAAGAAAGGTGATAAAAAAGAGAGAAGTTATTTTTTGAAAATACAAAGATTGGTGAAAACAAAAGTGAAAGGAGACGGACGCTTGTTACGTGCATGTCAGGTCATCATTGAAGCTTATGTTGAAGCATGTCTTGTTCCAGAGAATGATGGTCGCCGGACATTCAAGGGCTCCATAACTATGTGATGTGTTAACATGTGATGCCGAAATGGGTGATGAAATATAATTTCTGCATGCTACTATGATGAACACCAGATATAGGGAATGGAGAGGGAGAAGTATGGCATATGATTCCTTTGATGCAAGAAGTATATTGTAGAGATATGGCTTGGAGGAATGGGGAGAGTATCGCATCCGAGAAGTTCACCTTTCTGACGGGTCTGCTTATGGTGAGAGTGGATACTATTACTACTGTGCATCCATTCCTTTCCCCGAAAACATGAACATCAGATGATTTTTGTCCATTCCAAGGCTTGTGGTCCAAAGTCGTAATGCTTGCTGAAAAAAAAAATGAGAGGTGCAGGAAAGAAAATGAAATAGAGAAAAAAATGGGAAAAAAAGAGAGAAGGAGAAAAGTATTAAAAAAAAGGAGAAAATGAAAAGAAAGAAAAATCTTGGACCCGGAGGCTCATCTCACGTCAAATGGTATCAGAGCTTAGGGAATCGGATTGTTCCATCAAATCGAGATCCTGAGCTGCGAGGTTCGAGGTCGAACCTCCTCCAAGCGGAGGGGTTTGACGGGATCGTCTGGAGGTCATCAAGCAATGCCAACAGCCATCAAGTTATATTTACTATTTCAAGTGTTTTATCTTAATGGGCCACATTAGTGGGCCTAATATGTTGTGTTTTCTTTTGTTATAGAGAATAGATATATAAATATAATATATATATGCAATCAAGTAGGACTCCTCGTGGAGACCCAAGTCCCTTGGGTTCCCAAGGTGACCTCTCCCCTTCCCCATCCTTTTCTATTTAAAGAACTTGTAACCCCACGTTGAAGACAATGAGTTGAATAGAAATTTTTGAAAATTATCAACGAGAGGTGTGAAGCCTTCCTTGTGTTCTCTTCTCCGAGAAGGAGATGGGGTGAGATGCCCCTCCCCGTGGGTGAGAAGCCCAAGCTACCCGGTCGTGAGATGCGGCCCCAACCCTTCCCTCTCCCACTGCTACAGTTTCACCATCTTACCCTCCTACCTTCCCTGCTCCACCGCGGACCCCCTCCTAGCCAAGCAAGCCCACCTGTCTCTCCACTCCTCCCTTCATCCACCTCACCTGCAAACATGAGCCATGCCTCCGAGCTCGTCACTCTTCCCCATCCCCACCACCAAGCACCGTAACTCTGTTGTTTCCCCACCCTGACCAGTCACAACTCTCACCCTACACCTCCCCTCCC
This sequence comes from Amorphophallus konjac, assembly GCA_022559845.1. NCBI lineage: Eukaryota > Viridiplantae > Streptophyta > Magnoliopsida > Alismatales > Araceae > Amorphophallus > Amorphophallus konjac. The sequence continues at coordinate 210,047,373 of CM040118.1, forward strand.
CCAGGCATCACCTGCCCACTTCCCTTACCCTTTGCATCGCCACCACGAGCCACCTGCTCTCGTTGCCGGGCAAGCCACCACCGTTCGCCACCCACCCGCATCTGAGCCACATCGCCATTCACCCTCCGAGCACGGCCCCCTCTTGAGCTTGGCGCTACCCAGGGCGCGGCGAGCACCCAGGCCACACGATGAGCATGGCACTCCGCCATGCAACCCACGCCCAGTTCACCTACAGCCGACGTCGTCGAGGGCCCAAGCACGATGTAGCGTTCCAACAGCCCATTCTCGCCACCACCGTCGTCCACGTATCGGCAAGGTCCGTGCCCGCCACCTTCTTCGCCCACGTCACTACGTCTCCAGCCGCACCGAGCAGTCTCCTCGCCACCCCGTGTATGCAGCAGCTGCCGGTCGACGTCCCCAAACGCGCGGGCGAGTAGTTCTCGCCTCCGTACCCGGCCAGCACCCCTCCTCCGAGCAAGCCGAGCACGACGTTCCCCCCCCTCCGAGCACAAGGGAGGCTCACCCAGAGCATGCCGGCAAGCCTTCCAGCACGCCGGACCGACTCCCAGGCCGTTGTTGCCGTTCCCCCCACCTCCTACGTCTCTCTCTCTCTCTTCGTCATGCTCTCTCTCTCTCGTTCTCTCTCTCCCTTTCTCTCTCGTGTTGCTGTTAGCTACTGTAGATGAATAGTGGAAGAAAAAAAAAGAGAACATGTGTGAAGAGAAAGAGAGGAGGTCGACCTCTCTCCCGTCCCTCTCTATTCTCTCTCTCTTCCCCTCCTCTCCCTTTCTCTCTCTTCCTGTCAGCCACCACAGCAGAGCAGCAAAAGCAAATGAGAAAAAAAAGTGTAAAAGAGGGAGTTACGTTGAGGTGCACATGCATGGCTTGCCATGCCTCTTCTCTCACGTCACCTTCTCTCTCTCTCTCTCTCTCTCTCTCGTGAAGATTGTGAAGAGAAAAAAAAAGGTGATAAAAAGAGAGAGAGAGAAGTTCAGAAAAAAAAGAAAGGTGATAAAAAAGAGAGAAGTTATTTTTTGAAAATACAAAGATTGGTGAAAACAAAAGTGAAAGGAGACGGACGCTTGTTACGTGCATGTCAGGTCATCATTGAAGCTTATGTTGAAGCATGTCTTGTTCCAGAGAATGATGGTCGCCGGACATTCAAGGGCTCCATAACTATGTGATGTGTTAACATGTGATGCCGAAATGGGTGATGAAATATAATTTCTGCATGCTACTATGATGAACACCAGATATAGGGAATGGAGAGGGAGAAGTATGGCATATGATTCCTTTGATGCAAGAAGTATATTGTAGAGATATGGCTTGGAGGAATGGGGAGAGTATCGCATCCGAGAAGCTCACCTTTCTGACGGGTCTGCTTATGGTGAGAGTGGATACTATTACTACTGTGCATCCATTCCTTTCCCCGAAAACATGAACATCAGATGATTTTTGTCCATTCCAAGGCTTGTGGTCCAAAGTCGTAATGCTTGCTGAAAAAAAAAATGAGAGGTGCAGGAAAGAAAATGAAAGAGAAAAAAATGGGAAAAAAAGAGAGAAGGAGAAAAGTATTAAAAAAAGGAGAAAATGAAAAGAAAGAAAAATCTTGGACCCGGAGGCTCGTCTCACGTCACTGCACATTGGTTGCACATTGCACACAGAGTCTGTACACTCGATTGGTGGCATGTCTGAGCACTCATCTTCAATGTATATACTTTCTCATATGTATACGGAACTCCACGCCATTAAGTCTGTACATTCACAAACTTACTCGATCCATTATCTTCTGCTATTTCAGACTGCTCATTGACTGATGATCAAGGAGCTTAAGGAGGGCACGTGATCCGAGGATAAGGGGAGTGCCAGGATCGTGACACGTGTGATCCAGCAGACTGAGATGCTGTCACGTGTTCAAAGCTTTTGGGCGGGAGATGTGGAAGACACACGCCCTAGCTGCTGCTATATATATGAAGCTTCTTCCTCAGGAGAAAGCTGATCGAAGCTGGGAGAGCTGAAGCAGAAGAGCAGAAGAGCAGAAGCAGAGGAGAGCCTGCACGATCCAAAAGAAGAAAAAGAGTGAAGAAGAGAAAGAGAGAAGAAGCAGAAGAGAAAGAAAAAGAAAGAGAGACAGTGAGATCGAGAAAAGAAGATAGCAGTCTGAAGATTAGTCTTTACTGGACCGTGGATCAAATCCAGGCCAGTCAGCTCTGTTGAGAGTCACATTGTGTTTCATCGCATACAGCTTTCTGTTGCTGTTTGTTTCCCATTTTCTTGTTTCATCTTTTACCTTTCTTTAAGCTGTTAGTTAGCGGTTTTGTAGAGGAGGATTCCTCTGGACAGCAAGCTGTGTTGCTCAGCGGGCGAGGTGGATACCTCGGACGGGTTAAGCTGTAGTCCCCAGCGGATGGCTAAGCTGTATTGCCCAGCGGTAGCAAGCTGTGATGCTCAGCGGATGGTAAACTGTGAGGCCCAGCTGATGTATAGCAAGTTGTGATGCCCAGTCGTTCAAGCTGTGAGTCAGCGGAATCCACACTCTAGTTTGAGTGTGGGGTGGACGTAGGTCTGGAGGACCGAACCACCTAAAAATCCTCTGTGCATTGGTTTGATTTCTTCTATCTGATTGGCGCTAGATGAATGCATAGGGACGATATGGTTTGATTGCACACTGTGTGTTTGATTGTGGTATTGAGAGTTCTTTGTACTCTGTCTGAATGCTTTAAGGCACAAGCTCCTTTGATTTGATTCTGTCTACGGCTAGGACTTGCTTAGGTTTTAATTCCTTTAGGCTTTAATTCCGCAGTTCTGAGCATTAGATTTTAATTGAGCGAAATTTTGAAGGGGAGATTCATTCACCCCCCTCTGAATCCACCGCACCGAACCCAACACTCTCAATCTATCTCTCCCTCTATGCATCAGTCTCGGTCTCACACACACAAACAGAGCCCCTCTCTCACCTTTTGTCTCTCTCTCTCTCTATCTCTCTCTCTCACACACGCTCTCTCTTTCCATCTATTTCGCACAATCACAAACAGAGATAAGAGGGGCCAAGCCTCTCTTTCTCTCTCTATAATTGTATTGTATACTACAGGGGAAGACCAAAGCATTCGTTTTGGACTACTCTAGGCAATAAGGAGCTTAAACAGTAAATTGAATTTTTTGTTTAACTTTGAATTTTTTGTTTAAATTTGTTTAGATTTGTTCTTAATTTTATTTAAATTTGTTTGATTTTAGGAATGAATGAAGTTAGGAAGTTTATTGATTTTATGCATGCATTTTTTGTGTCATTTTACACATGTATTTATATTTTTGAATTTATATACTATTTTTATAAAATATCGTCTCAAACGCCTAGGCATTCTAGGCCCTCTCGCCTTTGACTACATAGGGCAGAAAAGGACATCGCATCTCTGAATACTCGAGCAAGAAGTCTCATGTTTTGAGCACTCTCAAGAGAAGAATTCAATAAAATATGCATGTGCAACTGTGCAAGTTAGCAAAGGAAATGTATGACAAACTTGAGCGAACCTATGAAGGCACTCACTTCCAAGGTTAAAGAAACTAAGATCAACAATCTTGTAACTCAATATGAAATGTTCAAAATGGAATGTCATGAGTCAATTACTGAAATGTTTACAAGGTTTACTAAAGTAGTGAACGGCTAAAAAGGGTTTGGCAAAGTATACACTGAAGCAGAAATGGTCAGGATGGTACTTAGATCCCTTCCTATACAGTGGATGCCCAAGGTCATAATAATAATAATAAAACAAGGATTTCTCTGTCTATACCATGGATGAGCTCATTAGGTCTCTCACGACTCATGAAATCAGCCTTTAAAGGTTTCATGAGACAGAAGAACCACAAAAGAGATCCTTGGCTTTGAAGATTGTTGTCAAAGAAAAAGTAGAAGAGAATATAGAGGAAGAAGGACGGTCTACATCCAATTGCAGCGAGGACGAAGAGGATGAGCATGGCATGTTGTCTAAGCGACCAGTGGATACTAAGGGAATGAAGAAAATGAGGAAGCTCGTCAAGGAAACCCTTTCAAAAGGAGTCCGAAAAACTACCCGTGTTACAAGTGTGGTCGTCTAAGCCACTTACAAGTTGACTGCAAGACAAAAATCAAGAAAAAGATAGCTTAAGATAGGAACAAGATCAAGTCCAAAGCCCAAATTCTTCAAGGAAAAAAGAAAGAAAGACGGCAAGATGATGACTGCAACAGGGAGTGAAGACGAAACTTCATCATAATCAGAAGTAGAAGAAAAGAAAGAAGTAGAATTCATGGTCAACCATGAGAGTGAGGTAAACTCTAGTGACGATTATCTTATATCAGATGAATTTAAGAATGATATTTCTTATGAGGAATTGTACAATGCATTTAGTGAAATGTATGACAAGTTTAAAAGTGCTAAGAAAGAACTCAAAAAGATAAAATTTGAAAAATAGAAAAACACAAAGTTTACTGAACTTACTAAGGAATACCCTGTATTAACCACTGAACACGAAGAATTAAAAGAAACTTTAAAACGCAAGGAAATTAAAAAGATACTGTTAAAATTTCTGAACAAATTTGGGAGGGATTTCAAGAGCACAAGATGAGCATATGTCTTCTAAAAACGAGTATTAAAGTTTTAACGAAAAAAACGTAAGTTAACAAATGAAAACAAGGACTTAAAAATAGCTCTAAAACAATTCACTCAAAGTCAAGAAGCTCTAAAACTATCCTTAAATCACAAAAGAAAGAAGGATTAGAATATACGCCACCTAAGAATGGCAAATCTATTAACTATAATAAAAAATACCCGCACCTAAATTTGTTAAGTCAACTAATGCATATGCCTACACATCGTATGCATCCATCACCCTTCCTGATTATTCTCATTGTAAGCTGAGCCAAAAAGCATCATCCAACATGCATGTGTGTAATGCATAGATTCCCAAGGGACAGACTAACAAGAAAGGAGCCAAAAAGATTTGGGTACTGTTGGCCACAGAATTATAAATATATATATATATATATATTATGCGGGAGATGTTCTTTTTGAAAAGAAACATCCCTTTATATGTGGGGGTTTATTCCGTGAGTGCGCATCGTATCAGACGATTTGGGTTCGGGTACTGGACCTTTCTCCACTGACCACAGTCAGTGTTGATTTACATCGGCCTAACGTCCGAACACCTTTGTTTAATTGTCAAAGAAATCTCAAAGTCCCCTACATAAGTTCAGATGTTGAGGGCCTATTTGTTTGAGTGACTAACAATGACCACTCATTTACCACCGACAGACTGACTAGACTAGGATTTCATCAAAAGCCTCTTAAGTTCAGGCAAAACCCTAAAATTTAGGAGTATGAACGCAATTCCGCAAAAGTCATAGGCATTTTTGAAGTGGCAGGAGGTTTCCTGGACTCCGAGGGTATTTTGATAATTTTACCTTTCCAGGGGTATTTTGGTGTTTTTACCAGGCCAGGGGTGTTCCTGAAATTCTTAGGTTAGAAAGAAAGTAGGATAGGATCACTAACTTCCCAAGGTGCTGAGGCCATTTATGGAGGGTTTTAGGGGCTGCTAGGCCATTTCTAGGTCGCAGGGGTATTTTAGTAATTTTATCAAACCCTACATAGACCTAGGTTTGAGGCGGCACCCAAGTGCCGGACTGGGCTAACAATGTCCTCGGACCAAAGAAATGACAAGGGGCTTCAAAGAAGGCTCTAATGTATCAATTTTGCCAAAAGAGGGGTATATATACAGATCCAAAAGTCGGGGGGGGGTTCTTATAATCTTCCCCGATCGATGTATAAAGGAAATTTGTAAAGTACACCAAATACATTTATGGCCCAAATGGGTATAAGGGTTGTCGGCGAGTTGTCGACTGTACATCACAAATATCCGCACTAACGTGGGAAGTAGGGGCGTAGCCCCAATTACAAGAAATTGCAGGGTAAAACTGCAAACAACATGACTTTTTTGTTTCGCACAATCACGGGGAGGACATTTCCGTAATTCCCCCATTATAAGGGCAAAACTACGTAATTTAGTCGTCCCGGGGCATAGAAACTTACAAACATGGTCCACGGAGGGGTATAATTACAAAATACCTCTTAGGGGCATAAATACAAGACCCGAGGACCTACCCCTCACGGGTCAAAACAACGAACAATGTCCTTCTAGTGAATGCTAGATGCTGAGTGCTTGATGCTTCGTAGATACTCTGTGTTGGTAGATGTCGAATGCCCCCTTCTGGACCCTTGGGAGTCTATTTATAGAAGGTGAAGGGCCACCTGGGAGTGTTTGAACCCGTACGGGTCAAATGGGATGAAAATGACCCCGGGAGGGTCTGTTTTCTCCTTTTTTTTCTTTTTTTTTTTTGCGGGAGAGAAGCTGGCCTGGGGTCAAAGGACCCCGGGCAGCTCCCCGCAGGACCTACCCGGGGTCATCCGACCCCGGGCGGGTCCCACCCGGGGTCATCCGACCCTGGGCGGGCCTACCCGCCTGCGCGCGGGCCTGCCGGGGGTCGGGCGACCCCCTGCGGGTCCCCCTGACCCAAGACAGGTCCTCCCTCTCCATTTTTTTGTTTAAAAAGCATCCTCCCCGGGCTTTTTTAGGGCTTGCTGCTGCAGTGCGCCGCGTGGAGAGGAGAGAAGCGCGCCTTCCCGTTCGTTTGTCGTCTTCCTCGTGCCGTGGGCCGCAAGGAGCGGATTTGTTCTTGTCCAGACTACGTGATACACGTGCGTGGGACTCCTTTGACGGTGCGTGCACCATCCCTTGCGTCTTCCTCTTCTCGCCACAAGATTTTCTTTGTTCGTGTCGAGCGTCCGAGGGATAAAAACCTCCCCTTTCTAGGGTTTCGCCCGGAACCACGCGATCCTAACAATCGTGGTGGTTTTAATCCGGTGTCCCCTGCTTGCTGCGAAGAATCCATAATTGCAGTCGACTGCAAAGTCCCGATGTGTGGAAATATTCCACAGAGCGGCGATACGCCGAATATTGAACCCCGACCAATGCGACGCTAATATCTCGATTTTTTCCGAGATAAATAGTGGGTGCAACAAATGCCCCCCACGGGACATCCGTCAAAGCCGGAGGCGGGGGCGAGTGGCTCGTGTCTTCCATGGTTTTTTTTTTTTGCTAATCCCCGAGTCCGTTGACATAATGGGGCTTTGTAGGACTGCTCAATATTTCCATTGATGTCTGTATGCTGATTTGATCTTTAATTGAGCTTTGTTACTCATTGCTCCTCCTTGCTCTTGGCTTTTGCAGCTTCTACAGACATGGCTCACCAAAGCAGAAGTAGAGAGGCATCCCGGAGGCCCGGGGTTGGGGGCTCTGATGATCACTATGTGCAGAGGACAGATAGGCCCATGCCACCCTTCCCTCCTCGCAGCATTACTTCTGAGAGTTTTGACCCGGTGAACCGCGAGTTTACTTGGGTCGCTGAGGGCCCGACTGAGGAGACTGCTGCAGTTGAGGGTACTATTGATGTCTCCCGCATTACAAGGAGACATGGGGTCTATGTATATGACCGCTCAGGGGGGTATCCCTCGTACTTCCCATTGGACTGGCATCTCCTCTCTTTTATCCAGAACTTTGTGCCTCTTAGTGTGGAGGCTCATGATTCTCGATTGCCAAGAGAGAGGCGTTGTCTCGAGCGGACTATATTGCTCGGGAGGGACAGCATGCAAGGCACTTGTACCTTCTCCTATCCGAGCTTCCCCGAGGGCTTTGTGCGACAGAGGCAGTATCCTGATCAGAAAAACCTGGGCTTCTTCAAGGACTTTGACAGCTTTACAGTTCAAGTGGGGCTGTCCTCACCGGCCGTTTGGCATTTATCCGGGCATCACAAGGCCGCGGATGTTGCAGTAGACGGGATGTTTCTAACTCCCTCTGGTGCTACTTCTGTACATGATGATTATGATCATGATTGTTTATTGGAGAGGATATTAGCACAGAAGCCTCCCAGCTAGTATGGAAGATGGGCCGTCATTCCTTCCCATTGCTACCGTCGAGGTGCGACGGAATGGCTGTGGGCATTCTGACTGTTTACAGAGTAGTGCTTGATAGGGCGGGGATCCGCCACGCAGTGACCGCGGCATTGTACTCCTACCCCTGCTACACAGGGTTGCTCTAGGCCTTGGCTGAAAGGTTCACCTGGCGTTGGAACACATTCGTCACCGCTGAGGGGGAGACTTCACTAGACATGTGGACTTTTCATAGGATTTCTGGACTGCCAGTTTGTGGACAGCCCTATGAGGAGCTGTCCTTGGATGATTTACATCTCAATGCTTCAGATGGAGCCGGCCGGTATCTCCTTCCTTACTGCTTCAGATACTTAATGAAGACCTGGAGGGATCTAGCCCTCGTGGGAAAAGAGAAGGCTACCCGCACACCGAGAGTGACATTGAATGCCTGGGTGATGCATTTTTACAGCGATCCCTACTGCTTTTATGAGGAGTTCGCTTCTTCTGGCATGACCTGGGAGCAGTGTAGGGAGGTCGTGTTGAGATTTGCTTCACACCCACGTCACTTACCCGCCCCAGCACAGGGGTGGAACTCGAGAGAGCTGCCGCCACTGACGTACTTGGTAGCTTACTTGGCCTCCTGGCTGGCCAGCTTTGTGATCCCTCACGGAGAGGAGGGAATTCTACGAGCAGAGGTGATCTATCTAGCATGTCTGATGGCGTGTAGGCACAGAGTTGCTATTGCCCCAGCCACATTGGTGAACATCTACCACTCTTTCGGGGCTTTGACTTCACACTTGTCGCCCAGAGACAAGGGTATTCTGATGCCCATTCATTATTTGAGTGTGTGGGCTGGTTTGCTATTACCCGAGCTTTCGCATAGAACACCGGTTGATAACCCAGTTGCTTCGCTCATTTTCGCCTTTGTTGGTCGCCCAGACCAGGATGCAGTTTTACAGCTAGCCAGTGCCCGCCGTGCTTTGTCTTTCCTCCATACTCGGAGGGGTGAGAGTCTGGACTTCGACCACAGCTCTCACCTATACCGTCCTTACCTGGAGCGGCGGGGCGAGACAGTTGCCTGTAGGTTGTCTTCATGGGCATGGGCTTTGCCCTCCTCCCATGCACTGGCCGAGTGGGTGGTTTGTATACGGCCTGGGGTTCTAGTTTACCGCCGTTCCAGCATAGCAGTTCTCGAGCCGTATTATCCACATCGGTTTGCCAGGAATTTCGGGTATGATCAGGCTATTCTCCCGAATGTGGACTTCCCTCTGGCCCTTCGACAGTACAGACAGAGAGATGTCCATCCGGTTGCAGCTGCTTGGCAGGCCTTCCTCTTTCGTGATGTGAAGGAGGATTATCCCATTCCCGAGCAGATTATCCAATTCCCGAGCAAACGCGCAAGGGTCACTTTGATATACACTATGCGCGTTGGTGGTTTAAAGTCAGTGATGTGTTTAGACAGCGTGCCGACGCCATCCGAGCTGCAGAGGAGAGGCGCCTGAGGATGGAGGACCTGCCTCCCCTGTTTCTTGACCCCGAGTTCGTCAGGTCTCACTTTTCTGGGGCTGCTCGAGCCATCCGTGAGATAGAGGCTCGTTGGAGGGAGGAGGGGCTCCCCATTCCGATTGACAAGAGCCAATATGCTGGGGCTCTGAAGCCCTTGAGGAGTGCACCAGTAGCAGCTTCCACTTCTGGGTCTTCCCGTCAGAGGGCGACCCTTGGATCTTTAGTGTCTTACTCCTGGTGGGAGGATTTGAAGACATCCTGTGGTCTGAAGACGAAGTCCCAGTTATCAGAGCCAGTCCCTGATGGAGCATTTGCAGGCAGCACTTTTACAGAGTGGAGGGCCCATATAATCAATGCAGTGAGCTGTGTCGGTCCGGTGAAGTATATTTCAGACCTGGAGATAGCTACCACCCACAATGCTATTTTAGACATTGTTAATAAAGTGGCTCGAGTTCTCCGACTAAAGCCCGAGCAAATCATCTTAAAGCCCGAGAGGATCATTGGGGAGCCAGGTATAAGCTGAATTATTTAGCTTCGCCTTATTTCCTATTCTGCAATTTGAGATGTTCATCACATGCAATCTTTTATTACTTGCAGATCACGCCAGTAGCCAGGAGGGCGGTATTTTCTGGCGAGAGACCTCTTTAGGTGCTGCTCCCACAGAGGTCCATGCTCCTGGGAAGAGGCCCCGAGCTGAAAGCCAAGAGGATGAAACACGGCCTGCTGTCTGCCCGCGTTCCGGGGAAGAATCTCCCACTCCAGCGGACATCTCCAGTAAGCGAAAGCAATTTTATTTCAAATCAGAGGCGCAACCAAGTGAGAATGATGAATAGATCTCTACTTCATCATTGTGTGAGTTCTGAGATTGGTTTATGTTGGTTCCTTTCGTACCCTTTGTGACTTTAGGGCTATGCCATGAATAGGAAGATTGATGTCGCTACTTTAGCATACTTGTTAGGACTATTATTGATACAATCCAGCGAGACATGTCTAGGAAAGCGACCTAGACCAATTGGATTGATATTAGAACTCAGGGAAGACTTCTGCATATTGCAACTTGTTTTCTGGCTCATGTCTCGGGGGACTCTACTGACTTTGTGATAATAGAGTCATGAGCATATGGCATTTAAGATTTAACACTGCTTATTATTTGAGAGATCCAGAGTGTTAAATCAGGTAAATATAAGATTGTCTGGGGTATTACGAGATATATAATGTTAAAGTGTTATATTAGTTTCAGTGATAATTTAACAGTTCACTATTCTTATAAGAGCTTTCTCATGAGATTGCATGCTCCATTTCTTGTATGACAGAGTAAGAGAAGCAATAATAAAGATAGAATTTTTGTAGCTGCATTTCGTCGGTAAGTGGGAGATGGTGTCCAACGCAAGAGTCTGCGCCTCTATCCCAACATCTTCTTCGTGTCCGGGGTTGCTGTCCCCATCGACACTATGGACATCTTCTTGGGACTCTTTCTGCCGCACCGGCTCAGGCTAGAATGTTCCGCCAACTGGGGTCTGCTGTATCTGTGCAAGAACCCGGGAGACGGGCCTTGTCCTCCTCAAAGACTGGAGAGGCTGGTTTAATTCTCCCGAGGTATCCTCCGACTGCTTATCGGCGGAGGTTGTGTAACAGGTGAACACCTTGACAGCGTCATTGGTCACTTGAACCACCCGCTTCTTCTTGGGCGGTTGTCTTCCAAGCTTGGGCATCATCCCTAATCTGTCAAAAATAGATACTCGGGACGTAGAAGCCTGTGCCGAGCAATCCTCGTCCGTGTGCGTTGAACTGGCCCACAGAGAGGTCAGCCGCACCTTTTTGTCGGCTCCTCAACGCTTTTGCCCGCGTGGGAACTGAGTTGCGGACCTCGGGGATGTCGAGGTCTCAATACTTGCCGGACTCCGCATTTGTTGCAGATCCGACATGCGGAAGGGCCCTTCCGCCCTTGCCCGCTTAATGATTCGAGCCTCCCCCTTGGTGACCCATATCTTCTTCAGACGGAGCTAGCGCTCCTCAATTGGGTTGCCCCCTAATTTTGATCGGGGAGCAAGTGGTTTGGGTCGTTGCACAGGACCTTGGGTTGTTGCCGATACGGTGGGCTTTTTCAATTTTGCTCTGTCCTCCCGGACTTGCCGAAGAAGCTCGAAGCGGTTGGATGTAGAAATGGTTGGGACGTGTCGGTCCCGAGGCATAATCGGCTCGCCTCCATCGAGTCGGATGTGAAAGAAATTGGAGCACGTTTAGCCTTATACACTCAAAGGTTCGCAATCGGCTAAAGGCTGAACGGTTAGAGAAATTAGTGTACTGCCACTACAATATGAGGTTGAGAATAAAGAATATGAGGTTGAGACAACAGCTGCGAGACAAACGCGCCGCCGGGGATGCCGCCGCAGAAATTGATGTGGATGCCTTATTTGATGATGAGAATCCGTTGCAGTCTTGGGTGGAGACACGAGAGCAGGTTGATGAGCCCGTTTTTGATGATGATGATAGAAGATGGGCAGAGGGCATACTAGATGAAGATGAGCAAAGGGATCCCGAATTAAGAAGAAAATCAAAGAGGGCCAGAGATACTCATGCCCACATGTCTAGGGTTGTTGAGGACACTGAGGAGCAACATGATTTTCAGCCAGCTAGACACTCCGACTCAGATAGCAGGCCAGTCACTCCTAGAATGGGCAAGGCACCTACATCCTTAAGAAGAAGTACATCAGTGCATGGGCAAACTGAGAGAACAAATATTGCTGCTCGAGAGGACCCGGCAATTGAACAGTTAAAGCAGATTTATTTGAGGCACACGCCAAGGGGAACAGGATTCATGTCAAGGGTGCAAGAAGAAAGCACACCGGCACAGGAAAAAGCATCCCCAAAGGCCAAAAGGCGACTGGAGACTGCAGGTTTCGTGATCCTTTGATTTTTTATTTTGGAAAGTAACTTAAATTCTTATTATCAGTTCGAATCAGAAAAGGTTTTGGTAGGAGATAAATTATATATTTTCGTATGTGCCAGGTGCTACAGGTGCTACTACTGGCGGTGGGGATGCTGGTGGTCCTTCCTCCTTCCACGCAGACACAGGCAGAGGATACAGTCAGGGTGAGGGAGGACATGAGTCACAGAGTCAATATGGGCATCCATCAGGTTATGGAGGTGGCCAACAGGAGGCAGCGATTTATCGGTCGTGGGGTTATGAACCATCATTCAACTTCCATCCGGCCAGTTCCTCTTCTCTTCCTCAAGATTCTTATGCTGATACTGGATTCGGCTCAAGCCAACCAAACACTCCAAGAGGGATCCAAAGAGGGATGCAGGACTTGGCTACCTCATTGTTTGGTTATAGTGAATATAGACCATACATGCAACATGGTTATGGGTATCAACATCAAGGGCCAGACGATGAGGGAGAAGGTTCTTCTAATAATTATTATCCATATTAGGTAAGAATCAATGAATTTTTGTAACAATTATTTTATCTATTTTGTCTAATTTTGTACTGCTTGTATTAATGTACAATGGAATATTACTTTAACTATCACATGTTCAATGTTTGAAGTTCAATTTTTGTAGTTGTCTACTTCAAAGTTATTGCACTAACTTATTCAGTCAAATGCATGTGTAATGATTTTTGTGATTTTAAGTGATTATTAATATTTTTTATGATTTTTTATCATATTTTTTAGAATTAATTTAATTTTTTTGACCTTTTATATGGGTTTCGGCCGGTTTCGGCCGAAACCGAAACCGAAACCGAGTCAACTCGGTTTCGGACCCGGGCGAAACCGAGACCGAAACCGAGTTTGCCATCCTTGGATGCGAAGGTCCCCAACAATTAGGGTCTTGCCGGAGTGGGATGTCGCCGATGTAGGCTTTACGCCCTTACGGCTATGACGCTGCCCCCGTTGAGCGGGAGCGGCACTGGCGACGCCTGTCGTAGGCACGGCGTCGTAGTGGCGGCGATGCTGCCCCCGTTGCGCAAGAGCAGTTCTTCTGAGGGTGGCCGCAATGCAGTTGGTGCCGTTGCGGCGACGGCGAAGCCCCCGTTGAGCAGGAGCAGCACCGATAGTAACTTGATGGACCGAGAAAACTCGGCCATTTGTCAGGGCAGAAGGCCTGACACCTTCAGCCATTGACATAGCAGCCGAGCGGACTCGGCCAGTTGATGCAACAAAGGGCCTGACACCCTTGGTCAGTGAAGAGTTGGTCGGGCGAAGCCGGCCGACTGCTGGTGCAGAGGGCCTGACACCGCCGACAGCTGATCTGTCGACCGAGTGGACTCGGCCAATTGTCATAGCCGAGGGTCTGACACCCCCGACGGTTGGCTTGCTGACCAGACGAACCCGGCCATTTGCTGAAGTTGAGGGCCTCACACCCCCGATGATTGGTTTGTTGACCGGGTGGACTCGGCCAACCGTTGAAGTCGAGGGCCTGACACCCCCGGTAGTTGTTACAGGCGTGGCTGAACTGACTTCAACCACGGGTACGACGCCCAAGAAGAAGGTCAAATCGACGACTGCTGGGACGTCGCCGAAAACGAGCGACGTCGCCAGGTATCCGAACCTGGCATGGTTGGCGATGACCTGGGGGCCGTAGGTAACGGCTGCCATCGTCGTCTCACTGGTGTTGTTGGTGGTGGTGCGTAGCACAGGTGGAGCGGCGTGCAAATGCACAAAGAGCCCTCAAGTGAGCAAGGGAATACGCCCTCCTCTTCCCGTCCTGTAAGAGGAAGAGGGGCAATCAGAATCTTGAAGAAGGTTTAGGGATTTTCTTTAACAGAAGAAGAAAGGCGGAAAAGGTCCCACCGGGCGTGCCACTCTATTGGCCACGGAATTATATATATTCAAATAAATATATATATATTATGCAGGAGTTGTTCTTTTTGAAAAGAAATATTTCTTTATATGTGGGGATTTATTCCGTGGGTGCGTATCGTATCAAACGATTTGGGTTCGGGTGCTGGACCTTTCCCCAATGACCGCAGTCAGTGTTGATTTACATCAGCTTAACGTCTGAACACCTTTGTTTAACTCTCAAAGAAATCTCAAAGTCCCCTACATAGGTTCAGATGTTGAGGGCTTGTTTGTTTGGGTGACTCACAATGACCACTCATTTACCATCGACAGACTGACTAGACTAGGGTTTCATCAAAGGCCTCTTAAGTTCAAGCAAAACCCTAGAATTTAGGAGTATGAACGCAATTCCGCAAAACCATAAGCATTTTTAAAGTGGCGGGAGGTTTCCTGGACCCCGAGGATATTTTGGTAATTTTACCTTTCCAGGGGTATTTTGGTAATTTTACCAGGTCAGGGGTGTTCCTGAAATTTCTTGATTGGAAAGAAAGTAGGATAGGATCACTGACTTCCTAAGGCGTTGAGGCCATTTATGGAGGGTTTTGGGGGCTGCTAGGCCATTTCTAGGTCGCAGGGGTATTGTAGTAATTTTATCAAACCCTACATAGACCTAGGTTTGAGGTGGCACCCAAGTGCCGGACTGAGCTAACAATGTCCTCGGACCAAAGGAATGACAAGGGGCTTCATAGAAGGCTCACATGTATCAATTTTGCCAAAGGAGGGGTATATATACAGATCCCAAAAGTCGGGGGGGGTTTCTTATAATTTTCCCCGATCGATGTATAGAGGAAATTTGTAAAGTACACCAAATACATTTAGGGCCCAAATGGGTATAAGGGTTGTCAGCGAGTTGTCGACTGTACATCACAAATATCCGCACTAACGCGGGAAGTAGGGGCGTAGCCCCAATTACAAGAAATTGCAGGGTAAAACTGCAAACAACAGGACTTTTTTGTTTCTCACAATCCTGGGGAGGACATTTCCGTAATTCCCCCGTTATAGGGGCGGAACTACATAATTTAGTCGCCCGGAGGTGTAGAAACTTTCAAACATGCCCGCAGAGAGGCATAATTACAAAAATACCCCTTAGGGGCATAAATACAAGACCCGGGGACCTACCCCTCACGGGTCAAAACAACGAACAAAGTCCTTCTAGTGAATGTTGGATGCTGAGTGCTTGATGCTTCGTAGATGCTCTATGTTGGTAGATGCCGAATGCCCCCTTTTGGACCCTTGGGGGGTCTATTTATAGAAGGTGGAGGGCTACCCGGGGGTGTTTGAACCCGTACGGGTCAAATGGGATGAAAATGACCCGAGAGGGTATTTTTTCCTCCTTTTTTGCGGGAGAGAAGCTGGGCGGGGTCAAAGGACCCCGGACCCCCCAGGGTCAAGGGACCCCGGGCAAGTCCTCGCGGGACCTGCCCGGGGTCATCCGACCCCGGGCCGGTCCTGCTCGGGGTGGATGACCCCGGGCGGGTCCCCCCGAGGTTAATCGACCCCTCTGGGGGTCACCAGACCCTGGGCAGCCCTCTGCCGGCCTACGCGAGGGCCTGCCCAGGGTCGGGGGACCCCGTGCGGGTCCCCCCGACCCCAGACGGGTCCTCCGTCTCCCTTTTTTTGTTTAAAAAGCATCCTCCCCGGGCCTTTTTAGGGCTTGTTGCTGCAGTGCGCCGCATGGAGAGGAGAGAAGCATGCCTTCCCATTCTTCTGTCGTCTTCCTCGTGCCGTGGGCCGCGAGGAGCGGATTTGTTCTTGTCCGGGCTGCATGATACACGTGCGTGGGACTCCTTTGACGGTGCGTGCACCATCCCTTGCGTCTTCCTCTTCTCGCCACGAGATTTTCTTTGTTCATGTCGAGCGTCCGAAGGATAAAAACCTCCCCTTTCTAGAGTTTCGCCCGGAACCACGCAATCCTAACAATCGTGGTGGTTTTAATCCGGTGTCCGATCACCCTGCTTGCTGCGAGGAATCCATAATTGCAGAAATAGACAGGCTGCAAAGTCCCGATGTGTGGAAATATTCCACGAAGCGGCGATACGCCGAATATTGAACCCTGACCAATGCAAAGCTAATATCTCAATTTTTTCCTAGATAAATAGTGGATGCAACAGGTAGGGCTGTCAATGAGTCGGGCCGGCCCAACAGGCCCGCAGGCCCGGCCCGATTTCGGGCCGGGCTACAAGGTCTTTTTCGGCCCGCAGGTTTTTAGTCGGGCCTAAAAGCCCGGCCCGACTAGGCCCACGGGCCGGGCTCGATCTTTGAGTTCGGCCCGCGGGCTGGTCCGGCCCATTCTCTTTTTTTATTCTCATTTCAAATTTTAAAAATTACTTAGTCAAAATTATGTTATTTTACTTAATTAAAATTTTAAAACTCTCTTTTCATACAAATTATGTAATTAATATCAAATTTTTAATTAATTTAATAAGAGTATAACATTTATATTATTAAATATATTTATTTTCATTATTTTATTTAAGTTGTTGGGCCCGGGTAGGGCCGACCTAAGCCCGGCCTGGGCCCGGCCCATTGACAGCCCTAGCAACAGGTACTTACAAACAAAACTTGAGAGAACTTCTCTTGTAGGTACCTAGAGTAGCCAACAACAAAAGATTTCTAGACAACAACTGCTCAAATATGTTTGGAGATAGGTCACTATTCACGAGTCTAGAACTAAAGGAAGGGGGAATCATGACCTTTGGAGACAACGCTAGAGGAAAGGTAATTGGAACAAGAGCGGTTGGAGCAAGCAATCATGTTAGATCAACAAAGTTTTACTTGTTAAAAGATTAAAGCACAATATGGTAAGCATCAGTCAGCCATGTGATGAAGGAAATTCAGTGCCATTTGAGCATGACAGATGTATTATCAAAGATGACTCGCCTGGTCAAGTAAGACTTACTATCAAAAGAGAATAGAACATGCATGTTCTATATTTGGAGGAACGAGCAAGAAAAGACATGTCTGATGG
Organism: Amorphophallus konjac; assembly: GCA_022559845.1. Taxonomy (NCBI): domain Eukaryota; kingdom Viridiplantae; phylum Streptophyta; class Magnoliopsida; order Alismatales; family Araceae; genus Amorphophallus; species Amorphophallus konjac. The sequence goes on from CM040118.1 coordinate 210,064,646, forward strand.
CCAATGGATCAACACAAGCCACACTATGGCACATACGTTTGGGGGATGCTAGCTTAAGCATTATAGAGAAACTTCAAAAGCACAAGGTGGTCTAGGACTGCCTAAATTGAATCTCTCTGCAGATACCATTTACGAAACATGCACTAGAGCAAAGCAAAAATGATATTTCTTCAAAAGCAAGGCAGATGTTACAACCTCAAGGCCACTAGAGTTATTGCATATGGATTTGTTTGGGCCAGTTAGGATTACAAGTCTCGCAAGCAAATATTATGGATGTCATGGTTAATAACTATTCAAGATACTCATGAATACTCTTCTTAGAAAACAAAAGTCAAGCCTAGAGGCATTCTCAGGTTCAATAGGGCGGTAGGGCGGTTCAACAGGATGAGAAGCAGTCCATCGCATCACTGAGAAATAATCATGGAAAGAAGTTCGAAAATGAACAGTCTATAAAAAAGAAGAGATCATACATAACTTCTCTGCAGAACTCCCTAACAAAATGGAGTAGCTAAAAGGAAAAACCGAACTCTAATCGAAATGGCCAAAGCTATGTTGTGCGAAAACAATTTACCAAGATATTTCTGGACAGTAGTCATAGATGACAAGATGTAGGCATTGGCCCAGGGACAAGGCACTGAGCCACCTAGGCGCCTTGGGCTGTCTGGCGCGGCCTACCAAGTAATAGGTTGTATGTCAGTTGTATTAGTCTTACAGTCAAACCCCTTCAATTGACCTTATCCAGTTGATAGACTGCGACTGAGATTTACTCAACAAGCTTTTACCTGCACCTATCAATAGCTAGATCTCCTAGTCAAAGATTTCACTTATCGGTATTCAACTATCAGATTCAACTAACATAATTCGACTAACCCTGTCCAAGGCTTTTCGACTGATTTCTCTAATTGCTTTCAATCAGATGAATCCTTGCACCTATTATCCTTTCAACTAACAATTCTTCAGGCAATAAAACCTTCAGCTATTAATTTTAGCTGATATTCTTCAACTACCCTCTTTAGTTGCAATGCTTCAACTATCAACCTTTTGCTTAATACATTTTGTGGCTACCTTTCTTCTACTGTCACAAGGCGACAACTTACGCCTATCTCACTCAATCAGTTAATCACTGCAAGCGATAATAAATCAAATGAGCCTCGTCAATTGTCTAAATTGTCAAACAATCTAACAACTGTCCAGACTTGAGGTGATACTTTAATTGCGTTAAATTGACTGATCTTCTTCAACTAACCTTGACTTATCAGATCACATCATATCCAATTCAATCGATGCATCTGTCTTACATACTTCAACTAAGAAATTCAAGAGAAACTTATATCAATTGTAAAACTCATTTTAGCGTCTGATAAAATATATTGCTTTATTATATTTTGAAATTCAAATGTATTTAATACTCAGCATACTCCCTAGGCACATCCACAAAATATTTTATCTCATATCCTTACTATGGATTACACCCAACCACAAGTCAAAGATCAGTGTATGCTCGTTCCCAGTCTTGCAATAGATTTTATCCGCAGCCAAACTCTTTCTGTTTTTGCATGCAATCTTTCAACAAACGTAAAGTGCCTTGGACTTACACACTAAACCACTCCAATAGGGCTACAGACAGTAACCTCTTCCACTCTATATTGCTTACAATAATCTATATTGTTAATGTGGAAAAAAATATACATGTCGAATGAAGAGACGTTCTGAAAGAACAAGACACTGAGAATAAATTGGCTTGAGGAGAAAGTACGTGGCTACAGACATAATTGATAGTTCGCTCTCTCAAATGGGTATACGTTAGAGAAAATCTGCAGGATCAAGTGAACATGTTTAACAGATAGTCAACAAATGTGCTATAAATACATGACTTGCTCTTAGCGGACAAAAACTTTTGGAACTGTGAGGGAACAACTGCATTCAAGTGCTATGAGTAACCTAACTCTCCACCATTCAAGTATTTTAGTAAAGAGTTCCATTCTTTAGTAAGCCAGAGCCAATCATTTAAGCATTCAAAGAGTCTAAAGCCCACTGCGATCAAAAAACTTCTACATACGCCAACATTCTCACTCTCTCCTAAGCTCATTTTTCTTCTTTCTATGCTTTTATTTCTCCACATCTGCCTACTGATTGGAGGCACATCTCTTGTGGAACATTCTTGATGCAAAAGCAAGACTTGTTATGTCAAGTAATGGACCTTATTTGTGCATCGTGCGATGATGTCATTATGGTCGAAGATGATTAGAGTCATGGTAGAGTCATTTTATAATATATTTTTGTCTTTATTTGGGTTTAATCCAGTAGTCTAAAGTGGAGTAGGATTTCCTTTGTTATGTTTCCAATTTTTAGTCTTTATTTGACACATTTGGAGCCAGTTTAATGTCCTTTCCATTGTTTATATATTTTTGGTGTGCTTTTTATGCAATTTTCTTGAGTCCATGGGCATTTGAAGCCAAAGATGTTTAAGGAGTCACGGTAGGGTTAGAGTTAGCCTAACCACTATAAATAGTGATGAGACATTTTTTTAATGGAGACATTTAAACTCAATTATTTTGAATTTTATTGTATTCTCCGAGATGGAGAAGAGAGGGCCCTAAGATAAGGAGGCCACGAGGGCCACATTTTCCAGTACTGCCAACCCCCCCCCACCTTCTTTCTTCTTCCTCCCTCCCCCATCGTGATCCCCACTCGACCACTATAACCGTGGCTGTCGTACTAGGGTCATCCCCCCCCGGCCCTCGAATTGTAACATCCCCAATCGAAGCAAGATTTCAATCAGAATAAAAGACCCAGCTGAACTCATGCAACTAACTGTCATCTGACTATACCTTCGACTGATTGACGTCGACTGTCTTAACTCAGGTAGGACTTTTCTACCTACCGTTCCAACTGTTCTCTTTCTACCTACCGTTCCAACTGTTCTCTTTCTACTAAATGTCATATCTAACATCACTCAGGTGAAACCTTGTATCTATGTTCCTTTTGACTGTCTACCGAATATGTAACAATAATACTCTAATTTTTGGAAGCCTAAATATACATTGGATATTAGGCTAATAGGTCAGCCAACTTAATTAGCTTGGGTTCATTAGACTTTATTAATTAGATTTTTTGTACGTCGACGTGGGCTATATGAACGGAAGTGATAAATACTTGGATCGCGATGCCCCAAAGCACGGAGGTTCCACAAAGAACAAAGGTCCTAAGGAGAACGACTACTAGAGTCACTTCCACGATCCACACTCAAAATCCTTGTCGCGTCAGTGATGGGCCCTAAGAGAAATACTAAGGAGAACACCTTGTGATCACCTTAATTTTGCTGCTCAACACTAAGCGAATAGAGAGTGAGGAAAGCTTCATCCTATGTGAGGATTGCCCTACATGGCCCCTTTATAGGCGTTGGAGAGGTAGACGTTGCATGCATTGCATGCATGTGAATGGACGCACACGTTCGTTTGCACGTCAGTCCACTTGCTGCTGCACTTCGTGGGCAACGCATGTTATGTGTGCCTCTTCCCCTTCCCATTAATCACCATCTCCCACTTACCGACGAAATGCAGCTACAAAAATTCTATCTTTATTATTGCTTCTCTTACTCTGTCATACAAGAAATGGAGCATGCAATCTCATGAGAAAGCTCTTATAAGAATAGTGAACTGTTAAATTATCACTGAAACTAATATAACACTTTAACATTATATATCTCGTAATACCCCAGACAATCTTATATTTACCTGATTTAACACTCTGGATCTCTCAAATAATAAGCAGTGTTAAATCTTAAATGCCATATGCTCATGACTCTATTATCACAAAGTCAGTAGAGTCCCCCGAGACATGAGCCAGAAAACAAGTTGCAATATGCAGAAGTCTTCCCTGAGTTCTAATATCAATCCAATTGGTCTAGGTCGCTTTCCTAGACATGTCTCGCTGGATTGTATCAATCATAGTCCTAACAAGTATGCTAAAGTAGCGACATCAATCTTCCTATTCATGGCATAGCCCTAAAGTCACAAAGGGTACGAAAGGAACCAACATAAACCAATCTCAGAACTCACACAATGATGAAGTAGAGATCTATTCATCATTCTCACTTGGTTGAAAAACATAGGGTGATACAAATTGTGGCAGATAGTATGAGATGCACACTATAGTGTTCTTACATCAACATGAGCGTGTCGCCCAAAAAAATAAATAAACATTATACGGATCTTAGTCTAGGCACACTCCGTATGGCTAACACGAGTTCTGCAAATCAATCACTCCCAATCAACACCTTTTTGCAAATCTCACATCCGACTTTTATAGGCTCCATGGAATTACAGTTATTTCCTTATGGTCGATCTACCCAGATCTCATTTTAGCGCAACTAAGGTGGCATATCGTAAATGTTCGAGATATTTCACTCGCTCTAAAAAATGCCAAGAATATCAAATGTCTCATCTTGCTCACTATATCAGCACCAAGACGAATTACTTGTGTGAGAGGGTCATTTGAGCCTAGTGACTCATTTCTATAAATGAGGCGTAAACATGCTTCCATCCAAAGACAAACATAAGGAATAAGAATATTCACTGATGTCAACTGAGATTTATTCGCATTACAATTTACATAAGGCCATAGCTCTAATATGGGTTAAACAGGTCTCTCTAAAAATCTATTTAGTTAGTGGATCTACTATCATACGACCTGTCAAGATGTGTCGGAGAATCACTAATCCTTTCATAAGTAGATCCTGAATGTAGTGATAACGAATGTCAATGTGTTTGGTTCTACCATGATACTTTAGGTCCTTAGTGTAGGCCAAGGCCAATGTGTTGTCAATGTACAACAACACTACCTCCTCTGGACAATGTGTCATGGTCAATCGCTGCAAGAAACTCCATAACCAAACAATCACTTGACATGCTATTGAACAAGTCACATATTCCGACTCCATTGTAGATAAAACGATGCATATATGTTTCTTGATGCACCAAGAAATAACCCCACCACCTAATATGAACACATAACTCAAGGTGGATTTGCGCTCATCTTTCTCACTAGCTCAATCAGTATCATTATAGTCTCTCAGTCTTAAGTTACCCCTATTATAACATAAGACGAGGCCTGTCATTGCATACAAATATCGAAAGATCCTCTTTAGTGACTTCCAATAAGTGAGACCAGGGTTACTCTGATAGTGAATGATTAATCCTACTGTATAACAAATGTCAGGTCGAGTGCACAACATAGCGTACATCAGACTCCCTAGTACAACTGCATATGACACCTTGGACATCTCTTTTTTTTTTGGTAACGGGGAATCTAGCAGAGTGGTACGGAGAGCAGACCGATTATTGGGCCACCCGAGTTCGAGTCTTACCCTACGCATCTTGCCACCCCTTTTTTGTACCGCCGCCATAAAACCCCGGGCTCACATCCCTCGAGGATTAAATGTGAGCCGGGTAAGCCCCCCCCGGGATTCGATATCGGGTCCCTCCTATGAAAAGGAGGACCTTTCCCACCGAACCACTCGGGGTCCTCACACCTTGGACATCTCTCATTCCTTTCTTCATCAATTTGTAGACATTAATTTGCACTTAAAGCACATCCCCTATCAATTAGAGTATCAATGAGTTTGAAGTGATACATCTAGAATCGCTCCAAAATCTTATTTATGTAACTCTCTTGAGACAGACTCAATAGTCTTTTCGAGCGATCTCTCACAATTTTCACTTCGAGCACGTAATTTACCTCACCCATGTTTTTTATCTCGAAAGCAGAAGACAACCACTGCTTAGTTGCTTCGATAGACTCCATGTTTTTCATGAACCAACTTGCGTTTTGTGCCTCTTTTTTTTTTGGTGGTGATCCAAGGAAGGCTTGGGTAATCAAAGAGTTGATTTTGATGGTGGCTGACCCGAAGGGGTTTTGAACCAAAGATTTGGGTTTCGTTTTGGGTGGTTATTGACCCAAAAGGGGTTTCAAACCGAGGATTTGGATTTTGGTGCATTTGTTTGTTTTTTTAGTGAGTGGTCACTTTTCCCTTTCTAACTATGGTAGGACATGATTTTCGAGTGGAGGATAACCACGATGTTGGTTCATGATGATTGTTGAAAATATATTTTTCTTCTTTTTCTTTTTTTTCTTTTTTTTTCACCTTACCAACCCCGGCACCCTTTCGGGTTTTCGCCGAAGCTGACCCCCTTCAGCTTTTTCCAACACGCCCTTTCGGATTTTCACACTGAGAGATTATCCAATTTTGCCTGAGACGCCCTTTCGGATTTTCACCTCAACCGGGTTTCTTTGGCCTTTTTACCTTTAACCACCCCTGTGGAGGGAATGGCTAAGCCCGCCAAGACACCTCTATTTTAAACCCCAATTTTTATTTTTTTATTTTTTTTGAAAACCAACAAGCTTCGATAAGGGTGAACTTGTCACAACAAGTAGTATATGATAACCCGAGTTGTTGTTGCCTTTGCTCGGCCATGAGGGTGGCATTGGATTATAGATGTACAGGAGTCGAATGCCAATATGCCATGGAGACGGTATGCTCATGGAGGGTTTCTGACCATGGGGGGTATGAGACCTAGGGATTGAATATTTGGTAGTTACTTGCGGTTTGGGACCAAAGCTTCTTCCCTTTTTGCTTTGCAATTGCAAGTCTTGGAGAGCATAAGACCAATGGATTGTATGCTTTGAGGTTATGAATCTGAACGGAGTTTGGAACCAAGGGCTTTTTGTGGCTGCGAGCCCCAAAGGGCATGGAACCAAAGGATTGATTTTTAATGGTTGCGAACCCGGAAGGCGTTTGGAACCAAGATTTGATTTTTATGGTTGCGGGCCTTTGAGGGTATGGAACTGTTGCACCCATAATTTATCGTGCTAAAGGTTCGGGATTTTAATCCCGCATGTGACAAGATTTCGGAAGCGGTGTATCACCCTCCAATAGGATATTCCTACACGGGGTACCTTGTTCGGCGTATCGCCGTCCCGTCGGATATTCCTAAGCTTAAGGCTTTATAGCCCATATGTCGTGGCAATATAAACCCCTCGGAGGATGACCACGAGCCTAGCACGAGCCGCAATGATTGTCAGGATCATGTGGCTATATTTAAATCCCTACGGGATTAAGCTCTCGCCCTTCGGATGTGCAACCCTAAGAAAGGAACACCTCTACAATGGCAAAGAAGAGGCTGGAATAGGTCTACGTACCAAGCACAGCGTCCCTCGCACGTGTATCACGAGACGCGGACAACAACTCGTCCTCCCGCAGCGGCTTACGGCACGAGGAAGACGACAAACGAACAAGGCGGCGTTCCTTCTCGTCGTTCTCCACGAGACACGGCGAAAACCTGGAGCTTCACAGCCTCGGAACCTCCTTTTATGGAATCCGCGCGAGAGCCAGGCCCGTCCGGGGGTGAGGGGACCCGTCCGGGGTCGCTCTAACCCGGACGGGTTCGCCCGGGGCAGGAGAAGTCCCGCGCGGAACCCCCCGAGGGTGGGCGGACCCACCCAGGGTCGGGCGCACCCGGGCGGACCCGCCCGGGGTCGGGCGCACCCGCCCGGGGTCCGCGACCCCGGGGAGCCCCCCCTCGGGGTGCGCGCGGCCCGGGTGGGGGCCACCCGGAGTCCGCGACCCCGGCTCCGGGCAGGCCCTGCCCGGGGGCTCGCGACCCCGGGGAGGTCCCCCGGGGGTCCGCGACCCCGGGCAGGTCCTGCCCGGGGGCCCGCGACCCCGGGGAGGTCCCCCCGGGGGCCCGCGACCCCGGGCCGGTCCCCCCGGGGAGCCGCGACCCCGGGGAGGTCCCCCCCCGGGTGTCCGCGACCCCAGGACGGTCCAGGACCGTCCCGGGGACGTCCCACCCTGGCGAGGTTCCATTCCCGCGCACGGACTAAAAAAATTTGAAAATGGAACCTCCCCGGGGTCATTTTCATCCCGTTGGACCCGTACGGGGTCGAACACTCCCGGGGAGGTTCCCCACTTCTATAAATAGACCCCCAGAGGTCCAAAAGAGGATATACTACGACGACTACAAGCAGCAACTTACGGAAGACGCTTGAAGCATTTGTTCGTTTGTTTTGGCCCGTGTGGGGTAAGTCCCCGGGTCTTGTATTTATGCCCCTACGGGGTATATTTACGTTTATGCCCCTCAGCGGGCTTTGTTTGTAATTATGCCCCTCAGCGGGCCATGTTTGTAAGTCTTTACGTCTCGGGACGACTAAGTCTTGTATTTCTGCCCCCTATAATGGCGAAATTACAAAAATATCCTTCCCGGGATTGTAAAAGACCGAAGTCCTGTAATTTGCAGTTATACCCTGCAATCTCTTGCAATTGGGACTACGTCCCTATTTCCCGCTCTAATGCGGACTTTTGTACAGTCGACAACTCGCCGACAACTCATGTACTCACTGGAATTATAAAAGCATTCAACATGTTTTATATGTAACCTCGGGTGGGAAAATTATAAGAAAACCCCCCGACTTTGGAAAATTGTGTATATACCCCTCCTTCGGCCGAATTGACAAATGTGTGCCTTCCATGAAGCCCCTTGTCATTCGTTCAGTCCGGAAGTGTTGTCAGCTCAGTCCAGCACTCGGGTATTATACCAAACCTAGGTCTAGGGTCTGGTAAAATTACCAAAATACCCCTGTAACCTAAACGTGGCCTCAAAGCCCTCGAAACCCTCCAGAAAGAGCCTCAATGCCTTGGGGAGTTAGAGATCCAGTTTCACTTCCACTCCAGCCCAGAAAATTTCATAAATGTCCCTGGCCTGGAAAATTACCAAAAATACCCCTGGGTTGGTAAAATTACCAAAATACCCCCGGGGTCTAGAAAACTTCCCTTGCTTTAAAAATGCCTATGGCTTCCGCATATTTGCGCCTCTATGCTTAAATCTTAGGGTTTTGCTCAGACCTAGCCCTAATCCAGTTGTTTCTATGTGTTGGTGGTAAAATGAGTGGTCATAGAGAGTCTCTCGAGTGAGCTTGCCCTCCACATCAGAACCTCTGTAGAAGTCTTTTGGGACCTCTTTGACAGTTAAACAAAGGTGTTCGGACGTTAGGCCGATGTAAATCAACACTGACTCCGGTCAGTGGGGAAAGGTCCAGCACTCGAACCCAAATCGTCTGATACTATGCGCACCCACGGAACCCTCTCTACGCAGAGGAGTGTTTCTTTTCAAAAAGAACGAAAATCTTTCTCTTATCTACGACAAGAGTATCTCTTAGATTTTTTCCGTGTCCAACAGGAACCAAAGGATTGAATGTTCGTAGCTACCAACCCAGAGGGGGTCTGGCATCAAGGTTTGATTTTTTTTTGTGGTCGTGAGCCTTGGATGGCATGGGACTAATGGATGGGTTTAGGTAGCTATTGGCCATAGGAAATATGGAGCTAGTGGGCTCTTAAGGTGTAGAGGTGGAAATGAGTGGCTTTTGGTATGAGAACTTTCTTTTGGTTCCCTGAAAAGGCACGAGGTCAAGGAAGTAGAGATTGGTTGCTTTCTCTCTTTTTTTCTTTTTTCTTTTTTTTTACATTAGCAGCTTCACAATCCTTTCGGGTTTTCGTCGAAGCTGACCCCCTTTAGTTTTTTCCGATATACCCTTGCGGGTTTTCACACCGAGGGGTAACTCATTTTCGCCTGAGACGCCCTTTCGGATTTTCACCACAACCGGGTTTAAGGCTTTTTTGCCCTTAACCATCCCTGTGAAGGGAATGACTAAGTCCGCCGGGGCACCTCAATTTTAAGCCCCATTCTTTTTTTCTTCTTTTTTTTTTGTGAACTCTGAACTTGAGCTCTGACAAAGTGATGATCCAGCTGAGGTGGATCACGTAATAGGTGCAGCTTCAACTTCACATGGTTTTTTTTTAATTGAGTGGAAAGAAGGATTGCTCCTTCTTTTGTTATTCTTGGCAAATAAGTTTCCTTATCTAGGGATTTCCATGGCAGCCGCCTATTCAACTTTACTTCTTTGAGTTTCTCTTCAAGTGCTTTTTTTGTTATTCTTCTCCTTAGCTCGTGCATCATTTCAAGAGGAAAGAATGATTGACGGCGGGGCTGGGTGGAACTTGCCCCCCGAGTTGAAAGTTTCTCTTTGAGCTTTTGCCTTGAAGGGCATGGGCCAGAAGTGCTCATCTCTTTCTTTCTCTTTTTCTTTCTTTCTCTTTTATTTTTTTTCTTCTTTCTCTGGGATAAAGTTTGGTAGGGAATTTTACAGCCTCCCTGTGGACAGCAGGGAGAGAAGTTGACGCCCGACGTTGGTTTGGTGCCACAGGCACAGGTTTAGGCTTGAAGTTAGTTTCGTGTATCAAAGAAGGGGTTTAATAGCAAAGGATGGCTTCTAGTCCAAAGTGGGTCAAGACCGAAATTAGCGAATTTGGTGTTCAACACCGGTTTGGTACCAAAGCATGGGTTGGATCCCATGCGTAGATGGCTTGATGTCATAAAGACATGTTTGGAGCCATAACAGGTTTAAAATCAAGGCATTGAGGCAAACTCCTATGAGGGAGTGTTGAGCTTAGAAGGGGAAAGAACAACGGTCCCCCTTGAATTTCACTCCTTGGCTCTGCCTGTGGTTTTACTTAGTCTTTTTCTCCTTTTGACTTGCCTTCCTGGCTTCGCCTAGAGCTTTGCTTGGAGCCTTCTTTCCTAGACTGGCCTTTCAGGCTTTGCCTAGGACTTGGCTGGGAGTCTTCTTCGAGGGGCTTCTACTCGGGCTCTTGCGTGTCGGAGTTACCTTGCTTGAGGTTTCGCCCGAGACTTTGGTGTTGGAGTATTATTCAGTACATTGCCCCTACCTCTTCTTGGAGTTCTCTTCGCCAGATACACCATCTTGACTTTCTGAGATGGTAGTCTAGTACTTCAGCAATTTTCCCTCCCTTCTTCCTTTTTCTTATCTATTCTTCTTCCTTTTCTGCCTCATGTCATGTCTTGAGAGAAAGGAGACTATATTTTGGAGCTGACTGGAACATGCCCCCAAGGTTGAAATTCTTGCCTCAGGTTCTTGCCTTAGAAGGCTTAGATTCTTCGAGACCTCTTTAGGCCAGCCGGCCTCTTATTGCCGCACTTGAACAATTTGTGGTGTTTCATTGCTGTTGAATTTTTTGGCAATTTCTTTGTCAGGATTGACTTTATGTATCTTTGGATCAACAGCCTGTGTGGGATGACATCCCAGGTATAGTGTTTAAAAAAGCAAGAAATGCCCCTTGTCTGCTTCTATAAGCGATTTTGGGGCATGTTTTATCCTTTTCGTCTAAGGCTCTGAACTTGGGTGAGTGAGCTCCCCCAGTAAGTTAAAACCCGACACTTGGGACGAGGAAGCCCCAAGGTTATCAATCTCTTTGGTTCGGATTGCTTCGGAAGACTGAAGGACTTTATTAGACCCCTTTTTCTTCTGCCCCGAATGATGAAGGGTTCAGGGATCTTGGATTGTCAACTTATTGGCTTGCTGCTAGAATGGCGACTGGGCAGATTGAACTACCCTAGCCTTTTTTATTGCTCGGGCCTCCTCCTTGGTAACCCATACATATTTGTTTGATAGGAAGTTGGTCTACAAAACTGCCCTCTCTCCTAGGCTTAAGGGCTTTGGCTTCTTGCGTGAAACTTGGATGTCAACTTCTTTCATTTTCACCTTAACTTGATATAGAAGGCAATAGAATTGCCCCCTTGACCAGACTTAGAGGCTTTAACTTTCCACCGGTGCGCTGGCTTCAGAAACGAAGCTTAGGTGTTGGCTTCTTTCATCTCTGCCTCAGCTTGGTGTATTCGGCAAAGCATTGTTGTGAGATTGGCTCACCTTTATCTAGCCGGTTGTGTTCTTTTTCCCGACAAGGGCCAATCTTGCGAGACTTGGATAAGCCGCAATAGGTTTTCTACCACCGACATCAACAGTATGGTTTTCTACCATGGTGGCAACATTGCCCCTGGCTAGCAGGAACAACATATGGATTTTATTGGCACTTAGTTTTCATAAAAAGCCTTCACTTTGATGTCCCGAGCACCGACAGTCATGGACGGGGCGATGTTGTCCCCTGTTGGCAATAGAGCTTTAGACATGTGTTATGTTGACATTTGGGCTTCGAAAGGAAGCGCTTAACCTTGATGCCGCCGGCGACAGCAATGACAGCCGGCATGGCATTGCCCCCTGTTAGTAAGAGCAACTTTAGATGTATGTTGACATTTGGCCTTTGAAAGGGACCGCTTAACCTTGATGCCCCTGGCAGCCTTAACATTGATGCCCCCGGTAGCTTTAACTTTGATACCCCCGGCGACAGTTTCAACAGTGGGAATCCTTTGAACTTCTTGCAAGAGTATGAAGGAGTCACAACCTTTATTGAGGCAAGGCTATTCTTCGGCCGAGAGATGAAAGGAAGGAAAAGTCCCACCGGGCGTACCAGTCTGTTTATATGCGGAATTTTTGGATATCCATTTCGTTGGATAAATATGCGTATATTTCGACATATTTGTTAATTCTACACTTTTGGGCTTATCGGACGATTTAGGGTTCGTATATTAGACTTTTCCCCACCAACCAAAGTCGGTGTTAATTTACATCGGACAAGCCCAAACACCTTTGATTAATTGTCAAAGAACGTATTTTTGCCTCTATGCATTGTGACATTAATGATCTTAATGATCGTCCATTACGGGTATATACTCTTGCAAAGAAATTTGAGGACTTTATTTCCTTGAACATATGTAATTTGAATTACAGTCGATATTTCAAGACCTTTTCATATGGTCCCAATTATGTAATCGGGTCTTCTAGATTACATCCGGTTGCAACCAGAGCCTCTGAATTTGCTTCAGTCTGCATTTAGATCTTTGAATTTGCTTTCATCCTGATCAGGTCATTGAATTTACTTTTGTCCCCCGATCGCACGATTGAATTTGGATCCCGTCACGATTAGACCGTTGGATCACCAAGATGATCAGTGTCGATCCATCGGAGTTACTTCATGGTCATAATCGCTCTTTTGATTGTGAATGGACTCTTAAGTTGCCCTGGTGTCTATAAAGGACATTTACCCCTGAGGCGGGGTATATTTGTAATTTACCTCTATCAAGATATTTCTACAATTTTCCCAAACATTGGGGATTCTTGCAGTTTCAGAAAGACCTCGAGCATTTCTGCCTTTTTGGACATATTTGTCATTTTTTGACTTCTCGGAGATCTCCCCGTCATTTGACTTCCAGGGCGCTCCTGACTTCATTTCTTGACTTCTCGGAAATAGCTCTGTCATTTGACTTATTGGCCATTCCTCGTCTTTATTTCTTGACTTGCCGGAAATAACCCGTCATTCGACTTCTTGGATATTCCTCGTCTTCATTTCTTGACTTGTCTGGGTTTATTTGCAATTTTACCCATTTCTGAGTTTCCAGACATTATAGCTCTTGGCCATGGAAAAGAAACATGGATTTGTATGGTTAGCCATAAGCCGAACTCAGGAGAGTGCACACCGCTTCAAGGAAGGGGCGTGGTTCTGCTCCACTGAGCCATACAAATGGCGCCAACAGGAACAAGAGTATTCTTTGGTGATTTTGAGACAAGCCAGGAACTTTGTACAGTTTCTGAACTGAACAATGGCTATCATGCAACTTTCCCACAAATAAGGGTATTTCTGTAATTTCTGATTTCATGGTTTTTTGCATTTTTCCACTATCGAGGGTATTACTGTAATTTTCCCACCATCGAGAGTATTTCTACAATTTTCTCACCATCGGAGATATTTCTGCAATTTTCCCACCACCGGGAATATTTATGCAATTTTCTGACCATCGGAGGTATTTCTGAAATTTTTTCGTCATCGGGGATATTTCTATAATTTTTCTTCCATCGAGAGTATTTCTCTAATTTTCTAACCACCGGGGGTATTTCTACAATTTTCTGACCATCGGGGGTATTTCTATAGTTTCTGTCCTTCAAGGGTTTTCCTGCAATTTCTGTCCTTTAAGGGATTTTTCTACAATTTCTATCCTTCAAGGGGTTTTCTACAATTTTCGAAGTTTCTTCAGGACTTTATGCTATTTCTGAAATTCATTTGATTTCTCCATCATTTCAGCAACCTTGCTTCACCACAAAGGTAATACCCCTAATGATAGGGGCATGTATGCAATATATCCCCTTGTGGATTTTTTTAACAAGAAATCATCTCTTCCTTCAAGCCTTCAAGGCTCTAAGGAGCTCCAAGTGCTCCTTTTACGCAAGCTTCTCAAGCTCTTCTTCTTCTTTTTCTTCTTCACTTGGACCTCTTAGAAGCTCACCAAGTCTTCCTCATGCTCTCCAGTCTCTTCCCTCTTGCTTTTTTTTTACCTTGGAGCTCTAGGGTCCCTTTTATAGGAGGTGAAAGTGGACCGAAGACTAGGTGGCTCCGGTGGAAGCACCCACCTCCGGTGGAAGGCAAAGAGCCAAGGTATGACCCCCTCCTCCCTTCTCTTCCCCTTATTTTCTCTTTTTTTTTCCTTCTTTACTTTTTTTAATGCACCGGGCACAGGAAAGGACCGGAGGGGGGAGTCCCTCCGGTTGCAAGGGACTGGAGGGGGGTCCCCCTTCGGTGTGACAAGACCGGAGGAGGTCCCCTCCGATTTGACAGATACCGGAGGGGGTCCCTCCGGTCAAGGAAGCATCGGAGCCCCCCCCCCTCCGGTTTAAAAGCACCGGAGGGGGTCCCTCCGGTGCCATCCGACTGGAGGGGGTCCCCCTCCGGTCTTCGTGCCGTCTGGAAGAGAGGAGAGAGGGGCGGAGGGGGGGCTCTGCTTTTTTTTCCCCAGAAATTTCAAGGTTCAACACCCGTCATCGTTGACCACCCACAACGCCACTACATGAGCATCATGTTCGTCTCTACCGGGCATTAGCGACCATACCCCTTGCCTCCGCCAACACACTGCGCACACCGTCCCACCTTGCACCAACCATGCCGCAGGCGACCACGACAGCCGCCACAATCCACACGTAGCCTCGCCATCCTCCACTGCAATCTGCAAATGCACCACCACCGCCACTGGCCAATGCATGCAACACCGCATCTCCCTACCAACCACTGCCGCTGGACCTCCACCTCTGCTTCCTCACCTTCCCTTTGCATGTCTCGACCCCACCCCTCTTACTAGACCCGAGCTGCCAGACCACCATCTCCACCTTGCCTTCTTCCTCTCCCTCTAAGCTACAACAATAGGGAGAACCCGACACCAGTCGCACCAAATTCGGCCTCTCCTGACACTGCCAACAAACTCCGCTTGTCAGCCGCACCGCCGTCTACCCCGTGTCGTTCGCAAGCCGCCCATGACCCTCTCTCTTCCTCTCTGTGCGGCAATGGAAGCAACAGCTAGAGAAGCAGTAGCCATGCTAGCAAGGGCCCTTGCCCGTACTGACCAATAACAGCAGTAGTGCGGCCTAGCATGGAATCACCCCCTCACCCCATGCCCAGAACCACACGGCTTGGGCCATTGTGAGCCCATTTTGGGCCAGTGGTAGTCTTAGCCCAACCAAGGCCAGCAATGCCCAAGTGAGGTCCAGTTTAAACCCATCACAGATCGTCCCATCATCCCGCATCAATTCTTCTCTGATTGTGCGTACTTACTGCCTGCAAGCAGTTAAAGACCCTTGGTGCGTAGACTACTCGAGGGAAGATTCCTTGGTGAACTAGTCACCTGGGCAAAAACCAATTTTTGTGTGTGCCTGCAAGCAGTGTTTATGGTAGGTTGGTGCATTTGTGCAAAACCCAGCACATGAACTTCATCCAGTAAAGTAGTGAAACTCAGGCTAAGGTCTGTGTACTATACGTAAGTCACCAAGTCGGGCTAAGGTCTGTGTACTAGATGTAAGTCACCAAGAGGGTGTTCAAACCAGTATAAAAATCCTGATGTCTGTGTGATTATCTTACCCATTTGATTTTCTTTTTCCCAGTTCGTTTTAAGATATGAATTTATTTTAAATTATAATTTTGATTTACACTCCCATTTAACCTCCCCAAGGAGGTGCTTTGCTACAAATGCAAGTCTTATCTCCTAACTTAGAAATGCCAAGATAAATAAAATATTTGAGCATCTGGCAAGAGTTTCTGATCAGCTACCTTGTCTGACATCAGCTCCTTACAAGGTGAATAAGCCTACTTAGAAACTTGGTTAACAAAGGATCTGGAGAGTCCCATAAACCAGTTTAGAATTCTTGGTTATCGCTATATCTTTTTATGCCCAATCTGGTTTCTATACTCTATAGGCTCCTTTATCATACAGAAAGGCTCTGTATCAATATCTATTTGTACAAGATGATCTGTTCTTTTAAAGATTCTTAGGGTATTGGTGTTACGAACTGTAGGAACAGATCTAAACCAATAAATTTTTTTGTTCATTTCTTCTTAGTCGTATCGTAGGTTGGCAAGATGAAGGAATTCTCTATAGCAAAAATATGGTGTATGATCAAAATATTGAAAAATGCCAAACTCTAATGTTTCATTAGATGACATTAACCAAAACGATATACTAAATCTATTTAGCACTGGATTATTATCATCATGGATTATTATCAGCAGGATAAAGAATAGCAGTTAAAAGTGTAAAATCAGTCTAAGATTATATAGTAAACTATTTGTAATTTGTTATTAGATACACAAAGATAAACTTCTCTATTGGTTAGTGATAGTAATTGTATTATTCCTGTTCATTGGAGGATTTATTAATCTAGAGAGTAAATCTGCTAGACTATTGTTAGATCCTTTAATATGTATAAAAATTGGTTTATAACCACTACCTGTGATAAAGTCGGTGAATCTCACCCATTGCCTTTCTGCTAATATAGTGGTTTTAGTTGTTTTTGTGTAGGACACTATATTATTGCAATCTTTCTTATTGTAAATTCTCTATCAAAAAAAATTTTAATTTATGAATTGCTTCAATTATTGCTTCTATCTCTGCTTCAATGCTATTATGAATAACAGTTTTATATTTACCCGAGGCATATCTACAAATCTGTTCTTGTCCATCTTTTAATTGTAAAAGTATTGCTCCCCAAGCACTTTTAGAACTATCTGTTTCTATTATTTTAGGAGTATCTGTCTAGATAATGATAACGAGGGAAGATTCTTTACTATATCTTTAATTGTTTGAACAACTTTTATATCTTCTTAGTTAAAATATTTTTGTCCTGATTTTCTTAACTTTTTATAAAGGGGTTGAAATAGGACACTAAGGTTTTTAATGAAAGGTCTTGCATAATTAAGTAATCCTAAGAATTGTTGTAACTGTCTTCTATCTTATAATTTATTAGAAAATTGTAAAATTTTTATAGTTATATGAGGTTGTGATTTTATTTGTCCCTTCTTAATTTCTAATCCTAAATTATATTTCTTCTACTTCAAGGATCATTTTTTGTTTGTTAATAATGATACCATTATCTTTAAATTTTGTAAAAACTATTTGTAGATGTTTTTCTATGGTCTTCCAAGTTTGAAGAGAATACCAAGATATCATCTATATAAACACACAACAAAATGTTTTACCGTCATTAAAAAGTCTATCCATTTTTCGCTAGACTATAGCAGCTGTATTTTTTAGTCCAAAAGATAATACTAACCATTCATAATGTCCTATTGGTGTAGACAAAGCAGTCCACTCTATACTTTCTTTAGCCATTCTAACTTGCCAAAATCCACTCTCACAATCAAATTTGCTAAAAATTTAATCTTTTTCTATACGTGAAAACATTACTTCTTTATCAGGTATCTAATAATTGTTGTCTCTAGTATTACCATTTAGTCTTTTATAATTAATTACCATTCTAGATTTGCCTCTTTTTTCTTCACTATGGTTGTGAGCTATGAATGTAGCAGATTTATGTCGGCTGAAAGATTCTCTAATGGCTTGTAATTGTGAATTTATATAATATAAAGTCTAGTCTTGAGGAGTGGGTTTTATATTTACTGTTGTAATGGTTGTCTGGGCATTTTCTGCATGAAAACTTTGAAAAGTACACAGAGATTGTTGAAATGGATGGGATGTATAAATTAAATCTATACCTTACAAATAATATAATCTATAAATCAGGCTTTATTGTCGAGATGTCAATTTCAAAGCTCTTTGACAAGGGACTCATCAACACCTTACATTTTGATGGAGAAAAACTTCACATGCTACAAAATTTACCAGAAAAGCTGCTATAGGTCATTAGGCAGAAAATCAACAAAGCACTTGGAGGCATCACTTTACAGCTCATTTCGACTCCTCTAGAATGGACTAGTGAAGATGGCTATTACCTAGCACCATATTCTATTATCTTTTTCCGCCTGGGACGTCATCCATAGTGGATTGGATCATGAATCCAACGGGTCGAACATGTCACTATCAAACTTTGCAAAGGACAAAGGCATTGAGCATTAAACGAATCACTGAAATAATTAAAGAGGAGGTTGACTGGCTAAATATTCATGATGGAGCTGAAGGCTTTATCCCTGATAATGAGTACCTTGAAGAAAACGACATCGATACAGATTAGAGTCTAATAAAGGAACCCTGCATGGCAACCTCTTGTTCGTCAGTCTTAAAGCCATCTAGAAGAACCCTATGTGGCCACTTCTAGACGGATAAAATTAGTCCCAGCATGTGCTGGCAAAATCTCTCTAGATAAAGAGATAAGGTCATTGAGCCTCGGGGCAGCCGTAACCTTATCTTAATATCTGAAGGGAATCTGAGTTAATGGATATAAACGCCATTCCTTATGTCCTGTGAAGGCCTAGAGTCTTCTTCCGGCCCATATAAATACATGGCCAAGGATTCAGTCTAGAGCATCGACAGCCAGCATTGCAGGAATCTGCTGCCCCTACTCTCTTAGTACTAGTCCTTCAGTTCCTCCTTTTCTTGTAAGTCAAGAACAACCTTATATTGTGAATCTTGTCCTGTTAATGTCATTGTAAATTTCTTTGTTAAGAGCTCTGTTCTATAAACTTTGAGATTTCTTCTAGGTATGTGTTCTTCATGGTTTACTTCTTTTGTTCATCGTCATCTCTGTCTTTGTAGGACTCCTTAAAACAATTGGATTAAGCACAAACTGCCCAAGAGTATAATTCTGTTGTCTCATATTTCCAAATGCCTCTTTAAAGTATATATGCTCCAAAAAAACTAGTTAATTTTTCCAGTGCAGAAGCAATGGTATATGAAAAAAGAAAGTACAACCAGCTGATAACATAAAAAATAAATTGAACAAAGGAAAAAACTAGAGTAATCTCTCTCCAATATATCCTAAAATTTCTTGAGCTGAGCCATTCAGTGTTTTTTGTTTGATAAAAAGGTAGTGCAGCACCCAGAAAATAGTACAAGAGGACTTTTGATTTTATTCTCATATGGGATTTAGAGATATTAGCACCTAAATGGCTGCATAGAGGAACAGTCATAGCAGTGACTAAAACATCTAATGATTGAAACAGATTTCTGAAGAATAAGAAAAAAGGTGATGGTAATTCCAGAGTATATGTACTTTTCTATTGGGTGAAAATGGTGGGTAAAAAGACGTTTACTCTTTATTTCCGTAAGTTTACTAAAGGTATGTCCGCCACTTCTCCCAACAGATTTTTAAGATAAATGCAGATGTGAGCATTGAACAAGTGAACACATGAAGTAAATTTAAAACATGATATGCCATCCCTTTTCTTGGATTGCTCTGAGCAACAGGAACTCACAATTTTTTGTATTTACAACAGATGCATAAAATTATAAACGATATGGTGTCAGCCAGTCTTGGAAAAAGCTCCCAATCTAGCTCTGGATGAAAATCATATCAGGGTATTCATCCCCTAGGTGCTTGATAAAAAAAGTGCAAGAACATTGGGGTTGGGGGATAGTTCAAAATTAAAAATGTAAGAAATGCTGTTCTGAACAGATCAATTGCAAAGTTCAAATTATAAGGGATAAAAAGTAGGGAACACAAGAATACCTGTACCAAGAATACATCTAAAGCTAAAACTGGACTGCGACCAGCTGCTATTCCTTGGTAGTATGGAACTGCTGAGGTGGTAAGAGCCTTTGCAACCAACAGCCCAACAGTCGCTTGCATGCCAAGTACTGCAGCTCCCATTCCTAAAAGGTTTATAACTATACCATTTCTCAAACTTTTAACAACTTCAGCACGAGGAGGAGCCTGGAATGGTAGTGATATATACATCCATTAGAATTAAACAAGTGCTAGTTGAGAATCTCTAGCATGATTCTTCACAAGTTTGAAGACATCACATTCAAAATGAACTATAAATTGTATGCATCTATTCTGCATTTTAAGGAAGCACAAACAGGTCACGGAAATTTATCAAATTCTGGGTTAAATTTGGCATCACATCAAGGAGAACATTATGAAAAAGTACTTGGAAGTCCTCAATCCCACCACTGTCATAGACATCTAAATTAGACCTGTACAAGGGACTTCATTTAATTTTCAGCCCTGGTCTGTTAGGCTTTCATTTGTTTCATAAGGCCGTGTCAATATGTCGTACACGAGTTAGTGCAAGTAAATTTATCATGTCTAGCTGTTTTCAAGGTTGGAGTTATCTCCATGTACTGATAAAGCTTAAAGCTGCAGCAAAGATTCTGGAATAATTAAGGAATACAAAGGAACCTAAAATTTCAAATTTAAGCTTATAATTGAGGGAGCAAATCAGGGTGAGTCTGGAACTAGTATTGCATGTCCAGTGGACAGACACCAAATCTTGCAACAAATACATACCTGCTCATGTTATTTTTCGTATGACTGAAAGAGATGATCAGAGCAGGGTTCACTGGATCGCAGATCCAGATCGACTCGGAATCGGCCTGATCTGGTACGAGCCGGCCCGACTCTGGCTGTCCCATCCAAGACACGTTTGAGGCCATTTTTTGGCCTTTTCTTTGCAAAATCAAAAGTTATTGAAATGTTTGAGCTATTTTCCCTAGATTTTGATCTAGTTATGATACATAAATTACGTAAGTCAATAATATAATGTTACAGTCCACTTTTTATTTTTAAGTAATTTTTGAATGTTATATTATTATTTAGATAATTGATAAATCAATAAACTTGAAAATAGAGCTCCATGGTCTTTATCCATGGAAATGCAAGATCTATGGTTAATGTTATAACATTATCTCATTATTATGTTTTCATTTTTAAAAAATAAACTAATTTCTAATTATCATATCAGTATTTAGAAAACTAATAATGGATTCACCTGATTGGGGTGATTCACCCCAGATCAGGCTCGCCATGATCCGGTATGAGTCAACCCGACATGGACTGATCCAGTCTGAGTCGGCAAACCATGGATCAAAGAGGCCATATGCAACACAAGCAGACGGTGGCCTTAGTAAGGAAAATAAGGAAAAAGATGCCAAATTCTGCTGTTAACTCAGGGAACCATCAATGAGAGGGGTTGAAGTTATCTGCTATCACCCAAGAAAAATATACTGTATGCAGACTCTCTCTCTCTCTCTCTCTCTCTCTCTCTCTCTCTCTCTCTCTCTGTGAGTACCTAGAGCAGTTGGAGTCAAAGCTCTCATCTCAAAAAGATGATCCTGCATCAGTTTGGAGTTGATCATAGCAGTTTTCAGATGAGCATGCTGATGCCGCTCATGGCTCTATACATACTGAGCAGTTAACCTACAACGAGTTGACTAGGAAAAGCTAAATAGAGACCATCATAATTGGGATTGTAGGCAGAGCGATGGGGTTTCAAGGAACTGGACCGATCTCTGAGATTGCAACCAAGGATCCAAAACTTTAGCAATCCAAGCATGCTCAGGTTGCAGGCAGTGCATTAACTCCATGAAGTAGCAGGGAGAGGAAAGCAATTTTGTTTCCTAGGGACATCATCATTGCAACGGTTTACCGTGAGAAAGTGGATGTGCCATTGGTAGCCAAATCTTATATCACGTCTCTGTCAGTTTCCTCATTAGCAGCATTGAGTATGTTACGAGGCCATCATCTGATCTCCATAATTGCATATGTGACCTTTTTTTAGCCACATGTGGGTGATCTCATGCATTTGCCGCTCACACTCACTCAATCTTAGCCGATAAGTTGATCCATTCCTCACATCTCTCATCACTCACAAATCATGATTGAATCGATCAGACAAACTGTAATGTCCCATGAGAGTTCAGACTTGGTTCAGGTTTCCAGGTGTCCATGATGCCCTGTACTTGGAGACTTCATCAAAACATAACATAATAGCCAATTGTGAACCAAATGAGTAATTGCCAAAATTGCTTCACAAGGAGATTTTCTTAGACTGCAAAGTCTATAGTAATGAATAATGCCAGTAACTAGGAATATAAATCAAGAATCACAAAATCCTTGTCTATTGAAGGGATTATTAGAAGATGCCAAATTCCTTGGTGTAGAGACTAGAGATTGACAGTAAAACCGGTCTTCTCTTAAGAATATGTAAATATTAAAGACTGATGGGAAAACTGAGGTTCAGTATGTTCCACAATGGAAGAGAAGACAGCGAAAGTTGAGAAATCTAGGAATAGAGCATTAAAATGTTTGCTCAAGGATAGTCTTATAAATGCCCTTAGTTCTCCTGATGATGTTAGCATTATGCGTTATGGGTAAAGTATTTAGTGGTAAAAAATAACTTTTTTTAATAGTTAGCGTTAATTTTAATATTAATTTTGGGTCTGTCACTCCTGAGAACCATCAGGTGAGCTAATGGAAAGGTCTAACGGAATGTGGGTACCTTCTGTGCATTCTTGATTATTCTAGGTTGGACTGTGCATAAGTTGATTCACGGAAGTGGTTGAGATTCTGCATAAATCTGTATCCTGCAGCATTGAGGTATCTCACCTTGCATAATCAGTTCAGTTGTGTGACTATATCATCTCTAATTATTATTCAATGAAATGTTATTTCTCATGCTTACAAATGAGATAATGCCACATCATTAAACAGGACTATCATTTTCAACTAGAGCCATCTATACAGAAACCAAATAAAAAGAACCTATGGTTTTCCAGACATTTCATCCAGCAATCATAAATATGTAGGGACAGAAAAGCTTTCGATTCTTTTTTATTTCATTTTTCTGCTTTCCAAAAACCTGAAGCAAATTATAAGCACATGATCTAGAGTAAGAAAATACATACAAATATGCCAAGGAACAATTCAGAAAACTTGGAACAAATGTACAAATTAGGAGGCATATGTAAAACTCATATTCTAATAGCTTGAGATAGGAAAAACAAGTATACCTTTGAAGGATCACCAGCAGTTCTTCGAAGCCTTTCTGAAAGTCGAATATATCCAAAAGACCAAAACACTGAAATAAATGCTGCCGCTATACCAGCACTCGTGGAATAAAATGTCGCTGGTGATGTGACATTCCCAGTAATAACAGCAGAGAAAGATAAAATGACAGCTGCCACAACAGTACAAACTAGCTGACTCCAGAACCCCCAGCCACCCAACCGTTTAAAATATCTAGAAGTGTTTTCCAGCCTCTTACAAACCTGCAATGTGGAAAATGAGCTTACTAAACATGATGACTTTCTGACTCAGAAAGGGAGGTCATAATGTTTATCTCTACAGGAAAAAGAGCTCTAAGTATTTGAACAGAAAAATGAAGAAAATTACAGCAAGAGTGTTGACTATGTGATATTTTATGAAAGCAAGGGTAACTTGATGACTATGAGAAATGATAAGTCCACCTCAAGCAAAAAGTGTTAAATAATTTTGCTGCATAATAGGCATAAAGGTCTATTGAACACGGAAAAAATTTAAAGAAATGTTCATTTGTTAAACATGAATGCACATTTATTTGCTATTTAAATGTGCATTATTAATTATATGGATTGGATTTATCAGACGATTGAAGGTTTGGGTACGGGACATTTCCCCACCGACCGCAATCGGTGTTTATTTACATAGACATAAAATCCAAATACCCTTGATTAACTGTCAAAGAACACCTTTAGCCTCTACAATATCCGTTGTGATATTGTGGGTTTTGTCTAATGGATATAATTCTGACGATCGCCCATTAAAGATACATACTCTTGCAAGAAATTCAAAGATGTTCATTCATTAAACACAGAGTTTGGATTACAATTGGTCATTTGAACCTTTACATTTGGTCCCGATTATATAATCGGGTCTTTGGACTTACATCTAATCGCCATTTGATCACTGAGTAGGCTTCTACTTACACTTGGATCTTTGGATTGCTTCCGTAGACGATCAAATTGTTGAATTTGCTTCTGGTCGCCATCAGACTGTTGGATTTGCTCCTAGCCTCCAACGTATCGTTAAATCTACTTTTATCCTAAATCGGACGGCTGGATTTACTCCCAGCCACGATCAGACCATTGAATTTGCTTCTGGTTAAGATCTAGACGTTGAATTTGAGTTTCATCATGATTGGACCCTTTTTGGGCACATCTGTAATTTCTGACCAATTTTTGGTGTTTCCTCAGTTTTCGACCGTTCCTAGATATTTTTGCAATTGCTAACCCTTCTCCGGTATTTCTACAGTTTTAACCTTTTTTGGGTATTTCTACAGTTTTGACCCTTTCTAGGTATTTCTGCAGTTTTTTGATTCTCCTGGACATATTTGTCATTTCATGACTTTTTCGGATATATCTGTAATTTCTGGATTGTCTTAGACATCGCTGTCATTTCTTGACTGTCTAAGATACTTCTGTCATTTCTTGACCTTCTGGAATGGCCCTGTCATTTCTTGACTTTCTAGGGCACTCCTGTCATTTCTTGACGTTCCGGATCATTTCTGTCATCTGTTTGACTTTTGTGGGCGTTTCTATCATTCGTTGACTTCCGAGGGTATTTCCGTCATTTCTTGACACCTCTAGGCATTTCTATCATTTGTTGACTTCCTAGGATATTTTTATCATTTCTTGACATTTTCTGGATTTATTTTCAATTTTCTGACCCTTTGTAGGTATCTCTATAATTTCTAAATTTCTGGAGACATATCTACCATTTCTTGGTTTTTTAGAGTTTATTTACAATTTTAAGATTTCCCCGGACTTATCTACCATTTCTTAGCTTTCCAAGGTTTATTTGCAATTTCTCCGCCAGCAAGAGTATTCCCGTAATTTTTCTGAGTATCAGGGTAAGAGATTTGACAGTTTCTGATCAGCTTTGAGCAGAGTGCAGGAGAACGTACACCACTTCTGGGAAGAGACATGGTCTCGCTCCACTAAGTCATGCAGGAGACATGACCTTGGACAAGGGTATTTTGGGAACTTCGGGATAGAACAGGAGCTTTGTGCAATTTCTACAAAGTTCAGGGTTTTTATGTAATTTCTGGACAAGCCATGTGTTGTTTGTAATTATTGGGAAGCTCAGGGGGCATTTTGATAATTTTCTGAACTCTGAAAGTATTTTGGTAATTTCTGAACTCTAGGGGCCAGAGATATTTTGGTAGTTTTGGAAGGTTCTGAAGTATTTTGGTAATGTCTGAATAATACAAAGGTATTTGTGTAATTTTTAGACAAAAGGCACAAGTCCCTCCTTGGTGAAGACGCAAAAGGCACAATACCCACCCTCCTTGATAGAGGCACACAAAGTACAAGGAGTAAATCCACGCTCCAAGAATTTTCTCCCGATTCTCCATGTGTTCCGTCAATGCACCACCGCGAATGGACCTACGCGATCAAGTCGCAAGGGTTAAGAGGGCAGCGCCCCTTTGCGGGGAGTTTTCGGAGACTCCGCCTCCCAGAAGAAAAATTACAATATGATCCCTCTCTTAGAAATGGCACAAGGGGCATAGCCATAAGGGCATCCATGCAGATCAAAGAATTACATAAGGCACAACCACAGAGGCATATATGCAAACCTAGGGGTATATGTGCAACATACCCTTGTTGGACGCACTCCCTCCTTGGTGGAGACACATAAAGCACAAAACTCCTGGGAGATTGCTTCTCCTTAGGCTTCCATCCTCCTTGGGCTTCGATCCCCGTGTCTGTCCCGTCTTCTTCGACGACAAATTGTGGACTTTATAGAACTTTTCCGCAAAAATGCGGGACACAGTCAACATTTAAGAAATTTACAAGGTATTTCTACAATTACAAAACATTGAAGGGGTTTCCTTATAATTTGGGGGTATTTTCATAAATTCTGATTAATTCAGAAACTTACAACATTTCTACCGCCAAAATACATAGAAAATTGCATGGCCCCTAGGGGCATAAGTGCAAGACCTAGAGGCATTTATAGCTCATACCCTTGAGTGGGTCTTTATAAAAACACAAACCTTCGGTAAGTCTCTTCGATCTCTTCTCGATGATGCTCGATGTCCCTCGATGTGGGGCCTATGGTGGTATTTATAGAGCTTAGGGGGTCACTTCACTTGGACCCGGATAGGTCCCCGGTTGGGTCATCCGGAAATGACCTGATAGGTGAGGCAACCGGCCCCGGATAGGTCTCGGAGGGACTTATCCGGCGATTGACCCCAATAAGGGATGCAATCGACCCCGATTAGGTCCCATGGACCTAGCCGGGGTCGATTGACCCCAGTTAGGGCAAGGTTGTCAGTTTCGGCCGAAACGTATCGATTTCGGTCATAACCGATACGAAAACGGGGCTTTTCACTGTAGCAACCCGACACTTACTAGGTTTATCAGTTTCGAGAGAAACCGATATTGGTTTCGCCCGAAATCGGACGGTTTCAGCCGAAACTCACGTGAACTCCCCTTTAGAGAGTTCACTTGGTGTTCTTTTCGGGGAGTTTCGGCCGAAACCCCCTCCAATCCTTGTTGTGCTGCTGTTGCGACCGTGCTGTTGCTGCTGGTGCTGTGCTGCTGCTGCCGACAGCTGGAGCCTGGAGGAGGCAGCCGTAGGGGGCTGCTGCTGCTGTGCTGGGCCTGCTGGCCAGGGCCGCGGGGGCCTGCTGCTGTAAAGTGTGGACCGGTGGTGGCTAGGGCCGCGGGCTGGCGGGCTGCATTCTGCCTGGTTGACTGCGCCACTGCATCTCCGCTTGAAGCGTGAGTAGTTTTGTCGAGGTAAATTTGGGGGTTTTTTTGTTTAGTGTTTTTTTGGTTGACTTGTTGAAAGTTTTTTTGTTGTAGGTTAAATGTTGTGTTGTAGGTTAATTTTAATCCATGATTAACTTTTTAACACTTCAAATTAAACCCTAATTATAACCTTAAATGTGGGGCTTTTCTTTAATTAGGTTTAGTAAGGGTCAATTAGGGCTCAATTAAGCTTCATTGACTAATTTGAAGCGGGAGCATGCCGGTTATTAATTCTTATGAAGGGTGATTAAGTTAAAATTGTTACTTAAGCCCTAATTACACCCTTAAATTTGGGACTTTCCTCTAATTAGCATTAGTAAGGGTAAATTGAAGCTCAATTAAGCTTCATTCAATAATTTTAAGCGGGAGCATGCTGGTAATTAATTTTTATGAAGGGTGATGCTGAAATAGAGGTGCGAGAAGAGATGCGCCAGTGTCTTCGAGGCAAAAAGGAGAGGATGCAACAAAGGGCTGAGGATAATGCTGAAATTGCTGAGGAGATTTCTGACAAAAAGGTTAGGAGAGATGATGATGAGGAAGGCACTGAGGATTCAGATCCAGAGCTGACTGAAGCAAGGGAACGTGAACAAGCCGCTCGAAGGAAAGGGAAGACACCCATGGGTTCAGGGACCTACGAAAGTACAGTTGCACGACGTCCTGACATTGGTGCTGCCCCATAGACGCAGAGAACAGGCCCCATGGACAGCTATCTCCACAGAAGGCCCCATGCTACACAACTTGAAATCAAGTCTGCATTGAGAGGGGTAAAAAAATCAGCAGAAGTTGCAGGGCATGCATTTAAAAGTATCTGCAAATGATTTTTTCATACAGGTGTCCCTGCACATGCAGCTGAAAGCGAATATTTCCAACCTATGCTAGATGCCATAGCAGTTGCTGGCCCTGGCTTGAAGGCCCCATCACGTCAAGACATATACGGGCGTGGCCTTGAGAGGGAGGTTGAGGAGCTCCATGATTGGGTTGAAAGCTTCAAGCATATATGGATGGAGAGAGAATGCAGCATCATGTGTGATGGCTGGACTAATACCACGAAGAAGTCCATGATTAACTTTTTGGTCTATTGCATCGAAGGTACAATATTTGTAAAATTTGTAGATGCATCAAACTATGAAAAAAATGCCAATTATTTGTTTCATTTGATGGATAACATGGTAGACCAAATTGGAGAGGACAATGTTGTCCAAGTAGTGACTGATAATGAAGCTAGTTATAAGGCTGTAGGGAAGAAATTGATGCAGAAGCGCAGTCACTTATACTGGCTCTCATGTGTTGTACATTGTCTAGATTTGATTCTGGAAGACATTGGGAAGGACAATCATATGAAGAAGACAGTTGAAAGGACACAAAGGATTACCCAGTGTATTTATGGCCATCCTAGGATATTGAACATGTTCAGGGAGCATGCAAGTGGGGGGCGAGATATCATCCGTGTAGGGCCAACCAAATTTGCTTAAAATTTCATTTCTTTGGAGTCTTTGCACAGGTATAAGATTGAACTCAATTCTTACTTCTTTATCCTTATAGTTATTATCCGTATTTGATTCAAATTTCATTTCTTTGCACAGGTATAAGACTGAGCTGAAAGCTTTCATGTACCACAATGCCATGCGGGAATACATCGACAAGTCTAATGTTGATGCTCAAATGGAATATTTGGATGTCTCCCACATCGTGGACGACAACAAATTCTGGGACAGAGTCTCACAATACATGAAAGTAGTCACCCACCTCGTGAAGGTCCTAAGAATGGTGGATGACGATGAGAAGAATAATATGGGATATCTGTATGAGGTCATGGACCGTGCCAAAATAGAGTTGCAGGAATCCCTTCCCAAAGAATATGCAAAGTGATGGAAAATTGTTGATCATAGATGGGACACCACATTACACCACGACATGCATGCAGCTGGTGAGTGATTATTTGTATTAATACATTATTATTTAGGTTATTTTATATGTAACATTTAGACAATTATACGCAAATGCAGGTTATTTCCTCAACCCTCGATTTATGTACGATGCCAATACACATGTTGATGGCGAGGTGCTCCAAGGGACTTTAAAAGTCATTGATCGTTTATCGAGGACACCAGAAAAGAGACTTCAGGGAAGTAGAGGTTGGCCTTTTTGATTTCATGAATAAGAGGTATAGAATTTACTTAAGTAGTTATGCTAATCTATTACTTTATTTTTGTAGATGAACTACTATAGAATGAGAATTGGGACGTATTCTGACTCCCAATTGCAATACGCAGTGGGAAGAGTGAGCCCAAGTATGAGGTTATCTTTGTGCTTTCTTTGCAATTACATCACGGAGAATTAATTTTTATTTACAACTTATATTTATTTGTTTATGGTTGGTGGAACAGCTGACTGGTGGGTAATGGTGAATAATAGAGATTTGGACAGTTCTGCATTGGCTTTCATTGCAATCATGGTGTTGAGTCAAACCACATCAGCAAGCCAATGTGAAAGAAATTGGAGCACGTTCAACCTTATACACTCAAAGGTTCGCAATCGGCTAAAGGCTGAACGGTTAGACAAATTAGTTTACTGCCACTACAATATGAGGTTGAGAATAAAAAATATGAGGTTGAGACAACAGCTGCGGGACAAACGCATCGCTGAAGGTGCCACTGCAGAAATTGATGTGGATGCCTTATTTGATGGTGATAATCCCTTGCAGTCTTGGGTGGAGACACGAGTGCAGGTTGATGAGCCTGTTTTTGATATTGATGATACAACATGGGCAGAGGGCATACTAGATGAAGATGAGGCAAGAGATCCTGAATTCAGAAGAAAAACAAAGAGAGCCAGAGATACTCATGCGCACCAGAGAAGGGACCCACCTGGGGTTGTTGATGACATTGAGCAATAGCCTGATTTTCAGCCAACTAGAGACTCAGACTCAGATAGCAGGCCAGTCACTCCTAGAATGGGCAAGCCACTTGCATCCTTAAGAAGAAGTACATCAGTGCATGGGCTAACTGAGAGGACAAGTGTTGCTGCTCGAGAGGACCCGGCAATTGAGCAGTTGAAGCAGATTTATGTGAGATACACGCCAAGGGCAGGAGGATTCATGTCAAGGGTGGCTAAAGAAATCACACCAAAATAGAAAAAAGTATCCCCAAAGGCCAAAAGGCGACTGATTTCTGATGGTGATGATGATGCTGGTGATGATGATGATGATCCCAATGCAGCTACAGGTGCTACAGGTGCTGCAGGTGCTACTACTGGCAGTGCTGGTGGTCCTTCCTCCTTCCACGCAGACACAGGCAGAGGATACAGTCAGGGTGAGCGAGGACATGATTCACAGAGTCAATATGGGCATCCATCAGGTTATGGAGGTGGCCAACAGGAGGCAGCCATTTATGGGTGGGGTCATGAACCAGCATTCCAGTTCCATCCATATCCGACCAGTTCCTCTTCTCTTCCTCAAGATTCTTATGCTGATACTGATTCTGTTGGAACCCTAGTTTTAATGATGACAATCTATGAGTCATGTGTAGATTGGATTGCATAAGTTTGTCTGCATTTGATCATTTCATATAAAATGTATGTCTGTGCACAATTGAGTCATTCAGCATACAAGGTCTGTGTACCTTGCGTTTGTTGCATACAGTCCACGCATAGGTTAAAGAAGTCAGTGCATAGTCAGGTTTGTGCATACCACGTTACTTGGCAAACATCGACTGCATACGTCTTAGTTGTTTGCATATTCAGGGTCGGTGCTATGTATTCATAGTCGGTGCATGTTCTACGTCCTTTATATAAGACATAGTCGGTGCTATGTATTCATAGTCGGTGCATGTTCTACGTCCTTCATATGAGAGTCCGTGCATAACATGCATTACATATAGCCGAGGTCTGTGCAGTCTTCGCACACGCTAACTGAGGCCCGTGCAGATCTGTGCATGTCAGTTCTATGTGTATGACATTTTGTCAAACATCTGGTCAGTGCATATCTTACATTCTGCTTACAGAAGTCAGTGCAGCCCTCGCCTTTGTATATATACAATGTCCATGCTTTTCCCTATAGATCCGGTCGGTGCAATGGTTGGTCCGTGCATACTTAGTTCATAGAAGGTTGGCACAGAGTTGGTATTAGCTTCGTTAACGTCAGTACATATTTGGTGTTAGATTGAGTCGGTGCAGCTTTTGCTGCGAGCACAAGTCGGTGCATTGCGTGCCTTGCATATCCATCCTTGGTGCAGTTCCTGTTTACGCATTCACCAATGTCAGTGAATTCAATAGTCGGTGCAATCTTTGGCCTAAGGCATATCTAGGTCGGCGTACATAGAAGATCGGTGCAAGCTTTTGCTTGGTCTGCATTCCAACATCAGTGCATTTCATTACTGAAGTTAGTGCACGTTCTCATTTGTACATATCAAAAGGTCTATGCATCTTGGGGTTTGGCACATAGTGCACTCTTGCAGGATGCACCCACACGTAGTCTGTGCATACCTCATTATGTACACCGATGGTCTGTGTGTGTGACTTGCCCAATATATGTATCAAGTCAGTACATGTTGACTTATTCATATACGAGTCCGTGCATGCATAACTCTGCCTATACGATGTTTGACCTAATGACTACTGTTCTCCTGACAGAGATTTTCTCTCCAGAGAACTGAGGCCAAGTGATCGTAACTTCTAAAAGTGGCACGTGATCCAAGAGTGGAGGAGGTGCCAGGATCGAGACACGTGGAAAGCATTGAGCTAGGATGCTGCCACGTGGGCCAAGGCATTTGGGCGGGAATCGTGGAAAGCACACGCCCTTCATCTGATGCTCATGAAAAAGGAAGTAGAAGAAGGAGGAGAAGAGTGTGTGAGCACGATACAGAAGAAGAATTAGAGAGAACAAGGAGTTCGAGCACCTGAAAAGAAAAGAGACAGAAAGAGAGAGAGATATATAGTTTTGAAGGGAAGCAAGAGCAGCACATTGAAGATCAGGTTTTCAGTAGTGTTCTCTGGATCAGATCCGAGACACTTGGCTCCTGCGTGAGCATTTTAGTTTGGATTTATTGACAGCCCTCTGTTGCTGTGTTTTCTTCTTTTTTTGTTCTTTCTTCTTTGACACACGTTCAAGCTGTTCGTCAGCGGTTGCAGAGGAGGTTTCCTCTGGTCGGCTAAGCTGTAAAGCCCAGCGGGTCAAGCTGTTTGTCAGCGTTGCAGAGGATTGGTTCCTCTGAACAGCAAGCTATTATGCTCAGCGGTTGTAGGCAAGCTGTGAGGCCCAGCGGTCTTTCAAGCTGTGAGTCAGCAGGAAGCCATACTCTGGTTGGAGTATGGGGTGGATGTAGGTCAGCTGACCGAACCACCTAAAATATCTTGTGCAGTGTGGTTGAATACTTTTTCGTGTGAGATTGTTTGTTCCTAATCGCCTAGATAGCTTCCGTCTGTATGTCTTCAAATAGTTGATTAGCGTGCATCTCTAGTGTTTGAAGATTTGTCCACTGAACAAGCCATCATAAGTCTATACATTTTTGATTTGGCAAAAAGTTTGAAGAAGATCCATTCACCCCCCTCTGGATCTACGTTTATCTCTATTTCCGCACCCATCAATTGGTATCAGAGCGGGTTTTCTGCACAGAGGGTCCAACGACCTGCAGATCCGTTCGTTGATTTGGTTTAGGTGCGATCTGGTTTGATCCGATTCTTAGCATCGCTCTTGATCTGATTTGTAGTGAATTCATGGCTGAAATTCCGGTATACACCGGTTCTAACTTTTATGGCTGGTATGGCTCCTTTAGAGACTATGTGATGCATGTGGACTCAGATCTTTGGATACTTGTAGCTCTAGGTCCGTATGAAGTTCCAGATGACAAATTCCAATGGAAATCTTCAGACAGACTGAAATTTGATGAAAATAAAAAGGCCCTAGATCTAACCAAAAGGCAATAGACTCTAACTATGTTCCATATGTCAATGAATGCAGGAGTGCAGCAGCTATCATCAACAGAATGTTGGGAAGATCTGTTGGAGATGAGAAAATGTGCCTGATGGTCAGAGATCAGTCTGAGGACTCATCCTCCCAAGTAAATTCTGAAGCTGAGGATTTTAGCTATGATGATTTAGTCTCCATGAATGAGCATTTACTGAATAAATATGATAGAGTCAAATCAGAAAAGAACAAGTTGAGAAAATAAATGATTCATGAAATTGCACGCTTAAGAGCTGAAAAGGAAAATTTGAAATCTGAAAATGAGAGTTTAAGAAACAAATTTGCTAGAGATGAAAATTCATGTAATGAATGTGCATTCTTAAAAGAACTAATTGAAGACCTTGATTCGGATGACAATATGCAGAAAAATCAAATTAGATCTTTGAAAGAAGAAAATGAGTCATTGGTTAAACAGAAAAAGGAAACTGATGAATATCAAGATAAATTGATTGAAGAAAACAGTAATTTGAAGGAACAGAATAAAAAACTGATGGTTCTCAATACAGTCTTATCTGAAAGATGGCTGACAATTGAAAAAGGAAAATCTGTTTTGGAGAAAAAGGAAACAAACAATGAAATGAAGCTTCAACAAGAAAATGAATCTTTGAAAAATCTCAATGACTGTCTGCATCAACAAGTTATCACCTGTGAAAATGATGTTGCCACTTTGCAAGATGAAATTGAAGATCTAAAAAATTCTCTTTTTGCAAAAGATCAGTTAAAACATGGTTGACTCTTTGGTTTCCTCAAAAAATTTAGACTGATTTAATGTCAATATAAAATTTGGGTTCTTCAATCAGTAATTGGCTAATAAAAGGGACCTAGTAAGATTAATGATCTCTTTGACTGGGTTATTTCCTTGATTAAGCTATCTCATTTCCATTGATTCACAGAGATAACTTGTGGAGAATAACATTCTAAGATATAATCTCATATGCCGGAAACCGCATTTCTGCATAGAAAGGCATTTTATTTTAAGTAAGGGGTAGTTTGGGTACTAATTGTTGAATATTGGTAAAGTTGACAGTGTCTCTAATATATACGTAACCCTACTTGCCTTACCCATCATACCCTCTCTTTTGAGGCCGAAGCGACCTCCCGCTCTCTTGTTCTCCTCTCTCTCGAGTT
Source organism: Amorphophallus konjac (assembly GCA_022559845.1). Classification (NCBI taxonomy): domain Eukaryota; kingdom Viridiplantae; phylum Streptophyta; class Magnoliopsida; order Alismatales; family Araceae; genus Amorphophallus; species Amorphophallus konjac. The sequence continues at coordinate 210,098,711 of CM040118.1, forward strand.
CTGCTAGCAAGCCCGCCTCTCCAGCCTTCCCTCTTCTCATCTCGTCCATTCCTTCTCTCCGTCTCGTCCTTCTCTTCTTATTGCCTCCATCATGTCCTCTCCGTCCGCCACGAGTGAGGGGAAGAAGAAGGTCACGGAAGAGCGGCAACCCTCGTCTCCTCAAGTCTTGGAGACCGATCTGACCAAATGCTACAAGCGGAGATCAAAGGAGTTACATGCAGAAGAAGTGCCATCTGAATCGGTTCAGAAGAAATATGTCAAGGGGAAGAGAAAGGAAACAGAGGTACAGTCGCTAGAAGATCGTGAGTCAGCAAAGGCTGTTGTGCCACTACCAAAAGTAAAGAAGCTGAAGACAGCACAGGGTCGAGGCAAGAGAAAGGTACTCGAAGAAGAAGATATCTCAGCTGAAGCATCAAGACAGGTAGAAATAACACTGGAAGCTGGAAAGATAGTCTTCCCACGGTACGTAGATTTTCATGATCAGAAAATGATTGAGAAATTTCCTGAGTTGATTGAAATTTTTAAAGTTCAGAAATGCATAAAATTTTTGGGTAAGCACAGAGTTTACTATCCGAGACTCGTAGCTGAGTTCTATCAGAATCTAAAGTATGATTTGGATCAGGCAAAACTGATTTCTAAAGTCAAGGGGTCTAGGATTTAAGTCTCTAAGCATCTCCTACATATAGTATTTAGAATACCAGAAGAAGGAGAAACTGAAAGAAAGTTTGCATGTGATCTTCATAATGTATACTCTCTCATCACAGATGAGCCTAAGGATCCCCAAGACAAAAATCAGTTAAAATTGGGTCAGTTTAATGCAAATAAATTCTCTCCTCTCAAGAGATTGTTGCATCACATTCTCATTGCTATGATCACTCCACAAGTTGGAGGGAGAGGAAGACTGACCAACACTCAGAGATTTGTGTTATATTGTCTGCTGAAGAGAATCAGAGTTTGTTTGCCTGAAACAATGATTCAGATAATGAGAACTTGAAAAGAGTCTAGAAGATATTTGCCCTATGCAGCTCACCTAACTGCTATTTTTAAGAAGGCAAACATAGCTTTAGAAGATGAGCCTTCAAAAGAAATTCCAAAGTTTAATGTGTCCAACATGGATTTTATTAAAACTTACTTGAGGCTGAAAGAGACTGACTCAGAGAGTCCTTCTGGTGAAATTCAAAGAAAGGATAAATCAGAAAAGCATGCTCCTTTGAAGAAGAAGAGGAAAGTCCAAGTGGAAACAGTGTCAGAACAGCCTCCTCAGGTTCCTCAAGAAGAAATTCTTCCTATGTTAGCTGAAAAAGGCCAAGTATCTGCTGATGTCCAAAGTGTACAACAGTTGGATCAAAATATTAGTGAGCTATTTGATAAATTTGGAGTATAATCTGAGCAGGAACAGTAACGTGTTCAGCAAGAACAAGAGGAAGATCAACCTAGTGAAGCAGAAATTCAAGAGGATGATACACAAGGTGTAGAAGAGAAAAGAGAAGAAGAAATTGAAGTTGATGGAGAATTGCTGTCTAGGGTGGTTGCACAGATTTTGACTGAAGAGACTGACAAAAATTTATGAAGAAATTGCTGAGTCAGTTGTCAACGAACAGAAGGGTGAACAATCAAGAGAAGAAGAAGCTCCACAAGGAGCTTCACATGAGGAAGGTCAGGCATCAGCTCAAGGAGTAGCTGAGGAAGACTTACAAGAATTTGTTTTGGGCCCTGCCCCTCATTACAGGAGGTATCCAAGAATGTCATTTGCTCAAGCTCCTGAATATGGCCCACATTTCGGGGACATAGTTAGTCTTGGTATACCACCTACTCCACCTCCTGAACAGCAACATGCATTCTATACTGAATTTCCAGAGTCAAGTGCATCTACATTTAGTTCACCGGGTCACAGTGCTGAGTCTAATATTGCACAGATGCTGTCATATTTAACTGAGATAGTGCTGAACCAGAATGAATTGATGAATAAACAGTTTCTGTTCAATACCATTCAACTTGACAGAGTAGATTCCCGCATGAAACATTTGGAAAGGGCTGTGAAAACCCAATGGATTGAGTTCATGACTGCTAAGCAAAAGACTGATGCAGCAGTTCGAGAGATTCTGGAATCTCTTATGGGAATCAGTAATAGAATTGTTGACATGGTGAGCAAAATTCAAGATACACAACTCTCAACTTACACCAAGCTTGCTCAAATTCTGAGCCACACTTTTGATCTGAAGATTGAATTTGAGTTGATAAAGAATACATTGAGCAATATTGCAGCCAGTCAGCCTGAAGTCATCAACAAATTTCAAGATGTTCAGTCTCAGTTGGAAATCCTCTCAGAGAGTATTAAACAAAATCTCACAAAGCAAAATGCTACCACCTCCCTCGTGGACAGACTTGGGAACATTGTACATCGAAAGCTAGATGATCTGTTAGACTCTTTGAGAAACCTTCAGCACAGATCTTTAACCCCTGGTTCCAGCAGTGCACATCCTCCTAGAGACAGGGAGAGTTACAGAGGTCAATGATTCCCAAGGACTCCCCATTTCTTTTGATAATGACAAAGGGGGAGAAGATATTGTGGTGGTAGGTGGTCATGTATGAAAGCTTACAGTTTACTGTTTGACAGTTTTTCAGGTTTCTGATGTAAAGCTTACACTGATTGACAGTTTTAATGCTGAATGAGATAGTTCACTCAGACACTAGTCTGTATTTTCTTACTGTACACAGAAATGTAATTTCTGCATGGTGCATATTTGTGTTGGATGCATATTTTATGTTGAATGTTATCTTTGCCATGCATGTCAACTAGTAAATTCTCTGCTAGTTTATAGTCGTCATCATCAAAAAGGGGGAGATTGTTGGAACCCTAGTTTTAATGATGACAATCTATGAGTCATGTGTAGACTGGATTGCAAAAATTTGTCTGCATTTGATCATTTCATATAAAATGTATGCCTGTGCACGGTTGAGTCATTCAGCATACAAGGTCTGCATACCTTGCGTTTGTTGCATACAGTCCATGCATAGGTTAAAGAAGTCAGTGCATAGTCAGGTCTGTGCACATCACGTTACTTGGCAAACATCGACTGCATACGTCTTAGTTGTTTGCATATTCAGGGTCGGTGCTATGTATTCATAGTCGGTGCATGTTCTACGTCCTTCATATGAGAGTCCGTGCATAACATGCATTACATATAGCCGAGGTCTGTGCAGTCTTCGCACATGCTAACTGAGGCCCGTGCAGATCTATGCATGTCAGTTCTATGTGTATGACATTTTGTCAAACATCTGGTCAGTGCATATCTTACATTCTGCTTACAGAAGTCAGTGCAGCCCTCGCCTTTGTATATATACAAAGTCCGTGCTTTTCCCTATAGATCCGGTCGGTGCAATGGTGGGTATGTGCTTACTTAGTTCATAGAAGGTTGGCACAGAGTTGGTATTAGCTTCGTTAGCGTCAGTACATATTTGGTGTTAGCTTGAGTCGGTGCAGCTTTTGCTGCGAGCACGAGTCGGTGCATTGCGTGCCTTGCATATCCATCCTCGGTGCAGTTCCTGTTTACGCATTCACCAATGTCAATGCATTCAATAGTCGGTGCAATCTTTGGCCTAAGGCATATCTAGGTCGGCGTACATAGAAGATCGGTGCAAGCTTTTGCTTGGTCTGCATTCCAACATCGGTGCATTTCATTACTGAAGTTAGTGCACGTTCTCATTTGTACATATCAAAAGGTCTATGCATCTTGGGGTTTGGCACATAGTGCACTCTTGCAGGATGCACCCACACGTAATCTGTGCATACCTCATTATGTACACCGATGGTCTGTGTGTGTGACTTGCCCAATATATGTATTAAGTCAGTGCATGTTGACTTAATCATATACGAGTCCGTGCATGCATAACTCTGCCTATACGATGTTTGACCTAATGACTACTGTTCTCCTGACAGAGATTTTCTCTCCAGAGAACTGAGGCCAAGTGATCGTAACTTCTAAAAGTGGCACGTGATCCAAGAGTGGAGGAGGTGCCAGGATCGAGACACGTGGAAAGCATTGAGCTAGGATGCTGCCACGTGGGCCAAGACATTTGGGCGGGAATCGTGGAAAGCACACGCCCTTCATCTGATGCTCGTGAAAAAGGAAGTAGAAGAAGGAGGAGAAGAGTGTGTGAGCACGATACAGAAGAAGAATTAGAGAGAACAAGGAGTTCGAGCACCTGAAAAGAAAAGGGACAGAAAGAGAGAGAGATATATAGTTTTGAAGGGAAGCAAGAGCAGCACATTGAAGATCAGGTTTTCAGTAGTGTTCTCCGGATCAGATCCGAGACACTTGGCTCCTGCGTGAGCATTTTAGTTTGGATTTATTGACAGCCCTCTGTTGCTGTGTTTTCTTCTTTTTTTGTTCTTTCTTCTTTGACACTCGTTCAAGTTGTTCGTCAGCGGTTGCAGAGGAGGTTTCCTCTGATCGGCTAAGCTGTAAAGCCCAGCGGGTCAAGCTGTTTGTCAGCGTTGCAGAGGATTGGTTCCTCTGGACAGCAAGCTGTGTTGCTCAGCGGTTGTAGGCAAGCTGTGAGGCCCAGCGGTCTTTCAAGTTGTGAGTCAGCAGGAAGCCATACTCTGGTTGGAGTATGGGGTGGATGTAGGTCAGTTGACCGAACCACCTAAAATATCTTGTGCATTGTGGTTGAATGCTTTTCCGTGTGAGATTGTTCGTTCTTAATCGCCTAGATAGCTTCCGTCTGTATGTCTTCAAATAGTTGATTAGGCGTGCATCTCTAGTGTTTGATGATTTGTCCACTGAACAAGCCATCATAAGTCTATACATTTTTGATTTGGCAAAAAGTTTGAAGAAGATCCATTCACCTCCCTCTGGATCTACGTTTATCTCTATTTCCGCACCCATCAACTGGTATCAGAGCGGGTTTTCTGCACAGAGGGTCCAACGACCTGTAGATCCGTTCGTTGATTTGGTTTAGGTGCGATCTGGTTTGATCCGATTCTTAACATCGCTCTTGATCTGATTTCTAGTGAATTCATGGCTGAAATTCCGGTATACACCGGTTCTAACTTTTATGACTGGTATGGCTCCTTTAGAGACAATGTGATGCATGTGGACTCAGATCTTTGGATACTTATAGCTCTAGGTCCGTATGAAGTTCCAGATGACAAATCCCAATGGAAATCTTCAGACAGACTGAAATTTGATGAAAATAAAAAGGCCCTAGATCTAACCAAAAGGGCAATAGACTCTAACTATGTTCCATATGTCAATGAATGTAGGAGTGCAACGGCTATCATCAACAGAATGTTGAGAAGATCTGTTGGAGATGAGAAAATGTGCCTGATGGTCAGAGATCAGTCTGAGGACTCATCATCCCAGGTAAATTCTGAAACTGAAGATTTTAGATATGATGATTTAGTCTCCATGAATGAGCATTTACTGAATAAATATGATAGAGTCAAATCAGAAAAGAACAAGTTGAGAAAATAAATGATTAATGAAATTGCACACTTAAGAGCTGAAAAGGAAAATTTGAAATCTGAAAATGAGAGTTTAAGAAACAAATTTGCTAGAGATGAAAATTCATGTAATGAATGTGCATTCTTAAAAGAACTAATTGAAGACCTTGATTCGGATGACAATAAGCAGAAAAATCTAATTAGATCTTTGAAAGAAGAAAATGAGTCATTGGTTAAACAGAAAAAGGAAACTGATGAATATCAAGACAAATTGATTGAAGAAAACAGTAATTTGAAGGAACAGAATAAAAAACTGATGGTTCTCAATACAGTCTTACCTGAAAGATGGCTGACAATTGAAAAAGGAAAATCTATTTTGGAGAAAAAGGAAACAAATAATGAAATGAAGCTTCAACAAGAAAATGAATCTTTGAAAAATCTCAATGACTGTCTGCATCAACAAGTTATCACCTGTGAAAATGATGTTGCCACTTTGCAAGCTGAAATTGAAGATCTAAAAAATTCTCTTTTTGCAAAAGATCAGTTAAAACATGGTTGACCCTTTGGTTTCCTCAAAAAATTTAGACTGATTTAATGTCAATATAAAATTTGGGTTCTTCAATCAGTAATTGGCTAATAAAAGGGACCTAGTAAGATTAATGATCTCTTTGACTGGGTTATTTCCTTGATTAAGCTATCTCATTTCCATTGATTCACAGAGATAACTTGTGGAGAATAACATTCTAAGATATAATCTCATATGCCGGAAACCGCATTTCTGCGTAGAAAGGCATTTTATTTTAAGTAAGGGGTAGTTTGGGTACTAATTGTTGAATATTGGTAAAGTTGACAGTGTCTCTAGTATATACGTAACCCTACTTGCCTTATCCATCATACCCTCTCTTTTGAAGCCGAAGCGACCTCCCGCTCTCTTGTTCTCCTCTCTCTCGAGTTCTGCTAGCAAAGCCGCCTCTCCAGCCTTCCCTCTTCTCATCTCATCCATTCCTTCTCTCCGTCTCGTCCTTCTCTTCTTATTGCCTCCATCATGTCCTCTCCGTCCGCCACGAGTGAGGGGAAGAAGAAGGTCACGGAAGAGCGGCAACCCTCGTCTCCTCAAGTCTTGGAGACCGATCTGACCAAATGCTACAAGCGGAGATCAAAGGAGTTACATGCAGAAGAAGTGCCATCTGAATCGGTTCAGAAGAAATATGTCAAGGGGAAGAGAAAGGAAACAGAGGTACAGTCGCTAGAAGATCGTGAGTCAGCAAAGGCTGTTGTGCCACTACCAAAAGTAAAGAAGCTGAAGACAGCACAGGGTCGAGGCAAGAGAAAGGTACTCGAAGAAGAAGATATCTCAGCTGAAGCATCAAGACAGGTAGAAATAACACTGGAAGCTGGAAAGATAGTCTTCCCACGGTACGTAGATTTTCATGATCAGAAAATGATTGAGAAATTTCCTGAGTTGATTGAAATTTTTAAAGTTCAGAAATGCATAAAATTTTTGGGTAAGCACAGAGTTTACTATCCGAGACTCGTAGCTGAGTTCTATCAGAATCTAAAGTATGATTTGGATCAGGCAAAACTGATTTCTAAAGTCAAGGGGTCTAGGATTTAAGTCTCTAAGCATCTCCTACATATAGTATTTAGAATACCAGAAGAAGGAGAAACTGAAAGAAAGTTTGCATGTGATCTTCATAATGTATACTCTCTCATCACAGATGAGCCTAAGGATCCCCAAGACAAAAATCAGTTAAAATTGGGTCAGTTTAATGCAAATAAATTCTCTCCTCTCAAGAGATTGTTGCATCACATTCTCATTGCTATGATCACTCCACAAGTTGGAGGGAGAGGAAGACTGACCAACACTCAGAGATTTGTGTTATATTGTCTGCTGAAGAGAATCAGAGTTTGTTTGCCTGAAACAATGATTCAGATAATGAGAACTTGAAAAGAGTCTAGAAGATATTTGCCCTATGCAGCTCACCTAACTGCTATTTTTAAGAAGGCAAACATAGCTTTAGAAGATGAGCCTTCAAAAGAAATTCCAAAGTTTAATGTGTCCAACATGGATTTTATTAAAACTTACTTGAGGCTGAAAGAGACTGACTCAGAGAGTCCTTCTGGTGAAATTCAAAGAAAGGATAAATCAGAAAAGCATGCTCCTTTGAAGAAGAAGAGGAAAGTCCAAGTGGAAACAGTGTCAGAACAGCCTCCTCAGGTTCCTCAACAAGAAATTCTTCCTATGTTAGCTGAAAAAGGCCAAGTATCTGCTGATGCCCAAAGTGTACAACAGCTGGATCAAAATATTAGTGAGCTATTTCATAAATTTGGAGTACAATCTGAGCAGGAACAGCAACGTGTTCAGCAAGAACAAGAGGAAGATCAACCTAGTGAAGCAGAAATTCAAGAGGATGATACACAAGGTGTAGAAGAGAAAAGAGAAGAAATTGAAGTTGATGAAGAATTGCTGTCTAGGGTGGTTGCACAGATTTTGACTGAAGAGACTGACAAAATTTATGAAGACATTGCTGAGTCAGTTGTCAACGAACAGGAGGGTGAACTATCAAGAGAAGAAGAAGCTCCACAAGGAGCTTCACATGAGGAAGGTCAGGCATCAGCCCAAGGAGTAGCTGAGGAAGACTTACAAGAATTTGTTTTGGGCCCTGCCCCTCATTACAGGAGGTATCCAAGAATGTCATTTGCTCAAGCTCCTGAATATGACCCACATTTCGGGGAGATAGTTAGTCTTGGTATACCACCTACTCCACCTCCTGAACAGCAACATGCATTCTATACTGAATTTCCAGAGTCAAGTGCATCTACATTTAGTTCATCGGGTCACAGTGCTGAGTCTAATATTGCACAGATGCTGTCACATTTAACTGAGATAGTGCTAAACCAGAATGAATTGATGAATAAACAATTTCTGTTCAATACCATTCAACTTGACAGAGTAGATTCCCGCATGAAACATTTGGAAAGGGTTGTGAAAACCCAATGGATTGAGTTCATGACTGCTAAGCAAAAGACTGATGCAGCAGTTCGAGAGATTCTGGAATCTCTTATGGGAATCAGCAATAGAATTGCTGACATGGTGAGCAAAATTCAAGATACACAACTCTCAACTTACACCAAGCTTGCTCAAATTCTGAGCCACACTTTTGATCTGAAGATTGAATTTGAGTTGATAAAGAATACATTGAGCAATATTGCAGCCAGTCAGCCTGAAGTCATCAACAAATTTCAAGATGTTCAGTCTCAGTTGGAAATCCTCTCAGAGAGTATTAAACAAAATCTTACAAAGCAAAATGCTACCACCTCCCTCGTGGACAGACTTGGGAACACTGTACATCGAAAGCTAGATGATCTGCTAGACTCTTTGAGAAACCTTCAGCACAGATCTTTAACCCCTGGTTCCAGCAGTGCACATCCTCCTAGAGACAAGGGGAGTTACAGATGTCAATGATTCCCAAGGACTCCCCATTTCTTTTGATAATGACAAAGGGGGAGAAGATATTGTGGTGGTAGGTGGTCATGTATGAAAGCTTACAGTTTACTGTTTGACAGTTTTTCAGGTTTCTGATGTAAAGCTTACACTGATTGACAGTTTTAATGCTGAATGAGATAGTTCACTCAGACACTAGTCTGTATTTTCTTACTGTACACAGAAATGTAACTTCTGCATGGTGCATATTTGTGTTGGATGCATATTTTATGTTGAATGTTATCTTTGCCATGCATGTCAATTAGTAAATTCTCTGCTAGTTTATAGTTGTCATCATCAAAAAGGGGGAGATTGTTGGAACCCTAGTTTTAATGATGACAATCTATGAGTCATGTGTAGACTGGATTGCATAAGATTGTCTGCATTTGATCATTTCATATAAAATGTATGCCTGTGCACGGTTGAGTCATTCAACATACAAGGTCTGTGTACCTTGCGTTTGTTGCATACAGTCCATGCATAGGTTAAAGAAGTCGGTGCATAGTCAGGTCTGTGCACATCACGTTACTTGGCAAACATCGACTGCATACGTCTTAGTTGTTTGCATATTCAGGGTCGGTGCTATGTATTCATAGTCGGTGCATGTTCTACGTCCTTCATATGAGAGTCCGTGCATAACATGCATTACATATAGCCGAGGTCTGTGCAGTCTTCGCACATGCTAACTGAGGCCCGTGCAGATCTGTGCATGTCAGTTCTATGTGTATGACATTTTGTCAAACATCTGGTCAGTGCATATCTTACATTCTGCTTACAGAAGTCAGTGCAGCCCTCGCCTTTGTATATATACAAAGTCCGTGCTTTTCCCTATAGATCCGGTCGGTGCAATGGTGGGTATGTGCTTACTTAGTTCATAGAAGGTTGGCACAGAGTTGGTATTAGCTTCGTTAGCGTCAGTACATATTTGGTGTTAGCTTGAGTCGGTGCAGCTTTTGCTGCGAGCACAAGTCGGTGCATTGCGTGCCTTGCATATCCATCCTCGGTGCAGTTCCTGTTTACGCATTCACCAATGTCAATGCATTCAATAGTCGGTGCAATCTTTGGCCTAAGGCATATCTAGGTCGGCGTACATAGAAGATCGGTGCAAGCTTTTGCTTGGTCTGCATTCCAACATCGGTGCATTTCATTACTGAAGTTAGTGCACGTTCTCATTTGTACATATCAAAAGGTCTATGCATCTTGGGGTTTGGCACATAGTGCACTCTTGCAGGATGCACCCACACGTAGTCTGTGCATACCTCATTATGTACACCGATGGTCTGTGTGTGTGACTTGCCCAATATATGTATCAAGTCAGTGCATGTTGACTTAATCATATACGAGTCCGTGCATGCATAACTCTGCCTATACGATGTTTGACCTAATGACTACTGTTCTCCTGACAGAGATTTTCTCTCCAGAGAACTGAGGCCAAGTGATCGTAACTTCTAAAAGTGGCACGTGATCCAAGAGTGGAGGAGGTGCCAGGATCGAGACACGTGGAAAGCATTGAGCTAGGATGCTGCCACGTGGGCCAAGACATTTGGGCGGGAATAGTGGAAAGCACACGCCCTTCATCTGATGCTCATGAAAAAGGAAGTAGAAGAAGGAGGAGAAGAGTGTGTGAGCACGATACAGAAGAAGAATTAGAGAGAACAAGGAATTCGAGCACCTGAAAAGAAAAGAGACAGAAAGAGAGAGAGAGATATAGTTTTGAAGGGAAGCAAGAGCAGCACATTGAAGATCAGGTTTTCAGTAGTGTTCTCTGGATCAGATCCGAGACACTTGGCTCCTGCGTGAGCATTTTAGTTTGGATTTATTGACAGCCCTCTGTTGCTGTGTTTTCTTCTTTTTTTGTTCTTTCTTCTTTGACACTCGTTCAAGTTGTTCGTCAGCGGTTGTAGAGGAGGTTTCCTCTGATCGGCTAAGCTGTAAAGCCCAGCGGGTCAAGCTGTTTGTCAGCATTGCAGAGGATTGGTTCCTCTGGACAGCAAGCTGTGTTGCTCAGCGGTTGTAGGCAAGCTGTGAAGCCCAACGGTCTTTCAAACTGTGAGTCAGCAGGAAGCCATACTCTGGTTGGAGTATGGGGTGGATGTAGGTCAGCTGACCGAACCACCTAAAATATCTTGTGCAGTGTGGTTGAATGCTTTTCCGTGTGAGATTGTTTGTTCCTAATCGCCTAGATAACTTCCGTCTGTATGTCTTCAAATAGTTGATTAGGTGTGCATCTCTAGTGTTTGAAGATTTGTCCACTGAACAAGCCATCATAAGTCTATACATTTTTAATCTGGGCAAAAAGTTTTAAGAAGATCCATTCACCCCCCTCTGGATCTACGTTTATCTCTATTTCCACACCCATCAGATTCCAATCAAGCCAACTAAACACTCCAAGAGGGATCCAAAGAGGGATGCAGGACTTAACTACCTCATTGTTTGGTTATAGTGAGTATAGACCATACATGCAACCTTCCTATGGGTATGAACATGAAAAGTCAGACGATGAGGGAGAAGGTTCTTCTAGTTATTATCCATATTAGTGCATCATCATGTAGGTAAGGATCACGTTTATTGTACAGTTTGAACCTATTTCATGTTTAATATGTACTCAAAATTTGTTTAATAACTTCAATGCTTGAACCCATTAGTCTTCTTGTGTAATACACTTAATCCAATTTCTTTACAATGCATGTGTAATGAATTTTCTATTTTTTATGTGATTATTTATATTTTTCTGATTTTTTTTGGTTTTTTACATATTTTTTGATTTTTTATAACCTTTTCACTGTGTTTCGGCCGGTTTCGGCCGAAACCGAAACCGAGTGGTTTCGGTTTCGAACTCGGCCGAAACCAAGTCCGAAACCGATACTGACAACCCTGAGTTAGGGGGGGCGGTCAACCCTGGTTAAGCCCAAGGGGCCTAACCGGAGATGACCGGCCTCCTAGGAGGGGCGATCGACCCCAGACCTATCTAGGGTCGATTGACCCCGGGCGGCCTCCATTTGACCCTGGGTAGGTCCCCCCCTCCCAATTTTTATTTTCTTTTTTCAAAAATTCCCGGACCTATCCGGGGTCGATTGACCCCGGGTAGGTCCCCCCCCCTTTTGTTTTATTTTTTCAAAAAAAAATTGGCTCCAACAAGGTCATAATCAAATAACTTTAAATGATTACAGTGGGGCAATGGAAAATTTTAGCCATTTATTTACACAAATAGTGTTGATAGAAAAACTTCATATTATACTCTTCCAAAAAACAAGAGAAAAACAAAAAAAATAGCCATTTATTTACATGGACCAGGGTTACGAAAACTGGCTGGTTTAGAAGGGAACCGAGGGAATTGGAACAACCAGGCCTCGTCCACGTCTGCTGGTTCCAATGTTGAGCCAGCTTTTTTGTAATTAAATTAATTTAAAAACGCAAAATGTTGCTTTAAGTTGGCTTGAGCCTGACTAAACCAGGCCTAGACTGGGCCTGATGCAACTGACCTGAAACCGGCCCAAAGCAAACCTTCACTATAGCTTGCATATATATATATATATATACAAAGCAAACCTTCACTATATATATATATATATATATATATATATATAGAGAGAGAGAGAGAGAGAGAGAGAGAGAGAGAGAGACCTCCGTGTTAGCTGCTAACAGGGAGGTTTCCTGTTATACCAGAATTTTAAACCATTAGTTTTAATCCAACGGTGTTAAGAAAAAACAGCAATGGCCATCACCGTGAACGTAGTGCGAAAATCACACCCGTGGGCGTGATTTTCACGCTACGGTGGAAACTGTGAGCAGGCGGAATCCGCCTGGGTTCACACGACCCTGCGTGCGCCCAGGTGGATTCCACCTGCATGCGGCTTCTTGGCTGTCTGATTGGCTGATCAGATGGTCCTTGTTTTGTTTTGTTTTTTTTCCTTTCCCTGTTTTTCCCTTCTCTCTCATCACCCATCTAGCTACCATGAATTTAGGCATGCCGCAGGCGCGCAACATATCTTATATTGTTTTTAACCATTAGATCAACATTTCATGTGATCCAACGGTCAGGAAAAAGGTAATAAAGCAGTTTCCTGTTACCAAGTAACAGGAAATCCTAAATCCCTCCTCATACATACATACATACATATATAAATATAAATACCTCCCTGTTACTATAACAGGAATGATTCCTCTTAACAAATTTTTCTTAACCCTCTAGATTAGAATAAACAGTTTAGATTCAACAGGAGTAACTAACCCAACACCTGCTGGCAACCCATGAGTGTGGGTTTCTCCCAGAATGCTGAGATTCCCATGCGTGTTTGGGGGGGGGGGGGGGGGGGGGGGGGCTGACCGAGCTGGCGCATGCAATGCGCGCAGTCATGCCGTTGCCTTTTAGCCATCTGGTTGGCATTCTTATATTTGTCAAGTGGTCTTCAATTTTTTTATTTTTTTAATCTCTCTCTTTCCCTCCACATCATCCATCGACCCCATGAATCTAAGGAAGGTCTTAATTTCCAACTCTTATTTTCTAAACCATTTGGATTGAATGTTTGTAAGAACCAACGGTCAAGGAAGGAGTAACAGGAAAGTTTCCTATTATCTAGTAACAGGAAATCCATCTACATATATATATATATAGAGAGAGAGAGAGATAAAGTGCGCTGCGCCACTGGCAGCACACTGAACAGGCCAAGGTTTTAAAAAAAATGCAAAACAGGTCAGGGGTTAAGTGAAAAAAAATGTCGAGTACCTAGGCGCCTTGTTTTTTTTAAGAGCATCACACGAGACATGCCCTCATCCGCATTTCACGTGGGATAACCATGCACCACCACACGAAATGGAGACACGGGGAACGCCGGCGCCCACATTTCCTCTCTTTTTTTTGGGTCTTTTTTGGCTATGAACCATCTGATCAAAGTCAGACCGTTCCTGTGACAGTGAGCTGCCCGCAGACTAACAATTTCCTATACGTATAATATGAGGATGGATTTCCTGTTATCCTTTTCCTGGCCGTTAGATCGTACAAAAATAGAACAGTTAAAAGATAAGATTGAGTTGGTGCCGTGTGCCTTTAGCATGCTAAATTCACGGGGTAAAAGTGAGTGACGCTGACGAGGAAGAATATTGAAAAAGGGTTAAAAAAACACAACCACCACTGTCCAATCAGGGGTCCACGTTGATCAGATGACCCAGCCAGTGAAGGGCAGCACATGATGGGAATCCCATCGCACGCTGCCCTGTGCTGTAGAGCGGGGTGGTGAAACCACACGGCATGGAATGTGCAGGTGCTCCTGGCACTGGGCTCTTTCACTGCCCCAGTACCAGGTCTCTTGGCCGTCAGATTAAATCTGACAGTCCCAAGAAATCTGGTAACAGCAGATTACCTCCCTCTTACCAGCAGATTACCCTGTCACTGAGGTATACATATAGCACAGTAACATTAGCCACCAATGAACATTGAATAGCCAATTTCAAGGAGAGGAAAAAAATCAAAAGGAACGTGTTTCCAAACTTGCACCTGATGTGCCTCAGTGATGTATGTGCCTCCGTCTGTACATTATATATACACATACACATACATACGCATGGCAGAACCATCGGATTGCATGTTTACATGTTATTGGAGAGAAGGGGGACACCACCCCAAGTGCACGAGCATGCACTCCCAGCATGAAGCATGTAAAATGCATAGAGGTTTGCTGCATAAAATGCAGAACCTTCTTCATTTGTGCAACTGGTGTGCCTCAGGCTTGAAGAATACAACAGCCCATCTGAACTCATGACTGAACGGGCTGGTGTCTTTGCCAGCCCCGCCCCCTACCGAGTGCCTTTCTTTCTCCTTTCACGAGTGGTTAGATCTTGACTGTTGGATCCTGAATAGCTAGGAGATATGAGTGATGCTTCTACATGGCCCGGCCCCTTGGTCTGGACTGGTTAATGGAACAGTAGCATGAAAATTCGATGACTGATTGAATAGAAGAAAAACACATAAAAGGTGTGGGTTTGAAAATGCATGCCTTTTGCATATTGGGCACATAATTTTATGGACGCTCATTGGCATGGGCTCTGCCCTAGTGCTGTTACAGCAATAAATTCTACAATAGTGCTGCAGCAGGGCAAGTGCACACCAGCCTGTTTCAGTAGCCCCGCCTCCTCTTTTCCAAAAATGCACAGGAAAGGCACATTTTCCCCTTATTTTTCTTTGATCAAAGAAGCCCAAGAGGCTAGGACACATACATAGTCTGTATGTATATAAATGAAAACTGCCTATTTCAGGTTTGAATCAAAGTCAGAACCAGAACTGACGACTGCTGGTTCCAGTCCTCAACCCAATTTTTGAAACCTTGACCTGGACAAGGGCATTTCATGCAGGATATGAGATATATGATCCACAGGACAGATGGGCTCAACAATCTATGATGCTGGTCATACAGTCCTGAAGACAAGAATCACTTCTAGTTCTACTATTTTAAGAACCACTCAAGATTGCCTTCTGATCAATGGCCCAT
The DNA here is from genome assembly GCA_022559845.1 of Amorphophallus konjac. Classification (NCBI taxonomy): domain Eukaryota; kingdom Viridiplantae; phylum Streptophyta; class Magnoliopsida; order Alismatales; family Araceae; genus Amorphophallus; species Amorphophallus konjac. The sequence continues at coordinate 210,114,129 of CM040118.1, forward strand.
TACATCAGCAGTCCACCAGATTATATGAAAAAAGAACAAAGACAATACAATGAGCACAAAATCAACACATAAAAGTATATGAAAAGGGAAAGAGTAAGAAGAAATTTAGCTTAGCTGATGGCGGATCTATTGGAAGCCCAATCCCCTTGAGCAAAATCCTTGGAAGGCATTGGAGGGGATCAAGCCTTGTAGCTTTGAGTTCCTTAACTCCTTTCTCTTGGATGAAGCAAGTGTGAGGCCTTGAGAGAGAGAACAAGGGCTTGGAGAATGAGAGTTTGAAGCTTGAGTGGTAGTTTGTAGGTGCGCGAAAGAGCTCCAAAGTTTGTAAAAGGATCCCTTAAATTGACTCCCAAGTTTCTTCCTGAAGTCCCAACAAATACTTGGAGGAGTGACTCACAACAGTTGGATTGCAAACACTTGTCTGTCAAATATGGGCCAGATCTATAGACAGTTTTCTTCACAAAATTCCACTGTCAATAATTAAAGGGTTTTTTGCATGGAAACCATTGTTAAAAGTGAATTTGCAAAAAAATCATTCCTAAAAATGCATTAGCAGGTATATCACTGTGTAATCTGAATTGTGCAAAAATGCCATATTTATTTGCATGCATATCACTTCTTTTTACCAACAACTTGCAAGAAAACCACGCTTAAATGGCATTTATGCACTATTTGAATTAACTCAGTGATATACCTGCTAATGTATTTTTAAGAATGATTTTTTTGCAAATTCACTTTTAACAATGGTTTTCATGCAAAAAACCCATAATTAAATGTGTTCCTATCAACAGTTTATTATATGCCTCTAGAGTCTTTAAGATAGTTGATAGATGTCAATAAACTATCAACAGTTTGCCCAGTTGTCAATAGTTATAGAGAATTGTTGACCGTTCTGTGCTGTAGGCACTATAAGGCATTCTGTAATCGTTAAATTGACAGTTTGCAGTGGGACAATCAACACACTTGTATTATTGACAATTAGGCCTCTTCCTGTCAATCGTAAGATCCGCTGAACAGAATTTTCAAATAGATTGACTATTACATGTGTTACATGGGAAGGATTCTTAAGCTAGTTCTCTGCTTCACTTGAGTAGCATATTAAACATAAATAAAAGTGGTTTTTGAGATCATCAAAAAATACAACGGGATAACACTAGCAATAGCAGATTTGCAGTATTTTGGTGAGGACATGTTTAGTGTCTACACCATGGACAATCATCCACATTGGTACGAACAAGCATCAACGAACAGCATGAAGAAGTCGCACATACAACAAAAAAAATGCTACAGGACTTTGCTCTATTTGTTCAACCATAATTGGAAGACACCTCGACAAACTTTAGTGCAGTCATCATGAAGAAGATCATGCTTGGAAAGTACACAGATAATTATACAATGCAGATTCTACTTGAATGAGCTTTAACAGAGGCGATCAAGCATGACACACAAATTTGCATGGATGGACAGTTGTGCATGGCAGTTTGTGCATGGATGAAAATTCAAAGGAATGATCATTCACGGTAGATGAACATGTGAGGATGACGATTCAGATGAATGACCACATATAATGGAGAAATGTGCGCGAGTCATTTAAACTAATGACCGATCATCATTGGAGAATGTACAAGAACAAGCTTTAACAAAGTCAATCAATCATGATTAGAGGATGAGCGTGCATGGGCAACTCACACAGACATTCAAGCACACTGTAGTTCGGCATGTAAATGAATCTTAAGATAGATGATCACACACGATAGACGAATTTCTTCATGCGCAACTTTTTCGCCTCTTGCTCCTCTGTTATAGATGTCTTTTTGCATGTGCCCTTCACTATTCCTGGCTTTTAATAAACTTGCTAACTCTCAGCTGCCCTTCGTACAGGTTTTTGAGACTCTCTGCTTCACCCAGCCCATCACAGACTTTCCAGAATTGGCCTGCATTATTGTGAAGTTGCACCCCCAATGCGGCTGTTTTTTTCCAGAATTTCAGAATTGTCTCAGTCAGATCAAAAGTTAGCCAGATTCCGGAGATTCCCCGAAGATTGCAACGACCCAGCTTTCAAAAGTGCTTTCCTTGGTTGCCGGTCATCACTTTTTGAAACTGATAGGGAGAGTGGCAGCTGAACCTCGGAAGTTGGAAGGGGGGAGATCTGGAAATATACTGAAATATATAGGTGAAACCTTGGGAAGGAGCATCCCTCGTTCTGGATGCTCGCGATGAGGGTGGCACAACACCAATTGCATCGCTGGATGGATAAACAGATCCATCCTTGCACTGCACCGGTACTCCCAAAAAGGCACCTCCAACATTGAGATTTCATCTCCAGGTATAGCCCCCTGAACAACTTGGGAGGCCAAGGTAGAGACCGCCTGCTGCACACTAGATCCACCATTCCCCCTGCCTATTCTGTAAGGCCTCTTGTTGTGGTTTAGTAGGAGCCCTAGCTGGATCAAGCGAGAAAAGATCAGGCACAATCGCCTTATTAGGTGGTCCCGAAGGTGCACCCAGTGGGAGGCCCAAAGATGGACCCGGTGGTGGATCCGAAGGTGGACCCACCTAGTCCTCCCCAACTTTTGCACTCTCACAACAAGGTAGCACATGTACCGACTGAGTCGACCTGGGTGCCAACACGGTCATCCCCTTCCTCTAAACAGGTGGTGGGAGTACCCTAGTTTCTCTGTAGTCTCTGTAGGCAGCGACAACATCCTTGCACATCCAAATGCCTGATACACTCGGAGGATCCTCCAAAGTAATGGAAATGAGGAAACAATGGATTCCCCAGTGCAGAGCCATGTTTTTTGGCATAGAAACTCCATCATCAATCTCAACATGAAGTCGAACAAAAAACTAAGTTGGACAGTGGGCTGTACCCCTATCTACCTCCAACAATAAGCCAAATCTCGCAACATTGGAGAAGAAATATCAATGTCCCACAAAGGAAGTGGGATTCCTGTGATCTGACACCACACCTCTTTTCCCTTGCTACAGTGGCCCCATCACCACCCAACTCCGCCAAGAAACAGAGGAATCTTCAAACTCCACCTTTTTAAAAGATAAGAGTTCTTGCAAAACCTCCGGCAAACAACCCTGTCGGAAAATCAAGTTATCATGCATCTTCACTAATTTTAATAAATTCTCCCCTGGCCATCATTTAAAAAGATGAACATGAATCTTGTCAATGTCAAAAGCTTTTGAGCTGTAGTCCCCCACTAAACACCCATTAAAAATTCCACATTCCTATCAAAATTAGCAAACCATGGTACATCCACAAAAGGGCCAGATGCAACTTTCAAAGGGAGATCCTTCGATTTCTTCGATTTGTTCATTGAAAGATTGCCATTCTGCATTTCACGACACCGGAAACTCCGATGCCCCACTCTTCTGCATATCCAACATAGAACAGCATTTCTACATGAGACTGCCATATGCCCCTTCTCCAGGCACCAAATACAGTAGGCCTTCCAATTGAAGGCTGCTGATGCCGTCTATCATTTGCCATCCTGTCGCCATGTGGACGCCAACCATGTCACTCCAACAGATGCCAAAGCCCCTTGTCAGCTGCAAAAGTCGATGGACGTTGCACCGGACCGCCTTGCCGTCTTCCATGCCCACTCTGCCACTCCACCATCGTCCCTGCATTGTCCTCAAAAGACCTTGGCAGGGGGTGCTACCGAATGCAAAAGCTAGAGAGGACCTCTTTGGTGCATCAAGGAGGTAGGTGTCCATTTTTCTCCCTCTTCTTTTGGCTGCATAATTGGATCAGAAGAGAGAGAGAGAGTTTAGGCAACTCTAGTCAATTTAGACTTTTGCAATAATTATAACATGCTGACCAGCCCATCACAGGTTGATGAACCCCTTAAGAATTTAATTTGACTGAGATGGATTGGACAGATCTATCCCAATCTACTCTGCTCCCCTAATGATCACATTACAGTCTGAGCAGAGCTTGATAAGGCCAAGCCCAATTATGGTAGGAGTATTGAGATCAGGTTGACCAGTTGAAAAGGGATCTGTATAGGCTGACCCAACTTGATCTGATTAGATTTTTTAATCCTTCATTCCAGAAGCTTTCCAATAATTCAAGACTCAAGGCAATCAAGAATTGCTACAAACAAGTAATGATGAATTGAAGTTGGTAAATTGTTGACTTCAAATTCCTTAGGGCGACTTTGATAACCGAATAAAGGAAGAATAGGGTGAATTGTTCCCATTATTCTGTCTAACCGGGTTTGGTAGCACGGGTAGGTTATTCAGAGTTGGGTGGGTTGTTCTAGGGTTAAGGTCGAGTAGCTTATTCGACCAAAAAGGTCGAATTAGCTATTCTAGGTTGGGTAGAGTAAGATTATGTAATTCTCCTTATTTGCTCTATTTTTTAATTTTTTATCTATTTTATTTTTTATTCTAGATAGAATAAGAAACAAATTACCAAACTCGATTAGGCTTAACTCTAGAATAACTTACCCGGGCTACCCTAATTGGCTTACCCTAACCGACTATCAAAGCAACCCTTAGGGATTTGTTTAGCATCTATAGAGTAGATACCCTAACTGGCTTACCCTAATCGCCAAAAAGTAACTCTGCCATGACTGGTCCCAAGCCCAAATGAGAAACGAGGAAAGTGTGCGTTAGGTTGACAACCAGCACTCAATAAAATTTGTCACATCTCAAATATGAATCATGAACCAAATACATTTTGGGGGAACAAGATTCATGTAGCCAACCCCAAGTAATGGGATAAAGCTCTGATGATGATGAGAGTAGATTTGGAGTCTATGGAATATTTTTTTCCTTGGAAATTTTTAAAATTCTAAGAAAAAGAAGATGGATTTTTTGCAAATAAACTATTGTTATAGGGGAAATTGCAGATATATCACTCCTGAAAACGTATTAGCATATATATCACCAATAGTTTAAAAAACTCACAAAAATACCACTACAGTTAGCTTCCGTCGACCGAACCTTGAATATTCCTCAAAGATTCCTTTATTCCCGTTAATTAGAGGTCAAATGACCAAAATACCCCTCCTTTACACCACCGTGTGGGGGGAGGGAGGGGGAGAGAGAGAGAGAGAGAGAGAGACCGGCGATGATGGGGGTGGGGGTAGGGGTGGTAGTAGGCCAACAGTGGGGGGGAGAGGGGAAAGGGGGCGGTAGGGGGGGCGTCTACGGAGGGGACTAGGGGGTTGCGCCTAGGGTAGCTGGGCGCCCAGGCAAGAGGGGAGTCGCCGACGCTGTGCACCCAGGCCAGAGGAGGAGCCACTGCCGCCGCTTGCTCAGGCCAATGGCTGCCGTCGTCGCCGCATGCCTAGGTTGGAGGAGGGGTCGATGCTGCACCTCCAGGGCGTAGTAAGAGCTACCGTCGGGAGGCTAGAGGGGGTTGTCGTCGCCGCATGCCCTAACAGGAGGAGGGGCCACCACCACTGTAACGCCCTGAGTTTCGGATTGTGTTTCCACGGGTTGCGGATCGTGTCCGTTTGGATTTCAGAATTTAATATTAGAGTTTCGGACCCCCAAACGGTATTTATGAGAGTCATTTCGGGTTCATGATGGCACGTTGAGCGGCCTTGCTTTTTTCAGGAATTTTTCTGCATCAAAATGTATTTTTCAGGAATATTCGGAGTTAATGTGAATTTTCAAAAATCATCATCATCATCATCAGAGCCTTATCCCAATTAATTGGGGTCGGCTACATGAATCCTGTTCCGCCAAAGATTTCTATCAAGTGCAATATTCGTATTTAAACCCAAGAAACTAATGTCCTTCCTAATAACATCACACCATCTCATTTTAGGCCTTCTCCGAGCTCTTTTACTAGCATCCACTAAGATTTGGTCACATCTTTTAACCGGCGCTGAGTTAGGGCGACGACACACATGTCCAAACCACCTGAGTCAATTTTCTCTCATTTTACTATCAATTGGAGCTATCCCTAAGTCCTTACGGATACGCTCATTCTTAATCTTGTCTTTCTTAGTCTTGCCACACATCCATCTCAACATCCTCATCTCTGCTACACACATTTTGTGGATGTGTTCCTTTCGTACTGCCCAACACTCGGTACCATATAACAAAGCAGGTCTCACAGCCGTTCTATAAAACCTCCCTTTGAGTTTCACAGGCATACGACGATCACAAAGGACACCTGATGCACTTCTCCATCTTAACCAGCCTGCCTTAATCCTATGTGTAACGTCATCATAAATCTCCCCATTCTCTTGTATGATAGACCCTAAGTATCGAAAGCTACTACTCTTCTGAATGTTATGTCCATCAATTAGAACCATGTCTTCCTGAACCACTCTCCCATTACTAAAATTACAGTGCATAAACTCTGACTTACTCCTACTAATTTTAAAACATTTAGACTCCAAGGCAAGTCTCCAACGCTCTAACTTAGCATTTAGAGCACCAATACTCTCATCAATTAAAACAATATCATCTGCAAAAAACATACACTAAGGGATATCCTCATGCAATTGTTTAGTTACTTCATCTATAACTAAGGCAAAGAGATACGGACTTAGTGTAGAACCTTGATGCAAACCTATAGAAACGGGAAATTCACCAGTCTCCCCAGCAATAGTTCGAACACTAGTAATAGCGCCGTCGTACATATCCTTAATCAAATCAACATATCCTTGAGAGATTCCTTTCTTTCTTAATGTCCACCAAATCAATTCTCTCGGTACTCGATCGTACGCCTTCTCTAAATCAAGAAAAACTATATACAAATCTTTTATCATCTCTCTATACTTCTCCATTAGCTGCCGTAGTAAGAAAATAGCTTCTGTAGTAGATCTATTTGGCATAAAACCAAACTGATTTTCCGATACAGTAGTCATACATCGGAGGCGTTTTTCAATTACTCTTTCCCAAAGTTTCATAGTATGACTCATAAGCTTAATTCCACGATAATTGTTACAACTTTGAATATCTCCTTTATTTTTATAGAAAGGAACTACAACACTTTTTCTCCAAACTTCTGGCATTCTCCGTTCCTTTAAATTTTTATTAAAAAATTTAGTTAGCCACTGAATACTAATATCTCCTAGGCCTTTCCATACTTCAATAGGTAAGCCATCTAGTCCTAAGGCCTTACCCACTTTCATTTTTCTTAAAACATCCTCCACTTCTGACATCTAAATACGCCTGAAATATTGATATTTATCAAATATTGTGGACTCTTGGGTACCTTCTAAAGATAAATCATTGACGGAATCTCCATTAAGTAACTTCTGAAAATAGCTATGCCACCTCCCTTGAATCTCAAGATCCTTAGTTAAAACCCTTTGATCTTCACCTTTAATGCACCGAACATGATCTAAATCTCTAGTTTTCCTTTCTCTTAATTTAGCAAGTTTAAATATGTCATTTTCACCCTCTCGGGTTCCTAATTTATTATATAAATCTTCAAATGCCTTTGATTTAGCTTCGCTAACTATTTTCTTAACTCTCTTTTTAGCGATTTTATAGGCTTTTAGGGTTTGATCATTTTTGTTAGTTTGCCAAACTTTAAAGCATTCCTTTTTTACTCTAATGATATTTTGGATTTCCTCACTCCACCACCAAGTCTCCTTTTCTAAATTCTTTTTACCTTTAGATTCGCCTAAGAGTTGTTTTGCAACCCTCGTTATACAATTTATAACATTATTCCACATTACATTAGTTTCTTGTTCTAAATTCCAAATATTTTCCTTTAATAGATGATTTTTAAATGTTTCTAAACTTTTACCTTTTAAATTTCACCATTTAATCTTGGAATAATTATTTATAATGATCTTTCTTTTGAATTTAGGGATAGTGACATCCATTACTAATAACCTATGTTGAGGGGCTAGACTCTCACCAGGAATAACTTTACAATCTTTACATAAAACTCTATCGACCTTCCTAATGAGAAAATAGTCAATTTGACTTATATGTGTTCCACTCTTGTACGTTATTAAGTGTTCGTCTCTCTTCTTAAAGAAGGTATTAGTAATTGTTAGATCATAGGCCATAGCAAAATCAAGAATAGTGTTACCCATATCATTTCTATTGTCAAAACCAAGTCCTTCATGAATCCTCTCATAGCCTCTATTATCTTTACCCACATGACCATTAAGATCCCCTCCAATAAAGATTCTCTCTTCACTAGGGATATTTTGGATCAAACTATCAATAGCCTCCCAAAATTGCTTTTTAATGCTCTCTTCTAATCCTACTTGAGGTGCATAAGCACTAATTATATTCAAAGTATCCTCACTTAAGATAAGTTTAATTAGCATTAGTCTATCTCCCAATCTATTTACTTCCACAACTCTGTCTTTTAAGTTTTTATCTATTATTATAGCGACACCATTTCTAGAATTATTATTATCCGTATACCAAATTTTATATCCATCAATGTCTTTAGCTTTATGTCCTTTCCACCTAGTTTCTTGTAGGCAAGCTATCAATTTCTAGCTTTATGTGAATTTTCAAAAATAATAATAATAAATTAAAATTAAAAAATTAAAACTTATTTACCCCCCCCCCTTTTCTCTCCCTCTCACTTTCCCGTTCTCTCCCTCTCACCCTCTCGTTTCTCTCCCGCTCTCCCTCCACCTCTTCGGCGGCCGACAGAGCACGGTGGTGGGCGAGACGGAAGGCGGCAAAGATGACAATGTCGGTTTCGGACTTGGTTTCGACCGAGTCTGAAACCGATACGACTCGGTTTCAGTTTCGGCTGAAACCCAGTGAAAAGGTTCAAAAAAAATGAAAATAAATCTAATAAATAATAAATAAATAGAAAAAATAAATAATCACATAAAAATCAAAAAATTCATTGGACATGCATTTGATTGTAAAGAAATTAGATTAAGTGCAATAAACATAAAGTAGGCATTGAAGTTCAAACATTGAACATGTTAAACTAATATTCTTGAGTACATACTAAACATGAATTAGGTTCAAGAACAGGGGAATAAACCTAATTAGACAGTAAATGTTACATAAATTAAATAATCTTTACCTAAATAAAGAAGCACTAATATGGGTAATAACTAGAACCTTCTCCCTCATCGTCTTGCTTTTAATGCTGATACCCATAAGAAGGTTGCATGTATTGTGTATATTCACTATAACCAAACAATGAGGTAGCCAAGTCTTGCATCCCTCTTTGGATCCCTCTTGGAGTGTAAGGTTGTCGGCTTGATTCGAATCCAGAATCAGCGTAAGAATCTTGAGGAAGAGAAGAGGAACTGGACGGATGTGGATGGAACTGGAATGCTAGTTCATGACCCCACCCATAAATGGCTGCCTCATGTTGGCCACCTCCATAACCCGATGGATGCCCATATTGACTATGTGAATCATGTCCTCGCTCACCCTGACTGTATCCTCTGCCTGTGTCTGCGTGGAAGGAGGAAGGACCACCAACAGTGCCATCGCCAGTAGTAGCACCTGCAGCACCTATAGCACCTGCAGCTGCACTGGGATCATCATCATCACCAGCAGCATCATCACCATCAGAAACCAGTCGCCTTTTGGCCTTTGGGGATGTTTTTTTCTGTTTTGGTGTGATTTCTTTAGCCACCCTTGACATGAATCCTCCTACCCTTGGCGTGTGCCTCACATAAATCTGCTTCAACTACCCAATTGTCGGGTCCTCTCGAGCAACAGTACTTGTCCTCTCAGTTAGCCCATGCACTGATATACTTCTTCTTAAGGATGCAGGTGGCTTGCCCATTCTAGTAGTGACTGGTCTGCTATCTGAGTCTGAGTGTCTAGCTGACTGAAAATCAAGTTGTTGCTCAGTATTATCAACAAACAAAGCTGGGTCCCTTCTCTGGTGTGCTTGAGTCTCTCTGACCCTCTTTGTTGCTCTTTTGAATTCTGGATCTCTTGGCTCATCTTCAGCTAGTATGCCCTCTGCCCATCTTCTATCATCATCATCAAAAACGGGCTCATCAATCTACTCTCGTGTCTCCACCCAAGACTGCAAGGGATTCTCATCATCAAATAAAGCGTCCACATCAATTTCTGGCATTGCATCCTCTGCGACGCGTTTGTCCCTCAACTGTTGTCTTATCTTCATGTTCTTTATTCTCAATCTCATATTATAATGACAGTAAACCAATTTCTCTAACCGTTCAGCCTTTAGCCGATTGCGAACCTTTGAGTGTATAAGGCTGAACGTGCTCCAATTTCTCACATTGGCTTGCCGATGTTGTTTGACTAAGCACCCTAATTGCAATGAAAGCCAATGCATTACTGCCCACATCTCGGTTGTTCACCATTATCCACCAGTCAACTGTTCCACCAACCATAAACAAATAAATGTAAGGTGTAGAAATACATATTAAAGTTAAGAAATCACAAAAATAAAATATACCTGGGCTCACTCTTCCCACAGCGTATTGCAATTGGGAGTCAGAATATGTCCCAGTCCTCATTCTATAATAGTTCATCTATAAAGATAAAGTAATAAATTAACATAATGAGTTAAGTAAATTCTATACCTCTTATTGATAAAATCAATAAAAGTCAACCTCTACTTCGGCCTTAAGTCTCTTTTCTGGTGTCCTCGATAAACGACCAATGACTTTTAAAGTGCCTTGGAACACCTCGCCATCAACATGTCCATTGGCATCGTACATAAATCGAGGGTTGAGGAAATAACCTGCATTTGTATATAATTAACTAAATGTTAGATATAAAATAACATATAGGCATTACCCCCGTGGGCGGGTGACTTGCTCAAATTAAGAGACGGAATGGCTCACTCGAGGTCGACCTATAGGCATTACCCCCCTGCCCCCTGGAGGTCTCAACCTGCCCCTGGCAGAACCAGACCAGGTCGACCTGGGACCTGGGCAGGTCGACATGGCTAGGTCCCAAGTCAACCTGGGACCTGGGCAGGTCGACCTGGCTAGGTCCCAGGTCGACCTGGTTAGGTTCCCAGGGCTGTTGGGAACCTGGGCAGGTCGACCTGGCCAGGTTCCCAGGGCTGTTGGGAAGCTGGTCAACCTGCCCAGGTTCCCAGCAGCCTTAGCCCTTAGGGCCCAATCCCTCATTCCCATTCCCATTCCCCTGGGACGGGAATGGCCCACCAGCGTAGTCAAATCTAATGTGTTGATCCTAACCGTGTTACTCTAATCTAAAGAACAATGTTTCAATACAATTAATCACTCACCAGCTGCATACAAGTCGTGGTGTAATGTGTTGTCTCATCGTCTCATCTCTGGTCAATCATTTTCCACCATTTTGTATAATCTCTGGAAAGAGAATCCTACAACTCTAATTTGGCACGGTCCATGGTCTCGTACAGATAGCCCATATCATTCTTCTCATCGCCATCCACCATTCTTAGGACCTTCACGAGAGGTGTGACTACTTTCATGTACCGTGAGACCTTGCCCCAGAATTTGTTGTCTTCCACGATTTGGCAGACATCCAAATATTCCATCTGAGTATCAACATTGCCCTTGTCAATGTATTCCCGCAGGACATTGTGGTACATGAAAGCTTTCAGCTCATTCTTATACATGTGCAAATAAATGAAATTTGAATCAAATACTGTTACATATCTATAAGGATCAAGTATTAAGAATTGATATCAATCATATACATGTGCAAAGACTCCAAAGAAATAAAATTCGAAGCAAATCTGATTGGGCTTGCACGGATGATATCTCGCCCCCCACTCGTATGCGCCCTGAACATATTCAATATCCTAGGATGGCCATAGATATACTGTGTGATTTTTTGTGCCTTGTCAATTATCTTCTTCACATGTTTTTTCCTTCTCTATGTCTTCAAGCATCAGATCCAGACAATGTGCTGCGCATGGGAGCCAATATAAATGCATGCGCTTCTGCATCAATTTCTTCCCTGCAGCCTTGTAACTGGCTTCATTATCAGTCACTACTTGCACAACATTCTCCTCTCCAATTTGATCTACCATCTTATCCAACAAACTAAACAAATAATTAGCACTTTTTTCATAATTTGATGCATCTACAGATTTAACAAATACTATACCTTCGATGCAATAGACCAAAAAGTTAATCATGGACTTCTTCGTGGTACCAGTCCAGCCATCACACATGATGGTGCATTCTCTCTCCATCCATATATGCTTGAAGCTTTCAACCCAATCATGGAGCTCCTCAACCTCTCCCTCAAGACCATACCCGTATATGTCTCGACGTGATGGGGCCTTCAAGCCAAGGCCAGCATCTGCTATGACATCTAGCATAGGTTGGAAATATTCACTTTCAGCTGCATGTGCAGGGACACCTGTATGAAAAAACCATTTGCAGATACTTTTAAATGCATGCCCTGTAACTTCTGCTGATTTTTTGACCCCTCTCAATGCTTGCTTGATTTTAGGTTGTGTAGCATGGGGCCTTCTGTGCAGATAGTTGTCCATGGGGCCTGTTATCCGCGGGACAGCTCTAGTGTCAAGACATCGTGCAGCTGTACTGGAGTAGGTCCCTGAACCCATGGGTGCCTTTCCTTTCCTTCGAGCGACTTGTTCACGCTCCCTTGCTTCAGTCAGCTCTGGATCTGAATCCTCAGTGCTTTCCTCATCATCATCCCTCCTAACCCTTCTGCCTGAAATCTCCTCAGCAATTTCAGCCTCATCTTCAGCCCTTTGTTGCATCCTCTCCTTTTTGCCCAGAAGGCATTGACGCATTTCTTCTCGGACCTCTCGGGGACATCTGTCACATTGTTTCACCTCTCCCCTTACCCCTGTCAAATGTTACTTTCCTCTAGTAATTCCGCCATGTAACTCCTTACCACAATAATTACATTTAACTTTTCTTCTCTTAGCATCAACTAAGGAGAGGTGGGCCCACCACAGATCCTCCTGCCCTTGCTGCTCCTGACTTTATTCACGTCTAGGCATGATGCTGCATGAAGACAGTCAAAGAGAAATAGTTGTAAGTACATCTGTCACATTAGGGCTTAATTAATAATTAACCCTTAATCACCCTTGAAAAAATTTAATTACCTGTATGCTCCCACCCCAAAATCTTCAATGAAGCTTAATTGAGCTTCAGTTGAGCCTAAGCAAACCGAATTGGACAAAAGCCCCAATTTTTATGAACTAATTAGGGCATAATTAGCAATTAACCCTGAATCACCCTTGGAAATTTTTAATTACCCACATGCTCCCACCCCAAAATCTTCAATGAAACTTAATTAAGCTTCAATTGAGCCTAAGCAACCCGAATTAGACAAAAATCTCAATTTTTATGAACTAATTAAGGCATAATTAGCAATTGACCCTTAATCACCCTTGGAAAATTTTAATTACCCGCATGCTCCCACCCCAAAATCATCAATGAAGCTTAATTGAGCTTCAATTGAGCCTAAGCAAACCAAAATAGACAAAAGTCCCAATTTTTATGAACTAATTAGGGCTTAATTAGCAATTAACCCTCAATCACTCTAGGAAAAATTTAATTACCCGCATGCTCCCACCCCAAAATCTTCAATGAAACTTAATTGAGCTTCAATTGAGCCTAAACAAACCGAATTAGACAAAAGCCCCAATTTTTATGAACTAATTAGGGCTTAATTAGCAATTGACCTAATTTTAAGAAAGTAATTAGGGTTTAATTTGAAGTCTTAGCATAATTCAGAGTTTAAAATCAACCCAACCAAAACAACACAACAAAACAAACAAACCCTAAATTAACCCCAACAAAATAACCTCTTACCTCTACACCTATTGCTCACCCACAACAGCAGCTCCTTCTTCGCAGCACACAGCCGCACAGCAGCAACCCAGCTGCGGCCACCACCAACAGCAGCAGCAGCAGGGCACCAACAGCAGCAGCAGGGTGGCAGCAGTAGGGCAGCAGCAGCACGCAACAGGGGCCCTGGGCAGCAGCACAGTAGCACGCAGCAGCAAGCAGCAGCAGGGCAGCAGCAGCAGCACGCAGGAGGGCAACAGCAGCAGCAGGTCGGAGTAGCAGCAGTAGGCCAGCAACATGTCGGAGGCTCGGAGCAGCAGCAGCAGGCTAGCAGCAGGTTTTCTCCCTCAGATCTGAGGGAGAAACGAAGTGAACTCCCCTTTAAGGGCAACAATTAAGGGGAGTTCATGTGGGTTTCGGCCGAAACAGGACAGTTTCGGACTGAAACATGTAAGTTTCGGGCGAAACCGGTAGAAATATGTAAGTTTTGGGCGAAACCGGTAGAAACATGTAAGTTTCGGGCGAAACCGATACCGGTTTCGCCCGAAACCCTTTTTTTTTAAGTTTCGGACCTGCTACAGTGAGCAGATCCGGTTTCGGATCGGTTAAGGCCGAAACCGATATGTTTCGACAGAAACGTATCGGTTTCGGCCGATACTGCCAACCATGGAAGGCGGCGTGGGCTTCGAGCGGCGGGGACGGACGTGAGGAGTCGAAGGCGGTGGCGCGGCACGGCGTGCTCGCGAGATCGGAGTTCGGGTTCAAGCGAACGCAGCGTTTCTTGGCAATTCGGCGTCCATAGCTCGCGGTTTCTTCGTGAGAGTAGGGGGATGGATCCTAACTACTTCTCCCGCGTTTCCCTTGATCTGGCAGCGTTTTGGGGAAGAGAGAGGGATTTATCGCTTTTGGGGGGGGCAAACGCATGTTAGGGTCCAACGCGCGGTTCGACCGGATTTTGTAGCGATTCTTAGCTTAAATCGCTTTTTGTGGATGGCATTATACTCGGGAATGTTTTTCCCATATTTCTCGGGGTTTCCCGCTCGCATTAGGGGTGAGTCGTGCTTCGAATCAAGCCTCCGGATCTCGTTCTGGATGGGGTTTTTGATCAGGCGGCGGCCAGATGGCCTACTGCCTTGCCCACTATGGGCGGCCAATGGGCTGGCCGCTTGGAGGGCTGGGCAGCCACTGCTGTGGCCACCCAGGGGCCAACTGTCTGGGCAGCCAAAGCCCTGGCCGCCCTGCCCACTTGTCTGGGCGGCCCATGGGTTGGCCGCACTGGACTTCTTCCCCTCATCCTCTGGGCGGCCAAAGCTCTGGCCGCCTAGGCCACAGGGGTGGCCGCCCAGGTCCCAGTTCACCCGACGAGCGTCTTTCGTCGTTTCACGTGATTTGTTGTTTCGGCTTATTCGTGTACCCCGTTAGCCGATAAATTAGCCATCCAATCAGAGGTTCTAGGATTTTCATGATGTAAAGCCGCCCCGTGATGTGTTACATGTGTACGGTTAGTTTAACACGAACCGGTGGTTTCCGTTTCTTCAGCAAGTTCTCACCTTCAATGACCTTCCCCACTAGTCGTAACTTTCCAGCGCACGCGTGTGTGGACCCACTTGAGAGTGGTGGAGAGCCTTCCCGATGAGACGGTTTTTAGACTGGTTACCGTAGGGCCCCTCGTCTTTGCAGCCTGAGTCCGGGATAGGGGGAAAACCAGCTAGAGGACCCGACTTAGAGCGGATAGTCTGTGTGTGCACACGTGATTAGGGGCTTCAGACATGCGCTGACGAGTGCGACCCCGACTAGTCCTTTTTTTGCTCTGTGGTTACTTAGAGTGTCTCAATTTCCGCCGGGGTCGAGTAGGAAGACACTTGGGGCGTGGAATAAGTCGTCAGTGGACGCATCCGGCCTTTCTTCTAGTGGGTAGTGCTCCTATCACCTGAGAGGTAGCAACTCAGGTTTCCTTCTGACGAGGTTCAGTGTTTTGGCGGCTCGGTGTCCTTGTTACACGTGATCGAGACGTGGTTCCTTATTGTCTTCGAGAGTCCTGTTCTGGCAGTGTAGTCGTGTTCCTTCGCTGACCGATTGAGGGTCTACCTGGTAGCCTAGATTCTAGCAGTCGTCCTCCAGGAGAGATATTCCGAGACAGGATATCGTGATCCAGCCTTTTGTAGCCTAGATTACGAGGATTCGGTTCGGCATGGTTTATGTTCGACACTTGAGGTATCCCATCGTCGTGCAGGCTTTCGACAGTTAGTGGTTTAGCGTAGTTATGTGTGTCTATAGTGCAGTTCCTTCTGCCTTACTGTTCTTTATGCCTTATTATTTACTGCACTGTTCGTTACGTTTCATTGTGGTGGGGATTCGTGGGACCCTTACTGAGCAAATGAGATGAGGCTCACCCCTTTTCTTTTCAGGTCAGGTGTGCCTCCTCGTTGTTCGGAGGCCTTGAGTAGCGCCCGAGTGTCCTAACGTCGCCAGCTTCTGCCAGCCGGGATATGCCCCACACTTTTCTTTTGTTGAGCTGTACCTTTGGGACTTGTATATCTAGACTAGAAACTGTGTAAAATTGTGTAAATCTGTTTATAAATGTAAATTTTAATTTCAGCACTTTAATTTCTACATTTATTTCAGATTTATGTACACTCCCGTGACAGCTATTTGAACCCTTTCGAGCTTCCCAGCTCGTAGGTGGCGGCGTAGGATCCGAATGGTATCGAGTTTGATTCGGTATCCGGATCTTTGGTCATTATAGTTAGTATCAGAGCGAGGTTACGGCAGTGTATAGAAATTTAGACTAAATGTAGTGTTTAACAGTCCAGAGAGTCCGGTACAGTCAACAGCTGGCTTAGATGTTCTATTTTCTCACCGTGTTGTTTTCCTTGCGTGTTTAAGGTCTGCGATGGCACAGAGGGGGGAGACACGATCCCCGGTGGAGCGGGCTGCGGGGGTTCAGGAAGGGGAAGGTGGAGCACCACCCCCGCCGGCGACCAACGCTCCAGGGGCAGCGGGACCGGCTGAATTTTTCTTGCGATCATCTCAGTTTCTGGCGTTGAGGCAGGAGGAATTGTCGGTTGCTCTGTATTGGACAAGATTCAGGGAGTTGAGTAGGTATGCACCACCAGTTATGGTGAACCAGACGATGCTGATCCAACAATTTATTGGGGGCTGAGGCCAGAGATCAGTCGTACACTTGTGACAGCTGGCAGTGAGCAACTTAGAAGTGGCTTTTCAAACTGCGGCAATCCTGGAGATGGATTTTGTGAGGGTTCAGGAGCAGACTCGGGTGGCGCAGCTTCAGCAAGGCGTCCCACAGCAACTCCCCATCCAGCCAGCAGTGCCAGTTGTGCCCCCTTCACCTGCTCGTAGGCAACCTCGGAGGGATAGGCGTAGAGAATCAGGCGAACAATGTATTGGCAGCGCCGACAGCAGAGGCAGCAGGCGCGGAGGCAGACTGCGACCGAGAGCGTGCTCCAGCCGGTGGCCCGGTTACCACAACCTAGGTTGGCAGTTTAGAGGAAGCAGTGTCAGCGATGCGGTGGTCCCCACCTCAGCCAGGCTTGTCTAGAGGTTATTGCAGTCGGGAGCTATTTCACATGCGCCCAGATGGGGCATGTGGTGCGTGAATGCCCGTTGAGGAGGTGTTTCAGATGCGGTCAGGCAGGACACTACCGCCGTGAGTGTCCCCAACCGTCTCCTTAGCGCGGCTTTGCGGAGATGGAGGTCCCCAAGTACGTGATATATTTTTGCCGTGTAAGGCGTTGGTGCCCATCGTTAGAAGGTACGATTATGATTTTCGTTTGGCTTTTTGCCTATTTCTGATGTTTCTTGTGATTTCCTTATGGGTTACGTGTATTGGGGCATGTATCTGGGGTTCGCCTCAGACTTTGTAGATCGTTTCTAATATGGGAGGTGCCGCAAGTACAGCCAGGCGGGACTTTTGGCACATGGTTGCACGGAGGGGCTGTCTCAGCAGCCGCAGCGACTTTTGATATGGCGAGGTTGGATTCCCGGGGCTGCGAGATGTGCAATCGGGCTAGCGAGGAGGTGTCCTACCTCGTGACAGGTATAATCTCAAGATGTTGAATTGTGCTTTAGGTGCGTTTTCCTTAAATTCCGTTATTTTCCGTTTTATTTAAATTTGTGTTTGTGAGTTCCCGTGAGCGTAGCGGGAGTTAGAGTAGGTGCCCTGTGTAGTGGTAGTGGAGCTACCTGCAGGGGTTGGGTGCTCATTCCCCATTTTGGTGTGGCGTGTTGGCGATGTAGTAGGAGTAGAGTTACTAGCCGAGTTACATATTGCGCCGTGTGGGTGGTGTCCTGATTTTTCTGGTGTAAGTTGGGCATAGATCTTTGGTTCGGCGAGTGAACTGCCAGACTGAGCATGCGAGTCTGTGCTCCTGATTTAAGGTGTTAGAGTTTCTCACCCTATTTTTTGGATTTAGTCGGTGGAGTTGGAGGTTGATTCAGGGCAAGCGCCAGAATCTTCTTTTTCAGTGGGGCATATTGTGCAGAGTTGCGCAGCGGAAGCGTGGTGGGCCCATAACTCACAGGTCCCAGGATCGATTTCAAGACTGACTGGAGAATATCCTGATGGTGAGTAGAGTTATGGAGGTCATTTGGCTAATCTTAAGAGGTTGGCTTTCGGTATTAAGTGGCATTGACCATGAGGCTGGCATCGATTGTCATGCCGTTGTTTAAGGAATCGTGCTAAGCAGCACCAATGTGGTTATGAATTAGAGGCTTTTTGAGTCAAGGGCTGTTGAGTGAGGACTATGGTTGCCCTAGTTTCTCCCCTTGAATCTTCGTGTGTGGCTTATGGAAGAGTCATTGGTCAGTTGAAGCCGTGTGTATGGCGTGGGCAATTGGATTGGTTATCTTGGAAGCGAGTATATGTTGCTCAGGAGTGAGGAGTTGTTTGATCGGCTCCCATTAAGAAAGTGTTCTCCAGGTCGATTCGAGTTCGGTGATGTATAATTTGATAAAATTGCTTCCGAGTCCCAGTAGGAATATTTTGAGTATCGGTGTGGCTGATCGGACCTCTAGTACCCCAGCAATTCTGTGGATTGGTGTACCGAGTGGGCAACAGTGATGACAGTAGGAGACCCGGTGGAAGCTCAGATGAAGGTTGTTGGAGAAGGACTTGGACTGTGATCTCGATCAGGTGCTTAAGGTTTGATGCGATGTGACGGCGTGATTGGAATACTTAAGGGGAGGCACTCTTCCATAGAAAGGAAATGCAGGGAGGTTATCATGGCGTATGTGATGTGTTGTCCTCTGGTTTAAGTGGTTTTCCGTTAGGCATGAGGCGCCGGTATGTGTTGCTCAGAGTTGAGACGGTGATTTGACTGGCCCTGGCCAAGGTGAATGATCTAGAAGTAGGACGAGAGGTGTTGGTGCAAAGAACAAGATCCCGTAGGATTGTCGTGTGTAGTCGAAGAAGCTAATTGAATTGTCTAAGCGCCCTGATAGTGTGTGGCTTAGTGCACCGGTTGTCCGACGGACATGATGTTCGGGACTAGATAAGCGATGTGATGGTTGTGGATAGAGAGTTTCACTTTGGCAAGACTCGGGAGAGTTTGGAACTCGGTGCTTTTTGTGGTGCCACTGGTCGGATTGTTGTGCTAAGGTCAGAGGCTTCCCCTAGCTCGGGAGGAGCTGTACAAGGGGACTGTGTGTGAACCGAGAGATTGTTCAGTTTGAACGGAGTTGCGTTCATGTGGGCGCTGGGAATAGGTCGCTGTTAGTCGGCAGTCCAGGTGGAACTGTGGAGTTGCTAAGTGTGGATTGAACAGTTGTAATATGGAGCAACTGTCTCCTCCACGAAAGAATCCCCCAAAGTGTGAATGTGAGATGGGGGCCCTGCCATTGAGAAAGGATTTGAGGCATTGTGCCCAGGATTAATGAGATTGAGGAGTTCGAGGTTCGCGCGGGCGACCTTGTCGTTCTTCTTCCCCTTTCTGAGAAGCTAGAATTGGCTGGATAGCACGAGAGGATTAGGATGGTCTTTAGACGATGTGTGGCCCATGTTGGCCCGGTTAGGAGGCAATTAAGAGGGGGGTGAATTGATTGCCCACCCTTTTCAACAAAATATTAAGCAACTCAAACAGACCAGAGATATGAAGAATACAAGTAGAGCAGAGACTTGATTAAAACGAATGAACTAAATTCAATCAAGCTCTCACAACTCCCCAGCACACATAAATGCTCACTCGGACAACTATGTTTGGACGGACAGTAGAGTACTCTCATGTCTCACCGTCACACACTCGAATAGTGAACGGAAAATAAGATGACAACCAACACCAATCAAGCAAACCACAACACAGAATTTTTAGGTGGTTCAGACGCACCAAGTGTCGTCCTACGTCCACCCCTCTCACCTCGAGAGGATTTCACTATGAACGCTGCACGACGACAGCAACCACACACACACGGGCTCGACGGCCCAAAGACGTGGGTTCTCGCACGACGACGAGACAATCCACTCACACTCAGAGCAAGCTCCGAGAATATCGAGATAGAGAAATAGAATAAAACGATACAAGCCCAAATATGAGATAAACGTTCTAAGCGCAAGATGACTAATAAGATTGGAAACAATGAAGATCTTCCCTATATCCTTCAACCAAAGTCGGAGATATATGAAGTGTGTCTTGGATTGATAAACCAAGAGAAGAGGGAGCCGATCTGCTAAGCTTCAGACGCCCAAAGCAAGGATGAAGAGGAAGCAGCCGCTGCCTCTAGATCTCTCAGTTCCGGCTCGTGAGGGGACGTCTCTGGCGTTCCTTCCCTTCTCCTTCAACAGATCACACACATTCCTCTCCTTCTTCTTGCAAGATGAACACGTTAGAGCTCAAAAGGGTTCCTTTCGATCGGAAGATGGAGGCGGCTATTTATCCAAGGGGATTGAACCCCCAATGGACTAACCCTTTCCAAACCCCCTTCACAACACATACAAGAAGCAAAGGTCGCCCTAAGATCATTAGGGTCAAACGAAGTAAAGGCAGAGAAGATGCATTGACGTGTGTAGCTCAAAATGCAAAAACACAGACCTATGTATGCAAAATACAGAGATTTGTGTAGTGGCAGTGTATGCAACAGAACATGTAGACTTGAATGCATTGTTGCGAATGTATGGACTTTGAATGCATGATAACGAGTGTATAGACTTTGTATGTGAGGTTGCACAAATGCAGATAGGGAAGTCTACACATTGAATCAAGGATGCTCGGACATGCAGTCAACCACTGTAGAGACTTTGTCTTGAAGGATGCATATGCATATAGGAATGTATGGACTTAGAATATGAATGCTTGGACATGCCTTCAACGAGTGTGCAGACTCTGGGTGTACTGTGCAAACGATGCACAGATATGCTCTGAACACGGGCTGTACAGACTTTGAATGATGCATGCACAAGACGATGTACAGACTTGATCTTGCGAACACAGGCTGTACAGACTTTGAATGATGCATGCACAAGACGATGTACAGACTTGATCTTGCGAACACAGGCTGTACAGACTTTGAGTAATGCATGCAGACTTGCTGTGCGTGTGCGAGACAATGTATAGACTTGATGCACGGACAAAGCATATGCATGAACAAGCCACACAGAATGTATAGACTTTGCGTGGATGAGACAAGGCTAACGGATGTATAGACTTGCTCAGCCGTGTGACGTGCAACCATAAGACGATGTACAGACTTGCTGAAATGATGCACGAAACAACCGAGGTTGTACAGACTTACTGCCAAAGAATGTACAGACTTGAGTTGATGCAGTCTAGGCAAAACTCTGTACAGACTTTATGTGGTCAGTGACGACCAATGCACCGATGCAATCCTTACAACGACTTGATGTAAACACAAGCAGACAGAACTTTGCAAGACTATTTTTAACATCCAACCAGCTTCAGACCCAAGTATTCAACAGATAGATGCACAGACCATTGTATGCAGCAGAATATGCCAATGTGATGCAATGTGATGCACTGACTCAAATGCGTGCAAGGTTAACTAATGCATCGACGTATTTTTGGCATTCTTCAGACATGTATACATGCAAATTCATTGAGCCTGAAGTCATGACAATTCATTCAAAATCTTCGTCAAAACAGTCCGGGGCACAACAGCCCAGACGTAGAGATAGCAGATGTTCGGGCCAATAGATGTGAGCAAGTATCCGGAGACTTGATCGTTGGTTCTGCAGAGAAGCAGGTGAGGAGAATGATCAGAGGATTCTTGGTCGATGTGTGACCGACAGATGATGGATGATTTTTCTCCAACTGATGTGTAGTCCCACGGGTTGGTTATTACATGATGTTGTTAGTGGATTGTGAAGTCTCTGGCGATCAATTGTAGGTGTTCCACAGGTATTGGTGGAGGCTGGTGAGGAATTGGCTTTAACCGGTGAGTATTGGTTGTGTTTTGGCTCTTGGGGTGAGAATCGCCGATTGCGTGGAGCCATCGGAAGTGTTGTCGACAGCGGTGATAGATGTGTGAGTTTCGCTCGTGGTCAGAAATGTGATTGTGCTCCTTGTGAGGGGTACTCAGCGTTCGGTAATTGAGGAAGCCGATGTCCTGAACAGACTACTAGGCATGGATTTCCCCCAGTGATGGATTGGAGTTGTGTCTAGAATTGGGTGTTTCTCTCCGTGGGCTGAGCATGTCAGATGTTGTTCACAAGGATGGCAGTATCGGTTTCGGTACCGGTTTCGATTTCGGCCGAAACAGGTTCAAAACAGTCAGAAATGGCAAAAATATTATTGAGCAGGTCCGATTTCGGCCGAAACCGGACGGTTTCGGTCCAAAACCATTAAAAAATTAATTTTTATTGGTATCGGACTTGCTACAGTGATAATGCCCGTTTCGGTTTCGGCCGATACTGCCATCCATGGTTGTTCATGCCCTTAATATTTCGAGGAAGTTGAGGTGATGCCAGACTTGTCTGTCTTTATGCGCCACGATCAATCCAAGGATTGGTATGGAATGGCGCGATGGTACGAGAGGACTTTATGGACTATATCGGCCTGGCGGTGTTCCTCAGAGAAGGTTGTACGGAGAGTATGGTGGTCGTGCTGTGATCACGAGCTCTTACCCGTTGGGTGAGTCCTGCCCTGTGAGTTTTGTGTGTAATCCCAAATTTCGAGGACGAAATTCTTGCAAGGGGGGAGGACCGTAACGCCCCGGGTTTCGGATTGTGTTTCCGCGGGTTGCGGATCGTATCCGTTTAGGTTTCGGAATTTAATATTGGAGTTTCGGACCCCCAAACGGTATTTACGCGAGTCATTTCGGATCCGTGATGGCACGTTGAGCGGCCTTGCCTTTCCCGAAAATTTTTCTGTCAGAATGTATTTTTCGGGAATATTCAGAGTTAATGTGAATTTTCAAAAATAATAATAATAAATAAAAATAACAAAATTAAAAAATTTAAACCTATTTACCCCCCCCCCACCTTTTCTCTCCCTCTCACTTTCTCGTTCTCTCCCTCTCACCTTCTCGTTTCTCTCCCTCTCTCCATCCACCTCTCCGGCGGCCGACGGAGCACGGCGGCAGGCCAGACCGAGGGTGGCATAGGCTTCGAGCGGTGGGGACAGACGTGAGGAGCCGAAGGCGGTGGCGCGGCACAACGTGCTAGCGAGATTGGGGTTCAGGTTCGAGCGAACACGGCGTTTCTTGGCGATTCAGCGTCCATAGCTCGCAGTTTCTTCGTGAGAGGTAGGGGGATAGATCCTAACTATTTCTTCCGCGTTTTCCCTTAATCCGGTGCGTTTTGGAGAAGAGATAGGAGTTTATCGCCTTTTTGGGGGGAAAACGCATGTTAGGGTCGAGAGCGAGGTTCGACCGGATTTCGTAGCGATTCTTAGCTTAAATCACTTTTTGTGGATGGCATTATACTTGGGAATGTTTTTCCAATGTTTCTCGGGGTTTCCTGCTCGCATTGGGGGCGAGTTGGGCTTCGAATCAACCCTCCGAACCTCGTTCTGGATAGGGTTTCTGATCAGGTGGCGGCCAGATGGCCTGCCGCCTTGCCCACTCTGGGCGGCCAATGGGCTAGCAGCTTGAGGGGCTAGGCGGGGGGCCAACTGTCTGGGCGGCCAAAGCCCTGAGGGCTGGCTGCCCTACCCACCTATTTGGGCAGCCCACGGGTTGGCCGCCCAGGACTTCTTCCCCTCATCCTCTGGGCGGCCAAAGCTCTGGCCTACCAGGCTTCTGGGCGGCCAGAGGGCTGGCCGCCCTACCCACCTGTCTGGGCGGCCCACGGGTTGGCCGCCCTAGACTTCCTCCCCTCATCCTCTGGGCGGCCCTGGGTGGCCGCCCAGGCCACAGGGGTGGCGGCCACTCGGGTGGCCACCCAGGAGGCTAGGTGGCTAAAGGATCGGCCGCCCAGGTCCCACTTCACCTGATGAGCGTCTTTCGTCATTTCGCGTGATTTGTGGTTTTAGCTTATTCTGTGTACCCCATTAGCCGATAGATTAGCCATCCAATCAGAGGTTCTAGGGTTTTCATGATGTAAAGCCGCCTTGTGACGCATTACATGTGTACGGTTAGATTAGCATGAACCGGTGGTACTCCGGTGGTATATGTTTCTTCAGTGAGTTCTCACCTTCAGTGACTTTCCCCACTAATCGTAGCTTTCCTACGCACGGGTGTGCGGACCCACTTAGGAGTGGTGGAGAGCTTTCCCGATGAGACGATTTTTAGACTGGTTACCGTACGGCCCCTCATCTTTACAGCCTGAGTCCGGGCAAAGGGGATGTTGGACCCCAAAAAAGTTCACAATTAATTTCTGATTATTATAGGAATTTCAGAAATTAAGAAACTCAAAAATGATGCTCAATCTTTTGATTGGCATGGTAAAGTCATATACATCTGCCCCCATGGAAGAACAAGTCTTCGAAAACTGTAAAGTTCTTTTAAAGGCATTTGGACAAGCTCCGCATATGAATCACAAGCCCATGAGGCCTTTCAAATTGAAAACCCACGATAAGTCGAGCCATTGGCTCTATCATTGACGAGTGAGCATTTCAACAAACACTGCAGAAGCTACACAAAATTACATGCCCGTGCAATCAAGTTTTACAAGAGAAAAGAACATGTTTTTAGGGGCCCATCTGGGTGTTCCCATGGTAAGTTAAATTAGACTCACACAATCTGAAGGCAATCCGGCAGCAAGTCAACGTCCGGGGAATTGTTAAACAAACAAAACAACCTCCACGTGGGTCTCGTTGCACAAAAGACCAGAAGAAGACAAAAAATGAGTCAAGCACGGGTCCCTTTTATAGAGTTGACAAAAGAAGAGGGGGGATCTCTCTCTCTCCTTTCTCTCTTCTCCCAGGGTGGAGGACCCCGCCTGCATCGGGGGAGCTCTCCCCCGGTTCGCCTGCAACCGGGGGAGGGCCCCCCGGCCTTCTCTGCACCGGGGGAGGCCCCTGGCACCGCTAGCCACAGGGGGACCTCCCCCGCCTCCGCCGCAGCCGGGGGAGACCCCCCCGGGCCGCCTGCAACCGGAGGAGGCTCCCCGGCCTCCGCCGCAACCGGGGGAGACCCCCCCGTGCCGCCTCCTGCTACCGAGGGACCCCCCCACCTCGCCTGCAACCGGGGGAGCTCCCCCCGCCTCCCTACTCATCGAGGGGGGATCCCCCCGCCGTCTGCCACCGGGGGAGACCCCCCCGATCACCTCTGCACCGGGGGAGCTCCCCCCGGTCGACCGCCTGCCGCTCCTCCGGGGGAGGCCCCCCTTTTCCACCTAATGCGCCTCCGAGAGAGGCTTGTTTGCTGCTACACCACCGGGAGAGAAAGAAAAGGAAGAGGAAAAGGCCGAGGAAGGTGAAAAGCCATGGGAGTTACCTTCTTCGGGGACCGGGGGACCTCCTCCAAGGCTTCCTCCACCTCCTATAAAAACCCAACACTTCTCCCTACGAGGGGAGACCTTTGGAGAGAGAGAGAAAAGCTAGAAAGAGGATCTTGGAGAAGAGAAAAGGAAGATCTCTGGAGAAGGAGAGAGCTCCCTACGCAAAGGAAGTCTCTTGGCTGCTGAAGAGAAGAAACAGAAAGAGGAAAAGGTGAGAGGAGGGCGCCCTCCTCCCCATGAAGCTCAATTTTTGAAGTCTTTGTAAAAAGACCCTCAAGGCAGGGACATTTGTACAAATACCCCATACGGGAAAGTTCGAGGATGGAAGAATTATACAAATCTTTATACTCAAAATTTTCTCTTCGATATATTTTCAAGAAGGACTTATGAAAATTACAAAAATACCCTTAGGTATCCAAAACTCACAAAAGTACGTTCTTCTATGAAGAGAAAGTTTGTAAATAACACCAATAGTGTAAGAGATTTTGAAAATATCGCCCCCAATGGCAGAAAATTACAAAAACACCCCTGCGATGGCAGAAAAATACAAGAATGCCCCTAGTGGCAGAAAACTTACAAGAATGTCCCTAATGACAGAAAATTATAGAAATACCCTTAACGAGCAAAAAAATTTGCAAGAAATGTCCCTAAAAGCTAAAGATTGTAAATACACCCTCGAAAAAGGGGATTAACAAACATGCCCTCAAATGGGTAAATTATGAATACACCCTCGAAAGAAGGGAAAATTGAGGACATATTCCCCAATAAATGGGAAGATCGCAAATACTCGTAAGAATATCCCGAACGTGTCCCGCCTCAAGGCGTAGGGGCGATTCAGGGGTAGACCCGTGACGTTAGGTCCGATATTATAGTCAAAAATCCTTTGCATTTAATCAAAGGTGTTCGGACTTGTCCGATGTAAAATAACACCGACTCCGGTCGGTGGGGAAAGGTCCTGTACACGAACCTTAAATCGTCTGATAAATCCCAAAAGCGTGGAACTAATAAAATATGCCAAAAAATACGCGTGTATTTTTCGCGTGCAAACAGACTGGCACGCCCGGTGGGACTCTTCCCGCCTTTCATCTCTTTGCCAAGGATCTCTGTATTTCAATAAAGGCCCTGATCTCCCTTCTCTACCCCTTTCAGGAGAGAACGAGGAGAGGACTCCAGCACCGAAGGCACGTTCTCCTCACTAAAGTCTTCAACCCACGCAATGGCGACCGTCACCTATGGACCTCTCATCGTCGCCAGCCACGCCAGACACGGCTATTTGGCAACCCCAATCGTATTCAGGGATTTTCCAAACGTCGTGGGATCCCCCTTCTTCCTAGGGGTGGTCCCCGCCCCTCAAGACGTTTCTGCGGCACCAGCTGTCCCTGCGACCGCCGGGGGCATCGGGTCCCGCTCTTTGCCTAGCCGAGTCTTCTCGGTCCATGCCGTTTCTTCCCATACCGTCCCCGCGAAATGGGGGCAACATCGAAGCCGTCAAAGCCAGAAGCCTGCGGCGAAACTCTCCAGGTCTGGGAAGACCGTCTTGGTTGGGAGCCTTCGCGTCCGACTAGACGGTGCTGGGCCGGTCCTACCTCGGGACAACCATGTTCCGACTATACCGACTTCTAACCGCTTCGCCCTCCTTCGTCGAGTGTAGGAGGACAAGCCAGACTTCAAAGCAAAGTCTAAATCTAAGCATGGGACCAATGAAGTTCAACAACGTTCCCGGAAGATGACGAAAATCTGGGTCACCAAGCAAGAGGCCCATCAAATCCAACGAGCCAGGGCAATTAAGCCCGACCAAGCTCAATTTCTTCACCAAACACCTGGTCGGACGACTCAGGATCTTAGCCCCTCGCCCCTCCAAGGGAAGAAGAGAAAAGGGGTTTATCGAAAATCCAACTTTGCTCCCCGAAGTTCATAGCTCTGTCAATCCGAGACGGCCGTTGGTGCCCGGATGTTACCTAATCGGGTTTCAGCATTTGATAGACTGGCAAAGGCCACGTCAACACGGCCTTCTGTCTTTGACAGATTGGGGGCATCCTCCCGCACAGAGCTCCAGCCCCCGAAGAAGCGGAGAATGGTTCTACTCTCAGACACTGGGGATAGTATGAAGGTGTACACCTGTTATACTTCTGGCAGGGAAGCGACGGATCCCTCCGATAATCCCACCAATTTAAATGAACCTGCCCCGTCAAATGACCCGAACCTGGCGGTTGACGCGGTATATCATAATACCAGGACTGCCGCGAGAAGGAACCTCCAAGCCCAATACAATGGCCATGCAGGGACCTCTAGCCAGGGACCGCACCGGAAGCAAAATCCGGACCAGGCCAGAAACCAAGAGGTCAATTTTGTCAAGAAGAAAATGACCCTGAGGAGGTCAGGAGCATTCATGGAGAAGGGGGAGCCCAACCCATTGGTGGTTCTACCAACCCAATTTTTGAGCCACCTACAAGGGCAGCATTTCAAGCTATGTCTGACGATGCTAAGTTTGAGACTATGCAGCGTTGGCATATAGAAATGACCGATCTCATACTGGAAATGAGGCGCCAGATGAATTTAACTGCCCCAAGGCCCCTAACACCAACTCATGATCAAGGCCTTCGGCGAGAGCAGCAGCTGGGTAACCCCGCTGTTGTTGAGCGACAAGTAGGTGTCCCCTACCAGGCAGCCATTGAAGCAGGTGTTGAACTGCCCCGAGCTCCCCCTAATGCTCAGTCTTCTCGAGCCCCGCCGGTTGAAGACGTCATTGCCCAACGACTGCTGATAGAGAAAATTGTAGAAGATAAGTTCGCCCAGCGGGGCGAGGGTATGGCCACTATTGATTTGTACAGTGTGCCTTATCCCCTTCATCATCAATTTAAGAAGTTACCGCCAGATTGCCCGAAGGCACCTAAATTGCAGAAGTTTAACGGGCTGGGATCTCCCCACGAACATTTGGCCTATTATATAACGGCCATGGGTGATCTTGCACCGGAGGAGTCATATCTCCTCCGCTACTTCGCAACTTCTCTCACGGGCAATGCCTTTCAATGGTACTCAAAGCTGAAGCCCAATTCTGTTGCTGACTGGACCGATCTACAGAAGAAGTTTATTGATCGTTTCCAGGCAGCTGAGAGAAAGATCTCCCTTGCAGAACTCTGTTCACTCAAGCAGAAGAGGGGCGAAACTGCTCTTGATTTTATCAAACGTTGGAGGGACTTCAGCATGAGACGTGATAACCCTCCTTCTCAAGAAGATGCAATAACCATATGCCGAAGGGGCCTGTCGGCCGAAGTCAGCGAGAAACTCCTGAGTGCAAACATCAAAGGATTCGACCAGCTAAATTCGGTCGTCGCAAAAATTGAGGTGTTTTTCGCGGAGAACCCAACATTCACACCCTCAAAAGGAAAATCCCCTAAAGAGCGGAGTGCTATCGGGAAGGAGACCAAGGAGGCTAATGCCGTTGACTTCTCTCTCACCAATGGGTCAGATGAAGTTGTGACCCCAAAGGAGTCTAGCAAGAAGCCCGAAGGGAAGGAGTCCGCGAGGTTGTCGGAGCATATGAAGACTCCTTATTCTTTTAAAAAGGAGCATACCAAGCGACTCTTTAACCTTTGCCTCAGGAATAAGCTCATATCCCTTCCGGAGCCAAAAAAGCCAGAGGATGCCAACAAAACGGATGACCCGAATTATTGTGTGTTTCATCGCATATTGGGCCACACCATTGAAAATTATTACGTCTTTAAGGACGAGGCGGAGAAGATGATTCGAAACCAACTTATTACGATGAAAAGTAATCTGGTGGATCCTCCGCAACCCCATGCCTGGGATCGACCGACACGCTCGGCCAATGTAATTCACCATTCAAATAATAGGAGCTTCAGGGCTGCAGCATTCATTTTTCCCGACCCAGAAGCATCTGGGGCCGGTCCCAGCCAAGCAAGACCCACGTTGTGGTATCCAGGTTGGAGGCCGTCCCATCAATGTTCCTTCCCGAAGGAAAATAGCAAGAAGATATTCGATCGCCTACTTGAAGATGGGCGAATCTTGGTACACGACCCTCCACCGGGTTACACCGAGGTCGAAAAAAGGCATCCCCGGTACTGTGAGTACCATGCCACAATATCTCACCCCACTGGGAAGTGTGAAGAGGTACAGGATCTCATCGAAGTTCTTATTCAAAGGGGTGAGATTGATATCCACGGCGACAGCATGGCGCTAAAACATCTGCGGGAAGCTATTGAGCAGACCTTAAGCCAACGTTCCGATATAGAGGGAATGCCTCGATCTCCTACTCGAGGAAAATCGAATTTTTCCATAAATGTGATTCATAAAATCTCGGGAAAGAGCCAGACGAGGTCTGCGATAAATGAGTTTCAACCACTCCTCTCTGCCGGGCCGCAAGAAGCATCACAGAGGGGCATACCCCTTTTAATGTCTGAATGTTTCGCCATTCGGAAGGCGGTCAAAAAGATTAAAAGGGAAGTATGTCGCTTACGACACAACCAGCAGGACTTACTCCGGCTTATGGAGCGAATTGAAGATCGTCTGTCAACACAGACTTCGGCCCCTTTACCACAGCCCTCTGTCCCAGTCTCTGCCCGAAACTCAAAAAATACGGTAGTCTCGAAGGTTGCCGAGGACTGGAGGATGGTTGTCCAACGATGCAATAGATCCCCCCACTAATTGGGCACCGCGGAAGCTATACTCTTTCCCTCAGCAAAGAACCTTGGAGATATTCCATATGTGCCGTAGGGAACGGCTGATACGGCTCCCCGCGTCTGGCAATGACCCTGGCACTCCCGTGGTATATCGGCACCACTATTGCCTCTACCATCGCGCTGTGGGTCACGTCATTTATGATTGCCCCGTGTTCAAAGACATTGCGGAGGACCTCATTTCCCGCCGGGTAATAAATATAGACAATCCTCCTCAAAGAGCCCCAAGGCCTTTTTAACAGGGCCCGTCGGTTTTCTCAGTGAATGTCATACATGCAGCAACTTCCCGCACCCCAACCGGAGCCAAGATGCAGGAGCTTGGCTCCAGCTCAAGTCAATCCATCCAGGGGAATCCTGAGTGGCACCCGTGGCAAGACCTAGAATCCTTGCCCTTCCCAAAGAAAGAAACTCAAAAACTACTCGAGATCCTCTTTGGGAGAAAAGAAGTCTTGGTACGGGACTGGTGGAACAGGATTCACTCTTTTTTTTTTCTTTAAAGGATTTATTTTTATTTATTTTTTTATCGATTTATTTGCGTAGGCGTGCCAGTCACCGAGATGACAAATTTATTGTGCGCTCGATCTGACTCAGTCAGTCGATTGTGAGGTCCGTGTCGGGACCGGCAGTCCGTCACACCATGAAAGTTATGACGTTAATTACATCCTCCAAGAAAAGGAAAACCCTTGATTAATTGCCAAGAAAATGGGCCACGGGGGCTACGTAAATGTGCAAACATAAATGAACCATCGAAAATAATAATTCATAATGTGGGAACAAAAGAGTAAACACGAACATGCATTTCACATTCATTCATGAGCCGGGAGCGCTCGGTACGTGGCAGAGAACGAAGGTCCGAAGACCACCATCGCGCATAGTGAGAGCTTTTGGTCAGAACTCGACTGACCTTCGGCAGATCACCATTTGATATACCGAGGCCCAAGGTGATAACAAATATTCAGCAAGCATGCATTCGGACAGGCAAGCGAGGTAGCAAAGATAAGTGTATTCAAACACAATTCGCACATTCAAATAAATAAATAAAGGGAAAGAGCAGACTCAGCTGATTGATTTATTATTGTCGACATGTATTCCCCAATCAATTAACAACAACTTTTTTATGATGATTTATTATTTATTATTATTTTTGGTGGTTTATTAATTTCTTCATGGTGATTTATTAAACTTTTTATGATGATTTATTAATTTTTAAGATGATTTAACAATTTTTATGATGATTTATCATTTTTTATGATGATTTACTAATTTTTAAGATGATTTATTGATTTTTATGATTATTTATTAATTTTTATTTATGATGCTTTATTAATAATTTTTTTAGATGTTATTTCTCTCATAATGATTTATTGTTACGTTTTTTTTATCTCCCCCTTTTTATTATTATGAAGTCAATGCACATTGGGCTGAGGTCAGAGCAAGCGGGAGATGAGGCCGGTGCAGCTGGGGTAAGGGTCTGAGTAGTTGGGGTTGAAGGTCAGAACAACTGGTGTTGGAGGTCTGAGCAGCTGGGGATGAGGTCGGTGCACGTTTGGGCGATGTCCATGCAGGCTGCAGCTGAGGTCGGTGCACATTGGGCTGAAGTCGGTACATATTGGTTGTTGGGGTCGATGCACGTTGGAGGGTCGATGCATATGGGGGACGAAGGTCGGTGCATATATGAGGGCTTAAAACGGCGCGCGACATTGTTGGGGTAAAACGGCGCGCCCAGGCCGCGCCGGATGAGGGCTCAGAGAGTTGAATTGAGTTCTGAGTGTGGGGCTAAAACGACACGGGGGGGTAGGCGCCGTTTTGGGGCGCGCCGGATTAGGACCGCGCCGGTTTTGAGGGGAGGAGTTTGATTTTCTGAATCGTTTAGCTTCAATGCAATTTGTTCAGCCCTTTTCATGCTGATTAAAGGTTTATTCATTAAGTGAGTTCAGTTTTAATTGTCCTACAGATTGGTTAAGATTGATCAATGAGTGAATTCACATTTTTTAATTGCTCTGCAGACGAGGCAAATCAAGACTCGTGCGAGGTTCCTACTCAAGCACATTCCTCAGCAAACTTGCAGTCCCCAGAACTGAGGTTCCATCATAAATCCAGACTAAATGCTCAATCAAAAATTTGGCAACACCTCCCCATACCCAGAGGGTTGCGGGGGGAAAGCGGAGACAGTCCCACATAAACTGGGGTACGCTCCTCAAAGTCGGGAATTCTAAACGGTGACCGGCAGACCCAGATGGATGGAAACCCCGAGGACTAGCCTACGAGGGGCACCAATACTCCACGGGCCAGAGATATTGATCAACAGGGACGGCTAAAATGGGGGAAAACCTCGAGGACTAGCCTACAAGAGGTCTCTTACCCACAGCCACCACCATTCCCTAAGGAATGTGGCTTTGATGTTGGGTCAACGGACCCATTGCTATTCACCTTAGATAGCTTGCAGGAGTCTGCGCCACAGACGGACGGGACCCTGTAGCCCGGTGGTGATTCGGAAAGAAACGACATGAACGCTCGATGGGGATGTTCCCCCTCCCCGGTCAGTAAGTCTTGACGGTCGAGACGGAGCAAACCTTCACATTAAACCTCCAATTTCGCCCGTGAACTGAGATGGGGAACATATCGTATTAACTGAACCTTTCCCCACCCTGCTTGGGGCAAAGAAGTCACAGTACGATGCCATTCATCCACGACACTGCCGATGGTAGGCTGGTCATGGAAGAAAGTTAATATGAGCCAGGGAGCCACGGAGGATGTGAGACACAAATGCTCGAACGACTGGCAGGTGCCGTATGGGAGAATGGTCACAACCATGGGCCTCGCACCCAGACTGTGAGGATGACCCTGTTCTCTCCAACTCATGACTGTGAGCGGAGAGATGATAGAGAAGCCACTCCCAAAAAAAGACGGAGATGCACACACGTGTATGTCTCCTGCGGTGAAACCAACGACAAGCACATGGTGCATTCAACATAGCTACCACACTGGAAGAGAACCCCGGGGAGGGGGATAATCGTCAATGTAGCCCTGGGTTACCCCAGGGCATGCTCGGTACCAGTCGAAGAAACCAAATATTAGACACGGAAATAAACGCAGCAAAGCTAGAGAGGTATTCAGATACAGATTAAGACCTGTTCAAAAGAAGGAAAATATATATATTGCATTCGGCCCGGCGTTGCCGCACGAGACCGTCCCATTACATTCTTTTACATCGGAAGATGAAGGAGAGAGAAAATAGCCAGAGGCTTAAACTAAGAGGAAATAAAAGGAGATGCGGGCTCATATCATCGCCCGTTTCATTACAAGGCGCAGGAGAAATACTGATAGAAGGGTGGGGTTAGAAGATGAATGGAGATGGCATTCCACACACCCACCTCTAATCTATTTCACAGAAACAGAGTATCGGAATATCGCTCCCTTCTCTCGCTCTGAGGCTCTTCTCTCTGGTGGCGAAGAGTGGATCACTCCGCAGGAAGTCCCTCTCAACTCCTTTCTTCTTTCCCAAGTCTCCCCTCTCTCTATTCCTTTCACGCCTTTTGCATACGCCTCTCTTCTATGCTTTTCATTCGCCTTTTTTTTCACTCTTTTTTTTGTTCGCCAATGGGCCTTCTTATAGGCCAAGCAGGAGTGTCAACCTAATCCGGCGCGGGGGATCAAAGAGCGCGCCGGATTAGCATATGGCCATGTGCGCGCCGGTTCAAGAGGCGCGCCGGTTTATCCCCTTAACGTGTTTGTTAAGCCGAGCCTCGGCTTGTGGATCTCGGACTGGCTCCGAGAGTCAACTTGAACTTTCATCTCGTCGTGGCCCTGTGAGACCAGCATGAGAAGTATCGAGGAAGCATTTGGGCCACTGACTGGCCAATTCCGACGCCGTCCGTGTCCTTAGTTCGGACTCTCGGGTTTTCCGCTGACATGGCCTTCAGCACTGCGATTTGCGCTGTCGGACCGGCTCTATCTATATTTGCAATATTCCCAGGGGGTGGGCCACCACCCGGAGTACTTTCGCCACGGTCGGGCAGCTATTCGGTCACTAAGGGACCCTTCTGGTAAGAAGAAGTACCCGTGTCGGGTTACCCGGGTCTTCTGCTGATGTGGCCTTCGGCACCTTGTTCCAAGGGGCCAGAGACATTTCTCCACCTCAGGAGGGTTTCTTGTTAGGTGGCGAACCACCAGGTACATTCTCGCCCTGATCGGACGACAGACGGGGCTTGTTCGGCACGACTGAGTCGATACCGATTCATTGGGCAAGACGAATGACACTGCCGGTTTGTGGCGGATTTCTTCTGACCATCCTGAGGTGGAGTCCCTGACACTCTCGCCAGATGACCTGGGGCTTCAGCAGTCCGAGGGGACCCTTGTGCATTAATTTCCTTCGGCTTTTGCTCTTTGGCCGGCCGTGTTCTTTTTGTTGTTTGGCGTGATTGCCATCAATCACATTTTGGGTGTCAACAAATGCCCCCCAGCCGCTAGTGTCGCAAGTGAGGAATGAGCGGCGCGGGACTAGCGGATGTACCCAGACTGAGCGTATCCTCTATCTGGTCAGCACAGAGTATTTGCTTGGTGCGGTCGAAATGTCGTTGGAGGAGCACAACCCCATAGCGACATTAAAACGGCGCGGGGATAGCTCTTTGGTCTTTAAAACGTGGCGGCCGTGACCATCTGCTAAAACGGCGCGCCCCCCTTCAGCCTTGTCATTCCGACGCGGCCCCTTATCTGCATTAATCCGGCGCGC
This sequence comes from Amorphophallus konjac, assembly GCA_022559845.1. NCBI lineage: Eukaryota > Viridiplantae > Streptophyta > Magnoliopsida > Alismatales > Araceae > Amorphophallus > Amorphophallus konjac. Next base: position 210,149,073 of record CM040118.1, read on the forward strand.
CCTTTGAAGTTCAAATTCAGGCAGGAGGAGCTAAAACGGCGCGCATTTTAGCGCGCCGGATTAGAGCCCTCGCAGCACCTCCATATATTCTCTTTTTCTTCTTTCTCTCCTCATTCCCAATTCATTTGCAACCTGGATTTCTCTCTCCTCTCCTCCTCTCTTCCCTCAGCGGCGAGCGTTCTCCTTCCTGAGCCTCGCGACGGCGGCAGCGGCGGTGAGATTTTGGTGAGGGCGAACTCCATTCCTTTGATTCAGGAGATTCAAACCCCCCTTTTCTTTTCAGGCCCCAGGAGGCTCCTAGTAGGCTTGTCCTCGGAGCTACCACCCTGGGTGTCCTGTTAGGCCCCGGTGCGACACCCGCGGCCTGTTTCAGGGACCGTCCCTTAGTGGGCGCGTTCCCGCTTTCTTCTGGCAAGCTTCCGGACTAGGGAGACTCTGTCGGATTTTTGTCAGAAAATTTTTTGTCCCTAACAACTCTTTTCTGACTTTGTTTATTTTCTTTGCGTTTGCTTTGATGCAGATACTATGGCATCTGGTTCTTCTTCCTCCTCCCAAGTTGTGGTAACCTGGAGGGACGTCGATTCTCTGGACAGAGGCCATGACAAACTGGCCATAGTTGCAGAATCTTCTGATTCTGAGACCGAGACAGTGGACACTTACCGTCTACTAATCATTGGGAGCAACTCCTTCAAGTATGATCGCCCCGACGGCTACAGAGTGGATCATCCCAAGGACAAGCATTTGATGTCTTTCCTGAAGCGGTTCAATCTTCAGGAAAAGTGAGATTTGTTCCTCGTTCGGGAGGCCGAGGTGGCGCTGCTTGCCCAGCGGGATAGTCTAACCAACTGCGTTGTGCGGAGAAGACCCATTTATCTGCCTGGTGAGCCCAGGAAGTGGGGTGTCGTGCTGGGGCTCCAGGAGTTAACTCCACAGGATGGATTGTTGACCAGAGCTCCGGAGTTTGTTCCGGCCAGGTGAAATGATACTGCAGGCCGCGTTGACCGGGAGAAGCCATCTTTTGGTTTATTCTTGGCCTCGCTAAGATGGGGGAACAGAGAGGAACCTTTCCTGCTGGATTGCCTAGCCGTGCGCTTCAAACACCAGATTTCAGTAGGCTAGTTTGCCGACTTGAAGGCTACTGACGCCCATGCCTTCCGGCCAGGAGCAGTGGAGTTCACAGACTATGTTCTGCAGCATTACGCTCCCATTCTGATCAAGGCAGGAGTATACCACAGTGTGTATGCGTCGAGGTACCGCTACCTTATTTCCAAGGGCTTGTGCTGCGGCATGATTGAAGTGTTTTGTCCTGAGTACAACACCTTTTATACTTCAGAAGAAGAGACGTCGTTGGACCTGTGGAGTCTCTCTCAGTTAAGTGGCCTCCCGATCGACGATGAACCATACAAAGAGGTCTGCTAGCCGGATTGGCTGAAGGATCAGACGGACGGCGAGGGGCGATATTTAATTGGTTTCGCCTACCGCTATCTGATGAAAGTGTATCGAACCCTCTGCCGCTCCTCATATGATACCAAGGAAGCACGCAAGCCTGGAGAGAAGTGACGCGTGAGGATGGGGACCTGACTAAAGTATTTCTTCAGAGGGGAGCAGAAATACAAAGACTTCCCCTCGATAGTGCCGACTCCAGTGTAGCAGAAGAAGAGGGTTCGGCGACAGGCTGCTTTTCCGTCCGCATTGAAGGGAGGACAACAAGGAGGTCCCAACCCTGCTGGGGTCGACGCAGTCACTCATTGTGCTACGTATCTGACTTATTGGATTTGTTCTTTCGCTCTCCCCCAGGGTGACGAGAGCGTGATCAGGGCCGAGGCCATCTATCCTGCTTGCTTGATAGCTTAGGGTATGAAGCTTTCACTCTGCCCAGTTGCATTGTGCTTGATATACAAGATGTTGGGGACTTGCACCGATCTCGTCTTCCCAGGAATCTGCGGATGGTTGGCCGCTGCACTTTTTCAATGCCTGGGTTTGCACTCTGTTCCCAGAAGCTACTCCTCGGTCACTTCAGTCGGCACAACTAGTCCCGAGGATGATAGAATTTGCCAGCGTTGAGCCGACCCAGACAGCAGACCAACTCTTTGCCATTCGGGGCAAATTGACCAAAATTCCCACGGACTCTCCCGGGGTTCTACATTTCTGGAGCTTGGCTGCCCACTCAAGCCCACTGGTGAACAATATGCGGGAGTGCAGCCTCTATGAAACAGAAGAGTATACTCACCCCCTTTCTGATGCTAAATGTACTCACCCCCTTTCTGATGCTAAATGTACGAGGCCCATCTTGGAGACAGAGCTGATTGATTGGGCACTATCAATAAGGCCGAGTGTCTTGGTTTTCCGCAAGAGCGGTATCTTATGGCTGGAGCCTTACTACCCATTCCGATTCAGTCAGAATTTTGGTTATGACCAGCATATTCCTGCCACCTCCACTCAGTTTGCGCTACCGAACAGGGCCCGGGCTGGCCAAGTATCAAATGTTGAAGCTCGCATATGGTGGGACTACTTTCATCGCCGAGAGGCGATTTCATTCAGAGTTCCGACCCCTGCACGCTTTCCCCGTGTGACCCCAGAATATATCAAATGGTGGAATGCGCGCATCGGCTTCTATAGGAGCACGAGAAGAGAATGTTGGGTTGTCGCTGAATGCAAATTCCTGGACTCCCAGCCAGTGCCGGCTCTAGATGCTGACTCGGTTTATCTGAAGAAATTGAAGTTCCACACAAATACTGCCGTGGCGGCTTATCTGGAGGCACGTAAGGCTGCCAAGCAACACTCCTCTAAAATTGAGCCAAAACTGCCTGAGATCAGCAAGGATGGTTTTTTGAAGACACTTCAAGGCTTATGCCGTGTGAGCGGTGAGCGAGTGACTCTTCAGCAGATCCCACTGCCAGTGGAGGAGCCTCTTCCCTCTACAGCTTCCTAGCGTCCTGAGAGCGATCGGCTGTATCCCTATAGGACTTTCATTAGGAAGGAGGACCGACGGCCGACACTGTGCAATAATACCCCTTGGCTGTTTGCATTGCTGCGCTCGCATGGGCTTTGAATAGGTGGCCCTAGCGAAGCCATATTGGGCCAGCCCGTTCTTCTTTCTTTTAAGTATGCCGACGGATGGGGACTAGACCACCTCGGCTTGTATTATCATCTATCTTCTCGCGGCCATTCGGATCTAGCGTCGCTGGCTGAACAGTGCGAGATGATAGGGGCATATGTTGGTTGATTCGCGAGGTTGCTTCAAGGGACAAAGAGCCTTCGCTATTCTATTGGCCACTCTCTCCTTTTTATACAGGGCCAGGAGGTATCTACTGTTCTTTTGCTTTCAATTTTCGGTCCCTTTCTTGTTGTAGAGTATATCATTCTTTTCCGCCCTTGTATATGCGCAGTTCGACTCACTTCGGAGGAGACCAGGCACTTCAGGGAGTTGATTATAAAGGCTCAGAAGCCGACTTATTTTGAAATTCCGGAGGCGGCGCCGACTACGACACCTCTTCCCCCGGGTGATTCGCGGAAGCAGACAAGGTCCTAGGTCAAGGAAGCGGTTACTCGTGCGAAGTGGGCTCGCCGGAGGAAGACCGTAGACCCGGAACCAGCCGTTGTCCCTCCGACCGTGGCTTCATTTGAAGAATTCGAGGCTTCTCGTACGCCAGCACGCGTAACCCGGGGTATATCTTCCATTCTGCACCTCGCCTCTATTTTGGTAGTATCGGTTGATTCTTATTTTGTAAGTGCAGCTACCTCGTCTGCAATGGCTGCGCAAGTGGCTGCCGTCCCTGCGGGAGCTGAAGAGAGAGGGGATGGAGTGCAACCAGCTCTCCTTGAAGAAGACATGCCTTCTCCTACGCCCAGCCATGGGATAGAAGGTAATTTGCGGTCTGTCCCCTTGCGGATTTTCATAATTTATCACCCCTGGGGCTCACATGAGAGCTTCTTGATTTAACTTCAGTCGACATCCGACCGCCTTCTCCCCCTGTCATGGAGTCGACGGAGGGAGTTTATGTTGAGCAGGAGATAATTCCAAGAAGTCAGCTTATCCCTGAAGTTCCCTTGCCTGTTATTCCGGCTACAGAGCTGGCAGAGCAGGTTTTTATTGAGCAAAACGCTCCTTCGGTAGGCCATCCGGGTGAGGAGCCGCCCGTTCTTAAAGGGAAAGACCCGGCGCTAGTTCAAAGCGCATCTTCATCAGAGCAGGTGGATTACAGTGGCGGTTCCAGTGACAAGGAGCTCTTGATTGTGGGAGCAGAGATTGACGATGCTGGGGAGTTTTCCGCTTATAAAAGCGACTTTACAGCCTTCAGTCCTTCACGGCTGACGTGGAGCAGTTTCGGGCCACCTGGACCTTCCGTAGGAGAGGCGGCATGGACGATGGAGACGACGATCTCTGCTGCCGGGGAATTGAGCTCGGCACCGGCTGAGGTAAAGGTCTCCCCTTTCATCTTGTGCTTACTCTTATTGCTTATTATGTCGGCCTTCTAAGAAGTTTTATGCTGATTTCTTTTGAAGGCTCCTGTTGTTCCGACCGGAGGGACCCTACCGGCCGTGACTGTAAAGATACCTCTTCCATCCCTCGACGTGGGTCCGCCAGTATTTCCGCTTGTCTTGAGGCCCATAGCCTTGCGTTATCCAAAGGACTATGTAACGACAGCGGGCTTGGAGACGCCAGGAGTAATTGCCGGGCAAGGACGAACGATCACGGCCTTGGAACAGCCACGCAGTGTCGGTGCCGAACCACTTCAGGGCGAGGGGGGCCTTCCTGCCATAGAAGCGGGAGAAATTGTGGAAGAAGCTGCCGGCGCCAACACCATTTTAGCTCTTGCCACTGAATCATCATTGGTAGAGGCTGGGCAGACCGGAGATGGTGACCAACCCCTCCCCGCTATCGAGACTCACGATGCGACGTCTTTGCCGGAGGTTGGGAGGGAAATTGCCGTTGTTGACAGTCCCCATGCTGCATTAATCGCCGGGGCCGTTACTGGTGCAAGTGTTGTACAAGACATACCGTCATCGTCTTCAGAGCCGAATGACGACATTTGGGCCACGGTTGACAGCCGCGTAGAATTTCGCCTTCCTGATACGCCATCGCTTGGTCTGCACTCGTCCAGCGATCTAGTATGGCAATATCTGGAGACGTTAAGGCAGACCGTGACGACCTGTCACGACTTGTCTTATGCGCAGCTGAGGGATCTGGCGGAACACCTATCCCGTCCACTGCTAGCTTTGGGCCGCCCCATGGAGGATTGGATGCAGCGAGTAACCCTGCTTCTGAAGCATATCAATAGAAGGGAGTTCATCAGCCACGGTTTGGCGGACCAGCTGGCGTTCCTAAAATTGGAACGGGCAAAGTGTCAGGCTGGCATTCAGTCTTTGAGGGGGACTGCCCGACAGATGCGGGACGCGGCCGATGATTCCACTCAGCAACGCATTTCTTTGGAAGCCCGGATAGCTGAATTACGTGCTGAACTCACTCGGGCTGAAGTGGAGTTGGAGTCGATTGAGCAGTTGCAGGTCCAGAGCATGGAAGAGGCAGAGTTGGCAGAGGGGCAAGCTGCGTCGCTTGAGGAGAAGTTGGTGCGGTTGCGGGCTGAAGAATCCCATCTACAGGAACTGAGTCAGTCATCCCTCCCTGGGGATTTTAGAGTTCGAGGACATTTTTCGTCGCTCGTTGCAGTAGTTCTTTTGTCCCTTTTTTTTTTGAATATATGCCGGGGAATGTCCCGAGTACTGTGTACTCTTCTTTTTATGCAAAGTGAAATTTCTTTATCACCTGCTTCGCATTTTTTGCTCCTGAGCTACAGCTTTCCTTCCTTTCTTTCATTCCCCCATTTTTTGCTAATTTAGACATCGACGCGTCACCAATTTATATAGCCCGGGGTATGTTAGCTGCTAGGGTGGGGGAGCGCTCACAACTTCAGGGAAGGCATGAGGGGTTCGCTCCACCACGGCGCAACTTTTCCCGAGGCCAAACTTTGACCTCCCTTGGCTGAGTGCCGGGGGACAAAAAGGGTTTGTGGGCCAAGAAGGGCCGGAGGGCGAAGCCAATAGTTTGTTCACAAATCTCGCCGATGGTGACGAGCCTTGGAAATGACATGCGTGTTGGCAGCCTTAAGTGCCAGAGACAAGAGGTGAGTTTATTACTCGACAAGGACGAAGGGTCCGAGCCGATGGTTTGCTCATCGATTTCACCAATGGTGATGAAAATCGAAGGTAGGTTTGTTCATCGGCATGGTTTAAATATCGAAGCAAAGAGGTTCGTTGATCGACGGGGACGGAAGGTCCGGGTCGATGGCTTGTTCATTGATTTCGCCGATGGTGACGAAGATCGAAGGTAGGTTTGTTCGTCGGCATGGGTTAAATGTCGAAGCAAAGAGGTTCGTTGATCGACGGGGACGGAAGGTCCGGGTCGATGGCTTGTTCATTGATTTCGCCGATGGTGACGAAGATCGAAGGTAGGTTTGTTCGTCGGCATGGGTTAAATGCCGAAGCAAAGAGGTTCGTTGATCGACGGGGACGGAAGGTCCGGGTCGATGGCTTGTTCATTGATTTCACAGATGGTGACGAAGATCGAAGGTAGGTTTATTCGTCGGCATGGGTTAAATGCCGAAGCAAAGAGGTTTATCGCAGCACAAGCGTAAGGCTTGTGCCGGTGGGACTGGTATGTCTGCCACATGCGGGGATTCCCTGTAGGACACGAATGATAAACGAGGTAGTGTCCTCGTCATCGTCACCATCATTCGTCATTTTCATCATCATTTCATGTTTTTCCTCTCTTTTTTTTTTTTGAAACACATTACTGACCTAAGCGCCCTTTCGGGTTTTCACCGAAGCCAGCCCTCTCTTGCTTTTGCCAAGGGCGACGAGTTGATTAGCCGGATTGATGCTAAGATGAGCGGGGGTTTGTTCATCGGCATTGGATGAATGCCGAAGCAAAGAGAGGTTTAGTCATTAACAAGGATGAAGGGTCCGTGTTAATGGTTCATTGACTGATCCTGCCGATGATGACAAGAATCAGCATTAGTTTGTTCATCGGCATTAGATAAATGCCGAAGCAAAAGATAGGTTTAGTTATTAACGAGGACGAAAGGTCCGGGTTAACAGTTCATCGACTGATCTTGCCGATGATGGCAAGAATCAGCATTGGTTTGTTCATCGACATTGGATAAATGACGAAGCAAAAAGGGGTTTGTTCATTAACGAGGACGAAAAGTCCGGGTTAACGGTTCATTGACTGATCCTGCCGATGATGACAAGAATCAGCGTTGATTTGTTCATCGACATTTGGATAAATGCCGAAGCAAAAAGGGGGTTGTTCATTAACGAGCACGGAAGGTCCGGGTTAACGGTTCATTGACTGATCCTGCCGATGATGGCAAGAATCAGCGTTGGTTTGTTCATCGACATTGGATACATGCCGAAGCAAAAAGGGGCTTGTTCATTAACGAGGACGAAAGGCCCGGGTTAACGGCTCATTGACTGATCCCGCCGATGATGGCAAGAATCAGCGTTGGTTTGTTCATCGACAATGGATAAATGCCGAAGCAAAAAAGGGGTTGTTCATTAACGAGGAGGAAAGGTTCGGGTTAACGGTTCATTGACTGATCCTGCCGATGGTGACAAGAATCAGCGTTGGTTTGTTCATCGACATTGGATAAATGTCGAAGCAAAAAGGGGTTTGTTCATTAACGAGGACGAAAGGTCCGGGTTAACGATTCGTTGACTGATCCTGCCAATGATGACAAGAATCAGCGTTGGTTTGTTCATCGACATTGGATAAATGTCGAAGCAAAAAGGGGGTTGTTTATTGACCGGGACGGAAGGTCCGGGTCAATGGTTCATTGACTGATCCTGCTGATGATGGCAAGAATCAGCGTTGGTTTGTTCATCGACATTGGATAAATGCCGAAGCAAAAAGGGGTTTGTTTATTGACCGGGACGGAAGGTCCGGGTCAATGGTTTTTGAAAGAGGTAGACCTCCGGTGGGACTATGATGAACGTTCTGTCCAGGGTTTTAAAGGGGTGAAGGCGAAGAGGAACTGTTAATTACCACATTACTGACTCAAGTGCCCTTTCGGGTTTTCACCAGAGCCAGCCCCCTCTTGCTTTTGCCCACGCGCCCCTTCGGGTTTTCACGTGGCGGGGTACCCAATTTTGCCTGTGGCGCCCTTTCGGGTTTTCACCTCAGCTGGGTTATACCCATTTTTGCCCTTGTCCAGAATATCTGAACAAGACCGGCAGGGCACCTCTATTTTAAGCCCCATTTTTTCTTTTTTTTTCTTTTTTTTTTGTAACAAAAAGGTAAGAGAATGATGATGGGTCAATATGCAACGTTTGACCCTGAGTGGTGGCATGTGACTGTAGGCTGGGGCACGGGGCCTTGCGCCGATAGAGAGGGTTTGTTCGTTGGCAAGAAAATAATGCCAACGCAAAGGAAGAATTTCTGCCGATTCGGACGTAAGGTCCGCGATGGCGATATTGTATAAGAGTTGGCTAGGGCACGAAGCCTTGCGCCAGAAAGGGGTTTATTCGTTTGCAAGAAGATAATGCCAACGCAACGGGAGAGCCTACTCACCCGCGCGGACGTAAGGCCCGTCGAGGCGTTGTCAAGCAACATTTGGCTGAGGCATAAAGCCTGTCACCGTGTGGCTGCATTCGCGGGCATAGGGTTAATGCCCGTGCAAGGGGAAGGTTCTCCTCACCCGTGCGGACGTAAGGTCCATCGGGGGGTATTGTTGAGGGGTATTCGCAAGCATAGGGTCAATGCATGTGCAAAGAAAGGTTTTCTTCACTCGTACGGACGTAAGGTCTGTCGGGGCGTTGTGACCCGGTGGGATTGTGTTCGGACTCGAAAGGTTTTTTTTTTTTTTGAGTTTATTCAATCTTCAGGTGTTGGCGCGGCCACCCGATATGACTTCATATGCTTCCCATTGAAAGGGGAAAATTGAACTACGCCCTTGTGATCCACCAGGATGTAAGCGCCTCCTTCGTAGACCCGATGCACAACATACGGGCCTACCCAATTTTCAGTCGACTTTCCTCTGAGGTTAGCTGCCATTACTTCTTTTCTTTTGACCATGACAAGGTCACCTTTCTTAAATTCTCGCCCTTTGACCAGCTTATCAAAAGTACGAGCCATGCGAGCCTGATATAATTGAATGTTTTGTCGTGCTCGGAGTCGCCTTCCTTCGAGCTCAGCGAGTTCTTCTAGTCTTCTTTCTATATTTGTCTGTTCGCCGTTTGTCAAGCCGTGTTGTATGGCGACTCTCAGTGATGGCACTTCCAACTCTATTGGCACCACCGCCTCCGATCCGTAAACCAGGGAGAAGGGTGAACAGCCGGTTGGAGTTTTGTAGACTGTGCGATAAGCCCATAGTGCCTAGTACATCTTCTCTTCCCAGTCTCTTGCTAGAGTTGACGGTCTTGGCAAGCAGGGTGCAGAGAGTTTTGTTGAACACTTCTGCCAATCCGTTGGCCTGCGGATTGTAGGGGGGTGATGTCCTCCAATCAATTTAGTACTTGTCGGCTAACCGATATACCTTCTGGTTTCTGAAATGGCTGCCGTTGTCAGAAATAATTCGGCCGGGGACCCCGAACCGGAATATTATATTCTGACGGAAGAACCTAGCGACCAGCTCCCCTGTCACTTCTCTTAATGCCACTGCCTCCGCCCATCTGGAGAAATAGTCTGTGGCTGCTAAAATATACTTGCACCCTGATGATGACAATGGTAAAGGTCCCACTACATCCGTGCCCCATTGGGCAAACGGCCAACTTGGGATAGTGGGGTGTAGTGGCACTGGAGGCCTCCGAGACACGGTAGCGTACTCTTAGCATTTCTGACATGACTTAGCAAACTTGCAGCAGTCGTCAAATATAGTGGGCCAGTAGTAGCCCAATTTCTTTATCTCGATTTTCATTTTCGGACCAACCTGGTGGGCTCCGGCCGACTCGGCATGCACTTCTTTCATCACCTGCCATGCTTCTGCCATAGACAAACAACGGAGTAGAATCTTCTTTTGGGCATCTGCCATTATTCGGAATAAAGTCCCGTTTCTCATCTCATAAGAATCCTTGATCCTGAGGAGCTTCATTCTTTGTTCTTTCTCTTTCGGGAGTTGTTGGTGCTGGAACCAGTGTAGGAGGTGCTCCCGCCAATCGGGCTGCTGGACTTCCTCCACTGCTGCCACCTCATTTTCTTCTTCATTGGGCAGGACCTCGATCATACTGGGGACCTGACGTCTATTGATGACGTTTATATTCAGGCTTGTGTCCGGCGGGACAGACAGGGAACTAGCCAACTTTGCGAGGGCATCAGCCTGGGCATTCTGTCCTCGATTGATGTGCTCCACTTTAATGAAGTAGAATTTCGCCATTAGGCGCAGCGCCAGTTGGTGGTAAGGGAGAAGCTCCTGCTTCCGCACATCGAACTCTCCTCCCACTTGTTTTACAACTAGCATGGAATCCCCGAACGCCTCAAGCATTCGAATCTCCATAGACAGAGCAGTTTGCAGCCCAATAATCAGGGCTTCATATTCTGCTTTGTTGTTTGTGCAAGACTTGTTTATCGAGCAGGAGGTATATATAACTTCCCCCTCAGGAGACTTCAGGACTATACCAGCGCCGGCTCTGACTTTAGCCGACCCGGTTGTCGAAGTATCAATTCTGGATGCGTCGTCAAAATACAACTGTCACAGGGTGTGTTGTACTTGATCTACCTCCAAGGTCTCATCTTCAGGGAGTTCTGTCTCCAGCGGATAGTCTTCAGGTGTTGGATGCGCAGCAAAGAAATCTACGATGGCCTGGCCTTTAACAGCTTTCCGCGGCACATAGGAGATGTCAAACTCCATGAGAATTACCGCCCATTTGCCTAAGCGGCCTTTGAGTGCCGGTTGAGACAGGATATACTTCAGCGGATCCACCTTGGATATCAGCCTTATTTCATGCGACAGCATATAGTGCCGGAGTTTCTTGGCGGCGAAGACCAGCGCCAAGCAGACCTTCTCAAAGAAAGTATATTTTTCTTCGGTTCTAACCAGTCTTCGACTGAGATAGTAGAGGGCTTGTTCTTTTCCTTCCTCATTATTCTGGGCCAGCATTGCCCCCAGAGAGTAATAGGTGACTGCTATATACAGAATCAGCGGCCGTCCTTTCACCGGTGCGCCAAGCACTGGACGAGTTTTCAGGTAATCTTTCAGCTTGTCCGGAGCTGTTTGGCATTCTTCATCCCAATAAAAGGGAACATCTTTCATCATCAACTTGTGAAAGGGGTGGTACCGGCCTGACAAGTTGGATATAAACCGTCGGATATATGCCAGACAGCTTGGAGAGATCTCAGCTCGGAGATATTCCTTGGCGGAGGTAACCCCTGGATTGCCTTGATCTTTACGAGATCTATTTCAATTCCCCGATATTTGACAATAAAGCCTAAGAACTTGCCGTTTGACACTCCAAAGGCGCACTTCATGGGGTTCATTTTTAACTCATACTGCCTGAGCCTCTGAAATATGACTCGGAGGTCTTGTAAATGGTCTTCTTTTCTTCTGGTCTTGACTACCAGATCGTCTATGTAGCACTCGACCTTGTGCTAGAGTAGCTCATCAAAGATTCTGGTCATTACTCGCTAGTAGGTCGCACCAGCATTCTTTAGACCGAACGGCATTCTTTTGTAGTGGTAGATACCCTTGGGGGTTCGGAAGGCGGTATGGAACCGGTCATGCTCCGCGATCCATATTTGATTATAACCAGACGACCCGTCCATGAATGATAGGGCCTCGTGACCGATTGTGGCATCAATCATGACTTCCGTTATTAGCACCGGAAAGTCATCTTTAGGACATGCCTTATTCAGATCTCGGAAGTCTACACATATCCGGATCTGCCCATTCTTCTTTTTCACGGGCACAATATTGGCCAGCCACGTGGTATATTGATTCTCTTCGACGAAACCCACATCAATGAGCTTGTCCACTTCATTGCATATTTGAGTGATGAGCTCGGGTCTCATGCGCCGTGGCGACTGCTTTACTGGCTCTGCTTCAGGATTTATGGCCAGCTCATGTTGTGAAACTGCGGGGCTAAGCCCTGGCATTTCTTTGTAACTCCAGGCGAAGCAATCCCGATATTCTTGCAGCAACTGGACGTACAGCTCCTGCTCTTCAGAAGATAGTTGAGCACTGAGGAAGGTTGACTCGGGGTCATCTTCACTTCCCAAATTGACTTCTACTAGCTCGTAGACCGTGGCTTGGCCTCCGTCTTCTATTTCCGGGGGAGCCGGCTGGAGGTCGATGAAGTCTGGAACATCATCCTCAAGTTCAAAAACTTCAACCTCCTCACTGTGTTGCCTTCGGACCACGTTGGGAGCTTCCAGTTCAACCGGTGACAACTGCGTGAATTGTTCTGGCAGTAGACTTTTTGCAGTTCCAGCTTCAGCTGATGAGTTAGCAATCTGGAGAGGCTGACATCTGTTCATTATTGGCTCGGAGGGATGGTGTTCCGGCCTTGCAATGGGTACGGACGATCCCGACCTCATGTTGCTTCGAATTGCCGCAATCTCAGCAGAGGTGGCTTGTTCTCTTCCGGCGGGTATTCCCCGATCGGTGTCAAAGGCAACTTCCTTGATTGGCCCAGGGGGGCTAAAGTCGTTGCTAAAGAAGGGCTGTAGGAAGAGGAGTCTTGTTCCCTCAGTGTCTTCGACTTCGCTACTGCTGACCGTGTCAAATCTAGCTTGAAAGGCCGTTTCTTCTGGATAAACCTGCTCCCAGCATCTGCAAGGGGCTATGGCTTCTGATTCTGGGTCTCTCAATTGAACTGACCCAGAATGTTCATTCTCCATCGGGTATTCATCGTAAGTTGCCCCCGGCGGACTATCTTTTGTTGGGAAGAAAGCGGAGATGGTATCCACCTCATAGCGCCCAATGTAATAATATTCTTCTAGGGTGAAGCCCAGTCCTGGGTGTTGGGAGACACGCCTTAATTCTTTGTCCAGGCTGGCAGGATACCAAAGGCTTTTGAACGCTTCTTTCTCTTTGCGAGGCTAGCCAGAGGGGATGTGCTGCTTCCGGAACATCTTAGCCACTCGATCCGTTGTGAATGTTAGCCCTTGAATGGGGACCAACGGGTTCTCTATATCTTCAGGGAGATGACAATCGGTATCCTCCTGTATAGGGTGTTCTTCAGCTGTATATAATATGCTGCTGGGGCCTTCGGCTTGTGCCACCTCCAATGTCTTGAGAGGTTCAACAGTGAGGGGGTCGAGGCCGGCTATTGGTTTGATGAGACCCTGAGGGATCTTGATATGGCCATGATGTTGGTCGATCTCGGCCTCATTAGCTTCGGGGTAAATGGCGGGAGGCGCAACCCTGCCCACGTTCCCTGTTGTGGCAATGTGCAACACTGCCCTGGGACTTACATATCCTGGAGGTAGCGGTGGGAACCAGTCATCACCAGAGGTTCTTTTTGTTGACTTGGCGGGCGCCTTTATCTTGGGAGTTTTCCGTGGTTGATCCACATATAAAGAAGCATCCAGCAGATGGCACTCAAATACTTCGAATGGGCGGAGGTCAGCAAATATCCTCTCCTCCTTTCCATCATGGTTATACTTAATGCACTGGTGTAAAGTAGATGGCACCACCAGGTTTTCATGCAGCCAAGGACGGCCAAGCAACGCCTTGTACGAGGTGTTAGAGTTGATAACATGGAATTGAACTTTAGTAGTGAGGTCTGCCATAGTGAGGGTAAATTCTGCCACCCCGAGCGGGACTTCACATTTCTGGTTGAAGCCGGCGATAGGCATATCCCCGACTTTGTGCAGGTGGACATTGAAGTAGTACTTATGGTACACCCTGTAGGGAAGTATATTAACAGCTGCACCCGGGTCTATTAGAATCATGTTCAGCTGCTGGCTATTTAATTGCCCCCTCATATATAAGAGTCTGTTATGACTGGTGGTAGGCAGCAGCATATCTTCTTTAGTCAAAGCTATATTTGTCCCTGGCAGTGTTTTAGCCAAGCAGCTCTCGTATTGAGCAGGCGTTTGCAAAGCAGTAATAATCGCCCGCCGGGTTTCTTCACTCAGGGAGAGGATTTCCCAAACAGTGAATCTTGTCGGGAGCTTCTTCAGCAATTTAACCACCCGGCTTCCTGCCCGGACATTGGACAGCTTCATTTCTTCTGCCCATCTTGGCATGGAAGAGCCTTGTACCGCGGCCCCTGATGGGCCTGCTTCATTGGAACCCGATTATGCACCTTTCTGCTGGGTGTCATCCTGTTGTTGTCCCTTGTCGCCTGCCGTCGAGCCGGCCCCATCTTCATCTGGAGTACCAGAGGGTTGTTGAAGTTGTGGGGAAGTCCCCCCTGCTGCAGGGCTGGCATCCCGACATAGCTGCTTGCCCTTGGACATCTTCAAAAATTCGAGGAAGGAAGGGACACCGATGCTGCCCCCACTCTGATCGTATAGCCCTGACGGAGGAGGGATTTGAACTCCCTTGACCTCTGGAGGGGGTATTTTATAGGGTTGCACCCCTCTGAAAATAATGTTGTGATTAACGGGCGGCTGGCGGCCCCATTTTCGGCCTGACCGGGTTGCATGAGCAGCGGTCGTGGCTTCGGCCTGGCTTGCCTCGCTCGTGGGTGTAAAGCATATTTCTTCCCCATCTTCATCACTGAGCAGGTTGAAGAGGGCTGACAGGGTGTTGCAGGAGAGCACTGTCTCCCTCTTGTTAGGGATATGGACCGGAGTACCCAGACGAGGAGGACAACCAGCAGAGGAGGAAGAAGGAGAGAAGAAGAATCACACAAGAACACACAGGGAATTTTTACGTGGTTCGGAGGCAAGATGCCTTCCTACGTCCACGACCGCAACAGGATTCCACTAAAATAATCACAGACTTGTTACAATACAAAGAGAGAGCCCATCCTTTTATACTAGGAGATTAGGGCGTCATTAGTCAGGGCATTAAAGACAATAATACCCCTGATCAACAGAAATCCTCTTCCGGGATACATCAGACGCGCATGCTCGCCTGTCCCCCCGGATGCTCTCCTGGGACCGAGTATGCCCTCCAGCGACTGCAGATGCTCCCCCACCATCAGTCAGGTCGACGCACTCCAAGTGACATAGAAATGCCTTGAGCCCGCAATGCCTGCCCTCCTGACGACAGTGATGCTCTCCTGAGGCAATGAATGCCCTCCAGAGACAGCATATGCTTCCCTGTTAGAACCCAGACAGCATATGCTCCCCTGGAGCAGCGGTTGTTCCCCTGGCACTGAAGGATGCTCCCCTGGAGCAGCGATTGCTCCTCAGAGATAGCGCATGTGCACGCCATGCTCCCATGACGCTGGTGATGCTGCCCAGAGACCATAGATGCTCCCCTGAGACTTCATATGCTCCCGTGCGAGAACGCACAAGAACATGACTACATGCTCTCCTGAAGTAGCGATTGCTCCCTTGACGCTGAGAATGCTCCCCTGAGGCAGCGATTGCTCCCCTGGAGACAGCTTGTGCACGCCATGCTCCCCTGATGCTGAGAATGCTCCCTTGGAGCAGTGGGTGCGCTCCTGAGTCACAGTGTGATCCCGTGCAAGGGCGCATGAGTTCTGACTCCACACTCTAACAATCTCCCACTTGAAGTCCGAACTCCAAACAAAGTAAACATCTCAATGTATTGACCCTGCTTAATGTAACAATGAAATAAACTGCTACGGCATTCCTCCATCAATCATCCATGGAGGCCAACTGAGGTCTTGCACAGCCTCAGTTTCTCTGTGGTTACCACCTTGGTTAACATGTCTGCTGGATTCTCTGCACCAAGTATTTTCTCCAGCAGCAAAACATCATCTTCAAGCAAACCACGAATGAAGTGATACTTCAGTTGTATGTGCTTAGTCCTTGCATGAAAGACTGGGTTCTTGGCAAGGTGAATTGCACTTTGACTGTCACAAAACAGCACACTATTGCTTTGTTCCTTGCCCAACTCCTTCAGAAAATTTTTCAGCCATACCATCTCTTTGCTAGCTTCAGAGATAGCTACATACTCTGCTTCTGTTGTTGAGAGAGCAACAACCTTCTGAAGTTTTGAAACCCAACTCACTGCAGTGCCACCCAAGGTGTAAACATAGCCAGTGGTACTTCTTCTGGTGTCCAGATCACCACCAAGATCTGAATCAACAAAACCTTGTAAGATAACATCATTTTTTCTGAAACAAAGTGACTTGCCTGAGGTGCCTTTTAGGTATCTCAGAATCCATTTCACTGCCTCCCAGTGTTGCTTGCCCGGATCTGCCATATATCTGCTCACAACTCCCACTGCATGTGCTATATCCGGCCTGGTACAAATCATGGCATACATCAGACTTCCTACAGCTGATGCATAAGGAATTTTCTTCATGCACTCATGCTCTTCAGCAGACTTTGGTGACTGCTCTTTAGACAGCTTGAAGTGACTTGCCAAAGGAGTGCTAACAGGTTTTGCATCCTGCATGTTAAATCTGCCCAACACCTTCTGGATGTAACCTTCTTGAGATAGCTTCACAATACCAGCTGTTCTATCCCTCACGATTCTCATCCCAAGAATTTGCTTTGCTGCTCCTAAGTCCTTCATAGCAAATTCCTTTGATAATTGTATTTTCAGATTGTTAATCTCTGTCATACTTGATCCTGCAATAAGCATATCATCCACGTACAACAACAATATGATATAACAATTATCAAACTTCTTAAGATAACAACAATGGTCCATATTGCATCTAATGAAACCATTGTTACATATGAATCCATCAAACTTCTTGTACCATTGTCTGGGGGCTTGTTTCAGACCATACAAACTTTTCTTGAGCTTGCACACAAGGTTTTCTTTACTTGGGACTGAAAACCCTTCTGGTTGCAACATGTAGATGTCTTCCTCCAAGTCACCATGGAGAAAGGCTGTCTTCACATCTAGTTGCTCTAAATGTAAGTTCTCAGCAGCAACAATGCTCAACACCAGTCTAATAGTGGTTAGTTTCACAACTGGAGAAAAGATCTCAGTGTAGTCTATACCTTCCTTTTGCTGGAAGCCCTTCACTACCAACCTTGCTTTGTACCTCTTGCTGCCATCATGTTCTTCTTTTATCCGATAAACCCATTTATTGTGCAAAGCTTTCTTGCCAGGTGGTAGTTCAGTCAACACCCAAGTTTTATTCTTGTGTAAGGAGTTCATCTCATCTTTCATTGCCAACTCCCACTTGATAGAATCTTCCACCTGCATAGCTTCATCAAAACACTCAGGTTCACCAGCATCAGTCAACAACAAATAGTACAAAGAAGGAGAAAATCGCTCAGTCGGTTTAGGCAATCTGCTTGATCTTCTTGGTTGAACCTCGGGTGTGATAAACTCTGGTTGCACTACAGTGTTTTCAGGATTTCCTTGAAATCCCTTCAACACATCATCTTCTGAAATTTCCTCCAACTCAACATGTTCAGATTTCTGAGATTCTTGACATGCATCTTCAGATTTCATGACATATCTATCCTTATATAATAAATTCTCATTGAATATAACATTCCTTTCTCTAATGATTTTCCTATTCTCATTATCCCAGAAACGGTATCCAAAATCATCAGAACCATATCCAATGAAAAAACACATTTTTGACTTGGGGTCCAACTTATCTCTGTCATTGGAATCAATATGCACATATGAAACACAACCAAATACCCTTAAGTGTGAAAGAATTACCTGCTTACCGGTCCAAGCCTCTTCTGGTATCTCACCATTTAGAGGAACACTAGGTCCTCTATTAATCAGGTAAGCTGCACAGCTGATAGCATCTGCCCAAAAGGTCTTCGGTAGGCCAGCATGTAATCTCATGCTCCTTGCTCTCTCATTCAGGGTTCTGTTCATGCGTTCAGCAACCTCATTCTGTTGTGAAGTATTTGGAATTGTTTTCTCCATACGAATACCATGCAGTGCACAGAAATCTTTGAATTCCTTGCTGCTGTACTCTCCACCATTGTCAGACCTCAGACACTTGATCTTTGCGCTGGTTTGATTCTCCACTTCTGCCTTCCACTTGACAAAGGTAGAGAAAACATCAGATTTATTTTTAAGAAAATAAACCCATACCTTCCGAGTAGAATCATCGATGAATGTGACATAATAGAGTGAGCCTCCAAGAGATCGAACAGGAGCTGGTCCCCACACATCTGTGTGTACAAGCTCTAGCTTCTGTGTCTTCAAAGTTCTAATTGTCTTTGAGAATGTAACCTTCTTTTGCTTCCCAAAAATGCAGTCTTCACAAAGACCAACTTCCACAGATTTCAAGCCAGACAATTTTCCTTTTGACAGCAGTACCTTCATCCCTTTCTCACTCATGTGACCATTGTTGGCAGTTTCGGCCGAAACCGATACGTTTCAGCCGAAACGTATCGGTTTCGGCCGGTACCGATCCGAAACCGGACCAAAACACTGTAGCAGGTCCGAAACAATTAAAAAAATATTATTTAAATAGTTTCGGACGAAACCATTAAGAATTTCGACCGAAACTGGTCAGTTTCGGTCCGAAACTGGTCAGGATTATTACTTTTTTTAATTTTTTAACTGGTTTCATCCGGTTTCGGCCGAAACCGAAACCGAGTCGTATCGGTTTCGGACCCGGCCGAAACCGAGTCCGAAACCGACACTGCTATCCTTGCATGTGACCAAGCCTGCAGTGCCATATATTGGAGTCAACTCCTGAATTTGCCACTGCCACTATATCTTTGTTGTTGCTAGTCATGTAGAGAGTACCCATCTTGTTGCCTCGTGCTATAATCATAGCACCTTTGGTGATCTTCCAAGATCCACCCATAAAGGTTGTGACATAACCTTCATCATCAAGCTGTCCAACAGATATCAAGTTCCTCTTCAAGCCAGGTACATGCCTTACATTCTTTAACTTCCACAAAGTGCCATTTGTGGTCCTTACATTGACATCACCCTTCCCCACAATATCTAAAGGCTCATCATCAGCAAGATAAACCTTCCCAAAGTTTCCAGCAACATAATTTTGCATACTTTCTTTATGTGAGGTAGAGTGAAACGACGCACCTGAGTCAAGAATCCATGACTCTAAAGGAGTGTCAACACAAAGAACTAAAGCATCTTGAACTTGCTCTGCTGTAGTTGCATTGGCAGACTCTTCATTATGGTTTTTTCTTCTTTGGAGCCTTGCAATCTTTCTTTAAGTGCCCCTTTTTACCACAATTCCAGCACCCATCACCACCAAACTTTGATTGACCTTTCTTCTTGGACCTAGATCTGCTCCTATTTTGACCCCGCTGTTTTGTTCTTCCCCTGCTCTCTGTATTCAAGGCAGAACCTGAGACTTCACCTGATTCCCTTCTGCGAATATCTTCGCTTAGAATCAGGTCTCGAACCTCATTAAGCTTCAACTTGCTCGAACCGGAAGAACTACTTACAGCCGTCACAGTTGCACCCCAACTTTCAGGTAAGAAGGATAAAAGAATCAAGGCCCTAATCTCATCATCAAAGTTTATTTCTACAGAACTCAACTGAGTTGTAATCACATTGAATTCATTGATGTGGTCTGTAACAGAAGCACCTTCGGCCATCTTCAGATTAAATAAACGACGCATCAAATATACCTTGTTTGAAGCCGAGGGCTTTTCATACATATTTGATAGCGCCTTCATCAATCCTGCCGTGGTCTTCTCGTTCACGATGTTGAAGGCGACGTTTCTGGCCAACGTCAAGCGAACAACTCCGAGTGCTTGTCTGTCTAATAGATCCCAATCTTCCTTCTTCATTCCTGCCGGCATCGTTCCAAGAAGCGGCTCATGCAGCTTCTTCTGATACAAGTAGTCTTCGATCTGCATCTTCCAGAAACCGAAGTCCTTGCCATCGAACTTGTCGATCCTCACCTTTCCTTCATCCGCCGCCATTACTCCCACTACTCCCTCGAAACAGAACAAGGCTCTGATACCAGTTGTTAGGGATATGGACCGGAGTACCCAGACGAGGAGGACAACCAGCAGAGGAGGAAGAAGGAGAGAAGAAGAATCACACAAGAACACACAGGAAATTTTTACGTGGTTCGGAGGCAAGATGCCTTCCTATGTCCACGGCCGCAACAGGATTCCACTAAGATAATCACAGACTTGTTACAATACAAAGAGAGAGCCCATCCTTTTATACTAGGAGATTAGGGCGTCATTAGTCAGGGCATTAAGGACAATAATACCCCTGATCAACAGAAATCCTCTTCCGGGATACATCAGAAGCGCATGCTCTCCTGGGACCGAGTATGCCCTCCAGCGACTGCAGATGCTCCCCCACCATCAGTCAGGTTGACGCACTCCAAGTGACATAGAAATGCCTTGAGCCCGCAATGCCTGCTCTCCTGACGACAGTGATGCTCTCCTGAGGCAATGAATGCCCTCCAGAGACAGCATATGCTTCCCTGCTAGAACCCAGACAGCATATGCTCCCCTGGAGCAGCGGTTGCTCCCCTGGCACTGAAGGATGCTCCCCTGGAGCAGCGATTGCTCCTCAGAGATAGCGTATGTGCACGCCATGCTCCCATGACGCTGGTGATGCTGCCCAGAGGCCATAGATGCTCCCCTGAGACTTCATATGCTCCCGTGCGAGAACGCACAAGGACATGACTACATGCTCTCCTGAAGTAGCGATTGCTCCCTTGACGCTGAGAATGCTCCCCTGAGGCAGCGATTGCTCCCCTGGAGACAGCTTGTGCACGCCATGCTCCCCTGATGCTGAGAATGCTCCCCTGGAGCAGTGGGTGCGCTCCTGAGTCAGAGTGTGATCCCGTGCAAGGGCGCATGAGTTCTGACTCCACACTCTAACACCTCTTGGCCTTGCCGGCCTTTCTTTTCTTTCTTTGCTTTCTCTTCGACGGCGCCTGCCCCCAGAACAGACTATCGTTCTTTTCTGCTGTTTCATTGGTCTTTTCTTTTTGCTCCAGTGAGAGCTGTTCCAGCTCTTGCCATGGGACATGATCCCTTATCAGCAAGGGCTTCAGTTCGGGCTGTTCATATTCGTCTAGCCCATTTATGTAGTCTTGAAGCCGCCGAGCCTCCGAACTGATTTCTTTGACTGCCGGCAACGGAGTTTGTCTCCTCCGGTTGTGGGTGTGTATCCTAATTACCGCAGGCGGGCTGGTCCAGAGTAATGCTGGCGCCGGAGGGGTGGGTCGCAGTGTGATGCCACGGACGTGTGCTCCCGCTTTTGGGCGGGATACAGCCCCCTTCTTGGTCTTTGCAGGGACCTGCTGCCATCCCTGTTGCTCTTTCATTGGTGTCAGGAAACAGGTCTCATAAGTATGCTGAGTGCTGGCTTCCACGACTTCTTCAGGCAGTACCTGGTATAGAGAAACCATGTTGGCTGCAGCCCTTATCAGAGGCGCTTCATGGGATTGCAGAGGGTCAACTTTGTACTCTCTCAGTTCTTTTTCTTCCTTTCTTATCATGCCTTCAATGACATCCTTGAATCATAGTTGTCAAGGCACCCGCCTAGGCGCCGCTTGAAGGCGGTTTCGCGAAGCCTAGGCGCCCCCACGCCTTGTTGGACTTGAAAAAGGCGCCGTCTAGGCGCCGCTTGGGCGGCCTAGGCGCCCAAAGCGGCACCTAGGCGGCCCCCTACTAGCTTCGTCTCCCTCTTCTCCTCTGTTATAAATAGAAATTTTCTTCCAGGGGCTCCGCCCCCAGAAACCCCTGCGACCTGACCGGGCAAGTCGAACCCCGCGACCTGACCGCGTAGGTCGATCCGTGTGTGAGGGCGCACGATGGAACGTTCGGGCTCCACACTCTAACACTCTCTCTCTATTTCTCTCTCACACTCACAGCGAGACCCACCCTCTCTCTCTCTCCTGCCCCCTCTCTCTGTTTGTCTATCTCTTCTGTCCCCTCTCTCTCTATCCCCTTGCCCCCTTCTCTCTCTTTCCCCCCACCCTTCCTCCTCTCTCTATCTCTCTCTCACACACACAGTTCACAACTATCTCTCTCAGTCCCTCTCTCTCTATCCTACCTTCTCCCTTTTTCAATTAATAATGGGGTTAATTTGTTAATAAAGTATTTTAAATTTTAATTTGAATTTTGTATGTCTTATTTTTTTTACAGTGGTCATCTATGGTACTTCCCTAGTTATATGTTTGTTTACTTTATTATTGATTGTATGTGATAATGGGAGATGTCTTTTTCTTTTCGTATCTGCTTTATATTATATGTATGTTGTTTCGAGTATGATTTGCATATTTTTGGAAGAAATTGACAAACATCAAGTTAGTATTTTATTTATTCTGAAAGTCTAATTTTTATTGTTAATTTTATCTCAAAATAAATTTTGATATTTTATTGCAATGTCATTTCTATTGATTTTTATTTCTATGTTCATACTAGTGTTGTTTCCCATATTTGTAATAATCATGATTAATTAATATATAAAAAATTGACGCCTAAGCGCCGCTTAGGCAGGCGCCTAAGCGCTTAGGCACTCGAGGACCCCAAGCTCGCCTTGGTCGCCTTGTCGCCTTGACAACTATGCCTTGAATATATAACAATCTTCAATTGGGTGCCCCAACATTTGATGGTAAGGGCAAAATCTCGGACTGTCTCTTCTTTTCAGGTCCTCAGGCCTTCTGGGCTCAGGCAGGGTGACCTTGTTGTACTGGGTAACCCAGTCGAAGAGAACTTTGATCTTCTCCTTTGGAAAAGAGTAAGCCTTCTTCATCTTATCCCTGAGTGAGGGACCTTCCTTCTTCTCTTCTGCTTTGTCAGGCTGAGGCTCAACTGCCTTCTTGCCATTATCTCTTTGCTTTTCAAATGCTTTGATATCAAGAGCATTTGCTTCTTTAGGCGTCGGGCGCCGTTCTACTGCCTTTGCCTTCTGTGCGATGGCTGCAGTTGACGTAGGGGCAGGCCTTACCAGGAAAGCTTCCACTTCGGCAACTACATTGTTCAAGCGGTCAAACGATCGGATTTCCATACCAATCATCTTTTCCAGAACCTCCCTCCTGAGGTTCTTCTTGCAAATCTGTACAGCGTCCTCCTGATGCGGGGGCCTCTTACATCTCATTCCGAGGTTCCTCCACCTCTTAATATAGTCAAGGGCCGTTTCATCAGCCCTTTGTCTTGTTGAGTAAAGTTCAGCCACTGTGACCTCCCTCTCGATGACATGAAATCTTTCCCTGAACTTCTTTTGCATGTCCGGCCAGTCGTTGATAGACCCGGCCGAAAGGCTGGAGTACCATTCAAATGCGAGCCCGGTTAATGAGGACCCGAAAAATTTCAGCAAATATGACTCGTCTGTGGCCAAATCACCCATGACGGTCATATAATATGTGATGTGTTCCTTCGGGGATCCTTTCCTGCTGAACTTGTCGAACTTAGGCGGCTTACTGATCCTCGGAGGAAGCCGCTTTGCTGCATGATGCGGCGGATATGGCACCCGCTAAGCATCAAATGCGACATAATCGCCTTCATTTCATTCAGCAAGCTTCAGCTCAATCATCCTTTCCACCATCAGCTTGTTCACGACGGCCGGATCGATTGGTTCAAGATAGAAATGTGCCAGCTGTAGGTATGGGGTGACCAGGGTGGTCGCCTGCGGCGGAGGACGCAGCACGGGAGGTGGTTGGTGCACCTGAGGCGATATTGGTGGCATCAGCGGTTGACATGGGAGCTGCTGGGCAGCCGCTTGGCTGTGCTCTACTGGCTGGGGCAGAGTATATAGTGGAGGGAAGTCGCAGGGGTTGACAACTCCTCGCGACGATTCGCCCTGCATCTCGAGCTGTTTTGAAGCCGAAGTCTGCTCCGCTTTTTCATGCAGCCGTTTCTTCAGAAGTTCTATCTCCTGTCGGTATTGTTGTAGTAGCATCATTACCGATGGGTCCATAGTTGCAGTGCTGGTAGTGGCTTCCACTGCCTCCCCTGAAGTGCCTTCGGGCGAGGTGTTCAGCAAGACCTCTTCCTCTTCAACTGCTATCACATTTGTCATGAGGGTGGTGACTTCTTCAGTCAGTATTTGTTTCCCTATTGCCGCCCTCAGCATTTCTCTAGCGGCTTCAGTTCTCCTGGTGTTCGGCCCTAGCCTTTCGGCCAATCGGACCAATTCTTCGGGCTCCTCCGGCAGACACTCGTATCTGCTGGCCAACCCAACCATGTTGAGCGAAGACTCGCATTTCTCTTCTCTGTTTGTAGACTTTCCTCCTTGCATGGCCGAAGAAGGTCAGTCTTTCGAACACAGAAACTCTCCTTCTGTTCTCCTGCTGGGGAGGGGCTCCATCGACCTCGTAATCCGGGCCATCTTCATACCCATTGTCGTCAACAGACGACGTCATTCCTCTTTCCTCTTCTTCTTCGACTGCCGTTGGCAAGCAGTCTTCGTCTTCAACCGCGGCTGCTTGAAGCAGTCGTTATTGGCCCAATGAGGGGTTGCCTAGACCCCTGAAATAGCTTCTGACCATGTTGGTCATCTCTTCTTGCTCCCGTCCCTGATGTAGGACTGGGGATAGTTGTCGACCTCCCACTGGAGGGATGTAGGCTAGCCAGGCTCTTCCGGCGGGTTGCTCAAATCTTCTCCCCATTGCGGGGATATTGGCTTGTCGGGTGCATGCCCTGAAACTAGCGCGGCGCGGAGGATCCACAATCGTCTCTTCCCTTCTCCGGGGCAAGCCCCTCTCATTCCTCTTCCCCGTCTCAGCATGCTCGGGGCGGTGGCGAACAGTTGCCTCTCGGCGGACAGGCTGGATTTTCTTGGGGACCCACACCTGCTTGAGCACTTTCGGCCTCGGGGCCAGTTCTCTTCGGGCGTGACGACCGGTTTCTTCTTTCTCGGCCCTTCTTCCTGACAGGGCCTGGAAGGAGTTGCGGGTCGGTACTACAAAGACCACCCGATCTGAAATCACTTGGGCGTCACGTCCGTCTAGGAAGACACGGATGCCGCCGATCAGAATAGATTTGCCGGACACTGACAGGCGTCCGGTGATGGGAGTAGCAGCCCTTCTTCAAGAGTTCTTCTGGCGGCGATCCCCGGGTTTGTTGTAGTGAGCGGGACGGGCCCCACGGGCTACATGATGCAGCATGCAGCTTGCTAGTTGAATCCGGCCTGTTGGCAGGCCCCTGCAGGTTCGGGTATTGGCAACCCGAGGCTTCTTGCTGACGTCTTCCCCGGCCACCTCCGGGGCTTCGACATTCAGCATATCGGTGAAGGCTACCCCCAAGAAGTTGGGGAAGCCGACCACTGGTGGGAAGGTGCCAAAAACGGTCGGTACCACCAGGTACCCATTAGCAGCATGGTTGGCCACGATCACGGGGCCAAAAGTTAGAGCAGCGATTCCAACAACCATTGTCGTCTCTTGAAATCACAGAAACAAACAAACGATCAGCGTTCCTTGGGAGGGCCCCCGAGGCACACTTATCTTGGCAAAGAGATGAAGGGGGACTCGGTCCCACCGGGCGTGCCAATTTGGTGGAACAGGATTCACTCAATTTTTTTCTTTAAAGGATTTATTTTTATTTATTATTTTATCGATTTATTTGCGTAGGCGTGCCAGTCACCGAGGTGACAAATTTATTGTGCGCTCGATCTGACTCAGTCAGTCGATTGTGAGGTCCGTGTCGGGACAGGCAGTCCGTCACACCATGAAGGCTATGACGTTAATTACATCCTCCAAGAAGAGGAAAACCCATGATTAATTGCCAAGATAATGGGCCATGGGGGCTACGTAAATGTGCAAACATAAATAAACCATCGAGAATGATAATTCATAATGCGGGAACAAAAGAGTAAACACGAACATGCATTTCACGTTCATTCATAAGCCGAGAGCGCACGGTACGTGGTGGAGAACGAAGGTCCGAAGACCACCATCGCGCATAGTCAGAGCTTCTGGTCAGAACTCGTCTGACCTTCGGCAGATCACCATTTGATATACCGAGGCCCAAGGTGATAACAAATATTCAGCAAGCATGCATGCGGATAGGCAAGCGAGGTAGAAAAGATAAGTGTATTCAAACACAAATCGCACATTCAAATAAATAAATAAAGGGAAAGAGCAGACTCAGCTGATTGATTTATTGTTGTCGACATGTATTCCCCAATCAATTAACAACAATCTTTTTATGATGATCTATCATTTATTATTTTTTTGGTGGTTTATTAATTTCTTCATGGTGATTTATTAAACTTTTTATGATGATTTATTAATTTTTAAAATGATTTATCAATTTTTATGATGATTTATCATTTTTTATGATGATTTACTAATTTTTAATATGATTTATTGATTTTTATGATGATTTACTAATTTTTATTTATGATGATTTATTAATAATTTTTTAGACGTTATTTCTCTCATAATGATTTATTGTTACGTTTTTTTTTTCTCCCCCTTTTTATTATTATGAAGTCAGTGCACAGTGGGCTGAGGTCAGAGCAAGCGGGAGATGAGGCCAGTGCAGCTGGGGTGAGGGTCTGAGCAGTTGGGGTTGAAGGTCAAAACAACTGGCGTTGGAGGTCTGAGCAGCTGGGGATGAGGTCGGTGCACGTTTGGGCGAACTCCATGCAGGCTGCAGCTGAGGTCGGTGCGCATAGGGCTGAAGTCGGTACATATTGGTTGTTGGGGTCGATGCACGTTGGAGGGTCGATGCATATAGGGGACGAAGGTCGGTGCATATATGAGGGCTTAAAACAGCGCGCGGCATTGTTGGGGTAAAACGGCGCGCCCAGGCCGCGCCGGATGAGGGCTCAGAGAGTTGAATTGAGTTCTGAGTGTGGGGCTAAAACGACGCGGGGGGGGTAGGCGTCGTTTTGGGGCGCACCGGATTAAGACTGCGTCGGTTTTGAGGGGGGGAGTTTGATTTTCTGAACCGTTTAGCTTCAATGCAATTTGTTCAGCCCTTTTCATGCTGATTAAAGGTTTATTCATTAAGTGAGTTCAGTTTTAATTGTCCTGCAGATTGGTTAAGATTGATCAATGAGTGAATTCACATTTTTTAATTGCTCTGCAGACGAGGCAAATCAAGACTCGTGCGAGGTTCCTACTCAAGCACATTCCTCAGCAAACTTGCAGTCCCCAGAACTGAGGTTCCATCATAAATCCAGACTAAATGCTCAATCAAAAATTTGGCAACACCTCCCCATACCCAGAGGGTTGCGGGGGGAAAGCGGAGACAGTCCCACAGAAACTGGGGTACGCTCCTCAAAGTCGGGAATTCTAAACGGTGACCGGCAGACCCAGATGGATGGAAACCCCGAGGACTAGCCTACGAGGGGCACCAATACTCCACGGGCCAGAGATATTGATCAACAGGGACGGCTAAAATGGGGGAAAACCTCGAGGACTAGCCTACAAGAGGTCTCTTACCCACAGCCACCACCATTCCCTAAGGAATGTGGCTTTGATGTTGGGTCAACGGACCCATTGCTATTCACCTTAGATAGCTTGCAGGAGTCTGCGCCACAGACGGACGGGACCCTGTAGCCCGGTGGTGATTCGGAAAGAAACGACATGAACGCTCGATGGGGATGTTCCCCCTCCCCGGTCAGTAAGTCTTGACGGTCGAGACGGAGCAAACCTTCACATTAAACCTCCAATTTCGCCCGTGAACTGAGATGGGGAACATATCGTATTAACTGAACCTTTCCCCACCCTGCTTGGGGCAAAGAAGTCACAGTACGATGCCATTCATCCACGACACTGCCAATGGTAGGCTGGTCATGGAAGAAAGTTAATATGAGCCAGGGAGCCACGGAGGATGTGAGACACAAATGCTCGAACGACTGGCAGGTGCCGTATGGGAGAATGGTCACAACCATGGGCCTCGCACCCAGACTGTGAGGATGACCCTGTTCTCTCCAACTCATGACTGTGAGCGGAGAGATGATAGAGAAGCCACTCCCAAAAAAAGACGGAGATGCACACACGTGTATGTCTCCTGCGGTGAAACCAACGACAAGCACATGGTGCATTCAACATAGCTACCACACTGGAAGAGAACCCCAGGGAGGGGAATAATCGTCAATGTAGCCCTGGGTTACCCCAGGGCATGCTCGGTACCAGTCGAAGAAACCAAATATTAGACACGGAAATAAACGCAGCAAAGCTAGAGAGGTATTCAGATACAGATTAAGACCTGTTCAAAAGAAGGAAAATATATATATTGCATTCGGCCCGGCGTTGCCGCACGAGACCGTCCCATTACATTCTTTTACATCGGAAGATGAAGGAGAGAGAAAATAACCAGAGGCTTAAACTAAGAGGAAATAAAAGGAGATGCGGGCTCATATCATCGCCCGTTTCATTACAAGGCGCAGGAGAAATACTGATAGAGGGGTGGGGTTAGAAGATGAATGGAGATGGCATTCCACACACCCACCTCTAATCTATTTCACAGAAACAGAGTATCGGAATATCGCTCCCTTCTCTCGCTCTGAGGCTCTTCTCTCTGGTGGCGAACGGTGGATCACTCCGCAGGAAGTCCCTCTCAACTCCTTTCTTCTTTCCCAAGTCTCCCCTCTCTCTATTCCTTTCACGCCTTTTGCATGCACCTCTCTTCTATGCTTTTCATTCGCCTTTTTTTTTCTCTCTTTTTTTTGTTCGCCAATGGGCCTTCTTATAGGACAAGCAGAAGTGTCAACCTAATCCGGCGCGGGGGATCAAAGAGCGCGCCGGATTAGCATATGGCCATGTGCGCGCCGGTTCAAGGGGCGCGCTGGTTTATCCCCTTAACGTGTTTGTTAAGCCGGGCCTCGGCTTGTGGATCTCGGACTGGCTCCGAGAGTCAACTTGAACTTTCATCTCGTCGTGGCCCTGTGAGACCAGCATGAGAAGTATCGGGGAAGCATTTGGTCCGCTGACTAGCCAATTCCGACGTCGTCCGTGTCCTTAGTTCGGACTCTCGGGTTTTCCGCTGACATGGCCTTCGGCACTGCGATTTGCGCTGCCGGACCGGCTCTGTCTATATTTACAATATTCCCAGGGGGTGGGCCACCACCCGGAGTACTTTCGCCACGGTCGGGCAGCTATTCGGTCACTAAGGGACCCTTCTGGTAAGAAGACGTACCCGTGTCGGGTTACCCAGGTCTTCTGCTGATGTGGCCTTCGGCACCTTGTTCCAAGGGGCTAGAGACATTTCTCCACCTCAAGAGGGTTTCTTGTTAGGTGGCGAACCACTAGGTACATTCTCGCCTTGATCGGACGACAGACGGGGCTTGTTCGGCACGACTGAGTCGATGCCGGTTCATTGGGCAGGACGAATGACATGGCCGGTTTGTGGCGGATTTCTTCTGACCATCCTGAGGTGGAGTCCCTGACACTCTGGCCAGATGACCTGGGGCTTCAGCAGTCCGAGGGGACCCTTGTGCATTAATTTCCTTCGGCTTTTGCTCTTTGGCCGGCCGTGTTCTTTTTGCTGTTTGGCGTGATTGCCATCGATCACATTTTGGGTGTCAACAGGGACCCGTCACAATGCCACTACAAAAATCTTCGGAGTCGACATCATGGTTCAACAGCCTCAGTCCCCAGCCATAAGGAGCACGCATTCTCAGAAGCAACTCGAGAACTCCCCCAACCACAAGAAGCGGCCTTCACACAAAAGGGAAAGTCTCGGCAAGAGCAGCTCGAAACGAGTGTCAAACAAATTCTGGCAAGGAGAGGTCTAGACGAAGATTCTGAGACTGCTACTCAATCAAGTCAAGAAGGTCAGAGCCCTTTGAGGAGCCCCAATGTGTCTGCCAAACAAGCGCAAAAGGTGACCCCCAGCAAAGAAGTCATAAGGCTTCAAGCAAAAAGGATAAAGCCAAGTCGAAATCTCCTGCGCTAAGATTCGAAACAAAGCAAAAGTCACCACCTGAAGAGCCTTCCATGGCAGTGCCACCTCAACGCTTCGGCCTTTACATGGCCGAATTCCAAGAGCTCCAGCCCGAAATAGTCAGTCAGGCAATTAATGCTACATTCCAAGAGACTCAAGAGGAAGGCGGCTGGGTCAGTACAACCCCGAAGAAGCGCAATCATCCTGGACCCTTGAAAAGAAAGGACGAATTCCATAGCTCCAAAGCTGGGGGCGTTCCCCGACCGTCTACAAAAATGGACATTCCTTCTCCCACTGAAATAGCACAAGCGAAGAAGCGGGAGAAGAACAGAAGGAAGAATTTGAAGAGAAGGTTAAGGAGATAGGCCGAGCAGGCCGCCGCTATGGAAACTCCTCGTGAGTTAACTCCTCTACAAAAGCTACAGAAATTAATTGATGAGCTTAAGGAGTACGTTCCTTCCACGCCCACTAAGGTTGTCCCCTTGATAAATATATTTCGTGGGAGGAAATGGAGCGGACTGCGCGGCTCAAGAGTTGGCTCCGACAGATGTACAAAAGAGCACAGGAGGGAGAAAGGGCTGCCCATCCCGGAAGAACTTGCTATCTTTTATAAAGATGAAGAACTCACCATGGAAAAGTTGGAGGCCATGTTAAAAATCCTCTCATGTAATATGGTGTCCATTCCTCCTCTGGAAAGCCTACAAAGGCCGAGTGGGAGCAGTGGCACGGCTCCTCCTGCTGCGGATAGGATCACTATGGCCACTTATCGTCGCCGCAATGCAGAACTCCGAAATCGGGGACGCGGTGGAGATCGTCGCCACGGGCGAGGAAGGCATGCAACGTCTTCGAGTGGCAAAAGTGTTAATGCAACACATCCTCAGAATGTTATCATTTTCCGAGGCGAAGAATCAGGTCCGATCCCTGAAGTTCAGGTCCGAGCAGATACCTTCCTTTTTGATCCATCAGATAAGGAAGATGAACTAATGGCCCCAACCCTCCAAAAAGCAGCCATTCCTTCTGAAGTCCAAGCCGGGGTCTCAACCTTCTCCTTCGATCTATCAGATAAAGAGGACGAGGTAGCCGACCCAGTGTCACAAGAAAAGTCAGCTGACCCAGCTCAAGCAGGTCCCTCCGGTAAAGACAATCTGGGGCCACCTCCTCCATAGGAAGAGTCCCTAGCTCCATTATTCCAAGAAGAGCCTAATGACCAAGGGAAGGCTGAACCAAGCAAGAAGCCCGTCTATCAACCTAAACCCCTTTCAGAAGTGATTCCTCCGCTGGACCAAGCCCGTGCGCGGGCCGATCGTAAGATCATCCAGCACATGAAGCGCTTCCCAACCAATGTTACTATATGGGAGGCAATTGCTTGGAGTAAAGAGCTCAGGGAGGCTCTCGTGAAAGTTCTCCAAGAGCCAAAAGTTTATGAGACTCAAGTGGCCGAGCTCCAGGCTCAAGCATATGAAGCCCTTGCAGCGACTGTCACCTTCACAGATAAAGACATGTTACTATCTTCTCCTTGTCACAATCGCCCTTTATACATGCAAGGGAAGATAAATGGCCATGAGTTGAACCGGATTCTGGTAGATCCTGGGGCATTCGTCAACATAATGCCCTTGAAGACTTTCAAATCCTTATTCCTCATACCCTATCTGCAAAGGGTTCATGATGTTAAAATTTCAGGATTTAACCAAGATTCGGAAGATGCACTGGGCAAGGTAGAGGTGGAAGTAACCATGGACAGCTTTGTCACTAAAGCCACATTCTACATCATTAATGCAAACACCTCTTATAAAGCTCTCCTAGGGAGACCCTGGTTACATGAAAATTGGGTCATCCCTTCTACCCTTCATCAATGCATTAAATATGCAAAAGGTGGAGAGCAACATACAGTCTTTGCCGATCGGGCTACTTTCCGACCAAATGAATGCAATCTGACTGATGCACAGCTATACTTCGGGGAGCCCACTATTAATCCTCACCCCGAGATTAAGAGCGAAGAAAAGCAAAAGGCAGTTCTAGAAGAAGAAGATGATGAAGAATAGCTCTTCACAGTCAATGAAGATCTTGCCAAGTTACACCAACTACACATGCAAGCTGACTCCCCGAATGCCAAGCCGGCTCGGCCAGAAAGGCGAGAGCTCAATTTTGAAGCCAATCTCATTAGTCGGGCCATTGATAAAAGCATCTACCTGCCGTCGGCATGCATACAACTTCCCTTCTTGACAAGAGAGCACAAAGTTGAACAACTAAAGACATTCATTGTTACCTATCAAAGGAAAGGGAAAAGAAAAAACCCGGAGGCCGCTAGGCCGATTGTCTTCTACAAAGGCGAACTAGTACGTCGCGGCCCCTCTGAGGATGACTTCGGTTGGGGGGCGGTGCCCCAGCAAACTCTCAAGACCATTCAAGAAATGGCCGATATGCCCAGTCGCATCAAAGAAATGTGTCGAAAATAGAATATTCCCTAAGTCCAAGAAGCCTCTCGGCATGACTATTTCCGACAACTATGGTATCCTTCACAGGTCAGAGAGCAACCCCCCTTCTCCAAGAGAGATAGGAGAGGATTGGGTTATGACCCTGACACTCACTTTGAAGTGTATTACGCCGTCAACACCATAGGGCTCACGCCTTCTCCCAGTGACGCCAGCCTCGGCCCGAGGGATGATGTCTGTGTGATTGAACATCGAAGTGATCCCCTTTGTTCGTTTGATATTGATAAAGAGGATCGTTGCTCCGCTGGCCCTAGCAACCGGGGAGAGCCTGTTATACTATCGTCCATTCCGCCCGAACTAAGAGATGGTCAGCAGGTGGCTTTATGCAAATTGGCTGGGCTCGACTTGGAAGAGTCCGAGCAAAACACTACAAGTGCTCCTTCGTACAGCCAGCAGGAACTGTTGACGACCAGATTGGCAGGACTAGAACAAGAAAATCAAGCCTTAAAGTCTCTTGTACAAGAGCTGTTCCGAGAGCGAGACGTTCTGCTAAGGCATCTCGTCTCTTCATCCAGATGTCAAATCGACTATAAGGCCCGAATTGGGCCCGATCCTCCAAGGGCCTCCCCAGAATTATCAGTTGGCCAAAGTAAATTTATCAAGGCTTGTCATCCGACTGAAAATGGGGCAACTAACACCCCACTCTCTCCAGTGGAAGCCTATTCTCAAAGACCTCCTGGTGATGTTCGGGGAAAGTCTCCTGTCATAACCCTGGCACAGTAAATGGAAACACCATATTCTTTTATCAAGGCACACACCGTACCACTGTTTGAATTTTGCCTAACACGGAGCCTCATAACGCTGCAAGAGTCTCGAAGACCAGCCAAAGGTGGTAAAGCCAAAGAGCTCGGTTTCTGCCGATATCATCAAATGTCAGGACATCTCACGGACGACTGATATGTCCTCAAAGACAAGATTGAGAACCTGATACAGTCGAGGGTCATCCAAATTAAGAACCACTTGGTGAATCCCCCACAACCCCATCACTGGGATCGGCCAAGGACCTCTGCTAAAGAGATTTTTGCTCTGGCTGCCCCTGCACTACCAAAGTTTGTGGCGAAAGAACAACTCCCGGGACAACTTCCTATCACCAGAAAAGATGCACGAGGCCTTCCCCGCAATCGAGAAGTGGACGTTAAGGTCCACTACTCGGTCAACACTGTAGGGTTATCACCCTCGCCCAGTGGCTCAGACTCTGGCAAGGAGCCTAGTGACTCCACCTGAGAGCAACCAAAAGAAGTGGCCCTTGAAGGCTAGGACGAGCAGCTCCAGTTGGTCATCATTGACAACTTGGACTACTGTGACTTCCATGTAGCCGAGATTGATGGCGGCGAGGATTTTGTCGATCTACAGCCTGCTCCGTGGGAACTCGAAGACAGCGGACAAGCAACTATAGATGAACTAGTCAAGCTCGACCTTGGAGATGCCAATCATCCCCGACTAATTTTTATCAGTGCTCTCCTTAGTGAGGAAAATAGGCAGGCATACAAACAACTCCTCTTGGAGTTCAAGGACTGCTTTGCCTGGATTTATAAGGAAATGCCCGGGCTAGACCCGTCTGTGGCAGAACACGAATTGGCGATATTTTCCACTGTTAAGCCTGTCAAACAAGCTCAAAGACGTATGCGCCATGAGCTTGAGCTCAAAGTGAATGTTGAAGTTGACAAACTCTTAGAGGTGGACTTCATTGAGCCTTGTATGTACCCGACTTGGCTTGCCAATATAGTTCCCGTTAAAAAGAAAAATGGTCAAGTTCGAGTCTGCATTGACTACCGGGATTTAAATAAAGCTTGCCCCAAGGACGACTTTCTTGTCCCGATCACTGAAACTATGGTCGATATGATCACTGGGCATGAAGTTTTATCTTTCATGGATGGATCATCAGGATATAATCAGATCCGCATGGCCGTCAAAGACAAGGACCACACGGCCTTTCGCTCCCCCAAAGGGATCTTCAATTACAAAAGGATGCCCATCGACCTAAAGAATGCCGGTGCCACATACCAAAGGGCGATGACTAAAATTTTTGATGAAATGCTCCACGACCTGGTCGAGTGCTATGTTGATGACCTCATCATTAAAATCCGAAGGCGGGAAGATCACCTGGCTGACTTGCGTCGGGTTTTCGAAAGGCTTCGACAATTTCAACTTAAGATGAACCCAATGAAGTGTGCTTTTGGCATTTCAAGTGACAAGTTTCTCGACTTTATTGTCAGATACCGGGTAATAGAGATAGACCCCGATAAAATCAAGGCCATTCGGGAGTTGCCGCCTCCCAAAAACATAACTGAATTGGGATCTCTCCAGGGGAGGCTAGCTTACATCAGACGCTTCATATCCAATCTCTCATGAAGATGCGCACCTTTTGGAAAATTGATGAAAAAGGGTGCACCATTCACCTGGGACCAGGAGTGTCAACATGCATTTGAACAAATCAAAGATATCTCCTCACTCCTCCGGTGTTGGGAGCACCAGTCAAGGGAAAGTCGCTAATATTATATATTGCTGCCATGGACGCTTCTTTGGGAGTCCTATTGGCACAAATAAATGAAGAAGGCAAGGAGCAGCTGTTATACTACCTCAGCAGGAAGTTGGTTGGCCCTGAGCACCGCTATTCTCCAATGGAGAAAGTATGTCTGGCGTTGGTATTCGCCGTGAAGAAGTTAAGGCATTATCTCCTATCCCATCAGGTGGAGTTAATTTCAAAGTACGACCCACTCAAATTTCTCCTTAAACAGCCTGTCCTGTCAAGGAGACTTGGAAAATGGGCGTTACTCCTCATGGAATATGACATAACCTTCGTCCCGCAAAAAGCAATTAAAAAACAAGGAATGGCAGAATTTCTCGCGGCGCATCCGGTCCCAGCAGACTCACCTCTCAATATTGAACTTCCTGATGAAGAAACACTCCTATCCCAATCGGGAACAGAAGGCCACATTGAAGATGAGTCATTACAAAAAGAAGAAGAAGTCCTTGCAATTGATATCCCTTGTTGGGAGCTTTACTTTGATGGTGCCTCCCGAACAGTTAAGAAGTTGGACGGTACTACAACCCTCACATCGGGGGCAGGTATTGTCTTTGTGACTCCTCAGGGAGGAATTTTACACAACTCTTGTGCCCTCATGAAACCTTTCACAAACAATGAAGCAGAATATGAAGCGCTAATTGTTGGGCTCCAATTGGCTCTTGAAATGGACATCAAATGCATTAAAGTCTGTGGAGACTCGCAACTAGTCGTCAGGCAAGTGACAGGCGACTATGATGTCCGAAAGCAAGAATTAATTCCTTACCATGCCATGGTGATAAGGCTTAAGGAGAAATTCTACCTATTTGAAATAGGTCATGTCCTCAGAAGCAAAAACTCAGGCAAATGCCTTGGCAAAGTTAGCCTCCGCCATAAAGCTTCCACCAGAAGGGGAATTAGACATAACCGTCAGAGACCGGAAACTTATGCCAAGTGTTTTAGACGAAGAAGCCGACCCTACAAAACTTGAGGTCAATACAATTGAAGAAGGCGATCCCGCTGAAGAAGAGCAACAAGATTGGCGTCAACCAATTATTGATATCAAGAATGGTCGCCTCCCTTCAAATCAGGCTCAAAGGGTACAGTTGCTGCGAAGGGCAACATCCTACCAGTTGATAGGAGAGCAATTGTACAGGCTAGTCCATGAAAAAGACAAGTATGTTCTCCTACGTTGTCTCTCACCGAAAGAAGCCAAGAGGATCATGCATGAAGTCCACTCAGGGCTCTGCGGTGCCCATCAAGCAGGGGACGAGATGAAAAACAACATAAAACTCAAGGGCTTCTACTGGCCCACCAAGTATGCGGATTGCAATCGATACGCCCGCACATGTCATCAATGCCAAGCTTTCGGCCCAGTGCCAAGAAGACCCCCAACCTCGTTGCACCCCACGGCTCCTACATGGTCAGCATTATAATCATAATTCAACATGCCCAAGTCATCCAGCCCTTCATCTTCCTTCTCATTTTGACCAATGCCCAAGGGCACATCTGCATCAATTAAGGGAACACTCCCCGCAATCTCACCGGTGGCACCAGGGTCGGCTGAAGGAGGACAAAGAAGCAATGAAGAAGTTCTCATTATGCATCATAAAGCTTTCATAAATGAAGCAAAAAGGAATGTCGAAATTACCGTGATGCTCATCTCCTGGAGTCTTTCTTTTTTATTGACAACGATGGGTTTTTGCAAGAGAGCCGTCGTCGCCATCCCCCCTCCGCCGCTTGGCATGATGGGAGCTCTTCTTCTTCTTAAAAGTGTCAGCGGGGACAAAGCTCACTGCGGAAAGATGAATTAGCATGCGTGATAAACCCCTTTTATCAAATATGAAGAGATATGAGGTGAAGAACATA
Organism: Amorphophallus konjac; assembly: GCA_022559845.1. Lineage (NCBI taxonomy): Eukaryota > Viridiplantae > Streptophyta > Magnoliopsida > Alismatales > Araceae > Amorphophallus > Amorphophallus konjac. Next base: position 210,185,737 of record CM040118.1, read on the forward strand.
TACCAGCCGGCGCAGGGGAGAAAGAAGGTTGTAATACCACCTCTTCCGGCGGAAGGCCAATACTTTGTCCCGCTCGACAGATGTTGTCCCAAATATCACGAAGAGTGGTTGCATTTTCGATATAGGAAAGGCATTCAATGGCACCCACTTGAGCAATTGCATTCATCAGATGCCGTTCCCATTTGGGCCAAAGATCATTATTAAATCCAACAGGAAGAAGAGGGTTGAATAAAGAAGCATCAGAGGGATGGCCACAATCTGAAAGTAAATGTCCCCACCAATAGTAAACTTTGTCATCACCAGGGGCTTTCCCCTTATTCAAGGCCAAGTCTTCTGCACGCTTCAAAGGCTTCATGGCCCCTATATAAATATCTCTGTCCACAGGTATGGGCCCATGGGCTGCCTCCCATGTGTTGCGGAGCTCCCGAACAGACCTGACAAGGTGAGGAAACTGGGAACATAAAAAAGAATGCTCAATGGCAAGAGGGGGAGCATCGACCTTCTTCAAGCGAGCCTCCTCGGCTTCCTTCAATTTGTGGGCTGGCTGCCTGAATATATTACTGTGCTAAAACCACCAGCGTGCAATATAAATATCAACATGTCCCACTCTGTTGCCGGCAGGAAAAGAACAACCCGACTGTGGTCCCCGCCGGGTGAAGTGGAGCCACCAACTAGCTGCTATAAGATGTCTGTCATGTCCTCTGTGCAGTCGCACCCCCAAAGGAAAGTCAGCATTCGGGGGTACCCCCTGATCATAACCAAAGTTCCGCGCGAAGCGGTGAGGATAATAAGGCTCTAAAAAGGTGTTGGTGCCCTTCCGAAAGACAAGTACACCAGGGCGCGTGCAGTACAACCATTCATCATGGAAAACTCAGCTCGGGTTGGAACAGTAAGGAAGACGATAGGAAATGTCACCGGGCCCCTCAGTACTGAAAGGGCGATAGTCCCGCGTCACACACGCAAAGTCTCTACTCGGCTGGCCCTAGGTAGGCAAGAAAGACAATGACCCCTGAGCTCCTGTCAACTACTCTAGGGGACTCTGATCGGGCCGGTTGCGAAATTGAAATATCAAGGGAGCCGCAGGGTTCTCCACCCTGACACTCTGGCACAATCCAGGGAGCAGCAAACCTGCCCATGCACTCAAGTAATGTGTCGCCAACCGGACACTGTGGTCTCGCGGCGAACTACAAGCTGTCAAATTGCCCAGGCCATGATATATATTGGCCAGGGCCGCAGGTGCAAGGGCAAGTTTTCAGCCATCAGCAAGCAGGCAGGCCGGATAGATCAGCTCAGGGAGGACAATGCCCTCCTCTCCATATGGCACCAGAAAGGTAGCCAACCAGTAAACCAGATAAGCAGCCAAATATGTCTTGTCGGGATGCTTCCTGGGATTCCACCCCTCATTCTTGGGCGCACACAAATATCGCCTATTTTCAGGCGGGTCAAGAAGAAGCTGATAATATTGATCAAGAGACTTGTCGTCTTCTGCGAAGCTGTCCTGGAAACAAAACGGGCCATTATAAAACTATCTGACCCAGGCACCGAGGCTGACCCTCACAGTACTGGTAGAAGCAGAAGGAGTCTCTCCTTTCCCAACCCGAGCAAGGTCTCTCCAGACCTTCATCAAATAGCGAAAACCGAAAGGCAAGCCGTAAGAGCCGACCCCAGTAGTGTATGCCATGTGCAAATCATCTAGGCAGGCCTCTTCACACATGTGGCCAGAAATAGGAAGATCGAAAATACGGTGAAAGCTCCATAAATCCACGGCTGTCTCACCCTCGACAGTTGCAAATGTGTTAAAGCGCCTGTTAAATCTCTCAGCTAGGCCCTGAAGAAGCCCGGTATAGCAAGGATATCGGTAAAGAGTAGCAGTCACAGCATGACGAATACCCACATGCTCTAAGATATCACGATAGTGGTGTATGACACCCATCAGCTATTCAGAAGCCCCCAAGTGAAACTTATGGGAAGCCGTCACCGACCATTTCCCATACCAGTTGGGCGCAGAGCCGCTCACAATACGATCAAGGAAGCACAATTTATCATAGTCCTCCGCAACAAACTGAGTACCTGAAGGTATCAAGAAAAGCCCAGGAGAAGGAGGCCCTGTCTTATGTTGCCCAAATAACTCCCACACAGCTGGGATCACTGCACAAGACCTGTAATAACCATAATCATCTGTCTTGAAAAGGCCCAATTGAGCAGCTCCTGGGAGCCGAACATGTGAAGAATACCCTAATGGGAAGCTGGGATGAGAATAAGTGCAGGTTCCCATCATATTGTCTCTCCCCGCCAAGATAGCTCTCTCAAGTAGTACCCTCTCAGCATGTATTGTCGGGTCTTCCGCATCCACATGTTCAGGCACGAAATGCTGAAGAAAGAAGAACATGTGCACATCCAGGGGAAAGTGCCGCGGATAACGCCCTGGTTGCTGATATGTATAAAAATCCCTCTCCTGGGTAATCAATGGCGGGTCGACCTCTCCACCTTCTGTGGAGTCTTCAGAAAGGGGGCCTCTCGCAACAACATTGAAATCCCGATCAAGCAAAAACATGTTCTCCTTCGTAACATGAGGAGGGGCCAAAGCAGGCATCAGCAGATTTGATAAGCATGAGGGTTTATTTCTCTCCCCCTCTCGACTGGCACCTCTCCAGGGACGCGTATCCCTCACGCGAGATATGGTCAATACCTGCCAAGCAAAGAGAAAAAGGAAGGAAAAGAAACAAGTCAGTTCACCATGAAAAATGAAATACTACCTCAAGCACAACAAGTTGATGCAAGACAACAAGCCATCATGGCCAGACATGCATAAGGGCCACGGGCCATCCGCCATCACCTACGGCTCCGACGAGCACCCCGTGGGGGGCATTTGTTGGACCCCAAAAAGGTTCACAATTAATTTCTGATTATTATAAGAATTTCAAAAATTAAGAAACTCAAAAATGATGCTCAATCTTTTGATTGGCATGGTACGAAGTCATATACATCCGCCCCCATGGAAGAACAAGTCTTCGAAAACTGTAAAGTTCTTTTAAAGGCATTTGGACAAGCACCGCATATGAATCACAAGCCCATGAGACCTTTCAAATTGAAAACCCATAATAAGTCGAGCCATTGGCTCTATCATTGACGAGTGGGCATTTCAACAAACACTGCAGAAGCTACACAAAATTACACGCCCGTGCAATCAAGTTTTACAAGAGAAAAGAACATGTTTTTAGGGGCCCGTCTGGGTGTTCCCATGGTAAGTTAAATTAGACTCACACAATCTAAAGGCAATCCGGCAGCAAGTTAACGTCCGGGGAATTGTTAAACAAACAAAACAACCTCCACGTGGGTCTCGCTACACAAAAGACCAGAAGAAGACAAAAAATGAGTCAAGCACGGGTCCCTTTTATAGAGTTGACAAAAGAAGAGGGGACGATCTCTCTCTCTCTCTTTCTCTCTTCTCCCAGTGTGGAGGACCCCGCCTGCAACGAGGGAGCTCTCCCCCGGTCCGCCTGCAACCGGGGGAGGGCCCCCCGGCCTTCTCTGCACCGGGGGAAGTCCCCGGCACCGCTGGCCACCGGGGGACCTCCCCCCGCCTCCACCGCAACCGAGGGAGACCACCCCGGGTCGCCTGCAACCGGGGGAGGCTCCCCGGCCTCCGCCGCAACCAGGGGAGGCTCCCCCGGGCCGCCTCCTGCCACCGGGGGACCCCCCCGCCTCGCCTGCAACCGGGGGAGACCCCCCGCCTCCCCTGCGCACCGGGGGAGGGGGGTCCCCCGCCGTCTGCCACCGGGGGAGACCCCCCCGGTCACCTCTGCACCGGAGGAGCTCCCCCCGGTCGACCGCCTGCTGCGCCTCCGGGGGAGGCCCCCCTTTTCCACCTGATGCGCCTCCGGGAGAAGCTTGTTTGCTGCTACACCACCGGGGGAGAAAGAAAAGGAAGAGAAAAAGACCGAGGAAGGTGAAAAGCCATGGGAGTTACCTTCTTCGGGGACCGGGGGACCTCCTCCAAGGCTTCCTCCATCTCCTATAAAAACCCAGCACTTCTCCCTACGAGGGGAGACTTTTGGAGAGAGAGAAAAGCTGGAAAGAAGATCTTGGAGAAGAGAAAGGGAAGATCTCTGGAGAAGGAGAGAGCTCCCTACGCAAAGGAAGTCTCTTGGCTGCTGAAGAGAAGAAACAGAAAGAGGAAAAGGTGAGAGGAGGGCGCCCGCCTCCCCATGAAGCTCAATTTTTGAAGTCTTTGTAAAAAGACCCTCAAGGTAGGGACATTTGTACAAATACCTCATACGGGGAAGTTCGAGAATGGAAGAATTATACAAATCTTTATACTCAAAATTTTCTCTTCGATATATTTTCAAGGACTTACGGAAATTACAAAAATACCCTTAGATATCCAAAACTCAAAAAAGTACGTTCTTCTATGAAGATAAAGTTTGTAAATAACACCAATAGTGTAACTGTGTAAGAGATTATGAAAATATCACCCCAATGGCAGAAAATTAGAGAAACGACCCTTGAGATGGCAGAAAATTACAAGAATGCCCCTAGTGGCAGAAAAATTACAAAGATGCCCCTAGTGGTAGAAAATTGCAGAAATACCCTTAACGAACAAAAAAATTGCAAGAAATGTCCCTAAAAGCTAAAGATTGTAAATACACCCTCGAAAGAGGGGATTAACAAACATGCTTTCAAATGGGTAAATTATGAATACACCCTCGAAAGAAAGGAAAATTGAGGATATATTCTGTAACGTCCGAGAATTTTCTAAGAATTTTTCGGATTAAATATATATATATATATATATATATATATATATATAATTATTAAGCATTTAACGGGCTATTAAATGAATTATGGTTAATAAAAACCAATTTGTATAGGTCCAAGAGGATTAGGCCCATATAATAAATCCAATTGGCCCAAAAGATGTTTTGGACCTTAGCCCATATTCTAGAACCTTAAAACTAGTATAATCACGGAATTAAGGGATAATTATTCTTTAGTAGATATAACAAATGGATAATAACATGGATAATATCAAAAGAGTTTGAACTAGCTTCAAATTCGGCGTTCAAGGTGGAAAACGGTCTATCACAAGACCGCCAGGGACAAAAAGCGGTCCAGTCCTAGACCGCTAAGCTCTGTCAGTTCCATGAGTACGAGAAAACGTGAAAAGATTAGATTTTTTAACATTCAAATCACCTAGGATCAATTCTATCTACTAATTAGATAAGTCTAGAAGGGTAGAAGATCGAATTGAAAGTCTAATTGGGACTCTAAGTTCGTTCTAATCCATGAAAACCTAGCTAATCCTAAAAAAAGATACCAAATTTGACGTGTGCGACCCTTACTTTTGAATCGCGTGGAACTAAGATAAAGAGGACGAATTAGAGGTAAATTTCTTCTAGGAATTTGTTCATTTTAGTTAGAACTAACTTTCCTCAAAATTTCGTTTTAGGAGATCAAGCTTACGGGGAGATAGAAGTCTGCAAAGACGCTGGTTCGGTGCAAATAACTCAGGAAATAGTGCGACCGACCCAAGAACATCAGAAAAATAGAAGCCCTAAACGAGGTAATTAGATAGAGGTTCTTTAGACCAATTTGTTTCTGTTAGTACCCTCTTCTTACCCTCAAAATTTCACATCCTTAGGTCAAGGGAATCAGGAGATACATGAGGGTGAAGTTGCTGGTTCAGTTCAGGACGAGCAGAGAACTAGGGTTGACTTTCAGCCTTAAAATCGAAATCTAAAGCTCAAGACAGAGGTAGGTTATCTCATGAATGGCTTAAACTCGAAGTCAGGAATAAAAGCCCTCTGGTTTCATTCGATTTCATGCATTATACCTTGAGGATTTCATGTTTGCATTAGGACTATGCATCTAGTATACCCCTCATGCATGAACTAGCCTTAATGAAGTAAAAGGAGAAATTTTCTTGTTGATCATATGAACCTATGCATATTGGTGGCTTATATTCGTTCTATCGTGATTATGGAAGTTTATATATGTTGATTTCCAAGCATGATATGCCTTAGTTTAGCATTTTGTTTTATTATCATTTGAACTCGGATTTATACAGGAGGAGACGGTCTTCCTGTAGACCGCCAAGAAATCTAGCGGTCGTACGATAGACCGCTAGCCACCGTGAAACGGTCACCCACTAGACCATTTTCGATTACTGATTTCTGTAATATTGTTAATCCGAAACATATTGCAGATTAGCCTTAATTATTATATGATAAGCCTAGTAAACTAAGTTTTATTCCTGGTTTGAGCACTGGTTTCATATACTTAGTTAATTCTATTATTCATCATAGTAGATTTCATGTCTTTATGCACTTAGACTTATTTTTTTAACTTATGGTAATTTATGACCAAAATCATATAATTTGTAATAAATACATGTTTTAAAAGATAAAGGATTCATGATTTAACTTGATCACGGTTTTACATGATTCTCTCTCCTAAGAGTTATCTCTTAAGTACATGACACGTATCCCGGTATGTTGTCATTAGCTACACTAAGGAGCCCATCAGACGCAGAACCCATCAGACGGTTTTAACTTATGGTTTTACATGATTTAACCAAAATCGCAGCTCACACCGGCTTTCCACGACTCAAAATCGGGAAAAGTCTCAATATTGGGGGCAGTCTCGTCCATCAGACGAAGGAGCCCCTCCATATCTATCTCGTACTCGCCCCCCTCCTCAGGAAGGGGAGCCACCTCCTGAGGGGGCAAGAAAGTTGCCTCCACACCAGTCTCCAGGGGAGCTACAAAACACAAATCCAGTAAAACAAGATTAGCCAACTACCATGGCTGAACCAAGCAGGAGTAAAGAAGGCGAAGCTACACTTACTCAAGGCCGTCTCTGCCTCAAACTGCCCGCCAGTCTCGAGTCCCCCAGGGGGCCTCAGTGGAGGGGTGATCCCCCTCTGCCGCAGAACCCGTCGACAAACATAGCATTATACAATGCCTCAGTTCTATACCCAAAAACTACAAAAGCAAAAGGGAGGGACGCATGCTAAAAAGAAGATAGCCTTACCTGAAGCCCCGAAGGGGATCAACGGCAAGGGCACTAACTGCTCTGGTTTCAACGCCAGCGCCCGGGCCGCCTTCGCGACGGCCTCCCGAATGTCCCTTAGAGTGCGAGCACACTCAATATGGGACACGAACTCCACGGGCCCGGCTGATCCGATCGCGTGGCCGATGTGCCGCCTCCAGTCGTCGATCGCCGTGTCGGCAAAGCTCCCGTCGAGGAGCGCCCGATCCAACGAACCTCTACTCCGGATGCCGCAGTCCGCCAGGAACTGGGTCCACCAGGTCCTAGGTGCCCTCGGTCGAGGCACCTCCGCCCCGGTTGCTGCCGCCGCTGTTACCACTTGTTTCAGGGGCTTCAGTGCCCCTCCGTTGCCTCGGCTCCCGGACGACGAGCCTCGGCTTCTCCGGGCCACTGCTCCGCAAGTCGGTCGACCTCCCGACGGATCCGAGCAACGCGGGTCCTTAGGTACCCCTCATCCAGTGCAATCGGAGGCAGATCCTCCCTCAGCAAACGACTCTCCTCCGCCTTCCTGATCGCGGAGGCCTTCTGCCGGTATAGGTGGCTGTGCTCGAACCACCACCTGGCGTAATGTACGTCGAATCGCCCTCGACGTCCCTGTCCCGGCATCGGGAGTCGCTCGGGCTCCCGGCGACCGTAAAAGTCCCACCATGCTGCTGCAAGTAGGTGGGTATCCCTGCCCCTATACTGCCTGCCTGTCAAAGGAAACTCTCGATTCGGTGGGATCCCCTGGTCGTACCCGAAGTTCCTTGCAAACCGATGCAGATAGTACGGCTCCAAGGAACTCGTCGTCGACCGGTGCAACGTCAACACTGCCGACCGGGTGCTCAGTACCCACTCAGTCCGCGGCCCTGCATCTGTCGCTCCCTGACCGGGGTGGGCGCTGATCGCCCCTCCGCCGAAAGCCCCCAAGAAAAGGCTGAAGTCCCTCGCAGCGCTGTCAAAAGGCAGTCCCTCCTCGCCCCGGGCGGGCAGGTAGCAAAGAGCTCTCCTGGCCCCTTCCAACTGTGCCTCTGCATCCCCGTCAGGCTGCCCAGTGAAGCTGAACAAAAGTGGTGCCGTCGAGTTCGCCACGGTCCCTCGCGTCACCAGTCCCGGAAACAGCAGCCCGGCCCACACACTGAGGTAGTGGGTCGGCAGAAGTATACTCCTCTCTCTCGGCGCCGGGTGCGCCGCCAGAATTCCCAGTCCCTGATATATGTTGGCAAGTGCAGCAGGAGCTAGAGCCAACTGCCCCCCCTCAGCTAACAGACAGGCCGGCCATAGCAGCTCGGTCCTCAACAGACCGTCCTCTCCGTGCGGGACCACAAACGTCGCCAACCAGTATGCCAAGTAGGCAGCAAGATGTGTCACGTCCGGTAAGCCGTGGGGGTTCCACCCCTCCCGCGGAGCATATATGTATCGGGAGTACGTCCGAAACTGTAGCTCCACCTCAATATATTACTCCCACGGAGTCTGATCCCTGGCGAATTCCTGATAGAAGCAGAAGGGTTCGTTGTAGAAGTGGCGGACCCACACATTTAGCGGCACCCTCGGAGTCTGTGCAGCTCTGTCTCTCCCAGTTAGGGCCAGGTCCCTCCAGGTCTTCAAAAGATACCGGTAACTGTAAGGCACCCGGTATCGCCCCTGTCCGTTGGTATGGCTACGATGGAAGTGATCTAGTACCACCTCTTCATATCCTTCGCCGATGATCGACAACCCAGAAATCCGGAACAGAGACCACAAGTCAGGACTAGTCTCTCCCTCTGCTGCCGCCACCGTGTTCCATCGGCGGTTGAAGCGCTCCAGCAATCCCTGTAACAGTCCGGTGTAGCACGGGTATGCGTACAAAGCGGCAATCACCGCGTACCTGATCCCAGCCCGATCCAGCAGCACCCGGTAGTGGTGAACAATCCCCATCAGCCACTCAGTGGCACCCTGACAGTAGTAGTGTGACGAGATCACTGCCCAGTGACCGTACCAGCTGATGACGGTCTGCCGCATGACTCCATCCAAGATGCTGTGGTCGTCGTAGCCCTCCCCAGCATACTGCGAGCCCGCCGGCTCCAGCACCAACCCAGCGGTCCCCTCTGTCTCTGTGCGATGGCGACCATGCAAGTCCCAGAAAGCAGGGCCCAGCGGCCCAACTCTGACACCAGACTGCTCTGCTCTGCGAAAGAACCCCAGGCACTCAACACTGGGGAACCGACGCTGCCTCCAGTAGTCCTCGGAAAAGCTCGGATAACTATAAAATGCTACACCATGCAGGCTGTCCCTGCCAATCAAGATAGCCCGCTCAAGCTGGCGACGGGCTCCCGGAATCTGGGTGTCACCCTCCTCCATGCCGGGAGGGATATAGCTCCTGAGGAACTCGAACAGATGACGATCCAAGGGGAACTCCAAAGGATAACCCCCGCTCCGGTCATAGGTATACAGACCGCCTGCTCCCGAAATCCGGGCCACCTCTACGGTCCCGATTCCAGCTGCCCTCTCACCGACGGGACCCTCAGCCACTGCTGTATGCCCCGAATCCAGCTGTTCCACATTAGCTACAGTAACCACCGGCGGACCCAGAGGAGGCATCGGCCGCTCAGTTCGCCGCACCCAGTGGTCCTCCTCCCGAGCCACCCGCCTCGGGACTCGCCCATCTCTGCCAAAGCGTGCCATAGCTGCAAGACAAGGCACCCAGAAAAAAAAATAGTCAGTATACCAGAAAATCAGCACATACAGCACAGCAAAATAAAGGCACATGAAGTGTCAAAATACAACTACGACAGCCCGGAACAGGGGTCTCACGGGCCGTACGCCCTCGTCTCCGCCTCCGACGCACGCCCCATGGGGGGCATTTGTTGTACCCGGACTACTTTCGGACAAAACAACAAGGAATAGAGGTTTGGACATTTCCCCGAACACCTTCAAGGCACGGACTATCTAGCCTTTTCTACAACCCTGCGGGTCCCTACAAAGGCCCTGACCAGCTTGCCGCGGCATGCAGCGACATAAGCCACTGTCCGGGGTCCACCCCGGTCACTCACACACGGGCTTTGCCCGTATCCTACATGACCGCCCGGGACCACCCGGGGGCGCCCCGACGTTAAGCCACGCCATGTGGCACCCAGTGAAAGGGCCGCGGGCCCACCCCGTGACACTTCTTTCAACCCTCCAAGGTCAAAGGGAGACCCAAGTAAGTCAACCACATGCTCTGGAGGCCCGCAGCACGTGCATACGGCTCACACACGTGTGTTCGGCATTTTTCCGAACATCTTGTGGGCGCATATGTTCCAGCCCTTCTACACCAAACCACGGGCCACCCCGTGGTTCCAACACACTAATTGGGTCCTACAATGACCCCCCAGCAAGCCGGGGCCACCCCCGACCCTTAGACACGTGGCAACAAGCCACTTAACTCTAGCACTCGGGCCAACCCGAGGCTACCCTGCCAACCCGCCGTGCAATGCGGCACGCAGCTCGAGGCACGACTCACGTCCCTAAGATGCCTCTCCTAAGCTCTCACAAGCTCCCTTCTTCAACCCAAGGCCCACCTTGGGGCCCCTCGGCCATCTACCCAAGTCGTTCGGCAATCCAGGGTGTGTCGGGCATTTACCCGAACACCTTGCGAGCGACTACGACAACTCGAAGAACAACGGCCCCCCACGGGCCCATCCCAGTTTCCCGGAGTTTAACGTCCTTCAAAGGACGCTTGCAGAAGACACAACGAGACCCGGGGGCCATCCCTCGGGGTCACAATCGGCCCCGAGGCCAGTTCGCCCCAGGGCGCGGCCACGCGCCCCTAGGGAGGGAGAACTCCCCGGGGGTCGCGCCCTCTCTCCAGCCCAGCGGTCCCACGACCCCACTCAGTCTCAGCCCGTCCAGTTAGCGGTCCTACGACGTAGTTCGTGTGCCGTACCAGTTCAAGAAGTCGACGCGTGGACGCGGGAGCGCAAAGCAACAGCACGCAGGAATTCCGCAAGTCGACGCGCACACAAGCCTCCGCAAGCCTCCACGTATCCTCCCAACACAACCGTCCATTTCTTCTTAGTCAATTTAGGAAGAAAATAGGCCAAAAAATGTATTTTATAGGGTGGGGACAGCCCCCTCTCTCTCCATGCGCTAACCCGCCTAAACCCCCTGGGGGGGGGTTACGCGGACCAGCCCCGCCCCCTGGGCTGGCCCGCGTAAACTCCTTCCATTCAATTAAAAAAAATTGGTTTTTTCAAATTAAAAAAAAAAGGCCAAACCCAACCCTCCTAAACCCCCTGGGTGGGGTTTAGGCGGACCAGCCTGGACCCCTCAGGCTGGTCAGCCTAAACCCCCAGGGGAGGGGGTTTAGGCGGATCAGCCTCACCCCCTGAGGCTGGTCCGCCTAAACCCTTCCCAGCCCAGTCTTTTTACGAAAAACACCTTACGTGAGGGGTTTACGCGGGCTGGCTTGACCCTATCAATCCAGCCCCCCTAAACCTACACTATTCATGGGGTTTACGCGGGCTGGCTAAACCCTATCAACCCAACCCTCCTAAACCCCTTCCACCCCTTTCAACTTCTCTATAAAAACCCCTTTGAAGCTGAAGGGGTGGAGAGATATACAGATAGACACCAACGCAGCACATAGAAGCCCCGAGACATCCGGCCTTCTTCAAGCGACTCCGGACAACGAGGTAAGGAGAATCGTGTGTGGGTGACTTGATCGTCGGCTTAGTACGCCGGGGGCATGTCGTTTGCACTTCCCTCACGCCGTATTTAGCCATAACATACAAGTCGAGACCCACCATGTGCGAGACGTTATGACAAGGGCGAACGTCCCCTCATGCCGGGATTCCCCCTCGCGTGCCCGTCGGTTCCAACCACGCACGTACCATGACGTCACGCTCTCCCGCAGTCACGAGGCCACGTTCGACCGCTCTACTCGAGCCGTGACCGGACCTAGCCCAGACACCGGATCGATGCATCCCTCCAGTCGTCCAGTCATAAGCCCCCTCGTTCGGTGCCGCCACCATGGCCCACGCCACGGGAGGGGTCCTCTGTAAAACACATATAAGTTCGTCTATCACGCACTGACCCGGGGACCGATCATCATATCGGAATTGTCCCGTGGCATGCGCCAGTTGTACCATGGCCACTACGGCCCACCCGTAGAGACATGTATATCTCAAAGATTACACCGCCAATTGGACGAATACTCTCGCATCCACGTTCAGGCCCCCAGCTTTCTATCTACACCACTTGGCATCCATGCCTAACACCCTAGCCCCAGTAAACATCTCTCAGTCGAAAGCGCACCCACAGCTGTGGAATGCTCCCGGCCCTCTACCCATGGCTTCAGACATATATACAGACTTCTCTTCAGCTTAGAACGAAGGTATTCGGATTCAATCCGATGTAAATAAACACCGGTTGCTTGCGGCCGGTGGGGAAAGACGTATAGTACACGATTCCCGCAATCGCCTACGCACTCGCACCATGGAACCCCTTCTCTCCACGTGTCGCCCGATCGCCCGAGCCCACGTGCCGCGTCCTGGCGACGCTTCCCCGGTCAACCCTTGGTTCCATGAGTGATTGTCGAGAAATCAACTGGCACGCCCGCACCCTGTCCGGTTAACCCTTATCCTGACACTTCCGTGCCATTCGACCCTTTTCGACTTTCCGTGAGAGGAGAGTGCCCGATACCGCCGTGAGAGACATGCAACCGTAAGGAGGATACCCGAGATACATCAAACTCCCGTGTCTTCCTTCCCCGTTGTATCCCTTCCTTCACCCCGGTCTATCGACATAACAAACCCGCGCGCAACATGGCCCAATATGAAAAGAGAAGTAGCGGATTTTATGTCCCGATGTCTCACTTGTCAGCAAGTAAAAGCAGAACATTTAAAATCCACTGGGAAATTATACCCCTTAAATATTCCCGAATGGAAATGGGAAAGTATAGGGATGGATTTTATCATGGGTTTACCTAAGACAAGAAGAGGACACGATGGCATATGAGTGATCATAGACCGATTGACTAAATCAGCACATTTTTTACCAATTAAAAGTCGATGGTCTGTGGATGTACTAGCAGCATTATACATAAAGGAGATTTTCAAACTACATGGTGTCCCTGTCACCATTATATCTGACCGAGATCCTCGATTCACATCACAATTTTGGAAGGTCTTCAACATTCATTAGGGACCTGAATTAACTTTAGCACTGTATTCCATCCACAAACTGATGGTCAAACTGAGAGGACAAATCAAGTGGTGGAAGATATGCTCAGGACATGTGCTATTGACTTTGGAGGAAGTTGGCACGATCACTTGCCTCTAGTGGAATTTTCATACAATAATAACTATCAAGCTAGCATACAAATGGCACCATTCGAGGCTCTATATGGAAGAAGCTGTCGTTCACCTATTTGCTGGAGTGAAGTAGGAGAAAGGTAATTTCTTAGTCCCGACATCATTAGGGATACTACCGAGAAGATAAAGCTTATTCGGGAGAGACTCCAGATAGCTCAAGACAGACAGAAATCATATGCCGATAATCGAAGACGCGACCTGGAATTCCAAATAGGAGACTATGTATTCCTTAAGGTTTCTCCAGGCCGAGGTATTCGAAGATTCAGTATCAAAGGCAAGCTTACTCCAAGATTCATTGGCCCCTTTGAGATTCTCGATAGGGTGGGTGAAGTAGCATATCGAATAGCCCTACCCCCTCAACTATCTGAAGTTCATGATGTGTTTCACGTCTCAATGCTCAATAAGTATGTACCTGATCCATTCCATGTCATCACTTACGACAATCTGGAGATTAAAAAGGACTTGACATACGAGCAAAAGTCAATTAAGATCGTTGAACGAGAAGTACGTCAACTTCGGAATAAAACCATTCCTATGGTCACGATCCAATGGACCAAGTTATGTCCACATGAAGCAACATGGGAAACTGAAGAGGCTATGCGCAAAAGATTCTCAGAGATATTTGAATGTAAGTACACTCTCCATAAAATCCATGTATTGAATTTGGGGACCAAATTCATTTTAAGTGGGGGAGGGTGTAACGCCCGAGAATTTTTTAAGAATTTTTCGGATTAAAAAATATATATATAATTATTAAGCATTTAACATGCTATTAAATGAATTATGGTTAATAAAATCCAATTTGTATAGGTCCAAGAGGATTAGGCACATATAATAAACCCAATTGGCCCAAAAGATGTTTTGGACCTTAGCCCATATTCTAGAACCTTAAAACTAGTATAATCACGGAATTAAGGGACAATTACTCTTTAGTAGATATAACAAATGGATAATATCAAAAAAGTTTGAACTAGCTTCAAATTCGGCGCTCAAGGTGGAAAACGGTCTATCGCAAGACCGCCAAGGACAATAAGCGGTCCAGTCCTACACCGCTAAGCTCTGTCAGTTCCATGAGTATGAGAAAACGTGAAAAGATTGATTTTTTTAGCATTCAAATCACCTAGGATCGATTCTATCTACTAATTAGATAAGTCTAGAAGGGTAGAAGATCGAATTGAAAGTCTAATTGGGACTCTAAGTTCGTTCTAATCTATGAAAACCTAGCTAATCCTATAAATAGATCCCATATTTGACGTGTGCGACCCTTACTTTTGGCTCGCGTGGAACTAAGGTAAAGAGGAAGAATTAGAGGTAAGTTTCTTCTAGGAATTTGTTCATTTTAGTTAGAACTAACTTTCCTCAAAATTTCGTTCTAAGAGATCAAGCCTACGGGGAGATAGAAAGCCTGCAAAGACGCTGGTTCGGTGCAAATAACTCAGGAAATAGTGCGACCGACCCAAGAACATCAGAAAAATAGAAGCCCTAAACGAGGTAATTAGATAGAGGTTCTTTAGAACAATTTGTTCCTATTAGTACCCTCTTTTTACCCTCAAAATTTCACGTCCTTAGGTCAAGGAAATCAGGAGATACAGGAGGGTGAAGTTGCTGGTTCAGTTCAGGACGAGCAGAGAACTAGGGTTGACTTTCAGCCTTAAAATCGAAATCTAAAGCCCAAGACAGAGGTAGGTTATCTCATGAATGGCTTAAACTCGAAGTCAGAAATAAAAACCCTCTGGTTTCATTCGATTTCATGCATTGTACCTTGAGGATTTCATGTTTTCATTAGGACTATGCATCTAGTATACCCCTCGTGCATGAACTAGCCTTAATGAAGTAAAAGGAGAAATTTTATTGTTGATCATATGAACCTATGCATATTGGTGGCTTATATTCGTTCTATCATAATTATGGAAGTTTATATATGTTGATTTCCATGCATGATATGCCTTAGTTTAGCATTTTGTTTTATTATCATTTGAACTCGGATTTATACAGGAGGAGACGGTCTTCCTGTAGACCGCCAGGAAATCTAGCGGTCGTACGATAGACCGCTAGCCACCGTGAAACGGTCACCCATTAGACCGTTTTCGATTACTGATTTATGTAATATTGTTAATCCGAAACATTTTGCAGATTAGTCTTAATTATTATATGATAAGCCTAGTTAACTAAGTTTTATTCCTAGTTTGAGCACTGGTTTCATATACGTAGTTAATTCTATTATTCATCATAGTAGATTTCATGTCTTTATGCACTTAGACTTATTTTTTTAACTTATGGTAATTTATGACCAAAATCATATAATTTGTAATAAATACATGTTTTAAAAGATAAAGGATTCATGATTTAACTTGATCACGGTTTTACATGATTCTCTCTCCTAAGAGTCATCTCTTAAGTACATGACACGTATCCCGGTATGTTGTCATTAGCTACACTCTTGCACTTTAAGTACACGATCCTAGACTTGATAACCTCTCCTTTGGATATTCCTTCCAACGGACTAGGAAATCTTGTTTCAAGGCCTCTATAAGACTCCGCGAGCCTGGGATTCCCACTAGGACGCCGAGCTGGTTGTACCATTAAATCCAATTGTCTAGAAAGCACTTTATCAGTGTTTTGTGTGTTTTGGATCTTAGCGGCCATCTGGTTGACCGCCAGAGTCTACTAGCGGCCATTCACTAGACCGCTAACGGGTACTAAACGGCCATCCACTAGACCGCAAGGCTCCAGATAGTTTTTATCGTATTGATGGCCCTGTCTTATGAAACGGTCCATGACTAGACCGCTTTCTATATCAAACGGTCCTGCACTAGACCGCTTGGTTCCTGATTGTATCTAACCCAAGGTTCGACCTTTGGGATTAGTTTTCTTGAGTTCATGGATGGTTTTGGAATTATCTGAACTATGAACCTATGTTAATAAGTCAAGGTTAAAAATATGAAAGATAAAGAAAGTACCGTTATGTTGTCGAATTGTTTCCGTAGCATAACCTAGTTATTTATGCATTTCTTGAAATCTTATGATCAATTATTGGTACGTTCTATTCCTTGGTTACATTATCATGGAACTATTGTTGAACTTGTACATTAAATGGCCATACTATTGTCATTATCGTGGAAGTAGCTTGATTTATACTTGAAGATGCAGTTCGAGCACTGATTGTGTTCAAGGGCTCTATGCTAGTCCCCTCGACTGATTGTCGGAAACATACTATAAACCATGGGGTATGATGCTACTGGCGTCGCATTGCGCTGGGAGTACTTTCTCTATAAATAAGTAAAATACTCACGGGATCCACATGAATTCACGAAGTACTTGCTACTAAGTGAAGAGTACTTTCTTACTTGTTACATGACTTTCTAGTGCATAGCCTTCATAGTTATGAAAAGTATATTCTAGTTATATTCTTGTTCACGGAAAGGCCAAATTTACATTCTTGGTATATACTTGATTTATCATATTTCTATATCTCAAGCTTGATCATATCTGGTTACTTGGCTTTATTCGTGTGCCTTATCATATTTGAACGATTTATCCTATTCTCTAGAGCAAAAATGTTAATCACTTAAACTTGCCTTCATGTTGATACGAAGATACTTACTGGGCATGTGTGCTGATTACCCTACTTTCCAATCTTTTTCAAGAAATTCTAGCGGGTCGGATTCGGATTACTCAAGTGATGGTTCCAAGAGTGATTGATGGTTCGAGAGAAGCCATAGTCATTAAATCTAGTCGAGTCATGATGTAATTTTTATTTTATTGAGTCTAGTAAAGAGTCAAAGATCTATTGTACTTTGAGATTATTATTGTTATGAAATAAAGTGAAATTTGAAAAAAATACTTATGCAATTACTTTTATGTGATTGACTTGCGCTCTGATTATATTGCTTGCTCGAGACGTACTAGCCGACTGTTCGCGTTCCCGATTGTTTCCGCTGCATAATCTCGGGGCGTGACATATTCCCCAATAAATGGGAAGATCGCAAATACTCGTAAGAATATCCCGAACGTGTCCCGCCTCAAGGCGTGGGGGCTATTCAGGGGTAGACCCGTGACGTTAGGGCCGATATTATAGTCAAAAATCCTTGGCATTTAATCAAAGGTGTTCGGACTTGTCCGATGTAAAATAACACCGACTCCGGTCGGTGGGGAAAGGTCCTGTACACGAACCTTAAATCGTCTGATAAATCCCAAAAGTGCAGAACTAATAAAACATGCCAAAAAATATTCGTGTATTTTCCACGTGCAAACAGGGGAAAACTAGCTAGAGGACCCGACTTAGAGCGGATAGTCTGTATGTGCACACGTGGTTGGGGGCTTCGGACACGAGCTGACAAGTGCGACCCCGACTAGTCCTTGTTCTGTTCTGTGGTTACTTACAGTATCTCAGTTTCCGCCTGGGCAAGTAGGGAGACACCTGGGGCATGGACTAAGTCGTCAGTGGACGCATCCGGCCTTACTTCTAGTGGGTAGTGCTCCTGTCATCTGAGAGGTAGCGACTCAGGTTTCCTTCTGACGAGGTTCAATGTTTTGGCGGCTCGGTGTCCTTGTTACACATGATCGAGACGTGGTTCCTTGTTGTCTTCGAGAGTCCTGTTCCGACAGTGTAGCCGTGTTCCTTCGTTGACCGACTGAAGGTCTACCTGGTAGCCTAGATTCTAGCGGTCGTCCTCCAGAAGAGATATTCCGAAACAGGATATCGTGATCCTGCCTTTTGTAGCCTAGATTACGAGGATTCGGTTCGGCGTGGTTTATGTTCAACACTCGAGGTATCCCATCGTCGTGCAAGCTTTCGGCAGTTACTGGTTTAGCGTAGTTATGTGTGTCTATAGTGCCGTTCCTTCTGCCTTACTACTCTTTATACCTTATTATTTACTGTGCTGTTCGTTACGTTTCGTTGTGGTGGGGATCTGTTGGACCCCTACTGAGTCAATGAGACGAAGCTCACCCCTTTTCTTTTCTTACACAGTTTCTAGTCCAGATATACAAGTCCCAAAGGTACAGCTCAACAAAAGAAAAGTACAAAGCCTTGGGGCATACCCCGGCTGGCAGAAGCTGGCGACGCTAGGACACTCGGGCGTTGCTCAAGGCCTCCGAACGACGAGGAGGCACACCAGATTGTGTAAATCTATTTATAAATGTAAATTTTAATTTCAGCATTTTAATTTCTACATTTATTTTAGAATTATGTACACTCTCGTGACACTTATTTGAACCCTTCCGAGCTTCCCAGCTCGTGGGTGGCGGCATAAGATTCGAATGGTATCGGGTTTGACTCGGTATCCGGATCTTGGGTCGTTACAACCACGGTCCCAAACAGGGAAAAGTACTGCTACTGGTCACCCAAGGAGGGACGGTTGCCATGCCCCCCAAGTCGAAGGAGGGGCCACAACCGCCGTGTGCTCAGGGTGGCCCCCGTCTCCCCTGCCGAAGCAAACCCAGGGAGAGGGGGCAGAGGAGGGGGGGCAAACCCAGGGGGGCGTCTGCAAGGGGGAGTGGGGGCCAGGGAGGGGGTGCGTCTACGAAGGGGGAAGGGGGCGGCAGGGGAGGGGGCCAGTAGGTCGCCGGTGCCACTGAGAGCCTGCCACCCCTTTCCTTCTTCCTCTCCCTCCCGCCACCGCATAGCCGCTGCCGTTGCCCAGGCACTAGTAGCCCGCCGATGAGGAGAAGAGAGCATTGTCGCCATCCATTAGGGTTTGGGACACCCATGGAGGAGAGGGAAAAAAGAAGATGCCTCTCCTTGCATTTTAACCCTACAGTCTTGTTATTTATTTATATGCCCCTATTAGATGCGTTATTTTTACGTTAAGATTCTATTTAAGATTTTTTTGCAAATAAATCAGACTCGAAGGGGCATAACCATGGAAATTTTCGTTTTTTCTCACGTCTGGTTAGGCATAACTATGGTTAAGTTGACGGGTGATAACGGGAGGTTACGGCGATGGCAAATTTGAAATTTTTTTAAAATAGTGGTGATATGTATACTAAGATGTTTCTAGAAGTGATATCTACAATTTCACCAGTAACAATGGTTTATTTGCAAAGAACCCAAAGAAGATTTACATAGCTAGGTTTATTAGGAAAACTAAATCTTCAATGGTTAGAGGTTTGGAAAAGAAAATAATATAAAAAATGCTAGCTTCAATACCTTCATCATATCACACAGAGTGTCGACTCAAGAGGGGAAGAGGCTTACAGTTAGAGAATGTTGGTCATCTCAAGCTAGCACTGTCAATGGCCTGGGCACAAGATGTGACCTGCCCTCGGGCCAAGATGAGGTCAAAATCTTAGTCAACTATTGAAATAATTAGATAGTTTATAAAATATATGGTCCTCAACTATGTTTAATGTGGAGAGTATAATATATTTTAAAAATTTTGACAATTTGTATGATATGCACTAGGCTCGCCTCCACTAAGATTTCACCAAAATCAGAGCAATCTGGGGTAGGCTTGAGCCTCTCATTTTGATGATCACTCACTATCTCCAGGCCAGGTCAGGCCTTAGGGGGACCAAGCTTAGGCTTGGAGTGTACCGAAGTCAGCCTGGTCCAGGCATCGCACATTTATAGCGCTACTTCAAGCATTATTTTTCTCCCGGAAAGAATAAAATAGGTTAAGATATGGGAAATATTCAATGGCAGTTTTCAACCTAATTTTTCAATGATAAAAAGGATAAAATTGAAATTTACAGTTTAGAAATCCCCCTAATCTTAGGAGAATGACTTGTCCAAAAGATTACCGTTTTTGCTAAATTTTCCATAACATTAACCAGCTCTTAGCATTCCTTTCACAATTTAAAAGAATCATTCTATTATTTTAAAGGGTTTTTTGAATATATACCGCTATAAACCATAAAATATATTTACCTTGATTTTCACATATTGTCATAAATATCCCTGACATCTTCAAAAAGATTGCAAATAGTCTTCCATCAAGATGATGTTAACTTCAACCGACAACGCCAGAAAGATTCTGTAAATTATGGTGAAGTCAAGGGCATACATGCAAATTTCTGGTGAATTTAAGGGTATGTATGCAAAAGTATCAGAACTTTTTTGACAGACTCAGTTGGAGTTGATGCCATGTTTATGGGAAGGGTAACTGCAACATTTTTGAAGATATTAGGAATATTTATAACAATATTGAAAATCAGGGGTATATATATAAATACATCAGTCTATAGGGGTATATACGCAAAAGGTCCTAGTTTAAATGATAATGAGAACCTATGTATTATAGAATCTGGAGAGGGGGATTTCTGTAACCCATCTAAGAGCGGCCGAACTAGGTCTAGCAAGACCAAACGAGGCCCAGCTCATCTAAGTGACAGTCCCGCAGGACCCACTTAGCATAAAAAGCTCAATAAGATCACTCGGGATCAAGCACTTCCTCGGCGGCCATTAGGCTCGGAAGGCCCCGAGCGTCGGTCCGGTCGGAGGAAGACCCACGCCCGATCTATCCCCTCGTCGGGATAAAGGCTAGCGCTCAGCGCCCACTCCGACCGAGCCTCATCCGAGCTATGCCTATCGCCCGGACAGGGTTGGCACTCTTCATGCTTGGGTCGACCGACGATTGCTTATCCACGCTGCCGTTGAGAGCCCTTTATGAGCAGAAGTTCACAAGGATAAGGGACCCACGACCCCTCAAGGCTATAAAGATCCCACGATGAGGACGTAAAGAGCCCACGTTGAGGACGTAACTCCCGCCTGAAACTCCTCAGCTTACGGGACTCATGAGGCCGGCGCACTATTTAAGCCTGGGACTCCCTCCAGCGAAAGGTAAGGCCAACACACGCCTACACTCCCTGAGCAGGAACCACTTCACCACCTTGGTGGAGAGGGATCTCGTGCATCTCGTTTTCCCTCCCTTCATAGCTTCCACCACTGCTCTGCTGACTTAGACATCGGAGGGTTTTCCCCAGGGAATCATCCCCTGGGCCCCCTGATCCGTTTCCCTTCTTTGCAATTCACTGTTCGGTGATTATCTTCTCCAGCTCAAGATCAGCGCGAGATCGCCCCTCTTCATCTGACGCCGTCTGTGGGAAACGATCAAAAAGCCAGCATGGTGCGAAGAAGTACAGGGAGAAGATCCGCCGGCGATAGGGGGAAGGCCATGGTGGTGGGGGGAGAAGGCCCTTCTCATGCCGCACAAGACCCCCCCTCCAACGCCAGCACCCCAGCCGACGAACCACCTCCGCCCGCGGCGGTAGAGCAACCACCCAACGAGGGCGCTGACGCTTTCCACGCCCTCAACGCGAAACTGGACGTCCTCGTGGAACTCATGAGGACCCAGGCGGCCAGGGAAGGAAGGTCACGCGTCCCTCCGGAAAGCCCTCCCCGCGGAGACGTGTCTCAACACACTGTCGGAGGTCGCTTCACCCTCCGAGGACGGCAGCTTATTCGCAACAGGTCAGGAGGACCTTCACAAGCCCCTCCTCCGGAGCAAGAGGCCTCCTCCACGCCGAAAAGGGGAAGACCTGGGGCACGCCGTCCGCACCCAGAGACCGGAGTGCCCAGGGAACGCCAGGACAGCCCGCCATCGCGTCCCCTTAGCCCCACGGCGCAACGGCAGCCGGAGTTATCCCTCCGTCTGCAAGAGTTCGAGAGGCGCTTTGCAGAGCAGGAGCGCGCCTTACGCGCCTTGCAGAAGACCTCCCCAGCAGAGGACGAGGAGAAATCTCCGTTCTCCGACTATATCTTGAAGGCAGAGGTATCTCCCAGAATCTACATTCCGACCTTCAAGCCTTACGACGACCAGGGCGACCCGGCCGATCACTTTGGCAACTTCGACGCCCTAATGACCCTTCACGGGGCGTCCGACGCCATCAAATGCCGAGCCTTCGTGACCACCCTGGTCCAAGGCGCCCAAGCATGGTTCCGGGCCCTCGCCCCCGGATCCATCCGAGACTTCAAGCAGTTTAGGCGAGTATTTAAGGAGAGTTTCGCCGACAGCGGCCCCCCAAGGTCGGTAGCAGGGCTATTGGCTCTAAAACAGGCGCAAGGGGAGAAACTCCGGACTTATATCAACCGATTCAAGTCGAAAGCCCTGAGAATCCCCCGCCTGGATGTAGCCTCGGCCATAACCGCGCTGACCGGAGGCACCCGGGACGAGAACCTCCGCCGCGAACTTGTCCTCCACCCTCCCTCGACCCTGGCCGAGCTAGTAACTCTGGCTTTACGCCACGCCAAGTGTGAAGAAGTACTCAGCGCATGTCGAGGCGCAATCGGCTCGGGTCGGGAGGGGGACAAGAAGCGGGCACTCGAGTCAAGCTCGGGCCAAAGAAAAAGGCGGAACCGAGATGGGGAGCACAAAGAACCGTCCTGGAAGTATGAGCGGTACACTCCCTTAACCGCTCCGGTGTACGAGATCTATGAAGACATCAAAGGCTCGGGCCTCCTCCGCCAACCCGAGCCAATGAGGTCGAAGAGCCGCAATCGCAGCAAGCACTGCCTGTTCCACAGCGATCACGGGCATCATACCGGCGATTGCCACCAGCTCCAGGATGAGATCGAGCGCCTCGTCCGCCAGGGACACCTATCCCGGTTCGTGGCCGAGCATAAGGAAGACCGAGGCGCCCCAGAGGAGATCGACAACGCCCCTCGCAGGGTCCACATCAATGTCATCGCTGGAAGAGCTGCATCAGGAGGAGACAGTAGCCGAGGAAGGAAGCGTCATGTTGAGAGGGCGAGCCGAGCCATCAAGCCTCCCAAGGCCCCGCCAAGTGAGCCCCAGGTCATAGTCTTCTCCGACCAAGACCTGGAAGGGCTGACCACCCCGCATGACGACGGCCTAGTTATATCGACTACGATAAACCATTGTAACGTAGATAGGATTCTAGTTGACAATGGAAGCGCCCCTGATGTATTGTCTTATGAGTGTTTTCTTAAGATGGGGGAGAATCCGTCTAAACTCCGCCCGATCTGAACCCCCCTTTGCGAGTTCAATGGCCAGGCCACTTATCCCGAGGGAGCTCTAAGCCTGCCGGTTACTCTCGGCACCCCACCCAAAACCGTTACGGTTATGGTGAACTTCATAGTGATCAAGGGTATGATAGCATACAACGCAATCTTCGGCCGGGGGATCCTCAGCCGAACGAAAGCATTGCCCTCTACCTATCACCAAAAGATGAAGTTCCCCACTAAACATGGGGTGGGGGAAGTCCGGGGCAACCAGGCAATAGCCAGAAGGTGCTATAATATCTCGGTTGAAGCCACAAGGCCGGACGGGAAGAACAAGGGTCCCCGGGAAGTCGAGGAAAAACCCGTAACATCCGAGCCTGGAGGCGAGTTGTTAACGGTTTTCCTAAACGATGACCCGACCCTAGGAGTAAGGATTGAAGCCGACCTACCATCCGAGGTTCAGCAGCAATACAAAGAATTTATTTCCGACCCGTACAACAACGCAGAAGGAAGCATGCACCAGAGAAGCAGATGGTCATCAAGGAGCAAGTCACCAAGGGGCAAAAGACTGGTCTTTTTAGATCGGTCTTGTACCCAACATGGCTAGCTAACGTCGTCCTGGTGCCAAAAGCTTCGGGAAAGTGACGAATGTGTGTGGACTTCACCGACTTGAACAAAGCCACACCAAAGGACTGCTATCCGTTGCCGAGCATCGACCAACTAGTTGACTCAACCTCGGGCAACGAGATACTCAGGTTCCTGGACGCCTATTCAGGCTACCACCAGATCAGAATGGATCCGGAAGATATCAAGAAGACAGCCTTCATCACCGACTTCGGCGTGCACTGCTACACCCGGATGCCTTTTGGGTTGAAGAACGCTGGAGCCACGTACCAGAGGTTGGTCAACCATATGTTCGAGGGACAACTCGGCCGGAACGTCGAGACCTACATTGACGACATGCTCGTCAAGACCCCCAAGGCCGAAGACCACTTCGCCGACCTAGCCGAAACCTTCGACACTCTCCTGAGGTACAATATGAAGCTCAACCCCGCCAAGTGTGCCTTCGGAGTAAGGTCCGAGAAATTCCTGGGCTTCTTGGTCACCCAGCGTGGGATCGAGGTCAACCCCGACAAAGTCCAGGCCATCCTGGACATGCGGCCCCCCACCTGCACCAAGGACGTTCAGCGCCTTACCGGGCGCATTGCTGCGCTCAACCGATTCCTGTCACGTGCGGCCAAACGATGCCTACCCTTCTTCAAGCTGTTGAGGGGGCCCAAAATGGCATCTGCTACGTTCGCATGAAATGAGGAATGCCAAAAGGCGTTCGCTGAGCTTAAGGAGTTCCTGGCTTCGCCCCCGGTGCTGTCCAAGCCCGTTCCAGGTGAAGCCCTACATCTCTACCTCTCGGCAACTCCATCCACAGTTAGCTCGGTCCTGGTCAGAAATGACTCGGGAATCGAAAGAGAGGTCTACTACACCAGCAAGGTGCTCAACGATGCTGAAAGAAGGTACCCCGCAACCGAGAAACTCGTGCTAGCGTTGGTTACCTCGGCCAACCGCCTTCGACCCTACTTCCAAGGGCACTCCATCATCGTGCTGACCGGCGAACCACTGAAGAGGATCCTCACTCACCCTGAAGCCTCGGGACGCCGCGTCAAGTGGGCCATTATGCTCGGGGCCTACGATATATCGTACCGGCCTCGCTCGGCTACCAAAGGACAGGCGCTCGCTGACTTCATTGCCGAGAGCACCATCCCGACCGAAGAAAAATCTCCGTCCGCACCCGGGCCAACCTAGGAATTGTTCGTCGACAGATCCTCCAACTCGGCCGGGAGCGGTGCCGGTATCCTCCTGAAGTCCCCCGAAGGAGCAGAGCTGCAATACGCCTTGAAGTTCAACTTCCAGGCATCCAACAACGCCTCCGAGTATAAAGCCCTTATCACGGGAGCCCGCAAGGCCCGACGGTTGGGGGCTGAGCGAGTCAGAATCCACACTGACTCCCAACTGGTCGCTAGCCAGGTCAACGGCAATTACGAAGCTCGGGAAGAACCGATGGTCAAATACCTCCAGCTGGTCAGAACCGTGGCACAACAGTTCGAGGGTTTTGAGGTAGTCTGAATAGCTCGGGAGGAAAACTCCCGAGCAGACGCCCTCTCTCGGCTGGCCTCCTCTCTTGACCCCGAAGGTACTCGATCGGTCATTCTCGAAGAGCTAGTGCGACCGAGCATTGATTCGGAGCTCATGGCTGTTGACTCGGCCTCCCCAAGCGACTGGCGTACCCCCTATCTGTCGTGGCTCCAAGACTCTCAGGAGCCTCTCGCCCCTCAGGAAGCCCGGAGATTGAAATACCAAGCTCGGTGATTCGTCATTCTGGACGGCACTTTGTACCGCAGATCCTTCTCCGGTCCCCTCCTGAAGTGCATCAGTACTGACGAAGCCAACCGAGCAATCCAAGTGGTTCACGAAGGCATGTGCGGAGCGCATCAAGGGGGAAGGTCACTCGCTAGGATCTTGCTTCGGCAGGGTTACTGGTGGCCCACTCTGCAGCGCGACTGCTCGACCTACGTACAACAGTGTGACCGATGCCAGCGATTTGACCATTTGGTCCATCAGCCGGCAACGGAGCTCACCACCCTAGCCGAGCCTTATCCTTTCGCTCGGTGGGGGATCGACATCCTTGGGCCGTTCCCTACAGCTCAGGCCCAGAAGAAGTTCGTCATCGTCGCCATCGACTACTAAGTGGATCGAGGCCGAAGCTACAGCTAGGATCACCGAGACAGTCGTGTGGAGTTTCGTCTGGAAATCGATCATCTGTCGCTACGGCATCCCCCGGGTGATAGTGAGCGATAATGGCCGGCAATTTGATTCTCGCTATTTCCGAGACAGATGTGCCGACCTAAACATTCGCAGTCACTTCACTTCAGTCGCCCACCCTCAGGCTAACGGGCTGGTCGAAAATGCCAATAAGACTATCTTAAAAGGCATCAAGACCAAGCTCGGCAAAGCCAAGGGCAGCTGGCTCGAGGAATTGCCGAGCGTACTTTAGTGGCACAGAACGACTCCCAGAACGGCAACCGGTGAAAGTCTCTTTCAGCTGGTGTACGGCACCGAGGCCGTGATCCCGTTGGAGATTGCCAATCCCTCCCTCCGAGTCATCTGCTTCTCGCCCGAGGTAAACGACCAGAAACTACTCGAAAACCTCGACCTAGCGGATGAACTCCGAGAGATGGCCAGCATCCGAGCAACGGAATATCAACGCCGCCTCACTCGATACTACAACGCCAAAGTCCGAGACAGACACTTCCAACCGGGAGACTTCGTTCTCAGAAAAGCCGAAGCCTCTCGACCACTTGAGGCGGCGGGCAAGCTATCCCCTAATTGGGAAGGCCCCTACCGAGTGGTTGAGACGCTCGGGAAGGGAGCGTACCGGTTATCTACTATGGAAGGAGAACCCATCCCTCGGACGTGGAACGCAACTACACTACGCAAGTTCTACTTCTGAATACTACAGTCGTGTAAGCAATATGAAATAAAGCAAAAAATTTCTTCCTCTTTCATTCAAACAATTGTTTGTACATCAGAAAGGCCGAAGCCAATACAATACATGTCAAAAAAACAAAAATCCATCTGCCACCGCCGTACGAGCCCATCGCTCGGCTGACTCGGTTAACCTTCCTGCGTCCAGCCACTAACTCTGCCTCGTGCAAAAACTGGCTCGGATAAAGGATAGTCGACCATGTTGGCTCGGGTAACTCGGAACAAAGGTGACAGAAGAAGGCTACCTTCCAAGTTGCGCAGGGAAACAACAAGAAGAAGAGGAAGGGATACAAGAGACGGCCTCCTCTCTGCCAACTCTTTGGAAGGCAGAGAGTGCAGGCACCCCCCAGAAAAAGAAACCAGCAGAGCTGGACGAGGAGGCAGGGGAAAGCCCGGAAAAGAGAGCTTAATTGGCTTCTTCCTCCCCTCGGGATGGAGTTGGCGGGTCAGGGACAGGAGTTCGACATGCCCCAGCATGTCGAACCTTCTACCCGAGTAACCCCCTCGCAAGCGCCGACCGGAATTGATAAAAGAAGGCGATGTGCTTCCGCATGTCGAACCCCCTTCTAACCTGTCCGCCGGCCGTCGAACTCCCTTCAAACCCGAAGCGGAAAAGATTCTCTGCCCTCCGTCGTCGGCAGCTTCGTCTTCCAGAGCGTCTTCCATGCTTCAAATTTCACAGTACAACGCTTCGTGAAGAAGGAGGAAGGAAAGACTGTCGAAGAAGACCCTAAGCGATGGAGAGGAAGAGACGCCCTTCAGACCTTTTATAGGCGAAGGGAGGGTACTTGCCTTAAATGATTCTCCCCTCGAAAACACGCTAAAGGGACCTCTCCCTACGAACGGTCACCTCAGACTCCTCGGCTCCACCACAGCGGGGCAAACGAAGTGGCCAAGCATTCAAAGCATGAGAAAACAAAAAGACACCATGTCAGACGCACGCCTATCCATCATGCGAGATCCTCGCAGAAAGTATCGGCACTTTCCAACTATTACACTGGTCAAACCACGGCAACGGCGGTACGAAATAGTTAAGTCTTTATCATAACGCTACTGCCTTACGTTTTCAACCTTTCCTTTACACAAAAAGAGAAAATTTTTCTTCAAAAAAGGAAAAACAAACAAGGAGAAAAAACAAAACAGACACATTAGACCTCTGGCCCATCCTGAGGCTCGAAAGTGGAAGGCTCGGACGGTCTGCCCCCGGCATCCTCGGTGACGGCCGACCCTGGCACTGACCCCACCGGCGTGGGAACTGCCTCAGTTGCGCGCCCTCCCGAGGCATCCGGAGTTGGCGACCCCTCGGACGAAGAGTCCCCCTGGTCTCCTTCCTCCGACGCCGAACCAGAGGAACCGGAGGACGACAAATCCGAGTCATAGCGTTGCCCGGACAGGAAATTGATTGTCTCGGACGACTGTTCCTCCGCATAAGAGATGGCCCGGTCGTAGCCTTGCTTGAATCCCTTGCGGATGCCCCGGCGAAGTGCTGACTCATAGTAGGGGAGGGCAGCCTCCTTAAGGTCGACCCGGTAGACCTCCGAGCGTTTGTATTGCTCGAGTGCCTCTGCCCCGGCCGATTCCACCCTACCAGCGAGTTCGGCCTTCTCCCGCTCCGCCTCGGCCAACCTCTGTTCTGCCGCGGCCGTCTGCTTCTCCACCTCGGCCCGATCAGCCTCGGCCTCCCGCCGAAGGCGCGCGGCTTCCTCCGCTCGGTCCACCAGCTCGGCGCGCTCAGCCGCCCACCGGCCATCTAGCTCGACGCGGGCCGCGCGCTCCTCCTCCAGCAGCCGGCTCTTCCTCTCGAGCGACTCGCGGGCTCGAGCCAATTGCTCGGCCAGTGTCCGAGCCTCCGCCTGGCTCGCCCGCGCCAGTTCCCTGACCGAGGAGAGCTCCCGCCAAAGCCCGTCACGCTCCTCGGTGAGCCGAGCTACCTTCCCGTCGGACGCACCAAGGGTCCAAGCAAGGTTCGCCCGTTCTGACTCCGACCGAGCGTAAGCTTCAGCCAGAGAGGCCCCCATCTGGGCCAAGATCAAGCCGCCCTCCATAACCAGCTCGAGGGCCGCGGGCGGGGAGCGTTGCCTGACTCCTCCCTTCACCACCTTCGCAGCTATGCTGCAACATCTTTGGTACAGAGGGCCCTGGATGCCCAGCCTCTCCAGAGCCGCCGGAATAGGGACCTCCCCTCCGAGCGGCATCCCCTCGGGAGCCCCGCCGGCCGGCCCGGATCGAGCCGCTGCTTCATCCACCCCTCTTGCCTCGGTCGGTTGGAGCTGCGTCGCCTCTCCTCGCGAACCCCCGGCCTCGACCGGCTCGGCCACGACGTCGCCACCCGGAGTGCCGCCTGCCTCGATCGACGCTCCAGTCTCGACCGCGGCCCCGGAGTCGCCCGCTTCATCCCCGGCCCCCTCGGCTCTTGCTGAGGGGAGAGCCGGGCCAACGCCGCCGCCAACCACAGAAACGACCCTGGCCTCCTCGGCCCCCTCTTGCTCGGCGGATAGGAGAGCCAGCCCAATAGGGTCGGCCCTATCACGCTCGACAGAGGGGTGAGCCGAGCCAGAGTCACCTTCGTCTACGGGGACGCCCCCGGCCTTCTTGGCCCGCTTCTTGGTCCTCACGACATCCCGTATCATCCCCTCCACGGGATCCTTACGCTTGGACCCCCGCGGCCTGGAAGACCCTTCCCGGGTCACCCCCTTACCCTTAACTCGGGCTCGGGAACGACCCTCGGGAGCTCGCGACTCATCGACAGCCGAGTCATCGCCTAGGTCGATCACCTCCCGCTCGGTCGCAGGCTCCTCCTCCTCAGCCGGCCGCCTGACGTCTGCGCAGAAGAAGATATGGTCAGGAGAAGAAAACGGTTTCATCATCCGACGAAGAAGCTGATTCGTGGCGCCCGTACCTGTCGGCCGTAGCCGCTTGAGAAGGCATCGCTCGATGTTCTCCGGAGTCACCAACTCCTCCGTGGACTGGCGATGCTCCATCAGAATGGCCGCATACTTCTCCACGTCCGGAGGGAACTCATCTTGCCTCGGAGGAATGTTCGGGTGAAAATTGGGAATTACGGGACACCTCCAAGACTCCTCCACCGAAAAAATCACCACCCAGAAGAACTGAGTCTTCCATCCCTTGTGAGAAGAGTCCTTCACGGCTAAGGAGACACAGCTCCTGTTCCGCCTCGCCTGGATGAAATAGAAGCCCTTCCCAACCGAAGAATGACCCTTCAACTCAAAGAAATAATGGAAGAGGTCCAAGGAAGGAAGAACCCCGCATTGGCGGCAGAGGATGCGGAAGGCGGAGAGAAGGAGATAAGAGTTGGCTACCAACTGTATGGGAGCCAACTGGAAGAAATTGAGAAGCTTAAGAACAAAATGCTCGAAGGGAAGGCGGAACCCACCCTTCCACGACAGAAGGAAGGAGCAGAAATGGCCCGTACGAGAATCCAAGCTTGTCTCGTTCGGAGTGGCCGCGGCGAAGTAAAACTGATAGGGCAGGCGAAACTGGTGCTCCAGCCGTTTCACCTCCGTCTCCCCCAGCTCGCTGCAGTTTGGAGCCGGAGGTATCACCGTCGCCCTCGCCTCAGGCTCACCCTCCCACTCTTCGACCTCCAGACGCTGGTCCACCATGGAATCTGAAGAGGAACTTGAAGAGAAATGCTCCCGAGACTCCGAAGACTCTGGAGGAAGAGGAAGCTGTCGTTACCGCCTCCGCGGTTATCTCCGCCAACTCTGCGAACGCCACTGCAAGTCTCTGTGCTTCCGCCGTATCCCCACGGCGCATCAGAGAGCCCCAAGAGCAAGCACGAAGGAGAGCAAAACCCTAAAACGGAGGGAGTCTGGAACGACAACAAGCGCACAACGCCTATATTCCCACGCGAAAGGCGGCACGTCGTTCCGACCTCCGAGAAAGGGGGGCCCTTCATTTCAAATCCGTCAGGATTATCATTATTACGGGCCCAGGTGACCACGACACGTGGCTTCTTAACACCGCCAGATCTCCACCCACCCGAGCCACGCTGGTCCAAAACCCTAATGACTACTCTTCCAAGCCTGCCAAGGCTCGGGAGTAGGAGAGGGACAAGTGGAGAGGGGGATTTCTGTAGCCCATCTAAGAGCGGCCGAACTAGGTCCAGCAAGACCAAACGAGGCCCAGCTCATCTAAGTGATCGCCCCGCAGGACCCACTTAACATAAAAAGCCCAATAAGATCACTCGGGATCAAGCACTTCCTCGGTGGCTATTAGGCTCGGAAGGCCCGAGCGTCGGTCCGATCGGAGGAAGACCCACGCCCGATCTATCCCCTCGCCAGGATAAAGGCTAGCGCTCAGCGCCCACTCCGACCGAGCCTCATCCGAGCTATGCCTATCGCCAGGACAGGGTTGGCACTCTTCATGCTTGGGTCGACCGACGATTGCTTATCCACGCTGTCGTTGAGAGCCCTTTATGAGCAGGAGTTCACGAGGATAAGAGACCCACAACCCCTCAAGGCTATAAAGATCCCACGATGATGACGTAAAGAGCCCACGTTGAGGACGTAACTCCCGCCTGAAACTCCTCAGCTTACGGGACTCGTGAGGTCGGCGCACTATTTAAACCTGGGACTCTCTCCAGCGAAAGGTAAGGCCAACACACGCCTACACTCCTTGAGCAGGAACCACTTCACCACCTTGGTGGAGAGAGATCTCGTGCATCTCCTTTTCCCTCCCTTCATAGCTTCCACCACTGCTCTGCTGACTTAGGCATCAGAGGGTTTTCCCCAGGGAATCATCCCCTAGGCCCCCTGATCCGTTTCCCTTCTTTGCAGTTCACTGTTCGGTGATTATCTTCTCCAACTCAGGATCATCGCGAGATCGCCCCTCTTCAGAATCAATGGTTGACTCCAACAATAGCTCATATTGTCTATGTTTCAGAGGAAATCTCTTTACTGAAGAGAAACTGCTAAGCTGGAATGGCAGAAGAGATTGTAAACTTTCTAATGGTACATCATCCATTCGTCATGAAGTCCCACAATTTTGTACACAAGAATGTCCTCATTGGTTGACAAAAAACATGAGCTTTGCTGGTTGATCGGTACAATAATTAAGATTAGTAGATTCAGTGATCAGAAAATTTTGGCACAGGATACATTATCTGAAGTATTTCATGTATTTCTATTCATCTTAAAGGGCTGGTCTCGTCTAAGGTTGGGATGGAAATGAAGGACCAGAGGAAATAAGAGGTAGACATATGAATCATGCCTAAATAGGGACTTACAAACGAAAATTGGTGAAGGTTGAGATAGAGACCTTAAAGGCTTCATGGGATTGATGCTGGATGAAGCTAAATTCCTACATTAGAGCATCGATTTGGTGCAAAGTTGAGGTTGAGGCAGGTGAGAAGTTGCGGGGTTCTAAAGGAATGTTTGGCGCTAGTCCCATCTATTCGTGGAATTTCCTTTGCATGCATGCTAAAAGCACCAATTTCATGAAAGGGATCTCTAGCGGCACTGCCTATATAGACGCAATCTTCACATAATCTTGGGGACATGGGATATTGAAAGAAGCAAAACAGCTATTGTTAGTCATAATTAGTCATTAAGAAATTCCGTGGACAATGTAGTAGCTATAAGATGTAACTTTAAAGAAAAAATGTGGATTTGCCCCTAGTACATCCTCCCTTTTCTCTGTAATGGCTTCATCAGAATTAGTTGAAAGTGTTACTTGAAGCTTTCTTAATCCTAAACAGGTCTAGGTTCACATTTCAATGGCGATTCCAGGCGAGTCATTGAACATACAATTTAAACCACCACAAAGAGAGATATCCACAACTTACACTGTGTTTACTTTAGATATCAGAGTTATGTTATGGACTCCTAAACTTCCTCTTCCAAGTCTCTTTGACATGCTATTTGTTTGAAGCTTATATTGTAGCTTTCTGTTTATGGAAATCCACGGGGCTGATGATAAGTACTGGTACTAATATTGTGAAGACAAGATTGGTCGACAGGACAACTTAGGAATGTAAGGCATTCATAGATCATTCATTCAAGCTTTGCCAGAGTTTAGGGAGTTTCTGTGCAATAAACTGACAGATGTTTCCCACAGGATTTGGTCATTCTTTTGTTGCACTTTAATCGGCCTTAAGTGTTGAGATTTGCCTTTCCTTTTGAATCATGTTATCAAATTTCATAAATTCCATCAAATGTTGTACCATTTTTCCAAATTCTTCAACTTTTGCACTCACTTCACATGTAACATCATAGCCTCAACTATCAAACAAGGTTAAATATTACTCAATCACCTCTTCATGAAAGGTGAAATAAGATATGATCCAAAACAAATAGCTTTCAAGAAATAAGTGAATGTTTAATGAAGTAACTGAATACAGGCCTGGAACTTGGAGTAGCAATGTATGCCAACAAATGTGCAGCTCTGCCGCTTCTTGTCCCCCCACCCCCCCCACACACACAAAATGAATATGTAATGGATGTAGATCAAAGCAAATAAATGCTAAACATTCACACAAGCAGTTTATGGCACAACTGAAGTGTTGATCGGAAACTTTAAAGGAGCGATGGTATATATCTACTTGGGCAACTCTGGGACCCCACTTAACCCCCCCAGCCCCAATAACAGACATATGGTAGCCTGAAACTCAAGTGAATCGTCCATGAATATTTTTTCTCAAGTGCCCGACAATTGTACACTGGGAAGCGGCGCCCCCAAAAGACTAGGCCTGTCCACAAAATAATCCGGTCCAGAGGGCATCATCTGATAAGAGGAGCCCACTGTACGTTTCTAAACACATAGTAGTCATTAACACTGCAGCTGATGCAGTTGCATGTAATGAACTGAAGAGGACCGCAATCTCAGAGAAAAATTGAGAAAGGAAGAAAGGTGCATATACCCCAAAGCTTACACCGTTCCCGAATCAGAACCGGACAAAATGGCCGCAGCAATACGAGAAAAGGAACCAAACAGTGCCGGGAGCGCAAACCTGGGCGAGCTTGGCCTTTTCGGCTTCATCAGGGAACGGAAATGGCGCGCCAGAAGCGGAAGCACAAACCGCAGTCCCCGCGTTCACCTCCAGAGACGAAGAAACCGACGAGGAGAACAAGAGAGGAGGAGACGGAGACGCAAATCTGGGGAGGGACAGAGAGAGAAGGCCGCAGGGGAGCCTGCCCCGAGCAGAGAGCGGGGGCAGATGGGTGGTGCCGCGTCCCGCGCAGGTGCCGCGCTGCGCGACCGGGCCGGGAGGGAGAGAAGCGGCCAGCCACCCGTGCGGGCGGCCCAGAGGCAGCAGCATCGCCGTCGTCTGCATCGCCTTGGGGAATGGTGGGCTACACCGCCCCGCTGCGTCTTCCGTCTTGTCCCTGATGCGGAAGTCCCGGCACCGAGCTGCTCGCACAGGCCGCTCTGTTCGCTTTGGAGGGATATCGCATCATTATGTCATTTACGATTACGCGGGGACAGAAACAGGAATTTGATAACGTGAGTTCTTATTAACAGACGCAGCAACGTGTCGGTCGTATCGTGACCTAATGAGTTTGAGTAATGCTTCGTGCACTGCACAAAGTCTATCTCAAATCATAATCTCTCCTCTCATTAATTAAAAAAAATTAAAATAATCATTATCATTATAAAAAGAACATCCTCCATTATAGACATACGGCCCTATGTCAGATCCGTATGATCCATTTTTTTACTCGACTGAAAAACATAGAAATGAAATATTTTATAAGACTGAAATATTTTACTATACGAATAAAATATTTAGTATAGAATTGAAATATTTTATTAAATTTTATTTTTATAAAAAAATATTTCATTTCTATAATATTTTATCCTTGTAACAAATACTTCGTTCCTGTAACAAATGTTTCATTTCTACAAAATATTCCATTCGTTCATTTGTGTTTGATCCTTGTAACAAATACTTCGTTCCTGTAACAAATGTTTCATTTCTACATAATATTTCATTCGTTCATTTGTGTAGTCAAACAAAATATTTCATTCTTATAATAAAATATTTCATTCTTGTAACAAAATATTTCAGTCTCGTAAAATATTTCACTCCTGGGTTTTTCCGCCGAGCGAAAAAGTGGGTCATACGGGTCTGACACAGTGCCATACGGGTCTGACATGGGGAGTCCTTTTTTGACAGAAAACGGTCATTTCAACTTTTCAGGGGGCCAATGAGAGAGGAGGTTGTAATTTGAGTTGACTTTGTGCACCAGATTCGATGCACAAAGCATTACTCGATGAGTTCTGAAGAGGCGTAATCTCGCGCTGGACCTGAGCTGGGGGATGATCACCGAATAGTGAACTGCAAGAAAGGGAAACGAATCAGGGGGCCCAGGGATGGTTCCCTGGGGTAAACCCTCCGATGCCTAAGTCAGTAGAGCAATGGTGGAAGCTATGAAGGGAGGAGGAAAAGAGAGGCGCGAGATCCCTCTACACCAAGATGGTGAAGTGGTTCCTGCTCAGGGAATTTTAGGCGTGTGTTGGGCCTTACCTTTCGCTGGAGGGAGTCCCATGTTTAAATAGTGCGCTGGCCTCATGAGTCCCGTAAGCTGAGGAGTTTCAGGCGGGAGTTACGTCCTCAACGTGGGCTCTTTACGTCCTCATCGTGGGATCTTTATAGTCTTGAGGGGTCGTGGGTCCCTTATCCTCAAAAACTCCTGCTCATAAAGGGCTCTCAACGGCAGCATGGATAAGCAATCGTCGGTTAAACCAAAGCATGAAGGGTGCCAACCCTGTCCGGGCGATAGGCATAGCTCGGATGAAGGTAGGTTGGAGTGGGCGCTGAGCGCTTTCCCCTATCCCGGTGAGGGGATAACTCGGGCATGGGTCTTCCTCCGTTCTGACCGACGTTCGGGCCTTCCAAGTATAAGGGCCGTCGAGGAAGGGTTTGATCCCGAGTAATCTTATTGGGCTTTTTTATCCTAAGTGGGCCCTGCGGGGCTATCACTTGGATGAGCTGGGCCTTGTTTGGTCCTGATGGATCAAGTTCGGCCGCTCTTAGATGGGCTACAGAAATCCCCCTCTCCACTTGTCCCCCTCCTACTCCCGAGCTTTAGTAAGCTCGGAAGAGTAGCTGTTTAGGGTTTTGGACCAGCGTGGCTCAGGTGGGTGGAGATCTGGCGGTGTTAGTAAGCCACGTGTCGTGGTCACCTGGGCCCGTAATAATGATGATCCTGACGGATTTGAACTGAAGGGGCCCCCTTTTCTCGGAGGTCGGAACGACGCGCCGCCTTCCGCTTGGGAATATAGGCGTTGCGCGCTTATCGTCGCTCCAGACTCCCTCCGTTTTTAGGGTTTGGCTCTCCTTCGCGCTTGCTTTTGGGGCTCTTTGATGCATCGTGAGGACACGATGGAAGAGCAGAGGCTCGCAGCGGCGTTCACAGAGTTGGCGGAGATAACTGCAGAGGCGGTCCGACAACTTCCCCTTCCTCTAGAGTCTTCGGAGTCCCGGGAGCGTCTTTCTTCAAGTTCCTCTCCATATTCCATGGAGGACCAACGTCCGGATGTTAAGGAGTGGGAGGGCGAACCTGCAGTGAGGGAGGTGGCTCCAAACTGCAGCGAACTGGGGGAGGCAGAGGTGAAACGGCTGGAGAACCAGTTTCGTCTGCCCCACAAGTTTTTCTTCGCCGCGGCTGCCCCGCACGAGTCGAGCTTGGACTCCCGTACGGGCCACATCTGCACCTTCCTACTGTCGTGGAAGGGTGGGTTCCACCTTCCCTTCGAGCCCTTTATGCTCAAACTTCTCAATTTCTTTCAGTTGGCGTCCGTACAGTTGGTAGCAAACTCTTATCTTCTTCTTTCTGCCTTTCGCATCCTCTGCCGTCAATGCGAAGTTCCTCCTTCCTTGGACCTCTTCCATTATTTTTTTGAGTTGAAGGCACATCCCTCGACCGGAAAGGGCTTCTATTTCATCCAGGCAAGCCGGAATAGGAGTTGTATCTCCTTGGCCGCGAAGGATTCTTCGCACAAGGGGTGGAAAATCCAGTTCTTTTGGGTGGGGATCCTCTCGGTGGAGGAGACTTGGAGATGTCAAGTAATCCCCAACTTGCAACCGAACATTTCTCCGAGGTAGGATGAGTTTTCTCCGGACGTGGAGGAGTACATGATCATTTTGCTGAAGCATCGCCAGTCCACGGAGGAGCTGGTTACTCCGGAGAACATCGAGCAATGTCTTCTTGCGCGGTTGCAGTCGACAGGTTCGGTCGCCACGAATCAGTTTCTTCTCCGGATGTTGAGACCATCTCCCTTTCCTGATCATATCTTTCTTCTGTGCAGACACCAGGCGGCCGGCTTTGGAGGAGGCTGCAGAGGTGATCGGCCTCGGCGATGACTCGACTGCTCCCACGGGTCGCTCCCGAGTCAAAGATAAGGGCAAGGGGGCGGCCCGGGGTGAATCTTCCGGGCCGCGGGGGTCCAAGCGCAAGGATCCCGTGGAGGGCATGATCCGGGCCGCCGTGAAGGCTAGGAAGCGGGTCAAGAAGGCCGGGGTCGTACTCGCAGTAGAAGGCGACCTTGCCGCGGCTCACCCCTCCGCCGAGCATGATGGGGCCGACCCTACAGGGCGAGCTCTCCCACCCGCCGAGCAAGAGGGGGCTGAGGAGGTTGGGGCTGCTTCTGCGGTCAGCGACGATGCTGGCTCGGCCCCTCCTTCGGCCGGAGCCGAGGGGGCCGGGGCTACTTCTGCGACTGGCAACAGTGCTGGCCCGGCTCTCCCCTCGGTAGAAGCCGAGGGGGCCGTAGACGAGGCGGGTGACGCTGGGACCACGGCCGAGATTGGGGCGTTAACTAACGCGGGTGACGCTCCAGGTGGCGGTGCAGGTGTCGGACCGGTCCAAGCTGGGGGGTCGCAAGAAAAGGCGACGCAGCCCCGACCGACCGAGGCACGAGGGGCGAACGAATCCGCGGCTCGATCCGGGCCGTCCTGCGGGACGCCGACCGAAGAGTGGGTCTCTATTCCGGCGACCCTGGAGAGGCTCGGCATCCAAGGCCCTCTGTATCAAATATGTTGCAGTATAGCCGCGAAGGTGAAGGGGGGAGACAGGCAGCACTCCCCTTCCGTGGCTCTCGAGACGGTTATGGAGGGCGGCTTGGTCCTGGCCTAGATGGGGGCCACTCTGGCAGAAGCTTACGCTCGGTCGGAGTCAGAGCGGGCGAACCTGGCCTGGACCCTTGGCGGGTCTGACAGGAAGATGGCTCGGCTCGCCGAGGAGCGTGATGGGCTCCGGCGCGAGCTTTCCTCAGTTAGGGAGCTGGCGCGGGCGAGCCAGGTGGAGGCTCGGGCATTGACCGAGCAACTAGCTAAGGCCCGCGAATCGCTCGAGAGGAAGAGCAGGCTTCTTGAAGAGGAGCGTGTTGCTCGCACCGAGCTAGACGGCCGATGGGAGGCCGAGCGTGCCGAGCTGGTGGATCGAGCGGAGGAAGCCGAGCGACTTCAACGGGAGGCCGAGGCTGATTGGGCCGAGGTGGAGAAGCAGGCGGCGGAGGCCAAGAAGCAAACGGCTGAGGCCGGACGGAGGTTAGCTTAGGCGGAGCGGGAGAAGGCTGAGCTCGCTGGTAGGGTGGGATCGGCCGGGGCAGAGGTGCTCGAGCAGTACAAATGCTCAGAGGCCTACCGAGTTGACCTTAAGGAGGCTACCCTCCCCTACTACGAGTCGGGACTTCGCCGAGGCATCCGCAAGGGGTTCAAACAAGGCTACGACCGGGCCGTCTCTTATGCCGAGGAGCAGGCGTCCGAGACAATCGATTTTCCGTCCGGGCAATGCTATGACTCAGACTCGTCATCCTCCGGTTCCTCTGCGTCGGAGGAAGAAGATCAGGGGGGCTCTTCGTCCGAGGGGTCGCCAACTCCGGATGTCTCGAGAGGGCGCGCAACCGAGGCAGTTCCCACTCTGGTGGGGTCAGTGCCAGGGTCGGCCGTCACCGAGGGTGCCGGGGGCAGACCGTCTGAGCCTTCCACTTCCGAGCTTCAGGGTGGGCCAGAGGCCTAATGTATCTGCTTTGCTTTCTCTTTTTGCATGTCTCTTCCTTTTCCGAAGGAAAACTTTCCTTGTTGTGTAGGGAAAAAAGTAAGGCAGTAGCATTATGATGAAGACTTAACTGTTTCGTATCGCCATTGTCGTGTTTTGTTCAGCATATCTATAGTGGTTGGAAAGTGCTGATACTTTCTGCGTGGATCTCGCCTGATAGTTGGGTGAGCGTCTGACAGGGTGTCTTTCCGTTTTCTCATGCTTTGAATACTTAGCCGCTTCGTGTGTCCCGCTGGGGCGGAAACGAGAAGTTTGAGGTGACCGTTCGTAGGGAGAGATCCCTTTGGCGTGTTTTCGAGGAGAGAATCATTTAAGGCGAATAGCCTCCCTTCGCCTATAAAAGGTCTGAAGGGCATCCCTTCCTCTCCACCGCTTAAGATTTTTCCTGACAGTCTTTCCTCATTCTTTCCTCACGTAGTGTTGTGCCGCTATATTTGAAGCATGAAAGACGCTCCGGAAGATGAAGCTGTCGATGACGGAGGGCAGAGAGTCCTTGCTGCTTCGGGTTTAAACATGGTTTGACGACCGGCAGACAGGTTTAAAGAAGGTTCGATATGCGGAGGCACGCCGTCTTCTTTTTATCAGTTCCGGTAGCGCTTGCGAGGGGGGCGAGATGGTGGACATAAGGGGGCATCAGGCATCCCTGCCGCCCGTCCCTTCCTGCTCGCTCCATGGAGGGGAGGAGGAAGCCAATTAAGCTCTCTCCTTTCCGGGCTTTCCTCGGCCTCCTCATCCAGCTCTGCTGGTTTCTTTTTCCCTCTCTTAACCTCTTTCTCCCTCTTCTGCTCTTCTCATCATTTCTTTCACTCTTCGGAGGGTGCCTGCACTCTCTTCCTTCCAAAGAGTTGGCAGGTTGGCGGGGAGGATGCCTTCATATGTGTTCCCTCTTCCCCTTTCTCTTCCAAGTTCAACTTGGAAGGTAGCCTTCTCCTTCCTAATCCCTCTGTCACCTTTGTCCCGAGCTGCCCGAGCCAACGGGGTCAACTACCCTTTATCCGAGCCAGTTTCTGCACAAGGCAGAGTCAGTGGCTGGACGTAGGAAGGTCAACCGAGTTAGCCGAGCGATGGGCTCATACGGCGACGCCAGATGGATTTTTTGATTTTTTGACATGTATTTTCTTGGCTTCGACCTTTCTGATGTACAAGCGAGTTGTTTGAATAAAGGAAAGGAGGCTTTTGTTTTATCTCATGTCGTTTACACAATGCTCAGTATTCAGAAGTAGAACTTGCGTAGTGTAGTCGCGCTCCAAGTCCGAGGGATGGGCTCTCCTTCCATCATGGATAGTCGGTATGCTCCTTTCTGGAGCGTCTCGACCACTTGATAGGGGCCTTCCCAATTAGGGGATAGCTTGCCCGCCGCCTCAAGTGGTCGAGAGGCTTCGGCTTTCCTGAGCATGAAATCTCCCGGTTGAAAGTGTCTATCTCGGACTTTGGCGTTGTAGTATCGAGTGAGGCGGCGTTGATATTCCGTTGCTTGGATGCTGGCAATCTCTCGGAGTTCATCTGCTAGGTCGAGGTTTTCGAGCAATTTCTTGGTCGTTTGTCTCGTGCGAGAAACATGTGACTCGGAGGGAGGGATTGACAATCTCCAATGGGATAACGGCCTCGGCGCCGTACACCAACTGAAAGGGACTTTCACCGGTTGCCGTTCTGGGAGTCGTTCTGTGTGACCAAAGTACGTTCGACAATTCCTCAAGCCAGCTGCCCTTGGCTTTGCCGAGCCTGGTCTTGATGCCTTTTAAGATAGTCTTGTTGGCATTTTCGACCAGTCCGTTAGCCTGAGGGTGGACGACCGAAGTGAAGTGATTACGAATGTTTAGGTCGGCGCATCTGTCTCGGAAATAACGAGAATCAAATTGCCGACCATTATCGCTCACTATCATCCGGGAGATGCCGTAGCGACAGATGATCGATTTCCAGATGAAACTCCAGACGATTGTCTCGGTGACCCTTGCTGTGGATTCGGCCTCGATCCATTTGGTGAAGTAGTTGATGGCGACGATGACGAACTTCTTCTGGGCTTGAGCCGTGGGGAATGGGCCGAGGATGTCGATTCCCCAGCAAGCGAAAGGGTATGGCTCGGCTAGGGTAACGAGCTTCATTGTCGGCTGATGGACCAAGTGGTCAAATCGCTGGCATCGATCGCAGTGCTGTACGTAGGTTGAGCAGTCGCGCTGCAGAGTGGGCCACCAATAACCTTGCCATAGCAAGATCCTGGCGAGTGACCTTCCTCCCAAATGCGCTCCGCACAGGCCTTCGTGAACTTCTTGAATCGCTCGGTTGGCTTCGTCGGTACTGAGGCACTTTAGGAGAGGACCAGAGAAGGATCTTCGGTAGAGAGTGCCGTCCAGAATAACGAATCACCGAGCTTGGTACTTCAATCTTCGGGCTTCCCGGGGGTCGGGAGGCTCTTGAAAGTCTTTGAGCCACAAGAAGTAGGGGGTGTGCCAGTCACTTGGGGAGGCCTGGTCAACAGCCAGGAGCTCCGAATCAATGCTCGGTCGCTCTAGCTCTTCAAGAAGGACCGATCGAGTTGCCTTGGGGTCAAGAGAGGAGGCCAGCCGAGAGAGGGCGTCTGCTCGGGAGTTTTCTTCTTGAGCTATTCGGACTACCTCAAATCTCTCGAATTGTTGTGCCACGGCTCTGACCAGTTGGAGGTATTTGACCATCGGTGCTTCTCGAGCTTCGTAATCGCCGTTGACCTGGCTAGCGACTAGTTGGGAGTCAGTGTGAATTCTGACTCGCTCAGCCCCCAACCGCCGGGCCATGCGGGCTCCCGAGATAAGGCCTTCGTACTCGGAGGCATTGTTGGATGCCTGGAAGTTAAACTTCAAGGCGTATTGTAGCTCTGCTGCTTCGAGGAACTTTAGGAGGATTCCAGCACCGGTTCTGGCCGAGTTGGAGGATCCGTCGACGAACAGTTCCCAGGTTGGCCCGGGTGCAGATGGAGACTTTTCTTCGGTCGGAATAGTGCTCTCGGCGATGAAGCCAGCGAGCACCTATCCCTTGATAGCCGAGCGAGGCCGGTATGATATATCGTAGGCCCCGAGCATGATGGCCCACTTGACGAGGCATCCCTAGGCTTCAGGGTGAGAGAGGATCCTCTTCAGTGGTTCGTCGGTCAGCACGGTGATGGGATGCCCTTGGAAATAGCGTCGGAGGCGCTTGGCCGAGGTAACCAACGCTAGCACGAGTTTCTCGGTTGCGGGGTACCTTCTTTCGGCCTCGTTAAGCACCTTGCTGGTGTAGTAGATCGGTCTCTCGACTCCCGAGTCATTTCTGACCAGGACCGAGTTAACTGTAGATGGAGTTGCCGAGAGATAGAGATACAAGGCTTCACCTAGGACGGGCTTGGAAAGCACCGGAGGTGAAGTTAGGAACTCCTTAAGCTCGGCGAATGCCCTTTGACATTTCTCGTCCCATACGAACATAGCAGATGCCATTTTGGACCCCCTCAACAGCTTGAAGAAGGATAGGCATCGTTCGGCCGCGCAGGATAGGAATCTGCTAAGCGCGACAATGCGCCCAGTGAGGCATTGGACGTCTTTGATGCAAGTGGGTGGGCGCATGTCCAGGATAGCCTGGACCTTGTCAGGGTTGGCCTCGATCCCACACTGGGTGACTAAGAAACCCAGGAACTTCCCGGATCTTACTCCGAAGGCGCATTTGGTGGGATTGAGCTTCATATTGTACCTCAGGAGGGTGCTGAAGGTCTCAGCCAGGTCGGCGAAGTGATCCTGGGCCTTGGGGGTCTTGATGAGCATGTCGTCAATGTACGCCTCGACGTTCCGGCCGAGCTATCCTTCGAACATATGATTGACCAGCCTCTGGTACGTGGCTCCAGCGTTCTTTAACTCGAAAGACATCCAGGTGTAGCAGTATACGCCGAAGTCGGTAATAAAGGCGGTCTTCTCGATGTCACCTAGATCCATTCTGATCTGGTGGTAACCTGAATAAGCGTCCAGGAAACTGAGTATTTCGTTGCTCGAGGTTGAAACAACCAGTTGGTCGATGCTCGGTAACGGATAGCACTCCTTTGGTGTGGCCTTGTTCAAATCGGTGAAGTCCACGCACATTCGCCACTTTCTCGAAGCTTTTGGCACCAGGATGACGTTAGCCAGCCACGTCGGGTACAGGACTGGTCTAAAAAGACCAGTCTATTGCCCCTTGATGACCTGCTCCTTGATGATCGCCTGCTTCTCTGGCGCGTGCTTCCTTCTGCGTTGTTGTACGGGCTTCACGGTTGGGTCGAGGTTGAGCTTATGCATCACCATTTCTTCTGGTATTTCGGGGAGTTGATCATCAGACCATGCAAAGACTCGGGAATACGCGGAAAGAAACTATTTGTATTGCTCCTGAACCTCAGACGGTAGGTCGACTCCAATCTTCACTCCTAGGGTCGGGTCGTCGTTTAGAAAAACCGTTAGTAGCTCGCCTTCAAGCTCGGAGGTTGCAGGTTTTTCCTTGACTTCCCGGGGACCCTTG
The DNA here is from genome assembly GCA_022559845.1 of Amorphophallus konjac. NCBI lineage: Eukaryota > Viridiplantae > Streptophyta > Magnoliopsida > Alismatales > Araceae > Amorphophallus > Amorphophallus konjac. Next base: position 210,229,050 of record CM040118.1, read on the forward strand.
TTCTTTCCGTCCGGCCTTGTGGCTTCAACCGAGATATTATAGCACCTTCTGGCCATCGCCTGGTTACCTCGGACTTCCCCCACCCCATTTTTGGTGGGGAACTTCATCTTTTGGTGATAGGTAGAGGGCACCGCTTTCGTTCGGCTAAGGATTTCTTGGCCAAAGATTGCGTTGTATGCTATCATACCCTTGATCACTATGAAGTCCACCAAGACCGTAACGGTTTTGGGTGGGGTGCCGAGAGTAACCGGCAGGCTTAGGGCTCCCTCGGGATAAGTGGCCTGGCCATTGAACCCGCAGAGGGGGGTTAGGATCGGGCGGAGTTTGGACAGATTCTCCCCCATCTTAAGGAAACATTCGTAGGATAATATATCAGGGGCACTTCCATTGTCAACCAGAATTCTGTCTACGTTACAATGGTTTATGGTGGCCGATATGACTAGGGCGTCGTCATGCGGGGTGGTCAGCCCTTCCAGATCTCGATCAGAGAAGACTGTGACCTGGGGCTCACTTGGCGGGACCTTGGGAGGCTCGATGGCTCGGCTCGCCCACTCAGAATGACGCTTCCTTCCCCGGCTACTGTCTCCTCCTGATGTAGCTCTTCCAGCGATGACGTTGATGTGGACCCCGCGGGGGGCGTTGTCGATCTCCTCTGGGGCACCTCGGTCTTCCTCACACTCAGCCACGAACCGGGACAGGTGTCCCTGGCGGACGGGGCGCTCGATCTCATCCTGGAGCTGGTGGCAATCGCCGGTATGATGCCCGTGGTCGCTGTGGAACAGGCAATGCTTGCTGCGATTGAGGTTTTTCGACCTCATTGGCTCGGGTTGGTGGAGAAGGCCCGAGCCTTTGATGTCTTCATATATCTCGTACACCGGAGCGGTTAAGGGAGTGTACCGCTCGTACTTCCGGAACGGCTCCTTGTGCTATCCGTCTCGATTGCGTCTTTTTCCTTGACCCGAGCTTGACTCGAGTGCCCGCTTCTTGTCCCCCTCCCGACCCGAGCCGATTGCGCCTCGACATGCGCTGAGTACTTCTTCACACTTGGCGTGGCGCAAAGCCAGAGTCACTAGCTCGGTAAGGGTCGAGGGAGGGTGGAGGACAAGTTCGCGGCGGAGGTTCTCGTCCCGGGTGCCCCCGGTCAGCACGGTTATGGCCGAGGCTACATCCTGGCGGGGGATTCTGAAGGCTTCTGTAACGACCCGAGAATCCGATTATCGGGAAGGCCCGATAACCCGAGACTGGCACCGCCACCCACGAGTCCGAAGACTCGGAAGGGTTAGAAGGATGGTGTGGAAACTACACAAGTATCACAAGTAATTACAGAAATTAAACAGTTATAATATTAAGCAGGAAATAAATTAACATTTTACATGGTCCAAAAAATAACAATAACAAAATAACAGTAGTCCACAACTAGTACAGAGACAAGAAAAGAAAGTACAGCTACACGGGGCATCCCCCGACTCTGACCTCTGGGCACCCGCACCACGCTGCGCCCCAGCCGCGCTCCCCTGGGGCGGCACCTCACCTGAAACACGATGAAAATACGCAGGGAATGAGTCTCGGAACAAGACTTAGTAGGGATCACTCGAACCCTACCTCGTAAAACGGAAAACCACTACGCTAGCGGTAGGAGAGTACCTCGGAAAGGAAAGCCATGTACTCTACAAAACAAAGGTCCTACGGCACGCAAACCGGTACACGTGCCACGGTGAGACAACCGAAACTCAACGGTCGACTCGGCAAACCCGAAGGTCAAAGCCATGAAACTGACAGTCTGACATTCCGCACTCGACATGAGTACCTCCCACTAGAAGTACAGTCGGTAGCGTCCCCTGACGACTTACACTGCACCGCAAGTGAACAGCCTGACGAGGTAGCGCCTACCCAAGGCACGAACACCGTACAAGTAACCACAAGCAAGTGACTAGCTGGGGTCACGCCCGTCGACGTGGGTCCAACCACCCCCAACCATGTGTGCACACACAGACCATGCGTCCTAGGTCTGATCCTCTGACCGGTTTTTCCCCTGTAGCCGGACTCTGGCTAACGACGAGGGGCCCGACGGAAACCAGTCCAAAACCGTCCTCGGGATAAGCCCGTACACCACTCCCTGGTGCGACCGGTACCGCATACTGGTAGGCTACGACTAGTGGAGGGTCACTGAAGGAGTAGACTCTCAAGTCACGGAAAATGACGCCCGCATCCGACGACGCACGGGGACCACCCCACGCACCGGTCCCGTCGCACGGTGGCCACAGTCGGACTAAAAATGGGGTTGCAACCCTCTCGGGGCAACCAGGCACCTGAAGGTCCACCCTAGGACCGTCACATGGCTGTAACGGTCTAGGCGAGACCGTCACAGGAAGCCTGACGGCCCAACGCAGGCCGTTACACGACCTCAGGAACGCAGGGAGTAACGCGCCTGGCCCAGCGCGTTACGCGAATCTAACGCGCCTGCCCTGGCGCGTTACACACGCCTCATGCTCTCAGCGTGAAAGCAAGATGTAACGTGCTTGCCCCAGCGCGTTACACGAATGTAACACGCCTGGCCCAGCGCGTTACGCGCCCCTCACACCTGGGGGTGACTCAGGAAGTAACGCGCTCACCCTGGCGCGTTACGAGGATGTAACGCGCCCGCCCTGGCGCATTACACTCGCAGACCCCCAACGGTCAAAAGACAACGGTCGGAAAGCCCCTGACGGCCCAGCCCAGGCGCGTCACTTACAAGTGACGGTCTGTCGTGGGACCGTCACAGTCCCTGACCCCCAAAGGCTAACAAAGAGCATGTGACAGCTCCCTCGAGGCGCGTCACATCGTGTGACGGTCCCTGGAAGGACCGTCACACGCACCCAACGACAAAAACGGCGGGAAAGCCCAAAAACTTCAACCACGCCCCCATGCCTCCACCGGAGAGGGGGAAATCAAAGGGGAAGACCCCTGGGGACCCCTAGCATGATTCTAGGCCATCAAAACGCGAAATCATGCATCAAATTCATAGATCGGCCGAGCTCTCCCCAAACATGGAAAAATCCCAAACATGCTCAATCAAGCCCCTCTCGGCCTCCCCTCGGCCTATAAATCATGGAAATGAATGGCAAGGAGCTAGGGAACGTCACCCTACCTCAATGGAGCGAATGCTCCGTCGGATCGTCCGCGAACGCAAGAAATCGCTTTGAAAAACCCTCGTTCTTCAAGCTTCCCACGATCCACGAACGCCACCACATGCACCTCGTCGCCGCCGTCGTCACCGCGCCGTCGCCCACAGCCGTCTGCAGCCGGAGGGGCTCACCGCGGTCTCGCCGGACGAAGAAGAGAGGAAGAGGGGGGCGCCTCACGGTGGGGGTGAAAGGAGGAAGAAGAAGAAGAAGAAGAAGGGTGAGGGGGAGAGAGAAAAAGGGGGATATTTATAGAAAATCCAGAAAATCTAGAAAATACCGAAAAATAGAAAATCACATTTCCGGAATTCTCGGAACGCACTGATCGCAACGGTACCACTCGTGCCCAGGTGAACGACCCGGCTCACCCGCAGCGAGGTTTCGAAGGAATTGCCAAAACACACATCGAAAATCGGAAAACACGCGTGGAAAAGCCGCGGAACGCCTCCGGACTTCCGAAATGACTCCGGATCGCGCCGATCCGCACACGAAAGATGTCCGAAACGAAATTTCGGACACAACGGAGCCGGACATTCCGAGAAACAAGATCCGGGACCCATGAAGAAGGATCCGAAAGGTCCGAGATATTACAGCCCTCCCCCCTTAAGGAATTTCATCCTCAAAATTAAGAACAACCTAAGGGGAAAAAGAGGAAGACTCACTCAAACAGGTACGGAAACTGCTGACGCATCTCGTCCTCACGCTCCCAAGAAGCCTCACCACCAGAGTGCCACTGCCACACCACCTTTACCAAGGGGATGACCTTGTTCCGCAGGCGCTGCTCTCACCTATCCTCCACGCGGATCGAAAACTCTGGGAGAGAAAGATCTAGAGTCACCTCGGGCCAAACCGAATCCTCGAGCACATGAGAGTCATCGGGCATATACTTCCGCAACATTGAGACGTGGAACACGTCATGCACCGACGCCAACTCAGGGGGTAGCTGCAACCGATAAGCGACCTCACCGATGCGCTCCACAATCACAAAGGGACCAACATAGCGGGGACTCAGCTTCCCACGCCGTCCAAAACGCATCACCCCCTTCATCGGAGAAACTCTCAAAAACACATGATCACCCACGGTGAACTCGAGGGGCTGCCTCCTACGGTCAGCATAGCTCTTCTGCAGACACTGGGCCGCCAACATGTTCTGACGAACCACGTGCACAACGTCCATGCATTGCTGCACCAACTCGGGTCCCATCAAAACACGCTTACCCACCTCAAACCAATCGAGTGGAGTCTGACAAGGACGCCCATACAATGCCTCATAAGGAGCCATGCCGATGCTCGAATGATAGCTGTTGTTATAGGCAAACTCTACCAACGGTAGGTGATGAATCCAACTCCCCTGCCACTCCAGGCAGCAGGATCTCAGCATGTCCTCAAAAGTTTAGATGGTCCTCTCTGACTGACCATCTGAATGAGGATGATACGCCGAGCTAAAAGCCAACTCCGTGCCAAGCGCTCGCTGGAAACTCCTCCAGAATCCAGAAGTGAAGTGCGGATCCCGATCTGACACGATCGAAATGGGAACCCCATGTAATGGAACGATCCGCTCCACATAAAGACGAGCCAACTTGGACACACTCCAGCTGACTTTGACCGGTAACAACCGAGTCACCTTCGTCAGCCTATCCACCAGCAACCAAATACTGTCCTGCCCACTCGGGGTCCTCGACAATCCCACCACGAAATCCGTGGTCACGTGGTCCCACTTCCACACAGGAACATCCAAGGGCTGGAGAGTACCTCCTGGTCGCTGATGCTCCGCCTTCACCTGCTGACAGATCAGGCACCTGGTCACAAACTCAGCAACATCTCTCTTCATGCCAGGCCACCGAAACTGTCTCCGCAAGTTCCGATACATCTTTGTCGCACTCGGGTGTACGGTGTACCTGCTCCCATGAGCCTCGCGCAACACCGCACGGCGAACCTGCTCCTCCGCTGGGACGTACAGCCTGCCACGAAACCTCGCAGCACCATCCTCGCCGAGCTCCACATCAGCCATCGCCAGAATTTGGGGCAACTCGGGGTCCGCATGCTGAGCCTCTGTCACCTGTCGACGGATAACAGGAGTGACAGTCAGACTCGCAAGCACTGCCAACCCTGGCTCCTGGGGAATCTTGAGCCTGAAGGATACTTCGGGCACTTGTTCCCAGAGCCTCCACTTCCTCAACATCAAGGCACTGATCGCGACCTTCCGACTCAAGGCATCGGCGACGACATTCATCCTGCCCGGCTGATAAGACAAGGTGAAGTCATAATCCTTCATGGATTCCATCCAACGCCTTTGCCTGAGGTTCAGGTCTTTCTGCGTGAACACATACCTCAAACTCTGATGGTCAGTGAACACCTCGAACTTCTCACCGTACAGATAATGCCTCCAGATCTTCAGCGTAAAGATCACCGCCGCCAACTCAAGGTCATGGGTAGGGTAGTTCTCCTCATGGGGCTTTAGCTGCCGAGATGCATAAGCCACCACTCTACCATGCTGCATCAATACAGCACCCAATCCGACCCCGGAAGCATCTGTACACACCGTAAAACCTCCCGATCTAGAAGGCAAAATCAACACCGGAGCCGAGGTGAGCAATCTCTTCAGTTCCCTGAAGCTCTGCTCACACTCCTCAGACCAGACGAAAGGCACATCCTTCCGCGTGAGTCTAGTCATCGGGGTCGCAATGCGAGAAAAATCCTGGATAAACCGACGATAATAGCCCGCAAGCTCCAAGAAGCTCCGGATCTCCGTCACTGACCTCGGCCTTGGCCACTGCATTACTGCCTCGACCTTGGCGGGGTCCACGAAAATGCCATCACCAGAAATCACGTGCCCCAGAAAGTGCACCTCGCAGAGCCAGAACTCGCACTTGCTGAGCTTCGCATACAACTGGTGATCTCGCAACGTCTGCAGCACTACACCCAAATGGTACGCGTGCTCCTTGGCAGACCGCGAATAAATAAGGATGTCGTCCACGAATATGACCACGAACTGGTCCAAATACGGACGAAACACCCTCTCCATCAAGTCCATGAAGTCTGCAGGGGCATTGGTGAGCCCAAACGGCATCACCAAAAACTCATAATGCCCGTACCTCATACTGAATGCAGTCTTCTCCACATCGGACTCGCGAATTCTCAGCTGATAGTAACCGGACCGCAAATCAATTCACGAGAACACTCACGCAGACTAAAGCTGGTCGAACAAATCATCAATTCGCGGTAACGGATACTTGTTCTTAATGGTCACTTCATTCAGCTGCCGATAGTCAATGCACAGCCGCAGACTACCGTCCTTCTTCTTCACAAACAACACAGGGGCACCCTAAGGGGAAAAACTAGGACGAACGTACCCCTTGGCCAATAGCTCCTGCAACTGCGCCCTCAACTCCCTCAACTCAGCGGGGGCCATACGGTAGGGAGCCTTCGCCAAAGGTCCCTTACCAGGCACAACCTCGATCACAAAATCGATCTCCCGCTGGAGAGGTAACCCAGGCAACTCCTCGGGAAAAACGTCGAGAAACTCACACACCACCGGAATGTCCTCGACACTCGGCTCCATCCATTCGGTCACAACCACGGACGCGAGAAAACCCTGACAACCAGAATCAAGCAACCGACGGGCTCGAATCGCAGAGATGAGGAATCGAGAAGAGGTGGAACGGATACCTTGGAAATAGAAGGTCCGCTTACTCAGATGCTGGAAGTAGACCCTCTTCATTCCATAATCCACCACCGCTCCATGTGTCTCGAGTCAATCCATGCCTAGAATCACATCATAGTCCCGAAGCTGCAACGCGTACAACCTGCCTGGCATACTCCGCCCATCGATCCAAACCGGAACCTGATCGAAGCAATACGGAGTGATCATAAAATCACCCAAAGGCAACTCCACTACCAAATCACAGGACAACTGGGTCACAGTCTCCTCAATACATAGCGCGAAATCCTCCGAAATAAACGAATGAGACGTGCCAGAATCAAATAAAACCTGAGCCGCGCAACCCAAAATCTGAACGGTACCTTCCACGAGCTGCGACGCCACTGCCTCTTCCCTGGTCATGTGCGTGATCTGGCCCAGAGTTCTCTGCCTGCCTCCCACACTAGCTGACCTGGGTAGCGGCGGATACTGTCCCTGCTGCTGCTGCTGCTACTGCCTCGGCTGCTGGGGAACCTGCTGCTGCGGAGGAAACTGCTGCTGCGGCGGCCTATGAGGACAATCACGTGCCATGTGCCCTGGCTGGTCACACCGAAAATAGACGATCGGCGCCGTGCACTGCTTGCCTGGGTGGAACCCACTACACCGTGGACACGGTCCTCGCGATCCACCCACTGATCCCTGACGCTGCAAAGGAATCGGCTGCTGTACACTGCCCGATGAAGCTTGCCCCTGATCCTTGGACTTCTTCTTCCGGAAACTCTTCCCGAAGAACTTCTTAACCTTCGAGCCAAAAGACGCAGATCCTGTCACCGACGCTGCCGGTGCCGGCACTCCTGAACCACTCATCGCATGCTGGAAAGAACCCTGCTGCTGGGTAGCCGACTGCTGGCTGCGACCTGACAAAGACTGCCCCTGGCTGATCGGTCCTTGGGTCCTCTACATATCCATCTCCAAGGAAGGTGCAACACGAGACGCTGACTCCAGATCAGTGGCCCCGTTCGCGATCAGATGGTGCCTCAGCTCCTGCCTCAAGCCCTGAACGAACTGCGCGGTCTACACCCTCTCATGCTCCATGATGTGAGGTGCATACCGACCCAGCTCAACAAACCGGCCCCTGTACTGCAACACGGACATGCCGCCCTGCACCAGCTCCAGAAACTCCCGCATCCGCTGCGTAGCAACATAGTCTGGACAGTACGTACGCTCGAAAGCATTGACGAAGTCCTCCCACTCGACCTGCTCAAGTGGACAAAGCTGAAAAGACGTCTTCCACTCGGAAGACCACCACTTCCGAGCCGTACCCTGCAACTGGTTGTAGGCCAACACCACTCTGTCATCGGCAACACTCTTCGCAGAACTGAACACCCGCTCCATCTCATCGAGCCAATCACGAGCCGCATCAGGGTCTGGCTGGCCGCTGAAGTAAGGTGGATGGAATTACAAGAAGTCCCTCACTGCTCGGCCTGGCCCACCCCTAGCTGACGAGCCCTCACTAGCCTCTCCGCCGAACTGCTGAGACATAAGCTGGTACATGCCACGGAAGAAATCCTCGGCCCCCAGAACCCTCGCGATATGCGGGGCCTCGGTGGCCCCTGGTGGCACTCTGCTCTGCTCCTCCTGGTCCCTCTGGACCCCCTGCTGGATCTCCTGACCTCCAGCCGACTGCCCCTGCTGAGGGCGAGTCGCCCGCCTCGGCGCCATACTCGCACCTGAAGCAAAAGATAGAAAACACGAGAACGGCAAGGTCAAGAAAACGCGCGATGCCCAATGCTAGTGTCATCTGTACGTCATCGCTGTGGACTAGTGGACCACGGCTATTACTTATGATTTTCGTATAATTCCACAACCGCGCTCTGATACCAGCTGTAAGGACCCGAGAATCAGATTACCGGGAAGGCCCGATAACCCGAGACTGGCACCGCCACCCACGAGTCTGAAGACTCGGAAGGGTTAGAAGGATGGTGTGGAAACTACACAAGTATCACAAGTAATTGCAGAAACTAAACAGTTATAATATTAAGCAGGAAATAAATTAACATTTTACATGGTCCACAAAATAACAATAACAAAATAACAGTAGTCCACAACTAGTACAGAGACAAGAAAAGAAAGTACAGCTACACGGGGCATCCCCCGGCTCTGACCTCTGGCACTACCTCTGGGCACCCGCACCACGCTGCGCCCCAACCGCGCTCCCCTGGGGCGGCGCCTCACCTGAAACACGGTGAAAACATGTAGGGAATGAGTCTCGGAACAAGACTCAGTAGGGATCACTTGAACCCTACCTCGTAAAATGGGAAACCACTACGCTAGCGGTAGGAGAGTACCTCGGAAAGGAAAGCCCTGTACTCTATAAAACAAAGGTCCTACGGCAGGCAAACCGGCACACGTGCCACGGTGAGACAATCGAAACTCAACGGTCGACCCGGCAAACCCGAAGGTCAAAGCCACGAAACTGACGGTCTGACACTCCGCACTCGACAGGAGTACCTCCCACTAGAAGCACAGTCGGTAGCGTCCCCTGACGACTTACACAACACCGCAGGTGAACTGCCTGACGAGGTAACGCCTACCCAAGGCACGAACACCGTACAAGTAACCACAAACAAGTGACTAGCTGGGGTCACGCCCGTCGACGTGGGTCCAACCACCCCCAACCACGTGTGCACACACAGACCATGCGTCCTAGGTCTGGTCCTCTGACCGATTTTTCCCCTGTAGCCGGACTCTGGCTAACGACGATGGGCTCGACGGAAAGCAGTCCAAAACCATCCTCGGGGTAAGCCCGTACACCACTCCCTGGTGCGACCGGTACCGCATACTGGTAGGCTACGACTAGTGGAGGGTCACTGAAGGAGTAGACTCTCAAGTCACGGAAAACGACGCCCGCATCCGACGACACACGGGGACCACCCCACGCACCGGCCCCCTCGCACGGTGGCCATAGTCGGACTAAAAACGGGGTTGCAACCCTCTCGGGGCAACCAGGCACCTGACGGTCCACCCTAGGACTGTCACATGGCTGTAACGGTCTAGGCGAGACCGTCACAGGAAGCCTGAAGGCCCAACGCAGGCCGTTACACGGCCTCAGGAACGCAGGGAGTAACGCGCCTGGCCCAGCGCGTTACGCGAATGTAACGCGCCTGTCCTGGCGCGTTCCACGCACCTCACGCTCTCAACGTGAAAGCAAGATGTAACACGCTTGCCCCAGCGTGTTACACGAATGTAACGCGCCTGGCCCAGCGTGTTACGCGCCCCTCACACCTGGGGGTGACTCAGGAAGTAACGCGCTCACCCTGGCGCGTTACGTGGATGTAACGCGCCCGCCCTGGCGCGTTACACACGCAGACCCCCAACGGTCAAAAGACAACGATCGAAAAGCCCCTGACGACCCAGCCCAGGCGCGTCACTTACAAGTGGCGGTCTGTCGTGGGACCGTCACAGTCCCTGACCCCCAAAGGCTAACAAAGGGCATGTGACGGCCCCCTCGAGACGCGTCACATCGTGTGACGGTCCCTGGAAGGACTGTCACACACACCCGACGGTGAAAATAGCGGGAAAGCCCAAAAACTTCAACCACGCCCCAATGCCTCCACCGGAGAGGGGGAAATCAAAGAGGAAGACCCCTGGGGACCCCTAGCATGATTCTAGGCCATCAAAACGTGAAATCATGCATCAAATCCGTAGATCGGGCGAGCTCTCCCCAAACATGGAAAAACCCCAAACATGCTCAATCAAGCCCCTCTCGGCCTCCCCTTGGCCTATAAATCATGGAAATGAACGGCAAGGAGTTAGGGAACGTCACCCTACCTCAATGGAGTGAATGCTCCGCCGGATCGTCCGCGAATGCAAGAAATCGCTTTGAAAAACCCTCGTTCTTCAAGCTTCCCACGATCCACGAAGGCCACCACACGCACCTCGTCGCCGCCGTCGTCACCGCGCCGTCGCCCACAGCCGCCTGCAGCCGGAGGGGCTTGCCGCGGTCTCGCCGGACGAAGAAGGGAGGAAGAGGGGGGCGCCTCACGGTGGGGGAGAAAGGAGGAAGAAGAAGAAGAAGAAGGGTGAGGGGGAGAGAGAAAAATGGGGGTATTTATAGAAAATCCAAAAAATCCAGAAAATATCAAAAATTAGAAAATTACGTTTCCGGAATCCTCGGAACGCACCGATCGCAACGGTACCACTCGTGCCTAGGTGAACGACCCGGTTCACCGGCAGCGAGGTTCCGAAGGAATTGTCGAAACACACACCGGAAATCGGAAAACACGCGTGGAAAAGTCGCGGAACGCCTCCGGGCTTCCGAAACGACTCCGGATCGCGCCGATCCGCACACGAAAGATGTCCGAAACGAAATTTCGGACATAACGGAGCTGGACACTGCGAGAAACCAGATCCGGGACCCATGAAGAAGGATCTGAAAGGTCTGGGATATTACAGCTTCCGACTTGAATCAGTTGAAGTAAGCCCGGAGTTTCTCCCCTTGCGCCTGTTTGGGAGCCAATAGCCCCGCTACCGACCTCGGGGGGCCGCTACCGGTGAAACTCTCCTTGAATACTCGTTCGAATTGCTTGAAATCCGGGATGGATCCGGGGGCGATGGCCCGGAACCATGCTTGGGCACCTTGGACCAAGGTGGTCACAAAGGCTCGGCACTTGATGGTGTCGGACGCTCCGTGAAGGGTCATCAGGGCGTCGAAACTGTCGAAGTGGTCGGCCGGGTCACCTTGGCCGTCGTAGGACTTAAAGGTCAAAATGGAGGTTCTGGGAGATACCTCTGCCTTCAAGATGTAATCGGAGAACGGGGACTTCTCCTCGTCCTCTGCCGGAGAGACATTTTGCAAGGCGCGTAGGGCACGCTCCTGCTCTGTGAAACGTCTCTCGAATTCTCGCAGTCGAAGGGATAACTCCGGCTGTCGCCTCATTGTGGGGCTGGGAGGACTTTCTTGGCACTCTCCGGGAGCTTCGGTCTCTAGGTTTGGACGGCGTGCCGCGAGTCTTCCCCTTTTCGGCGTGGAGGAGGCCTCTTGCTCTGGGGGAGGGGCTTGTGAAGGTCCTCCTGACCTGTTACGGATAATCCGCCGGCCTCGGAGGGTAAAGCAGCCTCCGGCAGTGTGCTGGGATGCGTTTTCGCGGGGAGGGCTCTCCGGAGGGGCGCGTGACCTGAGCTGGGGGATGATCACCGAATAGTGAACTGAAAGAAAGGGAAACGAATCAGGGGGCCCAGGGATGGCTCCCTGGGGTAAACCCTCCAATGCCTAAGTCAGTAGAGCAATGGTGGAAGCTATGAAGGGAGGAGGAAAAGAGAGGCGCGAGATCCCTCTACACCAAGATGGTGAAGTGGTTCCTGCTCAGGGAATTTTAGGTGTGTGTTGGGCCTTACCTTTCGCTGGAGGGAGTCCCAGGTTTAAATAGTGCACTGGCCTCATGAGTCCCGTAAGCTGAGGAGTTTCAGGTGGGAGTTATGTCCTCAACGTGGGCTCTTTACGTCCTCATCGTGGGATCTTTATAGCCTTGAGGGGTCGTGGGTCCCTTATCCACAAAAACTTCTGCTCATAAAGGGTTCTCAACGGCCTCGTGGATAAGCAATCGTCGGTTAAACCCAAGCATGAAGGGTGCCAACCCTGTCCGGGCGATAGGCATAGCTCGGATGAAGGTAGGTCAGAGTGGGCGCTGAGCGCTTGCCCCTATCCCGGTGAGGGGATAACTCGGGCATGGGTCTTAATTCCTCCGTTCTGACCGACGTTCGGGCCTTCCGAGCCTAAGGGCCGTCGAGGAAGGGTTTGATCCCGTGTAATCTTATTGGGCTTTTTATCCTAAGTGGGTCATGCGGGGCTATCACTTGGATGAGCTGGGCCTTTTTTGGTCCTGACGGACCTAGTTCGGCCGCTCTTAGATGGGCTACAGAAATCCCCCTCTCCAAGTTCTATTTGCGCGCGGGGTGTGTCGTTGGGTTTAAATTAAGATCTCTCTCACATTTTCTATGTAGACTCGAATATTATTGTATTAAGATCTTTATTATTAAAAAATATTAATTATTTATATTACTTTTAATTTTAATTTTAATATGTAAAATAATTAATTATGAAATTTTAATTGCTCTCTGTTGAGTAACACTTAGTATTTGTAGTTGGGACCGAGCAAGAGGGCTTGAGTCGATGGCGAATAGAGAGCAAATTGGCTACTGATCCTCTGCCTATTGTAGGGGAGAGACGACCTTGAGAGAGGAAAGGAGCATGGGGAGCCAACCGGTGTCACTGGGCATAGAAGTCAATTCTCCTCCTCAAAAAAGTTCAATTCGGGGTGAGGAGAAGAAGTATATTGATTGAAGGAGCAGTTGTTTCGCACTTAATGAAGTTAGTGTTCTATTCATTTTATAAGCCTTGGTGTCAAGAGACGTGCAATGTAACGCCCTGGATTTCCGGATCTGATTCCGCGGGTCGCGGATCGTGTCTAAGTGGATTTTGGACTTTTTATAATGGTTCTTTGGACCCGTTATCGGTGTTTTTGTGGCTTGTTTTGGGTCCGTGACAGTGTGTTGGCGGTCCTACCTTTTTCCTGGAATTTTTTGGGGGTCGGATTCCATTTTTCGGGGTTTTTCTGGAGTTCCCGCGCTTTTTTTAAAAGAGATAAAAAGAAGAAAATAAATACAATATAATATATATAATATTATAACCCTATCCCCTTTCCCCCCTCCATTTTCCTCATCCCCCTCCCGTGTCTTTCTTCTTCCTCACCCTCTCCCGTCTCCGTCTCTCTCCCTTCTCACTCCGGCGGTCGACGGAGATGGCGAGGGGCGCATGGTGGTGCGACGGCGGCGGCATGTGGCGAGGACGAACCCGGGAGGCATGGCATGCTGGACCGGAGGCGGTGGCGGCGCCGTTCGTGAGAAGTCGACCGCGTGGGGATCGCCGGATCGAGCTTTTGGGTGAGGTTTGAAGTGCATTTCAGGTAGGGGGATGGATCCCTACTCTCTTCCCGTGTTTTCCCTCCGATTCCATGCCTGGTGACGTGAGAGTGGGAGTATCTCGTGTTGTGGGGTTTAAGCATGCCGGGAGGGTTGAGCGACGGATTTGGCTCTTGATTGTGGTTTGGATGTGGCACTCGGTCGTAGAATGCTAGGGGGATAGTTCCCTACTCCTTCCCGCATGTTTTCCGGCGATTCCATGCTCGGTGAGGCCGAGGGAATGGGTGTTCTTCTTGTTCGGGGGTTTACGCATGCCCGGGGGTTGAGCGACAGATTTGGCCCTTTGGGGCCTTGATTAATGGTTTGATTTTGGTTTTCCGATGGTAGAAAGGCCCGGGGATTGTCACGCCCTGAGCCTTTATTACAGCGGAAGACCAACTCGGGGAATCGTAAACAGCCGGCATAGTAAGTCTCTTGCGAGCAAGAACGATCAGAGCGCAAGATAATCACACATAAAAATGCAATTGCACAATAATTACTCAAACTCTAACTTTATTTCATTAATAATCAAAATATTCTAATACAATAACCTTTCAAACTTCATTAATCCATCAGACTCAAGGAAAAATGAAATTACAAAGACTCGATCTAAACAATAGTGACTTTCCTAAGTCTTCACTCTCATTTTGATAAGACTTTCATTCGCTCTCGGACCCGCTACTTGTATAACTCGAATCCGAATTTGAATCACTTCCATCTCCTGAAAAGATTGGAAAATAGGTAATGAGCACACTTGCCCAGTAGGTATCTTCGCATCAACGTGAAGGCACTATTAAAGTAATTAGCATCTTAGCTCTAAAGAAATAAGGTAAAATCATGCAAATGCGATCAATCATGCGATTACACCAAAGTAACAAAGATGATCATGTAAGATAGAATGAGCAAGTATGAACTATCAAGAATATAACAATAATATGATATGGCATTTCATGAACAAGAATGTACTAGAAAGTCATGTAACAATCAAGAATGTACTCTTCACTTAGTAGCCAGTACTTCGTGAATTTCTGTGGAATATCATGTAACAAGCTAGAAAGTCATGTATGTGTATATATCGTGTCGTGGATTTTCACTTCACGTGTAGCACCCTGATTTATTAAAGAATAAAAAAGTTCGAGAAAATTAATAAGAAATTCCTTAAGAAATATGATATGTCAAAATTTGACTATTTTATAAAAATCTGGAAAAAATAGAATCTCGTAGTGGATCAAGCGTTTAGAAAAATTATCTTCTATGACCAGCCCAAAAAAAATTGTAACCAAGTCGAATTAACAGATTAAGGCCCAAAATCACACTTAGTCTAATCGGACCTTAAAACGTGAAATTCGAGCCCAATACCCGACTGTTTAAGCTAAACTCGGATGCAAATGAAAGGCTAGGATTAACTCTTCGTTTCCCCGCTGGTTAATCTTCGAAATCCTAACCCTAGGAGGAGTATTTGGCGGTGGAGTAGTGGATTGACTCGGTCTCGCACGAATCTCGCATGTCCGCGATGCTAGGACTCTATCTTCGCGACTAGGACTCCCCAGACCTAATTGAACCTATAAAAATGACCCTTAGCAACCCTAGAATCGTTTAGTTGCTGTGGCGGCCGGAGAGGAGCTCGATCGAGGGAGAATTCCGGTGTTTACCGGCGGTGTGTTCTTAGCGCGGCGGCAGCCCTCTTCTCCCTTCATCCTTCGATTAAGGTAGGTGATAGCAAGCCAAACCCTAACTATTATATATCAATAGAAGCGTTGTTCTGCCTTCTTTCCATTGATCTAGAAAGCCCCAAATTTCGTCTAGTATCCTGCTAGGATTTTGAGTTTTAGTGGAAGCATGCTAAAATTAGGGTTAACTATGTTCCATCTCAATTGAAGTAGGGATTACAGGCACTAAACATTAAATTGATTATGCCATCTTGTATAACTTTTTATGCTCGTTCTTTTGACTATAAAAGTCCTAATTTTGATGCTTTATATTGTGCGTATTTAGTTATTATTGCTAACCCTAGCCAACCCCGTCGGCGACGGACAGGGCAAAGGGGGTGGCGGACTGATTTGATTTGCGCGGCTTCACGATAGACCGCCCATCCAGGGTAGGCGGCTAGTTCCTGACCGCCCATGTATTTTCTGTTTGATCGGTTTCGTGGAAGGCGCGGCAGATCCCTAACCGCCCTGTCATTAAGCGGCTAGTCTAGAACTGCTCATCTTCCCTAGCGGCACCCTACAGATCGCTCATCCCTGGCAGGAGCTCGGACCTGAGAGGGTGTGAACGGCCTGTCGTGCAACCGCCGAGGTCAGTAAGCGGCTCTGACTGAACCGCCCAACTATATAGAACTGTTTGTTTTCCTTTTTTGCATGATTTACTTAGTAGATTAGTGGGTAATTGGTAAGTTAGCAACCCACATGATAACTGAAACTTATTGAAGTAAACTATCAGGAATTTTACTAGTTTGTCTTCACTTATCTTGATTCTTCATGGCCTTAGCTTATTTCAATATGTTAAATTCAAACATGATTTCTCAAACTATGCTATTAGGTTTGTTTGACAGTCATTCTACTCCGGCAGGATTGACTAACCGTTATATTGGTTTCCGATGATTGATAGCCTCATTTACTTGTAATGTTTGGGACTCTCCGCCGGATATTCCTTCCGTCGGACTAGGACCTTCATTACGGGACCTCCGTAAGCCCCCGCAAGCCTGGGATTCCCACTAGGACGCCGGGCAAGTTGTACCACCAAGACCTGAACCTATGTACGTGATCGAATCGCTTGGATTATCGTGTTGTGGGTCGCGGCTCAACTTGGACCCCCTGAGGTTTGCGCGGCCCGAAAGGGACCGTCTGTCTCAGTGGGTGGCCCATTAAGAACTGTGCAACCCTGGCCAGGTGCCACTTACATTGGTTGATTAACCTTGTTCTATCTTCGACCAAATCATGTTTGGATCAACCCATAAAGCCCTAGGCTGACCAGTGTAGAGTGGGCTGGACCCTGGTTCAGCTCTGCCCCACTTATGGCAGCCTGGAGCCCATTTGGGTAGAATTCCAGCTTGTTAAGTTAAGTTCTGTGGAACGGACTGACTAGAACCGTCCATGTTATAGAACAGATCTTAATGGACCGTTCATCTCCCGAACGGCCCTATAAGGCCCGTTTACCTTGTTCTTGGGCTTCCAGTACTTCTAGCTTCGAGCGGCCCATTTCTGACTGTTCTATATCCAGAGCGGCCCCAGATGGACCGTTTATCCTTGACTTCGGTGAGGCTGATCCTCAGCCCATTTCTGTCTTGAACGGTCCAAAACAGACCATGTATTGTTTGAGTGGCCCATGTTAGACCGTTTATCATCCAGAAGGGATTTTTTTTCGCGAATATTCGTGTTGAATCTAAGGACCTGATTGGTTCTTGATAACTTGAATGTTATGGTCAAAGTATCTCATTAACTTGCCATTGGAATTATCTGAGGTAAGTTATACCTTGACATTATTGGCCATTTAATTTGATTAATGTCTAGACATAACTTGGGATCTTGGATCCACCAAATCAATGCCAACGCATCATAAGGGTCCGGTCTGGTCTTGGGAGGAGCGCCCGAAAAGTACTTGTGCCCCGGGGAGTTTGAATGACATGGTGAGGCATTGCACCGGGTGCATGACTAGCGTGATCTCCGTCACCGACCTCGGACTTGGCCACTGCATTACTGCCTCGACCTTGGCGGGGTCCACGAAAATGCCATCACCAGAAATCACGTGCCCCAGAAAGTGCACCTCGCAGAGCCAGAACTCGCACTTGCTGAGCTTCGCATACAACTGGTGATCTCGCAACGTCTGTAGCACTACACCCAAATGGTATGCGTGCTCCTTGGCAGACCGCGAATAAACAGGGATGTCGTCCACGAATATGACCACGAACTTGTCCAAATACGGACAAAACACCCCCTGCATCAAGTCCATGAAGGCTGCAGGGGCATTGGTGAGCCCAAACGGCATCACCAAAAACTCATAATGCCCGTACCTCGTACTGAATGCAGTCTTCTCCACATCGGACTCGCGAATTCTCAGCTGATAGTAACCGGACCGCAAATCAATCCGCGAGAACACTCGCGCAGACTAAAGCTGGTCGAACAAATCATCAATCCGCGGTAACGGATACTTGTTCTTAATGGTCACTTCATTTAGCTGCCGATAGTCAATGCACAGCCGCAGACTGCCGTCCTTCTTCTTCACAAACAACACGGGCGCACCCTAAGGGGAAAAGATAGGACGAACGTACCCCTTGGCCAACAGCTCCTGCAACTGCGCCCTCAACTCCCTCAACTCAGCGGGGGCCATACGGTAGGGAGCCTTCGCCAAAGGTCCCGTACCAGGCACAACCTCGATCACAAAATCGATCTCCCGCTGGAGAGGTAGCCCAGACAACTCCTCGAGAAAAACGTCGAGAAACTCGCACACCACTGGAATGTCCTCGACACTCGGCTCCATCCGTTCGGTCACAACCACGGACGCGAGAAAACCCTGACAACCAGAATCAAGCAACCGACGGGCTCGAATCGCAGAGATGAGGAATCGAGAAGAGGTGGAACGGATACCTTGGAAATAGAAGGTCCGTTTGCTCGGATGCTGGAAGTAGACACTCTTCATTCCACAATCCACCACCGCTCCATGAGTCTCGAGCCAATCCATGCCTAGAGTCACATCATAGTCCCGAAGCTGCAACGCGTACAACCTGCCTGGCATACTCCGCCCATCGATCCAAACCGGAACCTGATCGAAGCAATACGGAGTGATCATAAAATCACCCGAAGGCAACTCCACTACCAAATCACAAGACAACTGGGTCACAGTCTCCTCAATACACATCGCGAAATCCTCCGAAATAAACGAATGAGACGTGCCAGAATCAAACAAAACCTGAGCCGCGCAACCCAAAATCTGAACGGTACCTTCCACGAGCTGCGACGCCAATGCCTCTTCCCTGGTCATGTGCGTGATCTGGCCCAGAGCTCTCTGCCTGCCTCCCACACTAGCTGACGTGGGTAGCCGCGAATACTGTCCCTGCTGCTGCTGCCTCGGCTGCTGAGGAACCTGCTGCTGCGGAGGAAACTGTTGCTGCGGCGGCCTCTGAGGACAGTCACGCGCCATGTGCCCTGGCTGGTCACACCGAAAACAGACGATCGGCGCCGTGCACTGCTTGCCTGGGTGGAACCCACTACACCGTGGACACGGTCCTCGCGATCCACCCACTGATCCCTGACGCTGCAAAGGAATCGGCTGCTGTACACTGCCCGATGAAGCTTGCCCCTGATCCTTGGACTTCTTCTTCCGGAAACTCTTCCCGAAGAACTTCTTAACCTTCGAGCCAAAAGACGCAGATCCTATCACCGACGCTGCCGGTGCCGGCACTCCTGATCCACTCATCGCATGCTGGAAAGAACCCTGCTGCTGGGTAGCCGACTGCTGGCTGCGACCTGACAAAGACTGCCCCTGGCTGATCGGTCCTCGGGTCCTCTGCATATCCATCTCCAAGGAAGGTGCAACACGAGACGCTGACTCCAGATCAGTGGCCCCGTTGGCGATCAGATGGTGCCTCAGCTCCTGCCTCAAGCCCTGAACGAACTGCGCGGTCTTCACCCTCTCATGCTCCATGATGTGAGGTGCTTACCGACCCAGCTCAACAAACCGGCCCCTGTACTGCAACACGGACATGCCGCCCTGCACCAGCTCCAGAAACTCCCGCATCCGCTGCGTAGCAACATAGTCTGGACAGTACGTACGCTCGAAAGCACTGACGAAGTCCTCCCACTCGACCTGCTCAAGTGGACGAAGCTGAAAAGACGTCTTCCACTCGGAAGACCACCACTTCCGAGCCGTACCCTACAACTGGTTGTAGGCCAACACCACTCTATCATCGGCAGCACTCTTCGCAGAACTGAACACCCGCTCCATCTCATCGAGCCAATCACGAGCTGCATCAGGGTCTGGCTGGCCGCTGAAGTAAGGTGGATGGAACTACAAGAAGTCCCTCACTGCTCGGCCTGGCCCACCCCTAGCTGACGAGCCCTCACTAGCCTCTCCACCGAACTGCTGAGACATAAGCTGGTACATGCCACGGAAGAAATCCTCGGCCCCCGGAACCCTCGCGGTATGCGCGGCCTCGGTGGCCCCTGGTGGCACTCTGCTCTGCTCCTCCTGGTCCCTCTGGACCCCCTGCTGGATCTCCTGACCTCCAGCCGACTGCCCCTGCTGAGAGCGAGTCACCCACCTCGGCGCCATACTCGCACCTGAAGTAAAAGATAGAAAACACGAGAATGGCAAGGTCAAGAAAACGCGCGATGCCCAATGCCAGTGTCATCTGTACGTCATCGCTGTGGACTAGTGGACCACTGCTATTACTTATGATTTTCGTATAATTCCACAACCGCGCTCTGATACCAGCTGTAACGACCCGAGAATCCGATTACCGGGAAGGCCCTATAACTCGAGACTGGCACCGCCACCCATGAGTCCGAAGACTCGGAAGGGTTAGAAGGATGGTGTGGAAACTACACAAGTATCACAAGTAATTGCAGAAACTAAACAGTTATAATATTAAGCAGGAAATAAATTAACATTTTACATGGTCCACAAAATAACAATAACAAAATAACAGTAGTCCACAACTAGTACAGAGACAAGAAAAGAAAGTACAGCTACACGGGGCATCCCCCGGCTCTGACCTCTGGCACTACCTCTGGGCACCCGCACCACGCTGCGCCCCAACCGCGCTCCCCTGGGGCGGCGCCTCACCTGAAACACGGTGAAAACATGTAGGGAATGAGTCTCGGAACAAGACTCAGTAGGGATCACATGAACCCTACCTCGTAAAACGGGAAACCACTACGCTAGCGGTAGGAGAGTACCTCGGAAAGGAAACCCCTGTACTCTACAAAATAAAGGTCCTACGACACGCAAACCGGCACACGTGCCACGGTGAGACAATCGAAACTCAACGGTCGACCCAGCAAACCCGAAGGTCAAAGCCACGAAACTGACGGTCTGACACTCCGCACTCGACAGGAGTACCTCCCACTAGAAGCACAGTCGGTAGCGTCCCCTGACGACTTACACCGCACCGCAGGTGAACTACCTGATGAGGTAGCGCCTACCCAAGGCACGAACACCGTACAAGTAACCACAAACAAGTGACTAGCTGGGGTCACGCCCGTCGACGTGGGTCCAACCACCCCCAACCACGTGTGCACACACTGACCATGCGTCCTAGGTCTGGTCCTCTGACCTGTTTTTCCCTTGTAGCCGGACTCTGGCTAACGACTAGGGGCTCGACGGAAAGCAGTCCAAAACCGTCCTCGGGGTAAGCCCGTACACCACTCCCTGGTGCGACCGGTACCGCATACTGATAGGCTACGACTAGTGGAGGGTCACTGAAGGAGTAGACTCTCAAGTCACGGAAAACGACGCCCGCATCCGACGACGCACGGGGACCACCCCATGCACCGGCCCCGTCGCACGGTGGCCACAGTCGGACTAAAAACGGGGTTGCAACCCTCTCGGGGCAACCAGGCACCTGACGGTCCACCCTAGGACCGTCACATGGCTGTAACGGTCTAGGCGAGACCGTCACAGGAAGCCTGACGGCCCAACGCAGGCTGTTACATGACCTCAGGAACGCAGGGAGTAACGCGCCTGGCCCAGCGCGTTCCGCGAATGTAACGCGCCTGCCTTGGCGCGTTACACGCGCCTCACGCTCTCAGCGTGAAAGCAAGATGTAACGCGCTTGCCCCAGCGCGTTACACGAATGTAACGCGCCTGGCCCAGCGCGTTACGCGCCCCTCACACCTGGGGGTGACTCAGGAAGTAGCGCGCTCACCCTGGCGCGTTACGCGGATGTAACGCGCCAGGGCCCCTGGCGCGTTACACACGCAGACCCCCAACGGTCAAAAGACAATGGTCGAAAAGCCCCTGACGGCCCAGCCCAGGCGCGTCACTTACAAGTGGCGGTCTGTCGTGGGACCGTCACAGTCCCTGAGCCCCAAAGGCTAACAAAGGGCATGTGACGGCCCCCTCGAGGCGCGTCACATCGTGTGACGGTCCCTGGAAGGACCGTCACACACACCCGACGGCGAAAACGGCGGGAAAGCCCAAAAACTTCAACCACGCCCCAATGCCTCCACCGGAGAGGGGGAAATCAAAGGGGAAGACCCCTGGGGACCCCTAGCATGATTCTAGGCCATCAAAACGTGAAATCATGCATCAAATCCGTAGATCGGGCGAGCTCTCCCCAAACATGGAAAAACCCCAAACATGCTCAATCAAGCCCCTCTCGGCCTCCCCTCGGCCTATAAATCATGGAAATGAACGGCAAGGATCTAGGGAACGTCACCCTACCTCAATGGAGCGAATGCTCCGCCGGATCGTCCGTGAACGCAAGAAATCACTTTGAAAAACCCTCGTTCTTCAAGCTTCCCACGATCCACGAATGCCACCACACGCACCTCGTCGCCGCCGTCGTCACCGCACCGTCGCCCACAACCGTCTGCAGCCGGAGGGGCTCGCCGCGGTCTCGCCGGACGAAGAAGAGAGGAAGAGGGGGGCGCCTCACGGTGGGGGAGAAAGGAGGAAGAAGAAGAAGAAGAAGGTTGAGGGGGGAGAGAGAAAAATGGGGGTATTTATAGAAAATCCGAAAAATCCAAAAAAATATCAAAAATTAGAAAATTACGTTTCCGGAATCCTCGGAACGCACCGATCGCAACGGTACCACTCGTGCCTAGGTGAACGACCCGGTTCACCCGCAGTGAGGTTCCGAAGGAATTGTCGAAACACACACCGTAAATCGGAAAACACGCGCGGAAAAGTCGCGGAACGCCTCCGGGCTTCCGAAACGACTCCGGATCGCGCCGATCCGCACACGAAAGATGTCCGAAACGAAATTTCGGACACAACGGAGCTGGACACTGCGAGAAACCAGATCCGGGACCCATGAAGAAGGATCCGAAAGGTCTGGGATATTACAGCTTCCGACTTGAATCGTTTGATGTAAGCCTGGAGTTTCTCCCCTTGCGCCTGTTTGAGAGCCAATAGCCCCGCTACCGACCTCGGGGGGGCCGCTACCGGCGAAACTCTCCTTGAATACTCGCTCGAATTGCTTGAAATCCCGGATGGATCCGGGGGCGAGGGCCCGGAACCATGCTTGGGCACCTTGGACCAAGGTGGTCACAAAGCCTCGGCACTTGATGGTGTCGGACGCTCCGTGAAGGGTCATCAGGGCGTCGAAGCTGTCGAAGTGGTCGGCCGGGTCACCTTGGCCGTCGTAGGACTTAAAGGTCAAAATGGAGGTTCTGGGAGATACCTCTGCCTTCAAGATGTAATCGGAGAACGGGGACTTCTCCTCGTCCTCTGTCGGAGAGACATTTTGCAAGGCGCGTAGGGCACGCTCCTGCTCTGTGAAACGTCTCTCGAATTCTCGCAGTCGGAGGGATAACTCCGGCTGTCGCCTCGTTGTGGGGCTGGGAGGACTTTCTTTGCGCTCTCCGGGAGCTTCGGTCTCTGGGTTTGGACGGCGTGCCGCGGGTCTTCCCCTTTTCGGAGTGGAGGAGGCCTCTTGCTCTGGGGGAGGGGCTTGTGAAGGTCCTCCTGACCTGTTACGGATAATCCGCCGGCCTCGGAGGGTAAAGCGGCCTCCGGCAGTGTGCTGGGATGCGTTTTCGCGGGGAGGGCTCTCCGGAGGGGCGTGTGACCTGGGCTGGGGGATGATCACCGAATAGTGAACTGAAAGAAAGGGAAACGAATCAGGGGGCCCAGGGATGGTTCCCTGGGGTAAACCCTCCAATGCCTAAGTCAGTAGAGCAATGGTGGAAGCTATGAAGGGAGGAGGAAAAGAGAGGCGCGAGATCCCTCTACACCAAGATGGTGAAGTGGTTCCTGCTCAGGGAATTTTAGGCGTGTGTTGGGCCTTACCTTTCGCTGGAGGGAGTCCCAGGTTTAAATAGTGCGCTGGCCTCATGAGTCCCATAATCTGAGGAGTTTCAGGTGGGAGTTATGTCCTCAACGTGGGCTCTTTACGTCCTCATCGTGGGATCTTTATAGCCTTGAGGGGTCGTGGGTCCCTTATCCTCAAAAACTCCTGCTCATAAAGGGTTCTCAACGGCCGCGTGGATATGCAATCGTCGGTTAAACCCATGCATGAAGGGTGCCAACCCTATCCGGGCGATAGGCATAGCTCGGATGAAGGTAGGTCAGAGTGGGCGCTGAGCGCTTGCCCCTATCCCGGTGAGGGGATAACTCGGGCATGGGTCTTAATTCCTCCGTTCTGACCGACGTCCGGGCCTTCCGAGCCTAAGGGCCGCCGAGGAAGGGTTTGATCCCGAGTAATCTTATTGGGCTTTTTATCCTAAGTGGGTCATGCGGGGCTATCACTTGGATGAGCTGGGCCTTTTTTGGTCCTGACGGACCTAGTTCGGCCGCTCTTAGATGGGCTACAGAAATCCCCCTCTCCAAGTTCTATTTACGCGCGGGGTGTGTCGTTGGGTTTAAATTAAGATCTCTCTCACATTTTCTATGTAGACTCGAATATTATTGTATTAAGATCTTTATTATTAAAAAATATTAATTATTTATATTACTTTTAATTTTAATTTTAATATGTAAAATAATTAATTATGAACTTTTAATTGCTCTCTGTTGAGTAACACTTAGTATTTGTAGTTGGGACCGAGCAAGAGGGCTTGAGTCGATGGCGAATAGAGAGCAAATTGGCTACTGATCCTCTGCCTATTGTAGGGGAGAGACGGCCTTGAGAGAGTAAAGGAGCATGGGGAGCCAACCGGTGTCACTGGGCATAGAAGTCAATTCTCCTCCTCAAAAAAGTTCAATTCGGGGTGAGGAGAAGAAGTATATTGATTGAAGGAGCAGTTGTTTCGCACTTAATGAAGTTAGTGTTCTATTCATTTTATAAGCCTTGGTGTCAAGAGACGTGCAATGTAACGCCCTGGATTTCCGGATCTGATTCCGCGGGTCGCGGATCGTGTCTAAGTGGATTTTGGACTTTTTATAATGGTTCTTTGGACCCGTTATCGGTGTTTTTGTGGCTTGTTTTGGGTCCGTGACAGTGTGTTGGTGGTCCTGCCTTTTTCCTGGAATTTTTTGGGGTCGGATTCCATTTTTCGGGGTTTTTCTGGAGTTCCCGCGCTTTTTTTAAAAGAGATAAAAAGAAGAAAATAAATACAATATAATATATATAATATTATAACCCTATCCCCTTTCCCCCCTCCATTTCCCTCATCCCCCTCCCGTGTCTTTCTTCTTCCTCACCCTCTCCCGTCTCCCTCTCTCTCCCTTCTCACTCCGGCGGTCGACGGAGATGGCGAGGGGCGCATGGTGGTGCGACGGCGGCGGCATGTGGCGAGGACGAACCCGGGAGGCATGGCATGCTGGACCGGAGGCGGTGGCGGCGCCGTTCGTGAGAAGTCGGCCGCGTGGGGATCGCCGGATTGAGCTTTTGGGTGAGGTTTGAAGTGCATTTCAGGTAGGGGGATGGATCCCTACTCTCTTCCCGTGTTTTCCCTCCGATTCCATGCCTGGTGACGTGAGAATGGGAGTATCTCGTGTTGTGGGGTTTAAGCATGCCGGGAGGGTTGAGCGATGGATTTGGCTCTTGATTGTGGTTTGGATGTGGCACTCGGTCGTAGAATGCTAGGGGGATAGTTCCCTACTCCTTCCCGCATGTTTTCCTGCGATTCCATGCTCGGTGAGGCCGAGGGAAGGGGTGTTCTTCTTGTTCGGGGGTTTACGCATGCCCGGGGGTTGAGCGACAGATTTGGCCCTTTGGGGCCTTGATTAGTGGTTTGATTTTGGTTTTCCGATGGTAGAAAGGCCCGGGGATTGTCACGCCCCAGCCTTTATTACAGCGGAAGACCAACTCGGGGAATCGTAAACAGCCGGCATGGTAAGTCTCTTGCGAGCAAGAACGATCAGAGCGCAAGACAATCATACATAAAAATGCAATTGCACAATAATTACTCAAACTCAAACTTTATTTCATTAATAATCAAAATATTCTAATACAATAACCTTTCAAACTTCATTAATCCATCAGACTCAAGGAAAAATGAAATTACAAAGACTCGATCTAAACAATAGTGACTTTCCTAAGTCTTCACTCTCATTTTGATAAGACTTTCATTTGCTCTCGGACCCGCTACTTGTATAACTCGAATCCGAATTTGAATCACTTCCATCTCCTGAAAAGATTGGAAAATAGGTAATGAGCACACTTGCCCAGTAGGTATCTTCGCATCAATGTGAAGGCACTATTAAAGTAATTAGCATCTTAGCTCTAAAGAAATAAGGTAAAATCATGCAAATGCGATCAATCATGCGATTACACCAAAGTAACAAAGATGATCATGTAAGATAGAATGAGCAAGTATGAACTATCAAGAATATAACAATAATATGATATGGCATTTCATGAACAAGAATGTACTAGAAAGTCATGTAACAATCAAGAATGTACTCTTCACTTAGTAGCCAGTACTTCGTGAATTTCTGTGGAATATCATGTAACAAGCTAGAAAGTCATGTACGTGTATATATCATGTCGTGGATGTTCACTTCACGTGTAGGACCTTGATTTATTAAAGAATAAAAAAGTTCGAGAAAATTAATAAGAAATTCCTTAAGAAATATGATATGTCAAAATTTGACTATTTTATAAAAATCTGGAAAAATTAGAATCTCCTAGTGGATCAAGCGTTTAGAAAAATTGTCTTCTATGACCAGCCCATAAAAATTTGTAACCAAGTCGAATTAACAGATTA
This sequence comes from Amorphophallus konjac, assembly GCA_022559845.1. Taxonomy (NCBI): domain Eukaryota; kingdom Viridiplantae; phylum Streptophyta; class Magnoliopsida; order Alismatales; family Araceae; genus Amorphophallus; species Amorphophallus konjac. Next base: position 210,255,623 of record CM040118.1, read on the forward strand.
AGGCCCAAAATCACACTTAGTCTAATCGGACCTTAAAACGTGAAATTCGAGCCCAATACCCGACCGTTTAAGCTAAACTCGGATGCAAATGAAAGGCTAGGATTAACTCTTCGTTTCCCCTCTGGTTAATCTTCGAAACCCTAACCCTAGGAGGAGTATTTGGCGGTGGAGTAGTGGATTGACTCGGTCTCGCACGAATCTCGCATGTCCGCGATGCTAGGACTCTATCTTCGCGACTAGGACTCCCCAGACCTAATTGAACCTATAAAAATGACCCTTAGCAACCCTAGAATCGTTTAGTTGCTGTGGCGGCCGGAGAGGAGCTCGATCGAGGGAGAATTCTGGCGTTTACCGGCGGTGTGTTCTTAGCGCGGCGGCAGCCCTCTTCTCCCTTCATCCTTCGATTAAGGTAGGTGATAGCAAGCCAAACCCTAACTATTATATATCAATAGAAGCGTTGTTCTGCGTTCTTTCTATTGATCTAGAAAGCCCCAAATTTCGTCTAGTATCCTGCTAGGATTTTGAGTTTTAGTGGAAGCATGCTAAAACTAGGGTTAACTATGTTCCATCTCAATTGAAGTAGGGATTACAGGCACTAAACATTAAATTGATTATGCCATCTTGTATAACTTTTTATGCTCGTTCTTTTGACTATAAAAGTCCTAATTTTGATGCTTTATATTGTGCGTATTTAGTTATTATTGCTAACCCTAGCCAACCCCGTCGGCGACGGACAGGGCAAAGGGGGTGGCGGACTGATTTGATTTGCGCGGCTTCACGATAGACCGCCCATCCAGGGTAGGCGGCTAGTTCCTGACCGCCCATGTATTTTCTGTTTGATCGGTTTCGTGGAAGGCGCGGCAGATCCCTAACCGCCCTGTCATTAAGCGGCTAGTCTAGAACCGCTCATCTTCCCCAGCGGCACCCTATAGACCGCTCATCCCTGGCAGGACCTCGGACCTGAGAGGGTGTGAATGGCCTATCGTGCAACAGCCGAGGTCAGTAAGCGGCTCTGACTGAACCGCCCAACTATACAGAACTATTTGTTTTCCTTTTTTACATGATTTACTTAGTAGATTAGTGGGTAATTGGTAAGTTAGCAACCCACATGATAACTGAAACTTATTGAAGTAAACAATCACGAATTTTACTAGTTTGTCTTCACTTGATCTTGATTCTTTATGGCCTTAGCTTATTTCAATATGTTAAATTCAAACATGATTTCTCAAACTATGCTATTAGGTTTGTTTGACAGTCATTCTACTCCGGTAGGATCGACTGACCGTTATATTGGTTTCCGATGATTGATAGCCTTATTTCCTTGTAATGTTTGGGACTCTCCACCGGATATTCCTTCCGTCGGATTAGGACCTTCATTACAGGACCTCCGTAAGCCCCCGCAAGCCTGGGATTCCCACTAGGACGCCGGGCAAGTTGTACCACCAAGACCTGAACCTGTGTACGTGATCGAATCGCTTGGATTATCGTGTTATGGGTCGCGGCTCAACTTGGACCCCCTGAGGTTTACGCGGCCCGAAAGGGACCGTCTGTCTCAGTGGGCGGCCCATTAAGAACCGTGCAACCCTGGCCAGGTGCCACTTACATTGGTCGATTAACCGTGTTCTATCTTTGACCAAATCATGTTTGGATCAACCCATAAAGCCCTAGGCTGACCAGTGGAGAGTGGGCTGGACCCTGGTTCAGCTTTGCCCCACTTATGGCAGCCTGGTGCCCATTTGGGTAGAATTCCAGCTTATTAAGTTAAGTTCTGTGGAACGGACTGACTAGAACCGTCCATGTTATAGAACAGATCTTAATGGACCGTTCATCTCCCGAACGGTCCTATACGGCCCGTTTACCTTGTTCTTGGGCTTCTAGTACTTCTAGCTTCGAGCGGCCCATTTATGACTGTTCTATATCCAGAGCGGCCCCAGATGGACCGTTTATCCTTGACTTTGGTGAGGCTGATCCTCAGCCCATTTCTATCTTGAACGGTCCAAAACAGACCATGTATTGTTTGAGCGGCCCATGTTAGACCGTTTATCATCTAGAAGTGATTTTTTTTCGCGAATATTCGTGTTGAATCTAAGGACCTGATTGGTTCTTGATAACTTGAATGTTATGGTCAAAGTATCTCATTAACTTGCCCTTGGAATTATCTGAGGTAAGTTAAACCTTGACATTATTGGCCATTTAATTTGATTAATGTCTAGACATAACTTGGGATCTTGGATCCAACAAATCAATGCCAACGCATCATAAGGGCCCGGTCTGGTCCTGGGAGGAGCGCCCGAAAAGTACTTGTGTCCCGGGGAGTTTGAATGACATGGTGAGGCATTGCACCGGGTGCATGACTAGCGTAATGTCTACGATAATAATTTAGTACTTGAGTTTTTCTTGACTTGGTTAGTTCTTGCATGTTGGCCAATCTCCAGTTATATCATGATCTTGCCTTCTTTCTAGTATATTACTTTGTCATATCGTCATTTCTTTTCATTCTTTACTCTTCGCGCATATAAATACAATTAATTGGTTAATTACTTAAACTTGCCTGTTATCATCTACTGAGCGTTCGCTCACCCAGTTGTTCCCCCTTTTCAAGTAGCTCAGGTGAGGATTCACAGACTGATGGGGACGGGCAAGAGTGATGGCATTGGAGCGAACCAGTCAGAAGCGTAGAGCCAGTCATAGTTTTGTGTCTATTTATGCTTTTAGAGAAAGTGTCGTGGAAGGAGTTGTAATTTGAATTCAGCAATTGAATTAATGTTAAGTGGATGTTGTCAAAAGATTGTTTTAGGGTGTTTATGTGATTGGAATCTTGATTATTTAAATGTTATCTAGTGAATGAAGTTGTTTTCTGTTTATGGTGTGATGTTGATCTCTTAGCTTTAGCACATCATGTCTGCAAATCAACATATTATTAATACTTGTTTCTACTGCTAGTCCTGATATTCCACGTCGGGGCGTGACAGTTAGGTGGTATCAGAGCCTAGGTTTCTAATATTTCTAGGTTTTCTAAGTTCTAGGATTCTAAGTGACGTCGCAGAACCCATAACCTTGTTATAAGTCTAAGAATCCAACCTAGTGAGAAGTGGGTAGAGACTTGGGTTGAGTTAATGGTCTAATTCTAAACTATTCCTCCTAAATGATCCTAAAATAATTTCTTCTACGTGTAGGACATCCTAATGGCAGCCGAATGTGCACAATGGCGATATATGCAGCGAACAGTTCAAGGACTTACTCGGGCCTTGCAGCAAGTGGCCCAAGGAGGAGCGGCGAACCATGGAGCTGGCGATCTTCACCAGAATTTTCGTGGGATGAATCCCCCGTGTTTTGGAGGCTCGACCGACCCTTATGAAGTCGAGCACTGGCTAAAGGAGACGGAGAGGATCTTCGAAGTGATGTAGTGCAGCGACCAGGAGCGTGTCCTTTTAACGACCTTCCAGCTGGAGCGTGATGCAAGAACATGGTGGGATGCAGTAAAGGCTACCCTTGGAGATAGACAAGTTTCATGGAAGGAGTTCGAGGAACTCTTCAATGGCAAATATTTTTTCGATAGAGTACAAGAGAAGAGAGCGGCCGAGTTTGCTGCTTTGAAGCAGCGGAATCTATCTGTGGCTGAATACGAAACTCAGTTCTCTCGGTTGTCTCATTACGCCACTCACTTGATATCTACAGAGAAGATGAAGGCCAAGCGTTTTCTCAACGGGCTAAAGTTACATTATATTAATCAATTGGCGCCAATGGAAATTCAGACGTATGCGGAAATGGTAAGAAAAGCTCAAGTCTTGGAAGATACCTTGGAAATGACGAAGAGAATCCGTGGGAAGAATGTTAAGAAGGAACAACCTACTGGATCCGGGAACCCTAAACCTGGCAATGGCAAGAAGAGGCCCAATGGAGGGTCTGGTTCGTGGAAGGGCAAGGTCCCGAAGACTGCATACAAGAAGCCTGGCCCGATCGTGCCGTTTAAGGGCATGTGCAAGTTTTGTGACCGTCCAGGTCACAGGATGGAAGAGTGCTGGTGCAAGTTAGGTGCATGTTTGCGTTGCGGTAGCAGGAACCATCGTATTCATAGTGTCACCTTTTGTCTGATCAAGTTACCCCGACTAAGCCGCAATGAAATAAAAAGCAACAGGGTAAGCTCCAAGCCCTATAAAAAGATGATGCATGAATCACCGAGGAGGGTGGACTCGTTGAAGGTACTCTTGCTATTCATGATAAGCCAACATTCGTTCTCTTTGATACCAGTGCCACTCATTCTTTTGTTTCTTAGAAATTTGCTAAGTCTTTTGCTGTGAAGCCGGTCTTGATGAATTCCCCGTTAGAGATTTCAACCCCTATTGGTTCTAGTTCAGCAATTAAGTATTTCTATCCTTCTAGTAAGGTTATGATTAATGAACAGAACTTGCCAGCTGATTTAGTTTGTATGGATATGAAAGATTATGATGTAATTTTAGGAGCGGACTGGTTGACTAAGTATGAAGCCAATGTTCATTACAGTTCTAGTTTTGTGTCTTTTTCTGGACACCTTGGACTCTCTTTTATAGGGGTTAGGCACCATAAGTCTATGCCACTTATTTTGGCCCTTCGAGCTGATAAGTTGATGAGGAGAGGATGTCAGGCTTTTCTAGCCTTTGTTTATGTGACCCCTGAGAAGAAGGTTGAGATTAAGGATATCCCTATCGTTCAAGATTTTCCGGATGTCTTTCCTGAGGATTTGCCAGGACTTCCGCCTGAGAGGGAGGTTAACTTTTCTATTGATTTAGTTCCTGGCGCGACCCCTATTTCCAAAGCTCCTTATCGTATGTCTCCCGCGGAGCTGAGGGAATTGAAGCAACAACTAATGGAATTACTTGAGAAGGGGTTCATTCGTCTAAGTACATCCCCGTGGGGAGCCCCAGTATTGTTCATCCGGAAGAAGGATGGTTCGATGAGGTTGTGTATCGATTATCGGCAATTGAACCAGCTGACTATCAAGAACAAATACCCATTGCCGAGAATTGACGAATTATTTGATCAGATAGCATGAGCTCAGTATTTTTCTAAGATTGATCTCCGATCAGGATATCATCAATTGCGAATCAAGGATGAGGATATCTATAAAACAGTATTTTGTAGCAGGTATGGACATTTTGAATTTGTGGTTATGTCTTTTGGACTAACGAATGCACCTGCAACTTTCATGCAGTTGATGAACAATGTGTTTCTGCCCTATCTTGATCAATGGGTCGTGGTGTTTATTGATGACATCTTGATTTATTCCAAGACTGAGGAGGAGCATGCTGAACATTTGAGAATGGCGTTGCAAATATTGTGAGACCATCAGTTATACATCAAGTTTAGTAAGTGTGACTTTTGGCTGCAAGAGGTGTCCTTTCTAGGGCATATTATTACCAAGGAAGGTATTTCCGTTGACCCTTCAAAGGTAGAGGCAGTGAAGATTTGGGATAGGCCTTCTAGTGTAACAGAAGTTAGAAGTTTCCTAGGCCTAGCAGGTTATTACCGGAGGTTTATTAAGGATTTCTCTAAGATTGCCGTACCTTTGACAAGATTAACCCGCAAGGAGAACAAATTTGATTGGTCAGAGGATTGCGAGAGAAGCTTTCAGACCTTGAAGGAATGTCTAACTACTGCCCCTGTGTTGGCTTTACCGTCAGGAGAAGGAGGTTTTGTGGTATATACTGATGCTTCAGGCATTGGTCTAGGTTGTGTGCTGATGCAGCATGGGAAAGTGATAGCCTATTCTTCTAGGCAGTTGAGAAAGCACGAAGAGAACTACCATGTTCATGATTTGGAACTTACAGCGGTGGTGTTTGCCTTGAAGATATAGAGGCACTACTTGTACGGAGAGTCATTTATGGTGCACTCAGATCATAAGAGTCTGAAGTATTTGTTTTCCCAGAAGGAACTCAATATGAGGCAGAGGAGATGGCTTGAATATTTAAAGGACTTTGATTTCTCTATAGAGTATCATCCTGGAAAATGGAATGTAGTAGCATATGCCTTGAGTCGCAAGCCAATAGCTAAATTGTCGCATCTTATGTTGCAAGAATGGAGGCTGTTAGAGCAGTTAGCTAGTTTGGATCTTAATGTTGACAAGGATCGGGTTACGATCGCTCATATTCAACTCAGACCAGAATTGTTAATGGAAGTCAAGTCCTTGCAAAACAATGACCCAGAGTTGGTAGAGATCAAAGAGAGTTTGAGTAGAAGACCTGATTTCATGGTAGCTGATGATGGCCGATTGTTGTTTCAAAGAAGGACCTGTGTACCTGAGGTAGCAGAAATCAAGAATAAGATTCTCGAAGAAGCTCATAGATCCAGATACACTATTCATCATGGAGGCACTACGATGTTTAAGGATTTGAAAAGATCCTTTTGGTGGCTGAACATGAAGAAGGAAATTACAAAATTTGTGAGTAGATGCTTGGTGTGTCAGCAAGTCAAGGCTGAGCATTTCCGCCCTACAGGGAAACTGAAATCACTTGATATACCCCAATTGAAGTGGGAGAGTATTGCATGGATTTTATTATGGGTCTACCCAGAACTCGCAGTGGATTTGATGCAATATGGGTTATCGTTGACCGATTGACGAAGTCTGCTCATTTCTTATCCATTAAGTCTAAGTGGACAGTAGATGTCTTGGTAGCTTTATATATGAAAAAAGTGGTAAGACTCCATGGAATTCCAGTCAGCATTGTGTCTGATAGAGACCCCAGATTCACCTCGCATGTTTGGAAATGACTGCAAGAATCTTTGGGAACCCGTCTGAATTTCAGTATTGCTTTTCATCCACAAACAGACGGAAAGACTGAAAGAACCAACTAGATAGTGGAGGATATGCTTAGAGCCTGCATGATTGACTTTGGAGGTGGTTGGAGTGACCACTTGACTTTGATTGAATTCGCCTACAATAACAGTTATCAGTCTAGCATTCAGATGGCTCTATTTAAAGCTTTGTATGGAAGAAGCTGTCGATCCCCATTATGTTGGGATGAGGTAGGAGAAAAGCAATGGCTGGGACCAGATCTCATTTCTGAATCGTCCAAGAATATCCATATTATCAGAGATCGATTGCAAGTAGCACAATCAATACATAAGAGTTATGCTGACAACAGAAGGAGAGCCTTGGAATTTCAGGTTGGTGAACATGTGTTTTTGAAGATTTCTCCCATGAGAGGGATTCGCAGGTTTGATATTCAAGGCAAGTTAAGTCCAAGATATGTTGGTCTATTGGAAATTCTGAAAAGAGTAGGGGAGGTTGCTTACCGTTTAGCACTACCACCTTAGTTATCAGGAGTACACAATGTCTTCCATGTGTCGATGCTGCGAAAATATGTGTATGACCCCACTCATGTTATTCAGCATGTGGATTTGGAACAAGAAGGAAGATTTGACTTATGAAGAAAGACCTATCAAGATTTTGGATCGAAAGCAGCAGCAACTCAGAAATCGTGCCATTCCCATGGTTAAACTGCAGTGGAGTCAGCGTGGAACCGAAGAGGCTACTTGGGAGTCAGAAGATACCATGCGGAAGTAGTATCCCGACTTATTCTAGGTGAGTTATCTCGCTCCCCATTCTATTAAGTGCAGTAAATTTGGAGGACCAAATTTTTTTAAGTGGGGGAGGGTGTAGCACCCCGATTTATTAAAGAATAAAAAGTTTCGAGAAAATTAATAAGAAATTACTTAAGAAATAGGATAAGTCAAAATTCGACTAATTTATAAAAATCTGGAAAAATTAGAATCTCGTAGTGGATCAACCGTTTAAAAAAATTATCTTTTATGACCGGCCCAAATAAAATTTGTAACCAAGTAGAATTAACAGATTAAGACCCAAAACCACACTTAGCCTAAACGGACCTTAAAATGTGAAATTCGAGCCCAATACCCGACCGTTTAAGCTAAACCCGGATGAAAATGAAAGGCTAGGATTAACTCTTCGTTTCCCATCTGGATAATCTTCGAAACCATAACCCTAGGTGGAGTATTTTACGGCGGAGTAGTGGATTGACTCGGTCTCGCACGAATCTCGCATGTCCGCGACGCTAGGACTCTATCTTGGCGACTAGGACTCCCCAGACCTAATTGAACCTATAAAAATGACCCTTAGCAACCCTAGAATCGTTTAGTTGCTGTGGCGGCCGGAGAGGAGCTCGATCGAGGGAGAATTATGTCGTTTACCGGCGGTGTGTTCTTAGCGCGGCGGCAGCCCTCTTCTCCCTTCATCCTTCGATTAAGGTAGGTGATAGCAAGCCAAACTCTAACTATTATATATCGATAGAAGCGTTGTTCTGCCTTCTTTCCATTGATCTAGAAAACCCTCAAATTTTGTCTAGTATCCTGCTAGGATTTCGAGTTTTAGTGGAAGCATGCTAGAACTAGGGTTAACTATGTTCCATCTCAATTGAAGTAGGGATTACGGGCACTAAACATTAAATTGATCATGCCATATTGTATAAACTTTTATGCTCGTTCTTTTGACTATAAAAGCCCTAATTTTGATACTTTATATTATGCGTATTTAGTTATTATTGCTAACCCTAGCCAACCCTGCCGGCGACGGGCAGGGCAAAGGGGCGGCAGACTGATTTGATTTACGCGGCTTTACGATAGACCGCCCATCCAGGGCAGGCGGGTAGTTCCTGACCGCCCATGTAATTTCTATTTGATCGGTTTCGTGGAAGGCGCGGCAGATCCCTAACCGCCCTGTCATTAAGCGGCTAGTCTAGAACTGCTCATCTTCCCTAGCGGCACCCTATAGATCGCTCATCCCTGGCAGGACCTCGGACCTGAGAGGGTGTGAACGGCCTGTCGTGCAACCGCCGAGGTCAGTAAGCGGCTCTGACTGAACCGCCCAACTATATAGAACTGTTTGTTTTCCTTTTTTGCATGATTTACTTAGTAGATTAGTGGGTAATTGGTAAGTTAGCAACCCACATGATAACTGGAACTTATTGAAGTAAACAATCACGAATTTTACTAGTTTGTCTTCACTTGATCTTGATTCTTCATGGCCTTAGCTTATTTCAATATGTTAAATTCAAACATGATTTCTCAAACTATGCTATTAGGTTTGTTTGACAGTCATTCTACTCCGGTAGGATTGACTGACCGTTATAATGGTTTCCGATGATTGATAGCCTCATTTCCTTGTAATGTTTGGGACTCTCCACAGGATATTCCTTCCGTCGGACTAGGACCTTCATTACGGGACCTCCGTAAGCCCCCGTGAGCCTGGGATTCCCATTAGGACGTCTGGCAGGTTGTACTACCAAGACCTGAACCTGTGTATGTGATCGAATCGCTTGGATTATCGTGTTGTGGGTCACGACTCAACTTGGACCCCCTGAGATTTGTGCGGCCCGAAAGGGACCGTCTATCTCAGTGGGGGGCCCATTAAGAACCGTGCAACCCTGGCCAGGTGCCACTTACATTGGTCGATTAACCTTGTTCTATCTTCAACCAAATCATGTTTGGATCAACCCATAAAGCCCTAGGCTGACCAGTGGAGAGTGGGCTGGACCCTGGTTCAGCTCTGCCCCACTTATGGCAGCCCGGAGCCCATTTGGGTAGAATTCCAGCTTATTAAGTTAAGTTCTGTGGAAAGGACTAACTAGAACCGTCCATGTTATAGAACGGATCTTAATGGACCGTTCATCTCCTGAACGGCCCTATAAGGCCCGTTTACCTTGTTCTTGGGCTTCCAGTACTACTAGCTTCGAGCGGCCCATTTCTGACCGTTCTATATCCAGAGCGGCCCCAGATGGACCGTTTATCCTTGACTTCGGTGAGGCTGATCCTCAGCCCATTTCTCTCTTGAACGGTCCAAAGCATACCATGTATTGTTTGAGCGGCCCATGTTAGACCGCTTATCATCCAGAAGTGATTTGTTTTCCGCGAATGTCCGTGTTGAATCCAAGGACCTGATTGGTTCTTGATAACTTGAATTTTATTGTCAAAGTATCTCATTAACTTGCCCTTGGAATTATCCGAGGTAAGTTATACCTTGACATTATTGGCCATTTAATTTGATTAATGTCTAGACATAACTCGGGATCTTGGATCCAACAAATCAATGCCAACGCATCATAAGGGCCCGGTCTGGTCCTGGGAGGAGCGTTCGAAAAGTACTTGTGCCCCGGGGAGTTTGAATGACATGGTGAGGCATTGCACCGAGTGCATGACTAGCGTGATGTCTACGACAATAATCTAGTACTTGAGTTTTTCTTCACTTGGTTAGTTCTTGCTTGTTGGCCAATCTCCAGTTATATCATGATCTTGCCTTCTTTCTAATATATTACTTTGTCATATCATCATTTCTTTTCATTCTTTACTTTTCAAGCATATAAATACAATTAATTGGTTAATTACTTAAACTTGCCTGTTATCATCTACTGAGCGTTCGCTCCCCCAGTTGTTCCCCCTTTTCAGGTAGCTCAGGTGAGGATTCACAGACTGATGGGGACGGGCAAGAGTGATGGCATTGGAGTGAACCAGTCAGAAGCGTAGAGCCAGTCATAGTTTTATGTCTATTTATGCTTTTAGAGAAAGTGTCGTGGAAGGAGTTGTAATTTGAATTCAGCAATTGAATTAATGTTAAGTGGATGTTGTCAAAAGATTGTTTTAGGGAGTTTATGTGATTGGAATCTGGATTATTTATATGTTATCTAGTGAATGGAGTTGTTTTCTATTTATGGTGTGATGTTGATCTCTTAGCTTTAGCACATCATGTCTGCAAATCAACATATTGTTATTACTTGTTTCTACTGCCAGTCTTGATATTCCGCGTCGGGGCGTGACATCACGAGCCGTGGATCTTCACTTATTTATAAAGAAAGTACTCCCAGCGTAATGCGACGCCAATAGCATCATACCCCATGATTTACAATAGTATGTTTCCGACAATCAGTCGAGGGGACTAGCATATAGCCCTTGAACAGAATCAGTGCTCGATCACATCTTCAATTATAAATCAAGCTACTTCCACGTTTCAAGCAATAAATATGGCCACTAATATAACAAGTTCAATAAGTTCCAATAAATGAACGCTTCAATTTAAGAATGCGAGGGATCAAGAATGACTTAAAACAAGGTTATGCTTATGGAAAAAATTCGACAGCATAATTGTACATTCCTTATCTTCCATAATTTAAAATTATGTATCTTGAACAATATGACAAGTTCTAGACCATCAATAATCTATCTAGGAATTTTGAAATATCAATCCTTAGGTCAAACCTCAGGTTAAAGTACTCAGGAATTGTGACGGTCAATTAATGGGCCGTTACATGAACGTGACGGTTTAGTATTGGACCGTTAGAATGGGCTGAATCTAGAAAGAATAAATTGGACTCAGTATATGTGACGGTTGTATACTGGACCGTTAGATGGGCCTGATGGTCTAGTAATAGGCCGTTACATAGTAAAAACTAGAAAACATCGATAGTGCTTTCTAAACAATTGGCTTTAATGGTACAACCAACTCGGCGTCCTAGTAGGAATCCCAGGCTCGCGGAGAATTACGGAGGCCTTGAAAACAGATTTCCTAGTCTATTGGAAGGAATATCCAATAGAGAGGTCCTCAAGTCCAAGAATATGATCCTATGTGCAAAGTGTGAACTAATGGTCATATACCAGAATATATGCCATGTACTTAGAGAAATTGACTCTATAGACGGAAAGAATGTGTAACGATGTGAAACCATGATGAAACTCCGTCGATACATCATTTAAAATCATGCTTTTAATATAAAACTATATAGTTTTAGCAAATGAAATTAACATGTACTTAAAATAACTCAAAGTGCTTTAGACATGCATGAATCAATTTATAAACTCAAAGTTCATGAAGATAGGTCAAAACTTAGATAACTAGGCTTATTTATAAGCTACCTTGATTGTTCTCAATTTTATCTCGAATGGACAGAACCCAACACTCTGGCGGTCTAAGACATGCGCGTCATATGGCTGTGACGGTTTATCGTGGAGCCGTCAGAGGGTTGTTACGCTCTGATTCTGGTCCGTCAGAGATTACAGAGAAATTTAAGTACAACAGGTGGTATGACGGCTTATTGTAAGGCCGTCAGAGTCATGTGACGGTCTAACTATCATCTGTTAGAGTACTGCTGACAGTAAGTAAAAGATCTATGGTTTAAAACCTTTCGTGCAAGGAGAATCAAAATAAACAACTACCCTAGTCATGACAGAACGAAGAATAGGCCATCTAGATGCATAGGTCGCAGTGAATGAACAAGAGAATATCTTTTATCTTTAAATTAGGCTAAGGGCATGCATGTATGTATAGACCTACTAAAATATGAAATTCATGGTCTACAGTGCATGGAATCAAGTAAAACCAGAGGGCTTTTACTCCTATCATGATATTCTTGCCATTCATAAAATAATCTACCTCTTTATTGGGCTTTCAACTTCCAATTTGTGACTGCAAGACACGCCCTAGTTCTTTCCTTCCTATGAATTTTCAGCAACTTCACGTCGCTCTAACTCCTCAATCTCTTGACCTAAGGACGTAAAATTTGGAGGGTAAGACGGTGAAACTAAGGGGAACAGAAAGTTCTAAAGACACTTAGGCTAATTACCTCGATTTGGTGTTCTAATCTCATGATCTTCAGTGGACTTTCGCTCAGATTCCTGGGTCGCTATGGTCGAACCAGTAACTTTGGAAGCTTCAAACTCCTTGTGTAGTTGATCTCCTAGTACGAAATTTTGAGGAAGATTAGTCCTATGTATAAGGAATAAAAAGTTCTAATGAACTTACCCGAAATACTATCTCCTTACCTTAGTTCCACGCGAGCCAATGTAGGGGTCACGCTGGTCAAAACTAGGGTCTATTTATAGGTTCTAGTTAGGGTTTTATGGATTAGATCGATTCTAGAGTCCTTGTTAAAGCTTAGATCGACTTCTGAGAGTCCTTAACACATTTACTAGTCCTCCCATCTCGATCCCTAAGAGATAGAATAGCAAAAATCCAATCTTTTTGCTCTTTCTTCCATTCACAGAATTGACAGAGCGTGACGGTCGACTCTTGGCGTGTTACATGCCTGTGGCGGTCGCACGATAGACCGCTACAGCTATTGTGCGTAGAATTCAACTTAATTCAAACTCTTTTATTTGTTTTATCCGCATAATTATCTAAAAAAAGATATTTATCCTTAAAATTCGTGAATAGGTTAAATAACCTTCTAGAATATGGGCCAAACTTAATGGGCTTGGTCCTTAAACCTTTTGGGTTTTATTTATCAAAGCTGGATTAATTATTCAACATACTTGGGCCTTATAATCAATTTAAGCTTTATAATTCCTAATAAATTCTAGAAAATTCTTAAATTAATCCAAAAATTATTTATATAAATCTTGGGGCACTACACCCTCCCCTACTTAGAAGAATTTGATCCCCAAATTCATGGATTATATGGAGAGTGTACTTACAGTTGAATAATTCTGGGAATCTTTTCCGCATGGCTTCTTCCGTTTCCCAAGTTACTTCGGACGGCCATGATTTCTTCCATTGAATTTTGACCATAGGAATAGCTTTATTCCTTAGTTGACGTACTTCCCGTTCCAGAATCTTTATCGGTGTTTGCTCGTACGTCATATCCTTATGAATCTCCAAATTATCGTAAGTGATAACATGGTAAGGATCATATACATACCTTTTCAGCATAGAGATGTGAAATATGTCATGAACTCCTGCTAATTGTGGAGGTAAAGCTAATCTATAAGCCACGTCACCGACCCTTTCGAGAATTTCAAGTGGGCCAATGAACTTTGGAGTTAGCTTACCTTTGATGCCAAATCTTCGAATACCACGACCCGGAGAAACCTTCAGATACACATGATCTCCTACCTGAAACTCCAAGTCGCGCCTTCGATTATCAGCATAAGATTTTTGCCTATCTTGTGCCATCTACAATCTTTCTTGAATGAGCTTAATTTTCTATGAAGAATCCCTGATAATGTCGGGGCCTAGAATTTACTTTTCCCCTATTTCATTCCAACATATCGGTGATCTACAACTTTTTCCATATAAAGCTTCAAAAGGTGCCATCTGTATGCTAGCCTGATAACTGTTGTTATATGCAAAGTCTACTAGAGGCAAGTGATCATTCCAACTCCCTCCAAAGTCAGTAGCACAAGTCCTGAGCATATCTTCAACAACTTAATTTGTTCTTTCCGTCTGACCATCCGTTTGTGGATGGAATGCTGTGCTAAAATTCAATCTAGTCCCCAGTGAATGTTGTAGACCCTTCCAAAACTGTGATGTGAATCGATGATCTCTATCAGATATAATAGTGACAGGGACACCATGTAATTTGACAATTTCTTTTATGTATAATGTTGCTAAAATATCCACAGACCATCGACTTTTGATTGGTATGAAATGTGCAGATTTTGTCAATCGGTCTATGATTACCCAAATACCGTCGTGTCCACCCCTGGTCTTAGGTAAACCCATAATGAAATCCATTCCTATACTCTCCCATTTCCATGCTGGAATATCTAAGGGATGTAATTTACCTGCGGGTCTAAAATGTTCCGCCTTTACTTATTGACAAGTGAGACAACGAGACACGAAATCAACTATTTCTCTCTTCATATTGGGCCATCAGAAATTTCTTTTGAGATCTTGATACATTTTTGTACCACCTGGATGAATGGTGTACTTGGATTTATGTGCTTCTTCTAGGATCAGTTTCTTCGTATCCTCATGATCTGGTACACACACTCGGCCCTTAAATAGCAATCTTCCGTCATTGAAAATAGAAAAATTCGGCCTTTGTTCTATGTTGGCTTTAATCTCCAGTAATACGGGATCATCATTTTGCAGCTTGACCAGGTCTTCTATCAATGTAGGTTGAGCTTGAATATTAGCTATGAAACAATCTTCTTCCTTCATGTCAATATCTAAGTTCAACTGAGCAAATTGAGGATTAAGATTAGCCATACTAATCATAAGACTTGATAGCATTCTCATTGGTTTTCTACTGAGTGCATCTGCTACAGCATTAGCCTTGTCAGGATGATATTGAATAGTAAAATCAAAGTCTTTGAGATATTCTAACCATCTCCTCTGCCTCATATTTAACTCCTTTTGAGAGAATAAGTATTTAAAACTTTTGTGGTCCGAGTAGACCGTGAATTTTTCTCCATAGAGATAATGTCGCCAAATTTTTAAGGCGAAAATAACAGCTACTAGTTCTAAGCCATGCACGGGATAATTTTTCTCGTGACGTTTCAATTATCTTGAAGAATAACAGATTACCTTTCCATTTTGCATGAGGATGCACCCTAAGCCAATGCTAGATGCATCCGTATATACTTCGAATCCACCGCCTTCCACCGGTAGTGATAGAATAGGAGTTGTAGTAAGATGATTCTTAAGAGTTTGAAAACTCTTCTCACATTCCTCTGACCAGACAAAAGGATTTTCTTTTCTTGTGAGTCTAGTTAAAGGAACAACAATTTTTGAGAAGTCTTTAATGAACCTCCTATAATAACCAGCTAGACCCAGAAAGCTCCTTATTTCTGATACAGTCGTTGGCCGGCTACAGTTTCTGACAGCTTCTACCTTAGAAGGATCCACATCGATACCTTCTTTTGAAATAATGTGGCCTAGGAATGAAACTTCCTTGAGCCAGAACTCACACTTGTTAAGCTTGGCGTAAAGTTTATGTTCTCTAAGTGTTTGCAAAGCTATCCTCAGATGTCCTTCATGTTTCTCTTTTGTCTTAGAATATACCAGGATGTCATCGATGAAGACGATGATGAACTGGTCTAGATATGGCTGGAAAACATTGTTCATAAGTTGCATAAATGCTGCTGGGGCATTTGTTAACCCGAACGGCATCACCACGAATTCATAGTGGCCATAACGACTTCAAAAAGCTGATTTATAAATGTCTTCTTCTTTAATTCTAAGCTGATGATAACCTGATCTGAGGTCAATCTTGGAGAAATACTCTGCTCTTGAAAGCTGATCGAAGAGCTCATCAATACGCGGCAACGGATACTTATTTTTGATTGTGAGTTGATTCAGTCGCCGGTAGTCTATGCATAGCTTGAGAGAGCCATCCTTCTTATTAACAAAAAGAACCGGCGCACCCCAGGGGGATGTGCTAGGTCTGATGAACCCTTTGTCTAGTAGTTCCTACAACTGCCTCTTTAGTTCCTTAAGTTTCATGGGGGACATCCTGTAAGGGGCTATAGAAACAGGTGCTACTCCTGGAATGAGTTCAATAGTGAAGTTTACTTCCCTCTCGGGTGGTAAGCTGGGTAATTCGGGTGGAAACACATCTGGGAACTTATTTACAATAGGAATGTCTGCTAGGATGATTTCCTTGGACTCGGTAACAATGACAGAAGCAAGAAAAGCTTCACATCCTTGCGAGATAAGTTTGCATGCGTGAAGAGAGGATATGATAGTGGGATGTTTCCTATACTCGATGCCAAGGAAAGAAAATCTTGGAAGACTGGGTTTTCAAAAGGATATAATCATATTTCGACAGTTAATATCAGCATCATGATCTATAAGCCAATCTACCCCTAAGATGACATCATAACCTTTTATGTCAAGGCATACTAAGTTTGTGAGGAGATTGTGACCTTCTACTATTACCTCACTATCAGGATAATACTTGGTAAGCTTTGTTCCAGAACCTAAGGGTGGTAATAGCAAGATCTGAAGGTAAGGGAACTGATGCAATTGGTATTGTTTTTGCAAAAGTAGTGGAGATAAAAGAATGAGAGGCACCAGTATCAAATAGCACAAATGCAGGACGGGAACAAATTTGAAGGGTACCTTCCATAATCCCACCATCCTTAGGCGCTTCTTCTTCTTCTTCTTCTAGAACAGCATTGAGACGAGCCTGCCTCCTACGTCCACCACCAGACGATTGATCCTTCATAAGGGGGCAATCTGGCATACGATGCTCCCTGCTTTCACAACGTAGACAAGCACCAAGGCGCTTCCAACATTCTTCAGCCGAATGACCAAACTTCTCGAAAAATGTGCAAACCGCCATGACTTGCTCCTTCTCCTCCTTGACTTTCTTGTTCTTCTGGGAACTTCCACCGTTCCCGTTCCCGCTCCTGGATCTTTTCTTATTATCACGGCTTTTATGAGGTTCCGTGATGCTGAATTTCTCCTTCTTATAACGCCGATCAGATCGTTGGCTAGACTCTTCTCCCTTTCCTTTCAATTTCTCGACCTTCTCTAAGGTCCTCTCACATAAATATGCCGGCTGAACCATCTCCGCATAGGTACGGATGTTTTGGGTCCCGAGCTACTGAATGAAACCGGGTCGTAACCCGTCCATAAACTGATTAGCCTTCAATAAATCGGTACTGATTAAATGCGGTGCATAGGGTGCTAGCCTGGAGAATTGAAGTTCATACTCCGCGACTGTCATCATTCCCTAACGAAGAGAGGCGAACTCCATAGCCTTTCTTTCTTTAACATGCTCAGAAAAGTACTTAGCATGGAATAGAGTGAGAAAACCGTTCCATGTATGAGGTGCATCTGCCGGAGGTGTAGGTACTGATTTCCACCATGTGCGTGCATCTTTATTGAGTTGAAATGTTGCAAGACGCACTTTTTCTTGGTCCGTGCATTAGATAACATCGAAGATACGATTCATCTCATCTATCCAATTTTCTGCCTCATCTGGGTTGGAAGAACCGTAGAAACGCAGAGGGTTGAAGCTCCGAAAATTACGATGCAAGTCACCAGCCCTCGCCCCTGCACCTGCCTGGGCCATAGTTTGTAATGCCTGAGTAAGGCCGGCAACCGTTTGTTGCATGCCACCCCAATCTATGCGATGAGCCATTGTAATAACGAGGTACCTGAGAGAAATAACAATTTGTTAATTCTCATAGAATTAGAAAGAGATAAATCTTAAAACTAATTAACTATCTTATCTCGGGCTCTACCCAATTCTCGCATGGGTGAGGAAATTTCTTCCTTAGTTCATAGGTACGGGTCCTTAAGCCTTGGACTTATCCTATGACGTGACTCTTTTCCCTAAGTCCTGAGACTTAGGCTCCGATACCAACTTAACTGTCACGCCCCGAGCCTTTATTACACCGGAAGACCAACTCGGGGAATCGTGAACAGCCGGCATGGTAAGCCTCTTGTGAGCAAGAACGATCAGAGCGCAAGACAATCACACATAAAAATGTAATTGCACAATAATTACTCAAACTCCAACTTTATTTCATTAATAATCAAAATATTCTAATACAATAACCTTTCAAACTTCATTAATCCATCAGACTCAAGGAAAAAGGAAATTACAAAGACTCGATATAAACAATAGTGACTTTCCTAAGTCTTCACTCTCATTTTGATAAGACTTTCATTCGCTCTCGGACCCGCTACTTGTATAACTCGAATCCGAATTTGAATCACTTCCATCTCCTGAAAAGATTGGAAAATAGGTAATGAGCACACTTGCCCAGTAGGTATCTTCGTATCAACATGAAGGCACTATTAAAGTAATTAGCATCTTAGCTCTAAAGAAATAAGGTAAAATCATGCGAATGTGATCAATCATGCGATTACACTAAAGTAACAAAGATGATCATGTAAAATAGAATGAGCAAGTATGAACTATCAAGAATATAACAAGAATATGATATAGCCTTTCATGAACAAGAATGTACTAGAAAGTCATGTAACAATCAAGAATGTACTCTTCACTTAGTAGCCAGTACTTCATGAATTTCTGTGGAATATCATGTAACAAGCTAGAAAGTCATGTACGTGTATATATCGTGTCGTGGATTTTCACATCACGAGCTGTGGATCTTCACTTATTTATAAATAAAGTACTCCCAACGCAATGCGATGCCAGTAGCATCATACCCCATGGTTTACAATAGTATGTTTCCGACAATCAGTCGAGGGGACTAGCATAGAGCCCTTGAACACAATCAGTGCTCGATTGCATCTTCAAGTATAAATCAAACTACTTCCACATTTCAAGCAATAAATATGGCCAGTAATATAACAAGTTCAATAAATTCCAATAAATGAACGCTTCAATTTAAGAATGCGAGGGATCAAGAATGACTTAAAACAAGGTTATGCTCATGGAAACAATTCGACAGCATAACAGTACTAGACCATCAATAATCCATGTAGGAACTTTGAAATATCAACCCTTAGGTCAAACCTCGGGTTAAAGTACTTAGGAATTGTGACGGTCAATTAATGGGCCGTTACATGAACGTGACGGTTTAGTATTGGACCGTTAAATGGGCTGAATCCAGAAAGAATAAATTGGACTCAGTATATGTGATGGTTGTATACAGGACCGTTAGATGGGCCTGACGGTCGAGTAATAGGCCGTTACATAGTAAAAACCAGAAAACATCTATAGTGCTGTCTAAACAATTGGCTTTAATGGTACAACCAACTTGGCATCCTAGTGGGAATCCCAGGCTCGCGGAGAATTACGGAGGCCTTGAAACCAAATTTCCTAATCCATTGGAAGGAATATCCAATAGAGAGGTCCTCAAGTCCAAGAATATGTTCCTATGTGTAAAGTGTGAACTAATGGTCATATACCGGAATATATGCCATGTACTTAGAGAAATTTACTCTATAGACGGAAAGAATGTGTAACGATGTGAAACCATGATGAAACTCCATCGATACATCATTTAAAATCATGCTTTTAATATAAAACTCTATAGTTTTAGCAAATGAAATTAACACGTACTTAAAATAACTCAAAGTGCTTTAGACATGCATGAATCAATTTATAAACTCAAAGTTCATGAAGATAGGTCAAAACTTAAATAACTAGGCTTATTTATAAGCTACCTTGATTGTTCTCAATTCTATCTCGAATGGACAGAACCCAGCACTCTGGCGGTCTAAGACAGGCACGTCATATGGCTGTGACGGTTTATCGTGGAGCCGTCAGAGGGTAGTGACGCTCCGATTTTGGTCCGTCAGAGATTATAGAGAAATTTAAGTACAACAGGCGGTGTGACGGCTTATCGTAAGGCCGTCAGAGTCATGTGACAGTCTAACTATCATCCGTTAGAGTATTGCTGATAGTAAGTAAAAGATATATGGTTTAAAACCTTTCATGGGGGAGAATCAAAATAAAAAACCACTCTAGTCATGACAGAATGAAGAATAGGCCATCTAGATGCATAGGTCGCAGTGAATGAACAAGAGAATATCTTTTATCTTTAAATTAGGCTAAGGGCATGCATGTATGCATAGACCTACTAAAACATGAAATTCATGGTCTACAGTGCATGGAATCAAGTAAAACTAGAGGGCTTTTACTCCTATTATGATATTCTTACCGTTCATGACATAACCTACCTCGTTATTGGGCTTTCAACTTCCAATTTGTGACTGCAAGACACGCCCTAGTTCTTCCCTTCCTGTGAGTTTTCAGCAACTTCACGTTGCTCTAACTCCTTAATCTCTTGACCTAAGGACGTGAAATTTGGAGGGTAAGAAGGTGAAACTAAGGGGAACAGAAAGTTCTAAAGACACTTAGGCTAATTACCTCGATTTGGTGTTCTAATCTCCTGATCTTCAGTGAACTTTTGCTCAGATTCCTGGGTCGCTATGGTCGAACCAGCAACTTTGGAAGCTTCAAACTCCTTGTGTAGTTGAACTCCTAGCACGAAATTTTGAGGAAGATTAGTCCTATGTATAAGGAATAAAAATTTCTAAAGAACTTACCCGAAATACTATCTCCTTACCTTAGTTCCATGCGAGCCAATGTAGGGGTCACGTAGGTCAAAACTAGGGTCTATTTATAGGTTCTAGCTAGGGTTTTGTAGATTAGATCGATTATAGAGTCTTTGTTAAAGCTTAGATTGACTTCTAAGAGTTCTTAACACGTTTACTAGTCCTCCCATCTCGATCCCTAAGAGATAGACTAGCAAAAATCCAATCCTTTTGCTCTTTCTTCCATTCACGGAACTGACAGAGCGTGACGGTCGACTCTTGGCGCGTTACATGCATGTGGCGGTCGCACGATAGACCGCTACAGCTACTGTGCGCAGAATTCAACTTAATTCAAACTCTTTTATTTGTTTTATGCACATAATTATCTAAAAAAGGATATTTATCCTTACAATTCGTGAATAGGCTAAATAACCTTCTAGAATATGGGCCAAACTTAATGGGCTTGGTCCTTAAACCTTTTGGGTTTTATTTATCAAAGCTGGATTAATTATTCAACATACTTGGGTCTTATAATCAATTTAAGTTTTATAATTCCTAATAAATTCCAAAAAAATCTTAAAATAATCCAAAAATTATTTATATAAATCTTGGGGCACTACAGGGATGATCCCCCATGTTTTCCCCTTCGTCCGGCGACGAATGGGGCTTCGAATTGAGCTCTTGGCGAGCTCGAGTGTCGTTTTTCCGTGAAAACTACAGGATCTGGACAGGGCGGCCATGGGTCTGACCGCCCAGGTCTGCTGGGCGGCCAGGGGTCTGGCCACCCAGGGTTCCAGGCTACCATCGGAGTGGCCGTCGTCCCGTTTTCGAAGCCCGTTGTCTGGGCGACCAGGGGAGTGGCCACCCAGGCTCCCTGCAGTGCCCAGGGTGGGCGGCCATCGGGGTGGCCGCCCAGTGCAAGGGGTGCCCAGGGGTGGGCGGCCAGTGCTTTTGTAATGCCCCGGATTTTTTCAGATTTTTTTTCGAATCATTTTAGTGGGTCTCAGAGTGTATTTTGTGCTTTACACGTGTTTTTCCCTGATGTGTCTTCGGAACTCTGTGCAGGGCGAACCGTGGCGTTCTCCGACTCCGGGATGTTACCACTGTGTTGTGCTCTTCCTGAGGATCACAGAGGTAATTTTTCGTAATTATCTGAATTTTTGGAATTTCTGAGTTTTTCTATATATTAACCCTTTTTCTCTCTTCCCCTCTCATTCTCTCTTTCTCACTCTCTCTCATCTCTTTCTCTCCCCCTCTGCCCGGGCGACCGACGGTGGCGGAGGAGGGCGAGGCAGCGATGGCGGGAGGCGAGGAACGGGGAACAGGTAGAGGATCGAGGGCCGGTGGCGCGTGGAAGCTCGGCCGCGGGTTCATGGAGCGGCGAGGGTTTCAGGGCGTTTTCTTCATGGATCGGCGTCCACGGCGCGTCGTTTCTTCGATGGAGGTAGGGAGATAGACCCCCAGCTCGTGCATTCCCTTTCCCGCAAGTTTTGTAGGCCGTGGTGAGTCGAGCAGGTGTATTTGGAATTTTTGGGTTAAAATCATGTTTTGGGGAGAGTTCGCCCGATCTATGGATTTGAGCCGCGATTCGGCGTTTTGATGGCTTAAAATCATGTTAGGGGTCCCCAGGGGGCTTCCCCCTTGATTTCCCCCTCTCTCATGGAGGTATGGGGGCGTGGTTGCCATTTTTGTGCTTGTTCGCCGTTTTCGCCGTCGGAGCACTGTGGCGGTCGTTTCAGAGACCGCCACAGGGTGTAACGCGCCCAGGGAGGTGCGTTACACTTCGTTGACTTTTGGGCGTCACGTTTGTGGGCCTGACGGTCCCACGATAGACCGCCACAGTGCTGTGACGCCATGGTGTTAGACCATTAAAGTGATTCCGACCGTTGGTTTTTGACCATTGGGGGTCATAGACACCTGACGCACCCAGAGTGGGGCGTCAGGGTAGTGTGACACCCCTGGGTAGGAGCGTTAGAGTTAACGCATCCACCCCTCTCTGATGCGGGACGGACACGGGAGACGACACTATATGGTGCCACCCTCGGACTCTAGATGAAGACACGACCAGCAACAGACACCAGGGAGACACTAAGCCCGACACTACGAGCTCCTAGTGGCGAAACGTCGCTAACAGAAGTGGAAGCTCACTCGTCGTCCCAAGCGAGGGAAAGCGCGGACCGTGCGCGGTTAAGGAACCGGCGGAGGTCAAGGGTAGTCCGACTCAACTTCCGGACTCGGATCGAGTTGCGGGACGGGTCACTCTCACTCTCACAGCGGTGACATGGACACACGGGCTAGTACCTACACTCTCGACAGCGACAAAAGACCATATACTAGCTAAGCAAATGAACGCCAAGAAGTTAAGACCGTACCTCCACACACCCGGCGTGGCGAAGACAACCCCGGCCGAACTACGGATCCCCGGTTAAACAATTTTACAACAGTACAATGATTTGACCCACTCCACGCAGGGAGGTAAAAGGTCACATGTGGGGTCCGGGAATCACGCAAATCGGGTTGACGGGCAGCATCTTGATGTCGCCCGGCGGTGCCGAACCCCGCGTTTTCGTGCTTTCCGAACGGCGGGTTCTGCGGGCCCGTGGGGCCCACGGGTGGTGCTGGCCTCCGGATCTGCAGGAGTGGGACCCACTGTGATGGGGACCCCTGGTGGCGCGCCTCCACGGACGGCGGTCGGCCGGAAACACCGATCGGTGGCCGATCGGCTCCGATTCCCACATTGTGAAGTTGCTGCCCACGGATTTTTAGTTGCTGTTTTCAGGCGCGCGCTCCGGTGAAAACGGCCGCTGCGATCAGCTCCGTCGTCGGAATGCAACGAAACCAGCGCCGTTGGAAATAGGATTTAAAATCCTTCAATCTAGGGCCAGTGGACTCTTCTGAACCTGTGCGGACCTGGGCTTTAACTATTTTTTAATCCTCTGCTTCACTGCTCCCGAAATCTCAGATCAACATATCAGTTTCCTATAAATAGCAGTTGACCACCTACGTACAGTTGGATTCAGACTTCCAGATCTTCTTTGAAGTTGTAGGGAATCAAACCACGGAACTGGGACTATTTTTTTAATTTGATTAGGAGGTGGTGGCGATTTGTTATGAGTTTTGGGGTGACTGGTGGTCGGATCTGGGAACAGGTGGATAGAACTGTAGATGGGTCTGAGAATGATTTTTAGAAAATATGAGATGGGCGAATCAAAAATTGACAAAAATTGTGGATGAAGGGGTGGATGGATGGAATCCTAAGTAAAATTGGGCGAACTAACAAAAATCAAAAAGTGGCTCTAAGACATGAAACTCAGGGCGGAGATGAACCTGGACAGAACTCTAGCAGAACCGAAATGGAAGAGTGGATGAAAATCAAAAATTAGGAAACGTGATATGAATGCTGGCCTGATTTTTGTCGGTGGAGAGGAACATCCCAGGAACAACTCCTACAAATTTGGTAGCCAAATGAGCTCGGGGAAGACCTGTGAATGTCGAACAAGCTGCTATGGTACTGCGCGTGCAGAACTCCGTTGATGGCGATGGCGGTGCGGTGGCGGCTCGTGGCGGCGGCGGCGGCGACCGGAACTGATAGGGTGGAGTCTCACCACCTGAAGGAAGCCTTCACAGCTTCAAGGGGAAGAGGGAGAGGAGAAGGGGGCGGCCTAGGCCATGCTCCAACAAATTTCACAATTCTTATGGCATTAATTCATGAAAATGGGAAAATACAAGCATATATAGGTCACCTATCTAATCCATCCTCCACCGTTGGATCTAGGGGTGTGAGATGGAGGGATGGGATGGCATGTGACCATTCCACAAAAATTAAAATAAAAAATAAGGGGAAGGGGGCGCCCTATTGACTTTGGTGGCAAGGGGGGGACAAGTTGGTAGCCACCTTGGACTTTGAAGTCCACTTGTCTCCCATGTGCCTTTTACCATTCAAACTTCTAGATGCCTCGATTTGACATGTTGACTGACCCTACATGGGACCCATGGGCTGAGGTGGATCAATGGGAGGGGCCTGGGGGGGGGGGGTCCCGTGGGGCCCAGGGGTCCCATTTTGCAAATAAGTCCCTCGTACACTCATAATTACATACCGAATACAATGAAATAAACACAAATTACACACACATAAAGGCTAACTAAATATGATAAATGGGGAGACTCAAGGCGGAGTCTCCAGGCTGTCTCCAAGCCAGATGGACGCTGAGGTGGCTCGAGTCGTGCTCCGTGTGCGGACCGGTGGCTCGGCGTGTCGCGCCGCTCAACTGCTCGGGTGTCCGCACCACTCTCCCTAACGCACTTGGGTAGGTGCGTTAGAGAGTGTGACGCACCGAGCGGCATGCGTGATGACCTGTGTTGTCCCGTGGCCTAACGCGCTAGCGTGATCCGTTAGGTTCCGTAACGCCCCTAGAGGAGCGCGTTACGTTCAGTTTTCACTCGTGCCCTGACGCATCTGTTTTGGTCCGTCAGGTGCTGTGACGCACCAGCGTGGGCACGTTATAGTTCGTTTCACACCGAGTGTCTGACGCTCCTGAGTTGAACCGTCAGGGTGCTGCGGTCTGTGATGGCCCAAAGATAGACCGCCGGGCACTGTGTCATGCCGAAGTGGTTCTTCGTGCTTGCCGCGATCGTTTCGCGTTGTGTAGGTTCTTGGTCGACCCGGTTGGGACCCAGTGGTCGACCTGCGGTCTCGTGAATGTCCCAGGCACCCCGAGGGTTTTGTGTCCATGTTTTGAGGGTGTCGGGAGGACCGTCTTACCTCGTTTAGCATGCCCATAGGTTTGAGAGTCCGGACGACTCCTCGTGTTCTTGGCTTTTATGTTACGCTTGACCGAGTCACCGTGTATCGGTGTGAGTGCGGCGAGGGTTCCCCGCACGTCGTGAGTTTCTTCAGGAAGAGGTTTCCGAGTGGGCCATAAGTAAGGCCTTGGACTACGAGTCTAGTTGTCCAGCCTAGGGCTGGAGGGTTCCCGCTTTTCCCTGAGAGTGGGATTCGGTTTGGCGGCCTGTGAGCTACCTTGGGAACCGTGCTTCTACATTTCTGCATGGCCGGGTGCGTGGCCCGTGGACTGTGAGTCCCGTTTCTTCTCCGATTGTGGTCACCGTGCGACGGTGTTGGTACGTGGGACGGTCCCCGTACTTTTTCGGGTTCGGATGTTGTTTTCCGTTGACTTGAGAGTCTACTCCTTCAGTGACCCTCCACTAGTCGTAGCCTGCTTACACGTTTAGTGGTCCCACCAGGGTGTGGTGGAGAGGCTACCCTGAGGAAGGTTTTAGACTGGTTTCCGTCGGGCCCCGCGTCTAGCAGCCAGAGTCCGGCTGAGGGAAAAATCGGTCAGAGGGCCAGACCAGGGACGGACGGTCTGTGTGTGCACACATGGTTAGGGGCGGTTGGACCCACGCTGACGGGCGTGACCCCAGCTAGTCACTTATTTGTGGTTACTTGTACGGTGTCCTTGCCTCCGCCGGGGGCTGCTGTGCTAGGTTGTCGTGCTAGGCGAACACCTGTTGTGCGGTGTAAGACGTTAGGGGACGCTACCGACTATGCTTCTAGGGGGAGGTACTCCTGTTCTGGATAGAGAGTGACAGATCGTCAGCTTTAGTGACTTCGGCCTTCGTGTTTTGGTCATGTTGACCGTTGAGTTTCGGTTGTTTCGCCGTGGCGCGTGTGTCAGTTTTCGTGCCGTGAGACTGGTGCTAGTAGCTTTACCGAGGTTGTGTCTTGTTGGTGCGGTGTATGCGACCGGGTGGTCGGGGTTGCACCTTGGACAGCATGTCCAGGTTGGCCGTGTCCTGGGAGACAGGCCTCTACGGCGTGGTTGCCGTAGGTTTTTACTTCGGTAAGTGGTACTAGTGTGGTTCGGTAGCCCCCGACCGTGAGATCGGGGTGTGTTTTCCGGTACAGTAGGAGTAGCTGTAGTGCCGAGTTTTTGACCGGCCACCGGTTCGCTGTTCCTGTTGTCATTGTAGCTTTCCTTTCCGTTACCGCCGTTCTTTCCGGTTGGGGTTCCGCGGGATCCCTGCTGAGTCTCTGTTTTGGAGACTCATCCATGCTTTTCAGGTGTGGCAGTTCTTCCTCGAGGTTCGAGGGTGCGGTACGGAGGTTCTCAGTTGCCAGCTCGTCGGGCCGAGTGTTCACTTGGCATGTGGTACGTTTTACTACTTTAGACTGTATTTTCTATTGGACTGGACTCTGTTGTAGCAGTAGTTGTTTATTTATTTCTATTAATTGTTGAATTGTCCTGCTTTATTTCCTATTTCTTTGTGCCTCCACACTCCTTTTAGCCCTTCCGAGCCCTCTTGGCTCGTGGGCAGCGGGTCAAGATTCGAATGGTATCGTGACCTCCCGGTATCCGGATCTTGGGTCGTTACAGCTTTGGCCGCCCAGCGCCATAGGTCTGGCCGCCCAGCCCTTTGGGCGGCCAGGGTGGGCGGCCAGCACCCTGGCCTCCCAGTCCCCCTTCAGCCCGGGGGTGTGTTGTTCCGCGATTTGGTGTTCCGGGTTGTCCATAGGAGGGGTGGCCTTGCGGAAGGTGTATCCACATGGTTTTGTGTGCTTTGTTGGTTCTAGATTAGTAGTGTGGGCCATCCCTGTCTACTGGTAGAGTGTGGACAATCTTCCTTGTGTCGGGCTACTCGTATCGATTGTCCCCGCGAGAGTCCCGTGATTATGGACGGTGTTTCCGCGTGAGGGCTGTGATCGCGGCTAGGTGTCTTTGTAGGAGTCGTGGACCGTGGTCCATGTGTTCCGTCCTATGCCTTGGTTAGTTTTCTGTGGATAGGCAGTCATGGTTTAGCTGTCTAGGTAGTGACTCTTGGTTCTCATGCTGGTGAGCCGCCTTAGGGTGGTTTAGCTCGGACCGGTGGTACTCCGGTGATTTTCGTGGTTGCGACGGGTTCCTTCCCTTGGTGACTCTACCCACTAGGCTTAGCTGACCCGGGCACGTTGTGTGCCGACCCACCTGGGAGTGGTGGAGGCTTGTCTCGTACAGTGGTTTTTAAGTTGGTTACGTGAGGGCCTCTTGCCTTTGTAGCCTGAGTCCGGCTTGGGGGGAAATCGGCTAGAGGACCGACCTAGAGCAGATGGTCTGTGTGTGTACACGTGGTCGGGGACAGTGGACGCGTGCTGATGAGCACGACCCCGGCTAGTCCTTGTTCTGTGGTACAGTGTACCGTGTCTAGGTTTCCGCCTAAGGGCGAGTAGGGAGACACTTGAGGCTGTGGTGTAAGTCGTCGGAGGACATTTCCGGTCTCGTTGTTAGTCGGGTAGTGCTCCTGTCACCTGAGAGGTTTCAGTGCGGGTTTCTCTTTGGTGTAGTTACTATTCTGGTGGCTCGGTCTATTCCAATTTGAGTGGCCTTCCGACAGTCAGGCTGGTGTTGCTCGGTGTGTGTGTGAGAGGCGTGGTTCTTCCGCTGGTTCTAGTTCGAGATCGAGAGATTCTCCCGAGAATGTTGGTTTAGGGTGTGTGGCTGTATGGCCTTGTTTGTGGTTCCGTTAGCTATGACGGACTGTCTGACCGTGGGGTCGGGTTTGCGTAGAGGGCCGGTGTGTGTGTGTTTCCCCTGGTTGACCGTCGTATGGTTCTGGTCACCGTCGTCATGTTGTACCGATGTTCCTTCTCTGTTACTTCTGTTGTTGCTATTCTTACTACTTTCCTTTACTGTTGTTCCTTCTATCGCTGCACTTCGGTTACCGCTTTCGTTGTGGTGGGGACTCGCGAGACCCCTACTGAGCCAATGAGATGAGGCTCACCCCCTGCTTTTCAAGTGCGGCATTCCCCTCAGAGCGGAGTGTCCTAGTCGGAGGTTCTTTAGTTGCCAACTCGCCAGGCCGAGTGTTCACTCGACGTTGAGTACGTTCTTTTCCCTATTGAATGTACTTGTGGGCTGGACTCTGTAGATTATTTAATTGTTATAAAATGAAATTTTATTTCTGTCAGAATTGTAGATTTACTTTCTTGCTATTATTTGGAATTTCAATGCATATCCACACCAACCCTTTAGCCCTCCCGAGCCTTTCGGCTCGTGGGCGGCGGGCCAGGATCCGAATGGTATCGGGTGTTTTTCAGTATCCGGATCTTGGGTCGTTACATGCAGTGTGAGGGGCGTGGCCCTAGTCATAATTGAGGGTGGAATGGGCAGCATGTCATGATTGGACTCGACCACGATAATGGAAACTCAAAGAGCCCGTAGTGGTTAGATTAGTAGAATCTGAAGTGGGATCCAGGATGACAATGGAAGGAAAGTTATGTCGAATTTAGTTCCACGGGGATCATGCACCTGTTAACGAGTCGGGATTGGACTTAAACAAGGAAGGTGGTGGTAAGCACCCATGTCATTTACCCCCCAGCACTCGGCATGGGGTCCGCAAGCTAGCCTACGATGGGGGCGATCACTAGTGGGCTTATGATCGCAGTGTCCTCAACACCAAAAGAATATTCAAGGTGAAGCCTGACGGTGGTCGAGCCTGATGCTATGACTGGAAGGGTTCCCAAAGTTAATGCCGATGGTGGCCAAGTGTAACGACCCAAGATCCGGATACCATTCGAATCATGGCCCGCCGCCCACGAGCCGTGGCTCGGAAGGGCTAAAAAGGAGTGTGGAGGTACAAAGAAATAGGAAATAAAGTAGGACAATTCAAAAATTAACAGAAATAAATAAATAAACTACAACAGAGTCTAGTCCAACAGAAGTACAGTCTAAGGCAAAGAAGCGTACCCAACACCGAGTGGACACTCGACCCGGCGAGCTGGCAACTAAGAACCTCCGCACAGCCCCCTTAAACCTCGAGGAAGAATTGCCGCACCTAAAAAGCAAGGGTGAGCCTCCTGTCACAGGTTCAGTAGGGGTCCCGCGGAACCCCAACCGTAAACAACGGCTGTGGCAGAAAGTAGTAACTACAATAGGAACAACGAACCGGTGGTCGGTAAAACTCGGCACTACAGCTACTCCTACTATACTCGAAGACACGCCCCGAACTCACAGTCAGGGGACTACTAGACTAACAAGAAAACCTCTGGATACACTACCAGGAGACCATCAAGACACTGCTGTCGTAGAGGCCCATCTCACAGACAGAGGCCCGACCCAAAACCACATGGTTTGGGTAGACACAATCACTACCTTGCCGTCGCGAACCCTGTACTGACTAGGGAAAACCCTTGGTGACGCTCACCGGAAACCCTAGACCTCTACCTCGGGAAACCACCCGAAAACTACGAGTAAAATCATGTCTCGCAGACGTGAAACGGAAACTCGAGTCACAAGAAACTCACGTCACGTGACGGGAGCACTGCCCACCAGAAGCAAGGCCGGATGCGTCCACTGATGACTTAGTCCACAGCCTCTGGTGTCTCTCTACGACGCCCCAGGCGGAGACCGAGACACCGTACAGTAACCAGGAACACATAACAAGGGCTAGCTGGGGTCGCGCTCATCAGTGCGGGTCCGACTACCCCCAACTACGTGTGCACACATAGACCATGCGCCCTAGGTTAGATCCTCTAGCTGGTTCTTCCCCCGAAACCCAGACTCAGGCTCCGCGTGAGGGCCCTATGGTAACCAGCCTAAAAACCGTCTCTCTCAGGTCACGCTCTCCACCACTCCCAAGTGGGTCTGCACACGCGTGCACAGGAAAGCTACGTCTAGTGGCAGGTCACTCAACGTGAACACGGAAAGCCACACAAGCACCCATCGCGAGTAACACGGAGTAACAGGTGGCTCGGAGCCACCAGACTCTGGATGGTCCACTAGACCTAATAAACCCAACGGTCCTTGAGTCACACGACTCGGGTCAAGACCGTTGTACAGGGACAGCTCCACGCCGTCAATCTGCCCTAACCCTAGAGTAGAAACCACGGCACGATGACTCACGAGGCGATTCACAATCGTCAAGATCCTTCCCTCGAAAGGGGAACTCATGAGACCTCCAGTCCTAGGCTAGGTGACCGGACTCACAGTCCAAGGCCATACGCACGGCCCACACAGAAACCACTTTCCAGAGAAATACGCGATGTGCGGGAGCAGCCCTCCGCACTCATGCCGATACATGGCGACTCCATCTCACAAATGCACAGAAACCCGAGAACACATAGGGAAAACACCCTCTACAGACATAAATTCCCACACAGGAATAGCCCGTGACGACCCACACAGGAAGCCCATATTACAAAAAGTCACGTGGGCACCTCTCTCGGGGTAAGAAAATGCAGAACACGGCGGCCCGGGGGCTGACTGGGCTGGGTGGCCAACCATCTGGCCGCCTAAAGGCCTGTGCGGCCACACCTTGGGCCGCCCAGCACCTGGGCACCCCAATGCCTGGGCGGCCACACCTTGGGCCGCCCAGAGGGCTGGGTGGCCATCGGCTTGGCTGCCCAGTCATGGGCCTTAATGAGAGAGGGCGGCCAGAACCCTGGCCGCCCAGCACCCCTGGGCGGCCAGAACCCTGGCCGCCCAGCACCGCCTAGACCATGGCTCAGACGGTCATAAAGGTGGCCGCCTCCTGCGTCTTCCGACAGACGGACCAAGTTCCGCCATGAGCTCGGTTCCATGCCCCATTCGCCTCCCAGCGAAGGGGAAAACAAGGGGAATTCATCCCTGGACATTCCCACTATCAGAAAACTAAATCAAAACCATAATCGGGCCTCGAATCGGCCGAAAACCGTCACTCATCCCAAACATGCGATTTTGACCCCGACATGAAATAAACCCACTCTCGACCTCATCTCGGCCTATAAAACACGGGGAAAGGAAGTACAAGGGATAAGGATCCATCCCCCTACCTCCACCGAAGATTCCACGCACCGAGGACGCCAATCCGCCAAGAAAACGCCATTTAAGCCCCGCCGATTCACGAACTCACCACGAGCTCCACCGCGAGCCACCGCCTCTCGATCCTCGCCCATGCCCGGCCGCTCCTCGCCCGCATCGCCTCCGCCTCGCCCCAGCCTCGCTCAGTCGACCGTCGGAGAAGAGAGGGGAGAAAGAGAGAACTTGAGAGGGGAGAGGGAGGGAATGAGAGTGAGGAAAAGAGAGGGGGGGTTAAAAGAAAATAAAATATATTAATTTATGCGGAAAAATGCTTTTGGGCTCAAAATTTTAGAAATTCAAAAAAATATGAAAAAATTACCTCCACGATCTTCCGAAAGAGCACATCGCACTGGTAATGTCCTGGAGTTGGAGAACACAACGGTTCACCCTGCACAGTGTTCCGAAGGCTCATCAAAGGAAAAACACGCGTAAGACACAAAACACGCTCCGGCACCCATGAAAACGATCCGAAACCCACAGATCCTGATCCGAACAATATCCGAAAAATCTGGGGCATTACACCAAGAGCTAATGCGAATGAGGCCGTTGTTTGTCCGAGCTGGGAGACGAAGTCGCACTACAACCAATGTGCCAGGTGCCGTGTCGAGGCAATGCGATGGGGCGATCAAGGCTTAGGCCATTGGTCAGCCACACCTAGGATTACACACAAAGTGTCATAAACTAGACTAAAATCGATGATTGACGACATCTAAAGTCGTGGAGCGGAGAGTGGCGACCGGGCTAAGGCCATTGTGCAGCTAGGCCGAAAGTCAGATGTGAGGAGGTAATCGGGTTATGATTGGAGAGGGGGAAATTCGCGACCCACTGCACATACTGCGCAAATGGCCCATCGAGGCCTGTTTGGCCCATCAAGTGGCAGCCGCCACTGAGCCCACTTATTTTGAGGCTTATTTCGCCCACGGCCTATTTCATCTTTTGGGCCTCGGCTCGGTGCCCGATCAGTCGGCCCCCCTCCCTCGTGAGGAAAGCCAGTGGATCCTGCCGAGTGACCCCCAAGGTCGCTCGGGCAGCCCTAGCGAAAGGTGTTCCATGGCTTATCCTTTTGGATTGCCTCGGGATCAGAACTCCTTAGCAGGCTGGGGCTAAGTCCTCGCCGTTTGCACCTATCTGAGCGAGGATTGCGCAAATATCAGGGGATAGAGATAAGGAGGAGGGGAGAGTCCTTGGATGCGAAGAGTTCCTCACCAAGATGCAGTCCCCTCCGAACCCTATCCTTATCCCTCCTTTGCGATGAAGCCCGCCGCTATATAAACCCAAGGGATCTCTCCAGAAAGGTAAGCCTACTCTCAGCCACTTTAACCGGTGAAGAGCGATCTCTTTCCCTTCTTCTCTCTTGCCCCCTTTGCCCCTTGCTTCTACCATTTGCTGACTTAGGTATCGGAGGGTTTTCCCCAGGGTTACAACCCTGGGCCCCTACTGGCACTAAAAAAAAAGAGAAGAAAGAAGAAGGGAAAATGGGCCAAATATGAAAGGGCCAAACAAGGAAAGAGCCCAAATGAAATGGGCCAAATGGAATGGGCCCAAGGAATAGAAGGCGCAAGGGGCAGATGCGCAATAGAGATAAAAGAGGGGGAGAAAGGAAAAAGAGAAGGATTTTTTAAAAAATGAAAATAGGAAGAAAATCACGGCACTGTTCCCGTATGTCTATGTCTCACATCGTGATTTCTCTCCCCCCCTGTGTTTCCATCTCTCGCGTAAGGGCATTGAATGCCCGCTGACCTCCCCATGCACGCGAAGCTCTCTGGGCGTCAACAACACGGCTCCAAATAGGCTCTCCCCTGCCTGCCAGTGGCAAGGGGATGGACGGGCCATGCCGAGCTCCCCCTGCTCCACGTCGCTTCACCTGCCCCCTGCGAATGGGCCACTCCGGCAGCAGCAGCGGCAATCAACGAAAAATAAAAAAAGGGAGGAAGGAAGAAGCATTGGAGGCCTTTCCCTCTGAACAGAGACCCTTGCCTCCTTATAAACACCAACCCCTTGGCTGACGAAAAAAAGGAGATGCTGATGAAATTCCTGGGGAACTCCTACTGCTCCGAAAGCTGAAGAGAGAGAAAGATTGTGAGAGAGAAGAGAGAGGTGAGGGAACGGGAGCAGGGCCTGCGGCCCTTGCTCCCCCCCCTTGTATTTTCTTCTTTCTTCTTGTTCTTTTTTCGATGTATCCTTCCTCCTCCTTTGATATGCAATAAAAGAAGCGCTCCCATTATAGGAGATTTTCATGTATCAGCTTTCTTGATCTTCAGTTCTGATGTTCATGATCCTTTCCCCTCCTTGCTTTGGCAATGTTTCATTTTTGTGCTGGTCGTCACCATGATTAGATGTCAATAGGGAGGTTTTCCCCCTCTCCAAACCCCACCTCGGGACTTGACTAGCTCATAGTCATGGTGCTGAAGGGGTGAGATATATGGGGACTAAACCCATGATAAATCATCATGTAACCTTTGCTTTTGCAGATTTCCTTTTTGGGGAAGAAGCATAGTGTGCTCCGCAGGGAGGGTCCCGGTTCTATTCATCCTCATGGATATGTTTCAGGATCCTTTTGCTCATTCGAGCTCCCGTGGGCGACTCCCCGATTTTCTTTGACTTCCTCTCCGGGTTCTCCTCTGACGTTTTTGGTCACCCTTAGATCTCTGGGGGCTTGCTTCCTCATAGCATGGTCCTCGGATGATCCCCCTTAAAAGGGTGAATACTAACGGCCGCATAGTTTGGCGATAGCTTAAGTCCACATTTCGGAAACGAGATTGTGGCATCCCGTGGGTCATTGGAGTCCCTTGTAGGCTAGTCCTCGGGATGTCCGTGCCCAATTCGGGTCATGGGGTGTTGCCGCTTCCATGCGCACCCCGGGATGTTGCCGCTTCCGTGCGCATCCTTCCTATTTTGGGGCCATCTCGGAGTTTCTCCGTGGATGTGTACCTAATTAACCCCCCCCCCCCCAAAGCTCCAGGTCTAGGGGAGGTGCTGCCAGATTTTTGCTGGACCACTTGCAGGCTAATGATATAAGAAAATGGACAGAATTGAAGAATATCAATGATAGATGAACTAAAATGATGATGCAGTGAAGGCTAATTCAAAGAACTGATGAAGATAAGCAAGCAAAATAAAAGAGCAGGAAATAAGCTTCTCTAACCAAATCAATGATTTCGGCATGAGTGCTTGCATCTGACATGCATATTGTTCGCAGGCAATGCACTGCATACATGAGTTCAAAAAAATGCATTTACTCGCATAAGTTCAAAAAAATGCATTTGCATGCATAAGTCCAGAAATTCATATGTCCGGGTAAATCTAGTAAAAAAAACATGCTTCATGAACAGATCCAAAAATCCATGTGCATATTATAACTGCTCAAGTATCCTGGCTGGGATCCCTTTGAATGGGAGTCAAACTCCCTGCATACATTTTCAGAATTCAACATAATATGCATAGCCCCATGTGCTTGTGTGTTAGACTTCACATGCATCTTTCATGCAGATAGAAAGGGGGGGATCCCTTGCATAACATGTGCATTTTGGTTCCACGCATCGGAGTCACATATGATTTTTTATTGAAGTTGCTCATGATTCTGTGATTTTAATTGAAAATTGCATCTTTGATGCATACCCCCATATACTTTGATGCAGGTGATTTTAATGAAAATTTGCTTACTGGTTTGGAGCAAGTCGACTTGGGCTAGCCCCAAGTCGACTTGTCCCTGATCCCAACAGTAGAGATCTGCTGCTGGCTTGGAGCAAGTCGACTTGGGCTGGCCCCAAGTCGACTTGTCCCTGATCCCAATAGCAGAAGCCTGCTGGCTAGCCTGGGGAAGTCAACTTGGGCCTACCTCAAGTCGACTTGCCTAGTCTTCAGAACAGAGCAGGCCAGCAGCTTTAAGTCTGCTGATCTCTCACAGCAGCATGCTCCACCCTGCGCTTTCTCCTCCCATATGCATGCATGAACACGTGCATTGTGTGTGTCTTTGCCCATATATCAACAAGATAAACAAAGAAAAGAGAAAGAGAATGAATGAAACAAAAGATGAATGAAAATGAAGCCGAATTTCCATGAAACCCAAGCAAAGAATAAGCTACATAAGAATAGAACAAAGAAAGCTGAGGAAGGAAAGAAACAATGATAAAAGAAAGGGGAAATGAGGATAATAATGAAAAGATGAGAGAAAGATGAAATTCATTCCAGCAAATGAAACCAATAAAGATGATGAGTTTAAAACCTCAATGAAGAGGGGTGATCTCGCGCGGTTCTTGAGCGGGGAAGAGGATGACCACCTACACTTGAAGTGTGAATTGCAAGGAGGGAAACAAGTCAGAGGTGCCCAGAGATGGATCCCAGGGGAAAACCCACCGATGCTTAAGTCAGCAAGAGTAGTAGAGCACTGGTGCGAAGGGAGGAGTTAAGAAGGGGATGGGGGCGCGAGATCCCTCTCCACCAAAAGGTGAAGTGGTTCCTGCTCAGGGTCATGATCCCTGTAAGCTGAGGAGTTTCAGGGGGGTTACGTCCTTCTTGTGGGCTCTTTATAGCATGTGGACTCTTGATCTCCCTTATCCTCTTGAGCACCCAGCGTTTAAAGGGCTCGTAACAGCCGTACAGATAAGCTTCCATTAGTTGGCCCGAGCGTGAGGCATTGGCCCAGGAGATGCCTCCCGAGCGATGAGTGCGTGATTTTGGGCAGGGAATACTGGGCTCCGAAGGAGCTTTCCCGATCGAACTGATGCTCGGACTTCCCAACCCGAAGGCCGCCTAGGAAGTGCTTGATCCGAGTGAGTTATTAGGCTTTATATTAAGTGGGCCCTGGGGCTACCACTTTAAGGAGCTGGGCCTTGTTGGGTCAGGTCGGACCTCGTTTGGCCTCTCCGGTCGGGTGGTTAGATTTCCCCTCTCCACTTGTCCCCCTCCAACTCCCGAGCCAAAATTGGGCTCGGACGAGTAGCATTTGGGCTGGACTTTTTGTGGCTCTAGTTGGGTGGAGATCTCTCTCTGCCAGGGGCCACATGATGCGGCTTGCCCTGAAAATATGCCCGTCATGATGATAATTTTGAGAATTTTTGCAAGAAGGCCCCTCTTCGGGAGATCGGGATGCCGCGCCGCTTTCGGCTAGGGGTTATAAGCATTGCGCGTTGTTTGTGTCCCTTTATCTCTGGGGTTTAGGGTTTTACCTTTTATTGCACTTATATATGAGGGGGGCTCATGCGCCGCGAGAGTAGTTCGGAATAGCGGAGAATCGCATCGGCTTTTGCGGAGCTAGAAGAGTTCTCTGCGGCAGCGATCCGTCAGCTTCCTTCTCTTCCGGGGTCCCCTGGTCTAGAGCTTTCCCCTTCTTCTTCCAGTTCTTCTGTCTGTTCCATGGTGGACCAAAATCCTGAGGCCGAGGGGCAGGGAGAAGAACAGGCCCCAAGGTCTTTTTTGGTGCCGTTGGAGTCTCTCCGCAGTGAACTGGGTGAGGCTGATGTGAAGCGACTGGAGAACCAGTATAGGCTGCCTTGGCGGTTCCAATTCTCCACGCCTTAACTTCACGAGTTTAGCCTGGCCACTCGCTCCGGCTTCTTTTGTTCCTTTCTTCTAGCCTGGAAATGCGGCTTTCGCCTACCTCTCCATTCTTTTGTTGCCGATTTGCTTCTGTTCTACCGGCTGGCTCCTATTCAGCTGGTCTCCAACTCTTATACTCTTATCTTCTCCTTCATTTTCCTCTATGGACAGAGTGGGGTGAACACCTCATTGGACCTCTTCCATCATTTTTTTGAGTTGAAGGAGAACCTTTATACGGGGAAGGGCTTCTTCTTCATCCAAGCGAAGTGAAAAAGGAGTTGCATGTCCCTTTCCATGAAGGACTCCTCTCACAAGGGAAGACCCAATATTTCTGGGTGGGCGTGTCTGCGGTCGGTGTGGCCTGAGATTTCCCGACGGTGCCTAACTTTCACCCGAACGTTCCTCCAAAGCAAACATAGGTCTCCCCGGAGGTGGAGAGGGATGCTGCTATCCTTCTGTAGAATTGACGGACGATTGCTGAGTTGGTGACCCCATCCAACACCGAGGAGTACGTTTCTCGAGCGCTGTTGTCGACAGGTGAGGGTCTCAGGGGCTTATTTTCTTTCTTATCAGGTAAGTGCCTTCCTTATCTCAATTTGCTCTCCTTCGTTTAGACCTGAGGCGAGCGGCTAAGGAGCAGGCACCGCCAGCCGAGCTGGAGGTCATCAACGTGGATGACACGCCGGCTCTGAGTGATCTTCTAGCTTCGGAGGGCTCATCTTGCGCCCAGGATCAGCGCAAGCGGGTCGTCCGGGATGGCACTCCCGAACGCCGGGGGGTCAAGCGTAAGGATCTCGTGGCGAAGTTGCTGAGGTCTTCGATGCAGGCCCTGTCTGCCGAGAAGAAGCGGGCGAGGAAGGTGGAGGTCGCCATGTAATGCCCTGGATTCTTATCGGATTCTTATTGGGTCTTTCAGATCCTTTTCGGAGAGTTTCGGATCGCTTTTGTGGGTCCTGAGTTGAGTTTTACGATCCACATGAGTTTTTCTCTCGTACTAGTTACGGAACCCTGTGGTGAGTTTATTTCTCAATTCATCGACTTGTGGACGCCGCAGTGGTGTTGTACTCTTCCCGAGGATCGTTTCGACTATTTTACGTCTTTTTCTGAATTAGTCTATTTTCGGGCTAATTATCAAATTTTTGAAAATTAGGAAAATTTCCTAATTTCTTTCTTTTTCTTTCCTTCCTCTCTCCTCCCTTCTCATTTCGCCGCCGTGACTTCTCTCTCCCCCGTTTTCTCTCTTCTCTCGCCCTTCTGGCTCCGGCTGTAGACGGAGGAGGCTCGGGCAGGTAGAGGTGATGCCGTGGGAGTGGTCCGAAGTGCGATGGGGCGAGGATCGGATCAGTTTTAGCGGGATCCCGAACGGTGGATTCAATGCCGACGGTTGAGCTCGCGACGTGGTTTTCGGCGCGTTTTAGTCACTTCGGCGCACGGTTTCTTCGGTGGAGGTAGGGAGACGGATCACCTACTTCTCCTGCACTTTTTCCTGCAGTTTCATTTTTTTCGGTGCTAGAACAAGCGAGTTTAGGCTCGTTTAGGTAAAATCGTGATTTTAGGAGTTCGTAGGGTTTGCCGAAAAATGGCGACCGTTTTCAGTAAAATTAGTATCAAACGAACCCTTGGGATGTCTGGATCCCGTTCCCGTAAGTTTTGTCGTGATTGGTCGTCATTCGGGGCCGGTAGGAGTCTGGGAACCCCGGTGACCCAATTTGGGTCGATTCGTTGGAATCGCCCGTTTCTCGCGAACGAATGGTTGCATGTGACCCTTCCGGCTTGTGGAAGGTGTTTTTTGCCATCTAGGACTATTTCCCCCGCGTTTAGACACGAATGGGGCGTGGAATGGCCGAGATCGGCCTTTTCCCTAGTTTTCCCGCCGTATCGCTTTGGCGGCCGTTCCAATGACCGCTACAGGTCTCTGGCGGCCCCACGATAGACCGCCACATCTTTCAATGTGTGTCGGTCAGTTCGAGGTTCGGTAAGGGTGGCGGCCCACCCTTGGACCACATCTTGCCTCTAGCGCCCCTGTGCTGGTGCGCCACAGCTTCGCTGTTTCTCGATATCAGTGTCTGTCGGTTCGTTCTGGCGGTTCTAGCTCTGACCGCCAGAGTGTTGTGGCGCGCCTTCCTTAGGCCGCCTCATGTTGTTTGACAGGGTCAGAGGTCTAGTCGGTTGGCTCTAGCGGCCCAACCCTCATGCGTTTCTTTGTTATAGCGCACCTTTCTTCGGCCGCTACACTCCGTGTGTCTTAGGTCAAAGTTATAAGGCGGTTAGTGTGGCGGTTCCTTCATAGACTGCCAAGTCCGTGTAGCGCGTCTATCTTAGACCGCTGGGTGGTTTGACTGGGTGGGTCGGTGCGAGAGTTGACTGGTGTTGGCGGCCTCACCTATGACAACCACAGTCTTCTAGCGGCCAAACCTTTACCCGCCACTGTCCTCTAGCGGACCAGCCTACGACCGCCATTATCCTCGTCACTGTGTGCGTAGCGACCTTCTCCTTTACTGCTTGGTTTACCTAGCGGCCGAGTGATGGATCACGTATGCCCAGAGTGTCGTTTCCCATCATTTCGATTTCCATATATCTTGGCTTGACCTTGTGGTTTGCCGTTCCCGTGGATATCTTATGATGTCCTATGAGGGCTATGGCCACGTTATGAGATAGCTAGGAGTTTTCTTGCTTGAGGTAGGATTCTCTTTCCTACTGTTAAATCATCATTGTTCGACTCCGATCAACCCGGGGTGACCCAGTGGTTGACCGGTGACCTTGTGTGCGTCTTGACGATTCTATCCAGTCTGAGACAGTGGTTCTGGATGCCTCAGGGTATCATCTTACCTCAATTTGGGTGTCCAGATGTGCTGAGGGTTCTTGGTGTTCCCTCGGGTTTTTGTGAGTCGCCTCCTTCGATTGTGTCATTTCCTCTGGCTTAGGATTAGACCGATTGGCGGCTTGTTCCGCTTCGCGCAACGATCTTGACTCCGAGTCGTGAGACTCAAGGATCGTTGTAGTAGTAGGTCTAGTTGCCTTGTCCTGAGTCCGGTGATAGTCTGGTATGCTACCTCGTGTCCTGTGCTTCATAGTCCGTGTGACAGTGCTTCCTTGCCTGTCAGTACTACAACGCTTGTGTTTCAGAGTTTTGTGTCTAGTGAGCCTCCACTAGTCATAGCCTGGTGACATGTTACGGCGTGTCGACCCACCTGGAAGTGGTGGAGTGGCAGTTCCCGAGATACGATTTTTAGGCTAGTCTCTATGGGCTCTCTTGACTTGCAGTAGTGTCCTGCTGGGGGAGAAAACTAGCTAGAGGCCTGGCTCAAGGCATTGAGCTTGTGTGTGCACACGTGGTCAGGGGCGTAGGGCTTGCACCGATGGGCGTGACCCTGATTAGTCACTCATTACTGTAGTTCCTGTTCTGGTTCTGAGCGTGTCTTAGTCTCTGTCGTGCTTCAGGCGACAGCGTAGATGAGACACCTGTAGGCGCAACATAAGACGTCAGTGGACGCAGCTGGCTGTTCTTCTAGTGAGGGGGTGCTTCCGTAACGTGACACGTGACTCTCGCATTTCTCGTGCGTCGTGACCTTTTCGGGTTAGCCTTCTCGTGGTCTTACCCGAGGTCAGTGTTGTGTCATGTACATGACGTTCTGATCGTGTATGTGGTCGTATCTAGGAGAGCCTGCACGGCAATCGAGTCGTGTGTGCTTTAGAGTCTGTCTGTGTCTGTCTAGGTCCTTTCTAGGCTTTTTGCCTATCTTTGTAGGCCAGGCAGATCGGCAACTCCTGACCTTATCAGATCAGAGTTTGCCTTTTTGTTGCTATCTGGAGTAGTTTGGGAGGCCGAGGTTAGTTCGACAGCCGTGTTTTCGTTCAGGTACGGCTTTTCCCTTTTCTTATAGCTGTAGCTGCTCCTTCCGTTTCGGTTTTCTTTTACAGCTTTGTAGTTTAGTTTTCTTGCTTTACTACTCCTGCTGTTTACCTACTATTTTAGCATGTTACTGCGTTATTTTTCAGTGGGGATCCGCGTGACCCCTACTGAGCCAGTGACACGAGGCTCACCCCTACTTTTCAGGTGGGTGGCGTCGTTCTGCTTCCGCAGTTCCTGGTGTGGCGTGTTCGTAGCTGCCAGCGGTACCTACGTCGAGTTTCCCCCGACCTCAGTGTACGTTCTTCTTTCTGTTGGGCTGTACTTGTCTTTCCTTTGGACTGGACTCTGGTATAATTGTTAATTTGTAACTGTTAATTAAAAAGTAATTTTATTTCTACTACTTTAGCAAACCGATCTAATGAAATTTAATTGCTTACTATTATATCTCTATGGCTTCAATGTACTACACGACATTCCTTTTTCCCTTCGGAGCCTTACAGCTCTTGGGAGGCTTCACGGCTTCCAAGCGGTATCGGGTCTACTCGGTAGTCCTATCGGGTATATCCAGTATCCAGAGTCTGGGTCGTCACACGCCCGCCCGACCGATGAGGTTCCTCTGCTGCCTTCTCTCTCTATGGAGAAAGAGGGAGCAAATGACGAAGGGGTCGTGGCCGATGTCGGGGCGCCGAGCGAGGCAGAGGGGGCGCAAGACGGAGGGGTCCGGTCCGAGCCAGTCGAGGCTGGAAGGTCGCAGGATGAAGCGACTCAGTGGCAGCCGACCGAGGCCGGGGAGGTACACGTCGAGGAAGCCCAGCCCGAGCCAATCGGTGGGGCCGCCGAGGCAAGGTCGCTCGGGGGAGGTGTCCCAGTCCCGGTAGCCCTGGAAAGGGTCTCCCCTCCCTCGACTAGTACCTTTAGCGTCCAGGCTCCTTTATACCAGAGGTGCCACTCCATAGCTTTGGGAGCCGTGTAAGGAGAGCTCAAGAAAAGTCCCCCCTCCGCGCTTCTCGAGCGGATTATGGAGGGTGGTCTGGTCTTGGCCCAGCTAGGGGCCGAGGTAGTGGACGCGTACACTCGGGCAGAGTCGGAGCGGGAGACTCTTTCATGGGCCCGTGGTGCGCTTGATCGGAAGGTCGAACGTTTGACCCTCGAACTTGGGGACCTTCATCGAGAGGTGGCCCCGCTTCGGGCACAGGTGTAGTCGAGCCAGGCGGAGGCTCGGTCGTTGGTTGAGCAGCTAGCCCAGGCCCGTCCTATGGTCGATCTGAAGAATGAGCTGCTGGAGGCGGAGCGCAGAGTTCAAGTTGAGCATGACGAGCAATGGAAGTCCGAGCGGGAGGGGCTCGAGGACCGAGTCCAGGGGGCCGAGGATGCACGGACTGAGGCCGAGAGGAGGCTGTCCGAGTCAGAACAGAGGATAGCCGAGCTTGAGAGGAAGGCGGAGCTGGCTGGGGTGGAAACGCTCGAGCAATATAAATGCTCAGAGGCTTACCACGCAGCTCTTCATACGACTGCCTTCCCCTACTATGAGTCGGGCTACCGTCGGGGCCTTCGGAAGGGCTTCTGCCAGGGCTTCCATCGGGCCATCATAGAGGCGGAGGCCCAAGCGTCTGGGCTCGTCTTCCCTACTGGGGAACGCTATGACTCGGACTGGGGTTCTACCGACTCCTCCCACTATACGTCGAGCGAAGAGGAGAGTCGGGGGGCCTCGACCTCGTCCGAGCGATCGCCAACTCCAGTAGCCTCGGGAGGGCATGCGGTCGAGATAGTTCCCACACAGGTGGGGTCAGTGCCTGGGTCGGCCGTCGCCGAGAGTACCGGGGGTGGATCATCTGGTGTCGAGGGGCCCTCGTCTACTGAAAGCTGCGGCCTACTTGATGTACACCAGAGTTTAATGAAAAGAGAGGAATGGCGTTTATTCCATGCTTCTTACATGTGCATGCTTGCCAGATGATCAAAAGTAGAACTTGCGAAGTGTTGTCGCGTTCCATGTCCGAAGGATGGGTGCTCCTTCCATGGTGGACAGTCGATACGTCCCTTTCCCGAGCGTCTCGACCACTCGGTAGGGGCCTTCCCAGTTAGAGGCTAGCTTCCCCGCCGCTTCCAGTGGTTGAGAGGCTTCGACCTTTCTCAGGACGAAGTCCCCTGGCTGGAAATGTCTGTCTCGAACTCTGGAGTTATAGTATCGAGTGACGCGCCGTTGGTATTCCATTGCTCGGATATTCGTAATCTCTCGGATCTCATCCGCTAGGTCGAGGTTTTCTAGCAGTTTTTGCTCGTTCACCTCGGGTTTGAAGTGGATGACTCGGAGAGAAGGATTGCCAACCTCTAATGGAATCACGGCTTCCGTGCCATATACCAGCTGAAAAGGTATTTCACCGGTAGCCGTTCTCAGAGTAGTTCGATGCGACCATAGTACGCTCGGTAATTTACTCGAGCCAGCTTCTCTTGGCCTTGTCGAGCCTGGTTTTGATGCCTTTTAAGATAATTTTGTTAGCATTCTCGACCAGTCCATTAGCCTGAGGGTGGGCTACCGAAGTGAAGTGATTGTGAATGTTTAGGCCAGCACATCTGTCTCTGAAGTAATGAGAATTAAATTGTCGACCGTTATAGCTCACGATCACTCGAGGGACACCGTAATGATAAATGATCGACTTCCAAATGAAACTCCATACGACTGATTCGGTGATCCTGGTGTGAGCGACGTCACGCGGTTCGGGGAAGAGCGGAGAAGACGCGGAGCGCGCGGGCTCCTTCTTTTTTTTGTTTTGTTTGCTGCAACACAGAAATAAGAGAAGGGAGAGAAGGGGCCACCACGGGAGATTGCTCCGGCGGGGCGAGCGGGACAAGTGTGATATAGCAAAATATGGGGGTTAAACGGCCATAGCGGGAAGTGACTCACCGCGGCCTCGGGGGGACGGGAATGGTACAGAAATTAAATAACAAGAATTGAAACGGCCATTGGGGAAGTGACTCGCCGCGGCCTCGAGAATATGAGCAAATAGTAAGATGACAGAATATAAAGAGAATACAAAGAGCGGGGATTTAAACGGCCATTGGGGAAGTGACTCGCCGCGGCCTCGAGAACATAAACAGATAAGAATATAACGTATAAGAACGTGAATTTAAACGGCCATTGGGGAAGTGACTCGCCGCGGCCTCGAGAACACGAACAGATAAGAATATAGCATATAAGAACAGGAATTTAAACGGCCATTGGGGAAGTGACTCGCCGCGGCCTCGAGAATATGAGCAGAATATAACAGAGTATAAAGAGAATATAAGAACGGAAATTTAAACGACCATTGGGAAAGTGACTCGCCGCGGCCTCGAAAACAAGATGTGATCGTCAGGGGCCGAAAGACCCCAAAATAAGAAAGTGATCGCGCCTACCTCAAGGGCGAGAGATGGCGGGTTGCTTCTTCCTCTCCCTCCGGCCGGCCGACGAGAGGGCTTTCCTCGGCTACCCTTACAAAATAACGACAAACAAATGACAAGTGGATTAGAAAGATGGAGGTGTAGTATTCAAATCCTTGCGATAAAAATAACGAAATGATGGCAAGACACACACCTGGTTGGTGTTATCTTTTAAACCCCTATCGGACTCGAGTAGGAGTAAAATGAGATGATGGATGTAAGAAGTGTATAAGAAAAGGCGCCCTTATGAAGGGGGATAGGGGATGCAAGATGATGAATGCAAAAGAATTACAAAGAAAAGGAAAGAATTGGATTATTGGATGTGCCGATGGTGAAATCCGGCGGAGCTCCGGCAGCGTGGGGATGACGTGGAAGCGCGGTGGATGAAGACGACCTTCCTCTCGCAAGCGTGAGCACCCGAGAAGCCGGCAGAACCTCCACCTACAAAAGAACCCGTTAGAAAATGACTCCTAGCCTCTGGGCTCCGGCAGCCTATCGGATCACTTCGAAGCTCTCCTAGAACTGAGGGGGTGGGCCTCTATTTATAGAGCTCCGGAGGGTGGAGGCGTCCAGGACCCT
Organism: Amorphophallus konjac; assembly: GCA_022559845.1. Classification (NCBI taxonomy): domain Eukaryota; kingdom Viridiplantae; phylum Streptophyta; class Magnoliopsida; order Alismatales; family Araceae; genus Amorphophallus; species Amorphophallus konjac. The sequence continues at coordinate 210,300,549 of CM040118.1, forward strand.
GGACACCTCCATCAGGGCCGAATTAATATTTTATTCTATTTATATATATATCTTTTTTGGAATACTTTTGTGGGGGCGTCCAGGGCTCCAGACGTCTCAAACAGGTCCACCGAAAATCGACGACGGCCGCACGCGGTTTGGCACAACGCGTGGTTTTGTGAGCGGCGTCTCGTGATTCAGAAATGGGCGCGTCCAGTTGACTGGACGTCTCTATAATTGGATTTTTTCACACACGACAAACCGTCGTTCGGTGGGCGGCGCCCGTGAGAGAGTTGATGGAGGCGTCCAGGGGCCTGGACGCCTCCAAAAATATATTATTTTTTCTTTTTCTTTTGTCTTTTATGCCAAGGCTGGCATTTTAATTTTTTATATTTATTTTTATGGAGGCGTCCAGGGGCCTGGACGCCTCCATTAATATATATATATTTTTATTTATTTTTGTTTTTTTATGCCAATCGGCATTTTACACACATTTTTTATTTTTATTTTTATGGAGGCGTCCAGGGCCCTGGACGCCTCCATTAATATATATATTTTTTAATTGATTTGGGCCCTGAGAAAATAATAAAATGAATTTAAAAGATGGGGGAGTCCAGGGGCCTGGATGCCCCCATTAAGACCCACCCGGGTCCTCAAATCAGACGTCGGCGACCGCCCGTCAGACACCCTTCCTGATTCCGGAACCTCCTGATGCGTCTGACTGGTGTTGACGCTGTCCGAATGCCGTGACGAGACGATTACGGATGCCGAAAAAGGCAGAAGAAGACCCAAGAAAAGGAAGTACTCAAGTGATTCGAAATGCGTAAGCCATCGCGGGGCGTCGTATAGTAATATGAGACTTTCTCAGGAGACGTCAAGAATGGCGTGTCTACAGCTGCCCCGCCTTGGCGTCTGCTTTGCAAGGGAGCGACACGTAGTGGAATGGTATCGAAGTGGAGTGAAATGAAGTGGGAGCGGACTGATAAGTTGATGCCAAGGTGTGATGAGACACGCTTTTGACATTACTGTTTGGAATCTTTCCTGAAGTTTCAATGAGGCGACCTTGAAGAAGGTCTTTCAAGTCTTGACGGTTGCTTGGATGGAGATCAAATAAGGGAGGGTGAAATGTGCACTCAGGCACGAAAATAAAGGAGACCAACTTCTCAGTGTGGAAGTACCTGGGTCATAAACCTGCAGGTTTCACCTTTGGGGAGCGGTTACCAGCCAACGTGGAAGTGCTGCGGCCAAGGTGGGTCAAGCAAGGTAAAAAGCAAAGGAATATCTGAGGGTCTGTCCAAACAAGGGTCTCCTTTGGAAGAGCAACGTAGAGCCGTTTCAAGGAAACTCAGTATTTTATTCGGAGTGGAATATCTCATATTTGTAGGAATTGAAGCACAACGGCCTTCGCAATCGAATCACTTGAATGATTTTCCGCAATGAATCAAAATCCTATATGAATGCATGCTGGGTTAAAAATTTAAAACAAACTAAAATAGAAGATAGCCAAGGATAATATTGTCAACTTGTTAAGAACGGGTCAGGATACCGATCCGGTGAGCCGACACTGGGCTGGGGCCCGTTTATCCGCGCACCAACTCACTGAATGGAACCGTCGTCCCCATGCTACCACAAGTTAACGGCCTATCCGTACAACCCAAATTCTCCCGGGATCATCATCTTTTTTGTTGAAGGGGAACTCAAATCCCGGATTCGCTCGGGCCGCAAGGTCCTTGACATATTCTAGTAGCGTAGGTATCGTATACTATGGTGGGACCAACCATTGAAAGGTGGGACAGGAGACTGGACAAAGACGTCCGTTAGTAAAACCTGCACAGGCTAGCATGGATCAATAACATCAGAAAGTAGCAGATTTATAACAGAATCACACCACAATGGAAAGGAAATCTAGCTAAAATCCTGACACTGACTGCTGATGTGACATGTTCCGTCCTGTAGCGATCTTCCCTTCCTATAAGAACTCCCCTTAGGCTAGTTCATTCAAATGCACCAAGGTGGGTTTTGGAAGCTCAGGAGAGGAAGGAGAGGAGAATCTAGAGATTTCAGGATGGAAGGAGAGTCTTCCCGCGTTATGAAGAGGAGCAGGCCTAGCAGCGAGATCAGGCGACTCTCCGACCTCGAGGGTCATCTGAGTGGGACGATCTTGTAGCATATGGTAAGCTGATTCGTTTCAAATTTCTCCACGTGAACCTTCTTTTTACTTCCTTCCTTTCTTCTTCTTTCTTTTCTCTTCCAGCCGTATCCACTCTTCCCAGGCCCGAGGAAGTTTTCCAAACTGCCATGGCTTTCAAGGCTAACTTCCAACATCTCCATCGGCATGAGGGCCATACTCTCGAAGTGGCATCTGCAGGGGCTCCTTATTCACGCCAAACACTACGAGAAGATTCGTATGGACTGGGCGGCTATGGGCGCACTAGTGGAGATCTGGCATCCCCAGACCCATACTTTTATCTTCCCGACCTTTGAGGTGACCATCCTCCTCGAGGAGGTGGAACTTCTGCTCGGATTGAAGAAATTCAAGAGTGACGGAAAGGTGAAGGCTATGCGGATGCTGACACGGGGGACTTCTGAAAGCGTCCTTGGAAGCTTCATGCCGCCCGACGCAGCCAGAAAGGTCCGTACTCAAAAGGGGATCGATCTCCAAAAGCTTGCGGAGTGGGTCATGGACGCCCTGAGAGGGTCACCAGATGATGACTATTTGGAGGGAATTATGAAGGGGTTCACCATTTGTCTGGCGGGTGCTCTCTTGTTTCCTTATACCGACAACATAGTGGAGGAAGACCAACTGAGTGCTATCTGCGGGATCTGGCGTGGAAAGAGGGTGGGACCCGCTGTTCTTGCCTATCTTTACAGCGGCCTTACTGCCTCGAGCATGGGTAAGCCTCCTTTGGTTGTGCACTTGTCTTGAATTGCTGGCTTGATTTGCACTTCAAATTTGACCACCGCGAGGGAATGCCAACTGCTTCGAAGCTCTTCCAACAAAGCCCTCTTCATCACATAGCCGACGTGTTAGGCTTCGGTGGTACTGTAGTGAACCGCGTTCTGTGGCTGAAGAAACGTGAAGACTGGCGGTCTCACTTCCGTACCGTGACACAAGGCTTCTTCACTTGCGCACCGGCATGTTTGCTTTCGCTTGATCTCCTCATGAGGCCTTCTCCCGAAGTTGATCTTCAACTGATCGGCGCGACCGAGTTTGTCCTTTATAATGCGCATCGGTGCTGCCTCCAGATTGGCATCCCACGCCATTCGTTCCCGCCACCGACTGGCATCGTTCCTTTGAAGAAAAGGGAGTTGGGCACTGAAGCGGACGCGAAGGAAGCGAAGGCCATTAAAGCTCCCTGGAAGACAAGTGTTGCGGGAAAGCCCTTAGCGTACGTGGTGGAAGAATGCGAGCCGTGGAGGGCTTATGTAACCGAACTGGGGAAGTTAAGGCCTAAGGCGCCTAAGCCCCTGATGTAGCTTATTCTGCTTTCCTGATGGAATAAAATCTGATATTTGGCAGTTTTGGACCAGTTCCGTTAATTATTATTGTCTTTTTTGTGGTTTTTCTTTTTCTTTGTGTTTTTATTTTTTTGTTTGGATTATATACATACTCTTATCTTTTTACTTTTATTATATATATATACTTTTTTTGAAAATTTTTTATTATAGGGGCGTCCATGGGCCTGGACGCCCCTAATTTTTATTTTTTATTTTATTTGATTTTTTGTTTTGGGGGCGTCCAGGGTCCTGGACGCCCCAACTTTTATTTATTATTTTTTTTTGTTTTTTTTGTTTTGGGGGCGTCCAGGCGCCTGGACGCCCCAAAATTTTTGAATTTTGAAAAAAAATAAAAATTGTGGGGGCGTCCAGGCGCCTGGACGCCCCAAAGAAGGTAGCTTCTATATATAAGGGCTGCCCCCCCCTTTGCTCATTTACTGTTCATTCTGACAACCTAGTCACCCTAGACGACCCATTCTTCGTCCCAATGGAGCGAGGAGGGTCGAGCCAGGGTCCACAGAAGCGGAAACGACGGGCTCGTCGTCCGAGGAGGCTGAGGGATGATGCCGAGGAGGCTGCTGCGGCGGAGGAGATTGCCGCGGGTGAGGAGGCTCTTCCTTTGGCCTTGGAGGCTGCAGTGGACGCTGGCGACGCGGGAGAGGACGAGCACGATCCGGTAAGCCCCTCGGAACTCTCACTCTGTGGTTCAATAGGCTAAACGGACGGGTGAGAGGCTGTGAGAGAAGGCCGGGGAGTGAGGGAAAGGAGGCGTCCAGGGCCCTGGACGCCTCCACATTTTCTTTTTCTTTTTTATTTTTTTATTTATTTATGAAAATAATAGAAATATAATTAAAAATAAGGAGGCGTCCAGGGCCTGGGACGCCTCCATGATAATATATATATTATTAACATATTTTTTGTTTTGGTTTTGGGGTTTTTATAAAAATAAAAGAAAATAAAGGAAAAGGAAAGGAGGCATCCAGGGGCCTGGACGCCTCCAAAAAATAAATATTTTTAAAAAGAAAAATAAAGTAAAATGAATAAGTAGTATATACAGTGTTATTGTTTATTATTATTCATGATGCTGATGTGTTCTCTGTTGGTTTTGTGGTGTGTAGGGCGTGATGAAGGGACGGATCAGCTGGTCCCTAGTGGTGGCAGCATACCGTGGGCTGCCGGACTTCCAGAGGGCGCGTGTGGACGCCATGGGCTTTGGAGCTTTCCTTAGGATCGAGCCCTTCCGGCTCGACCTTCCTCTTATCCAAGCACTGAGGGAGCGGTGGCACGCACCGAGCCGGGCGTTTCTGATGCCCTGGGGGCACATGGTGCCGACACTAGAGGACGTGGCTCAGATTACCGGGCTACGAGTTGACGGAGAGGCAGTCAGCGGGGTCACCTACCCCGACTACCGAGAGAGTGCCCTGGACCTGCTGTGGTTAGAGACGAGCGTGACTGATAGAGACAGCAGGGTAGTTGGCCGAGTGGAGATCATGGAGGCGCTCGGATTCGTCGACCCGCGCCAGCGGGTTAGCGAGACTGGAGCGGAGTTCTTGGCTCGACTGGAGGGGGATGCTCGTGCAGCTTTCACCCAGGATCCGAGCGAGAGGGAGCTGGTGGATCTAGATCTTCAGAGGTTTCTTTTCTTCTTCCTGGGCCACCTTCTGCTGGGGACGAAGGGGGACGGCATCCACTGCCGCTTCCTCGGGATTCTGGCGGACCTTGACAGAGTGGAGCACTACGCGTGGGGAGCGGCTCTACTTGCCCATTTGATTGCTGATCTCTCCCAGACTTCGGAGAAGGAGACGACAGTCAGCGGCTTCGCACCTTTTCTCCAGGTAAACATTTTATTTATGCATTCCCACAGTTGAATATGCAATTATTGTACTAATGATGTATGATGGATGCAGGTGTGGGGCTATTACTATTTCCCGATGGGGAGGGCTAGGCATGGGAACAGGAGGGCCGTGCCTCTGGCGCGGCAGTGGAGACCGGTCGTGGTTGCAGCACCCCACGGCTACCAGCTGGCATCACTTCGTCGGGAGCTGAGCGAGTATCCCGAGGCCATGGTATGATGCGTATGATTTTTTTGTGTTTATGCATGTGACTGAATGGTAACTAACATGATGTATGTATGGTGATGCAGGTGGTGTGGAGACCCTACCTGGGCATGGGCGACGCTGGCCAACCTTGGGTTGTAGCGGGTCTTCCTCGTTTCAGGCGGGACGTGTGGGTCCATTGCCTGAACGAGATCGAGCCGCTTCGGCTGAGGCTGGTTATGAGGACGTTCGGGCTGGCCCAGGAGTGGGTTGATGTAGAAGAGCCGGCCCGCATTGGGCGGAAGACCAAGGGGAAGGCGAAGGTTGTGGACTGGCGTACGCGCTTCCCAGCACAGTACCAGGACTGGCAACATGGCGGGGTCCCAGTGGTGTCCCATGTACAGGACATCACAGACTACATGAGACGGTACCGGGCTACGTATGGGGACCGCCTCTTCCTTGGTGGTATGGCAGGGGTAAGTGAAATGAGAATGCTTCACTCTTTTATATGTATATACATGTGGTACTAACTTACGTGCAATGCAGGATGCTCGTGATACCATGATCGCCGACCTGCGGGCCCAGTTGGCGGACGCCAGGCGACAGTTGGTGGCCATCCGACAGGAGTTGGAGATCCTGGTGAGTTTATGTGATGCATTTTTTGTTGCGACCTGGATTTTTGATGCTTAGCCTTTGACTGACGTTTGCCCCGTGTTTCAGCGGGCCCACTAGACAGCGGCAGCCGGGACGGCTGGTGGAGCAGGTTCCAGTTCGCGGGGCCCTCCTCCGGAGGTTTCTGCCCTCCAGGAGCAGCTGGCGTATGCGGTGGCTCGGGCTGAGGAGGCCGAGCGTGACCACGAGGCTCGAGTGAGTGCTTGCGTGACCTTGACTCTCTTCTGGCTGCTTTCCTTCTATCACTGTTGTTCTCTTATGGTGCATGCGTGCTTTGACAGGTGGCCGAGATTCGGGAGGCCCTGGCGCGTGCCGTTCGTGCCGAGCAGGAGCGCGACGCTCGGGTGGCGGAGCGTGACGCCCGGATTGCAGAGCTAGAGGAGGAGCGTCGACGGGAGGCTGAGGAGCTTCCTCGTGACGTAGTGGATCTGCGGATCACCCTCGAGCTGTCGAGGAGAGAGGCGATGAGGGAGAGAGAGGAGAGGGAGAGGGATAGGGAGAGCGTGGAGAGAGAGAGGGAGAGGGATAGGGAGAGAGAGAGGGAGGAGCGACAGCGGGATCAGACCGAGAGGAGGGCTCTGGAGGCCCAGCTGCTGGAGCTCCGATTGAGTCTCGGCACGGCGGAGGGGAGGCTTCGGGAGAGCGAGGAGCGGTACCAGAGGGCGAAGGAACGCGGGGCGCGACTTCGTCAGTCTGGTTCTTTTTCCATGGGCAGCTATCTGGTCTCTTCGGCCGAGGAGCGTCGTCGCGCCTTCGAGGCTGGAGTGCCACCGCAGGGCGAGGCGAGCACGGCTTCTCAGGGTTCGCAGAGGCCCCCTAGGGATCCCCGGCAGAGGAGGGAGGAGAGAGATGACCAGGAGGGTGATGGTGAGAGTTAGAGAGTTGCTTGTACACGTCACCCTTCTCACTGTATGATATACTTTCGGCTGTTATATGAAATGAAAATGGCTTTCTTGTGTTGTGTGTACTTTTCTCTCTCCCACACTCTCTTCTTTACACTGAGTTGTCCTTCGAGGCACGCTCCACGAGACCTTGCCCTGAACAGTGGGGAACTACGCTTTGCACGGGGGGATTCTGTTTCCTTTCTCCCCCTTTTGGGCGCGTCCAGGCGCGAGGACGCGTCTTAATCCTTGAATTTAAATTTAAAGCGTCGGGTGGCCTTTCTTCTCCTGTGCCTTACCTGCAAACGAGCCCGCCTTCCGCCGAAACTCGCTTGCCCCCTTTTCGTCTTCCTCCTCTTTTGATTGATGGAGTTCGGTGGGCCCGATCATGGTGAAGGTGGAGAGGGGCGAGGAACTCCTCGCCCGAGGAGGGACGCGCCAGAGCACGGAACGGCGTCCATGGAGGAAGAAGGGCCGCTTCGGGCCCCCGAGGGACCCGAGGGGCCCGATGGCGCGGGAGGAGGTGAACACGGCTCGGTGAGTGCTTGGTTTTCCCCCTCTTTGATCCATTTTGAGTTTTGAAGCAAGCCGTGCGAAGGGGGAAAGGGTTCGGCGAGTGTTGCACTCAAATGATGGACGCGTCCTAGACAGGGGACGCGTTCTTTTTGACTGATGTGGGACCCCTTTCCTGGTGCAGGACATGGCAAGGACCCTGGGCCTGGCCGATGAGTGGGCGAGTGCGGACGAGCCGAGCCGCGTCAGGAGGGAGAGTCGCGGCAAGGCGAGGCTTGAGGACTGGCCCGTACGTCTCCCTGGACAGCAAGGGGGTGTACTGGTGCAGGACAGTGCCGACTTCCTGCGGCGGCAGAGAGAGAGTTACGCGGGGTTTCCCCATGCTGGGGACACGCGTGGCATCGGCGGCTCGCGCGCCCAACTGTCAGAGACTAGGCGGCAGCTGGCCGTCGCTCAACATGAGCTGTCGCTCCTGGTAAGTTACGTGCCGCACTTTTATCTTCAGATTTTGGAGTTTCACTGACGGCCGTTGTTTATTTTGTTCCAGCGTGCCCAGCAGACAGCGACGGTGGGAGTGGCTGGCGGATCTTCCAGTTCCTCGGCCCCTTTTCTCGAGATTGCCTCCCTCCGGGAGCAAATTGCCGGTGCGGTGGCCCGCGCGACCCGGGCGGAAGAGGAGCGTGACGCCTGGGTGGCGACTGTAGCGGAGCTGCGGCATCGTGGTGAGGAGAGACCTTCTCCAGGCATCCTGGAGTTAAGGGTTCTTCTGCAGATGATGAGGAGAGAGGCAGAGAGAGAGAAAGTCGAGAGAAGGTCCGAGCGACAGCGGGATCTGACTGAGAGGAGGGCCTTGGAGGCCCAAGTGAGGGAGCTCCAGCTGGGCCTTCAGGCCATCGTGCAGAGGCTAGGAGGGATGGAGACGCGCTACGAGAGAGCGCGAGAGTTCGGGGAGCGACTCCGCCAGTCCGGTCGCTTTGCCACTAGTGGCTTCTTCGCCACGCCAGGGAAGGAGCAGCGAGTCACTGCTGCGGAGCAGGCGCCAAGAGGCGAGGCAGGTGCTACTGCATGGGGATCCCGGAGGCTTCTGAGGGACCCTCACCTCGGGGGAGAGGAGGAGAGTGCCCAGAGAGATGAGTGATGGTGAGGATTGGCGAGCTAGTGGACCCGCCACCTCTCTATGATTGTAGTGTTTGTGACAATTTATGTAGAATTATGAATGGAATGATTTGATTTTCTGCTGCTTGTTTGTTCTCTTGTGCGTTCTTTCTTCCCTACACTTCTTCTCCTTTGCACTGTTCCCATGTGATGGGTCTGCCGAGACTCCGCCTCGAGCGGAGAATCGCGTCTTATTGTGACCATTTTCGACAGGAATCTGCCGTCGAAGTCAATAATGACGGCCCTAGTTTCTTTTCCCGAATGCTGTGTCAAATTTTACGGACGTCCTCCAAATCATGATAGGGTATCCCTAGACAATCATAGGGGCTATTCATCCTATTCTTCGTCCAGTCAATCACCCTGTGCGAGCGGTGAAGCGACACATGGGACCGCTTGGCCGGTGCCTCATTGCGAGGGCTATCATTAACAGGTGATGGAGGCAATCTTGGCCCGCACTCCTTTCGTTTCTATAAATTCTTGTCCCTTTAATTTTACCAGGTATATCGAGAGCTAACTCGAGGAGCACGAGTTCTCACGGGAGAGGAGGAGTTCAAAATTCTGAGAGTTGGATGGAGGGCGAATCTTCCCATTCCTCGAAGAGAAGCAGGTCCAGTGGTAGTAGTTCCAGGAGGCTTTCAGACCTTGAAGGGCACTTCAGCAAAAGGGCCCAATCACAACTCGTAAGCCAAGTTTTCTTGCCCCTTTTTCATTCTTTCTTCCTTTCTTCTGACCAAACCTCACCCCCATTCCTTGTATGTGTAGGTTGTGATGAAATCACAAATCTTATGGGAGTTGGTAGTAGCAGCGTACAGGGGCCTCCCAGATTTTTAGAAGGCGAGGCTAGACGTGATGGGATTTGGTACCTTCCTTCGGATCGAGCCGATCCAGCTCGACCTGGTCCTGATCAAGCCTTGTGTGAGAGATGGGACCCAGTGAGTCGGGCATTCCTGATGCCGTGGGGGCACATGGTGCCCAGCTTGGAGGATGTGGTCCGGATCACAAGCCTGAAGGTAGAGGGCGAGGCAGTGACCGGAGTCACTTACGTGGACTACAGAGAAGGTGCCCAGAAGTTACTGGGTTTGGACCTAGATGGTCGAAAAAATAGGTCGGTAGCTAGGGCGTCCCTGATGGATGCATTAGGGCTCGCCGACACTCGTCGACGGGACGATGAATCCTCAGAAGAGTTCATGGAAAGGATGGAAATAGGATGCCGTGCCGTGTACTGCACAGATTTCGGCAACTGGGAAAGATGTAACATAGATTTGAGGAGATTTCTCCTCTTCCTTTTGGGGAGATTGGTACTGAGCTCGAAAGGGGACGGTATCCAATGTTGCTTCCTGGAGCTGCTGTCAGACCTTGAAAGATTAGGGTATTATGCCTGGGGAGCCGCCATGCTGGCACACTTGTTTGCAGGCCTATTCCAAGAAACGGATCGTGAGATGACTGTGAGTGGTTTCACACCATTCATCCAGGTATTTTTTTGATTTTGCTTGTTTTGTATTTTTTTTGTGTTTTTGCAAAGTACTGATGACTTGCGCCGAGCAGCTGTGGAGCTATTATTACCTCCCTATGGGGAGAGCTCGGCATTGGCGACCCGTGATGGTGCCGTTAGCCAGGCGGTGGGAACCCATCATGAGTGCGGCACCCCTAACCTACCAACTGATGGTGCTAAGGCGAGAGCTACAGGAGTTCCCTGCAGCGATGGTAAACTGGAGACCCTACTCAGACATGGTCGATGCCGACCAGCCGTGGGTTCTAGCAAGTCATGCCCGGTTCGGACGGGAACTGTGGATGCACTGCCTGAATGAAATCGAGCCGCTTCGGCTACGATTAGTTATGAGGACTTTAGGACTGGCTCAAGAATGGGTGGATTCAGCGACGCCACCTTGTGTCGGGAGAAAGACGCGGGGACCGGCGACCTGCATTGACTGGCGCGTGCGATTCCCCGAACAGTACGAGGACTGGCAACGGGGTGGCACGATTGTAGAATCATAGGCGCGGGATAGCGAGGACTACTTGCGTCTATATAGGATAAAGTACGTAGAACGGTTCCAACCCCGGGGACTTGTGGAGGTAGGTTTCCCCTTTTCTCTTCTTTTCTTTCTCCTTTTCTTGGTTTTCTGGTGAAAATGCTGACTTGTAAGGCTGCAGGATGTCCGGGATGCCATGATAGCGAATTTACGAACTCGCTTGGCAGAGTTGGAACAACAGTCGGGTGATGCCCGCGGAGCTACGAGCGCCTTGGTAGGTGTACAGTACTTTCCTAATTAAAACCCCAGATTCCAGATGTTGGCTGCTAATTCACGCGGTCGTAGCATGCCCAGATTGGCGCGGCTTCCCCAGCGATGGGAGTGGGTGGTGCCTCTTCCGGCTTGTGGATTCCTACCTCGGAACTTGACTCGCTTCATGAGCAACTTGCTCATGCCACGCAGCGTGCCGCAGAGGCAGAAGGGATGCTCTGTATACAGGTAAAAGTTTTAGTGTTGGGTTCTCTTGGTTTACGCCTTATCGCGTATCTGAGATGGTACATTTGGCAGGAAAAGGAGACGGAAGGAGCGCTTGCCCAAGCTGCGCAGAAGGAGGCTAGGATAGCAGAACTGGAGAGGGAACTGCGACGTCATCCTGATGACGACTCCTCTAGGGATGCCGTGGAACTGAGGATCACTCTCCAGTTGGAGAGGGAAGACCGTGAGAGAGAACGTGCAGAGAGAGAAAGAGACGCGGAGAGAGAAAGAGCCAACAGATTGACTGAAAGGGAGGAACGAAGGGCCATGGAGGCCCAACTATTCGAACTCCGAATCAGCCTTGGTCTTGCTGGACAGTGGCTGAGAGATGGTGAGGAGCGCTACCGAAGAGCACGAGAGCATGGCTTTCGTGTTGGTAGCTTCTCTGCTGCTTCCGTGGATCAACGTCGGGATGTGGGAATATGAAGGGGAGTACAGGGCGGTAGGAGTACCGCTTTTCGTAGTTGGGTAGCACCTTTAAGAGCGTTTTGCCCGAAGAGTAGTGGGACGAGTAATGCAGAGAGAGAGGGCGGAACTTGATGTAATTTTTTTTGGTTTTTGGAATAAAACACAAGGTTTGGTTTGTTTGGTTTTCACCTTTGCTTCTGTTGCCTGAATCCCTGCACATATCACTGAAACAAACAAATCAGAATTTCTGTTCTGACTTGGCCCCTTGCTCAATAAGTAAATGGTCACTGCGACTGTCCTTGATAACTGGTCAAGGGGCCAAGCCTTTATTTTAACGAAGGCAAGGGAAAGAAGTGGTGATGATAAATGCGACATGCAAGCACACGAATGCAAGCGGTATTAAAGTGAGATGCTGCACGCAAATGCAATCATGCAAAATTGATTTGTTTTTCTCTTTTTTTTTTATATTTGGCATTTTTTTTGTTTTATCATAAAAAAGATTTTTTTTGTTTTTGTTTGCAAATAAGTACATTTTTTTTCTTTTCCATTTTTTTTACTTTTATAAAAAAAATTTATTGCTAACGCCCGGCAAGCACTCAAATGGCACCTAACCTTCGTGAGAACAGGGGTTTCTTACTAACCTCCCAGGTATCCTAAGTGCATATCTAGGTTGATTTGGGCCTCTAGACCCCTCGAATGATGATCCCGCCGGCTAAGACTTACCCTGATGACAATACCGTCATGCCATGCTTAGGCTCCCAGTTGCTTCCGACCACAGGGATTCACCCAAAAGATGTTTGAGGTAAAAGATTTACCCGACCCGGGTCTGTTTCCTCACAACTCTAGATGGTATATGATGGACCACCCTGGAACCCTAACGACCAACCGCGTGACGCTGACCCGGAATCAGACGCCGTCGCACCCATAGGTGACGCGCTTGCATTGGCCTAAGCCCGAGGTTAAACAAGAAGACATCAAGGTGGTAAACATGGGTCTTAACCAGCCAGAAACACAGAGACTCCTTCGCAGCGATAGCTTTTACTTTTCAAAGTAGGCAACCAAATGTGTATATTAAAATAAGGTCGCAGACCCTGGGCAGTTTTCACCTTTCAGAAACTCCATCGAACCTTCATCTTTAGAGGGAGAAGGAAGAGTGTAGGGGATAAACCTCCTGAGAGGACCGGCAAAGCCGTTAACCCGGCGAGCGAATAAGGGCCCATTAACTCTTTCCTTTCAGACAACTTCGGACCAAATCTCGAGCATTTACATTCCACGGCCCCTTTTGTGGATTCAGACTTTTGCTTTGAGGGGTTCCGTTTATCGTAACAGGCACGGTCACGACCAGGCTTTTCTCTTGATTTTGATTTTGTATTTCTTTTTGTGAGGGAGATATAGTCGTTTGACGTTTGTGGGCTCCCTTTTCGTATGCCTGTAGGGACACTGCCCTCTTCTCGTGCTCTGATCGATGCTCGAGGAAATGGATCCTACTCTTGCCTTTGGGGTTTGAGTTTCAGTTTCTCATGCTCAGCGTTTTAAGGGCGCCGACTGTCTCATTTGGTCGAAGGGAAAAGAATAAAGATTACAGCTCCCGGAGATCTTCTGGGTGACGCTCCACCGTAGGTGATGCTACCGATCTTTTTTGAATAAAATACATAAGTGAGCACATGTTGGCTTCCTTCGAGTGAGCATAGGCCGACGTGGCCGGACAGGGATCTCCACGGTTCTGGCAAACCAAGACCCGGTGCCTACCAAGCCTTAATGGGCCCTATCCTAACATGAAGGTTAAATGCAGGGACTTAACTATATGGTGACTGCCGGGCATCGGCATTTTGAATTTTCCATATTTTTAGTGGTTTTCAATATTCCTTTGTTTTTAATGTTTTTATCTTTTCATCACTTTTTTTTGTTTGTGCTAAGGGTAGTATTTCTTAAGATAAAGCCCATTCCAAGGGTGGGATAACTCGGTCCCTTCGGCATTGACTAGCTTGTAGGCGTTGCCAGGGTACACGGCTTGAATTACAAATGGTCCTTCCCAATTGGGTTGGAGCTTAGAACGCGGACCTCCAGGTTTGACAAAAATTCTTTTTACGACCATCTCACCAACTTTGAATTTTCTCTCAACGACTTTCTTTTGGTAAAAGCGAGCGAGTCTATTTTGATACACACACGCGTGTTCGGTAGCGGCCAGCCGCTTCTCATCCAAGAGTTCCAACTGGGCGAGGAGTGAATCACGACGATCGTCGAGGGGAAATTCCTCATCCAATTGTACCCCGAGAGAAGGGATCAGAGTCTCGTACGGGACTACCGCTTCCATACCATAAGTAAGGGCAAATGGAGTCTGCCCGGTGGGGGTACGGATTGAAGTGCGATAGGCCCATAGAGCTTCGATAAGCTTTTCTGGCCAGTCTGAAAACTTACTAGACTCGCAGGTTTTTTTGATGATTTTGAGCAATGTTTTATTGGTGGCCTCCGCTTGGCCGTTACCTTGTGGGTAATAAGGCGATGAATGATGCAATGCAATTGCGTACCTTCTGCAGAGGTCCTGTAGGTCCTGAGAAATGAACTGTGGCCCATTGTCGATGACGATCGTGCTTGGGACGCCGAATCTGGCGAGGATATTCTTCATGATGAACTTGCAGACTGTTGACGCCTTGATTTCCGCGTAAGCTTCAGCTTCGGCCCATTTGGTGAAGTATTCCGTTGCAGTAAGGATGAAAGATTTCTGCTTGGTGAGGGAATTGGGATCACCTAGGGGACCAATGATGTCGAATGCCCACATGGAGAAAGGCCACGGGGAGGATATTGGGTGAAGTGAGGAAGATGGTGAATGGATTTTATCGGCGTGAAGTTGACACTTGACACACCTACGGACATAGACAGCACAATCCTCTTCCATAGTGGGCCAGTAAAAATCTTGCCGAATGATCTTTTTGGCGAGCATCTGACTATTCATGTGGCCACCGCACACACCCGAGTGCGTCTCTTCTACACATTTCCAAACCTCATCGTCACCAAGACATCTTAACAGAATACCAGTATGGCTCCTCCTATAGAGTAGACCTCCAACCAAAGTATATTTCCGAGCCACCCTTCTTATGGCTTTCTTGTCCTCTGTGATGGCCCCTTCAGGATAAGACTGATCTTGGCAGTATTTGACAATTTCATAGAACCATGGTTTCTCTTCATCAGCCAGTTCTTCTTCGACCTCTGCCAACATGATTTCCCTCTTCTCAAGGATATCTTCCTGTAGGATCTTCCTTGCTATCCTGTCTTTGATATTTACGTAGGAAGCATCATCGATTGCAGGGGCGTGAAGTTTATAGATGGAAATGGACTTAAACCATCTTCCTAGAGGGAACCTTATAGATGATGCCAACGAGGCGAGGGCATCGGCGAGAATATTCTGATGACAAGGGACATGAACAAAGATCAGTTTGGCGAACAGTTTGGCAAAGGCAGCAGCGAGTTCTTGGTATGGCTTGAGTTTGGGATCGCGAGTGCGATATTTAGTGAGCACCTGGCGAAGGATGAGTTGACTATCACCTACGACTCGCAACTCAGTGATACGAAAAGAATGAGCGAGTTCTAGGCCAGTTAGAAGGGCTTCATATTCAGCTATATTGTTGGTGACTGGAAATTTGAGTTGGTATGCCAATGGGAATGTGAGGCCTTCAGGCGACAGGAGGGCGATGCCGATTCCTCTCCCTTGAGAATTCAGAGCTCCATCAAAATATAGCATCCACATTGGCTCATCTGATTGGTTGATGGACATTAGTTCCTCATCTGGAAACTCTGATTGGACGGGATCGAACTTGGGAAGAGGATGGTGAGCGAGATGCTCGGCTATGGCATAGCCTTTAATCGCCTTTTGCTGGACGTAGACGATGTCAAACTGAGAGAGAAAACTTTGCCAGCGTGCTAATCTATCCATAAGGACAGATTTCTCCAGAAGAAATTTGATAGGATTCATTCGAGCAATCAAGTGGACCTCGTGAGCCAAGAAGTAGTGCTTCAATTTCTGCACTATCCAAACGAGGGCAGCACAGGTTTTCTCCATGCCGGTGTACTTCTACTCACAGGGATTGAGAAGTTTAGACAAGTAATAGGTTGCCCGTTCCTTGCCTTCTTCATCAGCTTGTGCGAGGACGGCTCCTACGGAGTCATCCAAGACTGAGACGTAAAGGATCAGAGGTTTTTCCGGTTTAGGTGGAATGAGAACGGGTGGACTAGCCAGATATTCCTTTAACCCTTCAAAAGCTTTCTGACATTTAGAATTCCAGTGGAATT
Source organism: Amorphophallus konjac (assembly GCA_022559845.1). Lineage (NCBI taxonomy): Eukaryota > Viridiplantae > Streptophyta > Magnoliopsida > Alismatales > Araceae > Amorphophallus > Amorphophallus konjac. Next base: position 210,316,482 of record CM040118.1, read on the forward strand.
CTACTCCTGGCTTGGTCAACTCGTAGAGAGGTCTACACCTTTGTGAATGTTGGGACACAAACCGACGAATAAACTGCAACCTCCCGATTAAACCTCGGACTTCCCTCAAATTCTTGGGAGGCGGCATATCCCTGATAGCCTTAGCTTTGTCAGGATCTATCTCGATCCCTCTTTTGCTCACAATGAACCCTAGCAATTTACCTGACGACACACCAAACACACACTTCTTCGGGTTCATTTTCAGTTGGAACTCCCTTGACCTCTGCAAGACCTTAGCCAAAACTTCTGGATGTTCCATCCTGGTCCTTGATTTTACCAATAAGTCATCCACATACACTTCCAGATATATGTGCATCATGTCATGAAATATGGCCATCATCGCTCTTTGGTAAGTAGCTCCAGCATTCTTTAATTCGAACGGCATGACTACGTAACAATATGTTCCCCAAGGGGTAGTGAATGATGTCTTTTCCTGATCCTCTTCTGCCAAATGAATTTGATTGTATCCTGAAAATCCATCCATGAAAGAGAGGGTTTCGTAGCCTGCCGTGTTATCAATCAGCACATCAATGTGAGGTAAGGGAAAATCATCCTTTGGACACGCGCGGTTAAGGTCCCGGAAGTCGATGCAAATCCTGACTTTCCCATCTTTCTTCATGACCGGGATAATGTTCGCCACCCATTGAGGATAAAGAACGACTCTAATGAACCTGGCTTTGTGGAGCTTATCGACCTCTTCTTTCATTTTCAAAGCCATCTGAGGATGGAAACGCCTTAACCTTTGTTTTACCGAGATGGACCCCGGTTTTAGGGTTAAACGGTGTTCGACCAAGGTTGAATCCAGACCCGGCATATCCTCGTAGCTCCATGCAAACATGTCCTTATATTCCTTGAGAACCTCAATTAATGCCTCTTCTTCAGACCCTCACTTATGAGAATGATGCTAGGGTCTTCCTCAGTTCCCAGGTTGACTTCTTTGGTGGATTCTTCTACGGCGGTTGACGGCTCATCGAATCTCCTCATTCCACTAGCGTATGCACCCGCCGCATCCTCATATTCCTCACCCTCATCTTCAGTGGGGCATTCTTCATCCGTGATCTCGTAGACTCCATGCCCTTCATCAGATGCACAGTTGCCCTCGCATTCTATTTCGGGTAGCTGGATGGGATTTTCTAACAACTGGGGGCTGGCAAGAAGGGCCTGACACCTGGCGGCCAAATCCAGAAGGAATCGACGTGGGATCTGCCTACCCTTGGATTTCTTCCTAGGTACTACCCTTGGCCTATCATTCCTAGATTGATTGACAATATTTACAGAAGAAGAGGAAGACGAAGAAGATGGTGTAGAATGTACAGGAGAAGACCCCTCAGAGGAGGGGTAGAAAAGGTCGCTCATCGGACCTTGGACGGGTGGTCCGCAAGGCGGTACGCACCCGTGGGAGATGTAGGAGGTTTCCTCAACGAAGATGTGTTGTTGGGGAGTTTGAAAATTGACGTTTTTTTTTGTTTTCATTTTTAATGACAAAGCAGTGAAAAGAGATTGGAGGAGAGAGGAAAGTGGTTATGGCTAGAGGATTGTGAGGCTCATAGAGCAGATCATGGTTGAAGACCTGGCGCGGGTTGAAAAGCCCGCGTAGGTATGTAAGTAAAGAAGGGGACCTGGGAAGATCATCAGACAATTGTCTGGCCCAGGAAGAAGATATCAGCAAAGGCTGAGACGAGTGGATGGAGAGGATGGCGGCTAATGAGCCGTCGACGGCGATGTTGAGGACGGATGAAGATCCGTTGATGACAGGGTCCTTCTGGCGAGGACGAGGATAGTTTGGAACCTTGGCAAGAGTGGTAATATTCTCTGATATTTCGGAGATCAATGGTGGTCCTTCAAGCTGTGGAGATGAGAACATCCTTTCCAGTGCAACGGAAATGTCCCGCATGTCGAACCATTTGTCCCACTCGCATTCCGGATCTTTGATCTTGCCTCTTTTGGTGATCCTTGGACATTTTTCAGCCAAATATACCGCATGTGATCCCCCATATGCTTCTTGTGGGTGATCCCCCATCTGAACAACGGGCCCTCTGTTGAAGTGGTTTGATAGAGTCCACGTGAGGGGCTTCCAATCTGCCTTGAACGGTCCTTTGAAGCCTAGGCCAAACCTGCGGTTCGGCCTAATTTCCTTTGGCGGTTTGAGCATACCCTGTAACTGTGCGCCCAGACCTTTTCCTTGTTGATAGCTGATGTTCCTCATAATCTCCCAACCTTTGGAGTGAAAAGGGAGACATGATGTTGTGGTTGCCATGACCGGCTCCTTTGGTGCTAGTAGAACATGAGACGGATCACGTACGTCCAGCAGTGACAATATGGGCCGATGAGACGGCCAAACAGAAGGCAGAGAGGTGTTGATAGCATCCACTGTGTGAAGGACAGGTGTACTGACCACTTTAATAATTCTCCCATTGTAAGGAAACTTCAGGCACTGATGGTTGGTGGAAGGCACAGCGTCCATGGCTTCGATGTAAGGGCGACCCAGTATAGCCTTAAATGTGGGGTCCATGTCGAGGACATGGAATTCCGTGGGAATTGCCATGGGGCCTAGTTCTGCCTTCAGAATAATCATCCCCTGCGGTGGCCTTTTGCTATTGTCATAAGCCGTGACCGTGATCGAGGAAGGTCTTATTTGTTCCTCGTTGACCCCACACAACTGAAGAGTGCTCATGGAGATCACATTTATGGATGCACCCGTGTCCACAAGACACGGGTTTATGGATACCCCATTAATTTTTATTGAAATGCACAATGCATATTTCTGAGCTTCCTTGGGAGCGAGCTCGTAGTTGTGAAACATGATGGCTGGTTGTGTGTCTGTTGGGGTCAAGACGGTCGAAATCTTCTCCACGGGGAGGTCTTCATTAACCATGACCTTTTGAAGATATTCCATCAAGGCCGCCTGGTGGGATGTGGATCTTTGAAGTAGCTCCAGGATGGAGATCCGGGCAGGTGTCTTGTCCAAGTGTTTCAATAGATCATACTGTGTTCCAGGGATAGCTCTTTCTGGTTGTTCTGCATCATCCTTCTCTGGCTGAGATTGCTCGGAATTCTGACTGTTGTGGGGGAAAACCCTGTGGAAAATCCTTCCACTCTGGAGCACCATTGCCTGCGGCTTTTGTACCTCTGTGGGGGTAGCAGTGGGTTTTAACAGGGGTTTGAGGGGTAGTAGTGGAGGAATGGTTGATGAAGCAGGGGTGATGACGGGAGCAGGGATTCTGATGAGGGGTTTGTTAGGTGGCGGCATGGTGGAGGTAGAGGGGATATTGCGCGGATTATGAAGGATAAGGGGTCTAGAAGGTGGCGATGGAGACGAAGTAGAAGTGGGTAGGACTTGAAGTGGGCAATGATTTTGAGGTGGGTGATGGTTAATGAGCGGTTTTGAAGGCATTAGTGGTGATACGGTGGAGAAAGACGGGGTTATGTATGGTTGACGGATGATAAGGGGTTTAGAAGGCGTAGGGGTAAATGTGGCAGAGGTGGATGGTAAAGTGGGGGAGTGAGAGAAGATGAGAGGGTGTGAAGGCGTAGTGGAGAGTGTCGGTTGATAGGAGGTCGGAGTGCGGATGAGAGGGCGTAATGGTAGTGGAAATGGTGATGGTGATACTGATGCGGGTTGATGAGAGAGAGGTGCTACCCGGGCAAGGTGAGGGGGTTGCATGACGATAGGGTTGGAGGTAGAAAGAATGGAGGTACTTTCCTGGTGCCACACCTGCTCTCTCCCGACTTCCGGGAAGGAGGAGATGTGGTTAACCTGATGATTGGGCTGTTGGTGCTCCGGTAATGGATTCTGGATTATGCCCATGTCGGGCTGTTGTTGTGGGGCCTGCTGAGCCTGCTGTTGTTGTTGTGGTTGCTGTTGCTGTTGCTGTTGTAACTGCTGCTGTGGCCTATGAGGGGGTCTCCTAGCCTTGAGAGCCGCGACGTATCGTCTCATCTCATCCCAATCTATTTGGTGTTCATCATTCATATCATGGATGTAATCTTTGAAATGGAAGCCGTAATCTACTGTGTGTCCCGACTGCCTGTGGTAGACGCAGTATTTGGAGGTATCAACATTGGGTGGCCACGCGGGCCTTTCTCTGGGTAGGGCGAGTTGGTTTGATGCCATGAGGGCATTAAAAATGTCTGCTAAGATTTCCGGCAATGGTGGATAGTAGGCTCTCTTGGGACCGAGCGGCCTCCTTTGTTGCTGTTGGGGACCATAGTTCCCCGGGGGTGGAACTTGGTTGTACTGAAGCGGTGGTTGTTGTTGCTGAGGTTGTGGTTGTTGTTGCTGGGGTTGGTGTAATGGAGGCATATTATCCTGGGGTGGATTATTTTGGGGTGGATGACGAAGGGGGAAAGGACCTGGTTGGGGTGGAAGTCGGGGCATTTGTGGAGGCCTTGGGTTGACTGCATAGTTGGCATTGTTGACCGCACTGACTTGCTCATTTATCACGACCCCTTCTGTGGCTCCGCCCGGGACACCAGCGCCTGTCGTTCTGACCACTTTGGGTTTCGGCGACTCAAACATGTTCATGATGGGGGAGTCTTTTAGCTGGGTTTGGATGTACCGGGCCCTTTCATAGAGTTCCTCCATTGTAGTAAGTTTATTCATGGCCAGGACATGTCTGAACTGTGGGGTTGCATTAGACACAATCATCTTCACTTGTTCGGGCTCGGAGAGGGTATCCCTTATTCTTTCCGCCAGAGACCTCCATCTATCAGCATATCGGACAAAATCCTCGTCGGGTTTCATCTTTTCGGCCACTAGGTCGGTAATGGAGAGTGAGGGACCGACCCTATCCCTATATTTCTGCAAGAACCTTCTCTGGACTATTTCAAAATTCTCGGCCTCGCGGGGCTCCAGAGAATAGAACCACTCAAGTGCAGGACCATCCAATGATCTCCGAAAGAGGTATGCCAAGGACCTTTGATCATTTTGCCAATAGGAGGACTCACACATGAAGTCCTTGAGGTGAATGAAGGGGTTGCCGGTACCATTGTATCTGCGGTACGTGGGCATTTCGGAGGGAGGAAGATGAATGACGGGAAGGATTGGCAAAGCAACCTCCGGGGTGGCTTTCACGTCCACCATTCTTCTTAGATTTTGAAACTGCTCGTCCATGCGATTGAACCTATTGAGGAGCGATTGGGCGAGCTCCTCTGGAGGTGAAGGTGGCACTTGCCACTGGGGGAGAAACTGTCTCCCGGAGACATGAGGGGGAAACCCCGAATGAGAGGGAGCTGTCGGAGAAGACGCGGAGCGCGCGGGCTCCTTCTTTTTTTTGTTTTGTTTGCTGCAACACAGAAATAAGAGAAGGGAGAGAAGGGGCCACCACGGGAGATTGCTCCGGCGGGGCGAGCGGGACAAGTGTGATATAGCAAAATATGGGGGTTAAACGGCCATAGCGGGAAGTGACTCGCCGCGGCCTCGGGGGGACGAGAATGGTGCAGAAATTAAATAACAAGAATTGGAACGGCCATTGGGGAAGTGACTCGCCGCGGCCTTGAGAATATGAGCAAATAATAAGATGACAGAATATAAAGAGAATACAAAGAGCGGGGATTTAAACGGCCATTGGGGAAGTGACTCGCCGCGGCCTCGAGAACATAAACAGATAAGAATATAACGTATAAGAACATGAATTTAAACGGCCATTGGGGAAGTGACTCGCCGCGGCCTCGAGAACACGAACAGATAAGAATATAGCATATAAGAACAGGAATTTAAACGGCCATTGGGGAAGTGACTCGCCGCGGCCTCGAGAATATGAGCAGAATATAACAGAGTATAAAGAGAATATAAGAACGGAAATTTAAACGGCCATTGGGGAAGTGACTCGCCGCGGCCTCGAAAACAAGATGTGATCGCCAGGGGCCGAAAGACCCCAAAATAAGAAAGTGATCGCGCCTACCTCAAGGGCGAGAGATGGCGGGTTGCTTCTTCCTCTCCCTCCGGCCGGCCGACGGAGAGGGCTTTCCTCAGCAACCCTTGCAAAATAACGACAAACAAATGACAAGTGGATTAGAAAGATGGAGGTGTAGTATTCAAATCCTTGCGATAAAAATAACGAAATGATGGCAAGACACACACCTGGTTGGTGTTATCTTTTAAACCCCTCTCGGACTCGAGTAGGAGTAAAATGAGATGATGGATGTAAGAAGTGTATAAGAAAAGGCGCCCTTATGAAGGGGGATAGGGGATGCAAGATGATGAATGCAAAAGAACTACGAAGAAAAGGAAAGAATTGGCTTATTGGATGTGCCGATGGTGAAATCCGGCGGAGCTCCGGCAGCGTGGGGATGACGTGGAAGCGCGGTGGATGAAGACGACCTTCCTCTCGCGAGCGTGAGCACCCGAGAAGCCGGCAGAACCTCCACCTACAAAAGAACCCACGGGTTAGAAAATGACTCCGTAGCCTCTGGGCTCCGGCAGCCTATCGGATCACTTCGAAGCTCTCCTAGAACTGAGGGGGTGGGCCTCTATTTATAGAGCTCCGGAGGGTGGAGGCGTCCAGGACCCTGGACACCTCCATCAGGGCCGAATTAATATTTTATTCTATTTATATATATATTTTTTTGGAATACTTTTGTGGGGGCGTCCAGGGCTCCGGACGCCTCAAACAGGTCCACCGAAAACCGACGACGGCCGCACGCGGTTTGGCACAACGCGTGGTTTTGTGAGCGGCGCCTCGTGATTCAGAAATGGGCGCGTCCAGTTGACTGGACGTCTCTATAATTGGATTTTTTCACACACGACAAACCGTCGTTCGGTGGGCGGCGCCCGTGAGAGAGTTGATGGAGGCGTCCAGGGGCCTGGACGCCTCCAAAAATATATTATTTTTTCTTTTTCTTTTGTCTTTTATGCCAAGGCTGGCATTTTAATTTTTTATATTTATTTTTATGGAGGCGTCCAGGGGCCTGGACGCCTCCATTAATATATATATATTTTTATTTATTTTTATTTTTTTTATGCCAACCGGCATTTTACACACATTTTTTATTTTTGTTTTTATGGAGGCGTCCAGGGCCCTGGACGCCTCCATTAATATATGTATTTTTTATTTGGTTTGGGCCCTGAGAAAATAATAAAATGAATTAAAAAGATGGCGGCGTCCAGGGGCCTGGACGCCCCCATTAAGACCCACCCGGGTCCTCAAATCAGACGTCGGCGGCCGCCCGTCAGACACCCTTCCTGATTCCGGAAACTCCTGATGCGTCTGACTGGTGTTGACGCTGTCCGAATGCCGTGACGAGACGATTACGGATGCCGAAAAAGGCAGAAGAAGACCCAAGAAAAGGAAGTACTCAAGTGATTCAAAATGCGTAAGCCGTCGCGGGGCGTCGTATAGTAATATGAGACTTTCTCAGGAGACGTCAAGAATGGCGTGTCTACACCTGGTGGTGGCCTCGGCCTCAATCCATTTGGTGAAGTAGTCGATGGTGACGATGACGTACTTCTTCTGAGCTTGAGCCTTGGGGAATGGCCCCACAATATCGATCCCCCACCGAGTGAAGGGGTATGGCTCGGCAAGGGTGGTGAACTCCGCGGCGGGTTGGTGGATCAGATGGTCGAAGCGTTGACATCGGTCGCACTACTATACATAGGTCATGCAGTAGCGCTGGAGAGTGGGCCACCAATAACCTTGCCAAAGCAAGATCCGGGCGAGCGATCTTCCTCCTTGGTGCGCGCCGCAGATGCCTTCGTGTACTTCCTGAACCGCTCGGTTGGCTTCATCGATGCCGATGCACTTGAGGTGGGGACCGGAGAAAGATCTGCGGTACAAGGCATCATCCAGCATGACGAAGCGCTGAGCTTGGTACTTAAGTTTCCGAGCCTCCCGAGGGTTGGGGGGCTCTTGAGAATCCCGGAGCCAGGATATGTAGGGGGCCCGCCAGTCGCTCGAGGGTGCTGGGTCAACGGTCATGAGCTTGGATTCGATGCTCTATCGCTCGAGCTCCTCGAGGAAGACCGACCGAGTACCTTCGGGGTCAAGAGAGGAGGCCAGGCGAGAGAGGGCGTCCGCTTGGGAGTTTTCCTCCCGTGCTATCCGAACTACCTCAAAGCTCTCGAAGAGTCGGGCCATCCTCTTGACCACCTGGAGGTACTTGATCATTTGTCCTTCTCGAGCTTCGTAATCACCGTTAACATGGCTAGCGACTAATTGGGAGTCGGTCTGGATCCTGACTCGCTCGGCCCCCAGTCGGCTAGCCATCCTGGCCCCTGAGATAACGGCTTCATACTTGGATGCATTGTTGGATGCCTGGAAGTTGAATTTCAAGGCGTACCGCAGCTCTGATCCTTCGGGGGACTTGAGAAGGACACCAGCGCCGCTTCCAGCCGAGTCGGAGGACCCGTCGACGAATAGGTCCCAAGTGGGCCCGGGCACAGGTGGAAGTACCTCTTCAATCGGGACTGTGCTTTTGGCGATGAAATCCGCGAGGGCCTTTCCCTTGATGGCCGAGCGAGGGTGATATGAAATGTCGTAGGCCCCGAGCATGATGGCCCACTTGACGAGGCATCCCAAGATTTCAGGGTGAAAGAGAATCTTCTTCAGGGGTTCGCCAGTCAATACGACGAAGGAGTGCCCTTGAAAGTAGGGTCGGAGACGCTTGGCTGAGGTAACCAACGCTAGCAAGAGTTTCTCGATTGCGGGGTACCTTCTTTCAGCCTCATTAAGCACCTTGCTGGTATAGTAAACCGGTCTCTCGACCCCCGCGTCGTTCTTGACTAGGACCGAGCTCACTGTGGAAGGGGTCGCAGAGAGGTAAAGGTGTAGAGCTTCGCCCGGGACCGGCTTGGACAGCACCGGGGGTGAGGCCAAGAATTCCTTGAGTTCGGAGAATGCCTTCTGACATTCCCCGTCCCAGGCGAACGTAGCAGATACCATTTTGGGTCCCCTCAATAATTTGAAGAAGGGTAGGCATCGTTCGGCCGCTCGGGATAGGAAGCGGTTGAGCACAGCGATGCGCCCCGTAAGGCGTTGGACATCCTTGATGTAGGCGGGTAGCCGCATGTTCAGGATGGCCTGAACCTTGTCGGGATTGGCCTCGATCCCACGCTGAGTTACCAGAAAGCCTAGGAACTTCCCAGATCTGACTCAGAAGGCACATTTAGCAGGATTGAGCTTCATACTGCACCTCAGGAGGGTGTCGAAGGTCTCGGCTAAATCGGCAAGATGGTCTTCAGCCTTCGACGTTTTGACGAGCATATCATCAATTTAGGCATCGACATTCCGGCCGAGTGGTCTCTCAAAGATGTGGTTGATCAGTCTCTGATATGTTGCTCCAACGTTCTTCAACCCGAACGGCATTCGGGTGTAGCAGTGTACGCCGAAGTCAGTGATGAAGGCGGTCTTCTCGATGTCCTACAGGTCCATCCTGATCTGATGGTAACCCGAGTAGGCGTCCAGGAAGTTGAGCAACACGTTGCCAGAGGTTGAGTCGACTAGTTGATCGATGCTTGGCAGCGAGTAGCAATCCTTCGGGGTAGCCTTATTGAGGTCGGTAAAGTCTACGCACATTCACCATTTTCGACGTTGGCGAGTCACGTAGGGTACATGACTAGACGAAAGAGGCCCGTCTTTTTCCCCTTGATGACTTGCTCTTTGATGACCGCTTGCTTCTCCGGGGCGTGCTTTCTCCTATGTTGTTGGATAGGTTTCACCATTGGGTCGAGGTTAAGCTTGTGCATCACCATGTCTCCCGGGATCCCAGGGAGGTGCTCGTCAGACCATGCAAAGACTTGGATGTACTGGGCAAAGAAATCCTCATATTTTTCTTGTTCTTCAGGTGGTAGATCGGCTCCGAGCTTGACTCCTAGAGTCGGGTCACCGTTGAGGAAGACCGTTAGCAACTCGCCGCCAGGCTCAGATGTTGCTGGCCCCTCCTCGGCTCCCTTTACTCCTTTATTTTTCCCTTCCGGCATCGTGGCTTCGACTGAGATTATATAGCACCGTCTAGCCAATGCCTGGTTACCCCGGACCTCCCTCGTGCCATGTTTGGTGGGGAACTTCATTTTTTGGTGAAAGGTAGAGGGCACCGCTTTCGTTCGGCTGAGGATACCTCGGCCGAAGATGGCGTTATAGGCCGTCATTCCCTTAATCACGATGAAGTCCACCATAACCGTAACGGTTTTGGGCGGGGTGCCGATAGTAACTGGCAGGCTCAGGGCTCCTTTGGGATAAGTTGCCTGGCCGTTGAACCCACAGAGGGGGGTTCGGATCGGGCGGAGTTTAGATGGATTCTCTCCCATCTCGAGGAAACATTCATAGGATAATACATCAGGGGTACTACCATTATCAACTAAGATCCTATCTACGTTACAATGGTTTATTGTAGCCGATACAACAAGAGCATCGTCATGCGGGGTGGTTAACCCTTCCAGGTCTTGGTCAGAGAATACCAGAGCCTGCGGTTCGCTCGCCTACGGGGCCTTTGGGAGCTAAGCAGAGGCTCGGCTCACCCGCTCGACGTGACGCTTTCTTCCTTGGCTGCTATCTCCTCTTGATGCCGTGCCGCCAGCGATGACGTTGATGTGGACTCCACGGGAGGCATTATCGATTTCTTCAGGGGCGCCTCGGTCTTCCTTCTGCCCGTACACGTATCGGGATAGGTGTCCCTAGAGGATGAGGCGCTCGATCTTGTGTTGGAGTTGATGGCAATCGCTGGTGTGATACCTGTGATCGCTGTTGAACAGGCAATGCTTGCGGTAATTGCAGTGCTTTTGGCCTTCATAGGCTCGGGCTGGTGGAGGAGACCCGAGCCTTTGATGTCTTCGTAGATTTCGAAGACGGGAGCGGTAAGGGGGGTGATAAGTGTCCATTTTATATGATAATTCATCGCATGTACACCATTTTATGTGCATATAATTAGGTAATTATGCATATTTCATAGTTAACCTTAACTCCGTATTTAAATTGGAGCTTTCACGCAAATTGATTAATTTGGTGATATTATTTAATAATAAATTAAAGTTGAGGGCCATGAGCATTAATTCTCTATTGCATAACCATGATCATTTGAGATTTATGTGCACATTATTGTAATTTTTATGGACTAAATTGTAATTATGTATGTGTAGGACACCGAAGGTAATTACAAAAGAAGCCGGGGGCAAAACTGCCATCACCACTTTGACCAAGTTAAAAGCACATATTTTGGTTGGAAGGAAAAGAAATTTCAAAAGTTTGAAATTGAGGAAAAGAAGCACATATTTTAGTTGGAGGGAAAAGAGAATTCAAAGTTTGAAATAAAGGAGAGAAATGATGAGATTTGGGAAGGGGGTTGCCCAAAGTCCAAGGAGGGGGTGCCCACCTCCTTTTTCTTTTCCCCATACATCATCTTCTACCTAAATCCCAGCCATCCATCTCCTTTTGACACAATCTTCACCCTCCATTGACCCAAGTTTCCCTATAAATAGCCCATGACAAGGAAGGGAAAGGGTGTGCTTCTTTTGGCAATTTTTCTCTCCCTCTCTCTCTCTCTCTCACATCTTAGGTCGCCGATCTCTCCCCCTTATGTTCATTTTCTCCTCTTGCATTCTTCATGAAAGTTCTCCAGTTATAAAGTTTCTCCAACTTTGTCTTCTTCGTCATTTTCTAATTCTTCTTAATTTTCATGCTATTGTCTAATTTTCAAGGTTCTATCTTATATTCTTACTGCTCATCTACAGCTCTGCACTTTGTTCTTATTAAGATTTCTTCCCATTTTGCTCTTCTTTTTATCTGAGTCTCCTTATTAAACTTCTTCATTTTTTAAAGATATAAATTTTCTTTTTCATCATCTTTCTATAATTCCTTTCCGTTTTCAAGTTATAATCTCTTTTTCAAGGTGTTATCTTCCCGTTTGTACTGTTCATCCGAGATGCTAGCCTCTATTCTTCCTCCGTTTTGAAGCCCTTAAACTCTTACTTTCTCTTTGAGTTCTTCATCAAAGTTCTTCCACTCTTGTAGATCTAGATTTTCTTACTCTATCACTTTCTTCAATTCTTCTTTTTTTACGAGTTATATTTATTTTTTCACTATTTTACTTTCTCATCTTCTTCCTTCTTCATCTCCACACAAACCCCTTCCACATTCCTCTCTATATTTCTCTGCAAAGTGTGTCCTTCACAACTCTCCTTGTACGGCAGCGTGCACATCAAGGCGGGCGACGTTCCAAGGCTCGTGACGTGGACGACGACGGCTTCTTCATTCACCTCTTTCCACGGCGATCTTCATCTTCATCTTGACTATATTCTTTCCCCTTTTCTTTATTTTATGAGTTGTAATTTTTCATTTTCATATAGTGTACTTTTCACTTCCATCTTAATAAAAGTTCATCTTTATAAATTGTGGTTGTCTTAGTTCCTCTTTCTATCTCTTCTAAGTTCGTTTCTTTACCCCTCTCATCTTCTTTAGTGAGTTTATTTTCATGCAATTTATTTTTCTTAGATTAATCTCACTCAAAACTCGGCTTTTTAAAGCATAAGACTATTTTTCCAACTTGTTCCAAAATATTATTTCCTCCTCGTGGGATCGACTCCACTTACTACTATACTTGATTTTTCAATCTTTAAAAGTGAGTGAGTGCGAATATTTTGAAATTGTGGCACAGCTTTTCAACGACGGGTTTGTGACTATCAATTTTTGGCGCCGTTACCGGGGAGGAAATATTTTTTTTAGTTGGAAATCCTTATGCTTTTGTATATATTGGTATACTAAGTTTTCTATTTTTTTATTTTACAGAAAAAAATCAGAAAACTAGAAAATGAAGAGGGTAGAAAGCGTCGCTAAAGTGCTGAAAAATGTCGCAAAAGGAGCAGAAAATCAGAAATGTGAAAATCATGGTTATTTAAGCGTCGCTAAATATCAGTACACGTAGGAATATGTTCTGTTCTGTTTGAAAATTCTAAAAAAATCAGAAAATTTCCTGTAAAATCTTAGAAAAATCATAAAAATGCCTAAAAATTCTCAAAAAAATCAAAAAAAAATGTTTCATGTGATTTATTTATTTTAGTTTATATTATGGTGGTTAGATAGGTTCATAAATGAAAAAAAAATCACTTGAATTTAATAAAAGCATTTATTGCAACATTAGAAACCACACCTCCATGTTTTAGGTCATGCATCATTTAGGTTGCATAAAGGCTTCCCTCTCCCTAAAGGCATCTCCTCTTCTCTGATCACCCTGGTCCCTAAAGTGCAAGAGCCTCGGTCCTTCAATGACTTCAGGCCGATTAGCTTGTGTAATTTTTCATATAAAATCATATCCCACATTATTTCTGAGCTGTTGGCTCCTATTCTACCCAGCATCATTTCTGCGGAGCAAGGTGTTTTTGTGAGGGGCCATTTCATTTTGGATAATGTGGTCTTAGCTCGCCAGCTTATGACAGACATCAACAGGAAAGTCAGAGGCCATAATGTCATTTTAAAGCTTGATATGGCAAAGCATACGACAGAATGGAGTGGGATTTCATCTAGGCTATTTTAAGGAAGTTTGGCTTTAGCACACAGTTCACTTCATATATTGGTATGTTGATATCGAACTGTTGGTTCTCTGTCAATTTCAATGGAGTTATGGCTGGCTACTTTAAATCTACCAGAGGTATTAGACAGGGTGATCCTCTTGCACCATACTTGTTCATTATTGCTTCTGATGTTCTTAGTAGAGGTCTCTCAGCTTTGTTTCAATCTGGGGCCTTAAGGTATTATAGTGGGCCTAGGAAGTCTTTACAAAACACTCATATTTTGTATGCGGATGATACTCTAATCTTTCTAAATGCTAGCAAGCAAAATATTATATCATTTCAGCAGTTTATAAACAAGTATGAATAGAGCTCAGGGCAAAGGATTAACACCAGCAAGAGTAGTTTTATTATTTCTGCCAAGGCTCCTTCTTCTCTCAAACAGTCTATACACTCCCTCACTGGTTACAAACATCAGTCTGAGGGCTTCTGCTATTGTCCCAGGCTGGTAGAGTGGTGCTTATTAACTCAGTCCTTCGAAGCATGCCAATTTATTTGGCTTCTGCCTGCTCTATCCCCAAGATGATTATCAATGCTATTGATCGGATGTGTGCAAACTTTTTCTGGCAAGGTAGTGATGAAAATAAGCGTCGGCACTGGGTGGCTTGGCAGGATCTTCAGAAGCCTTGGATGGAAGGGGGGCTTGGCATCAGGGATTTGTTTCGGGTCCAGCTCTCCTTGGCAATTAAGGTTCTATGGAATATAGTTCATGGATCTTCCTTATGGTCCACTTATGCTCGGTAGAGATTTATCAGATCCCATTTTGCTGATTGCACACGGTCATTCCCTGCAGGAATGCCATCTAAGGTCTTTAGACAGGCTAAAGAAGTCATTGTATCTAAAGGCCGGTGGATTGTAGGGAATGGGGAAAGCATTGACTTCTTCAGGGATAATTGGACTGGTGATGGAGCTATCCTAAGCTCTGTTCTCAATAGTGACAGTGTAGGGCTGCAGGCTATTCCCTTGGCTTCAAGGAGGGGGGTCATTCTAGATCCTCACCATACAGCTTGGACCTTGACTCCTCCTGATTACCATGTTCCACACATTCATCTTAACAGGGAGGCTAATAAGTGTGTTTGGATTGGCAATCCTAGAGGGAATTTCTCAGTAAAGTTAGTCAGTGCTATTCTTCGGCCTAGAGGGACCCTGGGCTAAGCTCTGGCATTCTGCAATTGCTCCAAGGGCTGCCACTTTTGTATGGAAGTTAATTCATCATGCTGTGCCGGTGGATAAGAGAGTGGTAGAATGTGGTATCCCGGTGGTTTCTAAGTGTTGCTGTTGCAACTCCCCAACCCAAGAGGATCTGAACCATTTGTTCATTTTCGGAGAGCTAGCTTCCAAGCTTTGGAGTTGGATACTCCCTCTGATTAGTAACAAGGTTAATCTTGGTGATCAAATTACCATCCAGTGTTGGAATCTCCTGTCTGCTACCAAATTGGATTCTGCTATTAGTTTTATTGGTTGTTATGCTGTCATCTTGATGCTTTGGGAGATTTGGAAGTATAGATGTGCAATTCGTTTTGATAGTGAGGTCACTAGCATTGGCTGCATCAAACGGATGATTTTGGCTTCGATTTCCTTCATCCTGGATAAGATTAAGTTCCACAGTTCCCTGTCTGCTGCGCAGAATAGCATGCTGTCCTCTTATCATTTGTATCCCCGGGTGGAACCTAAATGGCAATTCCCTGTTATTCATAGCCTGGCCCCTCACAACTTCACACTCCATGTTGATGGAGCATCGAAAGGCAACCCCGATAGTTGTGGTGGAGGGGGTTGTGTCAGGGACTCCTATGGTAGATTGGTCTTTGGTTTTGCCTTCTACTATGGGTGCGGCAACAACCTCTTAGCTGAAGCTAGAGCTCTACATGATGGGCTGTCCATTGCAAAGCATGGAGGTATTAATCTTGCGGCCATTTTGTCTGATTGTGCTATTCTTGTTGAAGCAATTCAGACTAGGGTAGCTCCTAACTGGACCATCCTGCCTTGGTGGAGAAATATTTTGGATCTTCTCCAAGAATGCAAGTGCATAGTGAAACACATATATAGAGAGGGTAATGAAGTAGCGGATTCTTTGGCGTCGTATGCTTGTGGTGTACATGATAACCAATTCTTTTCCCATGTTAGGGACCTTCCGCGGATGGCAAGGGGGGCATATAGGTTGGACTTAGCTGGTTTGCCCTCCTTTCGATGTACATATACTAGAGGGCTGTAGTAGTGTCTCTTTTTCTACTTAGATTCTTTTGGTCTTATTGATATCGGCCCATTTTACCGACATTGTACATCCTTTATTGATACCCCAGGGGTATGCCCCGCAGCTATTGTACTCATTCTCTTATATCAATAAAATATAGGGCCGCAGTCTCAGCCTGGGGGAGTGAGAACACTCTTCCTCATTAAGAGAGGGTGCACTCGACCGGTTGCTGGTGCTGGCTGGCTGGTTTGTTAAAAAAAAATTATTCATGCATTTGCATTCCAAATCCCTTGTTTGTCATTGCGTGTTACATTTTATTTTCTAAAATATTAAGGGCGCTACCTTAATTAACATAAGGTGGGGATTTCATCACCCTTCCTTGGCCCACAAATCATCATCACCCTTGCATTTTTGCATATCCTAAGCCTTAAATACAATTAAGTTGACATTGGCTCTAGGATCACACTATGGTTTTGATATAACGTGAGTCTATCCTATTTTGAAAACCGGTGTCTAAGGCAAGAGGTCAATGGCAAACGCCATAAGTGGGCAAGTGGTTATTTAATTAGGACCCTACGAAAGTAGGGGGAGGCTCCCACTACCCCACCTCTTACCTGGACGGTGGAAAAATTTGAGGACAGATTTAAATTGTATTTTAACTATTTTGTGAAACCCCATTTGTAGGTTTAGGTCACATCTAGGTCATTAAGTAATTTGTGTGTTAACTTATTTGTGTTTTACAATAAAAAAATAAAAAAATAAAAAATTCTCATCTTCTCTCTCTTCGTCCTTGTTATTGTCAAAAAAAAACATCAAAAAAAATTAAAACAAAAAAGTCTTTAAAATTTTTTTGCATCTATGGATTGGGAGCACAAGTTAGATACATTAGACTGAGTAAGCTACAAACTGGATTAACTCTTGGCCATGCAATTAAATTCCTCAATGCCACCACGTAATTTTTAGAAAAATAATCACATGTGGACCAGGTCGGCCCATTATGAATGCCAAAATCAATTTTCACCTCTCACTCAACACGTCCTGACCTCTTTTGAAAATTCACACTTCTCTATGGGTCAACTTTCTTCTTTTACCCAAGAGCAAACTCAAATGCCTCCATATTTTTCCACCCCTTCTTATCACACATATTCATTTAATTTTGGGTGGGAAAACCTGCAATTATTCTCTTGGGAACCTCATCAAGACCCTGTTCAATATCCTCCAGATCAAAAAATTTCAAATTGGGCTTCATACTCAAATGATCCTTACGGTCAAGCCCAATATGAAGGACATCCCATCTATGCCCCTCCTCCCCATTATCGGACTGATTACCACTCAGATTGTTATCCACCTCAGTCTGATTATGAACCATCTTATCCAGTTCTTCCATAGTTTGATTTCAATAAGGAGGATCGGTTCAATCAAATGACTCAGCTCATCTTGGCCCAACAACAGTTCATTGAAACTCAAAGTCAAATCATTCCGGCCCAACTAAACCAACTTGCTAAGGGATTGGAAATGGACCAAATAGCTAGCTACTCCACTTCAAACTTTGAAAATCAATTTCTTGATTCTGACTATAATGTTAGTCTAAATGATCAACCCATGAATCCTCAACTCAACAACAATCAAATCATTTTTGACAATGAGGAGAATATGGAACAGTTATATCAGGAAGAATTAGAGGAAGCTAGTGAAAATCAATTTGAGGAGGCCGAGCAAAATCATGAAGAAAATTATGAGGAGTCAAACAATTTTAAGTTGGGGGGAGAGGAAGAGAAAAATGAATTTCAAAATTCCAATCAATTTACTCTTCCTGAATTTGATAATTCTTTCTTTGAAGATGAGGATGAAGAAGAAGTGAGGGTGGAAAATGAATATTTGAACCATTCATCTTGGGTTAATGAGGAGTTGGACATTGTGCATGAAAATCATTTTGATCAGGCGGCTCTTGATCTAGGAAAAGATATAGATCTTGTGACCATTTCTAACCTCGGCAATTCCATGGATACTTCTGTCATTCTTCAAGCCGATTGGTTAGATCCACCTGAAATTCATGACCAACACTATATTGAGAAGCATGTTCATCTCATTTATCCTTGTCTCCTAGACATTGAGCTTGTGGTGGAACCTTTTGATACCCCTCCCATTCCTGATTTTTCTCATCTCAACCTAATGATGGAAAAGTCCAAAATAAAAGAATCTTTGGAAGATAATAAGGTCTGCATAGATTTGTTCCCACCTTATCAAGACCTTAAAGAGGAATATTTTGTCATTCATGATATGATCATTAACAATGTTCCTCTTCCATTCTCTAACCAAGGTGGCCCATTTGAACTCTTAGACCCACCCTGGAATCTTTTTAGCTCATGGATTCATCTGCAACATCTTTTCCTCCTATGGCATGGAGACTAGAATTCAAAGAAAAACAAAATCATTTGGTGGCTCATAATAAAATCAACATTTTGGTAAATAAGTCACATGTGTCTGGCTGAAGATGGAAAACTTAGCGTTTTTGGGAGGCAACCCAAAGTTTTTTATTGTTTGATATTTTTGTTTCAGTGTGTTTCAGTAGGCAGGTCAAGGAGAAAGAGATGTCGCCGTTATTCTAAAGGAGTCTTTCACCTCACATATCAGATTGTCTCCTTCCTACTCAGCAGTAGTTATTGCTACATTGATCTTTCATTTCTATATGCCATTGAGGACAATGTCATTCGAGTTGGGGGGGGGGAAGAGAAAATTTTCATGATACATATAGTACAACTTGATAGGAGTTCTTTCTTGCATGCCATCGTTGCATGAAAGTAGAAAGATGTAAACACCATTTTGAGTTTCATGATTCATGCTTAAATTAAAAGTAATTCTGGAATAGAAAAGACTAGGGAGAAAGATGATGGGAAATTTAGTCAATCTAGCCATGGAAAACTGATATAAGAATCCATTTAAAGTTCATGTGCACTTTAGAAAAAAGAAATTCACGTTGCACACTAATGAAACAAGTAAGACAAGCCCTCTGCTATTTTTGGTATGTTGTCTGATATTCTACGTTTCTTAAGAAAAGATATCTTTTTACAAAGCTTTCTGCCAAATCAAATAAGTGCAATGGCACTATGAAAAAAAAGAAAAAGAGAGAGAGAGAGAGAGAGAAAAAGAAAAAAAACACCATAAAAAACACCCCTACTCTTAGTAACCGGGCCTACTTCACCTAAGACGTGTTGAGGTTCGTGTAAAACGGAAAAGGGAACCTTGATCTGCGAAATCAGGCCTGCTTCTCCTAAGGCAAGAGTCGAGGTTCATGTTGAGCAGTGAAGGGTAGTGCAACATCATGTGTGGTATAAAAGATCCCAAAGGGATATAACAATAAGACAGACAAAAAACTAATATACTTAATGCTCTGATCTAAGAGGTGCAGGGTTGAAAGGCATTTGCTTGGAATAGCGAATGGGTGATGCAATTGTCTAAGCTGTGGATTTGGTAATTACACATTCACAAGTGCTATTGAGCTTTGATTTGAATTCTTGATCATATACTATTAAGTTCCTACATAAGGCTAGTGTGCATTAATGATTCCAAATTCCTAATCTTTGGTTGATTCTATGAAGGGAGAGCTGGATATGAGAGTATGAATTTTACAAACTTTTGTTAGTCCTAAATTTTAATTTATTTACATTGCTAAGGGGCTAGCAATGAGTATGTTGGGGGGTGTGATAAGTGTCCATTTTATATGATAATTCATCGCATGTACACCATTTCATGTATAATTAGGTAATTATGCATATTTCATAGTTAACCTCAACTCCGCATTTAAATTGGAGCTTTCACGTAAATTAATTAATTTGATGATATTATTTAATAATAAATTAAAGTTGTGGGTCATGAGCATTAATTCTCCATTGTATAACCATGGGCATTTGAGATTTATGTGCACATTATGGTAATTTTTATGGACTAAATTATAATTATGTGTGTGTAGGACACCGAAGGTAATTACAAAAGAAGCCGGGGGCAAAACTGTCATCACCACTTTGACCAAGTCGAAAGCACAAATTTTGGTTGGAGGGAAAAGAAATTTCAAAAGTTTGAAATTGAGGAAAAGAAGCACATATTTTAGTTGGAGGGAAAAGAGAATTCAAAGTTTGAAATAAAGGAGAGAAATGATGAGTCTTGGGAAGGGGGTTGCCCAAAGTCCAAGGAGGGGGTGCCCACCTCCTTTTTCTTTTCCCCATACATCATCTTCTACCTAAATCCCAGCCATCCATCTCCTTTTGACACAATATCCACCCTCCATTGGCCTAAGTTTCCCTATAAATAGCCCATGACAAGGAGGAGAAATGGTGTGCTTCTTTTGGCAATTTTTTTTCTCTCTCTCTCTCTCACATCTTAGGTTAACGATCTCTCCCCCTTCTGTTCATTTTCTCCTCTTGCGTTCTTTATAAAAGTTCTTCAGTTTTAAATTTTCTCCAACTTTAACTCCTTCATCATTTTCTAATTCTTCTTAGTTTTCACGCTATTGTCTAATTTTCAAGGTTCTATCTTATATTCTTACTGCTCATCTACAGCTCTACACTTTGTTCTTCTAATAATTTCTTCCCCTTCTGCTCTTCTTTTTATCTGAGTCTCCTTATCAAACTTCTTCATTTTTTAAAGATATAAATTTTCTTCTTCATCATCTTTCTCGAATTCCTTCCCGTTTTCAAGTTATAATCTCTTTTTCAAGGTGTTATCTTCCCGTTTGTACTGTTCATCCGAGATGCTAGCCTCTGTTCTTCCTCCGTTTTGAAGCCCTTAAACTCTTACTTTCTCTCTGAGTTCTTCATCAAAGTTCTTCCACTCTTGTAGATCTAGATTTTCTTACTCTATCACTTCCTTCAATTCTTCTTTTTTTACGAGCTATATTTATTTTTCCACTGTTTTACTTTATCACCTTCTTCCTTCTTCATCTCCACACAAACCCCTTCCACATTCCTCTCTATATTTCTCTACAAAGTGTGTCATTCACAACTCTCCTTGTACGGCAGCGTGCACATCAAGGCGGGCGACGTTCCAAGGCTCGTGACGTGGACGATGACGGCTTCTTCATTCACCACTTTCCACGGCGATCTTCATCTTGGCTATACTCTTTCCCCTTTTCTTTATTTTATGAGTTGTAATTTTTCATTTTCATATAGTGTACTTTTCACTTCTATCTTAATAAAAATTCATCTTTGCAAACTGTGGTTGTCTTAGTTCCGCTTTCTATCTCTTCTAAGTTCTTTTCTTTACCCCTCTCGTCTTCTTTAGTGAGTTTATTTTCTTGCAATTTATTTTTCTTAGATTAATCTCACTCAAAACTCGGCTTTTCAAAGCATAAGGATATTTTTCCAACTTGTTCCAAAATGTTATTTCCTCCTCGTGGGATCGACTCCACTTACCACTATACTTGATTTTTCAATCTTTAAAAGTGAGTGAGTGCGAATATTTTAAAATTATGGCACGACTTTTCAACGACGGGTTTGTGGCTATCAAGGGGTACACCGCTCATACTTTCGGGACGGCTCCTTGCGATCTCCGTCCTGGTTACGCCTTTTCCCTTGGCCCGTCCCTTGCTCGGACAGTCGCTTCTTGTCCCTTCCGACCCGAGCCTGTCGTGCCTCGGCAGGCGCTGAGGACTTCCTCGCATTCTGCGTGGCGCAGGGCCAGGGTCACTAGCTCTGCGAGGGAGGTGGGAGGATGAAGCACTAGCTCGTGCCGTAGATTCTCATCGCGGGTACCCCCGGTTAATGCGATGATGGCCGAGGCAACATCCAGGCGGGGGATGCGTAGGGCTTCCGATTTGAATCGGTTGATATATGCCCGCAACTTCTCCCCCTGTTCCTGCTTGAGGGCCAGTAATCCCGCCACTGACCGGGGAGGATCGCTGCCGGCGAAGCTTTCCTTGAACACTCGCCTGAACTGCTTGAAGTTGTGGACGCTGCCGGGGGCGAGGGCCCTGAACCATGCTTGAGCGCCCTGAACCAGAGTGGTCACGAACGCTCGGCACTTAATCACGTCAGACGCCCCATGCAAGGTCATTAGGGCGTCAACGCTATCGTAGTGATCGGTCGGGTCTCCCTGGCCGTCATACGATTTGAAGGTCAGAAGTGAGATCCTGGGGGAAATCTCGGCCTTCAAGATATAATCGGAGATCGGGGATCACTCCTCGTCCTCTACAGGAGAGGTCTTCTGCAAGGCACGGAGGGCGCGCTCTTGCTCTGCGAAACGCCTCTCAAAGTCTCGCAGCCGGAGAGACAGCTCTGGCTGTCGTTGACCCAAGGGGCTGGGGGGGGGCACTTGCATGCTGTCCCGGTGCTCCTCGAGCGCCTTGGTCTCTGGGAACGGTCGGTGTGCTCCGAACTTCTCCCTCCTCGGAGTGGAGGAGGCTTCCTGCTCCGGGGGAGGCGCATGCGATGGTCCTCTTGACTGGTTGCGGATGAGCCGCCGCCCCCGGAGGGTAAAACGGCCTCCAGCGATTTGCTGGGAGGCATCTCCGCGGGGGGGGGGGGGGGGGCTCTTTTGGGGGAGATGTGACTTCTTCTCCCTGGCCGCCTGGGCCCTCATGAGATCCACGAGGACATCCAATTTTGTGTTTAGGGTTTGGAGGGCGTCGGTGCTCCCACCGGGGAGTTGTTCCCCCGCCACCGATGAAGGTACTTCATTGGCCTGGTTGTTCGACGGGGAATTCTCCCTGGGGAGGGAAGGTGCACCTTCTTCCGTCGCCAAGACCCTTCCCTTGTCACCGATAGTTCTCCTACCAGAACTTCTTCACACCATGATGGCTCTTTGTATGTTTACCACAGATGACGCCAGATGAAGAGGGGCTATCTCGCGCGGTTCCTGAGCGGGGAAGAGGATGACCAAGTACACTTGAGGTATGAACTGCAAGGAAGGAAACAAGTCCGAGGTGCCCAGGGATGGATCCTCGGGGAAAACCCTCTGATACTTAAGTCAGCAAGAGTAGTAGAGCACTGGTGCGAAGGGAGGAGTTAGGAGGGAGATGAGGGCGCGAGATCCCTCTCCACCAAAAGGTGAAGTTGTTCCTGCTCAGGATTTTTGGCTTGCCTCCTCATGGTAGGGATCTTCCAGCTTAAATAATGGCTCGTTGAGTGCATGATCCCTGTAAGCTGAGGAGTTTCAGGGGGGGTTACGTCCTTCTTGCGGGCTCTTTATAGCACGCAGACTCTTGATCTCCCTTATCCTCTTGAGCTCCCAGCTTTTAAAGGGCTCGTAACAGCCGTACAGATAAGTTTTCATCAGTTGTCCCGAGCGTGAGGCACTGGCCTAGGAGATGCCTCCCGAGCGATGAGTGCGTGGTTTTGGGCAGGGAATATTGGGCTCCGAATGAGCTTTCCCGATCGAACTACTCGAACTTCCCAACCCGAAGGCCGCCTAGGAAGTGCTTGATCCGAGTGAGTTATAAGGCTTTATATTAAGTGGGCCCTGGGGCTACCACTTCAAAGAGCTGGGCCTTGTTGGGTAGGGTCGGACCTTGTTTGGCCTCTCAGGTCGGGCAGTTAGATTTCCCCTCTCCACTCAATGTGCTCGAATGATGACAAATTGAAAGAAACAAAAGGAAGAAACAATGAAAGAGAAGGCTAAAGCTAGAGGCTCTGCCCACCTGGCGCAGGGTAATTCAACTTGTCCGCTGGTTCGGTCGACCGAATTGAATTTTTGATCGACTGATCAGTGGTAGGGTCGATGCAGTCCGCTGCCGGAGTCAACCCCTCCAGCAGACTCCCCTCTCTGGGAGGATCAGTCGACCGAATTGAATTTTTGATTGACCGAACTCCCTGTTCCACAAAAAAAACAACAACAAACAAACAAAAGAAAATAAAGCATGGCATGTGCATGGAATGTTTCGCATAATCAGTTCTCATGAGTGCAAGGGTTAGCCATTGTATTTGCATGACAATCTTCACATAAAAACCCCTTGCAGACCTCTTGAGCATTTGCTCGAACGCCTTCCATGCATGACCGATCTGCAACAAAAAAAAAATGCACTAGGAGTTCATAAAAATGATCAAGCATTGCATATGCATATTGGTTTAGAAATGAACATCGCATTTGCACCTTCATGTACACATTGATTCATACATGTAGTCCATACTTCATGCATGTATTAATCTTTGAATGCCTGCCTGTCGGGGACCTCGGTATATCAAATGGTGGGCGGTGGAAACCCAGATTGCGTCCGAACGAACATCCTCACTATGCGTGAGTGAAATACTCCGTCTCGTACCAAGGATCACCCAGTGTGAATGCATGATCAAATCTTTGCATGTCAAGCATGGGGATTTGTAAGTCCATGTCTTTGCATTCTTCAAGCTGAACTTTAACAAATGAAGATGAACGAAGATAAAAGGATTAATCCCCATAAAACTCATCAATGAAATAAGCAAAACAAGTAAAAGAAACTAAAAAAAGATTCAGATGCCAACTGAGCACCCATGAGGCCAACTGACTTGGGCTGGGCATGGGGCTGCTGAATTTTGAAATTCAGCAGACCTGCCTAATATAGGTTATTTGAATTTCCCAGTTCAACTGACCTGTGCCACGCACAGGCTAGCTGCCCTGCAGGGCTCCCCCCAAAGAAAAAACAACAACAACAGAATGGAATCTAACACAAAGAACTACACAAGAATAAAAAAAATCAATCAAGAACAAAGGTCAAACAAAATAAAACAAATAAAACAAGAAATTGGTCGACCCAGCAGAGGGGTCGATTGAATTCTTGAAAATTCAATCGACCCTTTGAGCCAAGTCGACTGATTTTTCCAGCAATCAGTCGACCTGTCCCCCGGGTCAGCTGGCTTTCAACTAAAACCCATAAAACTAAAAAAAATGATAAATAACAAAATGTAACAGTAAGATAATAATAAAATAATGATGAAAATGATATACAAGTGTCATGATAATAAGAAAATCCACAAAAATTCCCTCGTTAAGAGATTAAATGGCGTTTCATTCGAGAATTTTCCCCTTTGTTCCTATGCGAAGAAAATATCAAAGAAGCCCATGCAAATTGTGCTTGGTACCCCGGGATCGCCCCCATTAGGGCCATAGCATGGCTTTGCCCCGTGCCAATAATTCACCGGATTTAAACTATTTTGACTGGGATTTAACTGTGTTTCTCTATCTCTTCAAAAATCAAATTTTCCGTACTCCGGCATACATATGCCCCAATGTTATATATATATATATATATATATATATATATATATATATATATATATGTTTATTATGTTTTCAACTCGGACACCCGTCCGATCATGAAATGGTCGATATATGACCGATATGATTTTAAATATGCTCTTATGCCCTTCGGCACTCTAGAGTGGGAAGCCATTATGGACCAATACTTTGAGGTTTACATTATGTCCGGTCCCATGGAAGTCGACTTTGCCTCAAGGCGACTTTTCTATGAAGTCGCCGAAACATGGAGGGACATAGAATACTTGAGGGAGGATAGGAGGTAAAGGCCCATCGAGTCATGGTGGGACATGAAGAGAGCGCTTAGGAGGGTCTACCTTCCCCACCCATTTACCTCCAACCCCGGGGGTCATGCCCCCAGCCGATCCCATCAAATCACCTACAATCAAGTGGGCCACACCTCCAACCAATCTCGCCCCTTCACCTCCATCCAATCCCACCCAAGCACTTCAAGTCAAGTGGGTCATAGTCGGAGGCAAGAAGCCCCGCTTATAGCCGAGCCTAGGTCCACACCCAAGCCGAGAGATGAGGAACGAGTCCACCATGATGCCCCTACTCCAACCCGCACCTTTGCCGAACTCTTGAAAATATTTTTGGACCGGTTGGATTGGATAGATAGCCTTAACCCGGCACCATCTACGGAGTCCCCAAGCCCTCCCCTCATCATGGAGGCCCCACTTTCACCACCCGTGAGTGAGCCATTGCCATCCCCTCCTTCCAAACTTTATGCGGGGCCATCTTATTTGGAGCCACCTCAACCCGAGCCACCCGTATTTCTAACGGGTATGCTTCTCATCGCCGAGCCACTACTTAGCTGGCTCAAGGATGGCTTGGTCCCACCTCCCTACCCATCCATAGACCCCACCCTACCATTAGTGCCGATCAACTCATTTCATACCACATTCCGGTCTAATCACCATGTTGATACATTGGATGACCTTGTTATGTGATTAGACTCGCAATGGAAGTTGACGCACTTATTGGCCCGAGGCTTCGACCAACCCACTAGTCGTAACTTCAGGTCCATTACCTCCGTGTGCACCGTGGGTTGTGTCACTACGAAGATTCTCTTATTCCTCCCTATGTCGTTCGAGCCCAACTTCATTCCCTTTTGCCCAAGGGAGGAATCTTATTTCCTACATATGATTACCGTCCCACCTACCATAACGGATGAATGTGACCACCTACACCTTCAAGAATTCTAAAATTGGGACCGTGTCATATGGGAGTCCATCTCATGGGGTCACACCTTCTTTGACCCCTTCACTAGTGAACCTCCCGAACTATCAATCTCACTACGCTTCTTCCAAGGAGGCCACTATCACACCCCTTGTCCACGGGCCAGGCCATCTACACCTACCAAGCCCGTTCACGATACACATATATCCGGTTCTCCTAGCCCTTCCAAGTTTCCCAAATACAACCGGCAGCTGCATGCTAGAGACAAGGTAGGATGTCTAGAAGTCCCCAATGATGTCAACCTCAGGTTACATCAAATGCATGCATGGCATACATTCGGGTGTCCTGGCCCACCTTGCATATGTTTGGGTCGGACTAACCGTAGGTTTATTTAGGGTCTTGTGTGAGTCCATGTTTTCTTTCTTATCGAGTGCATAGAGAGTCTGCATGCATCGAGTCGAGTCGGTCTTTTGTACGCTCGTGATGTTTGTCCCTTTCAAGTGCGAGACTTGTTGGCATTTGGGATCGGCTCGACCATTCTCTATCTCGGATCTAGTCACATATAGGGACCCAACGGTGATTCCTAGTGAGTCTTTGAGTCGCCCCCCTCCTTTGAGAGTGACCCCACCCCTGAGTGTCCACCTCTAGCCTCATTCCCAGCTGCGTGAGCATATCGAATCTATACAGGATGAGCAGGTGTCGATTACTTGGAGTAGAGCGTACCCCGCGCTTCCAGGTTTGGTGACGGATCCGCTGGAGTCACACGAGCAACTGCACCCCTTACTCGACGGGGTCGTGTTCTTCCCACCCGGGGAGAATTGATGGGAATCAACACCGAGCACTAACTTTTATTTTTGTATTTGTGTCCTTTTATTTACTTTTATATCCTTGGGAAAACTTGTGTGCAATTGTAAGGCTTTATAAGCCAAAATGTAAGTCTTTAGGTTTTAGTGGGTTTTTGTGCAAAAGTCCTGTAGGACCAGCAAGGGACCCCTATCTCCTTCTCTATTGGTCCACCTAAGCCTTAGGGCCCATGTGGGGCCAGTCAAAGGTCCAAGGTGGGGTTCTAGAAGCTTGACCATTCAAAGGGGACAATGGGTTAAAAATGTCCAAGATGCCACCCCTTAAGTCAAGGGGGCGCCCCCATCTTATAGATTTTTTATTTTTGTTCCAAATCACATGGAGAATTAAATATGTTCTATCCCCTAAGTGCCCCTCCCCTAACCTAGATCTGAGGTTAGTTTAGGTCTTTTGCATTTTCATATAAATACCATGTATTTCCATTTTTACTAGAATTAATGATAGAAATTTTGTGAATTGCCCAAGAGCAATGAAGGGTGCGCCCCTCTCTCCTCTCTCCCCCCCTTGCAGATGGATTTCTGCCAATTCTAGGGTGTGATGCCCTTCTATCTTCTCCTCTGCCCCTTTGAGTCCTGCTTCTGCCGCCGCCGCCACCGCCATCGCACCGCCGTCGCGCCGCCGCCACCATCGCTGGAGTTCTACCCAAATCAGGACAGAGCCTCCTTGTCTGAATTTTAGCTCCAGATCCATAGATCGGTTGGAGTCCAAATTTTGACGGTAGGTTCCCCACGCAAATACCCTCTTCCAATTTTTTTTCCCATTTTAGATCTATCGTTTCCTATTTGTTCCACCCACGTTTTACCAAGTCTTCCCTGTCTGTCCCTGTTCAGTTTGTGTCACAGCAACTCTGTGTTTCCATAGTTCGACCCCCTTCCCTTTGTTTGTTTGAGCTGCCAATTTTATTGGGAGTTCTGTCCATCTAATACGTCTTCCACGCATTTTTCTGGGATTTCAGGATCTCATTTATATTTTCTTAAAATCATTGTCTTTTCCCAAATCTGTTCGGTCCTGTGCAGTCCAGATCCGACCCACCAGTGTTATAAAATCTGTTTCCCCAACCAAACCTCCACCATAAATTCCACAACAAATATCTCCGTCTTCTTTTCTTCCCCCTCTCCAACTTTCATGAAGCGTCCAACACCCAGATCCGACATTTTCTCTCCGTTCAACGCCAACTCTCAGGAAAATTCATTTCTGTCCTGTGTTTTCTGAGTCTGACAGTCTGTTGGTTCAAAAATCCACCATGAAAAATCCAGAGTCATCAAAATTCCTGCCATAGCCCTTGGTCGAAGCACTCTGAAAGAGCTTTCCAACGGCGCTAATTTCGCATCGATCCGACGTCGGGATTGATCGCATCAGCCGTTCTCGCCGGGTCGCGCGCTGTAAAATAGAAGCTTCAGTCCGTGGGCAGCAAGTTCAATACTTGAAGATCGGAGCCGACTCACCTTCCAAAAGGTGAACCAGCACGCCGCCATCCCAGGGAGCGTCTCCCCAGGAGCCACCGTCATAGCGGTACCACTCCGGGCCCACTTGGCCCCACTGAGCAGCCGTGGGCCCCACCAGCCGTAGCAAACGTCTTCCAGATGGCACCGACGGAGCGGGTCAAGTGCTGCCCGTCAAGCCAAGATCGGTCTTCCCGGGCCCACTTGTAGCCCGATACCTCCCTGCATGGAGTGGGCAATATAATTCATTGTTGTACTTATTACGTAATTGTTGTTAACCGGGAGTTACCGTATTTGGCCGGGATCGCCTTCCCCACGCCCGGAGCGTGGAGGTATCATGTTCGCTACCTTACTCGGCATTTGTTTTCCTCGTATATTTTTGTATGCCACTGCTAGAGAGAATGATAGGTTAATTAGCTCGCCATATATTGTTATTCACCGCTGCGAGCGAGAGAGCGAAACCCGTCCCGTGACCCGATCCGGGCACGAGAGAGAGTCGACCTCCCTAGCTCACTGTCGGTTTCTCAACCGCGCACGTCCGATGCTTCCCTCGCTTAGGGACGATCACGAGCTTGTCTAGAGTCCAAGGATCGCATATCAACTTGGAGTCGAGTCTCGTGTCCGTCCCGCATCACTAGCACTTACTCATATGATGCAAGGAGAGTCATCCAAATAAGCCGACAGCTCCAGATACTCACTTGCAATATGGTCGGGGTGACCGGCTGCTGTGGGGCTTCGCCCGCAAATCATGATGAGGCGGCACAAGCCCGCACTGAAGAAACAAATTTAGATTTGGTCACGATGGCTGTGAACGTGATCACTGCTAAAGATGATGGCGAGAGACCACCACCCTCTCCGAATGCTCCGGTGGAAGAGGGAGGTCAGGCTCCCAGCTCCTCTATGCCCGATCCAGCTACAATGATGATGCTACTCCAAGAATACAAGCAAGAAATCGAAATGCTGAAGAGGCAGCTTAGTGATCTGAGCATGCACGCTTCAACTGTAAAACATGACGAGGTCCCTCCTGAAGCCTCATAGCGAGGCGCAGCTGAATTGGAGGCTCTGCCTCAGATAATGGTCTCTCAGTCGACTTTTGATTACACTGGGGCATGACCCCGTAACTTACGCCTCAGCCCCAAGGGCCTACTACCATATCTCAAGTAGCATTGGCAACGCTGCAGATGCAGCAAGCTCAACCTTGCCCAAGTCCGGTCGACCCGGTGATGGTGAATAAACTAATGGTAGAACAAATTATCGAGAAGAAGCTGGCCGATAGGGGAAATGATGATTATGCTGCTTTTGATGCATACAAGGTGCCTTACTCTGTCCATCATGCTGCCAAGAGATTACCTCTGGGCATCAACAAACCATCCAAGTTCAATAAATTCAATGGATAGGGTTCGCTGAAAGAACATATAGCCTACTACATCAACGTTGTCATGCCCCGAGATTATACAGTGGAAGTAGTTTGGGAACGTGAACAGTCGGCTAGTACGTCTCAAGCGAGTAACATAATCAGAGCGCTAATACATTCACACACATAAGAGGAATGCACATAGAAGATGTACTCAAACTTCACTTTTATTGAATAATAACCAAAGTACATCACCAATTGGCTCATTTACTTGACTCTTTTAACTCTAGACTCAATTAAAAGGGAAAATTACATAGTGACACTCGATTATCAACTAATGACAATCTAAAGCTTCGCTCTTTCTTCATTCGCTCCCGGATCCATCACTTGAATAATCTGAATCCGACCCGCTAGAATTTCCAGAAAAGATTAGAAAAAGTAGGGAATGAGCACACTTGGCCAGTAGGTATCTTCGTATCAACATGAAGATAATGTTTAAGTAATTAACAATGTAGCTCTAGGATATAAAATAATGAAATACGATGGAAAAACATGCGAATAAAACCAAGTAAGAATACGAGTATCAAGATAGAATTTGTAGAGATGTGAGTATTCATGTATAATAATTTCATGATCAAGCAAGAATATAATGTGGACTTTCATGTAACGAGAATGTACTAGCATGTATCGAGAATGTACTTTTTATAACCATAAATGTTATGCACTAGAAAGTCATGTAACAAGAATGTACTAGCAAGAATATAATGGCCCCATGGATTTCACTTGTCTACAAAAAAAGTACTCCCGGCGCAATGCGACGCTAGTGTTCATCATACCCCATGGTTTATAGTATGTTTTCGACTATCTGTCGAGGGGGCTAGTGTCGAGCCCTTGGACACTGTTGTTGACACTGAAAATATTTCTAATTTTTCTTGACCTTTGTTTTGGAAGGTCATAAACGTTGGCCGAGTGCCCCTACACCCCTAAAAGGGGAAGCCGAAGGCTCAATCAACGGAAAACCCGAGTGATCTGATCAAGACACGCGGAATGCCGAAGTGGTCCGTAAGTGGCCAGAAGGACATCCGACCAGGGCAGAAATACTTCGAGGGGTGGCCCTCTTAATGAAGATACTCCACGTGTCAACAGCGTGGAGTTGGCGGCACAGATTGCTGAGCCGAAGGCAAAATTAGAAGAAAACCTGGGAAATCAACTCAACACACGCGGAATGCCGGAACGGTCCGTAAGTGGCCAGAAGGTCGTCCGATCAGGAAAGAAATGCTTCGAGGGATGGCCCTCCTAATGAAGACACCCCACGTGTCCACAACGTGGAGTTGGCGGCACGAATCAACGTGCTGAGCACCAAATCAGGAGAAAACCTGGGTTACTCGATTCGGGTACACATCGCAACGGAAAGGTCCGTAAGTGGCCAAAAGGACGCCCAGCCAGGACGAAAATACTTCCAGGGATAGTCCACTCGATAAGGATATCCCGCATATATGCGAGTGGAGTTGGTCGCATGAACTATAGTGCCGAAGGCCGAATCAGTGCAAATCCTGGGAAAATCGGAACGGGTTCTGTACGTCCTAAAAATCTGCGGAAGCCCCGAATCAACACTTTAAAACATAGTCTGGGACTACTACACCAACCCTGAAGCTACTCCGGACGAAGAGCACTCACCGGGTTAATTTCGAGGTAAAATGACAAAATTACAAAAGTGCCCTCGAATGGTTGAGTTGGTGGCATCCTTGATGCTGAGGCGGTGGCGCCCTTGATACTGAGGCGGTGGCACCCTTGATACTGAGGCAGTGGCGCCCTTGATGCTGAGGTGGTGGTGCCTTTGATGCTGAGGCAGTGGCACCTTTGACGCTGAGGCGGTGGCAGCGCACCCATCCCATCCGGGTTCCGATACCCTACTTTGGGCATCTGCCTATAAAAGGGCCCCTTGGCCCTCAGAAAAGGAGGATTTCGAAAGAAAAGAGAAAGGAGAGAATCAGAAGAAGGGAGAATCCATCAGAGCATAGAATTAGAAGAAGAGGGACCGATCGAAAGAGGAGAGGAGGAAGAAGAAGAAGGTGGGTCTCGGAGGGGCCCTATGGTTCTCCTTCGGTTCTGTGTTCTTTTCTTTTTAGTTCTTCCTTTCTTCCACTGAAGTTTTTTTTTATTTCTTTCCTCCTTGGAATTTCTCCAAGCTCCATAATCCCTGTCCCTCGTTCTGCTGTAATCTACAGAGAAAGTGAATAAAAGAGGGCTTCGACCCCCTCCGTTTGCTGTGGCTTGAATATACTTCCCTCCTACTACTCTATTTCTGTTGAATTGTCGATTGTTTATACCGATTACGTGTCGAGATTCTTGACTTTCCCCTGAGCGCGAGGAGGCCCTCCAAACCAAATCAATAACAGATCCTATGACCGCTCGTCTTGGGGTATTTTGTTTCCTTTCCGAGCGATAATGGCTTGAAGCCACGCCCTTCGTGGGCGATAATAAATCATCCCTCCCCAGGGGCTGTTCTTCCATCGATAACGTAGTTTTGTTTATAATAATGTGTTTCGTTTGGGTGAACGATGAACAAGAGAATGCTGAGTGCCCTTTCACTCGTTCCTGTCAGTTGTAAGGGCACCAGTGCACTCTGATAGTCGATGCGATAGTCGTTTATTGCTTTCTTCCAGAATTGCCACATGCCTTCCCCCCTCAGTGTTTGATGATTTACCCCTGAGGTTTTCAACCCTCCTCCATTCTATGTTTGGTGACAATGAGCATGAATAGCCTACAGTAATCATGACTGCTCACAGGGTGAGGTTTGTCCCATGGCGAGGCATGGTGGTACGCTGCATTCCTGAAACAGTTACTGCTCGACAAATGGTTTCCTCCGATTGCTTCTACTTGTCCCTGACTGGGGAGGGGTACAACCCTTTTGTCCGCCTGCTTAATCTCCTTGAGCTAACGCCACTCTGGGTTCCAGGGGGTCTGTCGTTTGATCACATGTTTCCCTAGAAGCCCTTTGCACCGAGTGAGCAAATAAAACTGCCATTTATATGGCTACAACCAGAGACCCTTTGCTCCCCTGGATCATCACGAGTCTCTAGTAGGCTGGCCCTTGAGACTCTGTTCGTGATGACTTCAGGGACTGGGGTAGTCCATCTGGGCTCCTCAGAGTTTATGGCTTGGCACCGTCTACCGTGTGCCATGCCACTTGTGTAATTGAACATCTCCCTCTGCTGGGGAGATGCTGCCCAAAATTTTATTGGACAGCATTACGTTTTCCTGATGATTTTTCCTTGAATCTCTAACATCTGTCTAGTGCTGGAGTATGAACCTCGCACATACGAACCAAAGGGGAGAACATACAAATGAATAAGAGAAGAATATATATATATATATATATATATATATATAAGATGATAACGATAGAATTTTTCTTAACACCTGGGCAGTTATGCCTTTGAATTCCTAAATTCTTTTGGAGTCTCATTCAAATGCCCTATTTGATGCAAAGCCACAAACAAAATTTCTTGGCCGAAGTCAAAACGATAGAGCCTGGCGACTCGGTGGCATCGCCACTGAATTAACCCTCCCACGAACTTTGATTCGATGGCGACGCCACCGAATCACCTCCTTCTTGTACCACCACCGACTCCGCTATTGCCTCGGTGCGCATCGCACCGACTTACATTGCTCTCCGCTCCACCCGCACCGACCCATGCCAGCCTCTCTTCACTAACACCGACTTGGCCGTCGACCTCTTCTTTATCAGCATCGACCTCACCCCTACCCTGCATCGACTCCCTTCGAGTATGCACCGACTATCGTCTTCGTTCGCATCGACACATCCTCATTTCCCCTCGCCATTGCGTCGGTGCATCCTAGCCTGCAAATCTGAGAGTTCAGGTACTATTCAGCAGAAGCTTCAAAATTCAAAAAGGTCTAGATTTACGCAGATCCAGGTCCTCTCTCTAGGCCTAGATTGAAGGATTTCAAGAGAGCTTTCCAAAGATAGCTCATGTGCCCCGATCCGACATCGGGATTGATCGCAGAGGCCGTTCTCGCCGGAGCGCGCGCCGGAAAATAGAACCTGAAATCCGTGGGCAGCTAGTTCAAGAATTGGAGATCGGGGCCGATCGACGACCAATCGGCGTTTCCGCCTGACCGCCGTCCGAGGAGGCGCGCCACCAGGGGTCTCCATCACATTGGGCCCCACCCCAGTAGGCCGAAAGGACAGTGCCATCCGTGGGCCCCACGGACCCGTAGATCGCGCTGTCCGGACAGCACTTTAGACGCGTGGTCGGCACCGCCGGGCGACATCAAGATGTAGCCCGTCAACCCGATTCGCGTGATTCCCGGGCCCCACATGTGACCTATTACCTCCCTGCGTGGAGTGGGTCAAATCTTTGTACTGCTGTAAACTTGTTTAACCGGGAGTCTGTAAATCAGCCGGGGTTGTCTTCGCCACGCCGGGTGCGTGGAGGTAACGATCTTACCTTCTTGGCATTCATTTGCTTAGCTAGTATTTGGTCATATGCCGCTGCGAGAGTGTAGGTTCCTAGCCCGTGTGTCTATGTCACCGCTGTGAGTGTGAGAGTGACCCGTCCCGCGACTCGATCCGAGTCCGGAAGTTGAGTCAGACTACCTTGAACTTTACCGGTTCCTTAACCGCACACGATCCACGCTTTCCCTCGCATGGGACGACGAGTGAGTTTGCACTTCTGTTAGTGACGTGTAGCCTATAGGAGCTCTTAGTGTCGAGCCGAGGTCGCTCTAGTAGTCGTGTCGTTGCTGATCGAGTCGTGTCCGTCTCATATAGCGTCGTCTCCTCAGTCCGTCCCGCATCAGTTTGGTATCAGAGCGAGTCGAGTCTAGGGTAGTCATTGCATAAGTCTTGCACGGTCTAAGTCGAGTCTAGGATCATCATTATTTTCAAAACAAAAAAAAAGTATGTTTTAAAATTGCATTTCATCCCAATAATTCGGTATCTCAAAAGGTGTCGTCCGAACGTTAGGCTACGCCTATCGGGAAGGTCGCACACTTGCGCGAGTGGTCTTCGGATCGGTTATCTCCGCCACGTACCGGATATTGGTTAGGTATAAGTGTATCATTTAGTGAGTGTTTGCATTAGTCGGTGTCTTCTAGGTCGTGTGTCAGTTGCATGCCCACCCGTCGAGGTACCCAATACTCGCCACCACCACCTATGGCGGATTCCCCGGCCCGTAGCTCCGATGAGTCCTCGACGGTCGAGATGTTCCGAGCCATTATGGAACGTCTTGACACGTGTATGGATGGTCTTAGTATGCGTATGGATGGCATAGGGACGCGTCTAGAAGGGCGGATGAAAGCCCTCGAGGATCGGGCCGAGACCTCGGGTCAGTCCATCCAGGGCCTAGTTGGGAGAATTGCCATCCTCGAGAGGGGCCCAGTAGCGGCGCAACCCGCGCCGACGAACGGCCAACAAAAGCCGGTTCAGCAACCTGCTGCACCAAGGGCTCAGGCGGAGAATGTTGGGGGACAATAGGTGCATGTGGTGGATGATTATGCATCTGATAACGATCAAGGGGGAAATGGTCGTCGGAATTAACGACGGAATCGTGATGATGATGATGACGACCGCATTCTTAGGGGCGTGCGTGCGGACCCTCCCACTTTTAGCGGGTCCTTGGACCCTAGGGTGTATTTAGATTGGGAGGCCGGCATGGACCGGTACTTCGAGTGGTTTGAGATGACGGACCACCGAAGAGTCTGATACGCGAAGATGAAGCTGCAAGGGCAGGCCCAAACTTATTGGATCAATGTGGAGAGCCTGCTCAATCAGCGACGTCAACCCCAAATCGGTACTTGAGATGATATGAAAATCAAATTGAGGGAGAAATACCTTCTCGCCTCATATCGCCAACGTCTCATAGACAAATGGCAAAGCATCTCCCAAGGGAACCGATCCGTGACCGAGTACACCGTCGAGTTTGATGAGTATTACCTACGGTGTGGAGTCATGGAGGAGAGCACTATGACGATATCTCGCTTCTGAAGGGGTCTGCGGCCCAACTATCAGTATGAACTCTTTCACCGCAATGCGACCACTTTGGAGCAGACATATCAGATTGCTCTCGAATTGGAACAATTCGAGGCCGAGTTCGAGTCACCCCATCGGTTGGGCTCCTTCCCCCTTCGTAGTGTCGAGCCCCGTGGCTCATCTGGCACGTATCCGAGGGCCCCCATGGCTCGACCTCAGGAGCCCGCTCGCCCCGAGCCCTTTGCTCCTAGGCCTCGTCCTCCACCCCCAAGGGACCTTCCTCGTCCCCAGCATCTTACGGCCCCACCCACAGCCCGTCCACCGGCACCCGCACCTCCTGCACGTCCTTTGTTGCCTACTCCTCCTATCCGTCGGGAGGATAAAGGTACAGGACCTATGATTGGGGAGCCTAGTGGATCACGGCAGCAGTGTTTTCGCTGCAATGGGTTTGGTCATTTCGCCAACCAGTGTCCCACCCGCTCATCTCTTATCATTGGGGACACACAGGCCGAGGATACCACCCCTGTGGGCCTCGAGTTAGTCAGCTATGAGGCAGATCAAGAGCAAGCTGACGAGTACTATGAGTTGGGAGGTGATGCCCTGGATGCCCAGCATTCTGATGATGCCCACGTTGGGGTCGTCAGATGTATCCTCACCCAGCCACAGGTCAGTGATGACTGGCGTCGGACCACTATCCTTCATACGTTCTGTAGGCTGGGCAATATAATTTTTAAGGTGGTCATCGATAGTGGGAGTTGCATCAATGCAATCTCCACGGGCGCTATCACTCGTCTTGGGCTTACACCCGTGGACCATCCTTGCCCCTATCGAGTATCTTGGGTGGATTCCACCTCCATTCCGATCAGGCTGCGGTGTTTGGTCCCACTGCAGTTCCATGCCTACCGCGAAGAGATCTGGTGTGATGTCCTCCCTATGGAGGTGGGTAGTGTCATTCTTGGTAGGCCATGGTTATTTGATCGGGATGCCACACTTCATGGCCGGTCGAACACCTGTACCTTCGACCATGCTGGCCAACGGATTACCCTCTACCCCTCTCAGCCCAAGAAGCCCTCAATCAGGGGTCCTACTGGCCCAAGTACTCCGGAGCCTTCCACCCCCGGGCCTAGTACCCCATCCCCAGCTCAGGCTATGACCGTTACATCTGGCCCAGGCGAGCCCTCGACGAGGAGATTGATGTTGATTAGCTCCCAAGAGATGGAGCGGGAGGCTAGTTGGGGCTGCCCTGTGTTTGCCATTGCGGTCCGAGAGGTAGAGAGAGACTCCGAGGGTGAGCTCCCACCCGAGGTTGTCCCCATTCTGCAAGAGTTTGCTGATATCTTTCCCGATGAGCTTCCCGAGGGACTCCCACCTATGCGGGATATTCAGCATGCCATCGACCTTATTCCGGGCTCCTCATTGCCCAACCTTCCACATTATCGCATGAGCCCCATGGAACATGCCGAGCTAAAACGGCAGGTCGATGAGTTGATGGAGAGAGGTTCTGTTCAGGACAGCATGAGTCCATGTGCTGTACCCGCTTTACTCGCCCCGAAGAAGGATGGCACGTGGAGAATGTGCATTGATAGCTGTGCCATCAACAAAATCATCGTAAAGTACAGGTTCCCTATTCCCCGCCTGGATGACATGCTAGACATGATGGCTGGTGCCACTATCTTCTCAAAGATTGATCTTAAGAGTGGCTACCATCAGGTGCGGATTAGGCCAGATGATGAGTGGAAGACTGCCTTTAAGACCAAGGACGGTCTATATGAGTGGTTGGTCATGCCTTTTGGGTTGACCAATGCCCCTAGCACATTCATGCGACTCATGACACAGGTCCTTCGACCTTTCATTGGAGTCTTTGTGGTCGTGTACTTTGACGATATCCTTATCTATAGTCGCACCACGGGGGACCACTTAGACCACCTTCGGCAGGTCTGTCTTCTTCTTCGGCGAGAGCAGTTGTTTGCAAACCCACAGAAGTGCGCCTTCATGACATCTCAGCTTACCTTCTTGGGGTTTATTGTCTCTAGTACTGGGGTCTCTGCCGATCCGGAGAAGGTCCGGGCCATTGTTGAGTGGCCGGAACCCCGTACGGTTCATGATGTCCGCAGCTTTCATGGCCTTGCGACGTTTTATCATCGCTTCATCCGCGGATTTAGCTCCGTCACTGCCCCGATCATGGATTGTATCCGGAAGGGCACTTTTGTATGGACGAAGGCCGCAGCTGCCGCCTTCAAGGACATCAAGGAGCGCATGACCCAGACACCTATCCTTCGATTGCCTGATTTCTCGAAGGTGTTTGAGGTCTCTTGTGATGCGTCGGGTGTTGGGATAGGAGGTGTGTTGAGTCAGGAGGCCCACCCGGTCGCATATTTCAGCGAGAAGCTGAATGACGCGAAACTGTGATATTCCACTTATGATAAAGAATTCTACGCAGTTGTTCAGACTCTTAGGCATTGGAGGCACTATCTTTTACATCAGGAGTTTGTCTTATACTCCGACCATGAGGCATTGAGGTACCTCCATTCCCAAAAGAAGCTTAACTCGCGTCACAGTCGTTGGGTCGAGTATCTCTAGCAGTTCACCTTTGTGCTTAAACATAAGGCTGGAGTGGAGAACAAGGTGGCCGATGCCTTGAGTCGGCGAGCGTGTTTGCTTACCACCATGAGTGCCGAGGTCATAGGGTTAGAAAAGATGAGAGAGGCCTGTGTTGACTGTCCTGACTTCGGTCAGATTTATGCCACTCTCCAGGCCGGACCCTCGAGAGACCTTGATGACTATAGGCTTCAGGAGGGTTACCTCTTTAGAGGTAGCAGGATATGTGTTCCCCGAACTTCGGTTCGAGATTTTTTAGTGTGGGAGCTACACACGGGAGGTCTAGCCGGCCACTTTGGTCGGAACAAGACTATCAAGGCAGTTGAGCATAGATTTTACTGGCCGAGCTTGAAGCGCGATGTGACTCACATCGTGGCTCAGTGCCGTACATGTGCTACGGCCAAGATGAAGAAGCAAAGCTCGGGCCTTTATACGTCTTTTCCCGTGCCTAATGCCCCGTGGCAGGATGTTAGCATGGATTTTGTCTTGGGATTACCACGTACCTCCAGAAAGTATGATTCAGTCTATGTTGTTGTTGACCGTTTCTCGAAGATGGCCCTCTTTATCCCTTGCTCGAAGACTTCGGATGCTTCGAGGGTAGCCCGCCTTTTCCTTACTCACGTGGTGTGCAAGTTCGGGTTGCCTCGCACTATAGTGTCTGACCGTGATGTTAGATTCACCTCCTATTTTTGGAAGACACTATGACATATGATGGGTACTCACCTTAAGTTTTCCACTGCATATCATCCCCAGACAGATGGTCAGACCGAGGTGGTCAATAGGAGTATGGGGGACCTTTTGAGGTGTCTTGTTAGGGACCGCATTGGGGATTGGGATCTCATTCTACCCATTGCTGAATTTGCATACAATGATTTGGTGAATAGCTCTACCGGCATGAGTCCATTCGAGATTGTCACAGGTCGTAGGCCTAGGAAGCCAGTTGATCTTGTCCCCATGCCTATCCATGCACGTGTGTCAGAGTCGGCCGAGTCATTTGCTAGGCATGTTAGGAGTTTGCATGACGACATCCATCGTCACATCGAGGCCAGCAATGCACGTTACAAGGAGTTAGCCGATGCCCACCGACACCACCGAGAGTTCCAAGAGGGCGAATATGTCATGATCAGGGTAAGACCTGAACGGTTTCCCTCTGGAACCGTTAAGAAGTTGCAAGCTCGCGGAGCTGGTCCATTTAGAGTGTTGAAACGCATTGGATCCAATGCGTATGTTGTGGACCTGTCCGAGGAATACGGTATAAGCTCTACTTTTAATATTTCGGATCTAGTTGCATATAGGGACCCATCGGTGATCCCTAGTGAGCCTTTTGAGCCATCTCCTCCCATTGAGAGTGAGCCCACACCTGAGTGTCCACCTCCAGCCCCTTTGTCACGGCAACGTGAGCATATCGATCATATACTGGATGAGCTGGTGACAATTACCAGGAGTGGATCCTACCCGCGCTACCTAGTGCGATAGAGAGGATGGCCCGCTACCGAGGACACATGGATCATGCATGGCGAGTTGCAGCGGATTGATCCGGACCTTCTGGAGTGATACCGGAGCGATGCAGACCCTTACTCGACAGGGTCGAGTTTCTCCCACCCGGGGAGAATTGGTGCGGACACCCGAGCAGTTACGCCGAGCTACCGGTACCGTACGCGGAGCACGACTCGAGCCACTTCAGCGTCCATCTGGCTCGGAGACAGCATGGAGACTCCTCCTTGAGTCTCCCCATTTATCATATTTGTTTAGACTTTATTTGTGTGTAATGTGTGTTTGTTTCATTTTATTCAGTTTGTAATTTTGATTGTAAGGGGGGCTTATTTGCAAAATGGGACCCCCGGGTCCCACGGGCCCCTCAGACCCCATCCCATTGATCCACCTCAGCCTAGGGCCCCATGTGGGGTCAGTCAACAATTCAAATGGAGGCATCTAGAAGATTGAATGGTAATAGACACATGGGAGATAATTGGACTTCAAAGTCCAAGGTAGGCTACCTACCTTGTCAAGCTTGCTCCCTCATGGTCAATGGTGCGCCCCTCCCCTTCATTTTTTATTTTAAATTTTGTGTGTTGATCACACTCCATCCAGGCCCTCCATTCCCCTTCCCTAGATCCAACGGTGGAGGATGGATTTGATATGTAACCTATATAAGCTTGTATTTTCCATTTTTAGAGAATTAATGAATTTGAATCAAAGAAAATTCTTGAGCAAGGGCTGGTGCGCCCCCCTCCTCTCTCCTCCCTCTCCCCCTTGCAGCTGAGACGGTTGCTCTTCTGAGGTGTGACGCCTCCCTTATCGTTCCGGTGATCTCCGCCGCCGCCATCGTGCCGCCATCGCACCGCCACGGTCTTCATCGGTATTCTGTCCGCGTAGTGCAGCAGCAGCTTGTCCGAATTTTTCAGCCCTCCCTCGTGATCTTCTGGGCACCTAATTTGGAGGGGATGTTCTATGGATGTCAGCCACACCACAAAAAAATCGATTGGCCTTCTAGTTCACGTTTTCCAATTTTCCATTTTCGTCCACTTTCAATTTCAGTTCTGCCAATTTTCAGATCTGATTTCCACCTTTCTTGAGTTTCCAGTCTTCGACCACCCTTTTGATTTTTTCTAGACCTCCCAATTTTACTGAGAGTTCTGGCCATCAATCCCTCCACCCACGATTTTTATTGATTTTTTATCAGCCTTCCATCCATTTTTCAAAAATCATTTTCAAAGTCATCTACAGTGTTGTCAACTAGTTCCCAGATCCGACCACCTTCCAGTGTTAAAATCATAACAATTCATAACCTCATCCAATCCTTCCACAAAAAATATTTCCATTTTTCTTGTTCAATTTCCTAAAACTTTGATGAAGCGTCTAGGAGCTGAATCGAACGTCTTTTTGGCGGTCAACAGTAGTTCTCAGACAACTCACCTGCAAATCTGAGAGTTCGGGTACTATTCAGCAGAAGCTTCAAAATTCAAAAAGGTCTAGATTTACGCAGATCCAGGTCCTCTCTCTAGGCCTAGATTGAAGGATTTCAAGAGAGCTTTCCAAAGATAGCTCATGTGCCCCGATCCGACATCGGGATTGATCGCAGAGGCCGTTCTCGCCGGAGCGCGTGCCGGAAAATAGAACCTGAAATCCGTGGGCAGCTAGTTCAAGAATTGGAGATCGGGGCCGATCGACCACCAATCGGCGTTTCCGGCTGACCGCCGTCCGAGGAGGCGCGCCACCAGGGGTCTCCATCACATTGGGCCCCACCCCAGTAGGCCGAAAGGACAGTGCCATCTGTGGGCCCCACGGACCCGTAGATCGCGCCGTCCGGACAACACTTTAGACGCGTGGTCGGCACCGCCGGGCGACATCAAGATGTTGCCCGTCAACCCGATTCGCGTGATTCCCGGGCCCCACATGTGACCTATTACCTCCCTACGTGGAGTGGGTCAAATCTTTGTACTGCTGTAAACTTGTTTAACCGGGAGTCCGTAAATCTGCCGGGGTTGTCTTCGCCACGCCGGGTGCGTGGAGGTAACGATCTTACCTTCTTGGCATTCATTTGCTTAGCTAGTATTTGGTCATATGCCGCTGCGAGAGTGTAGGTTCCTAGCCCGTGTGTCCATGTCACCGCTGTGAGTGTGAGAGTGACCCGTCCCGCGACTCGATCCGAGTCCGGAAGTTGAGTCAGACTACCTTGAACTCTGCCGGTTCCTTAACTGCGCACGATCCACGCTTTCCCTCGCATGGGACGACGAGTGAGTTTGCACTTCTGTTAGCGACGTGTAGCCTATAGGAGCTCTTATGATGTGACACAGCCCAAAGACCACTAAATATGATGAGATGACCCTAGGACTTAGACCCGCAAGCATACAAGCGCTCAATGATTCTCACAATGATGATTTTTACCCACACGGCTCACACGTTCACCCGGTGGATCCGGGAGATGATGGTGAGGGTCCGAGGCGGGACCCAATTGTCCTAATGGACTTACAATGCTATGGCTGACCCCCAATGGGCCTAGGAGACCCAACTTTGTGGGTGGCTGGCCCGCAAGACGGGGTGTTGGGTGGCACTCACTCACGGGCCGCGGTGGGCACGATATTGCCTAAAGTGAAGTCCGAGCACTCTCTTACCGTCCGACGGGCATTCAAGGTAATACTACATTTGCAGAAATGAAGTTACAAGGGTGTGATCAGAAGCTCACCTGATCGGTGTGAAGACACCGATCCCGTTCGGAGACGAGGGCGCGCCGGGAGGCGAGGGTATACACCCGATCGCCGCGGCGATGGAGCTTGACCTGAAAATGCGAAGAGGTACGGCACTACACCCCGTGCAAGGGGGGGATCTTGGGGTGGGGGTTAATGTATTACAACCAAAAATTACCTCCACGCAGGGAGGGGCCTTCAGCCGGCCAAGCGGGGAGGGAAATGAGCGAGATAGAGTCGACTTTCCGAGCTTCACCGATTCTGCCTAGCTTCTGTATTTCGGGACAGAGGATCGATGTCGATGCTGCCAATAATTCCACTGAGCTCAGAATCTGACGAGACTTGCGCCAAAAGCTTCCTAACTGGAGAGGGGAAAGGCTTGAATTCTTGGGCGATGTTCCGATCTGGGGGCTGGCTGCTCCGGCGACTGGAAGGTGATTGCAGTTCTGGTCTCTGGTCGAACATGATCTGAAACAGCAGGTTGCAGAAGTTGCCACGACCGCTCCTGAGCTCCAAATCTGGTACTGCCAGACTCGTTGGAACCGTGGACGAGTCTACTTTGCATCAAAACAAACGGGGAAGTCTTCTGATGTCAGAGATGAGCTGGGTGTCCAGAGGAGTGGACGGTGGTCGGTGCAGACTGTGAGGAGGCAGATCGGCGTGGTTGTGGTAGAAAATTGAGATCTCTGGTTGTCGGATGCCGAACGGGGTTCCGCCTTCTGTTCCTGGACACTGACAGGGGGAGGAAGATCTTTGTAGAAGACCTTGAAGGCTGGTTCAATCAAGGTTCGTCGTGGGAGAGCCTGCTCTGTCGTTCTGGTTCCTGGCCTGAGAAGCCCTGTGCAGTCGAGGGAGAATGGTTGCCGCGGACAGCTCGGAGCTCGGATGCCGATGAAACCGCCTCACCTGGAAAGCTCTCTGGAAGACCTTTCTAGAGATGTAGGCCTTGACACCAGGAAGATCAGGGATCGGTCGAAGATGTTGTGACTTTCAGGACCCAAATCTGCTGCCAACGAACTGTTGATGTAGCCGCAATCTTATGGTGTCAAATGGTGTTGGGGTGGGGTAACTTAGCAAGGGGAGGGTGGCTGTGGGCTGTGGGATATGGAGGAAGGTTGCTGGAGGGCTGAGGGGAGCAGGGGTGATGGCGAACTTGGCTGGAGCTGCTGGAGGTGGAGGTGGAGAGGTGGGTGTGCACAAGAGAGAGGGGGAGTGTGAATGGAGGGTGGGGGCGAACTTGGCTTGAGGGGGAGGGGTATGGGGCGGCCAAGGCAATGGAGGGAAGGTTCAAATTCGAAATTGGCCTTGGGAGGGGTGGGATTTGTGTGGGGAAGTGGGGGGATTGTGTTGGGAGGTGGAAGAGTTGCTTTGGGACAAGGAGGGGGAGTAAATGAGGGGCTATGGGGAAGTGGAGGGCCTTAATGGAGGTGGGTGAGATAGTGGAGGTGGTTGGGGGTTGGAGTAAGTGAGGGGGAAGGAGGAGAGAGAGAGAGGGTTGAACTCCCCTTGGGGAGAGAGAGAATGAGAGAGAGAGTGAGAGAGAGAGAGTAAAAGAGAGAGATCTTGAGAGGTGGAATGAAGTAGTTTTCAATATTTCATCAAAAGTGAGTACATGGAGGGAGATGGGGGCTATTTATAGGCAACCCATCTTTACAAGACAAAAATAACCCTGCCATTTAAGGCAAAAGACCAAACATGTCCTAGACTCAGTCCAATAGGCCCAAACTAAGGTATTAGGGCCCAATTAGACCAAATAGGGGAAATGGACTAGTACAACATGACATAATAAAAGGAAATATATGCGACATGACCCAATAAAAGGAAAATTACATATGATAAGA
This sequence comes from Amorphophallus konjac, assembly GCA_022559845.1. NCBI lineage: Eukaryota > Viridiplantae > Streptophyta > Magnoliopsida > Alismatales > Araceae > Amorphophallus > Amorphophallus konjac. The sequence continues at coordinate 210,360,889 of CM040118.1, forward strand.
CTCAATAAAAGGAAGATACATAAGATGAGAATGAGTCGAGCAAATCAAGGGTGTGCAGGCGACCCGAGCCATAGCGAGTGTCGTGGGATGTCCTCATCAAATCCCCCGGGGTGGGGAGAACTCGAACCTGTCGAGTGCGGGTCTGCCTGGCTGTCATAGTGCTCCAGAATGTCGGGATCCAACCGCAGCAGGTCCTCCCGACTCACCCAAGTATCCTCCGTCGGGGGACGGTTCTTCCACCTAACCAAGTAGCGCTGATACACCTTGTGCCTCGTAATGATGCTCTGCTCATCCAGTATTGCCTCTATCTGCTCTCGTCGGTCTCTCATGCTAGAAGGTGGAGTCCCTCCGGAGTGTCCTCTCAAGGTGGGGTAAAAGCTCAAGCTCCTCACTGGGTTCCACCGCGGGGCCTTTGTAGGGTACCATATCCGCCACATTGAAAGTAGGGTGCATCCCATAGCTCTCTGTTAGGTCAAGCTCATAAGCATTGCTACCAAGTCGTCGTAGAACTCGAAAGGGTCCCGACCCTCGTGCCCTCAACTTGGAGGCAGGCCCGGGAAGGAGCCGCTCCGTCCTCACCATCACTAGGTCTCCCACTTGGAATTCACAGTGGCGCCGGTGATCATCTGCCCGTCTTTTGTAAGCCTCATTGCTTTTCCCTATATGCTTGCGGATGTCATCATGCAACTCTTTGATATGCTGTGCAAAGGACTCAGCTGAGACTGACACCCTAGCATGTGGGGGAAGGGGAATGAGATCCGAGGGCTTTCTAGGCCTAAAACCATGCACTGTCATGAATGATGACCCTATAGGGATGAAGGGAGGGCCTGGACAGCCAAATTCAGCCCTATCAAGTGTTAGATTGGTTTTGACAGACTTAGGAGGACCAGGGCATCCATGAATTGACCTATCATGCTTAGAAATCATGTGGACCTTGATGCACTTAGGTGGACCGGGGCAGCCACAAGTGGCCCTATCATGCATGAGACGGATGAAGAGTGGGGGAAGACCAACTTGTCCAAATGTAAGCCTATCATGCACTGGACCTAGTGTGTAAATGACACAAATGATGTGACTAGCCTGACCACATGATGCAAAAGGTTTTGATACATGGATTCCTATCAAGATGGTCCCATCTGTGAGATTTGGGGGTTTCCACTCATGGGGATCGAAGCGGTTCCAAGGGGTGGACATCTTGGGATGGGTCACTCCCTTATTTCCAAGGTTGATGCCACCCTTGGCATTGACTCTCATAGTGTGGGCTGAATTTCGGAATGGGTGGGTTAGGCCTGACATGGTGGGTGAGGGTAGGAGGGAGTGGGTGGTGGGTGAGGAGTACTTGGAAGCCCATAGGGAGTGGCCAAACAGATCAAGATGGGTTAAGGGGTGGGTGATGTGGAGGTGGGTTTCAATCCAAGTGGTCGTCCTAGGGTCCCTAGCACACATAGGGAAGTGGAAATCATGAACCCAGTGGGACTTATCGTAATGCTCTTTGCAAAGGGGCGAGGGGTAGGGAGAGATGTAGGAGGGCCAGGAGGTGGGTTGGTAATGAGGGGCTAGTGGGAAGGGAACATGTGGATCTAGGAGGACTTGGGTTGAGGGGAATGAGGCTTCTTCCCATCCTGGACCTTGAGCATTCCAAAGCATACACTCCCTAGTGTGGGCTGGGCACTCGTCTCCTAATGGGGTAAGCACCAAAGTGGATTCCTTAGGTTGATTGCCCTCTCCTTGTGGTAGGGGAGTGGTGTAAAACTCATCGGGAATTGAAATCCCTTTCCTTGTGGAAGGAGGGGATTTCTATTGAGTGGGGTCAAAAGGATCATAGAAATTGAAACTCTTATGGAGGGATTCCTCTATGTCCTTGGATAGGTTGGCCCAAGTAGGACGTTCCCCGATGCATGTTGAACCTTCATCGACAAGGGGCAACAACAAGAGTGTGGACTCACTAGGAAGTGTGACCTTGAGGAGAGGAGAGCATTTTTTTGTGGGGCTCATTGGGTCAAGTTCCCTAGGGGTTGGCAGGAAGATTAGAAGCTCACTAGTGCATTGGCCTATAGTGCAAATAGATGTAATGGAGCCAATGGATGAGTAGGCAAAGGCAAGGTACTTGGGCTTAATGGGTTCCATGGCCAACATGCTAGTCAACCCCATTTGATAACTCAAACTCCTAAGTAGGTCTTCAAGGGTTTCCACAAAGCAAAAGGATTGATATGTTGTGTGACGAGAATGACATGGCACTAGTTGAACTTGCTCTATGGGGAGGTTGCATGGAGTTGAAGGGTACAATATGGGACCTTTCTTGAGCCAGGTAGCTAGGGGCTCCTCTATGGTTAGCTCACCAGTGGGTGGGATGAGTTGCTCATGTTGGGGTTCGGGTTGATTTTGTGCAATGGAGATTTGAGGCTCATTTTCCACTTTAACTGATCGCTTTTGAATGGTTTGCTTAAACTTGGAGAGGGCTTGGTTATAAGAATTTGGGAAGTGGAACCTTTTCTTGTCTCCCGGGGATTGCAAGTGACACCCTTTTCCTTCGGGGTCTATGATTGCTTGTTGTTCTTCCATCCATTCTTTTCCCAAAATAATATGTGACCCAAGGGGCCAAATTTTGCACCATGCTCCACTACCCCACGTAATGGATTTGGAAGGAATGCGGCTTACACAAGGTACGTAGAACTCTACGAAAACCCATTCCCCATGGATGACAATTTTCCCTTCTTGTGATAAGGAGTTCACAAGAGTTTGGGAGACATAATTTCCCGATTGGTACTCATCAAGGAACACAGTGGTGATTTTGTTGTGGGGTAGGACTACTTTGAAGCTAAAGGACATGGTGAACCGGTCACCGTAAGAATTGGGATTCATGGTGTTATTGGAAGAAGATGAATTGTCTTGATAATGAGTTCCACTACGAGTGGTCATGCAAAGTTGGGTGGGCTATGCAAGGGTACTCGCACCTAAGAAAAACGTAGTGTGACCCAAGACTAGACTTGTAAGGACAAGCTTATGACCGCTCTGATACCACTTGATGTGGCACAGCCCAAAGACCACTAAATATGATGAGATGACCCTAGGACTTAGACCCGCAAGCATACAAGCGCTCAATGATTCTCACAATGACGATTTTTGCCCACACGGCTCACACGTTCACCCGGTGGATCCGGGAGATGATGGTGAGGGTCCGAGGCGGGACCCAATTGTCCTAATGGACTTACAATGCTATGGCTGACCCCCAATGGGTCTAGGAGACCCAACTTTGTGGGTGGCTGGCCCGCAAGACGGGGTGTTGGGTGGCACTCACTCACGGGCCGCGGTGGGCACGATATTGCCTAAAGTGAAGTCCGAGCACTCTCTTACCGTCCGACGGGCATTCAAGGCAATACTACATTTGCAGAAATGAAGCTACAAGGGTGTGATCAGAAGCTCACCTGATCGGTGTGAAGACACCGATCCCGTTCGGAGACGAGGGCGCGCCGGGAGGCGAGGGTATACACCCGATCGCCGCGGCGATGGAGCTTGACCTGAAAATGCGAAGAGGTACAGCACTACACCCCGTGCAAGGGGGGGATCTTGGGGTGGGGGTTAATGTATTACAACCAAAAAGTACCTCCACGCAGGGAGGGGCCTTCAGCCGGCCAAGCGGGGAGGGAAATGAGCGAGATAGAGTCGACTTTCCGAGCTTCGCCGATTCTGCCTAGCTTCTGTATTTCGGGATAGAGGATCGATGTCGATGCTGCCAATAATTCCACCGAGCTCAGAATCTGACGAGACTTGCGCCAAAAGCTTCCTAACTGGAGAGGGGAAAGGCTTGAATTTTTGGACGATGTTCCAATCTGGGGGCTGGCTGCTCTGGTGACTGGAAGGTGGTTACAGTTCTGGTCTCTGGCCGAACACGATCTGAAACAGCAGGGTGCAGAAGTTGCCACGACCGCTCCTGAGCTCCAAATCTGGCACCGCCAGACTCGTTGGAACCGTGGACGAGTCTACTTTGGAGAAAAACAAACGGGGAAGTCTTCTGATGTCAGAGATGAGCTGGGTGTCCAGAGGAGTGGACGGTGGTCGGTGCAGACTGTGAGGAGGCAGATCGGTGTGGTTGTGGTAGAAAATTGAGATCTCTGGTTGTCGGATGCCGAATGGGGTTCTGCCTTCTGTTCCTGGACGCTGACAGGGGGAGGAAGATCTTTGTAGAAGACCTTGAAGGCTGGTTCCTTCAAGGTTCGTCGTGGGAGAGCCTGCTCTATCGTTCTGGTTCCTGGCCTGAGAAGCCCTGCGCAGTCGAGGCAGAATGGTTGCCGCGGACAGCTCAGAGCTCGGATGCCGACGAAACCACCTCGCCTGGAAAGCTCTCTGGAAGACCTTTCCAGAGATGTAGGCCTTGACACCAGGAAGATCAGGGATCGGCCGAAGATATTGTGACTTTCAGGACCCAACTCTGCTGCCAATGAACTGTTGATGTAGCCGCAATCTTATGGTGTCAAATGGTGTTGGGGTGGGGTAACTTAGCAAGGGGAGGGTGGCTGTGGGCTGTGGGATATGGAGGAAGGTTGCTGGAGGGCTGAGGGGAGCAGGGGTGATGGCGAACCTGGCTGGAGCTGCTGGAGGTGGAGGTGGAGAGGTGGGTGTGCACAAGAGAGAGGGGGAGTGTGAATGGAGGGTGGGGGCGAACTTGGCTTGAGGGGGAGGGGTATGGGGCGGCCAAGGCAATGGAGGGAAGGTTCAAATTCGAAATTGGCCTTGGGAGGGGTGGGATTTGTGTGGGGAAGTGGGGGGATTGTGTTGGGAGGTGGAAGAGTTGCTTTGGGACAAGGAGGGGGAGTAAATGAGGGGCTATGGGGAAGTGGAGGGCCTTAATGGAGGTGGGTGAGGTAGTGGAGGTGGTTGGGGGTTGGAGTAAGTGAGGGGGAAGGAGGAGAGAGAGAGAGGGTCGAACTCCCCTTGGGGAGAGAGAGAATGAGAGAGAGAGTGAGAGAGAGAGAGTAAAAGAGAGAGATCTTGAGAGGTGGAATGAAGTAGTTTTCAATATTTCATCAAAAGTGAGTACATGGAGGGAGATGGGGGCTATTTATAGGCAACCCATCTTTACAAGATAAAAATAACCCTGCCATTTAAGGCAAAAGACCAAACAAGTCCTAGACTCAGTCCAATAGGCCCAAACTAAGGTATTAGGGCCCAATTAGACCAAATAGGGGAAATGGACTAGTACAACATGACATAATAAAAGAAAATACATGCGACATGACCCAATAAAAGGAAAATTACATATGATAAGACTCAATAAAAGGAAGATACATAAGATGAGAATGAGTCGACCAAATCAAGAGTGTGCAGGCGACCCGAGCCATAGCGAGTGTCGTGGGATGTCCTCATCATCTTAGTGTCGAGCCGAGGTCGCTCTAGTAGTCGTGTCGTTGCTGGTCGAGTCGTGTCCGTCTCATACAGCGTCGTCTCCTCAGTCTGTCCCGCATCACCTTCTCACCACTGCCTCAATGCATCTTGCACCAATTTCTCTTCCACCCTTCCAGTGCTTGTTGTTGACTCAGTCTTCTATGTGCCTCTCCGGCTAAATACCCCCGAATAAATGGATGAATACATTATATGTATATATATATGGGTATATACGTATAAATATATATGCATATATATACATGTGCCCACATAAGCATGCTGATATCATGTGCTTCCCATACTCCTGATAAATAACTCTCCTAAGCACCTATGTTGTGAAAATCATGCATGTTTGTGTGCTTGGTCTCACTTCGGTATATAAAATGGCTTCTGACAGAAGGCCGGGTCCCGCCCGACTGGAAGTGTCGCTATGTGTGGTGGTGGTCCTCGGACCTAAGCTCCCCGCCTCGTACCGAAATGCTAACATAATAAATCTCAATTTCTCTTGCATGAATAAAAGGAAGAGTAGGAGCCTGCGTAGCTTCATGTTTAAGTCACGTCTTGTACGTCGTTATCATTTAGCCCCGAGTGGCACTTATCTTTGCGATTAATCAAGGGTTGTCCCTCTCTCGGAGGGACGTAATTAACGCCGTAGCCTTTACGGTACGGCGGGTTTTGAGTCCCGACATGAACTTCACAATCGACTGACCAAGTCAGATCGAGCGCATGAATAATTTGTCACCTATGTGACTGGCACGCCCATGTAAACATTTAAAATGTTCCACCAAAGTGACACGCCCGGTGGGACTTAACCTCCCTTCATCTTTTCACCGAAATAGAGGGACCATGGGGCCCCCGCTCAAAGAATTTCGATGTCAGGTATTCGTTCGTCTTGTTTCTCCCCTTTGCAGGTTGGAGCGATGACAAGAGGATTGTCTGGACTTGCCTTCGGCCCCCAGATCGTGGCCGGCCATGCTGCATACGGCTACCTTGCCGTGCCAACTATCTTTGGCAACTTTCCCTTAGTTGTTGGCTTCCCCAACTTTTTGGGAGTTGCATTTGTGAGTCTTCTAGAAGTGAAAGGCTCGGGACCTGTAAAGCTAAAGAACGATGAAGCTGCGGCCCGCCAAAGCGAGGGCCGAATTAATAAAACTCTATTGAAGAGTCCAGTAATTGCGAGCTGCCATGTTCACCATACTACTCACCCGACTGGGGTGCACAAGAAAAAGCCTGCTGGGGGCAACAAGAAGAGCTCCAGAGCAAGAATTGATGCTGCTCCCCGAGGTCGATTGTCAGTGACTGGGAAATCTATGTTAATCGGAGGCGTCCGAGTCTATTTCAATGGTCGTTATGCCGAAGTTTTACCGGACCGGGTCAAACCAACTGTCCCCACCCATAACACCTTCCAAGTGCTAGCAAGCCAGAAGGTGAATTTTGATGAGAACAAGCAAGGGAGGCTTCTTCCAAAATTAATGAAAATTAAGCAAATGTGGGTTCCCAAGAGGACCCGAGATGCTGCAGCAGCCCTTCAGAACTTCAACAATTCTATTGATGTCCCTAGCAGAGGGGGCAGCAAAGTGATGCATGCGGAGGAAGCCATAGCTACAACTCCTCCATCCACTATCAGGGCCTGTGCAAGGCAGGCCGATATTCCTAAATATTCAAGGAGTCTCAATCAAGTGGCCAAATTAGCACGACTTTCATGCATGCCATCAGCCCGAATCCAAACATTGCCTTCTACCACCTCTACAAAGTGCAGCCAAGAAGACACAATAAGGATGGTCCGGGAATATTTCCATAACTTTGGAAGTCCCATCATGGGCCTGCAAAGGTCGCTTCTTGCCGTCAAGGTCGAAGAGGAAGGAAAAGACAAAATGTCACCGGTGAGGGTGAATGAAGAAGGGAGGCGAGCCGGGGCTAGAAGCCTTAAGAAGTCTCCACAAAATGAAAAGATGAAAGGAATCTATATATATAAAGAACTGACTTTCTCCCATCAGGCCCGAAGGGGAGTCGGGAAGTACAATATAAGAATGCAGTTCCTCACCTGTAATATGACAGGGGTAATGAGTGGGCATGGCACTATGCCGAATGAACAAGAAGAGCCGGCTGAGATCGCTGGAGGAAAAGGCCCAATGACAGGGCATGGCAAAGTCACCTCCGAGCTACTGCAAGCCGCCAAGAGGAAGCAGATTTTTTATGAAGATATTACAACCGTCATTGCCAGGACAGTGACGTCTAGACAAGAAGGGGCAGTCCCGTCTCCTCCATCTAAGTGTGCCTCCAGTAGCACACTCAAAGGCACCGGTAATAAAGCAACTATGGACCCCGACGTCCTGATGACACTGCAAAAGTACTAGAAGGAGATAGAGCTGTTGAAGAAACAATTAAATGAAAATACTTAGTATGCTATGGCACCCGAGCAACCGGGGGCACAAGCTGAGCCGTCACGAGGAGGTTCCGACCCCACGAGTGCTCCTTCATCGGTTGTTTTACAAACTGCTGATCAGAACTGGGTGACTCCCCAGCATTGTTCCCAGTGGCTTCAGCTGGCATGGCTGATGCCTCCTCAAATGCAGCAGCAGGCTCCCCTATCAGAGCCTCTGCCACCTCATGATGCGGCTCCGACCTCACAATTGATGCAGCCCACACACCTCTGCCCTCAACCAGCAGAGCCAGTTATGGTGAGCGAGCTGATGGTGGAGCAATTGACAGAAGCAAGGCTGGCAAAGAGGAGTGGTAATGATTACGCTCCCTTTGACGTATATGAAGTGCCATATCCAGCCTATCATGCTGCCAAGAGACTGCCACTTGGCATTCACAAGCCCCCTAAATTTGACAAATTCAACAAGCAGGGCTCCCCTAAAGAACACGTTGCACACTATGTAACAACCATGGGTGACTTGACGGCGGACGAGTCGTACCTACTGAAGTTCTTTGGGTCTTCTCTGACAGGAATCGCCTTTGAATGGTACTCTACCCTGCCGGCCAGATCTATTAAAGACTGGCCAGATATGCAGCATAAATTTAATGAGAGATTTCACGTTGTCGAAGCAGAGGTGACCGTGGCCGAGTTATTGGCAACCAAACAAAAAGATGATGAGCCGGCTGCAGAATATATTAACAGATGGAGGGATCTCAGCATGAGGTGCCGGCATCCTCCGCATCCAGAAGATGCAATATAGATGTGCAAACAAAATCTGAAGAAAGAGATCTTAGAAAAGATAATTGGAATAGAAATCTGGTCTTTTGACCGATTAATTGATGTTGCCACGGAAGTGGAAGACTTCTTCAAGAGATACCCCACACTTCCTGCCGACTCAAATCACCAAGCCAGGAAGGTTAATAAGCGGCCGATGCTGAAAGCGGTCCATGCTGTTAGCCTCAAGGCGAAAAGGCATAAATGGGTACACAATCCCCCCCAATAAATCTACTGGATGTCAAGAAAGGCCTCACCAGTAGAATAAAGAATAGAATCTCTATGCCTTCCCCAGGGACAGGACTCGAGCATTGTTCGAATGGGCTATCAAGTATAACAAGATTACTCTTCCGAAGCCGAAGAGGCCTGATGATCTCAGGCGAAGAGATGATCCTTGCTTCTGCCCTTACCATAGAATCCTCAGGTACCCCATTGAGGATTGCCAAATATTCAAAGACATCGCCCATGGCCTAATAAAAAGAGGGGAACTACAGATGGGGGAGCACAAAGTCAATCCTCCATGCCGGCATGAATTGCCTGCTCTAGGGGCATCAATCAACATGATATCTATATGTCAACAGCTACCTGAAGAAGTGCCAGAGGCCTACAACCGGCGCACCAATGAGGACTGTGCTCCAGCTCCTAAAGAAAAACAAAGGAATCGGTGAGCAATGCCAACAAGAAAAAGAGCAAGGCCGGCACCTCGCCCGGCTCTTGAGATGCATGAAGAAATCAACTCAGCCGTGCAACGGCTTCAAACAGTGATAAATGGACCAGACGAGCATAAGCAGCCCGAGGGCCAGCCTATGCAGCTCAAGAAGCCTGCCCCTCAAAGATATAATAAGCCCCACCGGCTAATAAAAAGAACCAAAGAAAAGGCAAAGACGCTAAATGCACCAAGCAACCCACTATGGGGGCATATGCCAACCATGAAGGGGAAGGAAAAGAAGAATGCAAAAGTTGAAAGGAGATGTATGGAGCTCTCCTGCAACACATTGTCAGCCTCGTCTGGCGGGGCGCAAACTGCTGATGAGGAAAATGAAGAAATCTGCTTTGTGCCGAAAAGAATAACTCAGGCTAAAACTTCCGCCTCCCACTCATCTACTGGGTCTTGGAAAATGTCAAATCGTCGCCCATCAGCTAATAAGGGGGCTCAATACCACATTCCTCCTCCATCCGGAGGCATAAAACACAAGGAGTTCATCTTGAAGGAGCTACCTACAGTCGGCAATGATGGCAGGATGCCACACATCTTATTCAAACCAGAGGCAGAAGGCAGTAGCACTGCTGGCCCCTTCTTACAAGACTCCGCCTTGGTGGTGCTACTATGCCAAAAACATCAAGAGATTGAAATGCTGCAGAGACAACTAAATGAAATGAATGCAAGTCCATACATGCCTCGATTGGCAAGACATTTACTTGAAGCGGTACAAGCTGGTGCTAGCTCACCTAAAGCCTCAACATGGCCAGCCATGCTCTGACTGACACCTGAATATATAGGGGGCATTCTCCCTCAGCCACTCCAATGTCCAGTCCCCCGGGCATGCCAGGAGGCAATCGAAGCATCTCAAACGATGGTGCCAATAGGGCCGCATGCATATGCAGCCAATTGCCCTACATCAAAGTCCAACAAGTCTGATGGCAATAGACTGACCGAGGATAGAATGAACAATGAGCATGAAGATGGCCGGAGAAGAAGTCACTGAGGCCGAATTACAAGTAACCAAACAAAAAGAGAATGAGTCCGCCATGGACTACATAAGAAGGTGGAGGAATCTCCGTGAAAGGTGTCGACATCCGCCAAGCTACGGGGACTCTGTTCAAATATGCAAAGAAAATTTGAGAATAGAAATTCTACGATGGGTCATTGACATTGAAGTCATGACCTTTAAATAGTTAAGTAACATCGTGGCTGATGTTGAAGCTGTTCTGGCAAAGCTTTGCTCGGCTTCTACAGTCTCGAGCCAGAAGAATAAACCAATCAGCAAATCACCGGCGCAAGAAGGAATTTACGCCTTAAATTTTGAAGCCTTTGAGCAACAAAAGAAGAAAATGAAAGAGGCAGCCAGCCTTTCTTCTGCCCAGCCGGCAAAACAAGGGTCCTCATTATGGGGCAGAATGATGAAACCATACTCCTTTCCGAAGGATAAGACTAGGACTCTTTTTGAGTGGGCCTGTGAATGCAGCAAAGTGGTGCTCCCACAGCCGAAGAAACCAGGGGATTCTGCAAGAAAAGACGATCTAAGCTTCCATCCTTATCACCAAATGGTGGGGCATCCAATTGAGGATTGCTATGTGTTCAAGGACATTATTGAACGCCTAATCAAGAAAGGTGAATTGCAGATGGGCGAGTACAAGGTGGACCCACCGTGCCCTCATGACATGCCCGTCTTCAAAAGAGCAGCCCCACGCAGCATCACTGCCCCAGCTGCTCCTCACAGATTTGGCTGAAGCCAACATTTAGTATCATCTCGCAGCTCAAATGCGGATGTTTGCCAAAAAAAAAGTAAAAAAAAAAGAAAAGAAGGAAAAGAAATGGCATGTTCTGGGGGCAGACACAAAAAAAATGATGAATGAAGGAGGCCTTGATGGCTACAGTTGCTAGTGGAAATATCACTCCCCTCGCGGCTTAGTCCGTGCCAAATAAGAAACTACAATTCTGGGATCGGTATGGTGGAGCGAACCACTCATCCCCTCTCTGAGGAGGTGAGCGCTCTCCTATGCACCCACCTTGGTCTGTGAAATGAAGGGTAACGACTCTATACTGCACTGGCAGCGCCATCAGAGTTGTCCATTGCAAACAAAAAGAAGAAGAATGAATGAATGCAAGAGAAAAGAAGAAAGGAGATTATGAGGCCAACATGGCTTCCCCATTCGCCCCATCCTATGGGGGTCCTCCCCACTTGTCCCACCGGGACTGAACCTCTACCGTTGATTTGAGATCTATGCCCTCGACCAACGTATTCTCGTTGTCTTCTGGCGTTTGGCCAGTAACGATGCAGATACACCAAGGGATGCCATATTTGTCTCATGGGGCTCTCCCACTGTTACCGGTTCTGACCCTTTGCTCGATGTCGGCCCAGTAAAATCTCCCTTTTCTCGGCATAAGGCGCTATGCCCTTGTCAAGCTCCAAAAATCTTTACCCATCAGTCCCGTCGGGCTGGGTCCACAACATCTTTTCCTTGGCCGGAGGTGCTTCGCCCTCGTCGAGCTCAAAAATAACCCTTTTGTCCCATCGGGCTGGGTTCGTAAAACCCGTTTCCTTGGCCCGAGGCACTCTACCCTCGCCGAGCCCTAAAATTACCCTCTGTCCCACTGGGCTAGGTTCATAAAGCCCCTTTTCTCGGCTTGAGGTGCTCCGCCCTCGCCGAGCTCGAAAACTGTCCCTAGCCTCACGGAATTGGTCCTTGAACCCCTTCCTTTCCAGTTCAAGACACCCCGTCTTGGCCGGACTCTTAGACATTAACCCCTAGTCCCACCGGCGTAATAAATAATGAAAGTCACCAATAGTCCCACTGAATAAATATCCCGCACCTTAGACGAGTCTGTGCCAGGGAGACCAAAAATAGAACAAACAAAAACAAACAAACAAACAAAACACAACAAAAAAATAATAATAAAAAGAAGAAAGAAATAAACAAAAAAATGAAGAAATGAAGATGATGATTTCAAAATAAACTTAATGAATCAACAAACTCAACAAATTCAACAAAACCAGTAAGTTCAACAGATTTAGCAAACTCAATAAACCCAATAAATAGAACAAAATTAATCACCAAAATAAATCAATCAATCCGGTGAATTAAACAAACCACGATAAACTTGATCAATTCAATAAATCAAACAAGCCCAATACACTCAATAAACTTAATGAACCCAATAAGCCCAATAAAATCAATAAACTCAATTGATACAACAGAATTCAATAAACCCAATGAATCGGGCAAAATTAATCAACCCAATAAATCAATGAACTCAATAAACCTAATAAAACTGATAAACTCAAAGGAATTGACAAAATGTTCAATAAACCCAATAAGCTCAACAAACTCAATGAATCAACAAACCGAATAAACCAAATAAACCTTAATAAACCTTAATAAACCCAACCAATAAATTCAATGAACTTAATAAATTCAACAAACTCGATAAACTCAACGAACTAAACCAATAAACTCAATAAACCCAACAAGTTCAATAAAACTGATAAATCCAATAAACCTAATAAACTTAACAAATTCGATGAACTCAACAAATTAAACAAATTCAATCAATACAAACTAATAAACTAACAAAAAGACCTCTTCGCTTTGTCTCAGACCTTCTGTCTGGGCAAGGTTTGTTGATCCCGTCAACTCCACGGGTCAACGTCCATATTCTATCCTGGCTTAGACCTCACGTCTCTGCTAGGTTGGTCAACTTCGACATGACGTCGGGCTGACATCCTCATCTGCCCATTCTATCCTTGTTTCAGACTTTCCATCTGAGCAAGGTTCGTTGACTCCGATATTTCATCGGATTAACACCAATATTTAGCCTTGGGTCTAGGCCTCTCATCCGTTTACCATCTGGTCTGCCCTCACCCCAAACCTTCTATCGTGATAGGGCCCGTTGACTTTGACATGACATCGAGTCAACACCTATTATATATTCTGCCCTTGGCATAGGTCTCACGCCTCTGCCAAGTTCGTTGGCTTCGACAGGACGTCGAGTCAACACCTATTCTATATTCTGCCCTTGGCTTAGGCCTCACGCCTCTGCCAAGTTCGTTGGCTTCGATAGGACATCGAGTCAACACCTATTCTATATTCTGCCCTTGGCTTAGGCCTCACGCCTCTGCCAAGTTCGTTGACTTCGACAGGACGTCGAGTCAACACTTATCCTATATTCTATCCTTGGCTAAGGCCTCACGCCTCTGCCAAGTTCGTTGGCTTTGACAAGATGTCGAGTCAACACTTATCCTATATTCTACTCTTGGCTTAGGCCTCACGTATATGCCAAGTTTATTGGCTTCGACAGGACGTCGGGTCAACATTTATATCCTATATTCTACCCTTGACTAAGGCCTCACGCCTCTGCCAGGTTCATTGGCTTCGATAGGACGTCGAGTCAACACTTATCCTATATTCTGCCCTTGGCTAAGGCCTCATGCCTCTGCCAAGTTCGTTGGCCTCGACATGATGTCGGGTCAACATTTATATCCTATATTCCTTCCTTGGCTTAGACCCCACGTCGTTGCCAAGTTGGTTGACTTTGATAGTCTGTCAAGTCAATAACCATTTTCTACCCTGGCCCAGACCCTGTGACTCTCCTAGGCTGGTCATTTTCGACATGACTTTGAGACGACAATAGTGTTTTATGTCTGCCCTTGTCTTGGACATACCGTCTAAGCAAGGTTTATTGGCTCTGACATCCCGTTGGGTCAACACCCTTTCACCTTTGGTTCGGACCTTTCGTCTGACCAGAAAACAAAAAGCCCCTTTTTACATTTGGTTCAGACCTTCCGTCTGACCATAGAACAATAAGACCCTTTCACCTTTGGCTCGGACCTTCCGTCCGACCATAGAATAAAAAGACTTTTTCACCTTTGGCTCGGACCTTCCGTCCGACCATAGAACAAAAAGACCCTTTCACCTTTGGCTCGGACCTTCCGTCCGACCATAGAATAAAAAGACTCTTTCACCTTTGGCTTGGACCTTCCATCCGATCATAGAACAAAAAGACCCTTCTACCTCTGGCTCGGACCTTTCGTCTAGGCAGACAACAAAACGACCTTTCTTCTACTTCTGGCTCGGACCTTCAGTCTAGCTAGATAACAAAAAGACCCTTTCACCTTTGGCTCGGACCTCCCGTCCGACCATAGAACAAAAAGACCACTTTACCTGTGGCTCTTCCCTTCCATCCAGTTAAAGAACAAAAGAACCATTCTACCGCCAGCATCATGACCTTTCGTCTAGGTTAGTATGTAAGTTAACAAAAACACCCTTGTCCGACATCATGGCTTCTTCCGCCTAAGCCGGTGAATATTATATCTTGGCGTCATGGTTTTCCACCTAAGCCAAGCTACCCAACGTCATGGCCTTCCGCCTAAGCCAGAAAATATTATATCTTGGCGTCATGGCCTTCCGCCTAAGCCAAGCTGCACGGCGTCATGACTTTACGTCTAAGCCGTTAAACACCCTTGTCCGGCGTCATGGCTTCTTCCGCCTAAGCCGATGAATATTATACCTTGGCGTCATGGTTTTCCACCTAAGCCAAGCTACCCTGCGTTATGGCCTTCCGCCTAAGTCGGTAAATATTATATCTTGGCGTCATGGCCTTCTGCCTAAGCCAATCTGCATGGCGTCATGACTTTACATCTAAGCCGTTAAACACCCTTGTCCGGTGTCATGGCTTCTTCCGCCTAACCCGGTGAATATTATACCTTGGCGTCATGGTTTTCCACCTAAGCCAAGCTACCCGGCGTCATGGCCTTCCGCCTAAGCCGATAAATATTATATCTTGGCATCATGGTTTTCCACCTAAGCCAAGCTACCTGGCGTCATGGCCTTCTGCCTAAGTCGGTAAATATTATATCTTGGCGTCATGGCCTTCTGCCTAAGTCGGTAAATATTATATCTTGGCGTCATGGCCTTTCGCCTAAGCCAAGCTGCAAGACGTCATGACTTTACGTCTAAGCGGTTAAACACTCTTGCTCGGCGTCATGGCCTTCCGCCTAAGCCGGTAAATATTATATCTTGGCGTCATGGCCTTTCGCCTAAGCCAAGTTGTACGGCGTCATGACTTTACGTCTAAGCTGTTAAACACCCTTGTCCGGCGTCATGGCTTCTTCCGCCTAAGCCGGCGAATATTATATCTTGGCGTCATGGTTTTCCACCTAAGCCAAGCTACCCGGCGTCATGGCCTTCCGCCTAAGCCGGTAAATATTATATCTTGACGTCATGGCCTTCCGCCTAAGCCAAGTTGCACGGCATCATGACTTTACGTCTAAGCCATTAAACACCCTTGTCCGACGTCATGGCTTCTTCCGCCTAAGCTGGTGAATATTATACCTTGGCGTCATAGTTTTCCACCTAAGCCAAGCTACTCGGCGTCATGGCCTTCCGCCTAAGTCGGTAAATATTATATCTTGACGTCATGGCCTTCTCCTTAGCCAAGCTACACGGCGTCATGACTTTATGTCTAAGCCGTTAAACACCCTTGTTCGACGTCATGGCTTCTTCCGCCTAAGCCGGTGAATATTATACCTTGGCATCATGGTTTTTCACCTAAGCCAAGTTACCCGGCATCATGGCCTTTTGCCTAAGCTGATAAATATTATATCTTGGCGTCATGGCCTTTCGCCTAAGCCAAGCTGCACGGCGTCATGACTTTACGTCTAAGCCGTTAAACACCCTTGTCCGGCGTCATGGCTTCTTCCGCCTAAGCCGGTGAATATCATATCTTGGCGTCATGGTTTTCCACCTAAGACAAGCTACCCGGCATCATGGCTCCTTCCGCCTAAGCCGATAAGTATTATATCTTGGCGTCATGGCCTTCCGCCTAAGCCAAGCTGTCCGGTGGCAGGACTTTCCGCCTAAGCTGGTAAACATTCTTCCTTAGCAACATGATACACCGTCTAGGCCAAGTTGTCTGGCATCATGGCTCTGTGCCTAAGCCAGTAAATATTTCTCCCTTGGCATCATGACCTTCCGTCTAGGCCAAGTGGTCCGGCGTCATGGCTCCTCGCCTAAGTCGGCGAATGCTCTCTCTTGGCATCATGGCCTTACGCCTAAGCCAAGTCATTCGGCGTCATGACCTTCTATCTAAGCCGACAGTCATCTTATCAATGGCCCAGGAACTATCATCCAACCCAATGAACAAAAAGACCCTTCTACCTTGGCATTACGGCCTTACATCCAAACCAAGCCTTTCGGCGTCACAACTTTCAGTCGAGGCCGACCATCACCTTACTATTGTCCCGGAATTGTTGCCTGAACCAATGAATGAAAAGACCCTCCCTTGGTTTCGCACCAACTCCTGACCCCTCTCGGGATTCGCAACAACATATAACATCTTCCCTCCATTGTCACGGCATCAACCACTTACCTCTCAAACTGTCGGCCTGCGGGTGTGCCTATTAAGCCCCATATAAAAAAAAGAAAAAAAAAGAGAAAAAGAAAGAAAAGAAAAGAAAGAAGGAAAGAAAAGAAAAAAAAGAGAAAAAAAGAAAAAGAGAAAAAAAAAGAAAAGAGAAAAGAAAAGAAAAGAAAAAGACAAAAAAGAGGGAGCACAACATGGTTTGCTTGCTTGCATGTTTCGCGCGCACGTTCGCTTGTGGCATAGCATTAATACGCTTCTTTCAAAATTTCTAAGATCGCGTGCTCTCTTGATAAATAACGATATCCAGATTCTGTGTCGGTGTGCGTCACGGCACACACTAAGGAATTAAAAGCCAATTCTCGGTAAGTACATATGGCTAGGGGAAGAGTCGTGGCTATATTACTAGCACAACTCGCATGATACACCTTGGACGAAACTCCCACACTTCGCACACAATATGAGCAGTGGCCCCTAGCCATAGGGACGTCATAAATTCTCCTTAACACTTCATGGAAGCTTAAATTTCTACACTCTTATGAGGGGTAATCGTGAGGGAAAAAGCTGCCTACCCTCTTAAAAAGAAGAAGAAAAAAAATATATGTGAATGAAAGGATGAATCCTAGTAGCCGGGAATCCCCATTGAGACATATGAGGAGACTCGCACCGAACGGTGAAGTCCATAATAACACTATGAATGAAGGGATGAATCTTAGTAGCCGGGAATCCCCATTGAGACACATGAGGAGACTCGCGTCGAACGGTGAAGTCCATAATAACACTACAAATAAAGGGATGAATCTTAGTAGCTGGTAATCCCTATTGAGATACATGAGGAGACTCGTGCCGAACGGTGAAATTCTGAATTAAGAATAAACAAGGGGGATGTGCGAAGCTACCAAAAGTCGAGAACCCCAAATGCATGTGTAGGCGATAAAGTAATCCTCTAGTGTTACTTAAAACGTCTGTACGTCCTTATGTTTAGGGCTCGCTGCCCATATAATTACACTTTCACCCTATGGAAGAATAGTCCTGGGTGCGGATCGTGATTTAGGCTATGCATATATCCTACGCGGTTTCCCTTTCACGTATGCACGTCTCCCTTAGTTGTGCTTCGTGAGTCACACTCCGTCCGTGAATTTTGGGCATTGTCCTTATCCTATCCCTGATATAGGGGAACTATGCTATATATGTTATGCATGTTGGTGAAGAGTGCTTGCGTGTTTGAGTGAGAATAAAAACGACGATGATAGACAAATAAATGAAATAAAATGATAATAAAAAATAATCAAATAAAATAAAATAACTAGAATAAAAACAATGATAAATAAAAAAATTAAATGAATGAAAATGATGATAGTAATGAATAAAAATAAGGATAATATCATAATAGTAAATAAAAGACAAAAGATATTTTCAAATGGGCTATGGGCTACACCCGCAGGTCCCGCTCTTTCGTCTCTCACTCGCGACACCCGCGGGTGGGGGGCATTTGTTGACACTGAAAATATTTCTAATTTTTCTTGACCTTTGTTTTGACAGGTCATAAACGTTGGCCGAGTGCCCCTACACCCCCAAAAGGGGGAGCCGAAGGCTCAATCAACGGAAAACCGGAGTGATCTGATCAAGACACGCGGAATGCCGAAGTGGTCCGTAAGTGGCCAGTAGGACGTCCGACTAGGGCAAAAATACTTCGAGGGGTTTCCCTCCTAATGAAGATACTCCATGTGTCAACAACATGGAGTTGGCGGCACAGATTGCAGAGCCGAAGGCTAAATCAGAAGAAAACCCAGGAAATTCGCTCTGTACACGCGGAATGTCGGAACGGTCCGTAAGTGGCCAGAAGGTCGTCCGACCAGGGCAGAAATGCTTCGAGGGATGGCCCTCCTAATGAAGACACCCCACGTGTCCACAGCGTGGAGTTGGCGGCACGAATCAACGTGCCGAGCACCAAATCAGGAGAAAACCCGAGTTACCTGATTCGGGTACACATCGCACCGGAAAGGTCTGTAAGTGGCCAAAAGGACGCCCAGCCAGGACGAAAATACTTCCAGGGATAGTCCACTCAATAAGGATATCCCACACATATGCGAAGTGGAGTTGGTAGCATGAACTATAGTGCCGAAGGCTGAATCAGTGCAAATCTCGAGAAAATCGATACGGGTTCTGCACATCCCGAAAATCTACGGAAGCCCCGAATCAACACTTCAAAAAGTAGTCCGGGACTACTACACCAACCCCGAAGCTACTCCGGACGAAGAGCACTCACCGGGTTAATTTGGAGGTAAAATGAAAAAATTACAAAAGTGCCCTCGAATGGTCGAGTCGGTGGCGCTACCTCCTTCGAGTCGGTGGCGTCCTTGATGCTGAGGCGATGGCGCCTTTGACGTTGAGGCGGTGGTGCCCTTGATACTGAGGCGGTCGCGCCCTTGATGCTGAGGCGGTGGCGCCTTTGACGCTGAGGCGGTGGCAGCGCACCCATCCCATCCGGGTTCTGATACCCTGCTTTGGGCATCTGCCTATAAAAGGGCCCCTTGGTCCTCAGAAAAAGAGTATTTCGAAAGAAAAGAGAAAGGAGAGAATCATAAGAAGGGAGAATCCATCAGAGCAGAGAATTAGAAGAAGAGGGACCGATCGAAAGAGGAGAGGAGGAAGAAGAAGAAGGTGGGTCTCGGAGGGGCCCTATGGTTCTCCTTCGGTTCTGTGTTCTTTTCTTTTTAGTTATTCCTTTCTTCCTCTGAAGTTTTTTTTTCTTTCTTTCCTCCTTGGAATTTCTCCAAGCTCTGTAATCCCCGTCCCTCATTCTGCTGTAATCTACAGAGAAAGTGAATAAAAGAGGGCTTCGACCCCCTTCGTTTGCTGTGGCTTGAATATACTTCCCTCCTACTACTCTATTTCTGTTGAATTGTCAACTACCGATTACGTGTCGAGATTCTTGACTTTCCCCTGAGCGCGAGGAGGCCCTCCAGGCCAAATCAATAACAGATCCTATGACCGCTCGTCTTGGGGTATTTCGTTTCCTTTTCGAGCGATAATGGCTTGAAGCCACACCCTTCGTGGGCGACAATAAATCATCCCTCCCCAGGGGCTGTTCTTCCATCGATAACGTAGTTTCGTTTATAATAATGTGTTTCGTTTGGGTGAACGATGAACAAGAGAATGCTGAGTGCCCTTTCACTTGTTCCGGTCAGTTGTAAGGGCACCAGTGCACTCTGATAGTCGATGCGATAGTCGTTTATTGTTTTCTTCCAGAATTGCCGCATGCCTTCCCCCCTCAGTGTTTGATGATTTACCCCTGAGGTTTTCAACCCTCGTCCATCCTATGTTTGGTGGCAATGAGCATGAATAGCCTATGGCAATCATGACTGCTCACAGGGTGAGGTTTGTCCCATGGCGAGGCATGGTGGTACGCTGCATTCCTGAAACTGTTATTGTTCGACGAATGGTTTCCTCCGATTGCTTCTACTTGTCCCTGACTGGGGAGGGGTACAACCCTTTTGTCCGCCTGCTCAATCTCCTTGAGCTAACAACACTTTGGATTCCAGGGGGTCTATCGTTTCATCACATGTTCCCCTGGAAGCCCTTTGCACCGAGTGAGCAAATAAAACTGCCATTTATATGGCTACAACCAGGGACCCTTTGCTCCCTTGGATCATCACGAGTCTCTAGTAGGCTGGCCCTCAAGACTCTGTTCGTAATGACTTTAGGGACTGGGGCAGTCCATCTGGGCTCCTCAGTGTTTATTGCTTGGCACCGTCTACCGTGTGCCATGCCGCTTGTTTAATTGAACATTTCCCTGTGCTGGGGAGATGCTGCCCAAATTTTTCTTGGATGGCATTACGTTTTCCTGATGATTTTTCCTTGAATCTCTAACATCTGTCTAGTGCTGGAGTATGAACCTCACACAGATGAACAAAAGGGGAGAACAGACAAATGAATAAGAGAAGAATATATATATATATATATATATATATATATATATAAGATGATAACGGCAGAATTTTTCTTAACACCTGGGCAGTTATTCCTTTGAATTCCTAAATTCTTTTGGACTCTCATTCAAATGCCCTATTTGATGTAAAGCCACAAACAAAATTTCTTGGCCGAAGTCTAAACGATAGAGCCTGGCGACTCGGTGGCATCGCCACCAAATTAACCCCCCCACGAACTTTGATTCGATGGCAACGCCACCGAATCACCTCCTTGTTCCACCACCGACTCCGCTGTTGCCTCGGTGCACATCGCATCGACTTGCATTGCTCTCTGCTCCACCCGCACCGACCCATGCCACCCTCTCTTCACTAACACCGACTTGGCCTTCGACCTCTTCTTTATCAGCATCGACCTCACCCCTACCCTGCATCGACTCCCTTCGAGTATGCACCGACTATCGCCTTCGTTCGCACCGACACATCCTCGTTTCCCCTCGCCACTGCGTCGGTGCATCCTAGCCTCTCCGCCACTAGCACCGACCCTGCATCGCTTTCCTCAGCCTCTGCACCGACCTACGTTGCTCCTCCCCCCATCCTGCACCGACTTACGTCGCTCCCTATCATCGCCTCTCCGCCAGTTGCACCGACTTAGGTCGCCTGCTCCACTTCGCCGTCGTTGCCTCGGTGCAACCCTTGCACCAAGCTATATTGCCCACACCCTTCGCTACCACTGCCTCGACGCAACCCTTGCACCGACCCGTCGCTGCCATTGCCTCGGTGCAATCCTTGCACCGACCCATGTTGTCTATGCCCTTCTCACCACTGCCTCAATGCATCTTGCACCAATTTCTCTTCCACCCTTCCAATGCTTATTGTTGACTCAGTCTTCTATGTGCCTCTCTGGCTAAATACCCCCAAATAAATGGATGAATACATTATATGTATATATATATGGGTATATACGTATAAATATATATGCATATATATATATATACATGTGCCCACATAAGCACGCTGATATCATGTGCTTCCCATACTCCTGATAAATAACTCTCCGAACCACCTATGTTGTGAAAATCATGCATGTTTGTGTGCTTGGTCTCACTTCGGTATATAAAATGGCGTCTGACAGAAGGCCGTGTCCCGCTCGACTGGAAGTGTCGCTATGCGTGGTGGTGGTCCTCAGACCTAAGCTCCCCGCCTCGTACCGAAACGCGAACATAATAAATCTCAATTCCTCTTGCATGAATAAAAGGAAGCATAGGAGCCTGCGTAGCTTCATGTTTACGTCACGTCTTGTACGTCATTATCACTCGGCCCCGAGTGGCACTTATCTTGACGATTAATCAAGGGTTATCCCTCTCTCGGAAGGAAGTAATTAACACCGTAGCCTTTACGGTACGGCGGGTTTTGAGTCCCGACACGAACTTCACAATTGACTGACCAAGTCAGATCGAGCACACGAATAATTTGTCACCTATGTGACTGGCACGCCCATGCAAACATTTAAAATATTCCACCAACTGTCCGTGCCCACTCTTACATCTTAAAGTTATAAATCAAGCTAGTTCCACGAGAAAAAAATAATGTAGGCCAATAATGTGAAGTTCAAGCAATAGATTCATGATAACAATATCAAGGTAAGAATGCACCAATTACGAATGATGGAAGGTCAAAGATGATTTAATGACAAGGTTATGCTACGGGAGGAATCCGACAGCATAACGGTATATTCTTTAACTTTGATAATTCATTAATAATTTATGTGATCAAGATTTTGGGTTCTAGATAATCAATAGACTATCTAGGAACATACGAAAATCAACCTGTGGGTCAAACCTCAGGTTAAGCACACAGGGACAGAAAATGGTCTTGCTTGGGCCATTTCTTGAAGTAACGGCCATAACCTGGCCGCAACCTAAAGGTGGTGGTCCTGGGATGGCCGCAATCATGATCTAGTCGACACCAGAAGGAAAAAGAGTCGACATAGTGAGTGTTGGAACAAGATGGCGGTCATAGGGATGGCCGCTACCAGAAGGTGGCGTCTCCTGAGAGCCACTATCTATCTAGGGTACAGAAAAACACCGGTAAGATAGGTGCTTTCTAATCCATTGGGCTTTTAAGTTACAACCAGGTCGGCGTCCTAGTGGAAATCCCAGGCTCGCGGAGACTTACGGAGGCCTTGAAACATGATCACCTAGTCCGGTGGAAGGAATATCCAACGGAGAGGATTACAAGTCCAAGAGAGTGTTCCGATCAAGTGCAAAGTGTAACTAATGGCATCGTACCGGAATACGTGCCATGTACTTAAGAAATACTTAAAGATGAGAGTGAATCGTGTAGAAATAGCGATCAAATCATCAATAAATCAAGTTCTATAAACCATGTGAAATAACTTTGATACAAGAATATATGGTTTTGGCATGAAATTAGCTTAAGTTTAAAATAAGTTTATGAACCATGAAAAGCATGAAACCTATTATGGTTGATGCACAATATAACCAAAATCCTAAATATGAAGTCAAAACCAGGAATAAAACCTATTTACCTAGGGTTAACATATGATTATAAGAGCAATTCGGCATTCTGTTTAGAGTTAATAAAGTGCAGAAAATAGAAACCAGAAGGTGGTCAACAGAGGACCGTTTATATGAGTTAGCGGTCTATTGGGAACTGCTATATGATGATAGCGGTCTCTGTGAGACCGCTCCTTTCCTTTAGCAAATAGAATTAAAAACCGAAGCACATGCCTAATCTAGGGCAGTAGATGGGTGGAAATTATATAAAACTGAAAGATAAAGCATGATGGAACATAATTAAACTAGGGAGATGCATGGGTTGCATGGATTAAGCCAAGGTTATCATCTTTTCTACTTAGGTGCAGGGGTATGCATGCAGGAATAAATTGAATGCCCAGTCATGGTAAAACGTAAAATACGACGTGTAAGAAGCATGAAATCAGATGAAATCAGAGGGCTTTTACTCCTAACACGTTGTTTTAGCCATATATGAGATAACTTACCTCTGGGTAAGACTCTAAACTTCGAATTTGTTGCTAGGAGTTGATGCTGGCTCCTGCGCGTCCTGCGTAGAGTCGACGATTTCTTGGCCTTCTAACTCTTTAATCTCTTGACCTAAATTCATGAAATTTGGAGGGTAGGTAGAAGATATGAAGGAGAATAACTTATTCTAAAGGATGGACACGAGGTTACCTCGATTAGGGCTTCTATCCTTCAGATCTTCCTTGGACCGACACACTATTTTCTGTGTAGACTGCAGAGAAACAGTAACTTCGGGGGCTTCTAGCTCTCCAACGGCTTGACCTCCTAGCACGAGATTTGGAGAGGTGCTAGATAAAACTAAGGAGAACAAATTATTCTAAAGGACTAACCTGAGAAAATGTCTCCTTACCTTCGAAATACGCGAGCCAAATCAAGGGTTCACGCAGGTCGACTCTGGGCTCTATTTATAGAGTTAGCCTAGGGTTTGAGGATTTAGATCCAACTAGGAGTCCAAATACGGGGTAGGATCGATCCCCAAGAGTCCTAGATAGGTTTATATGCCAGACATCATCGAACCAAAGGGATTAGAATGGAAAAAATCTAGGCTTTTCACGGAACATGGTAGCGGTCCGGTCGGGACCGTTTCTTGGAAGAGGCGGTCTTGCGATAGACCGCCATATGGCATTAAATCTGAAGATTTCAGATTTTCTGGTTTATCTCCTATTTATCCCCTAATTGGTCTATTTATCCATTTTAAATCCGTAATTTATCCAAATTACGTTTCTAGTAATGGGCTTGGGTCAAAAGGCCATAGAATTGGGTTTATGGGCCCAATTCAAGTGGGCTTATTTATTTGATTAATTTATGGCCTTTTATATTAATTTATTTAACTCAAAGTTTATTTAACAGCCCATTAAGCATTTTTAAATGCTTAATACTTATATTTAATTCCAAAAAATTACTAGAAAATTCTCAGGCGTTACACCCTCTCCCACTTAAAAAGAATTTGGTCCCCAAATTTATTGCATGAGATTTGTGGAGAGTATACTTACAATCGACTAATTTCGGGAATCTCTTGCGCATAGCTTCTTCTGTCTCCGAGGTTGCATCTTGGTCTGACCCTTTATTCCACCAGATTTGTACTATGGGAATAGTTTTATTCTGAAGCTGACGTACCTCTTAATCAATTATTTTAATTGGCTTTTGCTCGTACGTCCAATCCTTTTGAATCTCCAAGTTGTCATGGCTTATAATATGGAATGGGTCATAGACATACCTTTTAAGCATAGAAACATGGAATACGTCATGGACTCCAGCCAAGTGAGGGGGCAATGCTATCTGATAAGCGACCTCACCAACACTTTCAAGAATTTTGAAAGGACCAATGAATCTCGGAGTGAGCTTCCCTTTAATACCGAACCTTCTAATACCTCGACCCAGAGAAACCTTGAGAAACACATGGTCTCCCACTTAGAATTCCAGATCTCTTCTTCTATTGTCGGCATATGATTTTTGTCTATCTTGAGCCATATGGAGTCTCTCCCGAGTAAGTTTTACCTTCTTAGTAGTATCTCGGATGATTTTAGGGCTTAGAAGTTGTCTTTCTCCAACTTCATTCCAACATATAGGTGAGCGGCAACTTCTTCCATATAATGTCTCGAATGGTGCCATTTGGATGCTAGCTTGATAGCTATTGTTGTAGGCGAATTTCACTAGAGGTAAATGGTCGTGCCAACTCCCACCAAAATCAATGACACATGCCATGGGTATATCTTCTACTACCTGATTGGTCCTCTCAGTTTGGCCATCTGTTTGTGGATGGAACGCCGTGCTAAAGTTAAGTCGGATCCCTAAGGAATGTTGTAAACCCTTCTAAAATTGTGATGTGAATCGAGGGTCTCGATCAGAAATAATGGTAACAGGGACATCGTGTAGCTTGACAATCTCCTTCATGTATAAAGCTGCAAATATATCCACAGGCCATCGACTCTTGATAGGTAGAAGGTGTAGCAACCCTGGAAAAATAAAGATTTTGAAAATGGATCAAATTAAAATAAAAGATAAGTAAATAGATGATGAAAGCCTAAACACATAAGAATAATCCAGAAGGAAAATAACGCCTTGGGTCAAGGCGCTACTTCAAGAAGAAATGCCCTTATACAAGGCACTAATTTATGAAAGGACGCCAACACGTGAGGTCATCAATTCTTAAACGGTCAAAATAAATAAAAAGGAAAGTAGAAGTGACGCCCTCCACCTGGGCGCGTTTTATACAAGAAACGACACTTGACAAGGCGTCAATTTAAATTTAACGCCCTCACTTAAGACGTTAATTCAGTTTGTGTTCCGTTCGAACCAGGACATTATCCAGGGAAAGTTTATGGATTAGTACGAGTTAGTAGAATATAGTAAGGACTCTATCAAGGTAATACTACCAAACTCTAACTCTATTAGGGTTTCTAATAACTCTATAAATATCCTACGGCTCGACCCAGAATGCTATTTGGCGTTCTGTGGATTGTTGCTGTCATACGTGAAGAACATGTAATGTTCTTCCTCTTTTCTTTTCTTTTAGTTATGAATGATGAAGGAAACTAACGTCTTCATCTTATGTAGGAAGTCTACGGTAGGTAGTACCTCTCTTGTCAAAGAGAAGATCGTGGAGTCTTCATCATCATCCTCTTCGTCTGCATCTTCTTCCAAAACCAGTAAAGAAGATATCATAGAAAAGAGTCTTATCCTCTTCTCAGCAACTCTTGTCGTCACTACATCCTCTTCGGTGTGCTGCCGGTGATTAAGTTCGGAAGCAACCATCTTGTGGGTGCTGCTCTAGTTGCTGTTAGAAGTTCAGGAGACTCTGTTTGGAACAGAGCATCGTTTTATCAGAATCCTTCACGTTTCTTCTTCCAGATCACCTTCAGGTAGGTTTTCTCAAGATCGTAGCCCAAACTAGCTTAAGATCTTAATAATATCATCGGTCGTGCATGCATATAGTTTTAAAGTGGTTTCAGATGTTTTCTATGTAATTTCAAAAGAAACGCCCTTGGCAAGGGCGCTAATTTAAAGAAGCGACCCACACTAGGGCGCTAATTATTATTTTGACGCCCTGCCCAGAAGTCGTCAATTGCATGTAATTAATAAATACCCACGTTTAAAATTTAATATCTATGTAACCATGAATCTAATATATTGCATGAGTATACCTGTGAAATCCTGCTATTTTTCCTGTCATGATCATGCACCCTTTTTCCTGAAATTTTATTATCTGAAAATTAGTAAATTCTTGAATTCACGACCTTGTCTAGGTCGTCTATTACTAAACTGACGCCCCAGACTAGGGTGCTAATTTAAAAGTAACGCCCCTGTACAGGGCGCGTTTTTGTTAAAATTCCGTAAATTTGAAATTCTGTAAGAATTGAGATAAGGTTTGGACGACTACTTCACAAGTCGTCAAATGATTAATAGACGTCCTTACGTAAGGCGTTAATTATATGATTAATGACTGTGGTCAAGTCGCTATTTTTCCTGTATTATTATTTTTCCCTCGGTTAACACGGTTTCATACTTATGTATATATATATTGGCACTATATTTCCACTCCGTGAATATAGTCCCACGTTTCACGATGTTTTAACATTACCCCCTTAACTCTCAGTGACATACAAGCTCTCCATTGGACATTCCGTTCCTTTGGACTAGCGAGTTAGTCATAGAGACCTCCGTAAGACTCCTCGAGCCTTGGATTCCCTCAAGGCCGACTGAGCGGGTTGTACCATAAAAATCTATCACCCTATTTTTGCCATGTCACTCTATAGAAACATGGTATACCGGCCCTCATATTATGCTATGAGTATGATATGAGAATTTTCTTAATGAACGGGGAAAGCATGCCATCAATGTGATGTTATTGTAGACCCCAATTCTATAACAACTTTGTTATGATATTCTTGTGGACCTCAATTCTATATTAAAGGAGTGACCATCTACTTGTGGACATTTACTTGTCATGGTACCCAAGTTAGGGAACCAATTCCACCTAGTTTTATCGATAATCGTGATTGTACCGTTATTATCGCCATTCTATGTCAAGTGTCATATTTTTGGACTCTACTCTATCCAAGTTTATCCTACATGTCTACAAGCTTTATTCTTGAAATTCCATATTGGCTATACACAAAAGTGGATGTTAAAATACATGATTAATACCTGCGCATATAGGGCCCGATCTGGTCCTGGGAGGAGCACCCGAAAGTACTTGTGCCCATGGGAGTTGATTGATCACGGTATTGGCATTATACCGAAGTGCATGACTAGCTTGATTGAACATTCCACAAATCTTGTACTTGACTTGATATTACATGACTTGCGTGGCCCGAAAAAGGGTAATTTCATACTTGCGTGCTTGAAACGTGATAGCCAAGTTCCGACATGACATGATGCGTCTACTTGCTTGAGTATCTTGATAGCTTTTGATATAAGTTCTTGAAAGTTCATGACTAGTTCTCTTGCTATCTTTTTGTTATATCCTCTTTCTATCTTGTCGTTTTATGCGAGCATGCGTAGCTATAGTGCATTCATGAAAGATGTAATCACTTAAACCCCTTGCTAGTTCTTGAGATATAATTTCCCACTGAGCGTTCGCTCACTCAGTGTTTCCATACTTTTCAGGTAAGTCCGACGATGAGGGAACTCAATCTGACGGGGAAAGCCAAGAGTAAAAGAGATAGAGCTTCTCCCGTGTTATCTAGTCTTTTTCATATTTTCTTGAGTCAACCTTGTATTTTTCCTTTATTTTAGTTAGTACTTCAAAGGTTTGTAATAAACATATTCTTATTACAGGAATAAAATGGATTGGGTTATCTTTATATTTGCGCACTCTGTCTTTGTGTCGAATACACTACTACTCTGATTGACATGATTGATATAAACTCGTCGCGCATCTCCGGGTACCTTCCGCGCTCGGGGCGTGACAGTTTTTGTGGTATCAGAGCCTAGGGTATTCAATTCCTAGGAAACCCAAGTCCAAGGATAGGTTTAACCTTTAACCGGTGAGATTGGGTAGAACCAAGGGTTAAAGTTAACATAAAAATGCTAGCTTCTAAATGAAATCACGTATTAATCTAGTTATTGTAATTGTAGGACGATGGCTGCCAAACGTGCTCAGTGGCGCAACATGCAGCGTACACTTCAAGGCATGACTCAGGTGCTGCAACAGGTAGCACAAGGAGGAGCACAACGAGCAGGGAGTCTCCACCAAGTCTTTAAAAACATGAACTCGCCTAAATTCACGGGTTCTACTGATCCGGACGACGCAGAGCACTGGATCAGGGAGATGGAACGTATATTCCGTGTTATGCAGTGCACATATCAAGATAAAGTCTTATTAGCTACCTTTCAGTTGGAAAGGGATGCCCGATGCTGGTGGGAATCAATAGAAGCTACTTTAAATCAAGACCAAGTTACTTGGGAAGAATTCGTTGAACATTTCAACGCTAAATATTTTTCGGACCGAGTACAGGAAAAGAAAGCTGTAGAATTTGCTGCACTGAAGCAACGGTCCTTGACAGTGGCCGAGTACGAGGCCCAATTTTCTAGATTATCTCGGTATGCTAAGCACTTAGTTAGCACCGAGAAGATGAAAGCTAGGAGGTTCCTAAATGGGCTCAGGCCCCAATATATCACACAGCTGGCGCCAATGGATATCCAGGTCTACTCAGAAATTGTGTGCCGAGCTCAGCTATTAGAAGACGCCATGGAACTATCTGATAGAATCCGTGGGAAGGACAAGAAAGAACAAGTTATAAGTTCGGGTTCCATTAAACCCAACTTCAAGAAGAGGCCTAGCAATGGAGGTACTTCCTCACAAGATCAGAAGTTTAAGAAGACCAAGCCCTTCTCCATCACCACTACCCCATCAAATATAGTGTGCAAGCATTGTGAGAAGGCGGGCCATAGAGCAGAAGAATGCTGGAGGAAACTAGGAGCATGTCTCCGCTGTGGGAGTCGCGATCATCGAATTCCCGATTGCCCATTACTTAATGATCAAGCCGGGGACGGGAAGCGCCCAGTAACCAAGAATGCTCATCTTCACGCAATTAAGGAGACCGAACAAGAAGAAGAAGGCGGACTAGTAGAAGGTACATTGAAAGTTTGTTCCAAGTCTGCATATGTCTTAATTGATACTGGTGCTTCACATTCAATTGTTCCAAGAAGTTCGCTGATCCGTTACCCCTAGAACCGGAATGGATAAAATTAGTCTTGTCTACTCCTCTAGGAAACGAGACTGATATTACACACCATTACCAGAACTGTGAAGTATTGGTTCATGGTAAGAATCTCCCTATTGATCTTATATGTTTAGATCTAAAGGAGTATGATGTCATACTAGGAGCGGATTGGTTATCTAAATATCAGGCAATGGTCGATTGCCGCAATAGCAAGGTTACTTTCGAGGAATTTCCAGAACTGATCTTTACTAGCCCCAAGAGGCGAAGCAAAACCCCTCTTATTTCGGCTCTCCGAGCTAGCAAGCTCATCAGGAAAGGATGTGTATCTTTCCTTACATTCGTCACGATTAAGGAGGCTAAGGAAACTAAGATAGAAGACATTCCGGTGGTACAAGAATTTCCGGACGTATTTCCGGAAGATTTGCCTGGATTACCCCCACAAAGAGAAGTGGCCTTCACCATCGATTTAGTTCCTGGTGCTGGTCCAGTTTCTAAGGCACCGTATAGAATGTCACCTGCTGAACTCAAGGAGTTAAAGGAGCAATTGATGGAACTCATTAAGAAAGGATTCATAAGACCAAGTACTTCCCCATGGGGAGCGCCTGTATTATTTGTAAAGAAGAAAGATGGATCCATGAGGCTATGCATCGACTATTGACAGTTGAATCATCTCACTATCAAGAACAAGTATCCACTGTCGAGAATCGATGAGTTGTTTGATCAAATTTCAGGATCCAAGTACTTTTCCAAAATTGATCTCAGGTCGGGATATCATCAGTTAAAAATCAAGGATGAGGACATTCATAAGACTGCATTCAGAAGCAGGTACGGCCATTATGAATTTGTTGTTATGCCTTTCGGACTAACGAATGCCCCTGCTGCCTTTATGCAGTTAATGAATAGTATATTTAGGCCTTATTTGGATCAATTTGTGGTGGTCTTTATTGATGATATATTGATTTATTCCGAGACCAAGGAAGAGCATGAGGAGCATTTAAGGATTTCATTACAAATATTGAGGGCAAACCAATTATATGCAAAACTCAGCAAGTGTGAATTCTGGCTTGAGGAAGTGACTTTTCTCGGACATGTTATATCAAAGGATGGCTTATCAGTAGATCCATCAAAAGTTGAAGCTGTAAGAAATTGGGAAAGACCGACCAATGCTAGCGAGATCCGAAGTTTCTTAGGTCTTGCTGGCTATTACAGGCGATTCATCAAAGATTTCTCTAAGATCGCCGTACCACTTACGAGGTTAACTCGCAAGGAGATCCGTTACGAATGGAGTGAGGAATGTGAAAGAAGCTTCCAAACTCTCAAGGATCATCTTACTACAGCTCCTGTCTTAGCTTTACCAATGGAAGGAGAGAAATTCGAGGTATACACTGATGCTTCTGGCATTGGCCTCGGATGTGTTCTAATGCAACAAGGAAAGGTTATAGCTTATTCTTCTCGTCAATTAAAGAAGCATGAAGAGAACTACCCCGTCCATGACTTAAAATTGGCCGCGGTAGTGTTTGCACTGAAAATCTGGAGACATTATCTATATGGAGTGCAGTTTACTGTATACTCCGACCACAAGAGTCTCAAATATCTCTTCTCACAGAAGGAACTAAATATGAGGCAAAGACGTTGGCTGGAATATCTCAAGGACTTCGACTTCAATATACAATATCATCCCGGAAAGGGTAATCATGTAGCCGATGCCCTTAGTCGAAAGCCGAGAGTACTGTTAGCCAATTGTATGATTCAAGAATGGAAGATGTTGGAGCAATTCTCTGCACTTAATATAAGCATGGACATGGATTCCCAATGTGTCACCTTATCTTTTGTAAGCATCCAGCCGGACCTATTAACTGAAATACAAGCACTTCAGGATGATGACCCAATATTAGTGGAAATCAAGGGCAAACTAGAAGGACAATCTGATTTCCAATTAGCATCAGATAGAAGGTTGTTATTCCAAAACAGAACTTGTATACCAGATTGTCCCGAGTTAAAGAAGAAGATCTTAGATGAAGCTCATAGATCAAGGTACACGATTCATCCTGGATCTACCAAAATGTACCAAGATGTGAAAAGAAATTTTTGGTGGCCCAACATGAAAAGGGAAATAGCGGACTATGTGTCACGCTGTCTCACATGCCAACAGGTCAAGGCGGAACACCAAAAGCCTGCTGGAAAACTACATCCTCTAGATATCCCTAAATGGAAGTGGGAGGATATTGGTATGGATTTTGAAGAGGCGAGATCTCGCGCTGGGTCCTGAGCGGGCTATGGATCACCAGAAGATGAATCTGCAAGATAGGAAAACGTATCAGAGGGCCCAGGGGATCTCCCTGGGGCAAAACCCTCCGATGGCTAAGTCAGTAGAGCTATGGTGGAAGCAATAATGGGGGGAGGAGAGAGCTGATGCGCGAGAATCCTCTCCACCAAAGGGTGAAGCGAATCGTGCTCATGAGCTTAGGGTGTGTGAATGCTTAGTTCATCTTACCATCTTCCGGAGGGTATCCCTTGCTTAAATAGTGCGCCGCCTTCAGGAGTCCTGTAAGCTGAGAGGTTCCCGGCGGGAGTTACGTCTTTAACGGGGGCTTTCATGGCCTGATCATGGGAACGTTATCCCCTTGGAGTCCGGCGGCTCCCCTGACTCTCCCGCTGGCGGAGGACTCTGAACGGCTGCACCTGCAGATAATCAACCGGCCTTACCGAGCCTCGGGGATGCTAGCTCATGTCCGAGCGATAGGCATAGCCCGGCGAGGGTGGGGTCGGATAGGTCGGCTGGAGCCTATCTCTCTCGGACGGGGAGAGGGCTTTAGGCCGGACCTCCCTTGGGACCTGACTGTTGTCTCGGGCCCTCCGAGCCTAGAAGGCCGCCAGGGAGAGTTAGTTCCTCGAGTCTTATTTATTGGGCTTTTCTCCCTAAGTGGGCCCTGTGGGCTATCACTTGGGTGGGCTCGCCCGGTTGGACCTCGTGGGTCTTGTTGGGCTGCCTTTGTGGTGGGCTGCGGAAATCCCCCTCTCCAGATTTCATCATGGGTTTATCTAAATCAAAAAGAGTACATGATGGAATATGGGTTATTATTGACCGATTGACTAAATCGGCGCATTTCTTGCCAATCAAGAGCCGATGGTCAATCGATGTGTTGACTGCATTATACATCAAGGACATAGTCAGATTACACGGTATTCCTATTTCAATCGTGTCTGACAGAGATCCCCGTTTTACTTCTCATTTTTGGAAGGGACTACAACATTTGTTGGGAACAAGGCTTAACTTTAGTATAACTTTTCATCCTCAAACGGATGGTCAGACCGAGAGAACTAATCAGGTCATTGAAGATATGCTTAGGGCATGCATCATTGATTTTGGTGGAAGCTGGCATGATCACTTGCCTCTGGTTGAATTTGCATACAATAATAGCTACCAGGCAAGTATACAAATGGCACCTTTCGAAGCTTTATACGGAAGGAGTTGCCGATCACCCTTATGCTGGGACGAAGTTGGAGAGAAACAACTGCTAGGTCCAGACATGGTAAGGGATACCACCGAGAAGATACAATTGATCAGAGAAAGACTGCAAGTTTCTCAGGCTAGGCAAAAGACTTATGTTGACATGAGAAGGAGAGATCTTGAATTCCAAGTCGGAGATCATGTATTTCTCAAGATATCGCCTGGACGTGGCATACGGAGATTTGGTGTTAAGGGCAAGCTTACACCAAGATTCATCGGACCTTTTGAGATATTGGAAAGAGTTGGCGAGGTTGCTTATCGCATCGCATTGCCTCCTAAATTGTCTGAAGTGCATAATGTATTCCACATATCTATGTTGAAGAAGTATGTGCACGATCCATCGCATATTATTGATCATGGAGACTTAGTTATCCAGAAGGATCTCACATATGAACAGAAGCCCATAAAGATACTAGATCGTGAAGTACGTACTCTAAGGAATAAGGTTATTCCCATACTAAAAGTACAATGGAATAAGAGTTCCGATCATGAAGCCACATGGGAGACCGAGGAATTCATGAGGAAGCAATTTCCAGAATTATTTTAAGGTATATACTCTACACTCTCCACATATATATATACTATGGAATTTGGGGACCAAATTCTTTTAAGTGGGGGAGGGTGTAGCAACCCTGGAAAAATAAAGATTTTGAAAATAGATCAAATTAAAATAAAAGATAAGTAAATAGATGATGAAAGCCTAAACGCATAAGAATAAGCCAGAAGGAAAATAATGCCTTGGGTCAAGGCGCTACTTCAAGAAGAAACGCCCTTATACAAGGCGCTAATTTATGAAAGGACGCCAACATGTGAGGTCGTCAATTCTTAAACGGTCAAAATAAATAAAAAGGAAAGTAGAAGTGACGCCCTCCACCTGGGCGCGTTTTATACAAGAAACGACGCTTGACAAGGCGTCAATTTAAATTTAACGCACTCACTTAAGACGTTAATTCAGTTTGTGTTCCGTTCGAACCAGGACATTATCCAGGGAAAGTTTATGGATTAGTACGAGTTAGTAGAATATAGTAAGGACTCTATCAAGGTAATACTACCAAACTCTAACTCTATTAGGGTTCCTAATAACTCTATAAATATCCTACGGCTCGACCCAGAATGCTATTTGACGTTCTGTGGATTGTTGCTATCATACGTGAAGAACATGTAATGTTCTTCCTCTTTTCTTTTCTTTTAGTTATGAATGATGAAGGAAACTAACGTCTTCATCTTATGTAGGAAGTCTACGGTAGGTAGTACCTCTCTTGTCGAAGAGAAGATCGTGGAGTCTTCATCATCATCCTCTTCGTCTGCATCTTCTTCCAAAACCAGTAAAGAAGATATCATAGAAAAGAGTCTTATCCTCTTCTCAGCAACTCTTGTCATCACTACATCCTCTTCGGTGTGCTGCCGGTGATTAAGTTCGGAAGCAACCATCTTGTGGGTGCTGCTCTAGTTGCTGTTAGAAGTTCAGGAGGCTCTGTTTGGAACAGAGCATCGTTTTATCAGAATCCTTCACGTTTCTTCTTCCAGATCACCTTCAGGTAGGTTTTCTCAAGATCGTAGCCCAAACTAGCTTAAGATCTTAATAATATCATCGGTCGTGCATGCATATAGTTTTATTGTGATTTCAGATGTTTTCTATGTAATTTCAAAAGAAACGCCCTTGGCAAGGGCGCTAATTTAAAGAAGCGACCCACACTAGGGCGCTAATTATTGTTTTGACGCCCTACCCAGAAGTCGTCAATTGCATGTAATTAATAAATACCCACGTTTAAAATTTAATATCTATGTAACCATGAATCTAATATATTGCATGAGTATACCTGTGAAATCCTGCTATTTTTCCTGTCATGATCATGCACCCTTTTTCCTGAAATTTTATTATCTGAAAATTGGTAAATTCTTGAATTCACGACCTTATCTAGGTCGTCTATTACTAAACTGACGCCCCAGACTAGGGCGCTAATTTAAAAGTAACGCCCCTATACAGGGCGCATTTTTGTTAAAATTCCGTAAATTTGAAATTCTGTAAGAATTGAGATAAGGTTTGGACGATTGCTTCACAAGTCGTCAAATGATTAATAGACGTCCTTAAGTAAGGCGTTAATTATATGATTAATGACTTTGGTCAAGTCGCTATTTTTCCTGTATTATT
Source organism: Amorphophallus konjac (assembly GCA_022559845.1). Classification (NCBI taxonomy): domain Eukaryota; kingdom Viridiplantae; phylum Streptophyta; class Magnoliopsida; order Alismatales; family Araceae; genus Amorphophallus; species Amorphophallus konjac. The sequence goes on from CM040118.1 coordinate 210,396,371, forward strand.
ATTTTTCCCTCGGTTAACACGGTTTCATACTTATGTATATATATATTGGCACTATATTTCCACTCCGTGAATATAGTCCCACATTTCACGATGTTTTAACGTTACCCCCTTAACTCTCAGTGACATACAAGCTCTCCATTGGACATTCCGTTCCTTTGGACTAGCGAGTTAGTCATAGAGACCTCCGTAAGACTCCTCGAGCCTTGGATTCCCTCAAGACCGACTGAGCGGGTTGTACCATAAAAACCTATCACCCTATTTTTGCCATGTCACTCTATAGAAACATGGTATACCGGCCCTCATATTATGCTATGAGTATGATATGAGAATTTTCTTAATGAACGGGGAAAGCATGCCATCAATGTGATGTTATTGTAGACCCCAATTCTATAACAACTTTGTTATGATATTCTTGTGGACCTCAATTCTATATTAAAGGAGTGACCATCTACTTGTGGACATTTACTTGTCATGGTACCCAAGTTAGGGAACCAATTCCACCTAGTTTTATCGATAATCGTGATTGTACCGTTATTATTGCCATTCTATGTCAAGTGTCATATTTTTGGACTCTACTCTATCCAAGTTTATCCTACATGTCTACAAGCTTTATTCTTGAAATTCCATATTGGCTATACACAAAAGTGGATGTTAAAATACATGATTAATGCCTGCGCATATAGGGCCCGATCTGGTCCTGGGAGGAGCACCCGAAATTACTTTTGTCCATGGGAGTTGATTGATCACGGTATTGGCATTATACCGAAGTGCATGACTAGCTTGATTGAACATTCCACAAATCTTGTACTTGACTTGATATTACATGACTTGCGTGGCCCGAAAAAGGGTAATTTCATACTTGCGTGCTTGAAACGTGATAGCCAAGTTCCGACATGACATGATGCGTCTACTTGCTTGAGTATCTTGATAGCTTTTGATATAAGTTCTTGAAAGTTCATGACTAGTTCTCTTGCTATCTTTTTGTTATATCCTCTTTCTATCTTGTCGTTTTATGCGAGCATGCGTAGCTATAGTGCATTCATGAAAGATGTAATCACTTAAACCCCTTGCTAGTTCTTGAGATATAATTTCCCACTGAGCGTTCGCTCACTCAGTGTTTCCATACTTTTCAGGTAAGTCCGACGATGAGGGAACTCAATCTGACGGGGAAAGCCAAGAGTAAAAGAGATAGAGCTTCTCCCATGTTATCTAGTCTTTTTCATATTTTCTTGAGTCAACCTTGTATTTTTTCTTTATTTTAGTTAGTACTTCAAAGGTTTGTAATAGACATATTCTTATTACAGGAATAAAATGGATTGGGTTATCTTTATATTTGCGCACTCTGTCTTTGTGTCGAATACACTACTACTCTGATTGACATGATTGATATAAACTCGTCGCGCATCTCCGGGTACCTTCCGCGCTCGGGGCGTGACAGAAAGTGTGCCGATTTAGTTAATCGATCTATGATCACCCATATACCATCATTTCCACCTCTTGTCTTAGGTAAACCCATGATGAAATCCATCCTTATACTCTCCCATTTCCACTCGGGAATTTCTAAGGGATGTAGCTTACCAACGGGCTTTTGGTGTTCTGCCTTAACTTGTTGACAAGTGAGACAGTGTGAAACAAAGTCCGCTATCTCTCTTTTCATGTTAGGCCACAAGAAATTCCTTTTTAGATCTTGGTACATCTTGGTAGCACCATGGTGAATAGCATATTTTACCTTATGATCTTCTTCCATGATCAGCTTCTTCGTGTCGGTATGATCCGGTACACAGATTCGATCTTTGAATAATAGACTTCCATCGGTTGAGATAGAAAACTCCGGCCATTGACCAATATTTGCTTTGATCTCCATTAATGTGGGGTCATTATCTTGCAACTTGACCAGGTCTTCAATTAATGTTGGTTGTGACCAGATATTGGCAATATTACCCTTTTCTTCTTCTGCATCCACATCTAGATTCAAATGAGTAAAATCCACTATAAGATAAGTCATACCTTTCCTGAGGCTTGCTAGAGTTGCCAACGGTCTCCTGCTAAGAGCATCAGCTACAACATTAGCTTTGCCTAGGTGATATTGTACAGAAAAGTTGATGTCTTTGAGATACTCCAACCATCGTCGTTGGCTCATGTTTAACTCCTTTTGTGTGGAAAGGTACTTCAGACTTTTGTGGTCCAAAAATATAATGAACTTCTCCCCATAAAGGTAATGTCGCCATATTTTCAAGGCGAAGATAACAACAGCCAATTCCAGATCATGGACGGGGTAGTTTTCTTCATGACGCTTCAATTGCCTCAAAGTGTAGCATATCGCCTTGCCATGTTGCATAAGGACACACCCGAGGCCAATGCCAGATGCATCCGTGTAGACTTCAAATCCACCTTCTTCGGTAGGTAGTGCCAAAATGATGGCAGTAGTGAGATGTTCCTTAAGAGTTTGGAAACTCTCTTCGCAGTCCTTTGACCATACAAAGGGATTCTCCTTTCTTGTGAGCCGAGTCAAAGGGACAGCGATCTTGGAGAAATCTTTGATGAATCGCCTATAATAGCCAGCTAGACCGATAAAGCTCCTGACTTTGGATACGGTCGTTGGTTGGACCCAGTTCTTAACAGCTTCTACTTTTGAAGGATCAACAACGATACCTTCTTTTGAGATAATATGGCCAAGGAAAGAGACCTCCTTTAACTAGAATTTGCACTTGCTAAGCTTCGCGTAGAGTTGACGTTCTCTTAAGGTTTGCAAAGCTATTCGTAGATGTCCTTCATGTTCTTCCTTTGTCTTGGAATAGATGAAAATATCATTGATAAATATGACCACGAATCGGTCGAGATAGGGCCTGAAAACATTGTTCATTAGTTGCATAATGCTGCAGGGGCATTTGTTAACCCGAACGGCATCACCATGAACTAGTAGTGCCCATATCTGCTCTGGAAAGTAGTCTTGTATATGTCTTCATCTTTAATCCTAAGCTGATGGTATCCTGACCTGAGGTCTATCTTGGAGAAATATTCCGCACCAGAGATCTGGTCAAATAGCTCATCGATACACGGAAACAGATATTTATTCTTAATAGTGAGTTGATTTAGCCATCGGTAATCGATACATAGCCTGAGAGACCCATCCTTCTTTCTGATGAATAAGACCGGCGCACCCCAAGGGGATATGCTGGGTCGAATGAAGCCCTTGTCTAATAACTCTTGTAGTTGCCTCTTTAATTCTTTGAGTTCCGTAGGGGACATCCTGTAGGGAGCTATTGAAACAGGTGCTGCTCCAGGAATGAGTTCAATGGAGAAGTTTACTTCCCTTTCCGACGGTAAATCGGGTAAATCAGAAGGGAAGACATCGGGGAACTCTTTGACAATAGGAATTTCTTCTATGAGGACTTCCTTGGACTCGACGATAATCACGGAAGCAAGAAAAGCTTCACATCCTTGCGAGATGAGTTTGTAGGCGTGAAGAGAAGAAATGAGGGTAGGATATTTCCTATACTTGATACCAAAGAAATAAAATCATGGGAAATCTAGTTTTCGAAAAGAAATTCTCCTATTGCCACAATTTATATAGGCGTCATGGTCAACAAGTCAATCTACACCTAGGATAGCATCGTAGCCTTCCATGTCAAGGCATACGAGATTTGCGGGAAGATTATGACCCTCTATAATTGATGCGGGACGGACACGGGGACCGACTCTACGTGGTATGAACCTGGGACTCTAGATGCGGACACGACCAGCAACACATGATGGGAGAGACACTAGGCCCGACACGGAGAGCTCCTATAGGCTATACGTCGCTAACAGAAACGCAAGCTCACTCGTCATCCCAAGCGAGGGAAACGCGGATCGTGCGTGGTTGAAGAACCGGCAGAGTTCACGGGTAGTTGACTCACTTCCGGACTCGGATCGAGTCATGGGATGGGTCACTCTCACACTCACAGCGGTGACGTGGACTCACGGGCTAGTACCTATCGCTCTCGGCAGTGGCAAAAGACCATATACTAAACTAGCAAGCGAATGCCGAGAAGTTGAGACCTTTACCTCCACGCACCCGGCGTAGCGAAGACAACCCCGGCCAATTCACGGACTCCCGGTTAACAATATTACAACAGTACAATAATTTGACCCACTCAATGCAGGGAGGTAAAAGGTCACATGTGGGGCCCGAGAATCACACAAATCGGGTTGACGGGCAGCATCTTGATGTCGCCCGACGGTGATGAACTCCGCGTTTTCGTACTTTCCGAACGGCGGATTCTACGGGTCCGTGGGGCCCACGGACGGCGCTGTCCTCCGGATCTGCGGGGGTGGGACCCACTGTGATGGGGACCCCTAGTGGCGCGCCTCCACGGACGGCGGTCGGCCGGAAACACCGATCGGGGGTCAATCGGCCCCGATTCCCAATTCTTGAACTAGCTTCCCACGGATTTCCGGTTCTGTTTTCCGGCGCGCGCTCCGGCGAGAATGGCTGCTGGAATCTCAGATCTGCAGGGAACTTGTCTGAGAATTACCGTTGACCGCAAGGTAGGTGGCCGATTCAGCTCCTAAGCTCTTCACGAAAGTTGTAGGATTTCGAACAAGGAAAACGGAGATATTTTTTATGGACTGATTGGAGGTGGCTGTGATTTGTTATGATTTGTTTACTGGAAGGTGGTCGGATCTGGGAACAGGTGGACAGCACTGTAGCTAGCTCTGAGAACGAATTTTTTAAAAATAGGTGGAGTGTTGATAAAAAATCCGAAAATTCGTGGAAGAAGGGGTGGGTAGACAGAACTCTTAGTAAAATTGGGAGCTCTAAAAAAAATCAGAAAGAGGTCCGAAACTTGGAAAAATAGGATGGGTGAAAATGGAAACAGACATCAGACAGATCTGGAAATTAAAGTTAGGCGAAAATGAAAAATTATCAAAGGGGATCTTTATGACCAACCAGTTTTTGTGGGATGTGCTTGACACCTCTGGAACATCCCCTCAAAATCCCAAATCGATCTGAGCTCGTGGCTGATGGCAAGAATTCGTGGAAGTGGCGGCTGCAGGTGGAAGGCAGAACTCCGACGGTTGCGATGGCGGTGCGGTGGCGGCTCGTGGCGGCGGGGGCGGTGACCGGAACTGATAGGGGTGGAGTCACACCACCAGAATACAGCCTTCCCAGCTGCAAGGAGGAGAGGGAGAGAGGGAGAGGGGGGTGCCCAAGGGCTGCTCCAAGGATTTTCCAAGTTCAAATGGCATTAATTCTCCAAAATGGGAAATTACAAGTATTTATGTGTTACATCTCAAATCCATTGTCCACCGTTGGATCTAGGGGATGGGAATGGGTGGCCTAGATTGAGTGTGACACACACACAAAAATTACAATAAAAAAAACAAGGGGGGGGGGCCTATTGACTAGAATGGCAAGGGGGACATGTTTGGTAGCCACCTTGGACTTTGAAGTCCACTTGTCTCCCATGTGCCTTTTACCATTCAAACTTCTAGATGTCTCCATTTGACATGTTGACTGACCCCACATGGGGCCCATGAGCTGAGGTGGACCAATGGGAGGGGGTCTGTGGGCCCGTGGGACCCGGGGGTCCCATTTTACAAATAAACACCTCTTACAATCAAAATTACATACCGAATAAAATGAAATAAACACACATCACACAAATAAAGTCTAACTAAATATGATAAATGTCGGGACTCAAGGGGGCGTCTCCAGGCTATCTCCGAGCCAGATGGATGTTGAGGTGGCTCGCGTCGTACTCCGTGTGCGGTACCGGTGGCTCGGCGTGTCGCGCCGCTCAACTGCTCGGGTGTCCGCACCAATTCTCCCCGGGTGGGAGAAACTCGACCCTGTCGAGTAAGGGTCTGCATCGCTCCTGTATCTCTCCAGAAGGTCCGGATCGATCTGTTGCAACTCGCCATGCGTGATCCATGTGTCCTCGATAGCGGGGCCGTCCTCTCAATCGCACTAGGTAGCGCGGGTAGGATCCACTCCTGGTAACTGTCACCTGCTCATCCAGTATATGATCTATATGCTCACGCTGCCGTGACAACGGGGCTGGAGGTGGACACTCAGGTGTGGGGTCACTCACAAGAGGAGGAGATGACTCGAAAGGCTCACTAGGGATCACCGCTGGGTCCCTATATGCAACTAGATCCGATACATTGAAAGTAGAGCTTATACCGTATTCCTCGGGTAAGTCCACAACGTACGCATTGGATCCAATGCGTTTCAACACTCTGAATGGACCGGCTCCGCAAGCTTGCAACTTCTTAACGGTTCTAGAGGGAAACCGTTCAGGTCTTACCCTGATCATGACATATTCGCCCTCTTGGAACTCTCGGTGGTGTCGGTGGGCATCGGCTAACTCCTTGTAACGTGCATTGCTGGCCTCAATGTGACGACGGATGTCATCATGCAAACTCCTAACATGTCTAGCAAACGACTCGGCCGACTCCGACACTCTAGCATGGATAGGTATGGGGACAAGGTCAACGGGTTTCCAAGGCCTACGACCTGTGACAATCTCAAATGGACTCATGCCGGTAGACCTATTCACCGAATCATTATATGCAAACTCGGCCATGGGTAGAATGAGATCCCAATCCCCAATGGGGTCCCTAACAAGACACCTCAAAAGGTCTCCCAGACTCCTATTGACTACCTCGGTCTGGCCATATGTCTGGGGATGATATGCAGTAGAAAACTTGAGGTGAGTACCCATCATATGCCATAGTGTCTTCCAAAAATAGGAAGTGAATCTAACATCACGGTCAGACACTATAGTGCGAGGTAACCCGAACTTGCACACCACATGAGTAAGGAATAGGCGGGCTACCCTAGAAGCATCCGAAGTCTTCGAGCAAGGGATAAAGAGGGCCATCTTCGAGAAACAGTCAACCACCACATAGACCGAATCATGCTTCCTGGAGGTGCGTGGCAGTCCCAAAACAAAGTCCATGCTAACATCCTGCCACAGGACATCAGGCACGGGAAGAGGCGTATAAAGGCCCGAGCTTTGCTTCTTCATCTTGGCCGTAGCACATGTACGGCACTGAGCCACGATGTTAGCAACATCGCGCTTCAAGCTCGGCCAATAAAATCGATGCTCCACTGCCTCAATAGTCTTGTTCCGACCAAAGTGGCCGGCTAGACCTCCCGCATGTAGTTCCCACACTAAGAAATCTCGAACCGAAGTTCGGGGAACACATAGCCTGCTACCTCGAAAGAGGTACCCCTCCTGAAGCACATACTCATCAAGGTCTCTCGAGGGTCCGGCCTGGAGAGAGGTAAAAATTTGACCGAAGTCAGGACAATCAACATAGGCCTCCTTCATCTTCTCTAACCCTATGACCTCGGCACTCATGGTGGTAAGCAAACATGCTCGCCGACTCAAGGCATCAGCCACCTTGTTTTCCACTCCAGCCTTATGTTTAAGCGCAAAGGTGAACTGCTGGAGATACTCGACCCAACGACTGTGATGCGAGTTCAGCTTCTTTTGGGAGTGGAGATACCTCAATGCCTCGTGATCGGAGTATATGACAAACTCCTGATGTAAAAGATAGTGCCTCCAATGCCTAAGAGCCTGAATAACTGCGTAGAATTCTTTATCATATGTGGAATATCGCAGCTTCGCGTCATTCAGCTTCTCGCTGAAATATGCGATCGGGTGGGACTCCTGACTCAAAACTCCTCCAATTCCCACGCCCGACGCATCACAAGAGACCTCAAACACCTTCGAGAAATCAGGCAGTCGAAGGATAGGTGTCTGGGTCATGCGCTTCTTGATGTCCTTGAAGGCGGTAGATGTGGCCTTCGTCCATACAAATGTGCCCTTTCGGATACAATCCGTGATCGGGGCGGTGACGGAACTAAATCCGCAGATGAAGCGATGATAGAACGTCGCAAGACCATAAAAGCTGCGGACATCATGAACGGTACGGGGTTCCGGCCACTCAACAATGGACCGGACCTTCTCCGGATCGACGGAGACCCCCATACTAGACACAATGAAACCCAAGAAGGTAAGCTGAGATGTCATGAAGGCACACTTCTGTGGGTTCGCAAACAGCTGCTCTCGCTGAAGAAGTAGACAGACCTGCCGAAGGTGGTCTAAGTGGTCCCCTGTGGTGCGGCTATAGATAACGATATCATCAAAATACACCACTACAAAGACTCCAATGAAAGGTCGAAGGACCTGAGTCATGAGTCGCATGAAAGTGCTAGGGGCATTGGTCAACCCAAAAGGCATGACCAACCACTCATATAGACCATCCTTGGTCTTAAATGCGATCTTCCACTCATCACCTGGCCTAATCCTCACCTGATGGTAGCCACTCTTAAGATCGATCTTTGAAAAGATAGTGGCACCTGCCATCATGTCCAGCATGTCATCAAGGCGGGGAAGAGGGAACCTGTATTTCATGGTGATTTTGTTGATGTCACGACTATCAATGCACATTCTCCACATGCCATCTTTCTTCGGGGCGAGTAATGCGGGTACAGCACATGGACTCATGCTGTCCCGAACAGACCCTCTCTGCACTAACTCATCGACCTGCCGTTTAAGCTCGGCATGCTCCGTGGGATTCATGCGATAATGAGGAAGGTTGGGCAAAGAAGAGCCCGGAACAAGGTCGATGGCATGCTGAATATCCCACATAGGTAGGAGTCCCTCGGGAAGCTCATCGGGAAAGACATCAGCATACTCCTGCAGAATGGGAACAACCTCGGGTGGGAGCTCACCCTCGGAGTCCTGCTCCACCTCTCGGACCGTAATGGCAAACACCGGACAGCCTTGACTAAGCTCTTGCTCCATTTCCCGGGAGCTAATCATCATCAATCTCCTCGTCGAAGGTTCTCCTGGGCCAGAGGTAATGGTCATAGCCCGAGCTGGGGATGGGGTACTAGGCCCGGGAACGGAAGGCTTCGGAGTACTAGGGCCAGTAGGACCCCTGACTGATGGGCTCTTGGGCCGAACAGGTTGGAGGGTGACCCGCTGGCTAGCGTGGTCGAAGGTACATGTGTTCGACCGGCCATGGAGCGTGGCATCCCGGTCAAATAACCACGGCCTACCAAGAATGATACTGCCCACTTCCATGGGGAGAACATCACACCAGATCTCGTCACGGTAGGAGTGGAGCTGCAGCGGGACCAAGCACCGCAACCTGACCGAAATGGAAGTGGTATCCACCCATGATACCTGATAGGGACAAGGATGGTCTACGGGTGTGAGACCAAGACGGGCGACAGCGTTCGTGGAGATTGCATTGATACAACTCCCGCTATCGATGACCACCTTGCAAATTTGCTTTCCCAGCCTACAGAATACATGAAGGATAGTAGTCCGACGCCAGTCATCACTGACCTGCGGCTGGGTGAGGATACATCTGACGACCCCCACGTGGGTATCGTTCGAATGCTGGGCATCCTGGGCCTCACCTTCCATCTCATAGTACTCGTCAGCTAGCTCTTCATCTGCCTCATAGCTGACTAACTCGAGGCCCGTAGGGGTGGTATCCTCGGCCTGTGTGTCCCCAATGTGAAGAGATGGGCGGGTGGGATACTGGTTGGCGAAATGGCCAAACCCATTGCAGCGATAACACTACTGCCATGATCCACTAGGCTCCCCAATCATAGGTCCTTTACCTTTATCCTCCCGAAGGATAGGAGGTGTAGGCAACAAAGGACGTGCTGGAGGTGCGGGTGCCGGTGGACGGGCTGTGGGTGGGGCCGTAAGATGCTGGGGACGAGGAAGGTCCCTCGGGGGTGAAGAACGAGGCCTAGGAGCAAAGGGCTCGGGGCGAGCGGGCTCCTGAGGTCGAGTCATGGGGGCCCTTGGATACGTGCCATATGAGCCATGGGGCTCGACACTACGAAGGGGAAAGGAGCCCAACCGATGGGGTGACTCGAACTCGGCCTCGAACAGCTCCAATTCGAGAGCGATCTGATATGCCTGCTCCAAAGTGGTTGCATTGCGGTGAAAGAGTTCATATTGATAATTGGGCCGCAAACCTCTTCGAAAGCGGGATATAGTCATGGTGCTCTCTTCCGTGACCCCACACCGTAAGTAATACTCATCGAACTCGGCGGTGTACTCGGTCACGGATCGGTTCCCTTGGGAGATGCTTTGCCACTTGTCTATAAGACGTTGGCGATATGAGGCGGGAAGGTATTTCTCCCTCAATTTGATTTTCATATCATCCCAAGTACCGATTTAGGGTTGACGTCGCTGATTGAGCAGGCTCTCCACATTGATCCAATAAGTTTGGGCCTGCCCTTGCAGCTTCATCTTCGCGTATCGGACTCTTCGGTGGTCCGTCATCTCAAACCACTCAAAGTACCAGTCCATGCCAGCCTCCCAATCTAAATACACCCTAGGGTCCAAGGACCCGCTAAAGGTGGGAGGGTCCGTACGCACACCCCTAAGGATGCGGTCGTCATCATCATCATCACGATTCTGTCGTTGATTCCGACGACCATTTCCCCCTGATCATTGTCAGAGGCATAATCATCCACTATAGGCGCCTGTTGCCTCCCGACATCCTCCACTTGAGCCCTTGGCACGGCGGGTGGTTGTGCCGGCTCTTGTTGGCCGTTCGTCGGTGTGGGTTGCGCCGCTACTGGGCCTCTCTCTAGGACAGCGATCCTCCCAACTAAGCCCTGGATGGACTGATCCGAACTCTCGGCCCGATCCTCGAGGGCTTTCATCCGCCCTTCTAGACACGTTCCTATGCCATCCATACGCGTACTAAGACCATCCATACGCGTGTCAAGACGATCCATGATGGCTCGGAACATCTCGGCCGTCGAGGACTCATCGGAGCTACGGGCCCGGGAATCCGCCATAGGTGGTGGTGGCGAGTATTGGGTACCTCGACGGGTGGGCATGCAACTGACACACGACCTAGAAGACACCGACTAATGCAAACACTCACTAGATGATGCACTTAGACCTAACCAATATCCGGTACGAAGCGGAGATAAGCGATCCGAAGATCACTCGCGCAAGTACGCTACCCTCCCGATAGGCATAACCTAATGTTCGGGCAACGCCTTTTAATATACCGAGCTATTGGGTGAAATGCAATTTGAAAACACTTTTTTTTTTTTTTGAAATGATGATCCTAGACTTGACTTATACTATGCAAGACATATGCAACGACTACCCTAGACTCGACTCTCTCTGATACCAAACTGATGCGGGACGGACACGGGGACCGACTCTACGTGGTATGAACCTCGGACTCTAGATGCGGACACGACCAACAACACATGATGGGGGAGACACTAGGCCCGACATGGAGAGCTCCTATGGGCTATACGTCGCTAACAGAAATGCAAGCTCACTCGTCGTCCCAAGCGAGGGAAACGCGGATCGTGCGCGGTTGAAGAACCGGCAGAGTTGACGGGTAGTCGACTCACTTCCGGACTCAGATCGAGTCATGAGACGGGTCACTCTCACACTCACAGCGGTGACATGGACTCACGGGCTAGTACCTATCGCTCTCGGCAGCGGCAAAAGACCATATACTAAACTAGCAAGTGAATGCCGAGAAGTTGAGACCTTTACCTCCACGCACCCGGCGTGGCGAAGACAACCCCGGCCAATTCACAGACTCCCGGTTAACAATATTACAACAGTACAATAATTTGACCCACTCCACGCAGGGAGGTAAAAGGTCACATGTGGGACCCGGGAATCACGCAAATCGGGTTGACGGGCAGCATCTTGATGTCGCCCGGCGGTGCCGAACTCCGCGTTTTTGTACTTTCCGAACGGCGGATTCTACGGGTCTGTGGGGCCCACGGATGGCGCTGTCCTCTGGATCTGCGGGGGTGGGACCCACTGTGATGGGGACCCCTGGTGGCACGCCTCCACGGACGGCGGTCGGCCGGAAACACCGATCGGGGGTCAATCGGCCCCGATTCCCAATTCTTGAACTAGCTTCCCACGGATTTCCGGTTCTGTTTTCCGGCGCGCGCTCCGGCGAGAATGGCCGCTAGAATCTCAGATTTGCAGAGAACTTGTCTGAGAACTGCCGTTGACCGCAAGGTAGGTGGCCGATTCAGCTCCTAAGCTCTTCACGAAAGTTGTAGGATTTCTAACAAGGAAAACGGAGACTAGCGCCTTGGACTGGGTGGCCTGGATTGAGTGTGACACACACACAAAAATTACAATAAAAAAAACAAGGGGGGGGTGGCCTATTGACTAGAATGGCAAGGGGGACATGTTTGGTAGCCACCTTGGACTTTGAAGTCCACTTGTCTCCCATGTGCCTTTTACCATTCAAACTTCTAGATGCCTCCATTTGACATGTTGACTGACCCCACATGGGGCCCATGAGCTGAGGTGGACCAATGGGAGGGGGTCTGTGGGCCCGTGGGACCCGGGGGTCCCATTTTACAAATAAACCCCTCTTACAATCAAAATTACATACCGAATAAAATGAAATAAACACACATCACACAAATAAAGTCTAACTAAATATGATAAATGACGGGACTCAAGGGGGCATCTCTAGGCTGTCTCCGAGCCAGATGGATGCTGAGGTGGCTCGCGTCGTACTCCGTGTGCGGTACCGGTGGCTCGGCGTGTCGCGCCGCTCAACTGCTCGGGTGTCCGCACCAATAATTACCTCACTATCTGGATAGTGGGTTGAAAGTTTTGTTCCGAGACCAAAGGGTGTAGTGATAGCTAGGTCCGATGGTAGAGGAACAAGTGAAATTGGTAAAGTTTTTGCAAAGATAGTAGATATAAAAGAATGAGAGGCACCAGTATCAAATAACACACATGCAGGATGCAAATAAATTTGAATGGTACCTTCCATTAGCCCATCATCCTTGGGCGCTTCGTCATCCATTACGGCATTAAGATGTGCCTGGCGTCTACGTCCACCATTAAAAGATTGTTCCTTTATAAGAGGGCAATCGGGCATACGGTGCTCTCGACTCCCACCACGTAAACTGGCGCCAAGGCGCTTCCAGCATTCCTCGACCGAGTGGCCGAACTTTTCACAGAATGAGCAAGCCGTTGCGACTTGCGTTTTCTCCTCCTTTACCTTCTTGTTCTTGTTGTTATTTCTTCCATTCCCATTGCGGGACCTCTTCTTGTTATCGCGGGTTGTGTAAAACCCCGTGATGCTGAACTTGTCTTCTTTTCATCCGCGCTTGTCAAACCTCCGTATGGACTTCTCGCTCTTGCCTTTGAATTTCTCGACCTTCTCTAAGGTTCTTTCACATAGGTGCACCCGTTGGACCATCTCCGCATAAGTACGAATATTTTGAGGTCCAAGTTTGAGAAATAAAAATTGGCCTTAGGCCATCCTTAAAGCGGTTAGCCTTTAATAAGTCGGTGTTAACCAAGTGAGGAGCATAAGGAGCCAGATGGGAGAATTGAAGCTCATACTCCGCTATGGACATCATTCCTTATCGTAAGGAAGCAAATTCTACAGCCTTTCACTCCTTGACGTGCTCGGAGAAGTTTTTTGCACGGAAGAGTGTAAGGAATTCCTCCTATGTAGGTTGAGCATTTTGAGGTTGTGCTGTGGTGGCCTTCCACCACATACATGCATCTTTGTTTAGTTGAAAGGTGGAAAGATTGATCTTCTCTTGGTCGGAGCATTGGATGACATTGAATATCTTGGTCATCTCATTGATCCAATTTTCCGTCTCGTCGGGGTTGGAGGATCCCGAGAATCTTGGAGGATTCATACTCCGAAAATTCCCGTGCAAATTACCCATGCCAGCCCTTGCGCCAGCTTGGGCAACAGTTTGTAGGGCATGGGTAAGACCCGCAACTGTTTGTTGCATCGCTTCCCAATTAGCAAGATTAGCGGCACGTTCAGCGGCCATTGTGAGTGTATGGTATTTGAGAAAATAAACATTTAGTTATTTCTTGGGATTTGGGAATTTATCTTAGGTAAATCCTTCCTAAATACCTATCTCATCCCGGGCTCTACCCGATCTCACATGGGTTCGTAATTTCTTTCCTACTTCATAGGTGTGGGTCCTTAACCTTGGACTTAGCCTATGACATGACATTTTCCAAGGACTTACATATGGCTAGGCTCGGATACCAACTTAACTATCACTCCCCGAGATTATGCAGCGGAAGTAGTTTGGGAACGTGAACATTCGGCTAGTACGCCTCAAGCGAGTAATATAATTAGAGCGCTAATACATTCATACACATAAGAGGAATGCACATAGAAGATGTACTCAAACTTCACTTTTATTGACTAATAACCAAAGTACATTAACAATTGACTCCTTTACTTGACTCTTTTAACTCTAGACTCAATGAAAAGGGAAAATTACACAGTGACTCTCGACTATCAACTAATGACAATCTAAAGCTTTGCCCCTTCTTTATTCGCTCCTGAATCCATCACTTGAATAATCTGAATCCGACCCGCTAGAACTTCTTGAAAAGATTAGAAAAAGTAGAGAATGAGCACACTTGCCCAGTAGGTATCTTCGCATCAACATGAAGGTAATGTTTAAGTAATTAACAATTTAGCTCTAGGACATAAAATAATGAAATACGATGGAAAAACATGCGAATAAAACCAAGTAGAATACGAGTATCAAGATAGAATTTGTAGAGATGTGAGTATTCATGTAGAATAATTTCATGATCAAACAAGAATATAATGTGGCCTTTCATGTAACGAGAATGTACTAGCATGTATCGAGAATGTACTTTTCATAACCATAAAGACTATGCACTCGAAAGTCATGTAACAAGAATGTACTAGCAAGAATGTAATGGCCCCGTGGATTTCACTCATCTATAAAAAAAGTACTCCTGGCGTAATGTGACGCCAGTGTTCATCATACCCCATGGTTTATTGTATGTTTCCGGCTATCTAACGAGGGGGCTAGTGTCGAGCCCTTGGACATTGTCCGTGCTTCCTCTTGCATCTTCAAGTTATAAATCAAGCTAGTTCCACGAGAAAAAAATAATGTAGGTAAATAATGTGAAGTTCAAACAATAGCTTCATGATAACAACATCAAGGTAAGAATGCACCAATTACGAATCATGGAAGTTCAAAGATGATTTAATGACAAGGTTATGCTACGGGAGGAATCCGACAGCATAACGACACATTCTTTAACTTTGATAATTTATTAATAATTTATGTGATCAAGATTTTAGGTTTTAGATAATCAATAGACCATCTAGGAACATAGGAAAATCAACTCATGGGTCAAACCTCGGGTTAAGCACATAGGGATAGAAAACGATCTTGCCTGGGCCATTTCTTGAAGTAACGGTCATAACCTGGCCGCAACCTAAAGGTGGCGGTCCTGGGATGCCACAATCATGATCGAGTCGACGCTAGAAAGAAAAAGAGTTGACGTAGTGAGTGCTGGAACAAGATGGCGGTCATGGGGATGGCCGCTACTAGAAGCTGGCGGTCTCTTGAGGGCCGCTATCTATCTAGGGTACAGAAAAATGCCGGTAAGATAGGTGCTTTCTAATCCATTGGGCTTTTAGGGTACAACCAGCTCGGCGTCCTAGTGGGAATCTCAGGCTCGCAAAGACTTACGGAGACCTTGAAACATGATCACCTAGTCCGATGGAAGGAATATCCAACGGAGAGGATCACAAGTCCAAGAGAGTGTTCCTATCAAGTGCAAAGTGTAACTAATGGCATCGTATCGGAATACGTGCCATGTACTTATGAAATATTCAAAGATGATAGTGAATCGTATAGAAACAACGATCAAATCATCAATACATCAAGTTCTATAAACCATGTGAAATAACTTCGATACAATAATATATGGTTTTGGCATGAAATTATCATAAGTTTAAAATAAGTTTATGAACCATGAAAAGCATGAAACATATTATGGTTGATGCACAATATAACCAAAATCCTAAATATGAAGTCAAAACTAGGAATAAAACCTATTTACCTAGGCTTAACATATGATTATTAAGGCAATTCTGCATTCTGTTTAGAGTTAATAAAATGCAGAAAATAGAAACCATAAGGCGGTCAACAGAGAACCATTTATATGAGTTAGTCGTCTATTGGGAACCGCTATATGATGATAGCGGTCTCTGTGAGACCGTTCCTTTCCTTTAGCAGACAAAATTAAAAACCGAAGCACATGCCTAATCTAGGGCAGTAGATGCATGGAAATTATATAAAACTAAAAGATAAAGCATGATGGAACATCATTAAACTAGGGAGATGCATGGGTTGCATGGATTAAGCCAATGTTATCATCTTTTCTACTTAGGAGTAGGGGTATGCATGCAAGAATAAATTGAATGCGCAGTCATGGTAAAACGTAAAATACGACTTGTAGGAAGCATGAAATCAAATGAATCAGAGGGCTTTTACTCCTAACACGTTGTTTTAGTCATCCATGAGATAACCTACCTCTGGGTAAGACTCTAAACTTCGAATTTGTTGCTAGGAGTTGATGCTGGCTCCTGCGCGTCCTACGTGGAATCGGCGATTTCTTGGCCTTCTAACTCTTTAATCCCTTGACCTAAATTCATGAAATTTGGAGGGTAGGTAGAAGATATGAAGGAGAATAGCTTATTCTAAAGGATGGACATGAGATTACCTAGATTAGGACTTCTATCCTTCAGATCTTCCTTGGACCAACACACTATTTTCTGTGTAGACTGCAGAGAAACAGCAACTTCGGGGGCTTCTAACTCTCTAACGGCTTGACCTCCTAGCACGATATTTGGAGAGGTGTTAGATAAAACTAAGGAGAACAAATTATTCTAAAGGACTAACCTGACAAAATGTCCCCTTACCTTCGAAATACACGAGCCAAATCAAAGGTTAGCGCAGGTCGACTATGGGCTCTATTTATAGAGTTGGCCTAGGGTTTGGGGATTTAGATCCAACTAGGAGTCCTAATACGGGGTAGGATCGATCCCCAAGCATCATAGATAGGTTTATATGCGAGACAGCATTGAACCAAATGGATTAGAATGGGAAAAATCCAGGCTTTTCAAGCTTCTTCCACTTTCGATCACGGAACATGGTAGCGGTCCGGTCGGGACCGTTTCTTGGAAGAGGCGGTCTTGCGATAGACCGCCATATGGCATTAAATCCGAAGATTTCAGATTTTCTGGTTTATCTCCTATTTATCCCCTAATTGGTCTATTTATCCATTTTAAATCCATAAATTACCCAAATTACGTTTCTAGTAATGGGCTTGGGTCAAAAGGCCATATAATTGGGTTTATGGGCCCAATTTAAGTGGGCTTATTTATTTGATTAATTTAGGGTCTTTTATATTAATTTATTTAACTTAAAATTCATTTAGCAGCCCATTAAGCATTTTTAAATGCTTAATAATTATATTTAATTTTAGAAAATTCTTAAAAAATTATCGGGCGTTACACCCTCCCTCACTTAAAAAGAATTTTATCCCCAAATTCATTGCATGGGATTTGTGGAGAGTATACTTACAATCGAATAATTCGAGAATCTCTTGCGTATAGCTTCTTCTGTCTCCCAGGTTGCATCTTGGTCCGACCCTTTATTCCACCAGGTTTTTACCATGGGAATAGTTTCATTCTAAAGCTGATGTACCTTTTGATCAATTATTTAGGGCCTTTTATGTCAATTTATTTGACCCAAAATTCATTTAACAGCCCATTTAGTATTTTTAAATACTTAATAATTATATTTAATTTTATAAAATTCCTCAAAAATTCTTGGGCGTTACAAACGTAATGGGCGATCTGGCGACTGACGAGTCCTACCTGCTCAAGTTCTTCGGGTCCTCCCTTACAGGACTCGCTTTTGAATGGTATTCGAGCTTACCAGCAGGATCCATTAATGATTGGCCGGACATGCAATGACAATTCCGGGAGCGATTCCACGTCACTGAAAGAGAAGTGACCGTGGCTGAGCTATATGCTTCCAAGCAGAAGAATGATGAAACTGGTTTGGAATATATCAAAAGATGGCGGAGCCTCAGCATGATGTGTAGGTGCCCGCCACACCAGGAAGATGCCATGCAAATTTGCAAGCAAAACCTGAAGCGGGAGATCCTCGAGAAGATCATTGGGATGGAAATCATGTCTTTCGATCGGTTGAACAATGTAGTGGCATAGATCGCGGCTTTCCTCTCCAGTCACTCCTCCGCTCCTGCTGCTGCGAATCAAAAGGCCAAGCTGGTTAATAAACAGCCAATGCCCAAGGAAGTTCACACAGTTGACTTCAGGACATTCGAGCAGCAAAAAGATAAAGACAAAGAGGTTGTCAACCCTCCCCATGCTGAGCCCGATGAACAACAAGAAGGCTCATCTCTGCGGACCAAAATGAAGAAGCTCTATTCTTTCGCCAAGGAGAGAACCCGAGCCCTGTTCGAATGGGCCACTAAATACAACAAGATTACTCTTCTGGAGCCAAAGAGTGGTGAGGACACGCGCCGCCTTTCTCGACGGAGCACGCGGAGCACGCCGGCATCTCTTTGGCTCGGCGACTACGGCATGGTTTAGAGGACCTTCTTTTACATGATGGCCATACCAGGCCTTGGTTTAGTCCCTGCGTGGACATGTTTATTCTTTATTGTGGACCTTTGTAGGCCAATTGGGGCCAATTAGACCTTTATTGGGTGTGCTAGGCTCATTGGTTGGGCAATAGGACTAGTGGGCCACTTCTTGGTCCAACCTTTTGGCCCATTAGGGTTTTGGGCGCCCCTCTCATCTCCTCCAAGAGGAGGAGGTGGCAGCCGCCCCACTCCTACTTTCTAGGAGTGGAGTGTGCGGCCCTCTCCTAGATTTTAGGAAGAGGGATGCGCACCCCCCTTTCCCTTCCCCATCCGGCCACCCCATCCCTCCTTTGGCCGCCCCCCCCCTTCCCCAATTCCCTCCTAGAATCTAGGAGTGGTGCGTCCCCCCCCCCTTTCCCCCATGCCACATTGCGCACCCCCCCTTTCCCTTGTGGCTAGGGTTTCAAACCTAGCATTTCCCCTCCCCATATAAAAGATCTCTTGTATTTTCTTTAGAGAATTAATGAATACATGAACTATTTTGATTGAGCAGCCTTTGGGCGCAGCCACCCCTTGGAGAGGGTGACCCTCTCTTCCTCCTCTGCTCCTGCGACGGGAGCAACCCCGGGGTGCGACTCCCCATCCCCTCGGTGCGACGCCGAGGTTCTTCCTCCCTTCTACTTCGTCTCCGGTTCGAGTTCGCGTGTTCCAGATTCGGCCCCGAGTTGCAGCAGCGTCCCCATCCTGTGCGGATCGAATCCGAGCCCCTCCTTTTTTTGGTGGATACATCTACGAGTCGGCAGCGCGTGGGCTTTGGTTTCGCCTCGATCCGAGGTCGGCACCACCCGTGGCGAGTTTTCTCGTGAGCTAGCGCAGGAGCCTCCCTCTCTGCGCGCCCAGATCCACCCTCCTTCTTGCGAAAATCCCACAGGACGGAAAACTCCTAGTTTGGAGCTGATTTCTTCAGGGTTTGTACCTCTCGTCGTCCTCTTTCCAACGCCGCCAACCTCGTCTCGTTCCGACATCCGAGCTGTTCGTGGCGTCCGTTCCCGTGAGGTCGCACGGGTCTGCCCAGTCCACCCGGTGCCAGGACAACCGGCGATTTCCAAAGTTCACAGCGTCCAACCATGACCATATCTGATCGAGCTCTTTGGTCCGGACCTGCTGCTCTGCATCCCCGACGTCCTCCCACAAGCGGGGCCTCGTTCGCCTACCGGAGCAGCGAGTTACCATTTTCCCCGCTCGACAGCGCAGTTTTGGGAGCAGATTCCTTGTCCCCACTTGCAGGTGCGGCCACGGCTTCCACGGACGGAATCTGAGCACGCCTTTTGGCCGAGGCTTCCTCCTGCGACCTAACTACGCGCCCTCACTGACGGCGCCCCAATCGGACTCCGGATCCATTCGTGGGAACGTTTACCACCGAGTCGCGCGTTGCTGCGATTCTGCCGATCGTCATCCGGACCCTCCTCGTGGCCAACCCTTCACCGAGTGCCGCCCGTCAGCCCGTGTATCGGCCGCCCCGAATGGAATTGTTGTAGCCTGTTATCTCCCTGCGAGGAGTGGGCACCATTGCTGGCTTGTACCTATTCTTTCATTGTGTGTATCGGGGTTGTCGGTCTCGGCCGGGGTTCCTTCCCCACGCCTAGGCGTGGAGGTACGTGCGACGCTTCCCCCCTTGGCATTTTGCTTTACTAGTATGTGATCTTATATGCCGCGTGAGAGCGTAGGGATCCTAGCTAGCGTTCAACACCGTGAGATCGTGAGTGAGAGTATCCCATTCCGTGGCCCTAGTCGAGCACCGAGCTCGGACTAGACTCCTATAGTTGCGCGTCGGCTCCTTTGCCGCTTTGATCCACTCGCTTCCCTCATAGGGACGACCGTGGACTTGGGTTTCTTGTTGAGAGACGCCTCTCTTCGGAGGAATAGTACGGAGGTCGATCACTCGGCTTGCCTTGTCACGTGTGAGTGCTGGCCGCACTTGGTCTTCATCATAGGTTTAGTCCATTTGTCAGTTCCGTCCCGCGTCAAATTTGGTATCAGAGCATGGTCGTCCAGTTTGTCCCTACAGACTGAGGTCCTAGGCCATGTCAAGTCATTAGATTTGCTGGAGTTCATTTGAGTCTTTAGGTTGTCTAGGGTGCAAATTAGAGCATTAGATCTGTCTAAGTTGCATGTAAGTCATTAGGTCTGTTTTAGGTGCATTTGAGTCCGTATTCTTCCCCAGTTTCCTTCACCATTTTGAGTTGTGTCTAGTCCCATCCCTTAGTTGTCCTACATGTCCCTTCCATAGTCCTAGGGCGTGCATGTGTATTTAGAGTCCTCAGGTGCTTCATCATGGCTACTCCTTACATCCTCCACAAGGGTCCGACCGACCCTCTATTCCTGGACATCATTGTAGATGGGGACCTTCGCTTTGATGGATCGAGCCCTAGAGCCTATCTAAAGTGGGAGGCTACCATGGGAAAATACTTTGAGAAGAATTGGATATATGGTTCCGAGAGAGTCAACATTGCCAGGGGTCAACTTTCACCTCAAGCTAGGGAAGTGTGGGATCACATAGTAGGTCTTAGGGCAGGTTGGAGGCAAGAGCCCATACACTCATGGGAGGAGATGAAGGTAGAATTTAGGAGGATCTACGCTCCCCAACGCTTCGCCTCCTACTCTGAGACCCATAGCCCAAGGAGCACTACCACTCCTCCTATCTCCCTCGATCAGTCTAAGGCCACTCTAAGGGCTCAACCTCCGCAACGCCCATCACCTCTTACCCCCAACCGAGCACATCATAGTTGGAAGAGCAAGGTGCCACCTGTCTGTGAGTCTAAGCCCGAGACTAAATCTCATGATTACCAGCAAGTCTCCCCGAATGCCCCTAACTTGAGAGATCTCCCCTTCGCAGAACTCCTGCAACTCGTTAGGGAGAAACTAGAAAGGATGGGCACTCCTATGGGATCATCGATTTCCCCTAGCCCACAGTCCGCTCCGCCTCCGTGCTCATGCCTGCCACCACCCCAGCGATCCACTCCGCCTTTTGTTCCAGTGATTTACTACGAGGCTGAACAGGAATTGATTGAGGAGTATCTAACGAGGGTCGAGGAGTTAGGGAGTGACCCCATGGAGCACCCAGTCGTGCCTGAACCTTTGGAAGTTAAGGCCGACACTCTCGGCCTGAGACCCTCGACTGAGAGCCAGGGGCCCCTCCACATCATAGAGGACTCAGTTTCCACTCCCGAGAGAGAGGCTTCACCCTTAGACCCTCATATAGAGACATTCTTACCTTCCGAGGGTGAACTGGTCATTGGAGAGTCTTTAGCTAGCTGGCTAAGGGAGGGTCCACTTCTAGATGTCTCCATTCCTTGCTATACACCCATGGGACCAGCCCTCCCAATAATACCCCTTAACTCCTTTCACACCACTTTTCGGTCCTTCTGCTTTCTTGAAAATGTGAAGGACTTCCTTAGGAGTTTAGATTATCAATGGGAGTTGACTTATATGTTGACCTTAGGGTCTGACCAACCCTATAGTCATAGCTTTACACTCCCTGCTTTGGGGTCTATTACCTCGGTCTACACCATAGGACATATCACATCCGAGGTCCTTTTATTATTTCCCATACCCGTGGAGGTTGATTTTGTCCCCGCTTATGGTTTCACGGTCCCGAGGGAGGAACCTAGCCTTCCTTGCCTTCCTCATGAGCCTCTTGCCCCATACATGAGAGTGCCTGAAGGTGATTATCTGCACCTGGGCGAATGTCGCACATGGGCAAGTATAGTGAAGGGACCTGTCGGGAGGGGTCATCATTTCTTTGACCCTTTCGATCCCCTCCCTAGTGAGCCTCTCGACCCATATTCTTTTCCCCACCTTGTCGAGGAGGTCCACTATCATACACCACCTAGGCCTTCTAGTCAACGCCTCACCTTACCGGCATCCAGATGCCCGAGCTTAGGAGGCCAGGGACACATGTCTCTTCCCCATGTTTCTTCATGTCCACCATCATATAGGGGTTTGTCTCATATAGGGAATGTCATGAGTGAGTTTGGGCAATTTAGTCCCCATGAGTCTACCACATTTCATAGGACACCCATGCATGATAGATACAACTTTGGTTGTCCTGGTCCTCCCCGTGTTGTCCAATCATGTAGGAGTCATAGGCATGCTAGGTCTGTGTTTGGATGTCCAGGACCACCACTGCATTCACATAGGTATGAGTCAACACAGCTAGTTCGGAGTCTACATCATCATCACCATCTTGAGGCCAGCAACGCACATTATGAGGATTTAGCTGATACGCATCGACGCACCCGTGAGTTCCAAGTGGGAGAGTACGTCATGATCAGGGTTAGACCTGAACGGTTCCCTTCGGGGGCCGTGAAGAAACTCCAGGACCGCGGTGCCGGACCCTTTCGAGTCTTGAAGCGAATTGGGTCGAATGCGTATGAGATTGAGCTGCCAGACGACTATGGGATCTGTTCGACGTTCAATGTTTCAGATCTGGTGGCATATCGGGATCCCGCGGTGATTCCCAGTGAGCTTTTTGGGCCTACCCCTCCTGTTGAGAGCATTACACCATCTGAGCGTCCACCTCCTCCAGCCCCATTACAGACACGCGAGCATATAGATTGCATACTGGATGAGCAGGTGACCACGACCAGGAGCGGAGCCTACCAGCGCTTTCTAGTGCGTTGGAGAGGGCACCCTGCGACAGACGACACCTGGATCACACGTGGAGAGCTGGAGCTGATCGACCCGGACCTGCTGGAGCGTTATTGGAGCGATCGTGACCCTTACTCGACGGGGTCGAGTTCTTCCCACCCGGGGAGAATTGGTGAGGACACGCGCCGCCTTTCTCGACGGAGCACGCGGAGCACGCCGTCATCTCTTTGGCTCGGCGACTACGGCATGGTTTAGAGGACCTTCTTTTACATGATGGCCATACCAGGCCTTGGTTTAGTCCCTGCGTGGACATGTTTATTCTTTATTGTGGACCTTTGTAGGCCAATTGGGGCCAATTAGACCTTTATTGGGTGTGCTAGGCTCATTGGTTGGGCAATAGGACTAGTGGGCCACTTCTTGTTGTGCATCCCTTGGTTTTGATGATGACAATAGGATATGTTTGACTAATCTAAGTTCTATCTTGTTTCTTAAAGCAAATGGTTTGGTTATTTGTGTAAAGATAGTGCATTGAATTAATGCCTATTTGATGATGACAAATATGCTTTTATATACATTTGGAACTTCAAGTCAAATCTTATAAGTTAAACAAATTTCAGGTTCACTGAAATCCAAGTGGAATCAACAAATCAGTATAAGCGTGAAAGACTGTCTGTCGACCACTGAAGAAGCTATGGTCGACCAACGAACTCAACCAGAAAAGCATCAGATCATCTGTCTTCTGGAAGCACCTTGGCTGTCGACCAAAGCCCCGCCTCTGGTCGACCACAGAAAAGACAGAAGCAACAGACAGAACTGCTGGCCATCTGGAAACTGCCCCCTGTCGACCAGCGACCAGGCTGTGGTCGACCAACGGGCGACGTGAGTTTCAGCCAGAAGAACCGGCCGTCTGGGGACTGCCCATTGTCGACCAGCGACAGGGTCATGGTCGACCACGGGTTTATATATCGTCCAAAACCGAACTCTAACCGAATTCTGTTTTGGTTCCTTAAAACCTGCAGATGGTTGTTGCAGGTTGTTGGGCTGCTCAGGAGATAAGATTCCGCACGGGAATCAAGGAAACAATCTTGCTTAGAAGTGGTCAAACTCGTTCTAACGATTGGATTTAAACCGATCCCTGTTTTCTAGCAGATTGGCGCTCGATCTGAAAATTGAGCGGGAAGAGTTTTACTCTTGATAAAAGGGCTGTATGAAAAACAAAAAGAACACACATCACGAACAAGGGAGCAGTGAGAGAGCACGGAATAGAAGCCAAGGAAGATACACACAGAAGAGGAAGAAGGAGCTCTCCACCAATCAAAAATCTGCAGAAAGGTTAAAGGCAATCTCGTTGCTGCAGAAGGAAGACTTAGCTCAAGACTGTGTGATCTCCAGCAGCAGGACAATCGAAGGCAACTGACTGGAAGATCAACAGGGAGTCTAGGCTTCTTCATAAGCGTGATCAAGTCCCAGGCTGAACACCTATTCTTCTACACACGCCAATATTCAGTCCTGTCTTTCATCACCTGTTCTTATCATCTTTTCATTTCTGATTACAATTATTGTCAAGCTGTGAGGCAGCAGAATCAAGCTGTGTGTCAGCAGGTACAAGCTGTGTGTCAGCTGTGTTTTGGTTGAGATCAGAGATTCTCATAGTGAAGCCTTGCTTGAGTTAAGCAAGGGGTGGATGTAAGTCTCAGGAAGAGACTGAACCACCTTAAAAATCCTTTCTTGTGGTGTGCTTGTGTGTGTTTGATTTCCTATACGTATGCTTGCATCTTTACTATCCGCATTAGTTCTATGATTCATTAATTACCAGTAGCTCATCTGGTCGATAGTCAGTAAATTATCAAAAAGGGGGAAAGATCTATTCACCCCCCCTCTAGATCTATTCAGTCCGTATCCAACACGTGGTATCAGAGCAGGTTCTCCAAAAATGTGGTCTAACAACCAGGAGAGACCGGGCGGACTGAACTCTAAAAGCCTCATAGCTGAGGGGCACTCTGTAACTAGACCTCCATATTTTGATGGAACTGATTATTCTTATTGGAAAAATCGTATGCAGGTGTTCTTACGTGCGCAAGACCACGAGATGTGGAGGGTAGTGAGCCACGGACCTTTTGAGCTACCGGAAGATGAAGAAACCTGGACCAGAGAACAGGTCAGGAAATCAACTGTCAACTGGGGAGCCATGAACGTGATGCAGTGCTCACTACACCCCACAGAATTCTCAAGAGTTTCCCAATGCGCAACAGCCAAAGAAATGTGGGATCGTCTAAAGGTAATCTACGAAGGTACTTCCGAGGTAAGAGAGACAAAAGCAAATATGCTAGTCTCAGAATATGAGATGTTTAGGATGAAAAATGATGAAAGTATTTCTGAGATGTATGCCAGATTAGTACAATTGACTAATGGCTTGAAGAGCTTAGGGAAGACATACAAAGAGCAGGAATTAGTGAGGAAGATTTTAAGGTCTCTCACATCGATGTGGCATACCAAGGCCACAGTCATTGAGGACTCAAAGGATCTCACAACAATGACAGTGGATGAGTTAGTAGGATCCCTGATGGCCTATGAGGTCAATCTGAAGAGAAAGGAAGATGAGGGCAAGAAAAAGAAGCAACTTGCCCTAAAGACTAAGACAAGCACCTCTGAGGTGTCTGACAATGATGACTCATCTAGCTCAGGTGAAGAATCTGGTGAGCTAGCCATGCTTACAAGAAAATTTAAAAAATTCCTGCGGAAGGAAGGTAAAGGATTCAGAAATCCAAAGGGCATGGTAAGGAAGTCATCCCAGTTTAAATCTGATAAACATAAGGCTCCTTCTAACAAACTCATTTGCTACAATTGCAGGCAGCCTGGACATATGAAGGCTGAATGTCCAGAAGCTCCTAAGAAATCAAGCTTCAAGTGGAAAGGCAAGAAACCCAAGGCGATGATTAGCACTTGGAGTGAGGAGGAAGAGAGCAGTGAAGAGGAAACATCTTCCGAGGAAGAAGAAGGAAAGCTCTGTCTGATGGCCAAGGGAGACAACAGTGATCTTGAGGTAAGTTCCCCATTTCAAGACTTCTCTAGTTCGGATTGGGAAGAAGTATATTCAGAATTGCTTGATACTTATGAAAGAATAAGAAAGGAAAATAAACATTTGAAGAAGAAGATCAGTCAACTGAATAAAGACAGCAATTCAATGGAAAACAAAACTGAACTAGAAATGGAAATCAAGTCACTGAAAAACAAGCTGAATCAAATGGACTTAGATGAAGAAAACCACAAGAGAATGTCCGAAGAGAATGAAATGCTAAAAAACGACATTGATGAGTTAAAACTAAAGACTCAAGAATATGAACAGGAAACTAAGTTAAGTCAAGAAAGAAACAATTCACTCAAGGAAGAAAACAACCAACTCCTAAGAGAAATAGAAAGAATTAAGAGTGACCTGAAAAACAAACAGGAGACCTTGGAAAAAATGACTCAAGGTCAAGAAAACTTAAATGCTGTCTTGGGAATAAAAGTAAACTTTCAAAAAGAAGGGTTAGGATACAATCCTACGGCTAAAAAGGAATTCCAAATAAAAACCGTAACTGGGATTGCTGACTCAAAAGGAAAAAGGCCCCTGATTAATCTATACCAAGATAAACAAGAGGATGTAGCTGAATGCTCCTCCAAAAGGAACAATGTCACCAAGGAAGAGAGAAATTTTAAAGAGAAAACAATCAATCAATATAAGATTCAAAATAATAAACAAGAAACCCAAATTCACAGAAATCACCAAACAAACCAAGGACTAAACCAAGTTAAAAGACATAAATCTGGAAAACAAGATGTCTGGAGACAGGCTGGTCGACAACAGACCCTTCATCTGTCGACCAGAGGATCTGCCAGAACAGGCGCTGGTTACTGGAGAAGCAGTGGTCGACCACAGGTACACCAGATGTCGACCAGAGGTGCTGCCAGAACAGACGCTGAGTTCTGGAGACGCGATGGTCGACCACAGACATACCAAAAGTCGACCATGGCCAGACAAGCAAACAGAAATCACAGGTTTTCTCGGGTAAAACAAAATGAAAACTTGAATACACAAAGGTGGACTCAGATTAAAGAAGCTTTAGAACAAAAGCAACCCAACCTGAATAAGTTCAGAAATAAAAATTTACACTGCTCTAACAGAATCTGGGTTCCCAAAGGATTACTGCAGCAATTTCATAATTTCACAAGCTATCTTGGACCCGGGTACCATTGGGGTCCAAAAGTTTCTGTGTAACTTGTGATGCAGGTGTGTTTGGCAGCTATACACAACAAGTGGCACTTAGATAGTGGCTGCTCAAGACATATGACAGGGGACAAGGCAAAATTCTCCGAGCTAAACTCAAAAGATGGAGGACATGTGACATTTGGAGGAAATAACAAAGGCAAGATCATTGGGAAAGGTAAGGTAGGTAAGACATCTACAAATTGCATTGAAGATGTACTGCTAGTGGATGGCCTGGAATATAATCTTCTAAGCATCAGTCAGCTATGCGACAAAGGCCATCAAGTAGTCTTTGATTCTAAGATCTGTAAAATTCTTGAACCAAATTCAGCTAAAGTTAAGTTTATGGGCAAGAGAGTAAATAATGTCTACATGATAGACTTGGATGATCCAGCCCACTCCAACTTGTGCCTCACCGCCAAGAAGGAGGACCTGACTTGGTTGTGGCACCGAAGGCTAGGGCATGTTAGCTACAGGGTGCTGCACAAATTGGTTAAGAATAAAATGGTTTCTGGTTTACCTGAAATTTCGTTTGCTCAAAATGTCAAAGTATGTGAATCATGTACCCAAGGTAAGCAAACAAGAAAATCATTCAAAGGTAGAACTAAAAGTCAATCTTCTAGACCACTAGAACTTGTGCACATGGACCTTTTTGGCCCAACAAGAACTGCTAGTCTTAGTGGTAAGAGGTACGGTTATGTACTAGTTGATGATTTCTCTAGATTCACATGGGTAATGTTTTTATCACATAAAAACGATGCCTTTCATGAATTTCAGGATTTTTACAGAAGAATGAAGCAGGATGGTAAGTCCAAAGTATGTTCAATAATATCTGATCATGGGGGAGAATTTGAAAATTCAGAGTTTGATGAATTCTGCAGGAACAAAGGAATAAATCACAGGTTCTCCTCACCAAGGACGCCAGAGCAAAATGGAGTGGTGGAAAGAAGGAATCGCACACTTGTTGAAATGGCCAGAACCTTGTTAGTTGAAGCCAATCTTCCAAGAAGATTTTGGGCTGAGGCGGTCAATACAGCATGTTATATTGTAAACAGGGCAATGGTAAGACCATCTAGTGCGAAAACTCCATATGAGGTGTTCAAAGGTAAGAAGCCATCTCTAGCTCATTTTAGGATCTTCGGTGTAAGGTGTTTTATTCATAACAATGACAAGAGATCATTGGACAAATTTGAACCAAAGAGTGACCCAGGAATCTTCTTGGGATACTCTGACCGATCAAGAGCCTATAGAGTCTACAACACCAAAGATCAGCTAGTTGAAGAATCCCCACATATCACATTTGATGAAAATAATGACTTTGACAAAACTGGACAGGTAGGCAAAGATGAAGATGGGGAATTTCTGGAAGGCAAAGAGGAACCAATGGAGACTGAAGCAGAACCAAAGTAAGGTGATTCCAATGATCAACCCGAAGGAGAGATCATCCCAGGTAACAATTCTGAAAATCTGAGAGTTCTCAGAGATCATCCTCTAGATAACATCATTGGAGGAATTAATGAACCGAGGAAAACTAGATCTCAGCTTAAAACAGTTGATGAATTAGATCAGCTAGCCCTTGTATCTCAAGTTGAGCCTAAAAATGTAGAGGAAGCTTTAAGAGATGAATCTTGGATAAATGCCATGCATGAAGAATTAAATCAATTTGAAAGAAATCAGGTTTGGAAACTTGTTCCCAGACCCTCATCTCATCATGTTATTGGAACCAAATGGGTTTATAAAAATAAGCTTAATGAAGAAGGAGTTGTTATGAGGAACAAGGCTCGGTTGGTGGCTAAGGGGTATAACCAAGAATTTGGAGTTGATTTTGAAGAATCATATGCTCCAGTTGCAAGGTTAGAAGCCATTAGAATATTGTTAGCATTTGCGGCGTCCCATGGAATTAAATTGCAGCAAATGGATGTAAAAAGTGCCTTTCTAAATGGCTTTGTAAAGGAAGAAGTCTTTGTGGAACAACCCCCTGGTTTTGAAAATGATGATCTTCCTAATCATGTCTTTAAACTGCATAAGGCTTTGTATGGTTTAAAGCAGGCTCCTAGGGCATGGTACGACAGACTGAGTTCATTCCTCACCAAAAAGGGCTACACAAGAGGTAAAATTGATCAAACATTATTCTCCAAGACCCAAGGTAAGAATATACTAATTGTGCAAATCTATGTGGATGATATTGTGTTTGGATCCACTGAAGCTTCATTATGTACTGAATTTGCAAATCTAATGACCAATGAGTTTGAAATGAGTTTAATGGGTGAATTACAGTTCTTTCTTGGATTGCAGATTCTACAATGTAGAGAAGGCTACTTCATAAATCAATCCAAGTACATAAAGGAGATGCTGAAAAAGTTTGGCATGGAGAGCTGCAAACCAATAGAGTCACCCATGGGGACAAATGCAACATTGGAGGCTGATGTAAAAGGTAACATGGTAGATGCCAAGAAATACAGAGGTATGATCGGATCCCTACTATATTTAACTGCCTCTAGGCCAGACATTCAGTTCAGTGTATGCATGTGTGCTAGATATCAATCTAGCCCTAGAGATTCACATTTAGGGGCTGTCAAGCGTATCCTTCGTTACCTTGCCGGTACCCAAGAATTGGGTTTATGGTATCCTACTTATTGCAAACTAGATTTAATTTCATATTCAGATGCTGATTATGCTGGTTGCAAAATTGATAGGAAGAGTACTAGTGGTTATTGTCGAATATTAGGTGGATGTTTAATATCATGGGCTTCTAAAAAACAGCATTCTGTGGCACTCTCCACTGCTGAGGCTGAGTATGTCGCAGTAGGGAGCTGTGGTACACAGGTTTTGTGGATAAAACATCAACTCCAAGACTACAATGTAGATCTTGGATGTGCACCTATTTTCTGTGACAACACTAGTGCTATTAATTTGTCTAAAAACCCCATTCAACACTCTAGGACAAAACACATTGAGATCCGTCATCACTTTCTAAGAGATGAGGTCTCCAAAGGAAATTTCATGCTTCATTTTGTAGAAACTGAAAAACAACTGGCAGACATTTTCACAAAACCCCTTAACAATGACAGATTTTCAACTCTAAGAAGGGAGTTAGGAATTTGTAGAATTTCTCCTGAAAATTCTTGAAATAATCATATTCATGTGTTCATTGCATAGATTCTGTCATTTCTGTCTAAGTTATGTCAACTAGGTCTCTAGTACTGGTCAAGTTTTTGAGTTTGGAAAGTCTTGTGTCGGGTGCTACTTCAGCAAGTTCTACAGAATACTGGTTCTCTACGGCTCATCTCTTGTGGTCTACCACAGACAAGGCGCTGGTCGACCAAGGCATCAGGACAGGAAATAGTTAGCTCTGGGAATTCGCAGCTGTCGACCACAGGTGATCCAATGGTCGACAACAGGTTTGTCAGAACGCAGTCTTCTCAACAGGCAGGTCTGTGACAACACAGAGGTCGACCACAGGCCACTCCATGGTCGACAAAGGACCTGAAAAAGGGAAATTGGATCTAATCAAGCTGCTGGCTTTGGTGGGAAATCTTCTGAACTTTTTGGACTCTGAGCTCAGTTTTGCTTTACTCACTCATCCTTGTTCACACTTCCTATTCCTTGTGTCTCTATATCTCTTTGTGGTCAACTTATTGTTTTCTATCTTCAGCAAGGACTCACAAATTGAGGGGGAGTAAAAAGTGTAAACTCATTCCTTAATAAATCATTGAACAACCTAACCATATCTTACAAGAAAATCACCAAAGTCATCAATGAGAGTAAAGGTTAAGTGTAGTAATGAGAATTTGACCTGTACTACTGCAATAAATTCAAACCATAACTATGACTCTGACTCAAGACTACTGAGAACTTATGTTTTTAATAATGAGACTGTTTCTCTACCTGTGTCTGTGTTGGACAGTGAAAATAAACGCTGCTATAGCATGAATGTATATGGAATACGCCATAATTCTGCCTTCTTGGTAGAGCAATGGACTGAGTTCTGAGAAACTACTGTTCTCTATCACAAAGCAAAATTGGCTGAAAAATTAAGTGGGAGACATGTATGTCATGAAGACTCAATCTACCTCTGCCACTCTCAAAATTATTAATTGGGCATCCTGAGTAACTGGGGATATTGGCGTCTGATAAACGTATATCCTCACGGATAAAAAGTGTGTCCCAGTTAAAAATGGAATGGTTAGGCATGCTAAGTAGCCGGGGTTTCTGGCGTGTAAAAAGCGTGTCTCCTCGTGTGGAAAAGCATGTGATAAACCTGACCACAGCTCTTAAATATTTCAAAACGAAAAGGCAACAAAAATGGTTGACCTAATGCACTATATGCAAATAGAGGCATAAAACACTGTTCAGCTTGTTCAGCTAGTAAAATTATCTCATGAACCATATTATAAGTTTAAGGAGCCGTGAGTAAGAAAGTGGATATGGGGAGTCAATTTATTGGGGCAATACTTTCAAATTCTTTGAACCACAAGACCCACTCGAATTTGTCACAAGGTGGTCTTTGAGAAAGGGAGGAAAGGTTACTTAAATGTCTTATTAAAGAAAGGGGGTACACTTCGATAATTTCCCAAAATATGAGTTATGCTGATTAAATCCTGACCGCTCGTTTGTTTCATCGCGTTGGTTCACTTTTTGCTGTTGACAAAGGGGGAGAGAGAAGCTTATGTGTCATTGTGTGCCTAGATGTGTGATGTGTGTCTAGATGTCAAGTTTACTTTGTCTACGTGTCCTCAGTGTCTTTATCCTTTTTTGAGTCTCTCATGTAATTAGTGCTATTGTTTTTGAAAGCCACATCAAACGAATTGTCTGAATGAAATCTGTGCTATGATAGCCTTGCATGCAATATCAAATGAATTTCATAATCTGTTGTTTGTCACAATGACTCATGGTTGTCATCATCAAAAAGGGGGAGAATGTTGTGCATCCCTTGGTTTTGATGATGACAATAGGATATGTTTGACTAATCTAAGTTCTATCTTGTTTCTTAAAGCAAATGGTTTGGTTATTTGTGTAAAGATAGTGCATTGAATTAATGCCTATTTGATGATGACAAATATGCTTTTATATACATTTGGAACTTCAAGTCAAATCTTATAAGTTAAACAAATTTCAGGTTCACTGAAATCCAAGTGGAATCAACAAATCAGTATAAGCGTGAAAGACTGTCTGTCGACCACTGAAGAAGCTATGGTCGACCAACGAACTCAACCAGAAAAGCATCAGATCATCTGTCTTCTGGAAGCACCTTGGCTGTCGACCAAAGCCCCGCCTCTGGTCGACCACAGAAAAGACAGAAGCAACAGACAGAACTGCTGGCCATCTGGAAACTGCCCCTGTCGACCAGCGACCAGGCTGTGGTCGACCAACGGGCGACGTGAGTTTCAGCCAGAAGAACCGGCCGTCTGGGGACTGCCCATTGTCGACCAGCGACAGGGTCATGGTCGACCACGGGTTTATATATCGTCCAAAACCGAACTCTAACCGAATTCTGTTTTGGTTCCTTAAAACCTGCAGATGGTTGTTGCAGGTTGTTGGGCTGCTCAGGAGATAAGATTCCGCACGGGAATCAAGGAAACAATCTTGCTTAGAAGTGGTCAAACTCGTTCTAACGATTGGATTTAAACCGATCCCTGTTTTCTAGCAGATTGGCGCTCGATCTGAAAATTGAGCGGGAAGAGTTTTACTCTTGATAAAAGGGCTGTATGAAAAACAAAAAGAACACACATCACGAACAAGGGAGCAGTGAGAGAGCACGGAATAGAAGCCAAGGAAGATACACACAGAAGAGGAAGAAGGAGCTCTCCACCAATCAAAAATCTGCAGAAAGGTTAAAGGCAATCTCGTTGCTGCAGAAGGAAGACTTAGCTCAAGACTGTGTGATCTCCAGCAGCAGGACAATCGAAGGCAACTGACTGGAAGATCAACAGGGAGTCTAGGCTTCTTCATAAGCGTGATCAAGTCCCAGGCTGAACACCTATTCTTCTACACACGCCAATATTCAGTCCTGTCTTTCATCACCTGTTCTTATCATCTTTTCATTTCTGATTACAATTATTGTCAAGCTGTGAGGCAGCAGAATCAAGCTGTGTGTCAGCAGGTACAAGCTGTGTGTCAGCTGTGTTTTGGTTGAGATCAGAGATTCTCATAGTGAAGCCTTGCTTGAGTTAAGTAAGGGGTGGATGTAAGTCTCAGGAAGAGACTGAACCACCTTAAAAATCCTTTCTTGTGGTGTGCTTGTGTGTGTTTGATTTCCTATACGTATGCTTGCATCTTTACTATCCGCATTAGTTCTATGATTCATTAATTACCAGTAGCTCATCTGGTCGATAGTCAGTAAATTATCAAAAAGGGGGAAAGATCTATTCACCCCCCCTCTAGATCTATTCAGTCCGTATCCAACACTTCTTGGTCCAACCTTTTGGCCCATTAGGGTTTTGGGCGCCCCTCTCATCTCCTCCAAGAGGAGGAGGTGGCAGCCGCCCCACTCCTACTTTCTAGGAGTGGAGTGTGCGGCCCTCTCCTAGATTTTAGGAAGAGGGATGCGCACCCCCCTTTCCCTTCCCCATCCGGCCACCCCATCCCTCCTTTGGCCGCCCCCCCCTTCCCCAATTCCCTCCTAGAATCTAGGAGTGGTGCGTCCCCCCCCCTTTCCCCCATGCCACATTGCGCACCCCCCCTTTCCCTTGTGGCTAGGGTTTCAAACCTAGCATTTCCCCTCCCCATATAAAAGATCTCTTGTATTTTCTTTAGAGAATTAATGAATACATGAACTATTTTGATTGAGCAGCCTTTGGGCGCAGCCACCCCTTGGAGAGGGTGACCCTCTCTTCCTCCTCTGCTCCTGCGACGAGAGCAACCCCGGGGTGCGACTCCCCATCCCCTCGGTGCGACGCCGAGGTTCTTCCTCCCTTCTACTTCGTCTCCGGTTCGAGTTCGCGTGTTCCAGATTCGGCCCCGAGTTGCGGCGGCGTCCCCATCCTGTGCGGATCGAATCCGAGCCCCTCCTTTTTTTTGTGGATACATCTACGAGTCGGCAGCGCGTGGGCTTTGGTTTCGCCTCGATCCGAGGTCGGCACCACCCGTGGCGAGTTTTCTCGTGAGCTAGCACAGGAGCCTCCCTCTCTGCGCGCCCAGATCCACCCTCCTTCTTGCGAAAATCCCACAGGACGGAAAACTCCGAGTTTGGAGCTGATTTCTTCAGGGTTTGTACCTCTCGTCGTCCTCTTTCCAACGCCGCCAACCTCGTCTCGTTCCGACGTCCGAGCTGTTCGTGGCGTCCGTTCCCGTGAGGTCGCACGGGTCTGCCCAGTCCACCCGGTGCCAGGACAACCGGCGATTTCCAAAGTTCACAGCGTCCAACCACGACCAGATCTGATCGAGCTCTTTGGTCCGGACCTGCTGCTCTGCATCCCCGACGTCCTCCCACAAGCGGGGCCTCGTTCGCCTACCGGAGCAGTGAGTTACCATTTTCCCCGCTCGACAGCGCAGTTCTGGGAGCAGATTCCTTGTCCCCACTTGCAGGTGCGGCCACGGCTTCCACGGACGGAATCTGAGCACGCCTTTTGGCCGAGGCTTCCTCCTGCGACCTAACTACGCGCCCTCACTGACGGCGCCCCAATCGGACTCCGGATCCATTCGTGGGAACGTTTACCACCGAGTCGCGCGTTGCTGCGATTCTGCCGATCGTCATCCGGACCCTCCTCGTGGCCAACCCTTCACCGAGTGCCGCCCGTCAGCCCGTGTATCGGCCGCCCCGAATGGAATTGTTGTAGCCTGTTATCTCCCTGCGAGGAGTGGGCACCATTGCTGGCTTGTACCTATTCTTTCATTGTGTGTATCGGGGTTGTCGGTCTCAGCCGGGGTTCCTTCCCCACGCCTAGGCGTGGAGGTACGTGCGACGCTTCCCCCCTTGGCATTTTGCTTTACTAGTATGTGATCTTATATGCCGCGTGAGAGCGTAGGGATCCTAGCTAGCATTCAACACCGCGAGATCGTGAGTGAGAGTATCCCATTCCGTGGCCCTAGTCGAGCACCGAGCTCGGACTAGACTCCTATAGTTGCGCGTCGGCTCCTTTGCCGCTTTGATCCACTCGCTTCCCTCATAGGGACGACCGTGGACTTGGGTTTCTTGTTGAGAGACGCCTCTCTTCGGAGGAATAGTACGGAGGTCGATCACTCGGCTTGCCTTGTCACGTGTGAGTGCTGGCCGCACTTGGTCTTCATCATAGGTTTAGTCCATTTGTCAGTTCCGTCCCGCGTCAAAGAGACCGGGAGACGCTAGAAGAAAAGATGATCCCCACTTTTGCCCGTATCACCAAATGATCGGGCATTCCATTGAAGACCGTTATCCATTCAAGGATGCTATTTAAAGGCTGATCAAGAAAGAGGAGATCCAAATGGGTGAATACAAAGTGGACCCTCCACGAGCTCATGAATTCCCCGACCTGAAAAGAGCTATCAACATGATATCTATATATCACCAATTGCCCGAAGAGGTGCCCGAAGCTCATGCTACTGAAGAAAGAGATGAAGACATATCCCCCGCGTCGATAAGCGTGGATCAAGCTGAAGTCGCTACTCCTCATCATCATGCTAATCGGTCCCTGGAGAACTGGGGGCACTTTCTACCGCCTAATGAAGAGGCATGCTGTTATACCTCTCCCCTACCTGAGGGCATGGTGGTAAGAATTTCAACTGCTGAGGGACTAAATACGTCCAGCGATGATAATCGGATGCCATTGGTCCCACCCATAGTCAAGATGGGAAGCAGCATTCCTGGCTCTTATCAACCTGATCTTGCCCTAGTGGCAAAGCTATGTCAAACCACCAAGAAGCTGAAGTGCTGAGAAGAGAATTAAGCAAGATGGGTTTATACCTAGCTACACTTGGGCATGCAGAATTCTCATCTGAGGCTTTACGGGGTGGTACTGAGCCACTCGGAGTCTCACCGTAGCCGGCTATGCCCCAAATAACACATGATCGTGAAGGGAGCACCCTCCCTTGGCAGCTACATCACGCGGCTTCCGCGTGCCCTGTAGCTTTCCAGGCACGTCGGGAGGTAACTTGTAACACCCTGGAATTTTCTAGGAATTTTTAGGAATGAAATATAATTATTAAGCATTTAAAGAGGCTTAACGGGCCATTATACAAATTATGGGTTAACTAATTGAATTTAAAAGCCCTATCGTTACCAAAGGGTTAAGCCCACTTAAATTGGGCCCATAGACCACTTTCTAATCCCTTTAGGCCCAAGCCCACTTCTAGAAACGTAATTAGGATAATTCCCTAATTTTATTAGATAAATAGGAGACAATTAGAAGGGAGATTTTGAATAAAATTCAAATTTGAAGTGAAGACCAGAATGCGCCCATACGATACGCCGCGTTCTTGAATATCGCGGTACTCATGTTGACCACGATACGACTACGGAACCGAGGTGTACCAAAGCATGGAAAAATCGGATTTTTATCCATGTGTGGCCATGGATCGATGTTATCTCGAAGGGAAAACTGGTCTAGGACTCTTGGGGATCGACTCTAACCCTAATAAGGACTCCTAACTCGATCCAATCCTTCAACCCTTGGCTAACCCCTATAAATATGGCCCAAAATCGACCTATGTCTACCCTTGTTTTGGCTGGCCTGGTTCGACTGTAAGATGATGGTATTTCATGTTAGTCCTTTAGAACATTTTATTCCCTTTAGTATTGTCTAACTCCTCTCTAAATTTCATGATAGGAGATCAAGTAACCAGAGAGTTAGAGGATCTGCAAGTTGCTATTTCTCTGCAGAACGCACAGGAATAAGCGTGTCTGGCTAGTGAAGACCCGAGGTTTAGGGACATTAGCAAAGGTATTTTCAGGTTCATCATTTAGAGTTATTTGTTCCCCTTTGTATCTTATACCTTCCCTCCAAATTTTG
The DNA here is from genome assembly GCA_022559845.1 of Amorphophallus konjac. Classification (NCBI taxonomy): domain Eukaryota; kingdom Viridiplantae; phylum Streptophyta; class Magnoliopsida; order Alismatales; family Araceae; genus Amorphophallus; species Amorphophallus konjac. The sequence continues at coordinate 210,433,663 of CM040118.1, forward strand.
TGGATTTAGGTCAAGAGGTTAAGGAGGTAGAAGGTCGGGAAGTTGCAGTTTCTACGCAGGACGCGTAGGAACCAACACCGTCTTCTAGCGAGAAATTCTCTGTCTAGGGATCAAATCAGAGGTAGGTTATCTCATGACTGGCTAAAATATCAAGTTAGGAAGAAAATCTCTCTGTTACCTCGTGTTTTCATGTATTGTACACCGAGTATTTCATGATTTTCCATGACTACGCAATAGGAATTTTACTGCATGCTGTCCATGGAACCTTAACTAAAAGATGATAACTTTTTGATGATTACATATATTTCCATGCATTATTGCCATGATAGCAAGCTTTCCCTGCTAGTTTCATGTTAGTTCCATATAAATTTTCCTAAGGAAGTAGCCCTGCAAGGCCGGTATTGTCTCAGTCTCACCGTGGGATGATGTCGGTCTGCACAGGGGGCGCGTCTATTTAACGCGTAGGCCCGATATGCTACGTTCTTGTCAGAACGCGCTATCTATCTTCGCCATGTTAATGCTCCGTGAACCATATTAAACCCTACTTATTTCCCATGATATATATATATGCTATTATGCAAGCCTTATCCCGTTAATTTCACTTCCTAATCATGTCATGACTTCATATCTAGTGTTAGCATATTTTTAAAGGCTAATTTCATTATATGTTAATTTCATGCCAAAACTTTATAGTTTTGTACTTAAAAGGTTTCATGACTTGGTTACACTTTGTTTTCATTCGTTCCTTTCTCATCTCTTTCTTGTTTATAAGTTCACATGTAGCGTGTATTCTGGTACGTTGCTAGTAGTTACACATGCACTTGATAGGAACACTCTCTTGGACTTGTGATCCTCTCCGTCGGATATTCCTTCTGTCGGACTAGGTGATCATATTTCAAGGCCTCCGTAAGACTCCCTGAGCCTGGGATTCCCACTAGGACGCTGAGCTGGTTGTACCCTAAAAACCTAAAAGTTAGAGAGCACCCCATGTTTTCCACATTTTCTGTGAACTGGCATGAACGCGCCCTAATCTCCAGTCGCGTTAATGAATTATCACGGGGGATCCTATGATCGGGTTCATGTTCAGCCACGAACTTCTCCTTGCGTCGACCTGACTTTCTTTCTTCGTCGAATCCTTCTCGGAACGCGGACTAATGATATACCGCGCTAATAAGCTATCGCGACCCTCGAAACCGTCGCGTTAATTAAATTCTGTCCAACCCGAGGTCTAACCCAAGGGTTGAACTTATTCTGCTCCTAGATGGTCCTTTGGTTATCTGGAACCCAACACTTTGTTCAATAAACCATTTATAAACTATAGAAATCTATGAATGTACCGTTATGCTGCCAGAATTCCTCAGTGGCATAATATCCAATTAATTCATCCTTGAACTCTCATGATTTCTATTTTGGTGCGTTCTACCTTGGTATTTTTTGTCATGAACCTATTGTTTGAACTTTACATTATTGGCCTACATTTATATTACTCGTTGAAGTAGCTTGATTTATAACGTGAAGATGCAAGAGTGGGCACATACAGTGTCCAAGGGCTCGACGCTAGCCCCCTCGGCGGATGTCTGGAAACATATTGTAAATCATGGGGTATGATGAACACTGGCATCGCATTACGCCGGGAGTACTTTTTTTATAAACGGGTGAAATCCACGAGGCCCACGATAAAATTATTACATTCTTGTTACATGACTTTCTAATGCATAGCCTTTATGGCTATGAAAAGTACATTCTCGATACATTCTAGTACATTCTCGTTAATGAAAGGCCACATTATAATTTCTTACTTGATCATGCTCTCATTCTACATGAACACTCATATCTCTATGGTCTATATCTTGCTACTTATGTTGTTACTTTGGTTTTATCGCATGTTTCATCACATTTTCTTTACATTATATTCTAGAGCTAAAATGTTAATTACTTAAACTTACCTTCATGTTGATACGAAGATACCTACTGGGCAAGTGTGCTCATTCCCTACTTTCCAATGTTTTCAGGAAGTTCTAGCAGGTCGGATTTAGACTTTTCAAGTGGCGGGTCCGAGAGCGATTGATGCACGAGAGGAGCCATAGTTATGAGTCCAATAGTTAGACATGAGTCATATTGTAATAAGTTCCTTCACTGTAATAGGCGGTGAAGTTGATCATGTTATATAATTTTCCCTTTTCTTAAGTCTAGAATGTAAAGGGTCAAAGTTATAAGGTCTTTTGTAAACTCGATTATCATTATTCAATAAAGGTGGAATTTTGAGTACATGACCTTATGCATTCCTTTTTTATGTGTGAATGTTTAGCGCTCTGATTGTCATTCTCCATTGAGGCTTTATTTGCCAGCTGTTCACGTTCATGAGTTAATTCCGTTGTATATCTCGGGACGTGACATAACTTCTACACCTCAGGCGGGGCCGCTAACAGACCCGCTTCTACAATCAGTCGGCTTGTGTCCGAGTCTGACAGCTCTACCAGCAATGAACAAGCTAAAGATGCAACAAACCACTGAAACGAAGCTAGCCGAGGAAGAAGTCACCGAGGAACAACTATATATGGCCAAGCAAAAGGATGGTGAGTCCGCTTCGGTCTACATCCAACGATGGAGAAATCTCAGTGCAAGGTACAGACACCCACCCGGCCACAGGGATGCTATACAAATGTGTAAACTTAGTATGAAGATGCACAACCTGCTAAGAGAAATTAGCATTGAAGTCAAGTCCTTCAATCAATTGAATGATCTGGCAACCGATGTTGAAGCCCTTTTGGCAAAGCACTGCCCGGCTACTGCTACCTTGATTGAAAAGAATAAACTTGCTGACAGACGGCTAGCACAAGAAGAAATACACGCTGCTGATTTTGGAGCTTTCGAGCAGCGAATCAACAAATCAAAAGAGGCGACTGGCCCTTCTGCCGCCAAGCCCGCTGAGCAGAAATCCTCACTAAGAGGAAGAATGAAGAAGCCATATTCCTTTCCAAAGGACAAAACTCATACGCTGTTTGAGTGGACCCGTGAATACGACAAGGTCGTCCTCCAAGAGCCCAAAAGGCTGAATGATGCCAGATGGAAAGATGATCCTCAGTTCTGCCCCTATCACCAACAAAAGGGGCACTCCATTGAGGACTTCTATGTATTCAAGGATATCGTTGAAAGCTTGATTCAAAAAGGTGAATTATGAATGGGTGAATACAAGGTGGACCCACCTTGCCCGCACTAATTCCCCATCTTTAAGACGTCGGCCAACATGGCCTCACTGTACCAGCTGAAGCAACACATGCTCTAAAGGGCATTCCAAGCCCCTCAAGCTATGGTAAGAAGCCAAAGAAAAATTAAATATGTAGAGGGTGCCCTATTCTGGGGGCAAATGTTGTAAACAAAAGAAGAAGAAAAAGTTGAATATAAAAAAAGAGCCTGCCATCGTATTGTGTAGGGGTTCTATCCTTCGGCTTTGTCATCTAGGCCAAAGCTTGCTTTCATGTATATATTAGATATCCTATCCTTCGGCTTGGCCATTACAGCCAAAGCCCACTTTATATGTTTCAAATGTTTCATCCTACGGCTTAGCCATTTCGGCCAAAGCTCGCTCTCATGTATCTCAGATATACTATCTTTGGGTTTAGCCATCTCGACCAAAACCTGCTTTTATATATCAGATGTCCTCTCTTTCGGCTTAGCCGTTCCGGCCAAAGTTTGCTTTCACATATTTTAGATTTGTTATCTTCCAGCTTAGCCATCTGGGCCAAAGCCTGCTTTCATGTATATTTCAGATGTCCTGTCTTTCGGCTTAGCCATCTCGGCCAAAGCCTGCTTTCATCTATTTCAGATGTCCCATCCTTTGGCTTAGCCATCTTGGCCAACGCCCGCTTTCATATGTTCCCGAGGTCTTATCTCTCGGCTTAGCCATTCCGGCCAAAGCCCGCTTTTCTATATTCAAGATATCCCAATTTTTGGGTTCTATAGCCTGCTTTCAAATATCCTTTGGCTTTTATTGCCTGCTTCCCAACATCCGTTGACTCTTATAGCCTGCTTTCCCAATATCCTTAGGCTTCTACGGCCTACTTTCCCAAAACCCTTTAGCTTTTATAGCACGCTTTCCCAATACCCCTTGGCTCTTATAGCCTACTTTTCTGATATCCTTGGCTTTTATAGCCTACTTTTCATTATCTTTTGGGCTCTATAGCTTGCCTTTCAATACCCTTTGGCTTTTATAGCCTACTTTCCCAATATCTTTTGGCTTTTACGGCCTACTTTCCCAAAACCCTTTAGCTATTATAGCATGCTTCCCAATATCCTTTGGCTTCTACCGCCTACTCTCCCATTATCTTTTGGCTCTCGTAGCCTACTCTCCTGATTTCAGCTTCGTAAGGCCTGCTCTCCCAATTCCGGCTTCCGTAGCCCGCTTTCCCATTATCTTTTGGCTCTCGCAGCCTGCTCTCCCAATTTTGGCCTTGCGAAGCCCGCTCTCCCGCTATCCTTTGGCTCTCGTAGCTTGCTCTCCTACTATCCTTTTGGCTCACGTAGCCTGCTTTCCCGCTATCCTTGGGCTCACATAGCCCGCTCTCCCAATATCCTTTGGATTTTACAACCTACTTTCCCGCTCTCCTTGGACTTACACAGCCCGCTCTCCCAAAATCCTTTGAGTTTTACAACCTACTTTCCCGCTCTCCTTGGGCTTACATAGCTTGCTTTCCCGCTCTCCTTAGGCTCACACAGCCCGCTCTCTCAATATCCTTTGGGTTTTACAGCCTGCTCTCCCACTCTCCTTGGGCTTACGCAGCCTACTTTCCCGCTCTCCTTAGGCTTACACAGCCTACTTTCTCACTCTCCTTGGGCTTACACAGCCTGCTCTCCTGCTATCCTTGGGCTTACACAGCCTGCTCTCCAGCTATCCTTGGGCCTATACAGCCTGCTCTCCAGCTATCTTTGGGTTTGCATAGCCTGCTCTCCATCTATCCTCGGGCTTACACAGTCTGCTCTCTAGTTGTCCTTTGGGCTCGCATAGCCTGCTTTCCTGCTATCTTTTGACTTTTACAGCCTACTCTCCCGATTTCGACTTTGCAAAGCTTGCTCTCCCACTATCCTTTGACTTACACAGCTCGCTCTCCCACCATCCTTTGGCTCATATAGCCCGCTCTCTTGCTATCCTTTGACTTTTACAGCCTGCTTTCCCACTATCCTTCTGATGTGACACACCTAGGGGATTGCAACAGCTAGACTCGACGCACCTCAGACCTAAGTTCGCAAGCACACATAAATCACAACGGACTCGATGTTGGCGGGCTGATTTTGTAGCGTGACCCTTTCCCGTGGTGACTATGTGATGGTAGGGTGGGTCCAAGGATCAGAACCCTATTGGTAAGGGGGCGATGGCCCAGCCAAGCGGTGCCCCTCCCCAGGATAGGGGTACGACAATGGACGGACCTCATGCCTTGAGGGCATGGGGTTCTCTCTCTCTCCCTCTCCTCTGTGGCCGCTCGTGATCGTGGAGTCATGGGGTCGAGCGCTCTCGGACCTCACCGGCGGAGCAACAGTATGATACTAAAGGAACAGAACAGTACCGGGAAGGGTTTTAGCGTATACCTGATCGGTGTGAAGACACCGATCCCAGGCCGGAGACGAGGGCGAGCGAAGAAGCATTAGACTCCCCACACGCTGCTCCGATAGAGCTTTTCCTACTGTAAATCTAAGTATAACACTACACCTCACACAGAAGGGGGGACGTGGGGTAGGGAAATTAAGGTTACAACCAACTCTTACCTCCACTTAGGGAGGGACGATCAGCCGGCCAAGTGGGGAGGGGAATAAACGCGACGTATGTAGTCTGCCTGCGCTGTTTTCTGCAGAACAACAAATTGTTGCTGGAGATGCCTACGGCTCCTCCGGTTGCTGTTGAAGGCGGGGTTGGTGCCGAATCATCCGCAGTTGGGCCTTCTTCGTACTGTAGAAAGAATGGGTTCGTTTGACGACGTATAGGTCTGGTTCTGGTGGTTTGGAGACTGAGCAGTCAGGACGACCCTGCAAGACCCAGCAGACAAGCGCAGCGATGCCAGGGACACTACTAGCTTCTCCGATGGCAGAAGGGGGCAGGACCGGAGTAGAACTGATTGTGGATGTGTCTACTATGTGCAGTAGGAGGGATGGCCCAGATCGAGGTCGGAGGTTGCAGGAAATGACCAAAAGGTAGAGAGTGATCCAACCTGAGCCAGGGGCAGGCAGTCTGCGCATGCCATGGAAAATGGTCGACATGCGGTGCTCTGGTGGCCAAATGGATCCCTTCTTCTTGGTGCTGGAAGAAAACTCGTAGGGGAACACCTTGGTCAAATGGTGCATCAAGAATCTTAGTGTGGAGGTCGTGGGGGTCTCTGCAACACGTCTCAGGTCGCTCGCTGGAGTTAGTTTGCGCAGTGAGATGGGAACAGCTCTACCGATCAGCTCCGACCTTGGATGAGGGCGTTCAAACTCTCATTGCAAAGCTAGTTCAGAGAAGAATCCACCAGTACTAGGTTGGTCATCAGAAGATTCACAAGAGAGGTCAGGGCGGCGCTGCAACAGGACTGACAGCTCTGCTGTTGCTGCTATCTGGATAGTTAGTGGGAGATGGGGAGAGAAGGTGGAAGAATATAGGGAGGAAGGAGTGTGATGGGGATTGGGGTCTTCCCTGGTGAGAGGGGAGATGGTGTGGGAGAGGGGAGAGGGAGAGAGGAGGGGGCACAGCTAGGATGGAAGGGGGAATGGAGGAGGAGGGGGGCAGCCTAGGGAGAACGTGGGGAGAGGGGAGGGGCGCAAGGGGGTTGAGGGAGGGGAGGATTTTCCTAGTTTTGAATTTTTTTTCGAAATGTGGGTAATAAATGGAGGCCTTGGGAATATAGAGGGGTGCCTTGGGAATATGAAAGGGTGTGTTGGTGATGGGGGCATCTCCTACCCGTCTACACTTTTTTCGAGGCTCCTAATGATCGCTAGTAGTGCTACATCATGTTTGCCACTTAATTTCGAGTCATAGCATGTAATTTTTATTTTATTTGAGTCTCTTTATATGTAATTTTTCCTTTTTGTGTCACTTAGTCAGTTAATGGGTCATTAGAATGGTTAGTGGAGTCAATTGGGGCCAACTAGTGGGCTAGGCCCGGGGGCGCCCCTCCCTTGGACTTGTTGGTCATTTGCTTATTTGTCAAGGTTAGTATGGTCATGTGAAAAGTTGGGTGCCTATAAATAGACCCCAACCCCTCCATTGTAGAACTATTGCTTTGAGAATTATAAAAAAAAATTCACATTTGAGTGAAATCTTCCCCCTCTTCAAGTGGAGTGTGACTCTCCCCTTTCTCCCTCTCTCTCTCTCCAAGAGGGGTGCACCCCTTTCTCTCTCCTCCCCCTCCCACCTACTTTCTCTCTCTCCTCCCCTCATTCAATAGTCATCACAACTTCCCACAACACCTCTTTACTCCACCCCTAGCCCCAAGGGAGAACCCACCAATCTCCAAGCCACCCTCCAACCCCCAACCACCCACTACCCTTTCCCAAGCACCCTTCCATCTCCCTAAGGCTGAAGGGGTTCAAACCCTAGGCCAAATTTGAATCTCCCCCCTTGCTGGCTGCCCCTCACCCCTCCCCAACACTCCCTTCCTACCCTGGTCGCCCTCCCCATTTCCCCTTGCTTCCCTTGGCCATCCCACCCTCATACACACAACCCTACACCATCAGCCTATTCCCAGCTCGCAGGCAGCAGAGTACCAACGAATTTATGAGGCTGACACATCATCACCAAGAAGCTTCAGAGGGCATACCATATACCGGTGGAATCATCATCTAGTCTACTTCACAACGGAGGTGGTCCCACCTCCTTCTGAGTTCGTGCGTGCCCAGAGGAGTCTTCACCACCGGACTGCACAATTCCTCCCTGGCAGACACCCAACTACAGATTGCAAAGGCTAATACGACCAGTACCTTGAAGATATTGGAGCGGCGTTTGGCTGAAGACTTCTGCTACGAGTCCCCTTTCATCTCCAAGAAGCGGAGCATCGTTTGAAGCCCGAAGCACAAAGTTCCAAATTTCCTACCCAGAGTGCGCATGTCAGTCCAAGTGGAGACAGATTCGACCTCCTTCTACTCTTCTGGCCCTCGCGGTCTGCTCCGACCTCTGCCGCCGGCCCCGTGAGTCTCAATTCAAAGAGAACTTGACGACGAACGCAACGACCCTGGTCTCGCCATCAACTGAGTATGGGAGTGGTCGTGACAGCCTTCCCTTCCAACAATAACGGTCTAGACACTGCCAAGAGCAGAGTGCAGCAGTCCTGATCCCGACCCTTCCCCAGCCGACGTCGTCATCAAGAAATTCTCCAATAATTCTGACGTCCTCCTGGGCCAACCCAGGAGATTTTGGCCCTGGTTTCATCAACAAAGGAGTTCAGGAGAGCCCGTGGCAGCACCGACAGTGACTACCTATCTAGCTGTTCCTGAAGCTGGTAGAACCGGGGAGCTCGGCAATTCGGCTTCTAGCTTAGTTTTTCCCGCACCCCGCCTGGCCGGCTGACCGCCCCTCCCTACGTGGTGGTAGTTTTGAATGTAATTTCTAATAAGTCCCCGCCCCAAGACCCTCCTCTTCTGAGAGGTGTAGTGGTGTAACATTTTAATTTTCAGGTCAATGCTACACCGACGCGGCGTGCGGGTGCGTACCCACGCCTCCCCGCTCACCCTCGTCTCCGACCGGGATCTGTGTATTCACGTCGATCAGGTGAGCTTCTGGTCACTTCTCTTTGCTGGTATTCATTGCTTAATTAGTATTGTCTCTTAGCTCTGTTGGACGGTGAGAGAGTGCCCGGTCCCAAATTGCCATCAAAATGAGCGACCACCGCAGAGCGAGTTGTGAGAGAGACCCTACAACCCACGCCCTTGGCGTGCTGGCTGCCCATGAAATTGGGCATCTCGAGCCTTTAGGGGTTCAGGCTCAAGCTTGCCAAATCCCCCGGAGCATCAAGGCCGCACCCCGGACCCTCTCCATCATCATCGGGTTGCCCATGGGCACACGTGTGCGTTACGCGGGTGAGTCCGCTTAAGTGATATCACCGGGTACGTTGGGTTGCTTGCGAGTCATAGGTCCAAGGATCATTGGCCTAATGGCTATCCCCCCCAAGGTGGTGTCACATCAAGTGGTATCAGAGCAAGTTCACAACTTGTCTCTCCACAAGTTGGTCCTAGGACGCATATGCATTTCGAGTCACTCGATACCTCCCCCTTGTCCACTAGAATGACCATTTCACACCCGTCATACCCATCCCCATCACCTTTCCCAAAGGGCCCAAATCCTCCTAGAAGCTCCGCTGCCAACAAAGTGGGCGGCATCAACTCCGTCATAAAAGCCCTACCTAATGTCTTTGATCGGCTAGAAGACATCAAGTTCCGACTCGACCGACTTGAGGGAGATGGGCCTGCACCAAGAATGGATGAGAGTTACCCTCAGAAAAATCCGGATGACCACCTCTTGGCGCTTTTGAAAATCAAAATCTCCGCCTTTGAGGGATCCTACAACCCAAGCCTCTATCTAGATTGGGAATTTTTGATAGGCCAATACTTTGATTGGTACCCCTTGGCCGAAGAGAGGAAAGTGAGACTAGCCAAAATGCACCTCTCCAAGCAAGCCAAAACTCATTGGCTAATGGTTGAGGGTTTAAGGAGGATCCGCGGGAAAGGCCCGATTAACACTTGGGAAGAAATGAAGGCTGAGCTTAGAAAGGTCTACACACCCCCAACCCTCACCCTCCTACCTGGGTAGTCATAGCCCGAGGAGCACTACCACTCCTCCACTTCCACCCGGCCCACCTAAGGTCACCCCAATGGCCCAAACCCCACCGCTCCCTACCGATCCTACCTCGGCCACCTCCCCCACACCCCACCACCTAACCCTCAACACTCAAGCCCAAATGGTCCCACCCTCCGCTCTTCCATCTTCCCCCATAAGAAATACACCTCCCAAAACCAACCAAACCAAGCCTCCTCACCCAACCCATCTCCCACTCCCGACCCCAACTCTATCATGTCCTAGGCCTCCACTACTTTCCCTCCCTATCCTCACCCAGGTCTCCCTTTACCCACCACCCCGGGTGCACCATGCACCAACTATCATCACCCCATCCCCAAAAGACCTTCCCATTCCCTTGGGAAAGGAGGCCACACCCACTCACATAGGAGTAGATGCTAGCCTAGACCCTCTCCCCACCCATGAGGAAACCCAAGTTCACACCAATGATGAGGAAGAGTCTCAAGCCTTCACCACTCCAAATAGTCCGAATCCTCAAGAACCACAAACCTTCACAAATGGCACCATAATCATAGATGGGCCCCTAGCTAGATGGCTAAAGGAGAGACCGATCCCTCCCATCACATCCCATGTCCACCCTCCCATGGAGCTAGACCTCCCCATAGTACCCTTCTCCTCCTATCACACCACAATCCAATCATCCTACCAAGTGGAGACCTTAGGGGATCTTCTTAAGGGCTTAGCATGGCAAATTGAGTTCACGAGCATGTTGACCCCGGTGACCAACCAATCTAGGAGCCTTGACCTCCTACACCTTTGTGTCGGGTCTATCACCTCAATTTGCACCATTGGTTGCTACACTAGCGACCTTCTACTATTTCTCCCCACACCCGATGAGCCCGACCTTCCCTCAATTTGGAGCTTCTAATCTAGGGTAGGAAGCCAAGCCATTCCCTCATGGCCGACCCACTCACCAAAAACTTCGGCCCAATTATTTCATTAGAGGAGGATGATCCACCACCAATTGAGGAACTTGAGGACATAGAGCTCCTCTCACTTGGTAACCCATTTCAAGATCCCTTTGATCCCTTCCAATGGGAGCCAAGGAACCCATGTGACCCAACCACCTTACCCACCACCCACCCTTTCCTACCCTCACCCACCATGTTGGGCCAAGCCCACCTCATCTATGACCCAGGTTACACCAAAGGAACCATGACCTTAGGCAACACCCACCTAGAGATCGAGGAAGTGCCCCACCCCATATCCACCTTCCTAGATCCCTTCGACCCTTTCACATGGAAGATCAAAGGTCATCCCACACCTATGCACATGGAAGTCACCTTTGGGATAAACATGCATATGTCTAGGCTTACCACACCACTTGGCATGAACACTACGTTGGGTCCATTCATTCACATCACCCACATGTCAAGTAGGAAACATGAGTGGTCCATATTTGGGTGCAGTGGTCCTCCATCATTTGTCATTAGTCTTCTACATGTTAGGGGCATGCACGGATGTCCGGATCCCCCGGCATTTGCTACAACCATCCATGATAGATTCACCTACGGATGCCCCGGTCCTCCAACCTTTGCTATAAAGTCCATGCATGGTAGGGCCACCTTTGGCTACCCCGACCCACCTAGGTCCATTACAGTCTTCATAGCATTAAAGCATGATTGGTCTACATATGGTTGTCCTGGTCCACCCTTGCATACCATACTTTTCACACCCACATCGCATCATAGTGCATGGCATACGCATTCACGCAAGCATCTAACAACGAGCGGTGAGGATCACAAAGAGCGGGCAACATCTCGTAAGCGCCACTTGGGATTCCAAGTAGGCAACTTGGTGATGGTGACATTGGAGTGGCTTTACCCTAGGGTCACCTCAAAATCGAGGGCATGAGGACTTGGACCTTCCCGAGTTCTGAGTGGCTTTGTCAAATCGACTTACGGGTTGGACTTACCGATGGGTCTTGGGATTCACCCCACTTCTCACGTGGCGAACCCGGCACCCTATAAGGGCACCGCGGTGGATCCTCGTGAGTGCCTCGAGCCTCTACCTATCTTTGAGAGTAACACCTTCGGAGAGCCTCCACAAATCAACTTGAGAGCCCGACGTGAGCACACGGAGGCAATACTAGGCAAGTAGGGTACCATCACCAGCAAGAGGGTGTGCCTGAGCTATCTTGAGAGGCTGAAGAGCCGTCTCCCGGCTAAGGACGCGGAGTTGAGTTTGGAGGTTATGGCTCACCCGGAGCTGCTTTGGGGCACCACTTCCCCGGTGGACCCATACTCGACGGGGTCAAGTTTTTCCCATCCCGGGGGTATGATGGGGACATATCCTGCCCGTCCACACTTTTTCGAGGCTCCTGATGATCTCCAGTAGTGCTACATCTTGTTCGCCACTTAATTTCGAGTCATAGCATGTAATTTTTATTTTATTTGAGTCTCTTTATATGTAATTTTTCCTTTTTGTGTCACTTAGTCAGTTAATGGGTCATTAGAATGGTTAGTGGAGTCAATTGGGGCCAACTAGTGGGCTAGGCCCGGGGGCGCCCCTCCCTTGGACTTGTTGGTCATTTGCTTATTTGTCAAGGTTAGTATGGTCATGTGAAAAGTTGGGTGCCTATAAATAGACCCCAACCCCTCCATTGTAGAACTATTGCTTTGAGAATTATAAAAAAAAATTCACATTTGAGTGAAATCTTCCCCCTCTTCAAGTGGAGTGTGACTCTCCCCTTTCTCCCTCTCTCTCTCTCCAAGAGGGGTGCACCCCTTTCTCTCTCCTCCCCCTCCCACCTACTTTCTCTCTCTCCTCCCCTCATTCAATAGTCATCACAACTTCCCACAACACCTCTTTACTCCACCCCTAGCCCCAAGGGAGAACCCACCAATCTCCAAGCCACCCTCCAACCCCCAACCACCCACTACCCTTTCCCAAGCACCCTTCCATCTCCCTAAGGCTGAAGGGGTTCAAACCCTAGGCCAAATTTGAATCTCCCCCCTTGCTGGCTGCCCCTCACCCCTCCCCAACACTCCCTTCCTACCCTGGTCGCCCTCCCCATTTCCCCTTGCTTCCCTTGGCCATCCCACCCTCATACACACAACCCTACACCATCAGCCTATTCCCAGCTCGCAGGCAGCAGAGTACCAACGAATTTATGAGGCTGACACATCATCACCAAGAAGCTTCAGAGGGCATACCATATACCGGTGGAATCATCATCTAGTCTACTTCACAACGGAGGTGGTCCCACCTCCTTCTGAGTTCGTGCGTGCCCAGAGGAGTCTTCACCACCGGACTGCACAATTCCTCCCTGGCAGACACCCAACTACAGATTGCAAAGGCTAATACGACCAGTACCTTGAAGATATTGGAGCGGCGTTTGGCTGAAGACTTCTGCTACGAGTCCCCTTTCATCTCCAAGAAGCGGAGCATCGTTTGAAGCCCGAAGCACAAAGTTCCAAATTTCCTACCCAGAGTGCGCATGTCAGTCCAAGTGGAGACAGATTCGACCTCCTTCTACTCTTCTGGCCCTCGCGGTCTGCTCCGACCTCTGCCGCCGGCCCCGTGAGTCTCAATTCGAAGAGAACTCGACGACGAACGCAACGACCCTGGTCTCGCCATCAACTGAGTATGGGAGTGGTCGTGACAGCCTTCCCTTCCAACAATAGCGGTCCAGACACTGCCAGGAGTAGAGTGCATCAGTCCTGATCCCGACCCTGCCCTGGCCGTCGTTGTCATCAAGAAATTCTCCAATAATTCTGACGTCCTCCTGGGCCAACCCAGGAGATTTTGGCGCTGGTTTCGTCAACAAAGGAGTTCGGGAGAGCCCGTGGCAGTACCAACAGTGACTACTTATCCGCCTGTTCCTGAAGCTGGCCGAACCGGGGAGCTCGGCAATTCGGCTTCTAGCTTAATTTTTCCCCCACCCCGCCTGGCTGGCTGATCGCCCCTTCCTGCATGGAGGTAGTTTTGGATGTAATTTCAATAAGTCCCCACCCCGAGATCCCCGTCCTGCGAGAGGTGTAGTGGTCTAACATTTTAATTTTCAGGTCAAAGCTACACCAACGCGGCGTGCGGGTGCGTACCCACGCCTCCCCGCTCGCCCTCGTCTCCGGCCGGGATTGGTGTATTCACGCCGATCAGGTGAGCTTCTGGTCACTTCTCCTTGCTGGTATTCCTTGCTTAATTAGTATTGTCTCTTAGCTCCGTCGGACGGTGAGAGAGTGCTCGGTCCCAAATTGCCATCAAATTGAGCGACCACCGCGGAGCAAGTTGTGAGAGAGACCCTACAACCCACGCCCTTGGCGTGCTGGCTGCCCGTGAAATTGGGCATCTCGAGCCCTTAAGGGTTCAGCCTCAAGCTTGCTAAATCCCCCGGAGCATCAAGGTCCTGCCCGGGACCCTCTCCATCATCACCGGGTTGCCCACGGGCACACGTGTGCGTTACGCGGGTGAGTTCGCTTAAGTGATATCGCCGGGTATGTTGGGTTGGTTACGAGTCATAGGTCCAAGGATCATTATCCTAGTGGCTATCACCCCCAAGGTGGTGTCACATCAATTGGGAGTGGGAAAGGTGTGTTGGGGCTGGGGAGGTGTCTAGGGGGCTGTGGGGGAATTAATGGTAAATTGATGGAGGGGTGGGGGATTTGAGGGGTCACAATGAGGTGGCGGGTGATATGGCACTCGTTAGGTGACATGGTGAGGATGGGATGGGCTGAGGTGGAGTGAGTGATGATGTGGAGAGGTGAGGTGGAGGGGGGTGGCCCTCTCTCTTGGGAAGAGAGAGAGTGGGAGGTGCAAATGGCTCTGGGTGAGAGAGGGGTAGAGAGAGAGATATGAGAGAGAATCCACTCCCAAGGGAGAATCCACTCCCACTCAGGAATCCACCTTAGGCTATTGGCATCCACCAATAAAAGAACATAAGAGAAAATGATCAATTTTTCATTCATTCAACATTAGCTTCAAATGGGGGGAGTTGGGTCCTATTTATAGCAGCTCAACTCTTTACATGACCAAACTACGCCTGACATTTAAACAAAAGACCAAGCATGTCCAGGAGGGGGCGCCCCTGGGCCAGCTTGACTGGTTGGGCCCAATAGGCTCAATCTGCTACTCTATCAACCCATTAACCTACTCAACTGACTCAATTAAAGGAAAAGTACATAGATAAAACTCAAATAAAGTGAAAAATACATTATACGACTCGAAAATAAGCTGATATTCCAGGTTGGGCACTTCCGGGGTGATGTGACGGGTCGTGTGAACTGAAACTACTGGTGATGTCCCCATCATACCCCCGGGGTGTGAAAAACTCGACCCTGTCGAGTAAGGGTCCACCCCGCTCAGATAGCGTTGCAACAGGTCCTCCCGACTGGCCCATGTGTCCTCCGACGGGGCCGGTCCGTCCACCTTACAAGGTATCGCTGGTATACCCTATTCCTGGTGGTGGTAATATGTTCATCTAGTATCTCATCTATTTGCTCACGCCAGGCTCTCCGGGTCAGAAGTGGACTCTCATAGGTGGGGTCACTCACAAAAGTGGGTATGGGCTCAATATCCTCGCTAGGTACCACCGCGGGACCCTTGTAGGGCACAAGGTCCGCCACATTGAAACTAGGGTTGACCCCGTATTCTATCAGGTGGTCCAACTCATAGGCGCTTGTGCCAAAACACCTTAAGACCTTAAAGGGTCTTGTTCCTCGAGCCCTAAGTTTAGAGGCAGTTCCAGGGAAGAGCCTCTCTGTCCTGACCATCACGTAGTCACCCTCTTGAAATTCTTGGTGCTTTATGTGGGTATCAGCTTGCCTTTTATAAATCTCATTGCTTTTGCCTATGTGCTTGCGACTTTTATGTGGCCCTCGACATCCAAACGTGAACCTATCGTACATGTGCTTCCTATTAACTTTGATGGACTTAGGTGGACCAGTGCATCCAAATGTAGATCTATCATGTATTGGCTGCCTAACAAGTTTGACAGACCTAGGTGGACCTGGACATCCAAACGTGAACCTACCGTACATGTGCGTCCTACCAACTTTGATGGACTTAGGTGGACCAATGCATACAAATGTGGATCTATCATGTACATGCTGCCTAACAAGTTCGATAGACCTAGGTGGACCTGGACATCCAAATGTAGGCCTACCATGTGCATGCAACTCTACCCCTATGATGGACTTGTTCTAAATCCATTTTCTTTGTGTGGGTGCAAACAAGGATAGGATTTGATTGGTCCTTGTCACACCCTGAGTGCGGAAGGAACCCGGGAGTATGCGACGAGTTTATATCAATCATGTCAATCAGAGCACGAGGAAATTTGACACATAGACAGAGCGCGCAAAAGACAAGAGATAACCAAAGTCTTTATTCATTAATAACTCCAACTAACTTTATTACATAATTTCTCCAAAAGAAAAGTACTTTAGATACTCTAGACTCAATAAAGAGAAAAGTACAATAATAGACTCAATAAAGAGAAAAGACTCGATGTAGACATCTCGGACGGCTTCTACGCTCATCACTCTTAGTCATTCCCATCCGAATGAGTCTCGCTATCGGAATTACCTGAAAAATAGGGGAAAACACTAGGTGAGTGAATGCTCAGTAGGGATTACATCTCACGTACAAGCTTGCTTTAAGTAAATTACAAGTTACATGTAATGCAAGTATAGCTAAGCACGAATGCATGATAATGTCGAGAAGGAATATCAAGAGGTGATAACAGAAACTAGCAAGTTTCGAGATGTCATGTAAAGTACCAAAAGATATCAAGCATGTAAATATCAAGTCATGTCATGAGAATTGACTATTTAATTTCAAGCAAGTAAATACCCTTTCTGGTCTATGCAAGTCACGTCATGTAAATATCATGTCAATTCAAGTACGAGTTCGTGGAATGTCAAAATCAAGCAAGTCATGCACTCCGTTGCAATGCCACACCGTGGTCAATATAGCTCCCATGGGTATAAGTACTTTCGGGTGCTCCTCCCAGGACTAGACTGGGCCCTATTAATGCCAAGCATTGAATCATGTAAATATTTAGACATCCACGATAGTTTATAGCCAATAGAATTTCAAAGGAATAAGCCATTGTAGGATAATAAGGTAGATTTCATGGAATAGAGATTTCAAGGACAGAACCTTAAGTAGGGATGACAAGGCGATAAACCTCTCATAAAACCAAGACATTCATGAACATCTGGGTAATTGACGTCCACTCAGATCGCTGTCAATTACAGAATCTGCGCCCACTATGGTGGTTGCCAATTCTATGAACAGTACATGCACAAAGAAATAATGTCCACTTAAACGGTCGCTAATTCAATACGGCGTCCACTGTCTGGTCGCTAATTCTAGACAGAGACAGACTCTCATAGAACACCACAAACAACGCTCCATGATGGTGAGGGCATCATGTTTCTTCAGAGTGACATGACAATCAGGGTTCCAGGGTTTTGAGGGTACAACCCGCTCGACTGTCTTAAGGGAATCCAAGGCTAGCGGAGGCTTACGGAGGCCTTAGAGAAAGAAATTCCGGTTCGGTGGAAGGAATGTCCGACGGAGGGTCTTTCAATCTCCAAGAAATAGTGTGTAATCGTGAAACGACGACTCTATCTTCGGACTTGAGATAAGAGTGCTAAAAGACCCGCGATATGGGTCAAAAACCCGATAAAACTGTGAGATAACGAAATAGCGTCCAAACAGAAGGCATTATTTAAAGAATGAGCGTCTGTCTATAGAGGCGCCAAATCAATAATTTACCATATTTAAATAAATTTTACATAAATGGGTGTCCGTTCAAGAAGGCACCATATCTTGATATAGCATTCAAACGATGGACGTTAATTCAATAATTTCAACATTATTTCAAATTTTAACAAATTAAATGGAATATGCGTCTCTTCACAGAGGCGCTATTTCTTCAGGTAGCGTTCACACAATGGACGTCAATTCCTAATTTTTGAGTTAGTTTCTATTTTCCACAATTTACAGGAATCGGGGTCCTCTTGCAGAGGCGCTATTTCATTAAATAACGACTGTGGGAGCAGTCGCCCATTCTTTTAGGCATGCAACAACGCACGCATTGGCCAGGCACATTTTCAGACACATATCACTATTCATTTAAACGATTACTGTTCATTTAGGGGATGAACAGTGCTACTTCGATGTTTATCGGGATTTTCACGAAACTAACAACATGGACATGTAGAGAAAAATCTGGGGAATCCAGAAATATGCATAACATGATTTTCAGATACATGGTTCCATAGTTATTAAAATTTAAACATGGGTTATTTATTAATTGCACTAAAAGAAATAGTGTCAATGTGATGGTCGCTCATTAATTTGTGGCCAGAAGACTGTCGCCAATTGAAGAATTGGCGGCCTTCTAATCAGTCGTTCATTAATAAGCGGCAACTTTCCTGGTCGCTATTTTCATATGAAATAGAAGGTGACAGATCTACGTAAAAACTCAAAACAGAGATCATGGAATCATGGTATACGGGTTTATATGCATGCAATATTCCTTTATTATCATCTTGAGCTTATAATCTTGAGAAAACCTACCTTATACGGGGTTAGGACGCCGCAGATAGAAGGTAGAAGACGAAGAGGAAGAGACAGCGACAACAACTGCAGCTGCACTCAGACAACAGGAGGTAGACGACGAGAAGAAGAAGAGGCTACGTGCTTCTTCTCCACTCCGTAGCACAGCAACTGTAGCAACGATAGGAAGAAAAGGAAGCAGAGCACGGCAGCAGGAGGAAGACGAGGACGTCGACACACAGGGGACGATGATCACCAGGAAGACGATGAACAACAGCTTCTGCCGATCGCGGGGCTCATATTTATAGAATTTAGACTCAAGCTTCCTAATGAGATTCAAATTTCCTATGTAGAATCCTAGTGGGTTTAAACCTTCCCAAGCTAATCCTACTCTTGCTATATCCTCAGTCGTTTTCTTTGTTTGATCAGGAAACCCTAAACTCCCATGCAAGCTTCCTTCGAACGTGATAAGGCTTTGTACAACCCAAAAGGACACTGTTGTATGTATATTTGGATATACAGCCTATTACAACGACAACCCCCTTTTGGCCCATCTACGTGAATTAGTTGTATTCCCCTTTTTGGGCCTTTTTGCTGATTACTCTTTATAAGGCCTTTTAGCTTTGGATTGGGCTCTAGTAATGTATTTTGGAGGTTTTATTGGGGTATATTAGTTTTATAGTGAGTTTTATTTTCCATAATTTTAACGGGGTGCTACACCCTCCCTCACTTAAAAGAATTTGATCCCCGAATTCGATTGCATCTAAACACGGAGGGTGCAGAATACTTACTATTGGAATAATTCGAGGAATCTCCTTCGCATGGATTCTTCAGTTTCCTATGTAGCTTCATGTTCGAAGTTTTTGTTCCACTGAACCTTTACCATGGGAATAGTTTTGTTCCGCAATACACGAACTTCTCGATCAAGGATCTTTAATGATTTTTGTTCATATGTGAGATCCCTTTGTTACACCAGATTGTCGTGTTCTATGACGTGGAACGTGTCATGAACATACTTCTTTTGCATAGAGACATGAAATATGTTATGGACTTTGAATAATTGTGGTGGCAAGGTGATCCGGTCGGCAACCTCGCCAACTCATTCTAGAACTTCAAAGGGACCGATATATCTTGGTGTAAGTTTACCCTTAACACCAAATCTTCTAATGCCTCGTCTCGGGGAAACCTTAAGGAACACATAGTCCCCAACTTGGAACTCGAGGTCTCTCCTTCTAATATCGGCATAGGTCTTTTGTCTAGTGATGCGGGACGGGCAGTGAACCTGGGACTCTAGCTCGCAACTCGTCCCTAGCGAGGGAAATGCGGGATCGTGCGCGGTTGAGAAACCAGCAATGAGTCAAGGGTATTCGGCTCTTTCGCGTGTACTCGGATTGAGTCACGGGACGGGTTCACTCACTCACTATCACATCGGTGATAAAAATAAATATCGAGCTAATAATCCTATCACTCTAGTAGCGACATTCAAAAGTATACGAGATAAGCAAATGCGATAAAGAGGGAGGCGAGTTTACCTCCACGCTCCGGGCGTGGGGAAGATGACCCCGGCCGAAGCTCGTACTCCCAATGTACAAATATTACAATAATTACATAAATGAATTTATCACCCACTCCACGCAGGGAGGTAAATGGCTACAATGTGGGGCCTGGGAGTAGCGGACTCGGGTTGACGGGCAGCAATTTGGGCCGGAGACGGGCTGCTGGTTCGACTCGGTACTGTTCCAACTCGGTACAGCAAGGGAACTCAGCAACTGGGACGGCGGCTTCCGGTCAACTCCTTGTGGCGGCGATAGGCTGGGATGCTTCTGATGGGTTGTCGATCGATCTCCAGGAGCGGCGGTCGCCGAAGGTGAGCCGGCGTATTTTCCGAGGAATTAATTCTCAGACTGAGTTGTTGGCCTGTCCTCAGATCTGCTCTACGCGCCTTCACGAAAAGATTTTCTGCGGCCAGATCCGATGTCGGATCGACGCAAAAGTGATACCGATGGATAGAGGACTCAGAGGAATACAACATATAATTTTTTTAGATCCATCAAGTGAATGGATTGAAAATGAAAATGACTATTCCACAAAGATTTTTGCTGGCTCGGACTGACAGACACACAGGACAGACCGAGTTCTCCCTAAAAATGAATTTTGACCGACATGAAGATGATAGAGCTAGACCCTATAAAAATTATGGGTGGAAGGTAGGAAAGTGAGGAACACGCATGAATTTTTGGGGATTTTCTAGAGATATATAAGGGGGCAGGAAAAATAGAAGAACAGACTCTTATCCTGCAGATCTACAAACTGGCAGACTGTCAGGGGTGGAACTAAAAATCGGGGAAAAATACCAAACGACCTCTGATTGACACGAAATTTAAAATGGAGACTGGGGATAACAAGAAGAACAAACACTAAAAATTGTAGAGGGATCAGATCTCCTGATGTGAATATAAAAATTGGGTTTCAACTTTCTATTCTGATGTAGATAGAATTCCGACGCGGTGGCGGTGGTGGTGCGGCGGCGGCGGCGGGGGGGCTGAGCCTCACACTCAGAGAGGGGGTAAAGGAGAGGCCTCACACCTCTAAAAATTGGGAGCTATTAGAGGTCCAAGGGGTTGGGAGAGAGGGAGAGGGCTGTGCCCTCTTTCTTGAGCAACCAAATAGAAATTTTCTCAATAATTGCTAAGTAATTCACAAAATACATGGCTTATATAACTCCCACCTAAGGACCTAATTACCTTCAGATCTAGGGGTAGGGGAGGGGTATACAAGGGATAGGAGATATTCCCCCCATGTGGTCAAAAACCACAAATAAAAAATGACTATATGAAGGGTGCGCCCCTTGGACCAAAGAGACCAATTTGGATTTTTATTCTTTTAATATCCTTTGTCCAATCTTGGAAAAGTCTAGTCCAAGCCCACCTTGGACTTTGAACTAGCCCCACATGGGCCCTAAGCCAAGTGGACCAATGAGGGAGAGGGTGGGGGACCCTGCTGGGCCTACTGGACTTTTACAAATAAACCCACTAAAACCTAAGGACTCACACTTTGGCTTATACTTGCCATACAATTGCGTACCCAATTACACAAGGGTATAAATGTAAATAAAAAGGACACAAATGTAAAATAAAATATCAGTGATCTTGCTCTGATGTCCCCATCAATTCTCCCTGGGTGGGAAGAACTCGACCCTGTCGAGTAAGGGGTGCTGCGGTGCACGTGGCTCCTGCGGATCCATCACCGAACCTGGAAGCACGGAGTACGCTCCACTCCAAGTAATTGACACATGCTCATCCCGTATATATTCGATATGCTCACGCTGCTATGGGAATGAGGCTAGAGGTGGACACTCCGGGGTGGGGTCACTCTCAAAGGGGAGGAGGCGGCTTGAAGACTCATTAGGAATCACCGCTGGGTCCCTGTATGTGACTAGATCCGAGACATAGAATGGTAGAGCCGATCCCAAATTTCGGCAAGTCTATAACGTACGCATTAGACCCGACTTGTCTCGCACTCGAAACGGACTGACAACGCGAGCTAACATGAGACCGACTCGACTCGATGCATGCAGACTCGCTATGCACTCGACAATAAAGAAAAACACGGACTCACACATGACCCTAAACAAATCTACTGTTAGTCCGACTCATACACATGCAATGGTGGACCAGGACATCCGAATGTGTGCCATGCATACACTAGATGCAATCGGTGGTTGACAGAATGGGAGACTCCTAGACATCCTAATTTGTCCCTAGCATGTGGCTGCCTGTTGGATTTGGGAGACTTGGGAGGGCTAGGAGAGTCGAATGCTCCTTCTTCGTCACCCCTATAAGATGACCGTAGATCGGGCCCCTGGCTGAGTGTAAGTGGATTGGCCCGTGGGGAAGGGGTGTGGTAGTGGACTCCCGTGAAAAAGGGGAGTAGATATGGTGGGTCAAGGGGTTCACTCGGAAAGGGATCGAATGGATCAAAGAAAGTGTAACCCCTCGAAATGGGCTCCTGATGGGAATCGACGCCAAAAGCACTAACATTTTATTTACATTTGTGTCCTTTAGTTTATTTTTATATCCTTGGGAAAGTATGTTCACAATTGCAAGGCTTTATAAGCCAATGTGTCATTCCCTAGGATTCTTTGCGTTTTTGTACAAAAGTCCAGTAGGACCAGCAAGGGGCCCCCATCTCCTTTCCTATTGGTCCACCTAAGTCTTAGGGCCCATGTGGGGTCAGTCAAAGGTCCAAGGTGGGCTTCTAGATGGCTTGACCATTCAAGGGGATAATTGGATTAAAAAGTCCAATATTCCAACCCTTAAAGTCCAAGATGCTTCCCCCTTATAATATAGTTTATCCTATGTTGTATTTTTTATTTTTTTTGGTCATTTGACTACATGAGGAAGAAAATCCCCTCTCTCCCACGAAATTCCCAACCCCCACCCCTTACCATTCTCTATATAAGTCTATGTATAGTGTCATTAGAGATATTAATGAAGAATTAAGTATTTTTGCCAAGAGCAAGCCCAAGGGCACCCCTTGTGTCTCTCCTCTCCCCCTTGCAGCAGTGATTGCTGCCCATTCTAGGGTGTGAAGCCCTCATCTTGGTGTGACTCCAAGATCTCCAACCTCTGCTGGATGCGACTTCTGACCGCCGCCTTCCGTTCCTACCGCCACTGCCATCGCCGGAGTTCTGTCCAAATCAGGACAGAACCTCATCTCCAAAATTTTATCTTTTTTTCTTGTTGTCTGATCGAGCCCTATATTTGAGGGTTTGTTCTGTCCATCTCCCCTAATCTCCAGTTCAAATTTCGTGTCATTTGGATGTCCTTTGATATTTTCCCCATGTTTTTGTTTATCCTCTCAGTAATTTGCCCTTCTGCAGATCTACGGGACAGAGTCACCTTCTTGTATTTTTCCCACCCACTTATCAATTTCCAAAAAAATCACAAAACTTCCTCAGTGTTCCTCACATATACCCCCTTCCACCATAATTTTCGTGGAGTCTAGAAAAATCATTTCTCCTTCGGTCAAAGGTCAGTTTTAGGCAGATCTCTTGCTGCCCTATGTGTCTGTCAGTCCGAGTCAGAAATAAAAACAATGGTAAAGTCATATTCATTTTCAATCCGTTCAGTGGATGGAGCTGTCAAAAATATATGTTGTAGATCTATGAGTTCTCTTTCCAACGGTATTAGCCACGCCTCGATCGGCCTCCGGATCTGAGCGTCGTAATTCTTGCAGCCGAGGCGTGCAGATCTGTTCCCTGTGCAGGTCTGAAATTGCAGTCCAGAAGATATTCAGAAATAAATATCAAAAATCAACTTCAGGAGCCGCCCCTTCAGGGAGTCGTTCAGGGACACCCTGCCTTTGTCATCGTATGTATCTCGTAATGTTCTCCTTGTTGCCATTTCGTGTCATTCTTGTTTCACTTCGTGTCGGTCTCTTCGTTGTGTCTGTTCTGTCACAATGTATCTCGTGTCGTTCTTCTTATTACCTCGTGTTGTTTTCATCTTCTTCGTGTCGTTCTCAGTGCATCTAGTATTTCTATTACATACTTCGTGCAGCTTTAGTTCCTATGGCCCTCAGCTTTAATGATTTTCATCTCCTTGCAGATCCGAGGAAGAACATTCCACACACCTGGGCAGCACGTGATCCGAGGCTGGAATGAAGCCTGCTGAGAGACTGCCACGTGGACCGAATTCTTAGGGCTGGAAATGTGGAGGTCACACGTCGTGGCTGCTGCTGCTGCTGCTATATATATGAGACCTTCGTCCACAGATGAAGGTGATCGAGTTGGCGTGAAGAAACGCTCATACAGAGAGCCACGATCCAAATAGAAGAAGAAAAGAAAAAGAAGAAGAGCAGAAGGAGAAGAAGAGAGGTAGAGAGCTCGAGAAGAGTGTGAAGAGAAGAAGAAGCAGAGAGTGAGAGAAGAGCAGAAGAAAGAGAAAGAAAGATAGAGAGTGAGCGAGAGAGCTCGTGGAGAAGAAGGAAGATCTTACCTGAAGATCCGTCTACTGGACCGTGGATCAAATCCAGGCCAGTCAGCTCCGTTGAGAGC
Organism: Amorphophallus konjac; assembly: GCA_022559845.1. Taxonomy (NCBI): domain Eukaryota; kingdom Viridiplantae; phylum Streptophyta; class Magnoliopsida; order Alismatales; family Araceae; genus Amorphophallus; species Amorphophallus konjac. The sequence goes on from CM040118.1 coordinate 210,458,040, forward strand.
CACATTGTGCATTTCATTTTTCAGCCTTCTGTTTTGCTGAAGTCATTCTCGTTTATTGTTTTTCCTTTGTTTTCTGGTTTACTGTGGTTTCCGATACTCTTTAGAGTGGTCGGGGTTCCTCCTGTTAGTTCAGGAGAAGGGAGATTGACATCTCCAGTTGCAAGTAGTTGGGAGCTACTTGTGGGTTCCCTCCGGTTTGGAGGAAGGGAGACTTGTCTCCGGTTCTGGGCTTGTGGATTCAAGTCCAGGGGTTCCCTCCAGGTCTGGAGGAAGAGAGACCGTGTGTCTCTGGTTTGCTAGTGACTGGTGTCACTAGTGGTTCCCTCCGGTTGGGAGGAAGAGGGGAGGCTGTTCCCCTGGTCAAGCTGTTTGGCAGCATTTGTTGCAGACTGAGTCTGCTGTTTCTAGCGTGAGCTAGTGGAAGCCACACTCGGTTTGAGTGTGGGGTGGATGTAGGTCTGGAGGACCGAACCACCTAAAAATCCTCTGTGCAGTGGTCTGATTTCTCTATATGTTTTGCTTCCGCTAGATGTTTGCATAAGGGGCGCTCCAAGTGGTTGATCAGATCTTGTTCTGAGTGTTTAATCCGTTGAGTGAGCGAAAGTTTATTTGAGTGAAAGAATGGTTTGAATGAATACTTAGGTGCGTTTTGCTTTGGTTGCTCACTGTCTATTTGTTGAATTCCGCTACTGCTAATTAGTCTTTCAGATTTGATATATCTGTCTAGTTAGCATTCTAGATAGTTAGTGAGCATCATATTTTTAATTGGGTGAAGGCTTTTAAATAGGTTATATTCATTCACCCCCCCCTCTGAATACTGCACCGAACCTAACACCTGCCATCGTCCCAGCCAAGCGGCGCCTCTGGAAGATCTCAGGAAGGTGACGTTCCTTTGGAAACCGTTGCTTGCTGTCCAGTGAGTCAGCAACCGAGTTGGCGCAGCACCGAGTTAGAATAGTGCCGAGTCGGACCAGCAGGCCGAGTTCGTGCCGTACGCACCTCCAGATTGCTGCCCGTCAACCCAGGGTCGGTCCTCCCGGGCCCCACTTGTAGCCCTTTACCTCCCTGCATGGAGTGGGCAATACAATTCACTGTTGTAATTAACTTTTACCATTGTTACCGGGAGTTACCGTACTTGGCCGGGAACGTCTTCCCCACGCCCGGAGCGTGGAGGTACACTCGCTACCCTCCTCGTAGACATTGCTTTACTCGTATATTTTGTATATGCCGCTGCATGAGTGATAGATTATCTAGCTTGTTATCATTTCATCACCGCTGCGAGAGCGAGAGTGAGTGACCGTCTCGTGACTCGATCCGAGTTAACGCGGAAAGGCCGATAACCGAGACTCACTGCCGGTTTCTCAACCGCGCACGGTCCACGTCCTCCCTCGCTTAGGGGTGATCGCGAGCTAGAGTCCCAGGTCGCGTGTCCGTCCCGCATCAATTTGGTATCAGAGAGTCGTTTGAGTCTAGGGTGTTTAAAACAAAAAAAGTGTCTAAGTCTAGGTGTCTCATTTGCATACCATTGTTCGGTATATCAAAAGATGTCACCCGACTGTTAGGTTACGCCTATCGAAGAGGTGATTCACTCACGTGAGAGGATCTTCAGATCCCCGGACTCCGTCAGGTACCGAATCTTGGTCGTGTCTAAGTGTGTAGTCGAGTCTCATGCCAACTTTGCATTATTGTTTAGGGTCGTGTCTAGTGTCTTGTCGCCATGTGTCGGCATGTCCACCCAATATCTTCCCCATGTCCCATGGATCCCCAAGGGCCCACATCATATGAATGGTGGTGACACACCCGAGGATGGGGAATCCAACCCCACCACATCCGTAGGCCCGAAGCCTCGGACTTTTATGGATCCAAGGTCCCAAGCGACTACCTCCAATGGGAAGCCGCTATGGACAACTACTTTGCATGTTATACTATGTCCGAGGCCAGGCAATTCTCTTTTGCCAAGGAGAGGCTTCTTCACAAGGCCGCCGAAAAGTGGGATTACATTGAACGCTTGAGAGAAGTTAGGAGGCAGTGGCCCATCGAGTCATGGCATGAAATGAAGAAGGAACTTTGTCACCTCCAACCGACCCTACCCAATCACTTCCAATCAAGTGGGTCCTAGTCGGAGGCAAAGAGCCCCACACGTAGATGAGCCTAGACCCAAGCCTAGGCCGATTGATTACGGGCGAGTCCACCCCGATACCCCTACTCCAACCCGCACCGTTGCTGAACTTGTGCAAATGATTTCGGATCGGGTGGATAGGAGGTGCACTTATTTTGAGTCACTGGTCTCCCCTTGCCCACCTCCGAGGCAGGAGGTAGCCATACTCGAGCCTAGGGAGGCCATAGCCCCTATCCCCAACCCGGCCCCACCTATGGGGTCCCAAGGATCACTTTTCCTCCAGGAGGACATACCTTCCTCACCTATGAGAGCTCCTTTGCCGCCACCCTCCCATCTTTATTCGGAGCCACTACATTCCGAGCCACCCGTGTTTCTAACGGGTACGCTTTTCATAGCCACGCCGCTTCTTAGTTGGCTCAAGGATGGCTTGGTCCCGCCTCCTTATCCATCAATGGACCCCACCCTACCATTGGTGCCCGTCAACTCCTTCCACACTACATTCCGGTCTAGTCACCATGTTGATACCTTGGATGACCTTGTTATGGGATTAGACTCGCAATGGCAGTTGACGCACTCCTTGGCCCGAAGCTTCGACCAACCCATTAGTCTTAGCTTCACCCATCCGGCCTTAGGGTCTATTACCTCTGTGTGCACCGTGGGTTATGTCACCACGGAGATTCTCTTATTCCTCCCTATGTCGGCCGAGCTCGACTTCATACCCTTTTGCCCGAGGGAGGAATCTTATTTCCTACATATGATCACCGTCCCATCTGCCACAATGTATGAAGGTGACCATACACACCTTCAAGACTTCCATACATGGGACCGTGATTTGTGGGAACCCACCACAAGGGGTCATACCTTCTTTGATCCCTTTGACCCATTCCCTAGTGGGCCCCTTGACCCTCCATATATACTTCATTTCTTCGAGGGAGTCCACTACCACACCCCTACCCCACGGGCCGGGTCATCTATACCCACCAAGTCCAATCTCGATACACCCACACCCGGCTCGTCCACACCCGGCTCTCCTAGCCCTCTCAAGTCTCCCAAATCCAAAGGGCCGTTCATGCATGACTGGGTCATACTTGGGCGTCTAGGTGTTTCTCATACCACCAACCTTCGGGTACATAAGATACATGGATGGCACATATTCGGATGTCCTTGTCTGCCGTCACCCATGTACGGGTCGGACTAACATTAGGTTTGTTTAGGGTCCTTGTGAGTCTTTGTTTCGTTTGTTTGTCGAGTGCATTGTGTGTCTGTGCATACGTTAAGGCAAGCCGGTTTTGTACGCTTGCGTTATTAGTCCCTTTCGAGTATGAGACTTGTCAGACTATTGGGATCGGTTCTACTCCACATATCAGATCTAGTCACATAAGGGACCCGCGGTGATTCCTAGTGAGTCTTTGAGCCGCCTCCCTCATTTGAGAGTGACCCCACCCCGGAGTGTCCACCTCTAGCCTCATTCCCATGGCAGCGTGTGCATATTGAATCTATACAGGATGAGCAGGTGTCGATTACGTGGAGTGGAGTACTCCGCGCTTCCAGGTTCGGTGACGGATCCGCCGGAGCTACTCGAGCAGCCGTACCCCTTACTCGACAGGGCGAGTTCTTCCCACCCGGGGAGAGTTGATGGGAATCGATGCCAAAAGTACTAACATTTCATTTACATTTGTGTCCTTTAGTTTATTTTTATATCCTTGGGAAAGTATGTTCACAATTGTAAGGCTTTATAAGCCAATGTGTCATTCCCTAGGATTCTTTGGGTTTTTATGCAAAAGTCTAGTAGGACCAGCAAGAGGCCCCCATCTCCTTTCCTATTTTCGTCTTCTCCGATGTCTGACCCCGGGGGGCGTCCCGTGGCCCCCTTGGCGCCTGGCCCCCCCTTGGCCTCCTCGCAACGGGCTCCTTCGCCTCTCCATGCTGGTCTCGGCCTCCCTGTGTCCACGGCGCCAGGACTTTCGCTGAAGTCCTGTCTTCTTCCATGGCGCCGCCGATTGTCCCGGGCCACATCCATGCTCCGGCGCTTACTGACAAAGGAGAACCTGCAGTGTTCTTCTCCCAGGAGGAGATCTCAGTGTCCCTTGGTCCTTTCTCTTTCGCCTTGGTAGCCCGCACCCCTCAGGGACGGCCTCCGTTCTCGGACATTAGAGCTCATTTGAACGGCAGATGTAGATTCAAAGATGACTTCATGATCAGCGCCCTGGATAAGAGACACCTCCTTTTACGATTCTGGAACTATGATGATTACCTGTCTCTGCTGCTGAAGGAGACGCTGCTAGTCCATGGTAGGATCTTCCGTTTCTTCAAATGGACCATGGATTTTTCACCTTTGGCGGATTCGCCTATTCTCCCGGTATGGATATCTTTCCCTGGTCTTCCGGTGAATTTATACTTAGAGCACTTGATTTGTTCCATTGCTGGTAATGTTGGTCGAGTTTTGAAAGTCGACCCTTGCACTTTGAACTTGTCCCAAACGACTGCTGCTCGGGTCTGTATCGAGCTTGATATTTCAAAACCTCGGCCTCCCCGAGTTTGGATTGGTTGTCCAGGAGGTGGTGCCTGGCAGGAGGTTGTATACCCGGACCTTCCTCCCTATTATTCTGCCTGTTCTCGTATCGGCCATATTGAAGCTGCTTGTAAAGGCTTAAGGAATTCGACTTCGATAGTGAAGCCCATTCAGACTATAGCCGATACAAAGGCAAGGCAATTTGGCAACCTGTAGCTAATCAGAAGATCTCTGCTGAAGTTAATTTATCTGTTCCCCGAGCCAAAGATGCTCCGCATAATTGTAATGATTTGATTAATGCAAGGACCGTTAGTCAGGGCGATTGTTCCATTCAGAATTCAGTCTTGGATGCCCCCTGTCCAGCTAAACCTTCGCCAGCTTCTGCTACAGAGTCAGGGGATCCTGATTATCACCTTCCGGAGGTTTATCCAGCGAAGGATGTTCCATGTTCTAATGTGGAGCAAGCTCCTGATTGTGAGTCCGATATTCCTCGGCCAGTTTCTGTTCCTGTTCAGTCAGATATTCTACTCTAGGATCCTTCTCAAGCTCATCACTCGGCAGCTTTGGCCTGCCCTCCTTTAGAGCCCCCTTCAAACCAAAATTTTGCTATTGCTCCTGACCCTGCAGTTGTAGTTGCCTTGCCAGAGCTAGTACCTCAGTCGGCTGAAGAGGTCTTTTCTAGAAGACTAGATATAGCCAAGCTAGCAGAAACTCAAAACGACATGGCTCTGCATCATGAGCGCACAGGCGTTATTACCAGATCAATGTTAAGGACTGGTTCCACGGGTAACATACCTGATACCAAACAATTATTATGAATTGCATTATTTGGAATATCAGAGGTATAGGGAATGATGTGTCCATTGGCAGAGTTAAACTCCTTATTAGAACTCACTAGCTTGACTGCATTGTGCTATTAGAACCTAAACTAAACACTGGCAGAATGGACAATATATGCAGACGCTTGGGTATGGATAAGGCTGTTGCCAACACTGATGGGCTGGCCCACATCTGGGTTTTCTGGAAGGATCCTTTGCATTTTTCAGTTGTGAGTAGGGATGATCAACAGATCACTGTCTTGCAGTCTAATGCTTCTTTGCCAGACTTTTACTCTACTTTTGTTTATGCCAAATGCAATGCTTTTGAGAGGCATTCCTTGTGGGCTTCTTTATCCAACATTCACTCTCGGATAGTTGGACCTTGGATTGTTGCAGGGGACTTTAATTGCATCACTACTGTGGATGAAAAGCTCGGTGGTAATTCCCCAAGCCTTTCTGCAATGAGTGACTTTAGCAACTGTATTTCAGATTGTGCTTTACTTGATGGTGGATATGCTGGCTCAAAATACACTTGGCATAATAATCAATCTGGCAGCAGAGGAATTTGGGCCAGATTGGATAGGGTCCTTCTCAATCCAGCCTGGCTGAATCAAATGCCAATTTTTATAGAGCATTTATCCAGGGAGGCATCTGACCATGCTCCGATGCTAGTTAAAATGCTACCCCAAGATCGTAGATTCAGCAGATTTTGCTTTCAGAGAATGTGGACTTTACATGAAATTTTTTTTGATGAAGTTAAGGCTTGCTGGCACTCAAGCCCCACTGCTTCCTCTCCCATGCACTGTTTGTTCCTCAAGCTCAATTCCCTGAAAAGGATGCTTCGAGTCTGGAACAGAGAAACTTTTGGTAATGTTCATTTGAATTTGTCAAAAGCTGAGGATGCTATTCTGCAAGCTGAGCACCTTTATGACTCGCAACCCAGTGATGTTAACCTGGCAGCATTAGAAGAAGCAAAATCCAATCTGTCAGACAGACTGCTCCAGCAAGAGTACTTCTGGAGACAAAAATCTGGTATTAGATGGCTGCTTGAGGGGGACAGAAATACAAAATTCTTCCACATGTCCACCTTAGCTAAGAGATGGAAACATAAAATCAAACATCTGAAGAATCGTGCAGGCAATCTTTCTTCAAACCATGAGGATATGAAACATATAGCAGTATCCCATTTTCAGAATGCTTTCTCCTCTCAAGATCACTTCATTGATCATTCATTCTTGGGCTGCATTCCTCATTTACTTAACCAGGAGGATAATGACTGTCTGTGTGCTATTCCCACTGAATCTGAAATTCATGATGCAGTATTCAATTTGTCAGCTGATAGTGCTCCTGGGCCCGATGGATATTCTGGGTTCTTTTTTCACAAAGCCTGGAACATTATTGCCCCTTTGGTAGTCAGTGCAGTGCAAGAAGCATTCTCCTCCAGGAATCCACTGCCTCGGTATGTTACCTCTACCTTGATTGCTCTTATTCCTAAGAAACAGAATGCTGTGGAGATTTCAGACTACATGCCAATAAGTTTATGTAACTTCTTCTACAAGATTATATCCTCTATAATCAACAGAAGATTGGCTTTAATTTTACCCAAAATTATTTCGCCGGAGCAGTCAGCCTTTGTCAAAGGAAGACAGATTATAGAAAATATAGCCCTTGCTCAAGAGCTCTCCATTGAATTAAGCAGACATACAAGAGGTTCAAATGTCATGTTTAAACTTGATATGGCTAAAGCCTATGACAGGCTTGAATGGGACTTCCTATACTCAGTAATGTTCAGATTTGGCTTCAGCAACAATTTCATAAACCTTGTTGAAAGATTGATTAATAACTGTTGGTTTTCTATTCTGTTGAATGGAGACACTGCTGGTTTTTTTAAATCAACCAGAGGTATTCGCCAAGGTGATCCAATTGCACCTTCCTTATTTGTTATTGCTGAAGAAGCTTTGAGTAGGTCTCTTAGAGAAACCTTCAGTAATGGCCGGATAGAGTGGTTCACAGGCTGTCAGAGATGTCCAAGAATATCACACTTACTTTTTGCTGATGATACCCTGATCTTCAGCAAAGCTACTTCTTCTTCCATCAGGAATTTTCTCAAGCTTCTTCACACTTATGAACAAGCTTCTGGTCAGCTGATCAATGTCAGTAAGAGTGGTTTTTTAATCCATCCAAAGAAGCCTATTTCTATTGTTCAACGCATTCAGAGACTCACAGGATTCTCCAAACTGTCCTTTCCTCATAAGTATCTCGGGCTTCCTCTGGTGATTGGTAGAACAAAGAAGATTCACTTTGCAGGAATCCTAAATTCCATTCATAAAAGGATTGATGGGTGGAAGGCCAGCCTCTTATCCCAAGGGGCCAGACTAGTTCTTATCAAGCATGTGCTGTCTTCTTTGCCAATGTATGCTCTGTCCTCCACTCCATTGCACATTGGCACTCATATTTTGATTGAGCAGGCCTTTGCCAATTTCTTCTGGGGGTCTTCAGCCCATGGCAAAAAGAGACATTGGAAATCTTGGCATATCTTATGTAGACCTCAATCCGCAGGGGGCCTTGGCATCATATCTCTCAGGAAAATGGAAATTACTCTCCGTGTCAAAATGCTGTGGAATGCTATTCACAATGACACCTTATGGGCTTCTTATTTTAGAGCAAAGTATCTGTTCAATTGCCATATCCGAGATGCAAAATTCAGGAACATGAAAGGTTTTGAAGAAGCTGGTTGAAGGCTAAGGAATATATTCTTCAATTCAAAAAGGTCATCGTGGGCAATGGAGATAATACCAGTTTTTGGTATGATAATTGGCTGGGCCAACATTGCTTAAATACTTTTGTTTCTGAAGCTCAAATTCCTAATCCGAAAGCATCAGTTAGTGAAGTTCTTTTGAACCCATCCCCTGAAGATATTGTCTTGCTCAATTCTCTGCTCCCTAACAGCATCCAGCAAGCCATCAGATCAGTTAATCTGAACTAGGAACCGGACCTGGGTGTTTGGAGTATCTCCTCATCTGGTCAGTGCTCAGTAGCATCAACTAATAACCATATGGCTAACAATCAAATTCCAGCTGATATCCCCTGGAGTTGCTTGTGGTCTAATTGGGTTCCAATTAAAATTTCAGTTCATATATGGAAGATTATGAATAACCGCTTGCCAACCGATGCCAATATACAAAGAGTGGGCATTGTCCTCTGTTCGAAATGCTTTTGCTGTAAAAATCCGCAGGTTGAAGACCTCACACATCTGTTTCTCAACAGTGATATTGCAGTTGCAGTTTGGACTGCACTCAAAGCAGCAGGGTTACAACTTCAAGGGCGAAATCCTAAGGAACTCATTCTGAATTCCATCTGCAATGTTCAGCCAGGTACGGCCTTTGCAGTTTTCTCCCTTGCCTCCATTGGATTTGGTATGTGGGAAATTTGGAAAGCTAGGAACATTGCCAAGTATGAGGATAAAGCATTCTCCAAAAACAGTTGCATCCATCAAACTTTGTTCCAGATCAAGAGAGCATGTTCGACTGCCTCACTCAAGGAACCAAAATCCAGCTACCGGAGAATCTTGGACCAAATGGGAATCGCACACCAAACTTCATGCAGTGATCAAATGAAGATAGTGAAATGGATTTGCCCCCCTTGGCCATTTCTTAAACTTAACACTGATGGTGCTTGCAAGATTTCTAAGGACACAGGAGGAGGTGGTATAATCAGGGATTCCAGAGGAAAAGTTCTACTTGGCTTTTCTCATTTTTATGGCCATTCAAATAGCTTAATAGCTGAAGCCCGAGCCCTCCTGGATGGTATTAAGTATTTGAAGACTGTGGATATTTCTCCAGCCCTCATTGAATGTGATTCCCTCACCCTAGTCAGGATCATCAATAAAGAAATTCACTGCCCATGGGCTATACTCAGCTACGTCAGGGTGATCTGGAGTATTCTCTCTCAGCATGACTTGATCTGTCATATATTTAGAGAGGCCAACACTGTATCTGATTTACTTGCTTCTTTAGCTTGCATCAACAAATGTAATTTTTTCTATTCTTACAGTGAGCTACCTTCCATTATAAAAGGGGCTGCTCGGCTGGACTCTCTAGGCTTGCCTAGACTCAGATTGATGTAATTCATTATTCTTTCTCAGTGGAATAAATCCGCCTCCTAGTGGTCCAATGGTGGAGTGGCTTTCTCCTTACCTCTGGTAAGGGGTGCACTCTCCCATCGAACCCTAGGTTAGGTTTTTCTATTAAAAAAAAAATCTCCTTTCCTATTGGTCCACCTAAGTCTTAGGGCCCATGTGGGGTCAGTCAAAGGTCCAAGATGGGCTTCTAGATGGCTTGACTATTCAAGGGGACAATTGGATTAAAAAGTCCAATATTCCAACCCTTAAAGTCCAGGATGCTTCTCCCTTATAATATAGTTTATCCTATGTTGTATTTTTTATTTTTTTTGGTCATTTGACCACATGGGGAAGAAAATCCCCTCTCTCCCACGAAATTCCCAGCCCCCCACCCCTTGCCATTCTCTATATAAACATATGTATAGTGTCATTAGAGATATTAATGAAGAATTAAGCATTTTTGCCAAGAGCAAGCCCAAGGGCACCCCTTGTGTCTCTCCTCTCCCCCTTGCAGCAGTGATTGCTGTCCATTCTAGGGTGTGAAGTCCTCATCTTGGTGTGACTCCAAGATCTCCAACCTCTGCTGGATGCGACTTCCGGCCGCCGCCTTCCGTTCCTGCCGCCACCGCCATCGCCGGAGTTCTGTCCAAATCAGGACAGAACCTCATCTCCAAAATTTTATCCTTTTCTCTTGTTATCTGATCGAGCCCTAATTTTCAGGGTTTGTTCTGTCCATCTCCCCTAATCTCCAGTTCAAATTTCGTGTCATTTGGATGTCCTTTGATATATTTCCCATATTTTTGTTTGTCCTCTCAGTAATCTGCGCTTCTGCAGATCTACGGGACAGAGTCACCTTCTTGTATTTTCCCCACCCACTTATCAATTTCCAAAAAAATCACAAAACTTCCTCAGTGTTCCTCACATATACCCCTGATAGGATCGCTGCGCTGGATTCAGAGGGGGGGTGAATGAATCCCACCCTTAAAAAACTTTTCACTCAATGAAAACTAGAACACTAACTAGAACAAGATAGACAAACTGGATAACTAATCAGAATCTCTTTTGATCCGAAGAGCAAACATCTATCTCGCGCCTAAACAATCAACTAGCAGAAGCAGAAGAAGGTAATCAACCTACTGCAAGATAGCAATATGAACGCTCAGACAATCTGTGAAAGATGGTAGAAGACATGGAGCTAACGCACAAGGCAAACCACTGCACATATAATTTTTTAGGTGGTTCGGTCCTCCAGACCTACATCCACCCCTCACTCCCAACAGGAGTGAGGCTTCCACTAGCACAAGCTAGAAACTGCAGACTCAGTCTGTGAACAGAATGCTGCCACACAGCTTGACCAGGGGAACATCCTCCCCTCTTCCTCCATACCGGAGGGACACCCCAAGTGACTCCCAGCCACTTGAAAACCAGAGACCGAAGTCTCTCTTCCTCCAGACCAGGAGGGGACACACCAGTGACTCCCCGTCACCAGCAAACCAGAGGTCACAGACCTCTCTTCCTCCAGACCAGGAGGGACCCGACCTCTATCCAGAGAATCGGAAGAGCAAAGATAACCAGAGTGACAAAAGAAAAACAAAAACAAGAAATGAAAACAATCACAGCAAACAGAAAGCTGTAAAGCGAAATCATAATTTGGCTCTCGCAGGAGCTGACTGGCCTGGATATGATCCACGGTCCAGTATGAACTGATCTGTTGATGAAGCTTCTTATCTCTCGATCTCTCTTCTTCTTACTCTTCTATTACTTCTCTGCTTCTTTCTCTCACTGTCTTCTCTTCTTGTCTCAATCCTCACGACCTCTCTCTCTTTCTCTTTTTCTTCTGCTACACTCTTCTTTCTTCACTCACAGTCTCGATCAGCCCTCTTCTGTTCTTATCAGCCTTCTTCTGAGGAAGACGTCTTCTATATATATAGCAGCATCTTAGGGCGTGTGCTTTCCACTTCTCCCGCCCAATTGATGCTACCACGTGTCAGCATCTCAGCTTCTTGGATCACGTGCCAGGTGCCCACCTCGGGTCACGTGCCTAGACACATTAACCTCGTCCAACAATCCTGTCAGTTAATCAGTCGAAGACAGTATCAGCTTAAGGCAATGTTCAGACTTCATTCAGCAAGCAAGGCAAGCATGGATGGCTGTACAGAGTTGATCGTGTGAGACAAGACAAGTGTACAGACTTCTTACCACATGCTATAATATGCACATATGATGTAGTGTCTTGAATGAATAGACTTCGATGAGACCAATGCATGAACGTAGTGTATAGACTTGCTGAATGCCTAGCTATCGTGCGGATGTATAGACTTGTGTTATGCAGCCTAAGTATGTACAAACGTGATGAGGTGCTAAGTGACAGAGCTGGCTGTACAAACTCTGAGGGAACACAAGCAGCGTTGTATAGACTTGAAAAATGCTAGATGCACGATGTATAGACCTTGCCAAAGGAAATGGCTGTACAGACTTGATCAAGGCAAAGCAATCGAATGTATGGACTTTCACAAGGTATAGACTTGCCAAAGAACTGGACGATGTACAGACTTGAACAAGGGAAAGTCTGTACAGACTTGAAGGTTCACAACGTATACACTTTGGTAAGACAATGGCTATACATACCTCAACTCGAGCAATGTATAGACTTGCAGGTGCAACGTAGGTAAAAGTACCAATGTATAGACTTGCGAGTGTAACGTAGGTAAAGGTACCAATGTACATACTTCGAAGTTGAACAGGTGGATGTACAGACTTCACTTCGTGCTAACTACAGTGCAGTGTACAGACTTCAGACATGATGCACTGTAAAGACTTCAAATGAGACTGTACAGACTTGGTCCGATGTACAGTGCAATGTATAGACTTTCGTTCAGCAGAGACGTTAAGAGAGACTGTACAGACTTTGACTTCAAAAGAGACACTCTCTATGAGACGGACGATGTATAGACTTCTAGACACTGTAGACTTGAACAGCGTGAGACGTTAACTAAGACGGATGAGAGTGTATAGACTTTAATGAAAAATGCACACGATGCAAAGGACTCTGTACACACTTGGCCAATGTATAGACTTAGCAGTAGCATGATGGCGAGTGCTGTACAGACTTCGTGTGCAATGCATGAACAGTGCAATGTAACGGCTTGCGTGAATGTAACAGCGATGTTCAGACTTGGAAGCTGATGTGTAGACTTGCTGAGATGCAAGGCAACATAGACACTGGCTGTATAGACTTGCATTCACACAGCAGTGTATGGACTTCGAATGCCTGCCTGCATGCGATGTATAGACTTGAGTTATGCAACTGAAGGCTGTACAGACTTGCTATAAAGGTGAGATGCAACGTTAGACGCTTGAATGTACAGACTTGCTGATTGTGTTAAGACACAGCATGAGATGCTATGATCTGGGGGGTCAACCCATCTGGAAGGGGGGTCGACCCACTTGTGTCCAGACTGTGCTAGAATGTAATGATGCATGGATGTTTAGCCTGTACTGATTTTCACAAGCAGAGTAAAGCAACTGATGTATATGTATATACATGCTTTATGCAGCAGATAACATGACTGAACATCAAATGCAATGCTTTGGATCTGATAAACTGACATATTGTGCATGACAAAGAAATGATGTGTGCACACATTGTATATAATGGAATGTCATTCACAAGCACACATTCACAAATACATGAACACATATGAATGCACTTAACTGAATCAACAAGGTCTTTCATGCACACATGCATATGGTGACTTATAGTGTTTGCTATCATCAAAACCAATCATCAAGACCACAGGGGCACAACAATCTCCCCCTTTTTGATGATGGCAACACTATGAGTCACACTGACTCAAGTCAAAACATTCTCCCCCTTTGACTTCAGCAAAAAGACATTAGTTTGAGAGAGGAAAAATAAGTAGATATGAAACAATTGAAATAACATTTCTCCCTTTAACTACATGAAAGCACATTCTTCCCCAAAGAGCAATATGACTCAAATCAATTTCTCCCCTTTTGTTTAAAAAATCATGCAGAGGTATGAATGCAGAGATGCAGATGCAGCAAGAAATGCAATACCTCCCCCTAAGAATATGAATGCAGGGTCACAATTGATATGAACATGATTCAATATGACAAGGAAGCTCCCCCTGAATAGATACCAATTGATATGCATATGTTGCATTTCTCCCAATTGATGTGGTTGAGAGGGAGACCACAGTGGCATTCAAGGGTAAGTTCAGGTCAATGAACCAAGGACAGTGAGGAGAAGAGTTTCAAACACAAGAAGTTCAAAACAAGATTTTCAAGGAGATATCAATCTCATAAATCCAAAACATAGTTTTTCAAAGTCTTCCATTATAAGGGCTTATGAATGAAATTTTTTTTTTGGGAAGTATAACATTCTTGCAGCTATCTGATCTTACTCTGCAAGGAAATTTCATTCAAAATAAAGTTAATACAAGAACAACGTAAACATGGCATCGGCATTTCACCATGCCTGGCTGTTCTTCAAATAACAACTCTCATACGACCTCCAAAACTATTTGAACTGGTGAAACAATATTTTTTTGGTGCTGCCGAACCCTATGAAGGGTGGTCAGAGAGCAGGGGGCGGGGGAACAAAAGAGATGGAAAATTTACAGATGATTCTCGGGACAATGTATGTACACTCTTCCCCTCGGGCCTCCTAATCTTCAACACTCTGAATCTCACCCATCATGATTCTGTTACTGACCACATTAAACCCTAAAACGGATGAGCTCACCTTCTTCCCTTTCTTTCCCTTCTTCTTGGCAGTGCCACCCTTTTTATCTGATCCATCGGGACCTGTTAATGTATTAGCGTCTGTGTTATCTGCTGTCATGTCAACATTACCATAAGCCTCCGTACCAAAGCAAGATCAGATTGGAAAGCAATCTCAAGCACATCTGCCGCTAGCAGTTCCTTATAGTTCAGGACCTTGTCAATGAACTCATGGTGAGGGTCAAGTGAACCGAGGTTTTCCCTAAGAAGCATCTCAGCCTCTGGACTTGACTGCTTCAAGCAGAACTCGAGGAAACCAGTATCCTTTGACCCAGTGAGCCTAGCCAGCTCCCCCTCGCACCAATCTCTGAAGCCCATTGCCTCTGAACGTTTAGACATAGCATCTCCTCTCCCTCTCAGGGAAAACTGACCAGCTGGAGATGATAAGAGAGGGTAAGCTTTGCTGGAGGATTTAGGTCGAACTGACGCTGCTGCAGATGCATTCTTGGTCGGGATGCCCTTTGTTCCCCAATTGCTAGAGGTTGCAAGCTTTGGGAAGTCCAACCGCTTGGGTTCCTGCTTTGGTTGATCAAGAGGGCCCCAAAATAGGTCATCTTCTATTTTAGATCTTGGTGGAGAAAAAAGTGGACCATTCTTGATAGGAGATACAGCCTTAGAAGGAGATGATCCAGGGATCTGCCACAAAGAACTATTTCCCAGAGCATTCCTGTTCGGTAGGGTTTTAGCAGGAGCAACTATTGGAATTTGCTTATGGACTGATAAAGCCTTCTTTTCCTGCTCTTTGAGAATGTCCCTTAATGACATAGGCTTCTGAATTATCAAAGAATCTGTGGACCATGCAGGGGTGGGTGAAGAGTTGGATTCATCTCCCTTCCAGGGGACAAAGTCTCCCAATGATAACCCTGCAGGCAAAACTGATGAAGACCCTTTCTCTTGCTGAGCCTGATGAGCACTTTTACCTTTTCCTACAGGAACCAAAGGAACCGGATCAGCTGAAGAAACTGTTGCTGGGTTCTTAACTGCGGCACCTTTTGCCTTAGCTGCCTTTTTTCGACTTTTCTTTGTGTCTTTAGCCTCGATGAAATCACCATCATCACCAGTGGCAATATCTGTTTGCACTTTCACATCTACTGGATGGGAATCATGGGACACGAAAAAGCTCCGGTCCACGGTTGTTGATGTATCGGCTACATTTTCATATGAGTTGGCAGAAACCTCTGCAAATAGGTCATGCAACTGACTCTTCATGCTCCTTGAATTTAGATTATCTGCAGAGCTCCCTTTTACAAACTGTGCATTAACTCCACCATGAAAGGAATCCCTATTAGATTTAAGGTCTGAATTTGCAACAACTCCAGACGATGGGGATGATGAAAAAACACTTCCAGGGTTAGACAATGCAGCAATATCAGAAGTGAACATATCTACCTGTGCCTTTTGCTGCTCCTCTTGTTGAAGTTCCAGGAGTGATTTGGCCTTGAGACATGGTGCAGGTTTCCAAGCCCGCTGAACAGGTGTCTGCATTTTAGATTGTGAAGCACATGCAGCTTCTTCAGATATACTTGCAGGAGTTTCCGATTTATCACCATGTATAGTAGACAAAAGACGTGCTTGTTGAGAATTAGGAGGTTCTTCACTGTCTACCACAGGTTTTGAATCAGTAACATTTAGTGATGACCCACTATGTGATTCTTTTTCTCCTGACCGAATGGCAGATTTTATTGCTGAATGAATTTTATTGATCAGCATGGTTTAAACATGATGTATGTAAGGTTTATCAATAAAATTCTGTAGTGATATCTAAAACCAAGGTTTAATAAAAATGAACCAAGCCCTCATAATTCTATCTTGATTATCCTCCCTTTCTCTTACACAATCAAATTTATTGACTTCTTTCAGAAATACATGCACTAGTATTGAGATCAAGCAATTATGAAGTCATGAGATTTTGTCTAGGGTTATAACAATTTAATTTTTGCATCAATATTCAAATATTATAATTTGTTTAACAAATTTTCATGCTACAAATTTTACGAGCACTCTAGTTCAGTGTACACTTTGTAACTAGAGGATATACCTTGATCAGAGGCTAATATCCCTAAGCACTTAGTATGACTAACAGTCATGCTTTATATAAACAGAGGTAGCATTTACAGATCATGACACACTACAAATCATTTCTTTGATGAGTGAGTTGTATTTCTCAGTGTGCATGCCATTGCTCTACCTGATTAACAATCATTCTTGAGCAGAGTTAACTATGGCACCTCATGACACAGTCCTTTGGACATGTGTTTCTCAGTGACCAAAGTCATTGCTCTGACTGAAATTAACCCTTTAGACAATTCAGACAAATTCATTTGCTTCAAGTCAATAATAATTTCATGTACTTAACCAATTAAAGCCATGTATTCAATAGTGCAGATTTCAGAAGGTTTTACAAGGCACATCATGAAAAAGTTGGTTAAGGTTTATTAAATATGATTCAGATATTTTTAAGAGAATTACAGACAAACTACATGAATACATTAAACTTAAACCACATGAGTTATTTCAGACATTCATAAAATCGTATAATAGAAGATTCCTAGTTCAAGTGTTTTCAGATTTATGATCGAAATAGTCCCATTGAAATCTTCATGAAAGACTGATAGAATTCTGATACCAAATGATAGAAGAGATTTTGAAGCTCAATGTTTTCAGAATATGATTAAGGTTTGTCAACAAAATCAATAAGGAAGGATATGCAATGAATTCTGACAAGTGTATGAATTTGACAACCTACATGCCATGCATTGACTCCCCTTGACAATATGTATTCAGTCAATCTTTTTGGCATTTTTCCATGAAATGCAATGTAATTAACTACATTTATGCAAAGACATGCAAAGACTCAACACTGTTTACTATGCAAAGACATGCAATTAACTACCCCTGAAAACATGCAATGTTTGCCATGAAAACTGAACATATGTCTTTGTGACTCATGCACATACAGACTGCCCTATCAAAGTAAAATGACTCATGGTACTAGGCGGAGCACTTGGTCTAAAAGACAATCTCACACATAGTAAAAGCCTCCAGACAGATTTCCCTGCCTTTTAGTGGCTTACTATTTAATATACCATAGAGGTCAATCATGATAATTCAACATGCAGTCCTATATGCAGTCCAGATTTTCAGTGAACTATGCAACAGACAGATTTCAAACAACATTCATATGCAGTTCAGATTTTCAGAAGTTACAATTTGTTTTCAGAGATTATGCATATCAACAATTATCAAACAACTGCAATTGGCATATGTATGCATCAGATGCAGACAACCCTTTAAACTCATATATGCACAGAACGCTCAGCAAGTGCATGATCAGAAACTAATGTAAATGGCAGATGATGAATGAATATGCAAAAACAGATTTAATGTGCTATGCAGTAAAACTAAAAACAGAAAATGCAAGAAATTTACCTGAAAGGTTCAGGAAGGGGTTTTCATTCTTGAGTGCCTTGGATTAATCCCCTCTTTATTAATCAGCTTCCAAGGCACACCTGCAAGTTAGCAAACTATTTTGCACACATAGGCACCCAAGAAGTCTTGGGTCCTGACATGACAGTATCACTTCTAGCAGGTTTTCTCAGCACATTTTTAACTTGATGATCATTAAATTTCATCAGAGGATAACCATCCATCAAATGTCCAGATTTGCCATAATGATGGCAAGAAGCAGCAGATTTCTGATTTTATTTATGCACATTCTTGTTAGCATGAATTCTATGTGCATATGCATGAACTTTTTTGTTAACAGAATAAAAATTTTGTTTACCAAAACCAGTTTGGTTTTGATATCCTGCCAGCCAACAGGTTGCAGCCCCGTGACCTGGCTTTCTACAGTTATAGCATGAAAAACTCACAGATTTTCTGGCATAGAATTTGATAACATAGGGGTTAACATAGTTCTTCTGAGCATGCCAACAATCTCTAGCTCTGTGGCCTAACTTACCACACTCAAGACATGCAAAGGTTTTTCTTTCAAAAATATTTTTGTTGTCATGGAAATTAACGAACTCAGAATGAAATTTCTTCCCCTTAACATGCCAGCAATGAGCTGCAATGTGGCCCATCTTGCCACAATTGGAGCAATGAATTTTCTTATTTTGAAAAACATGATTTCTAGCATGAAATTCTTTAACATTCAGATTATCCTTTTTCTGACCGGACACATGTTTTCTAGCATACTTTTTGTCATCTTGTTTCATCACAAAACAGTTACTCATAAAGTGTCCATGCTTACCACAATAATGACAGGAGCCATTTGATTTCTTTAAAACATGGCATTTTTCTGATGAGTTCTTAGCATGCAGATTGTTCCTTTGAGTTTTTGATGTTTTATGATTTTTATTTTATTTTTCTGTTTTGTTAGCCTTGTTCTGAGGTGGAGATGTGGTAGAAGGCTTTTCTTGTTCTGAAGATTTAACAAAAACAGTTTTCAGGTTGGATCCATCAACCTTCCTCATGACTGGATTGTAACCCAGTCCCTCTTTCTTACAATTAACCTTTGTTCCCAGCATTTTCTGAACAATGGGCTGTTTATCTTTTGATGTAGAGGCTACATTTGAAGCATCTACAAATGATGTCATTACTTTGTTCTTAAAATCCTTTTTATTCAGATTATTGTAGCCCAAGCCTTCCTTCCTGACATTGACTTTTACACCTAGTAGCTTGTCTAGGTTTTCTTGCCCACTCACAAACTTAGACAAGGAATCTTTTAAGTCTTGGATTTCATTTTCTAGAGAGGAAATGTGTAACTCATAACTGGCAATCTCTTGCTCACTGCAATTCATGGCTTCATTCAAAACTTTGTTAGCTATTTTGTATTTTTCAATCTCTTGTTCTAGATTGCTCAGTTTATCAGAATCTTCAATGCTAACAGTTTTTCCTCTTTCTAAGGCTAGAAGTCTCTCAGACATAGTGGAGTTCAGCACTTTTAACTTCTCATTTTCTTTAACCAAAGTATCATTTTGAATTAACTCATCAAGAAGAATCTGGTCATCTTGAGATACTTTTGGATTATTTGGAGTTTCATACTCCCTTTGCAAGTTTTCAATGTTTTTCTGCAACTCCATGTTTACAGATTTTATGGCATCAAAATTTTCAATCAGCAATGTGTTCTCCTTTTTAAGTTTCTCTAATTTTTCTTCATTTTCTTTAACAGATTTTCTAAGAGAGTCATTTTCAGATTTTAGCTTGTTTAAATCTGAGTTCACACTTTCGAAATTTTTCAGCAATTTTTCATACTGGTCATGATAGTTAACAAGAGTCTGATTATCATTATTTGAACTGAGTTTCTCTTTGAGTTCAGATATCTCATTTACATGATCTTGATTCTCAATTTTCAGCAACGAAATTTGTTTTTTCAGCATTTGAAAATCAGACATACAAACATCATGAACATTTTTCAATTCAGTATAATTTTTACCTGGAGAACTTGAACTATCTAACCCAGTACCCTTTTTCAATTTTTTATACTATTTTCTTAACCTCTCATGTGACTCTAATAATTCAGCATATGCATTCTCCTAATCATCTAGACAAGAATTCTCGAAGAGATTTACCTCCTCATCATCATGTTCTTATTCTTGATTGCTGCTTTGTCCACTTCCTCGAGCCATCATGCAGCTTGTTTGATTTCCTTTCCTGGCTCTCTTCATCATCTCCAATATATCACTTGCAGATCTGCAATCAAGGAAACATGAATGAAAGGCTTTGTCAGTAGCTGCCTTAATTAGATTCCAAGCCTTCTGATTTTCTGCACACATAGATCGATGCTTATTAGTCCATTTGGACTGATCTTTTGGTAGTCTATGTGGACCATGTGAAATTAGTTTCCACAGATCTGGATCAGTAGTCGTAACAAACATATGCAAGTTTTTAAACCAGACATTAAAGTCCGTACCACTGAAAATCGGTGGATGAGCCATGAAGACAAATCAACAGGCAATTTTTTAAAACAATATGTAGAAGACAATGATGCACCAAAACGCTAGCAGGATCCTCTGCAGATCGTTGGATCTGTAAGTCAGAAACCGCTCTGATACCAATTGATAGGATCGGTGCGCTAGATTCAGAGGGGGGGTGAATGAATCTCACCCTTAAAAAACTTTTCGCTCAATGAAAACTATAACACTAACTAGAACAAGATAGACAAACTGGATAACTAATCAGAATCTCTTTTGATCCGAAGAGCAAACATCTATCTCACGCCTAAACAATCAACTAGCAGAAGCGGAAGAAGGTAATCAACCTACTGCAAGATAGCAATATGAACGCTCAGACAATCTGTGAAAGGTGGTAGAAGACATGGAGCTAACGCATAAGGCAAACCACTGCACATATAATTTTTTAGGTGGTTCGGTCCTCCAGACCTACATCCACCCCTCACTCCCAACCGGAGTGAGGCTTCCACTAGCACAAGCTAGAAACTGCAGACTCAGTCTACGAACAGAATGCTGCCACACAGCTTGACCAGGGGAACAACCTCCCCTCTTCCTCCACACCGGAGGGACACCCCAAGTGACTCCCAACCACTTGGAAACCAGAGACCGAAGTCTCTCTTCCTCCAGACCAAGAGGGGACACACCAGTGACTCCCCGTCACCAGCAAACCAGAGGTCACAGACCTCTCTTCCTCCAGACCAGGAGGGACCCGACCTCTATCCAGAGAATCGGAAGAGCAAAGATAACCAAAGTGACAAAAGAAAAACAAAAACAAGAAATGAAAACAATCACAACAAACAGAAAGCTGTAAAGCGAAATCACAATTTGGCTCTCGCAGGAGCTGACTGGCCTGGATATGATCCACGGTCCAGTATGAACTGATCTGCTGATGAAGCTTCTTATCTTTCGATCTCTCTTCTTCATACTCTTCTATTACTTCTCTGCTTCTTTCTCTCACTATCTTCTCTTCTTCTCTCAATCCTCACGACCTCTCTCTCTTTCTCTTTTTCTTCTGCTGCACTCTTCTTTCTTCACTCACAGTCTCGATCAGCCCTCTTCTATTCTTATCAGTCTTCTTCTGAGGAAGACGTCTTCTATATATATAGCAGCAGCTTAGGGCATGTGCTTTCCACTTCTCCCGCCCAATTGATGCTACCACGTGTCAGCATCTCAGCTTCTTGGATCACGTGCCAGGTGCCCACCTCGGGTCACGTGCCCAGACACATTAACCTCGTCCAACAATCCTGTCAGTTAATCAGTCGAAGACAGTATCAGCTTAAGGCAATGTTCAGACTTCATTCAGCAAGCAAGGCAAGCATGGATGGCTGTACAGAGTTGATCGTGTGAGGCAAGACAAGTGTACAGACTTCTTACCACATGCTGTAATATGCATATATGATGCAGTGTATAGACTTGAATGAATAGACTTCGATGAGAACAATGCATGAACGTAGTGTATAGACTTGCTGAATGCCTAGCTATCGTGCGAATGTATAGACTTGTGTTATGCAGCCTAAGTATGTACAGACTTGATGAGGTGCTAAGTGACAGAGCTGGCTGTACAGACTCTGAGAGAACACAAGCAGCGTTGTATAGACTTGAAAAACGCTAGATGCACGATGTATAGACCTTGCCAAAGGAAATGGCTGTACAGACTTGATCAAGACAAAGCAATCGAATGTATGGACTTTCACAAGGTATAGACTTGCCAAAGAACTGGACGATGTACAGACTTGAACAAGGGAAAGTCTGTACAGACTTGAAGGTTCACAACGTATACACTTTGGTAAGACAATGGCTGTACATACCTCAACTCGAGCAATGTATAGACTTGCAGGTGTAACGTAGGTAAAAGTACCAATGTATAGACTTGCGAGTGTAACGTAGGTAAAGGTACCAATGTACATACTTCGAAGTTGAATAGGTGGATGTACAGACTTCACTTCGTGCTAACTATAGTGCAGTGTACAGACTTCAGACATGATGCACTGTAAAGACTTCAAATGAGATTGTACATACTTGGTCCGATGTACAGTGCAATGTATAGACTTTCATTCAGCAGAGACGTTAAGAGAGACTGTACAGACTTTGACTTCAAAAGAGACACTCTCTATGAGACGGACGATGTATAGACTTCTAGACACTGTAGACTTGAATAGCGTGAGACGTTAACTAAGATGGATGAGAGTGTATAGACTTTAATGAAGAATGCACATGATGCAAAGGACTCTGTACACACTTGGCCAATGTACAGACTTAGCAGTAGCATGATGGCGAGTGCTGTACAGACTTCGTGTGCAATGCATGAACAGTGCAATGTAACGGCTTGCGTG
Organism: Amorphophallus konjac; assembly: GCA_022559845.1. Lineage (NCBI taxonomy): Eukaryota > Viridiplantae > Streptophyta > Magnoliopsida > Alismatales > Araceae > Amorphophallus > Amorphophallus konjac. Next base: position 210,480,702 of record CM040118.1, read on the forward strand.
AATGCAACAGTGATGTTCAGACTTGGAAGCCGATGTGTAGACTTGTTGAGATGCAAGGCAACACAGACACTGGCTGTATAGACTTGTGTTCACACAGCAGTGTATGGACTTCGAATGCCTGCCTGCATGCGATGTACAGACTTGAGTTATGCAACTGAAGGCTGTACAGACTTGCTATGAAGGTGAGATGCAACGTGAGACGCTCGAATGTACAGACTTGCTGATTGTGTTAAGACACAGCATGAGATGCTATGATCTGGGGGGTCGACCCATCTGGAAGGTGGGTCGACCCACTTGTGTCCAGACTGTGCTAGAATGTAATGATGCATGGATGTTTAGCCTGTACTGATTTCCACAAGCAGAGTAAAGCAACTGATGTATATGTATATACATGCTTTATGCAGCAGATAACATGACTGAACATCAAATGCAATGCTTTGGATCTGATAAACTGACATATTGTGCATGACAAAGAAATGATGTGTGCACACATTGTATATAATGGAATGTCATTCACAAGCATACATTCACAAATACATGAACACATATGAATGCACTTAACTGAATCAACAAGGTCTTTCATGCACACATGCATATGGTGACTTATAGTGTTTGCTATCATCAAAACCAATCATCAAGACCACAGGGGCACAACAACCCCCTTCCACCATAATTTTTGTGGAGTCTAGAAAAATCATTTCCTCTTCGGTCAAAGGTCAGTTTAAGGCAGATCTCTTGCTGCCCTATGTGTCTGTCAGTCCGAGTCAGAAACAAAAATAGTGTTACAGTCATATTCATTTTCAATCCGTTCGGTGGATGGAGCTTTCCAAAATCTATGAGTGCTCTTTCCAACGGTACCAGCCACGCCTCGATCGGCCTCCAGATCTGAGCGTCGTAATTCTTGTAGCTGAGGCGTGCAGATATGTTCCTTGTGTAGGTCCGAAATTGCAGTCCAGAAGATATTCAGAAATAAATATCAACAATCAACTTCAGGAGCCTCCCCCTCAGGGAGTTGTTCAGGGACGCCCTGCCATCATCCCAGCCAAGCGACGCCTCCGGAAGATCTCAGGAAGGTGACGTTCCTTTGGAAACCGTTGCTTGTTGTCCAGTGAGTCAGCAACCGAGTTGGCGCAGCACCGAGTTGGAATAGTGCCGAGTCGGACCAGCAGGCCGAGTTCGTGCCGTACGCACCTCCAGATTACTGCCCGTCAACCCAGGGTCGGTCCTCCCGGGCCCCACTTGTAGCCCTTTACCTCCCTGCGTGGAGTGGGCAATAAAATTCACTATTGTAATTAACTTTTACCGTTGTTACCGGGAGTTACCGTACTTGGCCGGGAACGTCTTCCCCACGCCTGGAGCGTGGAGGTACACTCGCTACCCTCATCCTAGACATTTCTTTACTCGTATATTTTGTATATGCCGCTGCATGAGTGATAGATTATCTAGCTTGTTATCATTTCATCACCACTGCGAGAGCGAGAGTGAGTGACCGTCCCGTGACTCGATCCGAGTTAACGCGGAAAGGCCGATACCCGAGAGTCACTGCCGGTTTCTCAACCGCGCACGGTCCACGTCTTCCCTCGCTTAGGGGCTATCGCGAGCTAGAGTCCCAGGTCACGTGTCCGTCCCGCATCAGCTCCCATATGTCACGTGTGACGACGTGGACTCCGGATACCGGATATACCCGATAGGACTATGGAGTAGACCCGATACCGCTTGGAACCCGTGAAGTCTCCCAAGAGCTGTAAAGCTCCAAAGGGATAAAAGGAATGTCGTGTAGTACATTGAAGTCGCAGATATAACAGTAAGCAATTAAATTTCATTAATCAGGTTTGCTAAAGTAGTAGAAATAAAATTACTTTTAATTAACAGTTAAAAATAACAATTATACCAGAGTCCAGTCCAAAGGAAAGACAAGTACAGTCAATAGAAAGAAAGACATACACTGAGGTCGGGGGAAGCCCGACGCAGGTACCGCTGGCAACTACAAACACGCCACACCAGGAACTGCGAAGGAAGCAGAGACGACCACACCTGAAAAGCAGGGGTGAGTCTCGTGTCACTGGCTCAGTAGGGGTCACGCGGATCCCCACTGAAAAACACGTAGTAACACCGAACAATAGCTAAAATAGTAGGAGTAGTAAAGCAGGAAAAGCTAAACTATAACTAGAAAGCTGTAAAAGAAAGCCGTAACAGAAGGAGTAGAAACAGCTAAAAGAAAAGGCAAAGGCAAAGCCATAAAGAACGAGAACACGGCTATTGAGAGAAGCTCGGCTCTCTAAGCTACTCTAAACAACGACAGAAGGGCGAACCCTGATCTCACAAAGTCAGGAGTTACCAATCCGTCAGCCAACCGCTAGCCCAAAGGCTAAAGCTCTAGAAAAGACATAGACAGACACATACACCGAAGCATACACGACTAGATCGTCATGCATACCACACAGCACTGACCTCGGGTAGGGCCAAGAAAAGACTAACCCGTAGAGGTCACGACACGAAGTGCGAGAAACACGAGAGTCACGTGTCACGTGACGGAAGCACCTCCTCACAAGAAGCACAACCAGATGCGTCCACTGACGTCTTACACTGTGCCGCAAGTATCTCGCTATGGACGCCGAGAACGACGGAGACTGAGATACTCTCTGAACGAGAAACAGGTTCAGGAATAGGGAACAACAGTAACGAGTGACTAGTCAGGGTCACGCCCATCGGCGTTCGTCCAAACGCCCCTGAGCACGTGTGCACACACTGACTCTTGCCTAGAGCCAGGCCTCTAGCTAGTTTTCCCCCCCAGCAGGACGCTACCGTAAAGCTGGGGCCCACAAAAACTAGCTTAAAAAACGTATCTCAGGAACTGCCTCAACCACCACTCCCAGGTGGGCCGACACCAGGAACGTGTCGTCGGGCTACGACTAGTGGAGGCTCACTAGACATAGAGTCTCAGAAACACGAGTGCTGGAGTACAGACAGGCTGAGAAAGCACTATTGCACGTACTACAAAGCACGAAGGTAGCATACCAAACTGCCAACGGACTTAGGACATGACAACTAGACCTGCTAATACAACGATCCTTGAGTCTCACAACTCGGAGTCAATATCGTTGCGTAACGGCAGAACAAGCCACCAATCGGTCTAATCCTAAGCCAGAGGAAACGACATATCCACATAAAATGATTCACAGAAACCTGAGGAATCACCAAGACCCTCAACACACTTGGACACATAGACCGAGGTAAGACGATACCTCAAGGCATCCAGAACCATTGTCTCGAGCTATCTAGAATAGTCAAGACACACACAAGGTCACGTGTCAACCACTGGGTCACACCGGGTTGACCGGAACCTGACAACGACTCACAGAACATGACCTCACGCACAAGCACCCTTGGTTACCTTATAACATGGTCATAGCCCTCATAGGACATCAACAGATATCCACGGGTTAGTGGACAAACCATAAGGTCAAGCCAAGACAATCGAAAACCAAAATACCGGTAAACCATCCTCTGGGACGCAAACGGTACATCACTCGGTCGCTAAGCAACACAAGCAGTCAAGGAAGAAGCCACTACACACACAGAGGCAAAGACTCTGGCGGTCTTACACTGGGCCGCGAGATGACAGTGGCAGTCAAAGATATGGCCGCTACACCCAGTCAACCCTCGAACCGACCTACCCAGTTAAACCACCATAGCGGTCTAATAAAGACGTGCTACACGGACTAAGGCGGTCTAAACATGAGCCGCCACACTAACCGCCCTAAAACATTGACCTAAGACAACCAGACTGTAGCGGTCTAAGGAAGGCGCGCTACAACGAAGAGGTGGTTGAAGATTGGTCCGCCACAGCCAACCGACCTAAAACATTGACCCGGTCAAACGGACAGTAGCGGCCTAAGAAAGGCGCGCGACAGCACAATGGCGGTCAAAGCTTGGGCCGCCAGCCCAAACTGACTGAACCCGTTGACTAATGTCAACAACCCATAGCGGTCTAAGAAAGGGCCGCTAGAGCAAAATAGCGGTTCATCGTACAACCGCTAAGACTCGAACCGACATACACTACTTTCGAGACACGACTGAGCTTGGCGCACCACTACAAGGCCGCCAGAGGCACATGGCAGTCAGATGTTGGGCCGCCAACCTCAGCCGACCTAAAAGTAACTGACACACTATGGAGTGTGGCGGTCCATCGTGGGGCCGCCAGAGACCTGTAGCGGTGTCTGAAACGACCGCCAACATGATACGGCAGGAAAACTGGGGAAATGGCCGATCTGGGCCATTCCACGCCCCATACGTGTCTAAACGCATGGGAAACAGACCTAATCGACAAAATTAACCTTCCACAGGCTGGAAGGGGTCCATGCAACAGCTAAATCGCAAGAAACGGGCGATTCCAACAAATCGACCCTAATTAGGTCACCGGGGTTCCTGGGCTTGTACCGGCCCCAAATGACGACCAATCAACACGAAATCGGCGGAAGTGGAATACAGACATGCTAGGGGTTCCAATGATGCTAATTTAGCTGAAAATCGTCGCCATTTTTTTACGAACCCAACGAACACCCCAAAAGCATGATCTTCCTGAACTTGAAAGAAACCCACTCGTATGCTCACCATTCGGCATGAAACTACGAGGGAACGCGGAAGAGAAGTAGGTGATCCGTCTCCTTACCTCCACCGAAGATTCCGTGCACCGAGGTGACTAAACCACGCTGAAAACCGCATCGCGAGCTCGACCGTCGGCTTTGAATACGCCATTTGGGATCGCGCCGGAAACGGTCCGATCCTCGCCCTATCGTGCTCAGGACCACTCCCACGGCATCTCCTCAGCTTGCCTGTGCCTCCTCCGTTTGCAACCGGAGCAGGGGGTGAAAGAAGAGAGAAAATAGGAGAGAGAGAGGGTCGCGGTGGCGAATGAGAAGGGAAAGAAGAAAAGGAAAGAAAAAGGAAAATAAATTAGGAATTTTCCTAATTTATGAAAATTCTGATTTTTGAGCCGAAAATGGATTAATTTAGAAAAATACGTAAAAATAGTCGAAACGATCCTGTCAAAGAGTACATTGCAACTGTAGCGTCCTTGAGTCGATAAATTGAGAAATAAACTCACCACAGGGTTTCGTAACTTGTACGAGAGAAAAACCCATGCAGATCGTAAAACTCAACTCAGGACCTATAAAAGCGATCTGAAACTCTCCGAAAAGGATCCGAAAGATCCGATAAGAATCCAGGGTATTACAGCCTCCCCTCCTTCAAGAAATTTCATCCTCAAAATTTAAGGAATGAACAAGAAGAAGCAGGGATGAACAAACCCCAAGACACAACTTGAAGCAGCACGAATCTCGAAAAACACAATTTCGAGGAACACCGCCAAACCATCATCACAAGCACACACTCTGGATCTCAAGGTAAATTGATCCAAAAGATAAGCATGGCACACAAGTGAATGCAAGTCTGACACCTCCGAAACAAGGTAATGTCGCTTATGTCTCACAGGAAAGGAGACACGACCCATGCCACGACAACAGCAACCGAGAACACAAAAATGACAGACACGGCAAGCATCAGCTTAAACAAGGAAGCATAGTCCTCTCAGCTGACATCTTGACAACATCATCGGCTCCAGTGCCATAAGCAACAACGAAACCTGGCACACAGGACGCCAATGACACCACCGAACCACAAGCACAATCAAGTCAGTCCTCACTCAAACGTTATATCTGATCGAGTCGTCTGCTAACTCTACCAAGAAAGAAGAGTACATCACAACTAATCGACAAGATCATGGCCCACACGATGCTAAGATAGAATCACAGGGAAACAACGACAAAATGACAACAACATCACTTGCAGGATTCCGGCTCCGTACAGAACATAGAACCACGGAACACAACTGCAAGCTGGGTCACATCAAGGCACAATAACAGCTGAACACACGACTATAATGGACTAGTCATGCAACGAACAACTTACCAAGAAAAGACCCATGACAACAAGAAAGACAACAATATCGGGAAACGCATCTCAAGGACCACGATCATGTCCCGAGAGCACAACACCCAAGAAAGAATTGTAGAGTAGAGGGTACTCAACCAGCAGAAATGCCGATAGATTCCCCAATACTCACAAATGCTAGTGCCAACACCAGAATGCCTCCAAAAATAATGGCACGACAATAGACAACATCAAGGCACAGGAAGCCAAGATGAAGTCACATCGAGAAGAACAATTCTCTCGACTGGTCAGAATCTTACAACCAACGATCCTCGACCTGTGGGTTATCAGCCCACACGCTTCCGCTGCGCACTCATATGACGCACACAAGCATCAGAAATACCTCGATATCCACATCTCAACACACACTCGGCGCCATCGTAATTCATGGAAATTGCAACGTATCCCGCCACGAGTACTGATTCTGCTAACAACCGATCACAAGTCGCCTAAGTGCAAACCATAAAGAGCACCAGCTTCAGCACAAAGCACAAGGAAAGGCTAATCTCAGCTTACCATTACGTCCTGGAATAATAAATGAGCCTTCACAACACATGGCCACTAGACACGGCACGACAAAACATGGTGCACAACGGCTCTTAACACAAAGATTAGGTCCAAAGCCAAGCAACCGTAGAACAAAGAGCAGGTCAGGCTCAAAATAAATGTTGTCCACACTTAAGTAGACACATGACAAAGGTCTCACCAAGACAACACTTCCAAGGCTTACCTCGAAAAAAACTCCACCAAACGGGATGAGAAGCATCAAGCTCACTAACGGTAGCTCACCAGGAAGGAAAATTCTAGGTTCGCTTGAGCATCTTCTCAGTCGAGGCAACAAAGCAAACACTTCAACAGAAGCGAAACACCTCAGGAGCTGCACAGACTTAAGCTGGGATGACCAAAACAACGTAAGAACATGTACGGCCATCACACCAACTAGAAAAGTCATCAGCCACCTAAACAAGCCACGGAAAAATCTCGAACAATGTACTACAGATTCAAGCCTATCGGTGAACTCTGCCAAGTACAACATGATCAAGACAAACACCACGATGAAAAAGAGCATCCCGTCTTATCCTGACGAGAGCAAAACCATCTCGTACAGTGCTGACACAGCACGTACAAGACAACACACGGAAACAAAACGACAAAGTATCGCCAAACCTAAGCCAGCGAAAGACTGTACTGGACTTTCAGGACTCTGTACACTGTATATCTCGGATTCCCATGTACTTCACACAACAACTACTCTGATACCACTTGTGACGACCCGGACTCTGGATATCAGATATACCCGATAGGACTACCGAGTAGACCTGATACCGCTTGGAACCTGTGAAGCCTCCCAAGAGCTGTAAAGCTCCGAAGGGATAAAAGGAATGTCGTGTAGTACATTGAAGTCACAGATATAACAGTAAGCAATTAAATTTCATTAATCAGGTCTGCTAAAGTAGCAGAAATAAAATTACTTTTTAATTAACACTTAAAATTAACAATTATACCAGAGTCCAGTCCAAAGGAAAGACAAGTACAGTCAACAGAAAGAAAGACGTACACTGAGGTCGGGGGAAGCCTGACGTAGGTACTACTGGCAACTACGAACACGCCACACCAGGAACCGCGAAGGAAGCAGAGACGACCACACCTGAAAAGTAGGGGTGAGCCTCATGTCACTGGCTCAGTAGGGGTCACGCGGATCCCCACTGAAAAACACGCAGTAACACAGAACAATAGCTAAAACAGCAGGAGTAGTAAAGTAGGAAAAGCTAAACTACAACTAGAAAGCTGTAAAAGAAAGTCGTAATAGAAGGAGTAGAAACAGCTAAAAGAAAAGGGAAAGGCAAAGTCGTAAATAATGAGAACACGGCTATCGAGAGAAGATCAGCTCCCTAAGCTACTCCAAACAACGACAGAAGGGCGAACCCTGATCTCACAAAGTCAGGACATACCAATCCGTCAGCCAACCGCTAGCCCAAAGGCTAAAGCCCTAGAAAAGACCTAGAGAGACACAGACACCGAAGCATACATGACTAGATCGTCATGCATACCACACAGCACTGACCTCGGGTAAGGCCAAGAAAAGTCTAACCCAAAGAGGTCACGACACGAAGTGCGAGAAATGCGAGAGTCACATGTCACGTGACGGAAGCACCTCCTCACAAGAAGCACAGCCAGATGCGTCCACTGACGTCTTACACTGCGCCGCAAGTATCTCGCTACGGACGCCGAGAACGACGGAGACTGAGATACTCTCTGAACCAGAAATAGGTTCACGAACATGGAACAACAATAACGAGTGACTAGTCAAGGTCACACCCATCGGTGTTCGTCCAAACACCCCTGACCACGTGTGCACACACCGACTCTTGCCTAGAGCCAGACCTCTAGCTAGTTTCCCCCCCCCTAACAGGACGCTACCGTAAAGCACGGGCCCACGAAAACTAGCTTAAAAATCGTATCTCGGGAACTGCCTCAACCAGCACTCCCAGGTGGGCCGACACCAGGAACGTGTCGTCAGGCTACGACTAGTGGAGGCTCACTAGACACAGAGACTCGAAAACACGAGTGCTGGAGTACAGACAGGCCGAGAAAGCACTATTGCACGTACTACAAAGCACCAAGGTAGCATACCAAACTACCAACAGACTCAGGACATGACAACTAGACCTGCTAATACAACGATCCTTGACTCTCACGACTCGGAGTCAATATCGTCGCATAACGGTGGAACAAGCCACCAATCGATCTAATCCTAAGCCAGAGGAAACGACACATCCACATAAAATGATTCACAGAAACCTGAGGAATCACCAAGACCCTCAGCACACCTGGACAGACAGACCGAGGTAAGACGATACCTCAAGGCATCCAGAACCACTATCTCGAGCTATCCAGAATAGTCGAGACACATACAAGGTCACGTGTCAACCACTGGGTCACACCGGGTTGACCGGAACCTGACAACGACTCACAGAACATGACCTCACGCACAAGCACCCTTGGTTACCTTATAACATGGTCATAGCCCTCATAGGATGTCAACAGATATCGACGAGTCAGTGGGCAAACCATAAGGTCAAGCCAAGACAATCGGAAACCAAAATATCGGTAAACCATCCTCTAGGACGCAAACGGTACATCACTCTGCCGCTAAGCAACACAAGTAGTCAAGGAAGAAGCCGCTACACACACAGAGGCAAAGACTCTAGCGGTCTTACACTGGGCCGCAAGATGACAGTGGCGGTCAAAGATATGGCCGCTACACCCAGTCAACCCTCGAACTGACCTACCCAGTTAAACCACCATAGCGGTCTAATAAAGACGCGCAACACGGACTAAGGCAGTCTAAACATGAGCCGCCACACTAACCGCCCTAAAACATTGACCTAAGACAACCAGACTGTAGCGGTCTAAGGAAGGCGCGCTACAACGAAGAGGCAGTTGAAGATTGGTCCGCCACAGCCAACCGACCTAAAACATTGACCCGGTCAAATGGACAGTAGCGGCCTAAGAAAGGCGCGTTACAGCACAATGGCAGTCAAAGCTTGGGCCGCCAGCCCAAACCGACTTAACCCATTGACTAATGTCAACAACCCATAGCGGTATAAGAAAGGGCCGCTAGAGCAAAATAGCGGTTCATCGTACAACCGCTAAGACTCGAACCGACATACACTACTTTCGAGACACGACCGAGCTTGGCGCACCACTACAAGGTCGCCAGAGGCACATGGCGATCAGAGGTTGGGCCGCCAACCTCAGTCAACCTAAAACTAACCGACACACTATGGAGTGTGGCGGTCCATCGTGGGGCCGCCAGAGACCTGTAGCGGTCTTTGAAATGACCCCCAACACAATACGGCGGGAAAACTGGGGAAATGGCCGATCTCGACCATTCCACGCCCCATACGCGTCTAAACGCAGGGGAAACAGACCTAATCGACAAAATTAACCTTCCATAGGCCGGAAGGGGTCAATGCAATAGCTAAATCGCAAGAAACGGGTGATTCCAACGAATCGACCCTAATTGGGTCACCGGGGTTCCCGAACTTGTACCGGCCCCAAATGACGACCAATCATCACGAAATCGGCAGAAATGGAATACAAACATGCTAGGGGTTCCAATGATGCTAATTTAGCTGAAAAATGTCGCCATTTTTCGGCGAACCCAACGAACACCCCAAAAGCATGATCTTCCCGAACTTGAAAGAAACCCACTCGTATGCTCACCGTTCGGCACGAAACTACGAGGGAACGCAGAAGAGAAGTAGGTGATCCGTCTCCCTACCTCCACCGAAGATTCTGTTCACCGAGGTAAGTAAACCACGTCGAAAACCGCATCACGAGCTCGATCGTCGACTTTGAATCCACCATTTGGGATCGCACTAGAAACGGTCCGATCGTCGCCCTATCGCGTTCCGGACCACTCCCACGTCATCTCCTCAGCCTGCCCGTGCCTCCTCCGTCTGTAGCCGGAGCAGAGGGTGAAAGAAGAGAGAAAATAGGAGAGGGAGAGGGTCACGGCGGCGAATGAGAAGGGAAATAAGAAAAGGAAAGAAAAAGGAAAAGAAATTATGAATTTTCCTAATTTCTAAAAATTCTGATTTTTGTGCCAAAAATGGACTAATTCAAAAAATACGTAAAAATAGTCGAAATGATCCTCTCAAAGAGTACATCGCAACTGTAGCGTCCTCGAGTCGATGAATTGAGAAATAAACTCACCACAGGGTTCCGTAACTTGTACGAGAGAAAAACCCACGCGAATCGTAAAACTCAACTCAGGACCTACAAAAGTTATCCGAAACTCTCCGAAAAGGATCCGAAAGATCCGATAAGAATCCAGGGTATTTCATCACGGTCCCATGTCGGAAGTTCTTGAAGGTGTAGATGTTCACCTTTATCCATTATGGTAAAAGGGACGGTGATCTCATGGGGAAAATAGGGTTCCTCCCTCGGGAAAAGTGGAAAGAAATACGGCTCGGACGGCATAGGGAGGAATAAAAGGATCTCCGTGGTGACATGACCCATGGTGCTCACGGAGGTAATGGACCCCAAAGCGGGATGGGTGAAGCTACGACCTGTGGGTCGGTCGAAGCCTGGGACCAATAAGTGTGTCAACTGCAACTGTCGATCTAATCCCTTAAGAAGGTCCTCCAATGTATCAACATGGTGACTAGACTGGAATGTGGTATGGAAAGAGTTGACTGTCACTAAAGGTAGTGTGGGGTCCATGGATGGGTAGCATGATGCTCTATGGACCAAGCCTATCTTGAGCCAACTAAGTAGTGGCTCGGTGATGAAAAGCTTTCCCGTTAGAAACACGGGTGGCTCCGACTGAGGTGGCTCCGAATAAAGATCGGAAGGTGGGGGTGGGGGCAAAGGAGCTCTCATGGGTGGGGGAGGACTGTCCTTCCGGAGGGGAAGAGGTTCTTGGGACCCCGGAGGTGGGGCCAGGTTGGGGCTACTGGCTATGACATCCCTAGGCTCGGGTATGGCTACCGCCTGTCTCGGAGGTGGGCAAGGGGAGACTAATGACTCAATATAAGCACACCTCCTATCCACCCGATCCGAAATCATTTGCACAAGTTCGGCAACGGTGCGGGTTGGAGTAGGGGTATCGTGGTGGACTCGCCTGTAATCACTCGGCCTAGGATTGGGCTTTGGCTCGTCTACATGTGGGGCTCTTTGCCTCTGACAAAGACCCACTTGGATGGAAGTGCTTGGGTAGGATTGGTTGGAGGTGAATGGGTGGGACTGGTTGGAGGGGACCGAATGGGGAAGGTAGACCCTCCTAAGCTCTCTCTTCATGTCCCACCATGACTCAATGGGCCATTGCCTCCTAATCTGCCTCAAGCATTCAATGTCTCTCCACTTCTCGGCAGCCTCGTGAAGAAGCCTATCCTTGGCAAACGAGAATTGCCTGGCCTCGGACATGATGTAATAACTGAAATATTTATCCATGGCGGCTTCCCAATGTAGGTAGTCGCTCGGGACTTTGGAGCCAGAAAAGTACGAGGCTTCGGGCCTAATGAAGGAGATAGGATGGTTTCCAAGCCCATGGGTGTGCCAACGGTTATATCGTCTGGGCGATCAGGAATCCATTGGAAACTGGGGAACTATAAGATGGACATGCTGACACTTGGTGACGAGACAAACCGACTAGACACGACCCTACACACTAATGCAAAGTTGGCATGTTGACTCGACTACACACCTAGACTCAACCCATATCCGGTACTAGGCGGAGGTTTGATCCGAAGATCGTGCTCACGCAAGTGAATCACCTTCCCTATAGGCGTAACCTAATGTTCGGGCAACACCTTTTGATATACCGAATAAAGGTATGCAAATGCAAGCTTGGACCGACTTAGACTCGACTTAGACTTAAATGACTTTTTTTTGTTTTTTTTTTAATCAAAGACTACCCTAGCCTCAACCTTCCGCTCTGATACCAATTTGATGCGGGACGGGCAGGGAACCTGGGACTCTAGCTCGCAACTCGTCCCTAGCGAGGGAAACGAGGGATCGTGCGCGGTTGAGAAACCGGCAATGAGTCAAGGGTACTCGACTCTTCCGCGTGTATTCGGATTGAGTCACGAGACGGGTTCACTCACTCACTCTCGCAGCGGTGATAAAAATAAATATCGAGCTAATAATCCTATCACTCTAGCAGCGGCATTCAAAAGTATACGAGATAAGCAAATGCGATAAAGAGGGAGGCGAGTTTACCTCCACGCTCCGGGCGTGGGGAAGACGACCCCGGCTGAAGCTCGTACTCCCGGTGTACAAATATTACAATAATTATAGAAATGAATTTATCGCCCACTCCACGTCGGGAGATAAAGGGCTACAATGTGGGTCCGAGAGTAGTGAACTCGGGTTGACGGGCAGCAATTTGGGCCGGAGACGGGCTGCTGGTCCGACTCGATTCCGACTCGGTACTGTTCCAACTCGGTACAGCAAGGGAACTCAGCAACTAGGACGGCGGCTTCCGGTCGTCTCCTTGCTGCAGCGACTGGCTGGGACGCTTCTGATGGGTTGCCGATCGATCTCCAGGAGCGGCGGTCGCCGAAGGTGAGCCGGCGTATTTTTCGAGGCATTAATTCTCGGACTGAGTTGCTGGCCTATCCTCGGATCTGCTCTGCGCGCCTTCACAAAAAGATTTTCTACGGCCAGATCCAATGTCGGATCGACGCAAAAGTGGTACCTATGGATAGAGGACTCAGAGGGCTACAACCTATAATTTTTTCAGATCCATCAAGTAAATGGATTGAAAATGAAAACGACTGTTCCACAAAAACTTTTGCTGGCTCAGACTGATAGACACACATGACAGACTGAGTTCTCCCTGAAAATGAATTTTTACGGACAGGAAGACGATAGATCTAGACCCTAGAAAAATTATGAATGGAAGGTAGGAAAGTGAGGAACACGCATGAAGTTTTTGGGATTTTCTAGAGATGTATAAGGGGGTAGGAAAAATAAAAGAACAGACTCCTATCCTGAAGATCTGCAAACTGGCAGACTGTCAGGGGTGGAACTAAAAATCGGGGAAAATACCAAAGGACCTCTGATGGACACGAAATTTAAAATGGAGACCAGGGATAACAAGAAGAACAAACACTCAAAATTGCAGCTCGATCAGATCTCCTGATGTGGAGATAAAAATCGGGCTTTAACCTTATGTCCTGATGTAGATAGAATTCCGACGCGGTGGCGGTGGTGGTACGACGACGGCTCGATGGCGGTGGCGGGGCTGAGCCTCACACTCAGAGAGGGGGTAAAGGAGAGGCCTCACACCTTTGAAAATTCGGAGCTATCACAGCTCCAAGGGGTTGGGAGAGAGGGAGAGTGTGATGTCCCGATTTTTTCAGATCCTTCTTTTTGGGTCTCGGATCTGCTTTCTCTGAGTGTCAGGCTCCGTTGTATCCGAAATTATGTTTCGGACATCTTTCATGTTCGGATCGGTACGATTCGGAGCTGTTTCAGAAGCCCGGAGCGTGTTCCGCGGCCTTTTCCGCGTGTTTTCTAATTCCCGCGTGTGTGTTTCGGAAAAACATACGGAACCCCGTAGCGGGTGAACCGGGTCGTTCACCTACCTGCGGGGGGTACCTTTGCGATCAGTGCGTTCCAAGGATCGAGAATATGTATTTTTCTATTTTTCAGTATTTTTGGAATTTTTTGGATTTTCTATAAATACCCCCTATTTTTCCTTTTTATTTTCCCCTTTTCTTCTTTTCCTCTTCTTCTTTCATCCTCCCGTGAGCCACGGCCGACCGTTGCAACCCCCCTCTTGCCCGTTGGACTTCGCGGCGCTCCTTCCCCTCCGACGACGGGTGGTGGACATCGGTGGCGGCGCGATGTCGACGGTGGCGGCGAGAGGATCGCGACAGTGCTCTTTTCGTGGCGCGTGGGTGGAGTTCGTGTTCGAGCAAGATTCGGCGATCGGCGGTGATCCAATGGATTTCGAGCTTCCTTAAGGTAGGGGGACGAGTCCTTACCTCCTTCCTTGCCTTTCTCGAGATTTATAGGCCGTGGGAAGGTCGAGAGGGGCGTATTTCCATGTCGGGTCGGGAAATGCCATGCTTGGGTTGAGCGACGGATTTCACCGATTTGAAGCGTTTCTAGCTAAATTCTGGGGTTCTTTTGCATGATGGGTAGTAGGGGAATGATTCCCCATTGTTTTCCCTTCACCAGGGGGGTGAATGGGCGTGGTTTTCAAATTTTCCGGGCGTTTTACGTGAACCGGGCTCGGCCCGTTATCACGCTATAACCCAGGGGAGCGTTCTTGTTGAACGCGATGTGTCGTCCGAGCGCGTTCATCGAGAGGGATAAACAGTTTGGCGGTTCAGATCACGCTGGGCATGGAGAGCGCGTTCTTGTGATTGCGGTAGCCTGCCCTAGCGCGATCATCCTGATTGCGGTAGCCAGCCCTAGCGCGACCCTCAAGATCGCGCTAGAGAAGGGTAGCACGTTCATCATGGATCGCGCTAGGGGACCAGAGCGCGACAGTGTCGCGCCCTGGGTCCCTAGCGTGTTCACCCCCCCTCCCCAAGCCATGTTTCCTTTCGATAGTTTTGCCTCCGGTTGAGTGAGCCTTGGATCCGGTTGTGGCGTGTGGCCCGAGGGTTGTCGTGAGCACCCAGTGAGAGCCACAGGGGTGCCTAGGAGTCCCTGGAGGATCAATTACCTCGGTAGGGGTGCCACGTGACTTGAGGGACGGTCGGACCTCGTACGTGTCCCCGGCATCCGTACCTACCATTTTGGTTATCGAGAGTCTATGTCAGTGTGGTCGGTGGTTTCTGTGAGTTGAGTCTCACCTCCGGTGACACATCCACTAGTCGTAGCCTTCTTACGGCACGCGGTGCTGACCCACCCGGGAGTGGTGGAGCGGCTGACCCGAGAGAGACGGTGAGTAGGCTGGTTACCATAGGGCCCCCGCGTACAGCCGAGTCCGGGCTTAGGGGGAATTACCAGCTAGAGGACAGGCCTAGGACGTATGGTCTGAGTGTGCACACGGGGCTGAGGGCTTCGGACCCGCGCTGACGAGCATGACCTCAGCTAGTCCTTGTTTTATGGTACTACTGGTTACTGAGTGTGTGTCTGAGTCTCGCGCCCAAGGCGTTGTAGCTAGACACTTGGGACGCAGTGTAAGATGTCAGGGGACGCATCCGGTCGTTCTTCTAGTGGGGGGTGCTCCTGTCTACTGGTAGGTACAGACTCGAGTTTTGCCGGACCTAGGTTTGGTTGTACGGTATGGTTAGTTAGACAACTTTTCCGTTTATTTATTCCAGCTTGTTGGTTCTACCATACTTCTGCTAGGTAGTGTTACCTTCGGTGGTTGCTCGTGCTTTGCTGCCGTTTTTCTCGTCGTGCAGTGGGGGTCTGGGGGATCCCTACTGGGCCAATGAAATGAGGCTCACACCTGCTTTTCAGGTGAGGCAGGGTCGTCGAGAGGTGCGGTCGAGTTTCAGCGTGGTTCTTCTAGCCAGGGTTAGTCACCAGTCTGCCAGAGCCGGGGGATGCCCCGTGTAGTTGTACGCCGGGGGATGCCCCGTGTAGTTGTACTCTTTTCTTTCTGTTGACTGTAATTTATTTTGAACATGAGGCTCTATGGACCTTGTAGCAGTTTATTTTATTTATATTATGATGTGCATTTTATTTTAGATTATTGTGCTATCTCTGTAGTTGTTTCAGCTTCTCTTGTACTCCCACGCCATCCCTTTTTACCTTTCCGAGTCTTCGGGCTCATGGGTTGGCAGGCCAAGATTCGAGACGCACCAGTTCCTTTCCGGTAGTCGGATCCCGGGTCGTCACAGAGAGGGTTGCGCCCATCTTTCTTGAGCAACCAAATGGAATTTTTCTCATTAATTGCTAAGTAATTCACAAAATACATGGCTTATATAACTCCCACCTAAAGACCTAATTACCCTCAGATCTAGGGGTAGGGGAGGGGTATACAAGGGATAGAAGATATTCCCCCCATGTGGTCAAAAACCACAAATAAAAAATGACTATATGAAGGGTGCACCCCTAGGACCAAAGAGACCAATTTGGATTTTTCTTCTTTTAATATCCTTGGTCCAATCTTGGAAAAGTCTAGTCTAAGCCCACCTTGGACTTTGAACCAGCCTCACATGGGCCCTAAGTCAAGTGGACCAATGAGGGAGAGGGTGGGGGACCATGTTGGGCCTACTGAACTTTTACAAATAAACCCACTAAAACCTAAGGACTCACACTTTGGCTTATACTTGCCATACAATTGCGTACCCAATTACACAAGGGTATAAATGCAAATAAAAAGGACATAAATGTAAAATAAAATGTTAGTGATCTTGCTCTGATGTCCCCATCATCTAGACTGGCCCACTTGAAGTCTTTCTCTAATTATTTGAATCTTCTCGGTTGTATCTCTTACCATATCTAGACCTTGAAGTTATCTTTCTCCAACTTCATCCCAGCATAGGGGTGAGCGGCAACTTCTTCCATAAAGTGCCTCAAAGGGTGCCATTTGAATGCTTGCCTGGTGAGGAGGGCAATCGGCGGCCAAGTGGCGTGGGGGTAGATACTAGAGACAGGGGGAGATGTCAAGAAGGCGGAGGGGTGAGATGGGCGCGAGCAGGTGAGGGGAAGGGATGATTCTGACCTATTCTTCAGGGTTCTGTCCCAGCAGACAGACAGGGAGGGCGACTAGACAAGCGAGGCCCTTCCACTCTTTCGGGCAGCAAGTGGCCTTGGCTAAGGGTTCCACGGGCGAGGACGAGCGTCGAGGATGAGGTTCCATAGCAGCACAACACAGAGGGGAAGGGAGGAGAAGCCTGGGCGTCGCACCCAGAAGAAGACGAAGGGGAAGGAAGGCGTCGCACCCTAGGGGAAGGGGAGAGGAAGGGGAGAGCTGAATTCTCCAACCCAAAAGATTCCTCACATATTGTGTTTTTTTTCCATTAGGGAACAAGAGAGTATTTGATGGGTGGGAGGGAGATCCACTAGGGTACAAGAGAGTAATGGGGAGAGGGATCCACTAGTAATGGGGAGGGGATCCACAAGGGTACAAGAGAATAATGGGGAGGGGGATCCACTAGTAATGGGGAGGGGATCCACTAGGGTACAAAAGAGTAATGGGGAGGGGATCCAACTGGGCCCAAAGGGAATTAGGAGAGAGAGAGGGAGGGCGGCCCAAAGTTGGGGCCAGACCATGGCAGCCAACCCAGCCCTCCTCTTGGGCCTGATGCAACTAATGAGGCCCACTTCCCACTCTAAGCCCTCTAAGCACATATATGACCCAATTAAGTTCAAACGGCCTCTGAATGACCTACAAAGACTCCAAAATAAAGATAATTATAAAATCCTGTCTCAAGACTAGGACTCCAAGCTATCTCCTAGCCACAGCGATGCCTGCATAGCCCGAGTCGCACTGCGCGTCCTGTACCATCGGCCTGTAGAGTCGCGCTGATCCCTAGCTCGTGTGTCCTCACCAGTTTCTCTTGATCTTCACTCGCTCTCGCCCTCGGATCTGTCACTCGGGTAAACCGATTCCGATCCGCTAGAGTTTCCTAAAAAGATTAGGAAAGTAGAGAATGAGCATACTTACCCAGTAGGTATCTTCGTATCAACATGAAAGTAATGTTAAAGTAATTAACATTTTAGCTCTAGAAGGTAAGATAAAAGAAATACGATTAAATCATGCGACATAAAACCAAAGTAACAACAAGTATCAAGACAAGTGTGAGAGATGAGATTTATGAGAGCATGATCAATCAAGAATATAATGTGGCCTTTAATGAACAAGAATGTACTAGCATATATCGAGAATGTACTTTTCATAACCATAAAGGCTATGCACTAGAAAGTCATGTAACAAGAATGTACTAGCAAGCATGTAAATTTTATAAGATAGCCTCGTGGATTTCACCCGTTTATAAAAAAAGTACTCCCGACTCAATACGATGTCAGTGTTCATCATATCCCATGATTTACAGCATGTTTTCGGCCATCCGTCGAGGGGGCTAGCGTGGAGCCCTTGGACACTGTCTGTGTCCGCTCTTGCATCTTCAAGTTATAATTCAAGCTACTTCCATGAGAAATAATAAAGTTTCGGCCAATAATATCAAGTTGAATAATAGTTTCATGATAACAACAACCAAGGTGAGAACGTACCAAATGGAATCATGAGATCAAGGATGATTTAATTGGATATTATGCCACGGAGGAATTTCTGCAGCATAACAGTATATTCATAGATTTTTATAATTCATTAATAGCTTATTGAACAAATTGTTGGGTTCCAGATAATCAAAGGACCATCTAGGAATGGAGTATAGTCAACCCTTGGGTCAAATCATGGGATAGACACAATCTGGGAAAACGTGATCAAGTGAGGACCATCTTCTTGAAGTAGCGGTCGAGTCAAGATGGCCTTTAGATAGAGTCGACACCAGAAAGAGAAACGGTCGACGCAATGAGTGCTGAAACCAGAATGCGATCGCGCCAGGACCGCTATCATGAAGTAGCGGTCCCCTGAAGGCGGCGTTAAGGTCCGTTCACAGGAAACTGCGAGAAACTCAAGTGCTTTCTAGACCATTGGGTTTTAGGGTACAACCAGCTCGGCGTCCTAGTGGGAATCCGAGGCTCGTAGAGACTTACGGGGGCCTTGAAACATGATCACCTAGTCTGGCAGAAGGAATATCCGACGGAGAGGATCTCAAGTCCAAGAGATGTGCCTATCAAGTGTGTGTGTAACTAATAGCAACGTACCAGAATACATGCTATGTACTTAAGAAAGACTGGAGATGAGCTGAAATAGGTAAAACGGTGATTAAAACACCAATGTATTAAGTTCTACAAATCATGAGAAAAACATCTTTAATACAAGACTATATGGTTTTGGCATGAAAATAACATAAGTTTTAAAATAAATTTCTAAAACATGAAGGGCATAAAATCTACCATGATTGATGCATAATATAACCAAAATCATGAATATAATGACATAACTAGGAATAGGGCCTAATTACTTAGGCTTAGCATATATTTATAAGGGCTGATCTGCATTTTGTTTAGGGTTAACAAAAAATAGAAAGCGGTCCAGTGCGAACCGCCTTTTTAAAATAGCGGTCTATTTGGGACCGCCTCTTGATAGTAGCGGCCTCTGATGGACCGTCTTCTGTCTGTAACAGATAGAAGGTAAACAGTGCATGCAGGGCCTATTCTAAGGCAAATTAATGATGCCAAACGCATGAAAAGCTGGGCTAAAACATGATAACATGATTCTAAAGCATAGGAAGGCATGGATTAATCAAAGTTCTTATCTTTACTAGTTAAGATGTTATGGACAACATGAACTAAAAGGGTTACTGCACAGTCATGGGAAAACATGAAATACGACGTGTAGAAAGCATGAAATCAAGAGAAAACATGGAGATTTTACTCTTAACACATTGTTAAGGCCATCATGAGATAACCTACCTCTGGGGTTGCTCCTAAAGTTTAATTTTTTGACTGGAAGTACACTCCCGTTCCTGCGCATCCTACGTGGAACCAGCAACTTCCCGACCTTCTTACTCCTTAACCGCTTGATCTAATTTCATGAAATTTGGAGGGTTATTAGAAGACATAAAGAGGAACAATTAACTCTAAAGGATGGATATGAAATTACCTCTGCTAAGGTCCCTAAACTTTGGATCTTTGCCGAATGAACATGCTTGTTCCTATGCGTTTCGCAGAGAAACAGCCACTTGCATATCCTCTAACTCCTCAACGGCTTGATCTCCTAACATGAAATTTAGAGGGGAGTTAGACAATAATAAAGGGAATAAAAAGTTCTAAAGGTCTGACATGAAATAACACCATCTTACCGTCGAATCATGGGAGCCAAAATGAGGGTTTGCGCAGGTCGATTCTGGGTCCTATTTGTAGCGAATGACGTAGGGCTGAAAGATTAGATCAAATTAGGAGTCATATAGGGCATCAATTTGATCCCCCAAGAGTCCTAGATAGGTTTACATGCCAGAGCACTTCTACCCTAGGTGATTGGGATGGTAAAAATCCCAATTTTCCACGTTTCTACATCACCCGTTCACGGAAGCAGAACGCGGTCTCAGTCGGACCGCCTTCATCAGAACACAGTCGCGCAATAGACCGCCTTCTGGCGATTTTTTTCAAAAATTTTATATTTTCCTTTTTATCTGCTATTTATCTTCTAATTAGCCTATTTATCTATTTTAAATTCAAAATAGCCCTAATTACGTCTCTAGAAGTGGGCTTGGGCCTAAATGCCTTAGAATTGGGTTTATGGGCCTAGTTTAAGCGGGCCTATTTACTTGGTTATTAATTATACTTTCAAATTAATTTATTTAACCCATAATTTATTTAATAACCCATTAAGCCTTTTAAATGCTTAATAATATTATTTAATTACAAAAAAATTTAGATAATTACCAGGGTTGTTACACCCTCCCCCACTTAAAGAGAATCTGGTCTCCAAATTCATTGCATGGGTTTTATGGAGAGTATACTTACAATCAAATATCTCCGGGAATCTTTTGCGCATAGCTTCTTCCGTCTCCCATGTTGCTTCTTGGTCTGTACTTTTATTCTACCAGATTTTTACCATAGGAATAGTTTATTTCGAAGCTGACATACTTCTCGATCAATTATTTTGATTGGCCTTTTCTCATATGTTAGATCCTTCTGAATCACCAGGTCGTCATGACTTATAATATGGAATGGGTCATAGATGTACCTTTTAAGCATCGAGACATGAAACACATCATGGACTCCAGCTAATTGAGGAGACAAATCAATCCGATATGCGACCTCGCCAACCCTTTCAAGAATTTCAAAAGGGCCGATATATCTTAGAGTGAGCTTGCCTTTGATGCCAAATCTTCGAATATCACAACTTGGGAAAACCTTGAGGAACACGTGGTCTCCCACTTGAAATTCCTGGTCTCGCCTTCTATTATCAACATATGACTTTTGTCTATCTTGAGCTATCTGGAGGCTTTCTCGAATAAGTTTCACATTCTCGGTGGTATATCGGATGAGTTCAGGGCCTCTAAATTATTTTTACCCAACTTCATTCCAACAGATAGGTGAGTGGAAACTTCTTCCATATAGAGCCTCGAATGGTGCCATTTGGATACTAGCCTGATAGCTATTGTTATAGGTGAATTCAACTAGAGGCAAGTGATTGTGCCAACTCCTGCCAAAATCAATTGCACATGCCCTGGGCATATCTTCTATCACGTGGCTGGTTCTTTCAGTTTGACCATCTGTTTGTGGGTGGAAAGCAGTGCTAAAGTTGAGTCGGGTCCCCAAGGAATGTTGTAGACCCTTCCAGAATTATGATGTGAAGTGAGGGTCTCGATTAGAAATAATAGTGATAGGGACTCCGTATAACTTGACGATTTCCTTCATATACAATGCTACTAATATATCCACAGAATAGGTAGAAAATGTGTAGATTTAGTCAATCGGTCTATGATCACCCATACACCATCATGTCCACCTCTTGTCTTAGGCAGACCCATGATGAAATCCATCCCTATGCTCTCCCATTTCCACTCGAAAATTTTCAAGGGATGTAACTTTTCAGCAGACTTTAGATGTTCCGCCTTAACTTACTGATAAGTGAGGCAGCGTGATACAAAGTCTGCTATTTCTCTTTTCATGTTGGGCCACCAGAAATTTCTCTTCAAGTCTTGATACATCTTGGTAGCACCAGGGTGAATAGCATATCTTGATTTATGAGCTTCTTCCATAATCAACTTTTTAGTGTCGGTATGATCCGACACACAAATGCGACCCTTGAATAACCTTCTATCGGTTGCGACGAAGAATTCTGGCCGTTGATCAATATTAGTCTTGATCTCCATTAATGTGGGGTCATTATCTTGTATCTTGACTAGGTCTTCAATTAATGTAGGTTGTGATCGTATATTAGCAATAACACCCCTTTCTTCTTCTATATCAATATCTAGATTCAAATGAGCAAAGTCTTCTATAAGATAGGTCATACATTTCCTGAGACTTGAGAGAGTTGCTAGTGGTTTCCTACTGAGGGCATTTTCTACAACATTCACCTTGCCAGGGTGGTATTGTATACTAAAGTCGAAGTCCTTCAAATACTCTTGCCATCTCCTTTGCCGCATGTTTAACTCCTTTTTGGGTAAATAGATATTTCAGACTTTTATGGTCCGAAAATATAGTGAATTTCTCCCCATAGAGATAATGTTGCCATATCTTCAAAGCGAAGATGACAGCCGCTAGTTCCAGATCATGAACCAGGTAGTTCTCCTCCTGACGCTTTAATTGTCTAGAGGCATAGCAAATCACCTTTCCATGCTGCATAAGGACACCACCAAGGCCAATGCCTGATGCGTCCGTGTAGACTTCAAAACCACCACCTTCAGCAGGTAGTGCTAGTATAGGAGCAATTGTAAGATGATTCTTGAGATTCAAGAAACTCTCTTCACAATCCTTTGATGATATAAAGGGGTTCTCCTTTCTTGTGAGCCTAGTCAAAGGGACAGCGATCTTTGAAAAATCCTTGATGAATCATCGATAATAACCAGCCAGACGAAGAAAGCTTCTAACTTTGGATACCGTTGTCAGTCGACTCCAATTCTTGATAGCCTCAACTTTAGAAGGATCCACAGCGATACCTTCCTTTGAAATAACATGGCAAAGGAATGAGACCTCCTTCAGCCAGAACTCGCATTTATTAAGCTTCATGTAGAGTTGATGTTCTCTTAGTGTTTGCAAAGCTATTCTTAAATATTCTTCATGTTCCTCCTTGGTCTTGGAATAGATGAGAATATCATCGATGAAGACGACCATGAATCGGTTGAGATAAGGCCTGAAGACATTGTTCATGAGTTGCATGAAAGCTGCAAGGGCATTGGTTAACCCGAACGGCATAACTACGAACTCATAGTGCCCATATCTGCTCCGAAAAGTAGTCTTGTATATATCTTCATCTTTAATTCTTAACTGATGATAACCCGACCTGAGGTCAATCTTCAAGAAATATTCGCTCTTGAGATTTGATCAAAGAGATCATCGATACGCGGGAGTGGATATTTGTTCTTGATGGTGAGTTGATTTAACTGCCGGTAGTCGATGCATAACCTGAGGGATCCATCCTTCTTCCCGACGAATAGAACCGGCGCACCCCAAGGGGACGTGCTAGGTCAAATGAAGGCTTTCTCCAATAACTCTTGAAATTACTTTTTCAACTCCTTAAGTTCCGAGGGGGACATCCTGTAGGGAGCTATTGAAATAGGTGTTGCTCCAGGAATGAGTTAAATAGAGAAGTTTACTTCCCTTTCGGGCAGTAAACCGGGTAATTCGGATGGAAAGACATCGGGGAGCTCTCTTACTATAAGGATTTCTTCAAGAATGATTTCCTTAGACTCGGTAATAATTACGGAAGCAAGGAAAGCTTCACAACCTTGCGAGATGAGTTTGTAGGTGTGAAGAGAAGAAATAAGAATATGATGCTTCCTATACTTGATGCCACGAAAAGAGAATCGTGGAAGATCCGGTTTGTGGAAAGAAATCCTCCTATTATGACAATTAATATCGGCATAATGGTCACATAACCAATCTACACCTAGAATGGCATTGTAGCCTTCTATATCAAGGCATACGAGGTTCGCGGGGAGATTATGACCTTCTATGGTTACCTCACTATTTGGGTAGTGGGTTGTAAAGTTGGTTCTAGGACCTAAAGGTGTTGTGATTGCTAGGTCTGAAGGTAGAGGAATAGGCAAAATTGGTAAAGTTTTTGCAAAAGCAGTAGATATAAAGGAATGAGAAGTACTAGGATCAAATAGTACAAAAGCAGGATGAGAATAAATTTGAATGGTACCTTCCATTAACCCATCATCCTTGGGTGCTTCCTCATCCAGTACGGCATTAAGACGAGCCTGCCGCCTACGCCCGCCATTAGAAGATTGCTCTTTTATGAGGGGGCAATCCAGCATGCGGTGCTCCTGGCTTCCACATCGTAAACAAGCGCCGAGACGCTTCTAGCACTCTTCGGCCGAATGACCGAACTTTTCACAGAACATGTAAGCTGCCATGACTTGCTTCTCTTCCTCTTTGACCTTCTGGTTTTTGCCGTTCCCGTTGCCATTACGGGACCGCTTCTTATTATCATGGGTTTTGTATGTGCCCGTGATACTGATCTTGTCTTCTTTCCTTCCTCGTTTGTCAAACCTTCGGCTTGACTCCTCTCCCTTACTCCTGAACTTCTCGACCTTCTCCAAGGTCCTCTCGCATAAATGGGCCCTATGGACCATCTCCGTGCATGTGCGGATATTTTGAGGCCCAAGTTGTTGAACAAAGACGGGACGTAACCCATCTATAAATCGGTTGGCCTTCAAGATCTCCGTAGCTATAAGGTGTGGAGCATAAGGTGCCAAGCAAGAAAATTGCAGCTCATATTCCGCTATAGACATCATCCCTTGCTGAAGGGAGGCAAATTCTGCAGCCTTCCTCTCACGGACGTGCTCGGAAAAGTACTTCTCTCGGAAGAGCTCGACGAACTCCTCCCAAGTAAGTGGTGCATTATTAAGATGGGCCTAGGTGGCCTTTCACCATGTTTGGGCATCCTTGTTCAATTGCAATGTGGCGAGAAGGACCTTCTCTTGGTCCGCGCATTGCATAACATTGAATATGCGATCCATTTTGTCAATCCAGTTTCTGATTCGTCCGGATTCGACGATCCAAAGAACCGTAGAGGGTTCATACTCTAAAAATTACGATGCATATCACCAACGCCTGCCCTCGCTCCAGCCTGAGCCACAGTCTGAAGGGCCTGGGTGAGACCCACAATAGTCTGTTGCATAGCTTCCCAATTTGCACGATTCGCGACCACTATGTAAGTAAGGTGCCTGAGAAAATAAACAGTTAGTTATTTTCTATGAAATCTATGGTGATTAACATAGAGATTAATTTCTAGAAACTAACTCATCCCGGGCTCTACCCAATCTCACATGGGTTCAGAAATTTCTTTCCTAGTTCATAGGTATGGGTCCTTAAACCTTGGACTTAGCCTATGACTTGACATTTTCCTAGGACTTACTTAAGCCTAGGCTTTGATACCAACTTAACTGCCACGCCCCGAGATATGCAGCAGAATTAAGTCGGGAACGTGAATAGCCGGTAATACACCTCAAGCTAGGAAGATAATAAGAGCGCTAACCATTCACACATAAGAAGAGTGAACACAATGTAATGTAATCAAAATCCAACTTTATTAAATCATAATAATCAAGGTATACAGACGACATGACCCTTTGAACTCTAGACTCAAGAAAAAGGAAAAATTATATAACACGATCAACTTCGTCACCTATTACAGTGAAGGCATCTAATTACAATATGACTCATGACTCTTAAACTATCTAGAGCTTCTCTTGATCTTCACTCGCTCTCGCCCTCAGATCGATCCATGACTCGGGTAATCCGAATCCGATCCGCTAGAGTTTCTTGAAAAGATTAAGAAAGTAGGGAATTAGCACACTTGCCCAGTAAGTATTTTCGTATCAATACGAAGGCAATGTTAAAGTAGTTAACATTTAAGCTCTAGAAGGTAAGATAAAAAAAATACAATTAAATCATGCGACATAAAACCAAAGTAACAACAAGTATCAAGACTAGTGTAGAGAGATGAGATTTATGAGAGCATGATCAAACAAGAATATAATGTGGCCTTTAATGAACAAGAATGTACCAACATGTATCGAGAATGTACTTTTCCTAACCATAAAGGTTATGCACTAGAAAGTCATGTAACAAGAATGTACTAGCAAGCATGTAAATTTTATAAGATAGCCTCGTGGATTTCATCCGTTGATAAAAAAGTACTCCCGACGCAATGCGACGCCAGTGTTCATCATACCCTATGATTTACAGCATGTTTCCAGCCATCCGTCGAGGGGGCTAGCGTGGAGCCCTTGGACACTGTCCGTGTCCGCTCTTGCATCATCAAGTTATAAATCAAGCTACTTCCACGAGAAATAATAAAGTTTCAGCCAATAATATCAAGTTGAATAATAGTTTCATGATAACAACAACCAAGGTGAGAACGTACCAAATAGAATCATGAGATCAAGGATGATTTAATTGGATATTATGCCACGGAGGAATTCCGGTAGCATAACGGTATATTCATAGATTTCTATAATTCATTAATAGCTTATTGAACAAATTGTTGGGTTCCAGATAATCAAAGGACCATCTAGGAACAGAGTATAGTCAACCCTTGGGTCAAACCATGGGTTAGCCACAATCTGAGAAAATTCAGCAAAGTGAAGACCGTCTTCTTGAAGTAGCGGTCGAGTCGAGACAACCTTTAGACATTGTCGACGCCAGAAAGAGAAAGGTTCGAAGCAATGAGTGCTGAAACCAGAACGCGGTTGCGCCAGGACTACTATCATGAATTAGCGGTCGCCTGAAGGTTGCGTTAAGGTCCGTTCACAGGAAAATGCGGGAAACTCAAGTGCTTTCTAGACCATTGAGTTTTAGGGTACAACCAGCTCGGCGTCCTAGTGGGAATCCGAGGCTCGTAGAGACGTACGGAGGCCTTGAAACATGATCACCTAGTCTGGCAGAAGAAATATCCGACAGAGAGGATCTCAAGTCCAAGAGATGTGCCTATCAAGTGTGTGTGTAACTAATAGCAACGTACCAGAATACGTGCTATGTACTTAAGAAAGAATGGAGATGAGCTGAAATAGGTAAAACAACGATTAAAACACCAATGTAGTAAGTTCTACAAATCATGAGAAAAATATCTTTAATACAAGACTATATGGTTTTGGAATGAAATTAAAATAAATTTCTAAAACATGAAGGGCATAAAATCTACCATGATTGATGCATAATATGACCAAAACCATGAATTTAATGACATAACTAGGAATAAGGCCTAATTACTTAGGCTTAGCATATGTGTATAAGAGCTGATATGCATTTTGTTTAGGGTTAACATAAAATAGAAAGCGGTCTAGTGCGAACAGTCTTTTTAAAATAGCGGTCTATCTGGGACCGCCTCTTGACAGTAGCGGCCTCTGATGGACCGCCTTCTGTCTGTAACAGATAGAAGGTAAGCAATGCATGCAGGGCCTATTCTAGGGCAAATTAATGATGCCAAACGCATGAAAAGCTTGGCTAAAACATGATAACATGATTCTAAAGCATAGGAAGGCATGGATTAATCAAAGTTCTTATCTTTACTAGTTAAGATGTTATGTACAACATGAACTAAAAGGGCTACTGTGCAGTCATGGGAAAACATGAAATACGACGTGTAGAAAACATGAAATCAAGAGAAAACAGGGGGCTTTTACTCTTAACACATTGTTAAAGCCATCATGAGATAACCTACCTCTAGGGTTGCTCCTAAAGTTTGAATTTCTGACTGGAAGTACGCTCCCGTTCCTGTGCGTCCTGCGCGGAACCAACAACTTCCCGACCTTCTTACTCCTTAACCGCTTGATCTAATTTCATGAAATTTGGAGGGTGATTAGAAGACATAAAGGGGAACAATTAACTCTAAAGGTTAGATATGAAATTACCTCTGCTAAGGTCCCTAAACTTCATATCTTTGCCGAACGAGCACGCTTGTTCCTGTGCATTTCGCAGAGAAACAGCTACTTGCAGATCCTCTAACTCCTCAACGGCTTGATCTCCTAACATGAAATTTGGAGGGGAGTTAGATAATAATAAAGGGAATAAAAAGTTCTATAGGTCTGACATGAAATAACACCATCTTACTGTCAAACCAGGCGAGCTAAAATGAGGGTTCTCGCAGGTCGATTCTGGGTCCTATTTATAGGGAATGACCTAGGGCTGAGAGATTAGATCAAATTAGGAGTCCTATAGGGCATCAATTCGATCCCCCCTGAGTCCTAGATAGGTTTACATGCTAGAGCACTTTGACCCTAGGTGATTGGGATGGTAAAAATCCCAATTTTCCACGTTTCTACATCACCCGTTCACGGAAGCAGAACGCGGTCTCAGTCGGACCGCCTTCATCAGAACACAGTCGCGCAATAGACCGCCTTCTGGCGATTTTTTCAAAAATTTTATATTTTCCTTTTTATCTGCTATTTATCTTCTAATTAGCCTATTTATCTATTTTAAATTCAAAAATAGCCCTAATTACATCTCTAGAAGTGGGCTTGGGCCTAAAAGCCTTAGAATTGGGTTTATGGGCCTAGTTTAAGTGGGGCTATTTACTTGGTTATTAATTATACTTTCAAATTAATTTATTTAACCCGTAATTTATTTAATATCCCATTAAGTTTTTTAAATGCTTAATAATTTTATTTAATTCTAGAAAAATCCAGCTAATTACCAGGGTTGTTACATGAATGCTTACACTCGCATGAAAGGCAATCGTGAGGAAAAATGTGCCTGCCCCCTTCAATAAAAAGAAAAAAATGAAATGAATGATGAAAAAGTGAAATGTGAATCCAAGTAGCCGGAAATCCTCACTAAAATAAATGAGGAGACTCGCGCGAAAAAGGTGAAGCAAATTTCACAATTAATTTGCAATAAGGATGAATCCTAATAGTAGAGAATCCCCATTAAGACACATGAGGAAACTCGCGCCGAACAGTGATGTCCAGAATTCAAAATAAATAAGGGGACTGTGCGAAGCTACCGAAAGTCGAGAACCCGAAATGTGTATGAAGGCGGTAAAGTAATCCTTTAGTGTTACTAAGAACGTTTGCATATCCCTATGTTTAAGGTTCACTGCTTATGTACCTGCACTTTCACACCACGAAAAAACTGTCTCGGGTGTAGATTATGATTTAAGCTATGAGCATAGGCTACGCGATATCCTATTGACAAATGCACATCCCCTTTAGTTGTGCTTCGTGGGTCGTACTCTATCTATGAGTCATGGGTGTTGTTCTTATCCTGTCCCCGATAGAGGGGAGCTATGCTATATATCTATTTTTGTGTGCCTATTGTCAATGGATGCCTGCATGCCTGAATAAAAGATAATGACAAGAGAAAACAAATGAAAATAAAATGAATGAATGAAAGCTCTCCAAAATTCTGGCTCTCGCAGCCTACTCTCCAAATTTTTGGTTCTCATAGCCTACTTTCTCGATTTCGGCTCTCGCAGCCGGCACTCCTGATTTTGGCTCTCACAGCCTACTCTCTCAATTTCTACTCTCAAAGCCTGCTCTCCCAATTTTGACTCTCGCGGCCTACTCTCTTGATTTCGGCTCTCGCGGCCTGCTCTCAATTTTGGTTCTCGTGGCCTGCTCTCCCAATTTTGGCTCTTAAAGCCTTCTTTCTCAATTTTGGCTCCCGCAACCTATACCCTCGATTTCAGCTTCGCAAAGCCTGCACTCTCAATTTCAGCTCCCGCAGCCCACACTCTCGACTTTGGCTCTCACAGATTGCACCCTTGATTTTGGCTCTCGCAGCTTGCACTCCCAATTTTGGCTTCCGCAGCCCGCTCTCCCACCATCTTTGGCTTTCGCAACCTGTGTTGTGTCCCTGTGATTTTGATGATGACAAACACCATAAGTCAAATGTCAGACATCATAAAAAGTCAAACACCTACACATTAAGTCTAAGCACATTTTGTTGGACTGCATATAAGGTTGATGCTATCATTGTTCATACCTTCACAAAGGTCTGTGCACATCTGCTAGTCTTCATATGAGGTCGGTGCATGTTTTGCACCCTACACACCAAGGTCCGAGCATGTCTTGAGTCTATGCATGATGAAGTATGTGCACTAAGTTTGTGCATGTTCTGCATCGCACATAACTGAGGTCAGTGCACGTTGCCTGGCATATGTTACAAGATCAGTGCATCTTTTCCATTGCGCTTAAGGACTATGTAGATTTTGTCTTGACTATACACAAGGTCGGTGCAGGTTCTATTTTTGCACATACCAAGGTCAGTACACATTTGCCCTGCACATGACTAAAGTCGGTGCAAGGTTGCTTTTGCACTTGACTAAGGTCAGTGTTAGTACACATAGCATTGCATGTAAGGTTAGTGCTAGTTTGCAGAGTTGCATAGAAGGTCAGTGTTAGTATGCAAGTCTTGTGCATAAGGTCAGTGTTAGCAAGCGCTGTCATATACTCAGGTCTATGTTAGTTGCATACTAAGGTCTGCGCAAGTTGCACATAGGTCGGTGCACATTTGTACGTGTACGATATAAGGGTCCGTGCATATTTTTGCTTCATGTCATATAAAGTCAGTGGACGCTTTTTAGAACTGCATATAAGGTCTGTGCAGTCTTTGTCTTGAGCAAGACAAGGTCGGTGCTAGTGCGTTAAGCCTCCATATATAGTCCATGCACATTTTCATTGAATGCTTGATAGGTCTGTGCATATTAACAATAGCTAACACTCTGTCTGTTATCTTGCCAGGCCAGCCAATGGTCGATCATCTACTGAGCAAACTGCACGTGTTACATAAAGTACCAGGTCGATGACTCGTGATCCAAGGCAAGGATTAGAACAGTTGATCCTGCCACGTGGACTGCTACAGTACCACGATTCTGACATGTGGAATCAAAAAGGATCAGATCTGCGTGAAAGGATTGGGTAGGAATCGTGGTACCCACGCGCCCATCATCTGCCTATAAAAAGGGATCGAAGGCTGGAGAGAAGAGAGCTGAAGATAGAAAAAGAGAGGTAATTTGAAGCCAGAGCTTGTACTGAATTTTCCTCATTCCTGAAGAGAGCCAGCCTAGAAATAGAAGAGTCTGAGTGATCGCCAAGAGTAGAGTCTGAAGGCTTGCTTCTACGGAAGCTACATTCTCAATTTCTCTGAGCGATTGTTTCTGATCGTTTTCATCTTCGAGTTTTGTTTTCCATTTCTCAATACCTGTCTGTTACCCTCCAAGTTCAGTTGGAGGAAGGGAGATTATCTCCGGTTGCGAGTAGTGGTGTGCTACTTGTGGTTTCCCTCCATCGTGTTTGGAGGAAGAGAGGATTGATCCTTTGGTTTGTGAGTTGCTGGGAGCAATTCATGGTGTTCCCTTTGCGGTGTGCAAAGGAAGGGAGGTTGGACCTCCAGTGTTTCTTCTGGTCATAGGAAGATCGAGGAGAGTGTTCCTCGGGGCAAGCTGTAAGGTAGCAGATATTGCAGACTGAGTCTGTGGTTCGATTTGCTTAGTGCAAGGAAGCCTTACTCCGGAGGAGTAAGGGGTGGACGTAGATTGCAGATCGCAATCGAACCACCTTAAAAACTCTCTGTCCCATTGGTATGGTTGGCTTATCTCTCTTTCATACTATTTTCAGCACGCCAGCTGTTCGATTGCTTCACATAGTAGCTCTCGTTTTCTTTAAGCATCTGTCAATCTGTCTACTACGTGGCTAGAGTAGAGAAGCTTCCCTACTCCGTTTCTGATCTACATAAGTCGGTCTTCGAATTAATTTTTCAATTGGGGGTGATCTATTTATCCCCCCTTCTAGCTCACCCATTGTGTGAACTATCAATTGGTATCAGAGCAGGTTACCCAAAATGTGGTCCAACGACCAGGGTAAATCTGGATCTAGTACTCCTCGCAGTTTCATGGCTGAGGGACAGTCTATTAGTCACCCTCCTTTTTTCGATGGTAATAACTACTTTTATTGGAAAAATAGGATGGAGGTATTCCTGAGAGCGCAGAGCCATGAACTCTGGAGGGTGATCACCACAGGACCATACGATCTCCCACCAAATGAAGAGGCATGGACCAAGGATCACATCAGGCATTCAATAGTTAACTGGTCGGCTCTGAACATAATCCAATGCGCAGTACATCCAGAAGAGTATGCCAGGATCTCAGCCTGCCAGACTGCCAAGAAGATGTGGGATGAACTTGAACTCATCTACGAAGGTACATCCCAAGTCAAGGCCACCAAGGTAAATATGCTCACCTCTGAATATGAATTATTTAAGATGAAATTCGAGGAGAATATTACGGAAATGTATGCTAGGCTGTCGCTGATCACTAACAGTCTTAGAGGGCTGGGGAAACAAGTTTCAGAAGGGGATCTAGTCAGAAAAATCCTTAGGTCGTTAACCCCCGCATGGCACACCAAGGCCATTGTGATAGAGGAGTCTAGGGATCTGTCAAACTGACAGTCACTGAGCTGATAGGATCCCTAATGACTTATGAAATGAATTTCAAAAGAAATGGTGAAGGGAGTGACAAGAAGGGCAAGAACATTGCTCTCAAGGTGTCCCACAGTAGCAGTAGCAGCAGCGGGAGTAGCAGTAGCAATGGGGAGTCTGACGGGTTCTCAGATCTTGATCAAGAGGAGCAAGCTATGCTGACTAGATAGTTTCGTAAGTTCCTCAGAACCAAGGGAAAAACACTTAGAAGAAAAAAGGCCTATCCTTCTGGTAAGCATTTTGATTCTAACAATGATAAATATAGGAATGCTAAGAAGGTTACATGCTTTCATTGCAGGAGGCCTGGACACATGAAGGGGGACTGCCCCGATCTTTAGAAGAAAAGCTCCAAGGTGCAAAAGAAGAAACCCCCAGCTATGGTCTGCACGTGGAGTGACGAGGAGGAAGACCCTGAGGCCAACTCTGCAGAAGAAGACGACCAAGGAATATGCCTCATGGCTAACCGTGACGAAGAGGTAACCAATATTTTTGAAAATTTATCTATTGATGACTGGGAAGATGCCTATGCTGAATTGATAGAAAAGTTCAATGCTTTGAGTAAAGATCATAGGGTGTTAAAGAGAAAACTGAATGCTGCTAATGAAGAAAAAATTCAAACAGACAAAGAAAATCAAAAAGTCAAGGAAAAATTAGAAGAGATGAATTCTATCAGAAAGGAAAATGAAAACCTTAAATCAAAAAACCAGGAAGCTCAAAAACAACTTGATGAATTCAAATTAAAACATCAAGAAAGTCAAAGTGAAAATAGATTGACCACTGAAAAGTATGACACCGTTAGGAAAGTGAATTCTGAACTCCAGGGAAATTGTGAAACATTTCAAAAGAAACTGGAAGACAAACAAATAACCCTAGAAAAATTTGTTCAAGGAAAAACAAAATTGGATACCATTCTAGGTACTAGGGTGAATTTCAACAAAGATGGCTTAGGCTATGACCCTACACACAAGAAACCTTTTGAGTTCACAACAGTAACATTCTGCCCAGAAAAAGGAAAGGAAAAGCTAGACACACCATCCAGCTCCAATGTTCAGAATGTCCAACAACCAAGGAACAATTCGTCAAACCTTGCTGGACAACAGTCTAAAACTATAAAGAACACAACTAGGTAAGCTCATGTGTATAACCCCCAGAACAAGAACTCTCACAAGTCAAGACACATGACCCAGAACAGAAATTTATTCCTCTATAAAAACATGGGTCAATATAAGAAAAACTGGGGAAATTATGTTCCACAGAAATTCTTTAATGAGTACGTCTATTCTAGACAGAATGGGTAAAAAGATACCCAAAGAATGAACAGTCCAATAATAGGAACATATTCCACACCTTTAGACCAAATGGACAGAACTCTAGTTATAATTTCAACAAAACTGTCAACAACATGGAAAAGAAAAATACTGTGAAACAGTTTTGGATTCCTAAATTTTTGCTTAGAGATTTGAAAAATGTCTTTGGACCCAATCTACCTTGGGTTGCAAAGTACTCTACTTGATCTGTCCTCTACAGGTTAGCTTTGTAGCCGAGCACAACAGGTGGTACCTAGATAGCGGCTACTCCAGGCACATGACGAGCGATCGAACCGAATTCAACAAACTGGAAATGAAGGTAGGGGGTCTGGTCAAATTTGGAGGAAAGAATAAAGGTAAGATTGTTGAAATAGGAACAATTGGTAAGTCCTCCACAAACTCAATTGAAAAAGTTTTGCTTGTAGAGGGTCTTCAACACAACTTGCTAGTCACAGAGTTGTATTCGATGATAATGCATGCAAAATACTTGAAATAAATTCTGACAAGGTCAAGTTTGAAGCACATAGAGTCAATAATGTTTACATTGTTGATTTAAATGAAAGATCTGAATCAAATCTTTGTTTGGCTACTGATTTTGAAAATAATGCATTTAATTGGCATAGACGTTTAGGTCATGCTAGTTTCTCTACATTGAATAAATTGGTCAAGCATGATTTAGTTAGAGGTATGCCTAAGATCAAATTCAGTTCCATTTCAAAAGTCTGTGATGCCTGTGCTCTAGGCAAACAAACCCGCAAATCATTTAAGCTCAAATCTGGGCCTTTATCCTCCAAGCCAATGGAGCTTTTGCATATGGATCTCTTTGGCCCAACCAGGACTCAGAGTCTAAATGGGAAGAGATTTGGGTTTGTGATTGTAGATGATTTTACTAGATATTCATGGTTATTTTTCTTAGCAAGTAAAAGTGAAGCTTTTCAGAAGTTTGAACATCTTTTTAATAAAGTTAAACAAGAAGGAACTCAGTATTTCCATGATTCAATCTGATCATGGAGGAGAATTTGAGAACTCTATATTTTCTGAATTCTGTAACAATGAAGGACTAACTCACAGATTTTCATCTCCCAGGACTCCGGAGCAGAATGGCATAGTGGAGAGAAGAAACCGTACAATCATTGAAATGGCAAGAACTATGCTGGTGGGGAGTCAGCTTCCCAGAAAGTTTTGGGTAGAGGCTGCTAATACCACTTGCTACATCATCAACAGAGCCTTGGTAAGACTCATCCATAAGAAAACCCCCTATGAACTCTTGAAAGGTAAGAAGCCAAATGTCTCATATTTTAAGATTTTTGGTTCAAAATGCTTCATTCATAACAATAATAAAAAGGACCTAGATAAATTTGATGCAAGGAGTAGCCCTGGAATTCTTCTAGGATACTCTGAAACAACGAGGGCATATAGGGTTTTTAATGTTTCAGACCAAACAGTAGAAGAATCTCATGTTATATTTGATGAAACAAACACTGTCACTGACTTGGATGATGATGACAGGAGCTCAAGGCATGATGGAAACGTTCTAGAGGAGATGGTGGAGGAAGAACCTGAACCACTTGAAGCTTCAACTGCTCCAAGTCAAGTAAGCCCAGCTGAAACATGTGAGTCCTCAACTAATGTTAAATTCTTGAAAGATCATCATGTGAATAATATTATAGGCAACCTAGGAGATCCCCCTATGACTAGGTCTTATCTCAAAAATGTAAATCATCAAGATCTAGTTGCTTTAGTGTCACAGATTGAGCTCAAATCTGTTGATGAGGCTTTGAAAGATGAATCATGGGTTAATGCTATGAGTGAGGAACTATGTCAATTTGAAAGAAATAATGTTTGAGAACTAGTTTCGAGACCTGAAAATACAAATATGATAGGAACCAAATGGGTCTTCAAAAATAAAATGAATGAGGATGGAATAATTTTCAGAAATAAAGCTAGACTAGTAGTCAAAGGTTACTGTCAGGAATTTGGGGTTGATTTTGATGAATCCTATGCACCTGTTGCTAGGATGGAGGCAATAAGAATTTTAATAGCTTTTGCATGTTCTAAAAACATAAAACTTCATCAGATGGATGTCAAAAGTGCATTTTTAAACGATTTTATTAAAGAAGAAGTCTTTGTAGAACAACCCCCAGGATTTCAATTGTCTTTACATCCTAACAAGGTTTTCAGGTTAAATAAAGCTCTATATGGTCTAATGCAGGCTCTACGGGCCTAGTATGAGAGGCTGACAGAATTTATGATCAGCAAGGGCTACAATAGAGGTAAGGTGGATCAAACCCTGTTCACCAAAAGTTTGAATAAAGATCTCATCATAGTTCAAGTACATGTAGATGACATAGTCTTTGGTTCAACATATTTTTAACTATGTAATGAATTTGCTCAATTGATGTATGCTGAATTTGAAATGAGTTCGGTCGGTGAACTAAAATACTTTCTTGGCTTGCAGGTACAACAACTGGATGATGGATGCTTGATCAACCAGACCAAGTACACCTTGGACATCCTCAAGCGGTTTGGAATGACTAATCTGAAGCACATCTCAACTCCAATGGGTACCAACACATCAGTAGATGCAGATGAATCAGGTAAAGAAGTTGATGCAAAATTATATCGAGGTATGATTGGATCCCTACTCTATCTAACTGCCTCGAGACCTGATATATAATTCAGTGTAGGTATGTGTGCTAGGTATCAATCTAGACCTACTGAATTGCATCTAGCTACTGTGAAAAGGATTTTTAGATACATATCTGCTACACACAATCTAGGTTTATGGCTTCCTACATCACATACATTAGATCTGGTTGCATATACGGATGCAGAGTATGCTGGGTGTAAGCTAGATAGAAAGAGCACTAGTGGTCAATGTCAATTTCTAGGTGGGTGTTTAGTTTCTTGGGCTTCCAAGAAATAACATTATGTGGCCCTCTCTACTGCATAAGCTGAGTATGTAGCTGCAGGGAGCTGTGGTACACAAGTGATCTGAATTAAACACCAGCTTCAGGACTACCAAGTAGAACTGGGCTGCACACCCATATATTGTGATAATACTAGTGCCATAAATCTTGCAAAAAATCATGTTTTACATTCTCGCACCAAACATATTGAAATCAGACATCATTTTATCAGAGATGAGGTGTCTAAAAACTGTTTTGAACTGATCCATGTAGACACTACTCATCAGATAGCTGACATCTTTACTAAGCCTCTAGACAATGACAAATTCACAACCTTAAGGAGAGAACTGGGAATCTTTAAAAACCCCTAAATTCTGGAATGTTGGAATAAAATGCTTCCATGCAGTCCTCATTTGCATGAATTTTAATCCTGTGTTTGTCATATTTTTTTTGCATGCATAACCTGTTGGTATATTAAATGATGAGCTGGGAGAAGGTCAGATTTCTTCTGACTGGAAACCCACATCACGTGTGAGGAGGTCCTCTGACCTACGTTCTCCACCTTGTACCACATGCTCATTTCCATATAGATCAGGCTCAAGACCATAAACTTTCATTTCTGCATTTCCATACTTTTTGCATCTCACCTGTATGCTCATATAATTCACTATATGAGGGGGAGGTATTTTCAATATGTATTCTATAAAAGGCACTAGCATTTGTTAAAGCTGATAGGTTGGAGTCCATCAGTCAGTCTAGGTGTAAGGGGGAGTTTCATGTCTGTCAGTTTGGGGTCTTAGGTGACTGATTCAAAGGATTTTGAGATATCCTGTTATTGCACCAAGCTCATTGAGAACCTAAAGCAGTCTTCTTCACAAAAGCTAGAAGCTCTCAACTCTCTTAAACTTTCAAATTTGATTAACTGAAATTTAGCTACAAAGCTTCTCTCTAATAATCCTGCAAAGACCTAAATAGAGAATCTGAAGATTGTCTTCCTACATCATTATTGAACATGGATCATTGTTGACACTCTTATGTCATGAAATCTCCTAAATGCTTGAAACTTAAATTTCTGGAAGCAAACTCTCTGAGGATCAGTACATCTAGTATTATCTTCAAACATCATACAACAAATGAAATCAATTTGTTTAGGGGAATTTCAACTGTTCAGAGCAATGTTCTGGTTTCTGAGAAACTAGATACTTCATCAAAGAAATGAATCATACTCTATGTCATGAAGTGCCAGAATATCTCTGATTAAAAATTTCTGAAAAATTTAAGAATTCATGGCAGAGCAATGGCATTAAAGTGTTGAGTAGCTGGGGATTCAAGCCTCTTATCAAGGTGTTTCCTCACGTCAAAAGACACTTATATTGCTAACTCTATTCTCTAAAGAGAAGTAATACGGTTATCACACTGAGAATCTGGGAATTCCGGCCTCTAATCAAGGCGTCTTCTCACATATCAATGTGTGACTTACCAAAATTACTGAGTGACTTTACTGCTCAACAAAGAAAATTTCTTCTCACCCCTCCAAAAATCTTTGTAGACTGTTTATCCTCAATACCTTGGACCATCCGACAGTAGATAAGCCTCCAGTTACTTGATTTATACAGCATTTAGACAGCTTTCTCTTGGCTTAACTCTTTCACCTTGGTCCTCATTCTTATATCTGTAAGATGATAATCTTCACTCTTATTTTGTGCCTTTCCTGCTTATTATCTATGAGGTTTCTCAGCTCTATTCAGTTACCTTACTTGGATCTTTAAGAGTTGCATATGAGCTACTTTTCTACTAAGTGAATTAATTGTCTCTGGTCTCTCAAGCTTCGTAGTACCATGATTCTCCCTACATTTCTTTTGATGATGTCAAAGGGGAAGAATGCTTTCTGAGGGGGTTTAGGGGGAGAATGGCTTATGAGCATGGTTTTTGAGAATGTTTTTGGGAATGGAGTATATTCTGGCCAATTGTCATAGTTTCAGGGGGAGTTGGTGGTTGCAAGTCTGTGTGTCAGGGGGAGTTTGTGTGTGACATCGTTTGCATAGTTGATTGATTGAATGTTTGCATTTAATTTGGTTGGCTCATAGTGTTGCCATCATCAAAAAGGGGGAGACTATTGTGTCCCTGTGGTTTTGATGATGACAAACACCATAAGTCAAATGTCAGACATCATAAAAAGTCAAACACCTACACATTAAGTCTAAGCACATTTTGTTGGACTGCATATAAGGTCGATACTATCACTGTTCATACCTTCACAAAGGTCTGTGCACATCTGCTAGTCTTCATATGAGGTCGGTGCATGTTTTGCACCCTACACACCAAGGTCCGAGCATGTCTTGAGTCTATGCATGATGAAGTCTGTGCACTAAGTCTGTGCATGTTCTGCATCGCACATAACTGAGGTCAGTGCACGTTGCCTGGCATATGTTACAAGATCGGTGCATCTTTTCCATTGCGCATAAGGTCTGTGCAGATTTTGTCTTGACCATACACAAGGTCGGTGCAGGTTCTATTTTTGCACATACCAAGTTCATTACACATTTGCCCTGCGCACAACTAAAGTCGGTGCAAGGTTGCTTTTACGCTTGACTAAGGTCATTGTTAGTACGTATAGCGTTGCATGTAAGGTCGGTGCTAGTTTGCAGAGTTGCATAGAAGGTTAGTGTTAGTATGCAAGTCTTGTGCATAAGGTCGATGTTAGCAGGTGCTGTCATATACTTAGGTCTATGTTAGTTGCATACTAAGGTCTGTGCAAGTTGCACATAGGTCGGTGCACATTTGTACGTGTGCGATATAAGGGCCCGTGCATATTTTTGCTTCATGTCATATCAAGTCAGTGCACGCTTCTTAGAACTGCATATAAGGTCTGTGCAGTCTTTGTCTTGAGCAAGACAAGGTTGGTGCTAGTGCGTTAAGCCTCCATATATAGTCCATGCACGTTTTCATTGAATGATTGATAGGTCTGTGCATATTAACAATAGCTAACACTTTGTCTGTTATCGTGCCAGGCTAGCCAATGGTCGAGCATCTACTGAGCAAACTGCACGTTGTACATAAAGTACCAAGTCGATGGCTCGTGATCCAAGGCAAGGATCCTACCACGTGGACTGCTACAGTACCACGATTCTGACACGTGGAATCAAAAAGGATCAGATCTGCGTGAAAGGATTGGGCAGGAATCGTGGTACCCACGCGCCCATCATCTGCCTATAAAAAGGGATCAAAGGCTAGAGAGAAGAGAGCTGAAGATAGAAAAAGAGAGAGAGTAATCTGAAGCCAGAGCTTGTACTGAATTTTCCTCATTTGTGAAGAGAGCCAGCCCTAAAATAGAAGAGTCTGAGTGATCGCTAAGAGTAGAGTCCGAAGGCTTGCTTCTACGGAAGCTACATTCTCATTTTCTCTAAGTGATTTCTTTCTGATCATTTTCATCTTCGAGTTTTGTTTTCCATTTCTCAATACCTGTCTGTTACCCTCCAAGTTCAGTTGGAGGAAGGGAGATTGTCTCCGGTTGCGAGTAGTGGTGTGCTACTCATGGTTTCCCTCCATCGTGTTTGGAGGAAGAGAGGATTGATCCTCTGGTTCGTGAGTTGCTGGGAGCAATTCATAGGGTTCCCTTTGCGGTGTGCAAAGGAAGGGAGGTTGGACCTCAAGTGTTTCTTCTGGTCATAGGAAGATCGAGGAGAGTGTTCCTCGGGGCAAGCTGTAAGGCAGCAGATGTTGCAGACTGAGTCTGCGGTTCGATTTGCTTAGTGCAAGGAAGCCTTACTCCGGAGGAGTAAGGGGTGGACATAGATTGCAGATCGCAATTGAACCACCTTAAAAACTCTCTGTCCCATTGGTATGGTTGGCTTATATCTCTTTCATACTGTTTTCAGCACGCCAGCTGTTCGATTGTTTCACATAGTAGCTCTCGTTTTCTTTAAGCATATGTCAATCTGTCTACTATGTGGCTAGAGTAGAGAAGCTTCCCTACTGCATTTTTGATCTACATAAGTGGGTCTTCGAATTAATTTTTGAATTGGGGGTGATCTATTCATCCCCCCCTTCTAGCTCACCCATTGTGTGAACTATCAGCTTGCACTCTCAATTTCGGCTCTCAAAGCATGCTCTCCCAAATTTTGGCTCTCGTGGCTAGCTCTTCT
Organism: Amorphophallus konjac; assembly: GCA_022559845.1. Lineage (NCBI taxonomy): Eukaryota > Viridiplantae > Streptophyta > Magnoliopsida > Alismatales > Araceae > Amorphophallus > Amorphophallus konjac. The sequence goes on from CM040118.1 coordinate 210,521,706, forward strand.
AATTTCGACTCTCGAACCCCGCTCTCCTGATCATGATAAAGATATAATATACACATATAAATGCTTTCAAATGGGCTACACCTGTAGGCCCCGCCCTCTCATCCCTCTATTGACGTCTGAGTTGACAATATTAACCATCGACGTTTGAGCCAACAGCTCTTCAACCATCGGCTGTGAGCCAACAACATTTTAACCATTGGCGCTCGAGCCAACAACATTTCAACCATCGGCATCTAAGCCGACAGCTCTTCAATCATCGGCATCCAAGCCGACAACATTTTAACCATTGGTGCTTGAGCCAACAGCTTTTCAACCATCGACGTTTGAGCCGATAACATTTTAACCATCGACATTTGAGCCGACAGCTTTCCAACCATCGACGTCTAAGCTGATAGGTTTCCAATCATCGGCATCTAAGCCGACAGCTTTTCGATCATTGGCATCTAAGTCGACAGCTTTCCAACTGTCGGCGTCCAAGCTGACACCTCTTCAACCATCGGCATCCAAGCTGACAGATGATCAAAGAGGTTTAAAAGATGTTCTCCTCCGACATCGAATGCCTGTCAGGCAAGAAGTTGCACCCGCGGGCACCTCTCCTTCGTCCCTCGTTCACGACACCCACGGGTGGGGGGCATTTGTTGGCACTAGAAAAAAAGAGAAGAAAGGAAAAGGGCCCAAATATTAAAGGGCCAAACAATGAAAGAGCCCAAATGAAATGGGCCAAATGGAATGGGCCTAAGGAATAGAATGCTCAAGGGGTAGATGCACAATAGAGATAAAAGAGAGGGGGAGAAAGGAAAAAGAGAAGGATTTTTTAAACAAAATGGAAATAGGAAGAAAATCAAGGCACTGTTCCCGTATGTCTGTGTCTCACGTCACGATTTCTCTCCCCCCCCCCCCCCCCCCCCCCCCCGTGTTTGCATCTCCCACGCAAGGGCATTGAATGCCTGTTGACCTCCCCATGCACATGAAGCTCTCCGGCATCAACAGCACGGCTCCGAACAGGCTCATAGTCATAGTGCTGAAGGGGTGAGATATATGGGGAGTAACCCCAGGATAAATCATCCTGTAACCTTTGCTTTTGTAGATTTCCTTTTTGGGGAAGAAGCACAGTGTGCTCCGCATGGAGGGTCCCGGTTCTATCCATCCTCATGGATATGTTTCGGGATCCTTTTGCTCATCCGAGCTCCTGTGGGCTACACCCTGATTTTCTTTGACTTCCTCTCCAGGTTCTCCTCCAAAGTTTTTGGTCACCCTTGGATCTCCGGGGGCTTGCTTCCTCATAGCATGGTCCTCGGACGATCCCCTTAAAAGGGTGAATACTAACGGCCGCATAATTCGGCGATAGCTTAAGTCCACGTTTCGAAAATGAGATCGTGATAGCCCGTGGGTCATTGAAGCCCCTTGTAGGCTAGTCCTCGGGATGTCGGTGCCCAATCCGGGTCATGGGGTGTTACTGCTTCCGTGCGCACCCCGGGATGTTGCCACTTCTGTGCGCATCCTTCCTATTTTGGGGCCATCTCGGAGTTTCTCCGTGGACGTGTACCTAATTAACCCCCCCAAAGCTCCGGGTCTAGGGGATGTGCTGCCGGATTTTCGCCGGATAACTTGAAGGCTAATTATATAAGAAAATTGACTAAATTGAAGAATATCCATGACAGATGAACTAAAATGATGATGCAGTGAAGGCTAATTCAAAGAACTGTTGAAGATAAGCAATCGAAATAAAAGAGCAGGGAATAAGCTTCTCAAACCAAATCAATGATTTCGGCAAGAGTGCTTGCATCTGACATGCATATTGTTCATAGGCAATGCACTGCATACATGAGTTCAAATAAATGCATTTGCTCGCATAAGTTTAGAAAATGCATTTGCATGCATAAGTCCATAAATTCATATGTCCGGGTAAATCTAGAAAAAACCCACTTCATGAACAGATCCAGAAATCCATGTGCATATTATAACTGCTCAAGGATCCTTGCTGGGATCCCTTTGAATGAGAGTCAAACTCCCTGCATACATTTTTAGAATTCAACATAATATGCATAGCCCCATGTGCTTGTGTGTTAGACTTCACATGCATCTTTGATGCAGATAGAAAGGGGGGGATCCCTTGCATATCATGTGCATTTTGGTTCCACGCATCAGAGTCGCATATGATTTTTATTGAAGTTGCTCATGATTCTATGATCTTAATTAAAAATTGCATCTTTGATGCATGCCCCCATATACTTTGATGCAGGTGATTTTAATAGAAATTTGCTCACTAGTTTGGAGCAAGTCGACTTGGGCTAGCCCCAAGTCGACTTGTCCCTGATCCCAGCTGCAGAGATCTGCTGCTGGCTTGGAGCCAGTCGACTTGGGCTGACCCCAAGTCGACTTGTCCCTGATCCCAGCAGCTGAAGCCTGCTAGCTGGCCTGGGGAAGTCGACTTGGGCCTGCCTCAAGTCGACTTGCCCAGTCTTCAGAACAGAGCAGGCCGACAGCTTTAAGTCTGTTGATCTCTCACAGCAGCATGCTCCACCCTGCGCTTTCTCCTCCCGTAGGCATGCATGAACACGTGCATTGTGTGTGTCTTTGCCCATATATCAACAAGATAAACAAAGAAAAGAGAAAGAGAATGAATGAAATAAAAAATGAATGAAAATGAAGCCTAATTTCCATGAAACCCAGGCAAAGAATAAGCTGCATAAGAATAGAATAAAGAAAGTTGAGGAAGGAAAGAAACAATGATAAAAAAAAGGGGAAATGAAGATAATAATGAAAAGATGAGATAAAGATGAAATTCATTCCAGGTAATAAAACCAATAAAGATGAGGAGTTTAAAACCTCAATCTGCTCGAACGATGACAAATTGAAAGAAACAAAAGGAAGAAACAATGAAAGGTCAAACAAGAATACAATAGAATAAAACACATAAAACAAGAAATTGGCCGACCCAACGGATAAGCAAGGGTCAACTGAATTATTGAAAATTCAGTCCACCCTTTGGGCCAAGTCGACTGATTTTTCCAAAAATCAGTCGAACTGTCCCCCGAGTCAGTTGGCTTTCAACTAAAACCCATAAAACCAAAAAAATGATAAATAAAAAAATGTAACAGTAAGATAATAATAAAATAATGATGAAAATGATATACAAGTGTCATGATAATAAGAAAATCCACAAAAATGCCCATCGTTAAGAGATTAAATGGCGTTTCATCCAAGAATTTTCCCCATTGTTCCTACGCGAAGGAAATATCAAATAAGCCTATGCAAATTGTGCTTGGTACCCCCGATATCGCCCCCATTAGGGCCATAGCATGGCTTTGCCCCGGGCCAATAATTCACCGGATTTAAACCGTTTTGACCGGGATTTAATTGTGTTTCTCTATCTCTTCAAAAATCAAATTTACCGTACACCGACATACATATGCCTCGATGTTATATCTATATGTTTATTATGTTTTCAACCCATACACCTGTCCAAACAGGAAATGGTCGACATATGACCGATATGATTTTAAATACGCTCATATGCCCTTCGGCACCCTAATGTAGGGGATTTTATCGTTCTTTAAGATATCCTTCATTCATTTTATGAATTTTGATTCGCAGGCCATGGGGCCCCATATCTTGGTGATTAATCAACGGGTTTTCTACTCCGGGGGATATAATTAACGTCGTGACCTTTATGGCACGGCGGGTCTCCAGTCCCGACCCGATATCCACCATCGTCTGGTTAATCAGACGGAGCGCACCCTTGGCTCCAGACCACTCAAGTCTCAGAGCCAGAATTAATTAATTATCACTTAGGTGTCTGGCACGCCCTCGCATTTAATAAACTGATAAAAGATATAACGATATAACATAAAGAAAAAAAAGTGCGTCCATAGCCCCCTGATAGTCTTTTTCCCTCATTGCAGAATCCCCATCTATAGTGGCTGCATCTTGTGATCCCCCTAGATCGGATGGCTCAGGGCTCGGCATGAGATCTAGCCTCTTCATCTGGTGTCGTCTATGGGAAACACATAAGAAGCCAACATGGTGCGTAGAAGCAACAACAAGAGAGTCACTGGCGATAGGGGGAAGGTGCCTACGACCGCAAACGAAGGGCCCGTGCTGTCGCACTCGTTGATCGGCCCCCTTCCCGACGGCCAAGCCGGCGCCCTACCCCCATCGCCGCCCATGGGGGGGACAACTTGCCACGGTGGACCCAGACACCTTCTGTTCGCTCAACGCTAAACTAGACACCCTCGTCGATTTGATGAGGACCCAAGTGGCCACGGAGGAACTATCGCAGCACTCCTGGGCAAGCCCCCCCTGTGCTGAAGCCTCCTAGCTAACAGTCGGAGGCCACTTCATTCTCCAAGGAGGCCGTATCATCCGGAGCGGGGCGGGTGGCCCCTCACACCCTCCACCTCCGCCTACAGAGCAAGAGGCCTCCTCTCATCCGCGAGAAGGAAGGAGCATGGTGGAAGTGCCCCGCCGACTGGCGGAGATGGCTTCTCCTGCCACAGAGTGACAGGGGAGGGACCAGGGACATGCCTGAAGCCCCCCGACGCCATCTCGTGCCCATCCGAAGCTTTTCCTTCAACTCCGTGACTTCGAGCAGTGATTTGTCGAACAGGAGCGTGCCCTTCGCGCTCTGCAGCAAAGCTCTATGAGTAAGAAGGATGAAGAACAATCCTCATTCTCCCCCAAGATCCTAGAGGTCGAGATATCTCCAAGAGTTTGTCTCCCGGCCTTCAAATCCTATGATGGTCTAGGCGACCCGGCCGATCACTTTGATAGCTTTGACGCCTTGATGACTCTACACAGGGCAACAGATGTTGTCAAGCGCCGAGCGTTAATGACCACTTTAATTCAAGGAGCTCAGGCCTAGTTCCGAGCTCTCACCCCCCGAAGAACTACTAGTTTTCGATAGTTCGGGCAGCTGTTTAAAGAAAGTTTTGCTGGGAGAGGAGCCCCAAGGTTGATTGCAGGGTTATTAGTGCTTAAGCAAGCCCCGGGAGAAAAGCTGAAGGCCTATATCAACCATTTTGGCGGAGGCCCTGCGCATCCCCCGTCTTGACATAGCTTCGGCCATCACCGCGCTGACCGGGGGTACCCGCGATGAAGGGCTCTGGCGAGAGTTGGCGCTCCATCCCCCCAGCACCCTGGCCGATCTGGTGTCTTTAGCTTTATGCCATGCGGAATGCGATGAGGTTCTCACCGCCTGCCAAGATTCCACCAGCCAGGGGAGAGAGGGGGAGAGAAAGCAGCCATCCGAGCAGACCTCCGGCCAGAAGAAGAGGAGGAATCACGAAGGCGACCGCAAGGAACCATCTCGTAAGTTTGAGCGCTACACTCCCATATCCACCCCCGTGTATGAGATCTATCAGGAAATCAAGGACTCGGGTCTGCTCGGTCGGCCCTAGCCAATGAAGTCTGACCCCAGGCGTCGTAATCGCCGAAAGCACTACCAATTCCATGATGACCATGGCCACCACACTAGGGATTGCCCCCAACTTAAGGATGAGATCGAGGGTCTCATCCACCGTGGCCATCTATCCCAACATGTGGCCGAGCGATGGGATGCTCGGGCAGACCCCATAGAAGAGATCGACAAGCACCCCCGCGGGGTTCACATCAACGTCATCTCGGGTGGGTCAGCCTCTGGAGGAGATAGTAGTTGAGGAAGGAAGCATCACGCCGAGCATGGTAGTTGAACCGTAGAACCAACCAGGGCCCTAGCCCCGGCGAGCGAGCAGTAGGACCTGATGTTCTCTGACCAAGATCTAGAAGGGGTAGTAACCCCACATGATGTCGCCCTTGTAATTTTGGCAACTATCAATCACTATAACATAGATAGGATATTGGTCGATAATGGCAGTGTGCCAGATGTTCTATCGTACGAGTGTTTCTTAAAGATGGAAGAAAACCCATCCAGATTGCCTCTGGTCTGAACCCCCCTCTGCGGGTGCAATGGTCAAGCCGCTTACCCTGAGGGAGCCCTAAGCCTGCCAGTTACTCTCGAAGCCCCCCTGAAAGCCATGACCTTTGTGGCGAACTTCGTTGTGGTTAAGGGGATGACGACCTATAATGCCATTTTTGGCCAAGGCATTATCAGTCAAATAAAGGCCGTGCCATCTACCTACCACCAGAAGATGAAGTTTCCCACTAAATTTGGCACGGGGGAAGCCCGAGGTAATCAGGCAACAGCTAGAAGGTGCTACGTAATCTCAGTAGAGGCTGTGCATCCTGAGGACGGGAACAGAGGACTCGATGTCATCGAGGACAAACCTGTGGCAGGCAAACTTGGTGGGGAGCTACTATTGATTTTCCTCAAAGATGATCTGGCCCTCGAGGTTAAAATTGGAGTAGACCTATCGCCTGAAGTTCAAATGCAATACAAAAAAATTCTTTCGGAGTACATTCATGTCTTTGCATGGTCTGATGGAGATCTCCCCGGGATTCTCGAGGAAACTGTGATGCACCACCTCAACCTTGATCCAGTGGTGAAACCGGCTCAACAGTGGAAAAGAAGACACGCCCTGGCCAAATAGGAGATTCTCAAAGAGCAGATCAACAAGGGGAAAGAGACTGGGTTGTTTCACTCGGTCCTGTACCCGACTTGGCGTGCTAATGTTGTCCTAGTGCCGAAGGCCTCGGGCAAGTGGAGGATGTGTGTCGACTTCATCGACTTTAACAAAGCTACTCCCAAGGATTGTTACCCTCTGCCGAGCATCGACCAACTAGTCGATTCAACCTCGGGTAATGAGCTTCTTAACTTCCCAGATGCCTATTCCGGGTATCATCAGATTCGGATGCACCAAGAGGATGCCGAGAAAATGGTGTTTACCTCTGATCTCGATGTATATTGCTACACCCAGATTCCTTTCGGGTTGAAGAATGTTGGAGCAACCTATCAAAGGTTAGTCAACCATATTTTTGTAGACCAGATCAGGCGGAACGTCGAAGCTTGCATAGATGATATGCTCATCAAGTCACCAAAGGCCGAAGACCACTTTTTCGACCTTGCCGAGACTTTCCGCACTCTCCAGAGGTACAATATGAAACTCAATCCCTCGAAATGTGCCTTTGGAGTTAGGTCCAAAAAGTTATTGGGGTTTTTGGTGACCCAACAAGGAATCAAGGTAAATCCTGAGAAGATCCAGGCCATCCTGGATATGCGACGACCTACATGCGTGAAGGACGTCCAGCGCATAACCGGAAGAATCATCGCGCTCAATCGTTTCCTGTCCTGAGCAGCGGAGCGCTGTTTGCCTTTCTTTAAACTGTTGAGAGGACCAAAGATGGTGACTCCCACCTTTGCCAGGGATGAGGAATGTGAGAAGGCTTTTACTGAGTTGAAGTTGATCCCGATGGCCACAGATCTATCAAAACCCGTGCCGGGAGAAACCTTATACCTTTACCTCTCAACAACGCCTTCTATGGTTAGCTCTGTCCTTGTCCGAGATGACCGAGGAACCCAGAGGCTAGTGTACTACATTAGTAAAGTGCTCCTTGACTCTGAAAAAAGGTACCCCGCAACTGAGAAACTCGTGCTAGCATTGGTAACCTCGGCTAAGCGCCTTCCGCCATACTTCCAAGAACATAGTATCATGGTGCTGACCGGCGAACCATTGAAGAAGATTCTGGCTCACCCCGAGGCTTCGGGACACCTTGTCAAGTGGGTGGTCCTGCTCCGGGCCTATGGCATTTCCTTCCGCCCTCGCACCGCCATAAAAGGCCAGGCACTTGCAGATTTCATCGCAGAGAACATTGCTCCGCCAGATGAGCCACCCGCGCTGACGGCCACTCCAACCTAGGAACTTTTTGTAGACGGGTCGTCGAGCTCGGCCGGCAGCGGTGCAGGTGTTCTCCTTAGCTCACCAGAAGGAGTGGAGTTGCAATATGCCCTGAAGTTCAAGTTTGCGGCATCCAATAACACCTCCGAGTATGAGGCCCTAATTTTGGGGGTTCGAATGGTGAAGCGCCTGGGAGCGGAATGAGTCAAGATCTACACCGACTCACAGTTAGTCGCCAGCCAATTCATCGGGGACTAAGAAGCTCGGGAGCCTCTAATGATTAAGTATCTCCAGTTGGTGATGGAAATGGCACGGTAATTTGAGAGCTTTTAGGTGATCCGAATAGCTCAGGAGGAAAACTCCCGTGCGGATGCGCTCTCTCGCCTCACCTCCTCCATCAGCTCGGATGGAACTCGATCAGTCCTCCTTGAGGAGTTGGAAAGACCTAGAATAGACACCGAGCTTATGGCCACTATACAGCAATTTCCCGATGACTGGAGAGCGCTCTACATAGCCTGGTTAAAGGATGCTCAGGAACCCGCCGACCCACGGGAAGCCAGGTGACTCAAATATCAGGCTCGATGATTCGTTTTACTCGATGGATTGCTTTATAGGCGATCCTTCGTAGGACCCCTCCTTAAGTGCCTTGAACCTTGGGAGGCTCGGCGAGCAATTGATGAGATTCACGAGGGAATATGTGGCGCGCACCAGGGAGGGAGGGAGGTCGCAAGGATCTTACTATGTCAGGGGCACTGGTGGCCCACTCTTCAGCGCGACTGCTCGGCTTACACTCGAGGGTGTGACCGCTATCAACGGTTGGATCATTTAATCCATCAGCCAACTTTAACACTCGTAGCTCTCACCGAGCCTTATCCTTTTGCTCGGTGTGGCATTGACATCCTGGGTCCGTTCCCTATGGCCCAGGCTCAGAAAAAACTCATCATCGTCACCATCGACTATTTCTCCAAGTGGATTGAAGCTGAGGCCTCCGCCAAGATAATGGAAGGGGTAGTCTGAAATTTCGTGTGGCGATCGATCATATGTGGCTTTGGCATCCCCCAGGTGATAGTAAGCGATAACGGCCGGCAATTTAATTGCGCTTACTTTAAGAATAAGTGTGCCGACCTTCATATCCTTAATCACTTCACTTCGGTAGCCCACCCACAGGCTAACGGCCTGGTCGAGAATGCTAATAAGACTCTTCTTGAAGGCATCAAGACTAGACTCGGTAAAGCTAAGGGAAGTTGGCTCAAGGAATTGCCAAGCGTGCTTCGGTCCTACGGCACCACTCCATGGGCCCCCTCGGGCGAGACTCCATTTCAGTTGGTATATGGTACTGAGGCGGTCCTTCCATTAGAAATTGGTTGCCCATCTCTTCCAGTCATCAATTACCAGCCCGAGCTAAACGAGCAGAAACTGAAGGAAAACCTTGATTTGACCGATGAAGTGCGCGAGGTCGCAAGGGTCCGAGCCACGGAATACTAGCATCGTATGGCCCATTACTACAATGCCCAAGTTTGGGATCGACAGTTTCTACCGGGAGACCTAGTCTTGAGGAAGGCCAAGGCCTCTAAACCACTGGAGGCGGTGGGGAAACTGGCCCCTAATTGGGAAGGCCCTTATCGAGTGGTTGAGGTGCTCGGGAAAGAAGCCTACCGGTTGGCAACCATGGAAGGGGAACTGATCCCGCAGTCTTGGAATGCTACGATGCTGCGCAAGTTCTATTTTTAAGTTTGTAGTAGCCAGGCAACACCCAAGTATGTAAGAAGAAGTATAGATCCAAAACTTTATTTCATTGCATCCTCATTCGTACATTAGGAAGGCCGTAGCCTGTTACAATAAGAAAATGTTGGCCCAATAGCCTTTACAATAAAATGGAGGTAGTTCGGCACACGTAGGATGAGTAGCCTCGAACCGAGCCACTGACTCCACCCAGTGTGGAAACTTGCTCGGGGAAGGAACCTATCGACCTAGCTGCGCCCTGAGTCGAACGGATTACTTGAAGAGGCCCAGCAGAAAGCTAGTGCTGGAATGCCTCCCCTCTAGGAAGAGGGTGCGGGCAGGAAGAAGCAGGAACAAAGAAGATATGAGGGGCAGAAGAACAGAAGAGAGAGAAAGAAAATGAAAAAAGAAGGAGGGGGGATCCCCTTGATAGAAAGGGAGGGGGAAGGGAGGCGGACGAGGAGGAAGCCACTTCTGCACCAGCCCAAGGTGGCCCTCATGTCCCTCTCTCCCAACAGGGAGAAGGCGGCTGAAAGCGCACCTCTAGGGTCCATCCCTTCTCCTCGGGTGAGTGATAAGTGTCTATTTTCTATGATAATTCATTGCATACACAACATTTTATGTGCATATAATTAGACAATTATGCATATTTCATAATTAACCTCAACTCCGCATTTAAATTGGGTCTTTCACGTAAATTGATTAATTTGGTGATATTATTAAAGTTGAGGGCCATGAGTATTAATTCTCCATTGCATAATCATGAGCATTTGTAATTTATATGCACATTCTGGTAATTTTTGTGGATTAAATTATAATTATGTGTGTGTAGGACACTGAAGGCAATTGTAGGAGAAGCAGAGGCCAAAATTGTCATCAAGACTAGGGCATGGTTCCCCTAGGGTGCCCCCCACCATTTTGACCAAGTCAAACACAACAACCACATATTTCGGTTGGAGGGAAATTAAAATTCAAAGTTTGAAATAGAGGAGATCAAGGAGAGAATTAACGAGTCTTGGGAAGAAGCTCACCCATTTAAGAAACCCCAAAAAAAGAGGGAGCCCAAAACCCTAGGCTAGGGCACCCACCTCCTCTTCCTTTCTCTCATCCATCATATTCTACCTAAATTTCAGCCATCCATCTCCTTTTCATGCAATCTCCACCTTCCATTGACCCAAGTTTCCCTATAAATAGCCCATGTCAAGGAGGAGAAAGGGAGTTTTTTTTCTTTTGTCATTTTTCTCTCCCTCTCACATCTCAACCCTAGGTCACCGATTTCCTCCCCCTTCTGTTTCTCATCTGCTCTTACTCTCTTCATGAAAGTTCTTCATTTTTAAAATATCTTCAACTTCTTCTTCTTCATGTTCCTCTAGGTCTGCTTCATTTTCATGTTATATTCTAGTTTTCAAAGGTCTATCTCTCACGTTTTCCTGTTCATCCAGGAACCAGTATTTCCCTCTGTTATTCCCCCTATTTCTTCCCCTTATGTTCCTCTTCTCCTCTTGCTCTCTTCATGAAAGTTCTTTGTTTTTAAAAGCTCTGCAACTTCTTTTTATTTATCTTCCTCTAGTTCTGCTTCGTTTCCACGTTATATTCTAGTTTTTAAAGGTCTGTCTCTCACGTTTTCCTATTCATCCGCGAACCAGTATTTTCCTCTGTTCTCCCCCCTATTTCTCCCCCTTTTGTTTCTCTTCTACTCTTTCTTTCTTCATGAAAGGTCTTTGTTTTTAAAAACTCTTCAACTTCTTCTTCTTCGTCTTCCTCTAGTTCTGCTTTATTTTTATGTTATATTCCAGTTTTCAAAGGTTTGTCTGTTGTATTTTACTGTTCATCTATACCCGCATCCCCTGTTCTTCACACCTTTTCTCCCTCTTATGCTCTTTTTCTCCCTATACATCCTTCATCAAAAATTTTCCTCTCTTCATCCTCTTCAACTTATTCTTCTTCTATATATTCTAAATCTCCTCAGTTTTAGAGTTATTTCAATTATTCTCTTGCTCTATTTTTAGTGTTTCTTTTTTTCTATTTTAAAAAACTCTCTCATCTCTTTTCACTTTTCTTCTAGCCATTGCTATCTCCCTCACCTCTAGATCACCATAGCCACTCCTCTATCTCTCCCTTACCTCTCCATATCCCTCTCTCCATATCCCCTTAGATCTCTCTCCTCCCTCTACGTGACACATGCTAGCTACAATGTCTTACATAAACTTTTGAAGCATTCAATGGTAAAAGGTTTGCCTAAACTCTCTTTCAAACAGAATAAGAAAATATGTGAGGCATGCACCCTAGGAAAACAAATCAGAAAATCATTCAAAAGTCAAACTGAAAGTCTAGCATCTAAACCACTTGAACTAATCCACATGGACTTGTTTGGTCCAACAAGAACTGCTAGCTTAAGTGGTAATAGATATGGCTATGTCCTAGTAGATGATTTCTCTAGGTTCACATGGGTGTTCTTCCTCACACATAAAAATGATGCTTTTGATGAGTTTCAGGCACTCTACATGAAGGTGAAGCAAGATGGTGAGTTCAAAATTTCTAACATACTTTCAGATCATGGTGGTGAATTCGACAATACTGATTTTGATAATCTTTGCAGGGCTGAAGTAATAAATTATAGGTTTTCATCACTAAGAACCCCTGAACAAAATGGGGTGGTTGAGAGGAGAAACAGAACACTCATAGAAATGGCTAGAACTATACTGTCTGAAAAGCAACTACCAAGGAGGTTTTGGGCTGAAGCGGTTAACACGGCTTGTTATATTATAAACCGCTCAATGGTAAGGCCATTCTCTAAAAAGACTCCTTATGAGTTGCTCAAAGGTAAAAAGCTATCTCTCTCTCACATGAAAGTATTTGGTTCAAAGTGTTTTGCTCATAATAATGATAAAAGAGATGTAGACAAGTTTGGGCCCAAGAGTGATGAAGAGATATTTCTTGGATATTCTGATAGGTCCAGGGCTTATAGAGTCTATAATCTCAAAAGTTTAACTGTGGAAGAGTCACCCCATGTCACATTTGATGAAACTAATGATGACAAATCTTGCAGGAAAGATGATGATGGAGAGTTCCTAGACTCCAAGGAAAAAGATGACCTTCCACATGAGGAGACAAAAGGAAATGGTGACCCGGAAGATCCAAGCAATACAAGGGTCATGGCTACAAGTGAAGGTAACAATCCTATTGATATTAGAGTGCTTAAAGACCATCCTCTAGAAAATATCATAGGTAGCCTACATGATCCACCTAGAACTAGATCACATTTCAGAATTGTTGATGAATTAGAACAACTTGCTCTTGTCTCCCAAATTGAACCAAAGAATATTGAAGTAGTATTGAAAGATGAAAACTGGATAAATTCTATGCAAGATGAATTAAACCAGTTTGAAAGAAATAATGTTTGGCATCTAGTTCCTAGACCCCCAACAAAATCTGTCATAGGCACCAAATGAGTTTTTAGGAACAAATTGAGCGAAGATGGTAAAATAATCAGAAATAAAGTTAGATTAGTGGCTCAGGGGTACAGTCAAGAATTTGGAATTGATTTTTAAGAGTCTTTTGCCCCTATAGCCAGATTAGAAGCAATTAGAATTTTGCTTGCTTTTGCTTGTGCACATAAAATTAAATTACAACAAATGGATGTAAAAAGTGCATTTTAAAATGGTCTAATAAAAGAAGAGGTTTATGTTGAACAACCCCCCGATTTTTAATGCTCATATTATGAAGATTATGTGTTTAAACTAGACATGGCTCTCTATGGGTTGAAGCAAACACCCAGAGTTTGGTATGATAGGCTAAGCTCATTCCTCACTGAAAAAGGCTACATTAGAGGTAATGTAGACCAAACACTCTTCACAAAAAGACAAGGTAAGGATATCTTATTAGTTTAGATTTATGTTGATGATATTGTGTTTGGCTCTACAAGGTCCAAAATGTGTGAGGATTTTGCTGATCTCATGACCAGTGAGTTTGAGATGAGTTTAATGGGTGAGCTTCAATTTTTTCTTGGCTTGCAGATCAATCAAAGTGATGAAGGATGCTTCATAAGTCAAGCCAAATATGTCAAGGAGTTGCTAAAAAGATTTGATATGATAAATTAAAAAATAATTACAACTCCTATGGGAACAACTACATCACTGGATGCAGATGAGAAACGTAAATTGGTGGATGCAAAGAACTATGGAGGTATGATTGGTTCATTACTCTATTTAACTGCATCTAGACCAGACATCCAGTTTAGTATTTACCTTTGTGCTAAATTTCTAGCTAGTCCAAGAAAATCTGACTTGATTACCGTCAAGCGTATCCTTAGATACCTTACTGGCACTCAAGACTTGAGATTATGGTATCCATCATCTTGTGAATTCTCTCTCATTGCTTATTCAAATGCTGACTATGCAGGATGCAAACTGGATTGCAAGAGCAATAGTGGCTATTGCCAATTTTTGGGTGGGTGTTTAGTCCCTTGGGCCTCCAAGAAACAACACTCAGTTGCCCTCTCTATTGCAGTGGCAGAATATGTTACAGTAGGGAGCTGTGGCAGCCAAGTGTTGTGGATTAAACATCAACTCCAAGACTATTTAATGGACCTTGGATGTGTCCCTATTTTGTGTGATAACACAAGTGCTATCAATCTTGCTAAAAATCCAGTCCTGCACTCTAGGACCAAGCACATAGATATAAGGTATCACTTCATTAGAGATGAAGTTTTTAAGAAAAACTTTGAGCTACATTTTGTCCAATTAGAAAATCAGGTTGATGATATTTTCACTAAGCCATTGTGCAACGACAGGTTCTCAACTCTAAGAAGGGAGTTAAGTCTATGTAGACCTCAATCAAATTAGGTTTGAGCTGATTGATCAACTCTCTTACTTTTTTCTTGCATAATGACAACAGAATTCCTATTTCTAAAATAAACTGCTGAATTGCTGAATTTTTTGATGACAATTATCTTCAGGGGGAGTTTGTTATAATGAAAAATCTATTTCTAAGAACAAAAATTTGTTTCATGCATATGCTCTCTTTTAAGTCTGTACATATTCTCTTGCAATGTCTTGAATTATCTGAGTGGTCAGTGGTTGTAGTGAATTGCATTACATTGAAAGATGCATCTTCATGCATGACTATGGTATATAAAATGTTGACTTGTGGAAGGGCAAGTTAAGCTTACCTGAAAGCTTTCTCCATGCATGAGGACTTACCTCCGTCAAGTCCCATAAGTCAAAACTCCATTGTGGGCCATTTAGATAGGGAGAGTCAATTAAATTGAGCTATTTTTGAAAACCATGCATGCAGTCAGGGGGAGTAAGTGTATCACATTTTGATTAGCATTTCCCTCATTCATGGTTTGCATCTAGTGAGGGGGAGTCAATGCATATATCAAGGTACTCTCATGCATATAGGATTGGCATTTTCTTCAGAAATCTTATGTTTCGGTCGACCGACCCAAGAATTTTGATCAACTGAAAATACCAGTGCTAGCCAGTCCAGTACCTGTAAAATTTTGATCGACCAACCCTCAAATTTCGGTCAACCAAAAATCCTCTCCATGATTTTTACTGGCTGCTCAAGTGTTTATACAACTTTGACATTTCACTAAGTGGTATTACCTTGTGCTAAAATTCTCTTGATGTCTGCTAATCAAAATGTCCAATTTTGCACTCTCAATGTGTTTTCTGCTCAATTGAAATCACATGTCTGCTCACTTAGTTGCTGCCTATTCATTTGTTGTGAGCTTTACTAGAACTCTTGGTATCATCATTGAACTACCTTTAATTCAGAATTTTGAGCAAATCATTAATAGGCATCTTCTGTTAATTACGCTTCGTGATTGCCCATGAATAATTCTATTGGTTTAAGCTTAATGAATATATAGAGTTTAGAATATAATTTCCCTGAAACAATTTTTATTCTACATTTAATAGACCTCAACCATTTTCCACAATGTAGTGTCTTTGTGCAATCTCCTAGAAATTGAAAATTTAAGGTCACTAGCAACCTTGGTTGAGAAACTTTAATTGAGCATTGTCCTTAAACATAGAATATCTGAAAATTTACAAAGGACAGCACATGTCAAACTGTGTATCAATGCTCAAGGCAGAGCAATGGCTATATGTTCACTAAGAAACTAAGCCCTTCATCAAAGAAATGGAGTGGTCTTAGTCATGAGGTGCTATTGCTATCTCTGTTCAAAATGAGATAGAATAGTTAGTCTCACTGAGTAACTAGGGGTGCTGACCTCTAATCAACGTGCACTCTTGTGTCAAAAGGTGTGGACTAAACTTAACTATTCCTAAAAATTAGTGAGCCAAAATGAAAAATCTGAAAATGACCAAAGGTCAGACATAATGCTGTAATCCTGAGGTAAACATTAGAATTGTTCAATTTGTTTAACTTCAATACTAGTCAGTAGTTACTCTTAAGGGAGTCAATGATTTTGGCTGAGTAAGATAAAAGGAGTTAAACATGGATATAAATTTGTAGACTTGGTTTATTTATATTAAATCTATATGCAAAATGCTTCAAAGAGCTTCATTGATAAACTCTACTTTTATTGCTCTTAAACCAAGCAGATCATAAAGGCTCAATCATGAGAGTTCTTATTATAGAAGACTCTGAAAATTAAAAGCTTGCTTAATGAACGATGCTTCAGGTTGTCCTTTACTTATGATGATTCATATTCTTGAACACCTTACACTTGTCACAAAGCTTTCTTATACAGCTAGTATCCCCATTTCTAATGAACCTTCAAACCTTTTTTGCTGATGTCAAAGGGGGAGAAATAGCTGTGTGAGTCATTTGAGAAATGCTGTTTCATGCATATGGATGATGTGTGCATATGTGTGCATATCACACATGTTGAATTATTGTTAAATTTTTGCACATCCACTTGAACATCATGACTCACAGTGTTTTCATCATCAAAAAAAGGGAGATTGTTGTGTCTCTATGTTTTTGATGGTGTTTTGATGATGTCAACACTCTAACTCATACTTAATTTTCATGTGCTTTTGGTCCTTGAGTTTCATACATTTTTTGCTCTATGAGTTACATATGTTTTGATTCTTAAGATTCATGTGTGTTTGATGCTGTCAATAATGTTTTTGATAATGTTAATCAATCGATATCCCTGAGTGTTTGTGAAGACAAGATAAAAATCTGTTCAAAAGCATGGCCAAAGTAGAAGCTTGAAGAACAAGAGTCGACCCTTGGAGTCAACTCCAGCTCAAGACCGCAAGGCAAAAAAGCCAAAGCTATGGCTACGGTTTAAGGGTGACAAATAGGTGGTCTTCGGTGTAAAATAGGCCACAAGGGTGAAAAAGAGCTCAGTAAGGGTGAATAATGGCCAGCAAAGGTGAAAGCGTTGAAATGGATGAAGGGAAGTCAACTCCAAAGACAAACCAAGTCGACTCCAAAACCGTAGAAGAAGCTGTGAAGACTTCGGTTGAAAGCCAGAAGTTGACTGAAGTCAAAGAAGATCAAAAGCCAACGAGCTGCGTCGACGCTGCATCATGGGCACGTCAACGCAGCCGGGCTGAAATGCTAAGTCAAGTGAAGGAAGGCAGTGGCGATGGCTATTGCAATATAAGGGTGACAAATAAGTCACTATGGCCGACAAATAGAAGACAAGGCCGACAAATAGCCTTGTAAGGTTGAAAAATGGGTGATAGGGCTGAAACGGTTGAAGGCCTTGAAGATTGAAGAAGCTGCGTTAACGCAGCACTTGGTAGCGTCGACGCAACCAAGCTTGAAAAGCTTTGAAGTTCGTCTAGAAGCCAAGACTGACATCTCAATGATTAGTGGTGACTAATGGCTTAGCTTGGGTGACAAATGAGAAGTTAAGGGTGACAAATAGGTCATTGGGGAGATGAAGGCCGACGGCTCTCAAAGTAGTGAAGGAAAAGCCTAAGGTGACGGCTCTCATGGCTAAGGATGACAAATAACTTCCTAGTGGTAACATATAGGCTGTAAGGGTGATATATGACTCCACAAGGGTGAAAAATAGGAGGCAGCATTGTTTCCTTTGAAAACGGTGGAACTGCGTCAACGCAGCGCACAAGTACGTTGACGCATCCATGTTGCCAAACCGAAGAAGGATGAAGAAGAACTGGCGACGGCTGAACAGTAACTAAGCCTGACAAATAGCTCCTTAAGGGAGTCAAATAGCCAATAAGGGTGAATATTAGCTTGATAGAGCTAAAAAATAGGTCAGTTCAGTGAAGAACAAGAGCGACGATGCAGAAGCTATGAAATCCGCTGAGCAAAGTGTTCCTTATCCCATTATCATGATTTGGGAGGTTTGTTAAGCATTGGACGACACCATTTAACCTCTTCCAAGATCAAGTTAAGGGATTCTTCTTCAGTTCTATAGCATTCAAGTTGCAGGGTCGAGCAGAAGATGAAGAGAAGTTAAGGGTGAAAAATATGTCTGCAACGCAGACAAATGGGCATCAGGGGTGAAAAATGCCCAGTAGAGGTAACAAATGGTTAAGTGAGCAGTCCACTGTGAGTGTGGCATGAGAAGTTCTTCCATGATCGAAGACTTAATCTGTTGGCACATTGCTCCAGCCATGACAACCCTTTCCAAGGTGCTTGTATGGAAAAATCCCTTCTTTACAGCTAGACCAATAGCAGGTCTTCTGGTGATGGTTTCATCCGGAGATGGTCTTTGCCTTGGGGAAGAAGCAGCTCAGCCTGCTGTGTACTGCTCGAAGCATATTGGCCAGCCAATGGGAACTGTAGTGTACCGTAAGAAGTAGATTGGCCAACCAATGAGAACTAAGAACATCTTATCACTCTTGAGTCAATCAGAGGCCACCCTGCTCAGCATCCAAAATCCTTCGATGGAGATGGATGGTCCAAATTGCCTCCTATAGAATCAAGGTCTACCAACTCTGTACGTTGCATGCAAAAGAAGAAGACATGCTAAACCAAAAGAATACTGTATGGGAGACATACTCTGCTGGAGCATATCGTACATAAGTTTTGATTTGGCGGGCTTGTTTGAATATAGAAAGAAGAGGAAGAGAAGTGTGGGAAAAAGCTAATAAGAGCTGAAAAAAGCCAAGGGGAGCAAGCATAATTATTGTCACGCCCTGACGCGGAATATCAGAACGCATCAGTTATATACATTCATGATAAACAGAGCAATAACAGAAATAAAAGAACATAATTGGAAAGAGAAAAAATTACTCCAAAAATACCAATTTACTCATAAATGTGTGAATAAAATGTTTCCAACAACTTCATAACATCTAACATCACGACTCGAAGAAAAAGAAATAAATAAAATTTACAACTCTTAACGATGACTCTTAATGACATTACTAAACAACGACTCATCAAAACTACTATGTGACCATCGCACAATTCTACTAAGACAACGGTCTAGATCACATCTAACAGGTCCACTCCGGTCTTCACTCTTGCTTGTCCCCGTCCGTTTGCGTTTCATCATCGGAGCTACCTGAAAGGGGGGAAAAATTGGGTGAGCAAACACTCAGTAGGTAATAGCAGGCAAAGTTTAAGTAATTAACCAATTTATTTAAATGTCATGCAAATAAATGGATGATAAAACAAAACAAACATATGAAATGATAGAATGAGAGTAATAGAAATAAGTAGAACAGAGATATATCGTTTCCAGGAAATTGGCCGATCAAGCACGCAAATAAGCAAGTCATACAGAGATAAATTCCATGTAGGAATTTAATAACTTGTAGAAATGTAGGAAAAATGAATGTCATAGACAACACACTAGTCATGCACTCGGTGCAATGCCTCACCATGTCATTACAACTCCCCGGGACACTAGTACTTTTTGGGCGCCCCTCCCAAGACCAGATCGGGCCCTTATGATGCGTTGGCATTGATTTGGTGGATTCAAGATCCCAAGTAATATCTAGACATTCATTGGAATCAGTCAAGAATTCTAATGTCAAGCTATGTAACTTATCATCTAGGACCAAGTGACATTTCAATAATTGAAAATGAAGCCATAAGATTAAGGGGTATAAAGCACACGAGACACACATGAAAACAAGCTCTGGACAAGTTGCGGTCATGAGTGGGCCGCCAAGATGAATAAAACGGTCTATACTGGACTGCAAGGGTCAAAATTGGGCCATAGGGACGAAGCCCAGCGTTGAAGGAAGAAAACGATCCTCATCGGGCTGCAAAAGACAAGGACGGTCCTGGATGGGCCGTTTCCCCAAGGAAGACGGTCCACGGTGGGCCGTTTATAATAGGAAGGTTCCTGGGCCACAACAAAAAGAAACGGTCCCCACTGGGCCGCCCCACCACATAAACGATCCTCAGAGGCCCATTTAGCGTACAAAACGGTCCAGTGACAACCGCAACTAGTTTGGGCCCAGCAAGACTAAAGCAGTCGACTTAATGGGCTCTCAGCTCGCCCGAGACATGGTGGAACCAAACCAGGGTCCAGCCCACCTCTCTCAGGTCGGGTTAGAGGCTATAGGTCGACTCAAACATGGCTAGGTCGATGGAATTCAAGGAAAATCGACCAGCAGAACCTGGCACTTAGC
The DNA here is from genome assembly GCA_022559845.1 of Amorphophallus konjac. NCBI lineage: Eukaryota > Viridiplantae > Streptophyta > Magnoliopsida > Alismatales > Araceae > Amorphophallus > Amorphophallus konjac. The sequence goes on from CM040118.1 coordinate 210,541,744, forward strand.
CAGTTAGATGCGGTCACAAAAGAGCCGCTTCAAGGGTTAGGCGGTCATGCCTAGGCCGCAACCTGATGGTAGCAGTCCCAGAAGGGCCATAATTAACAGGACAATTCCGATTTCGAGCTATAAAACCATGCGATCCGATCGAGTCAATAGGTGTAGGATTTGGGGGTACAACCCGCCTGACGTCCTAGTGGAAATCCCAGGCTCGCGGGGGCTTACGGAGGTCTCATAATAGAGGTCCTAGTCTGACGGAAGGAATATCCGGCGGAGAGTCCCAACTATTACAAGATTATGGGCTAATAAAACATCAGAAAATAGTGTATGATGGTCAGCCAGTACCACCGGAGTGGCGTGACTGTCAGATCAAACCTAGTAAGTTTTCCTCATTGTATTATAATCAATGTAATAATAATTTACAATTTATGCTTTATTGATTGATGTAGAAGGAAAAAAATGAATATAGATGGATAAGGTAAAATCCAGTCATGACATAGCTTAATCAAGCATGTTTCACATATTCCAAATTTTTATGTGGGTTTCTATCCTACGCATATACTTTAACAACATAAAACACACTTATTAAAACATCAAACCAAGTATAATCTGTGCGTCCAAGGTGGTCTGTCAAGGGCCGTTAACCAGGGTAACGGTCGGTCGATAGACCGCTTCACGATATGATTTATCACAAATTTTTAAAAGAAAATCCATAGGCAGAGACGGTCTGTCGAGCGACCGCTCTGAATAAAAATGGTCTAATGTAGGCCACAAAGATCCAAGATGGCCCAATTAAATAGATGGCCTATCGCGAGATCGCTAGGTTCTAGGGCGGTTCCTATTGCGACCGCAACAGAGACGATGCGTCCGATCTTTGGTGAACTCTGATAGTCGTCGATTTCAACATGACATTTGCGCGATACAGTGCATAAAAATTGGGCAAAATGCTATGAATACAAAGAGGACAAGAAGGCGCACAACATAGCATGATTAATTTGGATTTGAGCCTACTATAGCCAAGCATTAATCAAGATAAATGGAACTAACGAGTTTGGTGCCCTAATCGACATGCTCCGACTAAAACATGAACTACGATCTCAATACTCAATATAAATTGGGGCTTTTGATACAAAAGGGAAGAGGACTCGAAGACGCTTCCAATGATATATCTTTACTAGGGTTTAGTCCACTATCACCTACCTAAATTGAAGATCAAAGAGGACATCGAACGCTCGGAACCGCACGAACTCCGCGCTCCACAACCTCGACGATTCCTCCCTCGAACGCGCTCCTTGCCGGCCGCCTCAGCAAATGGGGGTTCTAGGTCAGGCTAGGGTTAGTTTTATAAGGGCAATTGGATCTAGGGGAGTTGATAAGGCTGGGAAGAGTCCCACGAACTCGACGCGCGCGGGAATCGCACATTGACCAAGTCGCGCCGCCATCTCTCCCACAATTGGACCTCTAGGGTTAGGGTTTTCGAGAGGGAACAAGAGGGGAAAATGGATACGCTTAATTCGGGTTAGGGCCGATCGAATGGGCCTGGTTAGGGCTCAAATGATCGAGATTTGGGCTCAAATTAAGCGATCTAAGGTCTGATTAGATTAAACTTGATTTTAGCCCTAAATCCATTAATTCGGCTTGATTAAAATTTTATTTAGGGTTTGACCAAGAAGACAAATTGCCTAAACTTTTAGTCCCCTACACGATTATGAATTTTATAGATTTTTATAAATTAGTTAAAACTTCACCTAAAGGAATTTCCAATTTAAAAGTAAATGATTTTCTCAATTATTACCCTTTGTTTTATTTAAAAAAAATTCTCGGGGTGCTGTAGCTAACAAGAGAGAAGTGAAGAGAAGAAAAGAGCTGAGGGGAGCCAGCAAGGAGAAGCTTTGCTGAAGGGGAGCCAAGCTGTGAAGGTCAAGCTGCAGCCTTGGAGCCTGAAGACAGACATCTTCATCCTGCCCTCTTCATCCTGCGAGAAGAAGAGACAAAGCTCCATCTTCCTGTGAAGGAGAACCTGCTCTCCTAGGAAGCACTCCATCTGGAAGAAGCGAGAAACGCCATCTAGATTCTAGACAAGGCCTTTTTGTTATTGTGCTTAAGTGTTCTACTTCCTATCTGGGTTTTAGTTTGTGTTATCTTTTCTTTTGTTTGAGCACTTACTTTGTTACCTTGTTCCGTCCCTACAGGGTGTTATAGGAAGACAAACGGAGGGGGCTCCGGTCTGTAGTTTCAGTCCCTACCTGGTACTGTAGGAAGACAGACAGAAGGTGTTTATGTTCTGTGGTTTGGCCTTGTGTGCCCGTAAGCTGTGTGTCAGCATTGGCCTTGTGTGCTCGTAAGCTGTGTGTCAGCGGTGTTAGTGCAGTTGCACTAGGGAAGCCTCACTCGGTTGAGTGAGGGGTGGACGTAGGGCTCTGGGTCGAGTCCGAACCACCTTAAAAATCCTGTCTTGTGTGTTTATTTTGCGGTAGATGCATGCTTAGGCCAATTACTTATCTTGCATTGCTTCTACTGCTAGTGGGTATTCTTGTGTGTTAGCATATTTTATATTCCGCTGTGTTTATTGTGAAAAAGGGGGCTGATCTATTCACCCCTCCCCTCTAGATCCAACATTCCCACACATCAGGACTTTTGGCATCGGAAGCTTCATAATGCTCAGGGCTCTTGGAATATTCTTCTTTTATGTACACGGTAACATGGGGACTCGCCCCTTGTGTAGAAGTTGAAAAGGAGCAGATTTGGCATTGAAGACATCCATCAAGGGATGCCCTGACCGGCCCTTGAGCATGGACCTCATCATCTCCTGGGAAGTAGAATGTGTCATTACAATACTGGAGAAGAACCCCTTCCCTTTGCTAGGTACTTGTACTATAATGGAATAAGGGGTAATGAGAGCTTCAAAAATATTTTTCCCAATGAGCAATGTCACATTGATTGTCCCAGCCTTGGCCCTTAAAGGCATCAATTCCTGAATTTTTTTCTTAGTGAGCATTGTTGGAGCCTTGGTCTTTTGAAAGATGCTCGGTATGAGAACAAGAATCGGCATTTGGCAAATAAAATCTTAAATCTTGAATGGCACAGCCACAACCACATTCTTCTTGCCCGGCTCTTGAGAATCATCTTCTGCACATGTATTCGTAGATATGCACCCGCTCCGAGGGGAGATGAAAGAAGGTGAGATGGAAGCGGTAGACTCAATAGATAGTGAAGGTTCAATTGAAAGCGTTGTTAGGGGGGAGTAGGTAGAGGTTCAAACACGACGAGCTTCACCCCATGCTCAGGAGCAGACGGGGTTGGATCGAGTGTAAAAATAGGTGAACCCTGCTCAGGCTCAGCCATGGGTTTGGGTGGAGGGTCAAGTGGAGGATTGGATATAATTGGCTTTGGGATTACATGGATTGTGGATGGTAGTGGTGGTGGAAGGCTAATTAGTTGGGAAAGGGAAGAGTTAGTGGAAGCGGAAGGCTTGGTGGAGGCCGATGATATCATTGGGAGGGGAATGATGGTTGAAGAGTGAGTGGTGGTAGGCTTGGTACAGACATACTGTTTAGTTTTAGTTGGTCGAGAAGGAGGTTTAAGGGTAGGAGGTTGAGTGGAGGGTTCATGGTGCGTTGATGTGGGTTATTGAAGTATCGACCCGTCATCAAAGGACTAGTTGGTTTCGAAAAAGGGGGTTATGGCGGTGGTGTCATCCTGAGCGGGGGGTTCTTCTAAGTATTGTGGTGGATGGGGTTGGAAGCGAAGGAGCCTTGAAGCGGGTATATCTTGAAATATTTCATCATGTGCTATTGAGTGTGTGATTTTAATGATTACAAAATGTTATTTTAATGTGTTTTTGCTGTTTACGAAAGGCTTTTAGTGAATTGATCATTGGAGTGTTTGATGAAGTGTTTGTTGTTTTGAATTGGTGAAGAATGGGTCTTATTCTGCTGAGCTGCCTCTGCTGCGTCGACTCAATGGGTGATTGCATCGACGCCATCTTCATGATGTTGTTGTTTTACTGCTGCTACTGCAATTGCATCGACTCTATTGAGTCATTGCGTCGACTCATCTATGTTTGCTAACCACTTGTTCTTCATGTGTTAGAGTGTGCTTATGGTTGCGTCGACTTTGCCTTTTGTTTGATTGGTTTTTCATGCTTTCATGTGTTTTGAACTAGTGGAAACTTGGTCTTATGTTGAATGGTTTTTCATGTATACCTATGCTTGAACTTCTTCATTTCCTACTATGTTGTATGGACTTGCTCTCATGGTGTGTATGCGTCGACTCATCTATGTTTCCAAGCTCTCATGGTTGATATGAGTCAACTCATATATGTTTGCATATTGGCCTCAAGCAAAGAACTCTCTTTATGTGCATCGACACACATGTGGCTGCGTCGACCCACTTGTCTTGGTTTAGTTTCTCAATTGCAGAGTTCAGTTGAGCTGAGATGGTTGCATCGACGCAAGGCTTCATTGCATCGACCCACTTGTGTTGCTCATTTGCCTTTTCTAATTTGATTTAAGAATGAATTGTGGTTTCCAAATATTTATATCTCTCAATGTGCTTCAGTGCTAACTGTGGATGGCTTTGAATGTGAAGTTTATAAGAATGAGTGTTGGATATGATGTTGAATTTGGTTTCATAAGATTCATGTCATGTTTATGAAGTTATTGATGAAAAATCATCTATTGGATCACATCTTTAATGCTCAACAGGTTTAAGAGCTCTCAAAGGCACCAAGACTTTGGTTTAAGGTAAGGTGGCATCATTGAGCATGAATACTTATTGATTTCACTTTGTTTATTTGTTTTGTAGGTACCTCGGTCGACCAGTAAGGAATCTCGGTCGACCAAAATAGGCCAGTAGAAGAAACTTGTAGAAATTTGGAACACAGAAAAATTTTGGTCGACCTATGAAGGGAATCGGTCGACCGATTGGCGGTAGTGCTAGAAAAAGAAAAACACAGGGAATTTTGGTCGACCTATGGGTCAAGCCGGTCGACCGACGCTGCCAGCCCACCCCTGCTTGTTCTTATGGCCGGTCGACATATGTGTTAAATTGGTCGACCAATTTTTTTGCACGGTGCACGTGTTCCGAATGAACTACATGTGGGGTGCTCGTGGGGCCTTCCTATGGCCTCCAAAATTGACTTTTGTACCCTTCCTTTATGGTCTATCATTGGAGAAAGCTTTGGGTTGTTTCTAGAAGGGTTTGATGGTCTTTTGGTCTTGGAATTATCTCTTGTAGGCATATATACGAGATTGAGAAGAAAAGAAGCTTGGGGAACAAGAGAAAAGAAGAAGAGGAAGAAGAAGAGAGGAGGAGACTAGAGGAGAACGTGGCCAAGGCTAGAGAAGGTCTTCCCAAGGCTTCCAAGGTGGATTGATCATATCAAAGGCTTCTTCCATTCATCCTCTACGTCCCGGAGCACTTGGATCATCGAGAAGCTGCTGAGTTGGAGTTTTCATCTAGAGCATTTCATCTATATTTCAGGGGAAAATCATATCTCTTTGGCTTTCTTATTCTGTGGGCTTATTTGTAGTCATTAGAGCATACTTTAATCATCTTTTTCAGAGATTTACTCTGTGTGTGTGTGGAGTTCAGATCTCCGTGTGTTCTGACAGTGTTGGGAAGTTATTCCCAGTGTGTGCAGGAGTTAGCCTACGTCTCTGGTTGGGGTTGTACCCCGTGTGTGCAGGTGTTCCCTGCATTTATGTTTTGGGGTTCATCCCCGTGGTCTAGTCTAGTCTGGAACGTGTGTGTGTGTGTTGGAGCATCGGCTCCGTGTGTGTGTGTGCTCCATTTTAGTAGCATGTGTGTTGGAGCATCGTCTCTGTGTGTGTACTGTCTTGTAAGGGTCTTTGGAAGATAGTGGAAGCCTCACCAGATTTGGTGGGAGGTAGACGTAGGGAGTCCGTCGTGGTCTCGAACCACCTAAAAAATCCTCTGTCTCTTGTGGTTTGCTTTATTGTGGTTTGAATGCTATTTCAATGCATGTGTGATCAGTGAGCATGAGTGAACTTTAGGATTTGACTTTTATTCTCGATCTAGTCATAGATCTATAATTCGATCTGAGTGTTCTCGTTAATTAGAAGATTTTAATTAGTCAATCAATTCACCCCCAGCTTGATTACCGTTGTCACCGGGCCAACAGTTGGTATCAGAGCCTCGACTCTATTTATCTTAAGGTCTCGCGACCTATAGAGTGATCCCTGTCGACGACATCTTGAGTCTCATGGCAGACACTTGTCTATCTTCCCTTCCTCCTCTCTTTAATGGTCATAATTACATATCTTGGAGAAATAAAATGTGTGCTTATCTTGGATTTTATGAACCTGAAATATGGAAAGTTATATGTGAAGGTCCATATAAACTCCCTCCAAAAGAAATCAAATGGAATGAAAAACACATCAAGAAAAATGCTATAAATGTACTGTATTAAATTTTCTGAAGAATAGCATAGAATCTGATGTACTCTCACGATTTCTAATGTGCAGTTCAGCAAGAGAGTTTTGGAACGAGTTGGTATGCAAGTATGAAGAAGATGCAAAGGATGCATGCATGATGGCTCAAGGAGAAAGCAACGATGAGGTAAATTCTGACTCTGAAGAACTCTCAATTGAAGAATGGCAATTAGCATATGCAGAACTTTATGACAAATGTAAGAAATTCAAATATGAAAATAAGAAACTGAAAAAGAAAGTTGAAGATATTGTGCATACATCTGCTCCATGTGAAAATTGCACATTGTTAGAGTCGAAGATTGAGAATCTAGGATATGAAAATGAACATCTCCTGGCAAACCTCTCAAAGTTTATTGAAACAGAAAAGGTCTTTGAAAATCTAACAGAAAAACTGCACTCTATAAATGTAGAAAATAAGAAACTCATAGAAGAAAATGAAAAATTGATTATGTTAAACTCTACCATATCTGAGAGATTGTTAGTCCTTGAAAAAGGAAAATGTGTGGATGATAATGAATTTGAAGAAGTGGTTGTGTTGAAACAGGAAGTAGAAAACTGCAAAACCTTGAATGCCATGTTGAATGAAAAGGTTATTTCTTGTGAAGAAGAAGTAGCTAGTTATGAACTGCACATCTTATCCTTGGAAAATGAAGTCCAAGATCTGAAAAACTCTCTCTCAAAATTTGTCAAAGGTAAAGAGAATTTAGATAAATCTTGGGGACGAAGGTTAATTTTAAAAAGAGGGGTTTGGCTATATTCCTATGAACAAGAAATCATTTGAAAATAAAACGTTTACTTCATTTGTTCATAGCTCCGATGAAGCCACCACCTCAGAATCACCCCCAAAATAATTTGTTAATCAGAAAAGGTAAAAACCAAAATTCATTGCTACTGGTACCTTTATGCATCTTAAACACAATCCGGCTAAACACACACATCCATTAAGAAAGGAAGTAAAAACTTCATGTTTTTATTGTGGTAAGCTAGGCCATATGATGAAAAATTACTTTGTGAAGTAACACGATGATCTTCATGCTATGAATACTAAATCTGATTTTCAAAGGAAATTTAGTGATAAACATGTTTTTCATGGACAAAGGTTTTCATCCTATAAGAGAAACTTATTTAGGAAAACTCATGCAAACAATGAGAAATCATTCGAAAGATCCACTTCTCCTCGTTGTTTTCACTGTGGTAAGTATGGGCATGTTATAAAAAACTATTGATCAATGAAAAATAATGATTTTCATGCTTCTAAGATGAATGCAAAATTTAGTTTTGATAAATTCAGATCTTCTGTAAATAACAGAAACTATTTTGTGAAATCTCATGGAGATGCAAAGAAGCCTTATGCTAAAGTTGTTGGTTCTCATTGCTTCTATTGTGAAAACTGTAGACATGTGCTTGAGGATTGCAGAATCATGAAAATGATGACATGGAAGCAATGAAAATGTGGAAGAAATTTTTTGGTAGTAATGCTACTAACCTCAAGGGACCCAAGAAGACTTGGGTGCCTAAATCTATCAAATGAGTTAGTGTTGATGCAGGTGTGCCTTGAGGAAATAAAGAGTAAAATTGGGTTCCAATAAAAAGGAACAAGGCACACTCATTTGGTAAAACCCCAACCTTGCCTCTCATTATTGTCAAACTTGGTGATTTTTATGTTTTCACTTCTACTACTCTGTTATGTTTCAACTGTGCATAAATTTAAATCAATTGTCCTGATTTCTTCACAAGCCATACAAGGTCTCATTGAATGAATATTTGGTATATCAAATGGTGATATGTGAAATGACAGATCAAGTATGTCAGGAAGCTATCACTATGCGTGAGGTGATCTTAGGATCAAAGTTCTCCGCCTAGTACCAAAATTCATAAACTGAATATGTTTGGCTTATGAGGAAACATGTATTATGAGTGAACTCAATTTACCTTTGATTTGCAATGTCTTTGAATTGAATCTAAAAATTTTCTTGTTTCAAAAAGGCAAAAAGTTTTGAACTGCAGAATTATTCACTCTCTGCTGCAACAATATTTTTGAATGATCACGACTTAGTTTCAGTTCAATGAATCTGTGTGGTTGCCTTGCAAAGGTCATAAGTTGTTACTGAATTGCAATGAAACTTTTTCAGCTGAATAAATAGTTGAACATCCGAACATACGCAAAAAGATGCATATTGCATATTCATGCATATAGGGCATGATGCGGGACAGACAGCGGTCTCGACTCCAATTTGATATGCAATCCTTGGACTCTAGACAAGCTCGCGTTCGTCCCTAAGCGAGGGATGCGTGGGACCGTGCGCGGTTCAGAAATCGGCAGTGAGCTAGGGTGGTCGTCTCTCTCTCGTGCCCGGATCGGGTCACGGGATGGGTCTCGCTCTCTCCCTCGCAGTGGTGAATAACAATATACGAGCTAGGATCCTAACATGCTCTCTAGCAGCGGCATATAGAAGTAAATACGAGTAAAGTAAAATGCCGAGAGAGGAGTGGACACGATACCTCCACGCTCTGGGCGTGGGGAAGGCGATCTCGGCCAAGTACGGTAACTCCCGGTACAATGGTTAAAACTTAATTACAGTAGTGAATTATATTGCCCACTCCACGCAGGGAGGTAAAGGGCTACAAGTGGGCCCGGGAGGACCGATCTTGGGTTGACGGGTAGCAATTCGGACACTCCGTCGGCGCGGTTCGGATGGCGCATGCTGCTGGTTATGGGGCCCACGTGCTGGTCGGTGGGGCCGAGTGGGCCCGGAGTGGTACTACTATGATGGGGACGCCTGGAGGGACACTCCCTGGGAAGGCGGCACGCTGGTTCGCCTTGTGGAAGGCGAGGCGGCTCCGATCTTCAAGTGTTGAACTTGCTGTCCACGGATCTGAGTTGCTGTTTCAGACCCGCATGACCCGACGAAATCTGCTGTTGCGATCAATCCCGACGTCGGATTGACGCGAAATTGGTGCCGTTGGAAAGCTGATTTAAAATAATTCGATCTATGGCCAGAGAAAGAATTTTTCCCATCCCGGAACGGGCCTTGGTCGAAGTTACCATCTGCTGGCTCCAAGAACAAGATATGGCAGGATGGATTTAAATTTTCCTGAGAGTTGGAGTTGACCACGACTCAAACTTCGGATCTGGGTGTTGAGTTCTTCATAAAAGTTGTTGAGGGGGAAGTAAGGAAGACCGGGATAGTTTTTTTGGATTTTATGGTGGAGGTTTGGATGGGGAAATGGATTTTCCAGCACTGGTAGGTCGGATCTGGACTGCACAGGACAGAACAAGAATTTGACTGAGTTTAAATTTTTTGGTGGGGAAAAAGAACTTATAAAATCGAGGGAAAATTTGTGGAGAGGGGATTTGGTGGGCCAAATACCCAGTCCAAATTTGGAGTCAATCAGAAAAGGGGAAGGGGGTCGAACAATGGAAGAACTAGCTTGCTATGACACAGGACAGAACACAGACAGATCTGGAGGGCTGGGAATAACGAAATGGGAAAAATATAAAAAGAAGGCTAGAAAATGGGAAACGTTTTTTGGGAGAGGGTATTTACGTGGGGAACCTACCCTCAAAATTTGGGCTCCAGAAGATATGTGGATTTGGAGCTAAAAATCAGACAAGGGGGGTTTGTCCTGATTTGGACAGAACTCCGGCGGCAAGGCGGTGGCAGTGCAATGGCGGCACGAACGGCGGCGGCGGCGGCGGGGCTGAGCGTCGCACTCAGAGAGGTGGTGGTGGAGAGGCTTCACACCTCTGAAAGGAGAGCTCTTGCAGCTCTAGAGGGGGAGAGAGGGGCGTCGTTGGGCCAATTGAGCACAAATGGATTTTTTTCCTCACATTAATGCTAAGTAAATCACAAAATACAAGGTTTGCATAGAAAGTGTAAAAAGACCTAAACTAACCTCAGATCTAAATTAGGGGAGGGGTAAAAGGGGGAGTTCACATTTAATTCCCCATGTTATTTGGAACCAAATAAAATAAAACTACAAAATATATTAAACAACTATAAAAGGGGGTGCCCCTTGACTTCCAAGGGTTGGAATTTTGAATTTTGTAACCCTTTGTCCCCTTGAATTGTCAAGACATCTAGAAGCTCACCTTGGACCTTTGACTGGCCCCACATGGGCCCTAAGACTTAGGTGGACCAATGGGGAAGGAGATGGGGGCCCCTTGCTGGTACTACTGAACTTTTACACAAGAACCCAAAGATCCTTAAGGAATAACAAATTGGCTTATAAAGCCTTACAATTGCAAACCTAATTTCCAAGGATATAAATGCAAACTAAAAGGACACAAATGCAAACAAAAAAGTTAGTGTCCGGTGTTGATTCCCATGAATTCTCCCCGGGTGGGAAGAACTCGACCCCATCGAGTAAGGGGTGCGACTGCTCAAGTAGCTTTTGCGGATCCGTCACCGAACCTGGAAGCGCGGAGTACGCTCCACTCCACGTAATCGACACCTGCTCATCCCGTATAGATTCGATATGCACTCGCTGCTGGGGAATGAGGCTAGAGGTGGACACTCCGGGGTGGGGTCACTCTTAAATAAGGGAGGCGGCTCAAAGACTCACTAGGAATCACCGCTGGGTCCCTATATGTAACTAGATCCGATATGTGGAGGTAGAGCTGATCCCAAAGTCTGACAAGTCTCGCATTCGAAAGGGGCTGACAACGCGAGCGTACAAAGGACCGACTCTACTCGATGTATGCACAGACACACAAGACCCTAGGCAAACCTATTGTCAGTCTGACCCATACACATGCAAGGGTGGACCAGGACACCCGAATGTGTGCCATGCATGCATTTGACGTAACCGGAGGTTGGTGACATGGGGAACTCCGAGACACCCAAGTTTAAACCAGTCATGCTTTGACCTCCTATGGGACTTGGGTGTGGGAGGACTAGGAGATCCAAAACTACCTTTGTCATCACCCGTAGATGTAGGTAAGGCATGCCATGTTTCCCAATCATCGGACCTATTGCTATGTGGAGGTTGATTAGCCCGAGTGGGAAGAGAGTGGTAGGGGACTTCCTTGACAAGGTAGAAGGGCAGTGGTGGGTCACGAGGCCCACTAGGGGAGGAGTCAAATGGGTCAAAGAACGTGTGACCCCTCGAACTGTCTTCCATCATGACACTATCCCAATTTTGAAATTCTTAAAGGTGTAAATGATCACCTTCATTCATTGTAAGAGGTGGGACAACGGTCATATGTAGAAAATAAGATTCCTCCCTTACACAAAAGGGAATGAAGTCGGGCTCGACCGGCATAGGGAGGAATAGAAGAACCTCCATGGTGACATGACCCACGGTACACACGGAGGTGATAGACCTTAAGGATGGATGTGTGAAGCTACGACCTGTAGGTCGGTTGAAGCCTGGGGCCAACAAGTGCGTAAATGTCAACTGCCGGTCTAATCCTTTAAGAAGGTCATCCAATGTATCTACATGGTGACTAGGCCGGAGTGTGGTATGGAATAAGTTGACCGGTACTAATGGTAGGGTGGGGTCCATGGATGGGAAGGGAGGTGGGACCAAGCCATTCTTGAGCCAGCTAAGGAGTGGCTTGGCGATGAAAAGCGTTCCCGTTAGAAACACGGGTGGCTCGGGTTTAGGTGGCTCCAAATAAAGATCGGAGAGTGAGGCTTCTCCAACCCTTTTGTCCCTTAGGTCTAGTGAAGCCCGAGTGGGACACTGTCTGGCAAAGTGGCCGAACCCCTGGCAGCGATGACACTGCTGTCGTGACCCACTACGCTCCCTGATAAGTGGGTCCTTACCCTTACCCTCTTGACGGACATGGGGTGTAGGCAATGGGGCTCTCGTGGGTGGGGGAAGAGGATCCACCATGATGGGGAGAGGACCTTGGGATGGAACCATAGATGGCACCGGGTTGGGACTGCCAGCTGCTATCTCCTTAGGTTCGTGCTTGGTTCCATCCCGTCTAGGAGGTAGGCAAGAGGGAACCAGGGACTCGATATAAGCACACCTCCTATCCACTCTATCCGAAATGATTTGGAAGAGTTCAGCAATGGTGGGGTTTGGAGTAGGAGCAATGTGATGGGCTCGCCCATAAGAACTCGGCTTAGTCGTGGGCCTAGGCTCTTCTACATGCGGGGCGCTTTGCCTCAGACTATGGCCCACTTGGTTGTAGGTGCTTGGGTGTGGTAGATAGACCTTCCTAAGCATGCTTTTCATTTGGCACCATGATTCGATGGGCCATTGCCTCCTAACCTCTCTCATGCGCTCAATGCTCTCCCATTTCCAAGCGGCTTTGTAGACAAGCCTCTCTTGGGCAAAATTGACTTGCATGGCATCGGACATGGGGTAACACTCAAAATATTTATCCATGGTGGCCTCCCACTTGAGGTAGTCACCCAGGTCATTGGAGCCATAAAAGTCCGAGGCTTCGGGCCTATGAAAGTGGAGAGAATGGTTGCCCAACCCATGGGTGTCATGTAACCAATGATATCACCTGGGTGACTTGGAGTCCATTGGACACTTGGGAACTACACGATGGACATGCCGACACAAAGAGACAAGACACTAAAATGACAATGCAAGGTTGGAATGCCGACTCGACTATGAAACTAGACACAACAAAGATCCGGTACGTGGCGGAGTTGCGGGATCCAAAGATCCTCTCTCGCAAGTGTGCGGCCTTCCCGATAGGCATAACCTACCGTTCAGACAACACCTTTCTATATACCGAATAATGGTATGCAAATGCAACGACCGACTTAGACTTAGACTCCTAGACTTAAATGACTCCCTTTTGTGTTTTAAATAAATACTACCCTAGACTTAACCTTCTGCTCTGATACCAAATTGATGCGGGACGAACAGCAGACTCAACTCCAATTTGATATGTGATCCTTGGACTCTAGACAAGCTCGCGTTCGTCCCTAAGCGAGGGATGTGTGGGACCGTGCGCGGTTGAGAAACCGGCAGTGAGCTAGGGTGGTCATCTCTCTCTCGTGCCCAGATCGGGTCAAGGGACGGGTCTCGCTCTCTCGTTCACAGCGGTGAATAACAATATACGAGCTAGGATTCTAACATGCTCTCTAGCAGCGACATATAGAAGTAAATATGAGTAAAGCAAAATGCCGAGAGAGGAGTGGACACGATACCTCCACACTTCGGGCGTGGGGAAGGCGATCCCGGCCAAGTACGGTAACTCCCAGTACAATGGTTAAAACTTAATTATAGTAGTGAATTATATTACCCACTCCACGTAGGGAGGTAAATGGCTACAAGTGGGCCCGGGAGGACCGATCTTGGGTTGACGGGCAGCAATTCGGACACTCCGTCGGCACGGGTCGGATGGCGCAAGCTGCTGGTTGTGGGGCCCATGTACTGGTCGGTGGGGCCGAGTGGGTCCGGAGTGGCACCGCTGTGACGGGGACGCCTGGAGGGACGCTCCCTGGGAAGGCGGCGCGCGGGTTCACCTTGTGGAAGGCGAGGCGGCTCCGATCTTCAAGTGTTGAACTTGCTGTCCATGGATCTGAGTTACTGTTTCAGACCCGCGCGACCCGACAAAATCTGCTGCTGCGATCAATCCCGACGTCAGATCGACGCGAAATTGGTGCCATCGGAAAGCGGATTGAAAATAATTTGATCTATGGCCAAAGAAAGTGTTTTATCTATCCCGCAACTTGCCTTGGTTGAATTTACCATCTGCTGGCTCACAGAACCAGATCTAGCAAGACAGATTTGAATTTTCCTGAGAGTTGGCATTGACCATGACTGAAACTTCGGATCTGGGTGTTACGTTCTTCATAAAAGTTGTAGAGGTGGAAGTAAGGAAGACGGGGATATTTTTTTGGATTTTATGGTGGAGGTTTGGATGGGGAAATGGATTTTCTAACACTGGTAGGTCGGATTTGGACTGCACAGGACAGAACATAAATTTGACTGAGTTTTAATTTTTTGGTGGAGAAAAAGAACTTATAAAATCGAGGGAAAATTTATGGAGAGGGGCTTTGGTGGGAGGAATACCCAGTTCAATCAGAAAAGGGGAAGGGGGTCGAACTATGGAGGAACTAGCTTGCTATGACACAGGACAGAACACAGACAGATCTGGAGGGCTGGGAATAACGAAATGGGAAAATCATAAAATGAAGGCTAGAAAATGAGAACCTTTTTTTGGGGGAGGGTATTTGCGTGGGGAACCTACCCTCAAAATTTGGGCTCTAGAAGACTTGTGGATTCAGAGTTAAAAATCAGACAAGGGGGGTCTATCCTGATTTGGACAGAACTCCGACGGCAAGGCGGTGGCGGTGCGATGGTGGCACGAACGGCAGCGGCGGCGGGGCTGAGCGTCACACTCAGAGAGGTGGTGGTGGAGAGGCTTCACATCTCTGAAAGGAGAGCTCTCACAGCTCTAGAGGGGGAGAGAGGGGTGCCCTTGGGCCAATTGAGCACAAATGGATTTTTTTCTCACATTAATGCTAAGCAAATCACAAAATACAAGGTTTATATAGAAAGTGTAAAAAGACGTAAACTAACCTCAGATCTAAATTAGGGGAGTGGTAAAAGGGGGAGTTCACATTTAATTCCCCATGTGGTTTGGAACCAAATAAAATAAAACTACAAAATCTATTAAACAACTATAAAAGGGGGTGCCCCCTTGACTTCCAAGGGTTGGAATTTTGAATTTTGTAACCCTTTGTCCCCTTGAATTGTCAAGCCATCTAGAAGCCCACCTTGGACCTTTGACTGGCCCCACATGGGCCCTAAGGCTTAGGTGGACCAATGGGGAAGGAGATGGGGGCCCCTTGCTGATCCTACTGGACTTTTACACAAAAACCCAAAGATTCTTAAGGAATAACAAATTAGCTTATAAAGCCTTACAATTCCAAACCTACTTCCCAAGGATATAAATGTAAACTAAAAGGACATAAATGCAAACTAAAAAGTTAGTGCCCTGTGTTGATTCCCATCAGGGCATGTCAGGTATTTCAAACATTACAAGAGCACTTGAGTCTTGCAGGTTGATCAGTTAGAGAGTTCATTTTATTTCATTGATATTTTTGCATATCATTCACACATTTGCACAAATTGGCATCTGCATGTTGCATACTCTGATTCATGAGTGCTTGCTTGCTTTGATTGTCTGGTATATAAAATGGTGTTGTCTGGAAAGTTGGATTAGGTCCAACTGGAAACTTTCACTATGCGCGAGATGATCTTCGGATCAAGTTCTCCACCTTGTACCAGAAATCACCTTGCATGATTGCTTTCTTAAATCCTTGTTTGCTCGTTTGTATATAGCTTACAAAACAATTTTCTTGAACAATTCTAAGGCCTTACACTCCTTCATAAATAATTGTTGCACTGATTCAATCTTTGTGTATTACATGCCATATACTAAGGGGGAGAAGCCTTGAAGAATACATGCTCACCTACTTGAAACTCCAAAGCTCTCCTTCTACTATCGGCATAACTTTTCTGTCTCGATTGTGCCACTTGCAGACGATCTCAGATAACACGGATATTCTTGGATGACTCTGAAATGAGATCCGATCCTAGCCATTGCTTCTCTCTTGCCGCATCCCAACACAATGGTGATCGGCAACTTCTTCCATAAAGAGCCTCGAACGGAGCCATCTGGATACTGGACTGGTAACAGTTATTGTAGGCGTACTCAATTAAAGCCAAATGCTCATGCCAACTGCCTCCAAAATCAATCATGCAAGCCCTTAACATATCTTCAACGATCTGGTTAGTTCTTTCAGTCTGCCCGTCTGTCTGAGGATGAAAGGCAATGCTGAAATTTAGACGGGTTCCCAAGGACTCTTGCAGTCCTCTCCAAAAATGCGAAGTAAACCTGGGGTCTCTATCTGACACAATGCTTACCGGTACTCCGTGAAGTCTTACAATTTCTTTCATATACAGAGTAGCCAAAACATCAACTGTCCACTTTGACTTAATGGATAAGAAATGAGCAGACTTAGTTAGTCTATCAACAATGACCCATATCGCATCAAATCCACCACGAGTTCTAGGTAGACCCATGATAAAATCCATACCGACACTCTCCCATTTCCATTGTGGTATATCGAGTGGCTTAAACTTCCCAGCAGGTCTAAAATGCTCAGCCTTTACTTGCTGACATACCAAACATCTACTCACGAATTCTGCTACTTCCTTTTTCATGCTCGGTCACCAAAAGGTCCTTTTTAAATCCCGGTACATCTTAGTACCTCGAGGGGGAATAGTATACCTGGACCTATGGGCTTCTTCTAAGATTTTGCCTTTTACTTCAGCCATATCAAGAACACATGTTCTTCCTCGAAACAATAACCTGCCGTCATCGGCTAATATAAAATCTGGTCTATTGCTCAAACTTTCTTTGATCTCTACCAACATCGGATCATTTCCTTGCAAGGACTTGATTTCCATCAATAATTCTGGACGAAGCTGAAACAGAGCGATCATGACCCGATCCTTACTAACATTGAGGTCTAAACTAGCCAACTGTTCCAGCAGTCTCCATTCTTGCAACATGAGACTTGACAATTTTGCTATTGGCCTACGGCTCAAAGCATCAGCCACCACATTACCTTTTCCAGGATGGTACTCAATGGAGAAATCGAAATCCTTCAAATACTCGAGCCACCTTCTCTGCCTCATGTTAAGTTTCTTAGGAGAAAATAGGTATTTAAGGCTCCCATAGTCAGAGAACACAGTAAAAGCCTCTCCGTATAAGCAGTGCCTCCAAATTTTTAGGGTAAACACCACCGCAGCAAGTTCCAAATCATGGACAGGATAATTTTCTTCATGCCTCCTCAGTTACCTAGAGGAATAGGCTATCACCCTGCCATTCTGCATAAGCACACAACCCAAGCCAATGCCTGATGCGTCCGTGTAGACTTCAAATCCTCCTTCTCCAGAAAGCAAAGTTAAAACAGGGGCATCTGTCAAACAGTCCTTCAGAGTTTGGAAACTCCGCTCACAATCTTCCGACCTCAAACCGATTCTCCTTGCGGGTCAATCTGGGCAGGGGTACCGCAATCTTGGAGAAATCTTTGATAAATCTCCGATAATAACCTGCTAGGCCTAGAAAACTTCTTACTTCAGTTACATTCGTAGGCCTATCCCAATTTCTTACTGCCTCTACCTTCGAGGGGTCAACAGAAATTCCTTCTTTAGTGATAATGTGTCCCAAAAAAGACACTTCCTGTAGCCAAAAATCACATTTAATAAACTTGGCGTACAACTGATGGTCTCTTAATAATTGTAATGTGATCCTTAAGTGCTCAGCATGCTCCTCCTCATTCTTAGAGTATATCAAAATATCATCAACAAACACCACGACCCACTGATCGAGGTAGGGTCGGAACACACTATTCATCAACTACATAAAAGCTGCAGGAGCATTCATTAGTCCAAAAGGCATTACCACAAATTCAAAATGTCTGTACCTGCTACGGAAGGCTGTTTTAAAGATATCATCATCCTTGACCCGTAGCTGATGGTATCCTGATCGAAGATCAATCTTAGAGAAATATTGTGCTCCCGCTATCTGATCGAACAGTTCATCTATTCTCGGCAATGGATACTTGTTCTTGACAGTAGGCTGGTTCAATTGCTAGTAGTCAATGCATAGCCTCAACGAACCATCCTTCTTCCGTACGAACAATACTGGGGCTCCCCACGGGGACGTACTCGGACAAATAAACCCCTTCTCGAGCAACTCCATTAATTGCCGCTTTAATTCCCTCAACTCTGCAAGAGACATACAATACGGTGCCTTAGAAACAGGTGACGCACTAGGAATTGGATCAATAGAAAAGACTACCTCCCTCTCAGGTGGAAGTCCCGGCAAATCCTCAGGAAAAACATCTGGAAAATCTCGAACAATAGGGATGTCCTTAATCTCAAACTCCTTCTTATTAGTTAAAGAAACCAAGGCTAGGAAAGCCTGACATCCTTTCTTCAATAACTTCTCAGCTCGAAGAGCCGAAATAAGCGGCACAGACTTAGAGTGCCTAACCCCAACAAAAGAAAGCTCGGGGTGTTCAGAAAAAGTCACGGATCTAGTTCTACAATAAACACTGGCCTCATTTCTAGCCAACCAATCAGCTCCTAGGATTACATCATAATCCTTCATTGCCATACAAACCAAATCAGCTGGCATATTCTGCCCACCAATCATGATCTTACTAGAAGGGTAGTAATATTTGTTTGCTGAACCCGAACCAATAGGGGTTGAAATTTCCAATAGAGAATTCATTAACATAGGTTTTACAGTTAAGGACTTAGCAAAACTCTGAGAAATAAAGAAAGGCGTTGCTCCAGTATCAAATAGAACGAAAGCTAGCTTATCATAGACAATAAGTGTACCTTCAACAAGTCCACCCTCCTCGGTGGCTTCAGTCTCGGTTTCCTATAGGGCTTGAAGCTTGCCCTCCCGCTTCTGACCGCCTTGCGGGTTATTTGGTGTAGCTTGGTCGGACAGGAGGGGACACTCGAAAATACGATGGTCCCGACTTCCGCAGCGTAGACATGCGCCTAGCTTGCGCCAACACTCCTCCATCTTGTGACCTTGCCGGTCACAAAACTTGCAAATAGCCTTAGACGGGACAACCAAACCCGCCTTCTTACCACCATTCCTTGACTTCTTGTCCTGTGATGAACTTGACCTGCTATTGGGCCTCTTCTTGCCATTAGTGGGTTTAAAATTCTCAGAACTAGTTGTTGAATCTTTCCTCTTGTATCTTCCTCAGATTCGATCCGTCATCTCCAATGTATCTTCAAGAACTTGAGCTTTCCTGACAATCTCAGCATAGTTAGAGATTTCCATTGGTGCCAACTGGTTAATATATTGAAGCTTCAACCCGTTCATAAATCGCTTGGCCTTCATCTTCTCGGTAGATACTAAGTGCAATGCATAACGAGACAGCCTAATGAATTGTGCTTCATACTCCGCAACTGACAGGTTCCTCTGTTTCAGAGCAGCAAACTCTGCCGCCTTCTTCTTCTGGACATGATCTGAAAAGTACTTGCTGTTAAAGAACTCCTTAAATTCCTCCCACGTTGCACGCCTATTGCCTAGCGTGGCTTCCACCAATTCCCACCAAGCACGCGCATTGCGTTCAAGCTGGAAGGTCGCCAAAAGAACTCGGTCCTGGTCATTGCACTGCATAACTCTAAAAACAAGCTCTATCTCCTTCAGCCAATTCTCGGCTTCATCAGAATCTGCCGATCCACCAAAACGTGGGGGATTCATTCCTCGAAACTTATGGTGGAGATCATCGGCCCCATGGTGTGCCGCACCCTGGGCCACTTGCTGAAGTGCCTGGGTTAAACCTTGCACGGTTCGCTACATGTCTCTCCACTGCGCACGTTCTGTTGCCATGGAACAGATTGCCAACATGTAGGGAAAAGTTAAGTTAAGAATGGCCTAACAGAGTCTCTTTTAGAGTTAATCAATTTACTCAGTCCCAGTCTCTACCCAATCTCACCGGGTTGGACCCTTAGACTTTTAACAAAGTTACAGGTTCTATGAGATTACTTAGAAACCTAGGAACTTAGAAAACCTAGGCTCTGATACCACAAATCTGTCATGCCCCGACGCAGAATATCGGGATGCGGCAGTTATACATTCATGATAAACAGAGCGATAACGGAATTAAGAGATCACAATTGCAAAGAGAAGGAATTACTTTATAATTACCAATTTACTCATAAATAGAGAATAAAACGTTCCAAACACCTTACATATCGACTCTAAGAAAAGAAAAGAAGAAAGAAAAGATTACAACTTGAATTGAACAACTGGACTAACAATATACAACGACTCCTTAAAACAACTCTAAGACCACTCCGACGACTTTCTACAACATTAGCTAGGTTCGCGCCTATCGGGGTCCACTCCAGGTCTTTACTCTTGCCCATCCTCATCTGTTTACGTTTCCTCATCAGAGCTACCTGAAAATGGGGGAAAACTGGGTGAGCGAACGCTCAGTAGGCAATAGCAGGCAAGTTTAAGTAGTTAACCAAGTTAATTAACTGTCATGCATGCGAACTAAGAATGATAAAACAAGTTAACATAAGAATTGATGGAAACGAGAATAATAGAATGAATTTGAACATATATATGTCAACTTCCAGTAATTGGCCGATCAAGCACGTAAACAAGCAAGTCATATCGAGATAAATTCCATGTAGGAATCTAATAAAATGTACAGAGAAAATGGATGAATGTCATAGACACACGCTAGTCATGCACTCGGTGCAATGCCTCACCATGTCATTACAACTGCTCGGGGCACTTGTAATTTCGGGAGCTCCTCCCAGGACCAGACCGGGCCCTTATGATGCGTTGGCATTGATTTGGTGGATCCAAGATCCCTAGTAATATCTAGACATTCATTGGAAACGGCCAAGAATTCCAAGGTCGAGCTATGTAACTTAATTTCTAAGATCAAGAGAGATTTTAATAATAGAATGGAAAGCCATAAGATTTATGGCTTGTAAAGGACAAGAACAAAATCAGGATTTATTGTAACTTAAGCCCATCTTGGCTCAGCATACCAGAACACACAAGAAACACGTGAAACAAGCTTCAGGCTGAGTTGCGGTCATATATGGGTCGCAAGAAGACAAAACGGTCTAACAAGGACCGCTCCAGGCGATACTGGGCCAAAAGAACGAGACCCAGAGTCAAGAATTAAACGGTCATCGATGGGCCGTTTACCAAATGAAAACGGTCCACAGGGGGGCCATTGTTGACACATAATACATATACATATATATATATATGTATATATATATATATATATATATATAATAATGAAAATGAGAGAAAAAATGAGAGAAAAGAGGAAAAGAAAATAAAGAAAATAATAATAATAATAACAAAAAGATAAGAAAAAAGAGAAAGAGAGAAGAGAAGATATAACAATGATAATAAAATAATAAAAAAATTATAAGAAAATAACAATACAAATAATAATACTAATATATTTCATCTTATAATATTTCTTATGTTTCAGGGGATAGAAGACCGTCGATGACGCTAGGAATGGGCTGCCCATGGCCTATCAACCACCAAGGTGAAAGTGACGCCGAGGCCACGGTCAGGCCCATACGAAGCCCAAATAGAAGCCGCACGCGCCGATAGCATCACAACCTGGGGTGCGCCGAGAAGGCCTTGCGCCGATGGCACCTCCCCACCCTTTCCACATGCCTCAGCCGTCTCATGAAGAGGCTCCATCCTCTATAAAAAGAGGCTTCGAGCACAAGAAAGCCCCCGAGCCGGTGAACATAGAGAGGGCAGCACCAAGAGAGCGAACAAAAGGAAAGGGGAGAGCCACCGAGAAAAAAAAAGGAGGAGTGGGTTTCCCTCTGCAGTGAAGGTGGGTCTCCCACCGTGTAAGGCCCTCACGGGCTACAGCTATCCCTTTCCCCGTTTATGTTCATGTAGTTCTTCCTTTGATATCATTTTCTATTCTCCTGTATTATGCTATGAAATGAAGGAATAAAATGATGATTGATCTTGCCTGTCAATTTCTTCTGGTCTCTCTCTTTTCTAGTGTGTGTGATGAGTCATCGGCCGAAGTCCCTTTGAGCCGGATGGAGTATCCGGCGGGGCTATGTGTGCATTTTCATTGCCACTGTATCCGCTTCTCGTATGATCTTGCATAGGAGATTTCAACCTTGTTTTAGTTCTTTCTCGGTGCTTTTCATATTAATAAATTCTTTAACTGGTCAATCCCTCAAATGAAGGCCACGGGTCTGTCAAATCTGTGACATGGCCTCTAGTACTTCTATAAGTGGATGAGGCACAACGAGATACCTTGACAAAGGGATTTTACAATACTCTGTTTCGGCTGTAGCCTGCTCTATTCTGTCCGCCGAGATGGTTTTATTTGGCGCAGTTGATGTTGCGCCGAGACCCTTTATTTTCGCGCCGAACGTACGCCCCGCCTTGCTAATTTGCTTTCCCGCCGTTTCACATGCATGCATACAGTGGTTATTTGGTAGACTTTGCCCATGTGATGCGTTGTCTCCACGAAGGACATGTTTGAAGAAAGGAAACTCATTAATACATGGCCCCCACTCTCGGTATGCATATACGTAAATACTGATTAGCCATCATGTTACCCCCTGGGTCTAGCCGCTAGCCATTTCACCATATATGTGAATAAATTTGCATTAGCATATAAAGTAAAACATGTGTGCATGAAGCCTACCCAACCACCATGTATATATGTAACGGGATATAATATATGCATGCATTAAAGCACCCAATCCCCCATTCACTGTATACATGTACATCATTATATATGTTAGACCTGTTTATCAATCCCACATATTCACCTCTGTTCATACTACTCTAAAATCAACCCCACTTCCACATATTCATATATACAAGAGCCATTACGTAAAGCCCACTGTCCTCTCATGTCTAAGCATGCATATTAAACATACGCATTAATCAATCCCCAATTAGCCCACTAAGCATCATTCTTTATTTGGCTATGCACATATTCATATATATATATATATATATATATATATATATATATATATATATATATATATATATATATATATATATATATATATATATATATATATATATGTGTGTGTGTGTGTGTGTGTGTGCTAATGCTAGGGCGTTCCCCGTAAGCGACGCGTTACATTGGAACCCGGATGGAATGACAAGTGAGCAAGGGCTAGCTAGGGCGTTCCCCGTAAGCGACGCGCCGCAATGGCGCCCGATTGCGGTGTCAAAGAGGTAAGGGTTCTCGTGTGGGGTTGGACGCACACGGGTAAAGAAGCAAGTCTAAAAATATAGGATCCGTCTAGCTACTTGGAATATAGGAACTTTAACGGGTAAGAGTTTAGAATTAGTTAAGTTATTGAAGGACAGGAGGATTAACATAGCTTGCCTACAAGAAACTAGGTGGAAAGGACATAAAGCTAAAGACATTGATGGATATAAAATTTGGTATACGGGTAATAATAATTCTAGAAATGGTGTCGCTATAATAATAGATAAAAACTTAAAAGACAGAGTTGTGGAAGTAAATAGATTGGGAGATAGACTAATGTTAACTAAACTTATCTTAGGTGAGGAAACTTTGAATATAATTAGTGCTTATGCACCTCAAGTAGGATTAGAAGAGAGCATTAAAAAGTAATTTTGGGAGGCTATTGATAGTTTGATCCAAAATATCCCTAGTGAAGAGAGAATCTTTATTGGAGGGGATCTTAATGGTCATGTGGGTAAAGATAATAGAGGCTATGAGAGGATTCATGGAAGGTTTGGTTTTGGCAATAGAAATGATATGGGTAACACTATTCTTGATTTTGCTATGGCCTATGATCTAACAATTACTAATACCTTCTTTAAGAAGAGAGACGAACACTTAATAACGTACAAGAGTGGAACACATATAAGTCAAATTGACTATTTTCTCATTAGGAAGGTCGATAGAGTTTTATGTAAAGATTGTAAAGTTATTCCTGGTGAGAGTCTAGCCCCTCAACATAGGTTATTAGTAATGGATGTCACTATCCCTAAATTCAAAAGAAAGATCATTATAAATAATTATTCCAAGATTAAATGGTGAAATTTAGAAGGTAAAAGTTTAGAAACATTTAAAAATCATCTATTAAAGGAAAATATTTAGAATTTAGAACAAGAAACTAATGTAATGTGGAATAATGTTATAAATTGTATAACGAGGGTTGCAAAACAACTCTTAGGCGAATCTAAAGGTAAAAAGAATTTAGAAAAGGAGACTTGGTGGTGGAGTGAGGAAATCCAAAATATCATTAGAGTAAAAAAGGAATGCTTTAAAGTTTGGCAAACTAACAAAAATGATCAAACCCTAAAAGCCTATAAAATCGCTAAAAAGAGAGTTAAGAAAATAGTTAGCGAAGCTAAATCAAAGGTATTTGAAGATTTATATAATAAATTAGGAACCCGAGAGGGTGAAAATGACATATTTAAACTTGCTAAATTAAGAGAAAGGAAAACTAGAGATTTAGATCATGTTCGGTGCATTAAAGGTGAAGATCAAAGGGTTTTAACTAAGGATCTTGAGATTCAAGGGAGGTGGCATAGCTATTTTCAGAAGTTACTTAATGGAGATTCCGTCAATGATTTATCTTTAGAAGGTACCCAAGAGTCCACAATATTTGATAAATATCAATATTTCAGGCGTATTAAGATGTCAGAAGTGGAGGATGCTTTAAGAAAAATGAAAGTGGGTAAGGCCTTAGGACTAGATGGCTTACCTATTGAAGTATGGAAAGGCCTAGGAGATATTAGTATTCAGTGGCTAACTAAATTTTTTAATAAAAATTTAAAGGAACGGAGAATGCCAGAAGTTTGGAGAAAAAGTGTTGTAGTTCCTTTCTATAAAAATAAAGGAGATATTCAAAGTTGTAACAATTATCGTGGAATTAAGCTTATGAGTCATACTATGAAACTTTGGGAAAGAGTAATTGAAAAACGCCTCCGATGTATGACTACTGTATCGGAAAATCAGTTTGGTTTTATGCCAAATAGATCTACTACAGAAGCTATTTTCTTACTACGGCAGCTAATGGAGAAGTATAGAGAGATGATAAAAGATTTGTATATAGTTTTTCTTGATTTAGAGAAGGCGTACGATCGAGTACCGAGAGAATTGATTTGGTGGACATTAAGAAAGAAAGGAATCTCTCAAGGATATGTTGATTTGATTAAGGATATGTACGACAACGCTATTACTAGTGTTCGAACTATTGCTGGGGAGACTGGTGAATTTCCCGTTTCTATAGGTTTGCAGTAAGGTTCTGCACTAAGTCCGTATCTCTTTGCCTTAGTTATGGATGAAGTAACTAAACAATTGCATGAGGATATCCCTTGGTGTATACTTTTTGCAGATGATATTATTTTAATTGATGAGAGTATTGATGCTCTAAATGCTAAGTTAGAGCGTTGAGACTTGCCTTGGAGTCTAAAGGTTTTAAAATTAGTAGGAGTAAGTCAGAGTTTATGCACTGTAATTTTAGTAATGGGAGAGTGGTTCAGGAAGACATGGTTCTAATTGATGGACATAACATTCAGAAGAGTAGTAGCTTTCGATACTTAGGGTCTATCATACAAGAGAATGGGGAGATTTATGATGATGTTACACATAGGATTAAGGCAGGCTGGTTAAGATGGAGAAGTGCATCAGGTGTCCTTTGTGATCGTCGTATGCCTGTGAAATTCAAAGGGAGATTTTATAGAACGGCTGTGAGACCTGCTTTATTATATGGTACCGAGTGTTGGGCAGTACGAAAGGAACACATCCATAAAATGTGTGTAGCAGAGATGAGGATGTTGAGATGGATGTGTGGCAAGACTAAAAAAGATAAGATTAGGAATGAGTGTATCCGTAAGGACTTAGGGATAGCTCCAATTGATAGTAAAATGAGAGAAAATAGACTCAGGTGGTTTGGACATGTGTGTCGTCGCCCTAACTCAGCGCCGGTTAAAAGATGTGACCAAATCTTAGTGGATGCTAGTAAAAGAGCTCGGGGAAGGCCTAAAATGAGATGGTGTGATGTTATTAGGAAGGACATTAGTTTCTTGGGTTTAAATACGAATATTGCACTAGATAGAAATCTTTGGCAGAACATGATTCATGTAGCCGACCCCAATTAATTGGGATAAGGCTATGATGATGATGATGATATATATATATATATATGTGTGTGTGTGTGTGTGTGTGTGTGTGTGTGTGTGTGTGTGTGTGTGTGTATCAGTGTGAGAATAAATGATGGAATCGTCGATTCAAGATTCAAAATTCGAGGTTGAAGGGATTGACAAGCGGCTTCAACAAAACGATCAAATAGATGTTTTTTTAATTGGGCCACATGTATGGGCTTAATGGGTCATGTTTTATGTTTGTAGTAATTATGTCTACAAAAATCATGTAAGAGTCTTTTTTTTATTTTGTGTCTTTTAGTCTTCCCAAGAGAGTGTCTTCCCAAAAAAGTTATGATGAGTAGGTGTTAGGTGAGTTGTCTTTTGATTTTCTTTATAGAGTCTATAAAAAGGGTCATGTAGTCTTTCTTTAGGACAATGAAGTTGATTAGAATTTTTGGAAACATATCCCAAGTGAGGTGAGAAGCCTTTCGTGCTCTTCTCTGAGAAGGAGATGAGGTGAGAAGCCTCCCCCCCCCCCGGTTGAGATGCCCGGATAACCCCCGTCCACCTCCTTCCCACCATCTTCCCTCTCACCACTCTCCCCTTCCCCACCATTGCCTGCCCCTGCCCATTTCTCTTTCCCACAGCCACTCCCACAATGGTCTTAGGTTGGAAACATGGGTGCATTGTCTCCGTGACAGAGACAGGTGAGAAGCCCCACCCATGTCCTCCTACCCCGGTACCATCGTTGCCCTCTCTCCAGCCACCGCCGGCCCTGTAGCCATCTCCCACCTTCCTTCTTGCCATCCGCCTCCTTCATCCCGTCGCCATGCACCATGTCAGATGTGAGGACCCAGCCACCACCGCCATGACAACCCAGCCCCCCCGCTCCACCACCTGCGGACAGCCACCCCGGCCCCCCCTTACTACTCCCTTTATTCCCCTGCCCACACCGCCCCACTCCACAGCATCGAGCCCACTGCCGCCATCACCTTGCGACCACACACCACCGAGCCGGCCACTCTACGGCTGCATCTACACTGCCATCGTCGGACCCTGCCAAGCTCACCAACAACCACCCAGCGCCACCTTCTACACCTCCGAGGCTGCTGCAATGGTCACCACGGGCCATCCGTCAACTGCCATGAGGTCGTCGTCTCGAGCGCTATCCCCTCCGAGCATGGCGAGCACGGCAACCGGCCATGCATCTTGGCTTCCGAGCACGACGCTGGCACCCCCACCGAACACGTCGATTTGAGCCGCATGGGGCTCCGCCTCCCTCCGATCTAGGCCATTAGCGGAGCGGAGCCAACGGCCACATCATCCTCTCTCTACCCGTTCTCTATCTCTCTCTCTTCCCCCTCTCCCTACGTCAGTAGCATGGCCACGGGCATCATCTCTCTATAGTGGACCTCTCTCTCTCCATCACGTTCTCTCTCTCCCTTTCTCTCTCTCTCTCTCGTGTAGCTGTGAGCTACTGTAGATGAACAGTGAAAAAAAAGAGCATGTGTGAAGAGAATGAGAGGAGGCCGACCTCTCTCCCGTCCCTCTCTCATTCCCTCTCTATTCTCTCTCTCTCTTCCCCTCCTCTCCCTTTCTCTCTCTTCCTGTCATCCACCGTAGCGGAGCAGCAAAGCAAATGAGAAAAAAAGTGACAAAAATTTGAGAAAAGATCATGAAAGAAAAGAAATAGAGAGTACAAAAAAATGGGGAAAAAAGAAAAGTTAAAAAATAGAAAAATAGGAAAGAAGAGAATGTCTCGAACTTCGGATGTTCGTCTCACATCAAGTGGTATCAGAGCTTAGGGAATCGGGATGTTTCATCAGACCGAGATCCTGAGCTACGAGGTTCGAGGTCGAACCTCTTCCAAGCAGAGGAGTTTGATAGAATCATCGATTCAAGATTCAAAATTCGAGGTTGAAGGGATTGACAAGCGGCTTCAACAAAACGATCAAATAGATGTTTTTTTTAATTGGGCCACATGTATGGGCTTAATGGGTCATGTTTTATGTTTGTAGTAATTATGTCTACAAAAATCATGTAAGAGTCTTTTTTTTATTTTGTGTCTTTTAGTCTTCCTAAGAGAGTGTCTTCCCAAAAAAGTTATGATGAGTAGGTGTTAGGTGAGTTGTCTTTTGATTTTCTTTATAGAGTCTATAAAAAGGGTCATGTAGTCTTTCTTTAGGACAATGAAGTTGATTAGAATTTTTGGAAACATATCCCAAGTGAGGTGAGAAGCCTTTCGTGCTCTTCTCCGAGAAGGAGATGAGGTGAGAAGCCTCCCCCCCGGTTGAGATGCCCGGATAACCCCCGTCCACCTCCTTCCCACCATCTTCCCTCTCACCACTCTCCCCTTCCCCACCATTGCCTACCCCTGCCCATTTCTCTTTCCTACAGCCACTCCCACAATGGTCTTAGGTTGGAAACATGGGTGCATTGTCTCCGTGACAGAGACGGGTGAGAAGCCCCACCCACGTCCTCCTACCCCGGTACCATCGTTGCCCTCTCTCCAGCCACCGCCGACCCTGTAGCCATCTCCCACCTTCCTTCTTGCCGTCCGCCTCCTTCATCCCGTCACCATGCACCATGTCAGATGTGAGGACCCAACCACCACCGCCATGACAACCCAGCCCCCCCGCTCCACCACCTGCGGACAGCCACCCCGGCCCCCCTTACTACTCCCTTTATTCCCCTGCCCACACCGCCCCACTCCACAGCATCGAGCCCACTGCCGCCATCACCTTGCGACCACACACCACCGAGCCGGCCACTCTATGGCCGCATCTGCACTGCCATCGTCGGACCCTGCCAAGCTCACCAACAACCACCCAGCGCCACCTTCTACACCTCCGAGGCCGCTGCAATGGTCACCACCGGCCATCCGTCAACAGCCATGAGGTCGTCGTCTCGAGCGCTATCTCCTCTGAGCATGGCGAGCACGGCAACCGGCCATGCATCCTGGCTTCCGAGCACGACGCTGGCACCCCCACCGAACACGTCGGTTTGAGCCGCATGGGGCTCCGCCTCCCTCCGATCTAGGCCATTAGCGGAGCGGAGCCAACGGCCACATCATCCTCTCTCTACCCGTTCTCTATCTCTCTCTCTTCCCCCTCTCCCTACGTCAGTAGCATGGCCACGGACATCATCTCTCTATAGTGGCCCTCTCTCTCTCCATCCCGTTCTCTCTCTCCCTTTCTCTCTCTCTCTCGTGTATCTGTGAGCTACTGTAGATGAACAGTGAAAAAAAAGAGCAAGTGTGAAGAGAATGAGAGGAGGCCGACCTCTCTCCCGTCCCTCTCTCATTCCCTCTCTATTCTCTCTCTCTCTTCCCCTCCTCTCCCTTTCTCTCTCTTCCTGTCATCCACCGTAGCGGAGCAGCAAAGCAAATGAGAAAAAAAAAGTGACAAAAATTTGAGAAAAGATCATGAAAGAAAAGAAATAGAGAGTACACAAAAATGGGGAAAAAAAGAAAAGTTAAAAAATAGAAAAATGGGAAAGAAGAGAATGTCTCGGACTTCGGATGTTCGTCTCACATCAATAAATGCATGCATCTTATTTTTATGGGTCAATTCTGTTGGGCCATTCATGTCTGATTCTGTGGAAAGCAGAGGGGCTACACTAATGGGGTTTTACCCCTACATTTACTTCAATTTGGGTTTCCGATTTCCCTCTTTCACCCCACCGGGCCACGAAGTTCTGCCACTGCATGTTCTCCGCTGGTCCCTTTAGGGGAATATTAATGAGATGCCATGACCAGTGGACACAGTCCCGCTGAATTTTGATCCTCTTGGGTCTCGGGCTACGCCCATCTTTCTTTTGGCTTCCATCTCGGCACTCCGTAGATGGATGTCCTATACTCCCCTTTTGGCACGGTCCAAAATAAGGGGAGGTGCTGCCGAAATTCATTCACAATCCTTGCTTTGTCATATAGTGTGATGTTTTCGTTAAACCGATGAATTAACCCCATGTTGTGTGGCAGAGACCTAAGACAGACTATCTCATGGCCCTTTGTCCATTGTACAAAGGGGAATATAATCATTATGAGATTTCCCATTGATATAGTCACATGGTCTCCCTAGACCTTCTGTGGATGAATTTCTTCTCCCCTTTCAGCTTACCTAAACATCATCGCCAGAGCCCATGAAGTCCTGAGTAAACACAAGAGATCCCCTCAATAGAACCCACCAAAATCCATAAACCTCACAAAGCCCTTAAAATCCATAAAGAAATCCCTCTTGTCGCCAGATGGCCTCCCTGCGCAGCCCTCTCTCGGCACAAGTTCCGTGTCGAGTGATGGGCGCGCCGAGGACCGGTCGGCCACCTAGGCGCGCCGACCGCCTACACTTCAAACCCCCAAGCCGATGCCCCCTAGTGCTCGCTACCGCACCGAAGCCAGTCGCGCCGAGACTCCATCGCGCCGGCCACCTCATTTTCCCATGCCGCGCTGGTTTGCCTTCGCATCGGTTTCCATCCGTGCCGGTTTATCTCAACACCGACTATTATTCAAACGCTCAACTTCCCAGCAACCTTAATGAGTTCTAAACTCAGTCTAAACCCAATGTCCCAACCTCATTAGCCTTCATGCCAACCTTCATTGTATCATGGGAAATCATGATTCTTCATCCAAGTCTAAGGGAGCTAAATTAATGGGGTTTACCCCCACATTATACCGTTTGACCGCGATGTTTTCTTCCAACCCTGCTGACCCTTGGAGTTCTGCCACTGCATGTCCTCTAATGATTTCTTAAGGGGATATCAATAAATACCATGATAATGGACATTGTCCCGTCGCATCTAGATCCTTTTGGGTCTTGGGCTGGCTATGCCCGTCTTTCTTTGGCTTCCATCTTGGCACTCCGTGGATGAATGTTCTATATTCCCCGGGCATGATCCGAAATGAGGGGAGATGCTATCCGAATGAATTCAGATCTCCACTATGTTGAACCTTATTTCAGACCCCCCCTGGGATCTAAAGAGGTCTGCCTCTGCTTGTCCACTATTGATTCCCTCCAGAGGAATAATATTGTTAAAATGCCGTGGTAAGCCAATACCGACTTGGTTTAGTCCCACCTCGTGATATCCGGGCATTGACATGCTTCGGTCTTTGTGGATTCTGTCCCGGCTCTACGCGGACGGTCTCCTATTCCCTCTTGGCATAGTCCAAGATAAGGGGATATGTTACCGGATTTACTCAGTGTATTAATATATCATATCTTGCATCGCATGATCATCTGCATGCACCTTCTATCCTGCAAATGAATGAGCATACCTATCACATTAGTTTTGCCCCTGGGGCTCTTCTACTTTGGCGATTAATCAAGGGTTGTCCTTCTTTGGAAGGGCGTAATTAACGTCATAGCCTTATGGTATGACGGACTTCTGGTCCCGACTCGGACTTCACAATCGACTGACTGAGCCAGATCGAGCGCATAATAACTCGTCACTCCGGTGACTGGCATGCCTAATAAATCCATAAAATCAATAAATAAAAAAATAAAAAAATAAAATAAAATAAATATAAAATCCATTCCAACAAGCTGGCACGCCCGGTGGGACAAGTCTCCCTTCATCTCTTCGCCAAAGTAGAAGGCCTGGAGGCCTTCCCCTAAATACTGATCATTTGCTCATTCTGATTTGCAGTGATCTCAATGGCTGGCGGACTTACTGCACTTGCATTCGGCCCTCAAGTGCTCGCTACCCACTCAGAGCACGGGTACCGGGCGGTGCCCACTACTTTCGGAACTCTGTCACCAGTGGTGGGGTTACCTAATTTTCTCGGAGTCGCCTTCATCGACCTGCTTAGGATCGAGGAAGAGGAAGCTGACAGGACTGTTGTGGCCAAGGCCGTAGCCCCTGCAAAGGCAAGCTGTCTGCAGAGCACCACTCCGTCTCACCGTACTATCTCATGCTTTGTCCACCACGTGGACTACCATGTCATCCCCGCAAGTGACATGGCGTCCGGGGGGAAGAAGAAGAAGAATCAAAGAAGAAGAGCTATTGCTATTTCCCGAGGCCGACTCTCGGCTTCTGGGAAGTCTGTTTTAATTGGTGGCGTTCATGTTTATATGAATGGCCGCCGTGCTGAAGCTTTACCAGATCATATCATCCCGGTAGTTCCCGTTCACAACCCCTTTCAGGTGCTATCAAGTCGGGAGGCCAATTTGGACAAAGAAGTCTGCGGGAAGCTGACCCCCGAGCTACCAAGTTTCAAGCAAGTGCGGGTTCCTAAGAGAACCCGGGGTTCAGCTTCGACCACACAAGATTCAACATCAACTGTCAAGGACCCCAGGAGTGGGGGCAATAAAGCTGCACCAAAGGAAGAAGCAGTCATGCAGTAGCCTCTCCGCTCGCTCATAGGGTCTTTGCTAGGCAGACCAATGTTCTCCGACGTTCGACAAGATCGAACGGAGCTACTAGACTATCACGGCCCTCCTACATGCCGTCGATGCAAGACCAACTGTTAATTCCTTCCCTCTCTCCAGGGCACAGTCAAGAAGGAATGACCAAGGTGGTCAGGGATTGCTTCTATGGATTGAAAAGTTCTTCCCTATGTCGACAAAGGCTACTCTGCGCCATCAGCGCCGAAAGAAAAGAAGAAGGCAAAGAAAGAAGAATGGTGTCATTCATGCACGTCAATGAATATGAAGATGACTTGCAAGCCAAGTACTCTGAAGCTTCTCCACAGCATGAAGAGAATAAAAGGATATCAATGTTTGAAGAGTCAACCTTCCCCAGTCAAGTCAAGAAGACAGTCTGGGGGCAAAGAAAAAGAATCCAAGTCTTCACTTGCAACATGGCAGCGGTGGCCATCGGATATGGGGTCCTACCCGAAGAACCAGAAGAGTTGGCCAAGTTAGCTGAAAGGCCCGGGCTAATGACAAGAAGAGGAAAAGCTACAGGAGAAATGCTCAAAGCAGCCAAAGAAAAGCAAGCTATCACTACTTCGACTGCCAACATGGTGACTTCTGAAGAAGAAGAGATTACTCTGCCAGCCTCATATGAAGGTGTTTCAGGCGAAGCATTCAAGGGTACCTCTGCTACGACAGTGCAAGACCCAATTATCTTAATGATGATGCAAAATTACCAGCAAGAGATCGAAGCCTTGAAAAGGCAACTGAATGAAAGAAATGAGCAAGCCCCTTTTCCCTGGCAACATGACGTGCATGCTGAATCATCCCGAGAAGTTTCTAACCCGGTCAATGCTACACCCCAAACTACTTCTCAAGCAACAGGCTATGGCAAGGCCGCTCTTCAGCCACATTCCCTACAGCCACCCTTGGTGCAACCAGCTCTTCCACCAATGCAGCAGTTACCACCAATGGTACTGCCGACACTTCAAGCCGTGGCGCTTACTACTCCTCCTGCACAGCAGTCTGCACATTTCCATCCGGAGCCGACGGACCCGTCCATGTTGAATAAATTAATAATAGAACAACTGATTGAAATGAAGCTGGCCGAGAGGACAGACGGTGATACCAGCACTTTTGATGTTTACAAGGTGCCATATCCACTGCAATATGCTACGAAGAGGCTCCTGCCCGGCATCAACAAACCGCCCAAGTTTGAAAAGTTCAACGGGCATGGCTCTCCTAAAGAGCATATCGCTTATTATATGACAGTGATGGGTGATCTGGCAATAGATGAAGCCTACATGCTAAAGTTCTTCAGGTCCCGCCTGGCTTTTAAATGATATTCCAATCTGCCGGTCGGCTCTATAAGTGACTGGGCAGCTATGCAATGGTAGTTTCGGGAGTGGTTCCATGTTGCTAAAAGGGAGGTCACACTGGCTGAGCTGTATGCCTCTAGGCAAAGACATGATGAGTCAGCCCTGGAGTACATCAAAAGATGGCAGAATCTCAGTATGAGATGCAAGCGACCGCCACATCTAGAAGATGCGGTGCAAATATGCAAGCAGAGCTTGAGGCGAGAGATCCTCGGGAAGCTGATCGGAATAGAAATACGGTCTTTCGACCGGCTAAATAATGTGGTCGTGGAGATTGAAGCCTTCATCTCCAGCTCTCCCTCTACTCCAACTACTATAAGCCAAAAGGGCAAGTCTATTGACAAGTGGTCATCGCCCAAGGAAGTTCACACAATTGATTTCAAAGCATTCAACCAACAAGAAGAAAAGGGAGAAGGAATTGCCAACCCGCCTCCTGCTAAGCCAGCTGAGCAGCAAGAAGTCCCATCCTTGCGGGCCAAGTTGAAAAGGTTCTACTCTTTCCCCAAGGAGAGGACTTGGGTCCTCTTCGAATGGGCTGTCGCAAACAACAAGGTTACTCTACCAGAGCCGAAGAGACCGAAAGATGCTAGAAAGAAAGACCATCCTTGCTTCTGCCCATATCACCAGATGGTTGGGCACCCTATTGAAGATTGTTATGTCTTTAAAGATGCTATTGAAAAGCTAGTCAAGAGAGGGGAGCTACAACTGGGTGACCATAAGGTGGACCCTCCTCGCTCGCATGAGCTACCTGCTATGGAAAGAGCAATCAATACAGTATCTCTATGCCAGCTGTCGACTCAAGAGACAACTAGAGTTCGCATCGCACACCAGGTGCCAACTACAAAAAGGCAAGAGAAGAATAAGCCAAGAGACAGAGGGAGCGGTGTTGTACTCTCCTGTAACACACTGTCGGCCTTGCCCAGTGCGAGCCGAGCTGCTGAAGAAGATGACAAAGAGATATACTACATGCCACTGAGGGCAGGTCAAGCTGCAGCACTTGTCTCTTGCTATCAATCCCGAGAAGAGTGGGGGCATCCTCCGCCACCTGTTGATGCAACATGTCGTCATACTCTCCCTCTGCATGAAGAAATAGGGGCAAGAGCTCCAATTTATACAAAGCTGAGTGCACATGGTGCTGATGATAAGACGCCGCTAGTCCCTTCTGGAGCCAGCCCAGGGAGCAATGCTCCTAGCTTCTATCAAGCTTGCCCTACCTTGATGGCAGGAGTGTATCAGAAGATACAAGAAGTAGAGGTGCTCCTAAGATGAGTAAGTGAGATGGGGTTACTCCCAGCTACATCCGGGGAAGATGAATCTTCATCCGGAATCCTACAAGGAGGTACTACACCACTAGGAGCCTTATCACAGTCGGCTATGCTCCAGCTAACACAGGCCCACAAAGGGAGCCCTATCCCTCAGCAGCCACAGCATGCGACTTTCGCATACCCCTCAGCTCTCCAGCCGCGTCAAGGGGCAACTTCTGCATCTCTGACAGTGCCTCTAATAAACCCACTTCCACAGCTAGCTGGCTTACGCCAAGATCTGGTAGCCCCAGCTATAATAAACAAGACCATTGAGGAAGAGGTCATTGAGGCAGAACTATATATGATCAAACAAAAAGATGATGAGTCTACTTCGGATTACATTCAACGTTGGAAGAATCTCAGTGCGAGATGCAAACGTCTGCCAAGCTGCAAGGACATTGTCCAGCTATGCAAGCGCAATCTGAGGAAAGAGATCTTGCAAAGGGTAATTGGCCTCGAAGTCAAATCCTTCGACCAATTAGAAGATGTGGCAATTGAAATTGAAGCTTTTCTGGCCAAATACTGCCCGGCTTTTACTCCTCCAATTCAAGAGCACAAGCTAATTAAAGAACAGCTGGCACTAGAAGAAACAGAAGTAGTTGACTTTATATCCTTCGAGCGTCAATGGAGGAAAGTACAGGAGGCAACTGGCTCCTCCTCTACCATGGTTGTTGAACAAAAACCCCCTTCACTAAGGGCAAGAATGAAAAGACCATACTCCTTTCCGCAAAACAAGACGCAAATTCTATTCAAGTGGGCCCTTAAGTACAACAAGGTCATCCTCCCTGAGATCAAAAGACCAAATGACATCGAAAGAGAAGATGACCCTCGGTTTTGCCCCTACCACCGGAAGAGGGGGCATCTCATCAAGGACTGCTATATATTCAAAGACATCATGGAAGACTTAGTCCAAAGTGGTGAATTACAACTTGGAGAATATAGGGTGGACTCACCTTGCCCTCACCAATTGCCTATCTTTAAGATGTCGGCCAGCACGGCCTCTCAATATCAGCTAGAACAGCATACCTTCTGAGATGCATCCCGAGCTCCCTCCGTTGTGGCAAAAGGCCGAACAAATGTAATTGTTGCATTATCTCCGGGGCAACTGCTGAAGACCAAAACATGAAATAAACCCAAGAATAAAAGAAAAGATGTTGCTTTATCGCTCGATGTGATGCCCTCTTTATTCAAGCCATCAGCTCAAGAATGGAGCCAACCCATGTCGAGGTCAACTGGAAAATGATGAAGATGCAGGGAAGAGTCTCTTCCCCAATGAAAAGACCGGCATGACGCAGCCGCTGCTTTGCACGCTCTAGCACATAATAAGGGAAGCTCAACTCTCTTTGAGTAAGGGGGGCAAGAATGAGAAGATGCTCAGCTACAATCAAGCTCTGAGGTGCCACTGGGCACAGCAAGACTCTATTCCCCGCTTGGGGGCTGCCAACAAAAGAGAAGAGGGTGGAGTCCAACGGCCAGATTTCCCTGCTACTATCTGCCTACACAATTGCTCGTGAAGCGAACAAGCTACCCAATGAAAAGACATGCTTTGAACAACTCATCTTCAGCTATCCACCCCAGCTTGGGGGGCATTAAAAGGGAGAATGAACTCTTAGACTACCCACCCCAGCATGGGGGCATCCAAAGCTAAAAGAAGAGAGAACAGGATTATTAAGGGCACACCAACATCCCACCGTGAACTGGACAACCTGCTGTTGGTGCTAACTGTTCGACAAGCTCGACTGCTAAAGATTTCGAGCTCCTCGCTTAGAGGACCCATTTGCTGCATTTCATTAAATGTTAGAACGGGATTCCTCTTTATCCTACAAAATGCTTCCCATTAGTCCCACCGGGATTGACCCGATAACCCCAGTGTGGAACCCACATTCATGACCAATACATCCTTGCCATCCTTCAACATTCTACCGCAAACAGCTACACAAACACGCTAAGAGATACCAAACTTGCCCCACTGGGCTCATAAAACCTATCCCTTGGCCTGTGGCACTCCGCCCTCACCAAGCTCTAGACGTTGCCCATCAGTTCCATTGGACTGGGCTCATAAAATCTGTCCCTTGGCCTGTGGCACTCCGCCCTTGCTGAGCTCTAGACGTTGCCCATCAGTTCCATTGGACCGGGCCCATAAAACCTTTCCCTTGGCTTGTGGCAGTCCGCCCTCGCCGAGCTCTCATCGCATCAGTTCCATTGGACCGGGCTCATAAAATCTATCCCTTGGCCCGTGGCACTCCGCCCTTGCCGAGCTCCAGACGTTGCCCATCAGTTCCATTGGACCGGGCCCATAAAACCTTTCCCTTGGCTTGTGGTACTCCGCCCTCGTCGAGCTCTCATCGCCTTAGTTGCATTGGACCGGGCTCATAAAATCTGTCCCTTGGCCTGTGGCACTCTGCCCTTGCTAAGCTCTAGATGTTGCCCATCAGTTCCATTGGACCGGGCCCATAAAGCCTTTCCCTTGGCTTATGGCACTCCGCCCTCGCCGAGCTCTCATCGCATTAGTTCCATTGGACCGGGCTCATAAAATC
The DNA here is from genome assembly GCA_022559845.1 of Amorphophallus konjac. NCBI lineage: Eukaryota > Viridiplantae > Streptophyta > Magnoliopsida > Alismatales > Araceae > Amorphophallus > Amorphophallus konjac. Next base: position 210,579,387 of record CM040118.1, read on the forward strand.
TATCCCTTGGCCTATGGCACCCCACCCTTGCTGAGCTCTAGACATTGCCAATCAGTTCCATTGGACCGGGCCCATAAAACCTTTCCCTTAGCTTGTGGCACTCCGCCCTCGCCGAGCCCTCATCACCTTAGTTCCATTGGACCGGGCTCATAAAACCTGTCCCTTGGCCTGTGGCACTCTGCCCTCACAAAGCTCTAGACGTTGCCCATCAGTTCCATTGGACCGGGCCCATAAAACCTTTCCCTTAGCCTATGGCACTCTGCCCTCGCCGAGCTCTCATCTTCCTAGCCCCGTGGGGCTACGCTCATAAAACTCATAGAACTTTTTTTTCCCTTGGCCCGTGGCACTCCGCCCTCACCGAGCTCGCAAACATTGCCTTAGTCCCACTGACTGGGCCCATAAAACTCTTCCCCTTGGCCTGAGGAACTCCGCCCTCGTCGAGCTCTGAGACTCTGCCCATCAAATCTCAGAGAGATGAGTCCATAAGCTTTTTCCTCGGTGCAAGGCACTCCGTCTACATCGAGCTCTTAAGTATTGCCACTAAGCTTGGACCATAGACCTTTTCCCTCTAGCTCAAGGCACTCCGCCTTGGCCGAGCTCTCGGATGTTAATCCCTAGCCCCACCGGTGTTATAACAAAATAGTCAATTCCATCAATAGTCCCACCGGACAACCCAACCCGCACTATGGGTTGGTCTGTACCAGGAGTACTCTCGGAGGGTACCATTCTTGGCCCTCGTTAGCCGGTGAGGTTTTACACTTAGTCAAGACCTCACGTCTTCGCTGAGTTGCTTGATTTTGGCGTTCTGTCGAGTCAATGCCCATTTATATATTCTGCCCTTGTTTCAGACTTCCCGTCTGAGCAAGGTTTGTTGAGTCCGACATCTCGTCGGGTCGACATCTGTATTCGGCCCTTGTCCCGGACCTTCCGTCTGGATCGACAATGAAACCCTGACTCCCTTGCGTTGATGTAAACACCACATCAATAATAAGACATATGTACATTCTAGGCGAACAGCTGCGGGCCTGAGCCTCCTTTATGTGATATCAATCCGGACCTTCCGTCTGAATCGATAATGAAACCCTATCTCCCTTGCGTTGATGTAAACCCCACATCAACAATGAGACACATATACACTTTAGGTGAACGGCTTCAGGCCTAAGCTTCCTTCATGTGAACATCAATCCGGACCTTACGTCTGGATGGATGATGAAATCTTATCTCCCTTGCATTGGTGTAAACCCCACATCAACGATGAGACATATATACAATCTAGGCGAACAGCTTCGGGCCTGAGCCTCCTTCATGTAAATATCAATCCGGACCTTCTGTCTGGATCGATAATGAAACCTTATCCCCCTTGCGTTGGTGTAAACCCCACATCAACGATAATACACATATACATTCTAGGCGAACGGCTTCGGGCCTGAGCCTCCTTCATGTAAATATCAATCCAGACCTTCCGTCTGGATCGATAATGGAACCTTATCTCCTTTGCGTTGATGTAAACCCCACATCAACGATGAGACATATGTACATTCTAGGCGAACGACTGCGGGCTTGAGCCTCCTTCATATGAATATCAATCCGGACCTTCCGTCTGGATCGACAATGGAACCTTATCTCCTTTGCGTTGATGTAAACCCCACATCAATGATGAGACATATGTACATTCTAGGTGAACGGCTGCGGGCCTGAGCCTCCTTCATACGAATATCAATCCGGACCTTCTGTCTGGATCGATAATGAAACCTTATCTCCCTTGCGTTGATGTAAACCCCACATCAATGATGAAACACATATGCATTCTCGGTAAACGGCTTCGAGCCTAAGCCACCGGCATACCAACGTCAATTCGGACCTTCCGTCTGGATAGATGATGAAACCACAATTTCTTTGCACTGATGTTAGTCCCCACATCAACGATGAACTCTTTTACATTATCAAAGGCAACGTGTAATCTCAAAAAACTTACAAATAAAAAGAGAAAAATATATAAATATAAAGAATGGGGCTCAAAATAGAGGTGCCTCGCCAGACTTGTTCAGACATCCTGGACAAGGGCAAAAAGGGCTATAACCCAGCTGTGGTGAAAACACGAAAGGGCACTGCAGGCAAAATCGGGTACCCCGCCACGTGAAAACCCGAAAGGGTGCGTGGGCAAAAGCAAGAGGGGGCTGGCTCCGGTGAAAATCCGAAAGGGCGCTTGGGTCAATAACGTAGTTACTATAAACATGAAAACATATGCTATACCTTTTTGGTGACATCTCCACCAATTGTCCCACCTGTGATGAAACCTATCCAGAATAGACCTTCCGCCTATTCTGATGAAACTTATCAAATCCTTTGCATCGGCATAAACCCAATGTCGATGATGAAACCTTCTGTCGGTCGCGAGGCATCATCGCCTAGATCGATAATGAAACCTATCCAGAATAGACCTTTCGTCCATTCTGATGAAACTTATCAATTTCTTTGCATCGGCATAAACCCAATGTCGATGATGAAACCTTCTGTCGGTCACAAGGCATCATCGCCTAGATCGATAATGAAACCTATCCAGGATAGACCTTTCGTCTACTCTGATGAAACTTATAAATTTCTTTGCTTTGGCATAAACCCAATGTCGATGATGAAACCTTCTGTCGGTCACAAGGCATCATCGCCTAGATCGATAATGAAACCTATCCAGGATAGACCTTTCATCTACTCTGATGAAACTTATCAATTTCTTTGCGTCGACATAAACCCAATGTCGATGATGAAACCTTCTTTCGGTCACAGGGCATCATCACCTAGATCGATAATGAAACCTATCCAGAATAGACCTTCCGTCTACTCTGATGAAACTTATCAAATCCCTTGCATCGGCATAAACCCAATATCGATGATGAAACCTCCTGTCGGTCACAAGGCATCATCGCCTGGATCAATAATGAAACCTACCCAGAATAGACCTTCCATCTACTCTGATGAAACTTATCAATTTCTTTACGTCGGCATAAACCCAATGTCGATGATGAAACCTTCTGTCGGTCACAAGGCATCATTGCCTGGATCGATAATGAAACCTATCTAGAATAGACATTTCGTCTACTCTGATGAAACTTATCGACTTCTTTGCGTCGGCATAAACCCAATGTCGATGATGAAACCTTCTGTCGGTCACAAGGCATCATCGCCTAGATCGAAAATGAAACCTATCCAGAATAGACATTTCATCTACTCTGATGAAACTTATCAACTTCTTTGTGTTGGCATAAACCCAATGTCGATGATGAAACCTTCTGTCGGTCACAAGGCATCATCACCTAGATCGATAATGAAACCCATCCAGAATAGACCTTCCGTCCGTTCTGATGAAACTTATCAATTCCCTTGCGTTGGCATAAACCCAATGCCGATGATGAAACCTTCCGTCGATCACAAGGCATCTTTGCCTAAACCAATGATGAAACCTACCCAGAGTAGGCCCTCTGTCTACTTCGATGAAACTCACTCATATTCTATTGTCCTAAGGCCCACCTACAATAAAAGCCCCCTATCGGTCACAAGGCATCATCGCCCGGATCGATAATGAAACCTACCCAGAGTAGACCTTTCGTCTATTTTGATGAAACACATCCATTTCCTTGTATCAGGCACCCAATGCCAATGATGAAGCTCTTAATGATCATATGGCACTTCGCCTTGATCAGTGCTAAAACCTATTTGAGATGGACCTTCTATCTATTTCAATGAGACATGTGGACCCTTCATACATATATCAGTAAGCATTCATACATCCGGCACTTCTGGCCAATGAGACTTACACTTGTGCCAATTTGGCAACCCCTGGAATCCCGGCACGCGGTGGAGCGATGCCTCCATCCTTTCCTTGAAAGGGTGGATGTTCTCCTGCAGTATAGATATGAGTATGCTTCCATACAAGTCGCCAAAATCGCTACAACTCGATGACTTGGGCTCCCCTTGAAGCCTACTTTCCTGCTACCGCTAGGTCTGCGTATCCTATTCTCATATTATCTCCTGGTTTTTACAGCCTATTTTCCATGTTACCTTTCGGCTATCATAGCCCGCTTCCCTTGCCAACCATTGGCTTCTGTAGTCAAATTTCTATATTCAGGTTGGACTCCCTGTCAAAACCCGCCGTCCGTTCTTGGTCAAGACACCCTGTTGAGGCTTACCACCCCGTTTTAATCCAAGTTCATCATCTGAATAAAACGGCTCTCATTAGCTAGTACCAACCCCCTTCGTCCCGCCAGGACTTGCTACATGAAGCCCTTTTTCCATTATTTTGTTATCAATCGTTGCTTACTTTTGAATAACTAACCTGTAGGTATTCGCATCAGGCGCTTGAACAAATAAATGGATATATAGTGACATATACATATATGCATAAAAAAAAGAAGAAGAAAGAAGAAAAGAAAGAGAGAGAGAGAGAAAAAGAAGAAAAAATAATAAGAAAAAATAAAAATTCACATGCTTTCAAATTCTAGGTGTTTGTTGGCCCTGCTTGCATGGTTGCTTATACTATAAGATAATACACCTCCTTCAATTTCCTAGGACCACATTTTCTTGCTAAATAAAGCTGCCCGATTCTAAGCATGTATGCGCCATGGCATACACTAAGGGATGAAAACCCAATATTGGCTGAGTGCATGCGTCCAGTGGAAAAGTCATAGCTGTGTCGCTAATGCAACTCGTGAGATACACCCAAAGCAAAACTCCCACACTTTGCACCATAATGTGTTCAGTGGCCTCTTATCATAGGGATGCTAGAAGGTTCTTCCTAACACTTTATGGATGCTCAAACTTCTGCACTCGCATGAGGGGTAATCGTAAAAAAAAAGCTGCCTTCTCCCAAGTTAAAAGAAAAAAAAGGAAGAAGAAGAATGTTAGATAAGATGAATCCTAGTAGCCGGGAATCCCCATTGAGAAATATGAGGAGACTCGCGTCAAACGGTGAAGTCCGTAATAAAATTACTATAAAGGATGAATCCTAGTAGCCGGGAATCCCCATTGAGACATATGAGGAGACTCGCGACGAACGGTAAAGTCCACAATAAAATCACTATAAAGGATGAATCCTAGTAGCCGGGAATCCCCATTGGAGACACATGGAGAGACTCGCGCCGAATGGTGAAGTCCGTAATAAAATTGCTATAAAGGATGAATCTTAGTAGCCGGGAATTCCCATTGAGACACATGAGGAGACTCGCGCCGAACGGTGAAGTCTGGAGCTGGAAATAAGCTAAGGGGGTTATGCGAAGCTACCGAAAATCGAGAACCCCAACTGTGTGTGTAGACGCTAGAGCAATACTCTAATGTTATCTAGAACATCTGTGTATCCCTACGTCGGGGATTCGTTTCTCACATACTTGCACTATCACACTATAGAGAAGTAGCCTCGGGTGTAGATCGTGGCTTACGCTGTGCACATATTCTATGCGATGTCCTCTCCGCGCATGCACATCTCCCTTAGTTGTGACTTGTGAGCCGCACTCTGTCTATGAGTCACAGGCGCTGTCCTTATCCTATCCCCGATATAGGGGAGCTATTCTATATATCTAGCTTATGCTTGCTACTGAATGCCTGCATGCTCGCATGAACAAAAGACACGCTTTCAAACGGGCTGCACCCGCAGGCCCCGCTCATCCATCCCTCATTCGCGCCACCTACGGGTGGGGGGCATTTGTTGACACATAATATATATATATATATATATATATAATAAAAATGAGAGAAAAAATGAGAGAAAAGAGGAAAAGAAAATAAATAAAATAATAATAATAACAAAAGGATAAGAAAAAAGAGAAAGAGAGAAGAGAAGATATAACAATGATAATAAAATAATAAAATAAGAAAATAACTATAAGAAAATAACAATACAAATAATAATACTAATATATTTCATCTTATAATATTTCTTATGTTTCAGGGGATAGAAGACCGTCGATGACGCTGGGAATGGGCCGCCCATGGCCCATCAACCACCAAGGTGAAAGTGACGCCGAGGCCACGGTCAGGCCCATCCGAAGCCCAAATAGAAGTCACACGCGCCGATAGCGTCATAACCTGGGGCGCACCGAGAAGGCCTTGCGCCGATGGCACCTCCCCACCCTTTCCACACGCCTCAGCCGTCTCATGAAGAGGCTCCATCCTCTATAAAAAGAGGCTTCGAGCACAAGAAAGCCCCCGGGCCGGCGAACATAGAGAGGGCCGCACCAAGAGAGCGAACAAAAGGAAAGGGGAGAGCCACCGAGAAAAAAAAAAGGAGGAGTGGGTTTCCCTCTGTAGTGAAGGTGGGTCTCCCACCGTGTAAGGCCCTCATGGGCTACAGCTATCCCTTTCCCCGTTTATGTTCATGTAGTTCTTCCTTTGATATCATTTTCTATTCTCCTGTATTATGCTCTGAAATGAAGGAATAAAATGATGATTGATCTTGCCTGTCAATTTCTTCTGGTCTCTCTCTTTTCCTGTGTGTGTGATGAGTCAACGGCCGAAGTCCCTTTGAGCCGGACGGAGTATCCGGCGGGGCTATGTGTGCATTTTCATTGCCACTGTATCCGCTTCTCGTATGATCTTGCATCGGAGATTTCAACCTTGTTTTAGTTCTTTCCCGATGCTTTTCATATTAATAAATTCTTTAACTAGTCAATCCCTCAAATGAAGGCCAAGGGTCTGTCAAATCTGTGACAGGGCCTCTAGTCCTTCTATAAGTGGATGAGGCACAACGAGATACCTTGACAAAGGGATTTTACGATACTCTGTTTCGGCTGCAGCCTGCTCTGTTCTATCCGCCGAGATGGTTTTATTCGGCTTAAGTTCCATCTGTATTGATCTCCATGCTCCACAGAGCACTCTAATGTTCATAGTTTCTTTTCTGGAGCATTCAAATCACTCCCCCTTTCATGAATTCTTTTTCCTTTTCTTTCTTTACCTATTCAACGTTTGTTCGCTCTTGAATATTCTACTGGCGTGCAAACACCCACTCGGCTCAAGATGCCCTGGGTAGGCGCCACTTTGTGATCTCTGCGCGATAGTCTCTCGGCGCGGTTGATGTTGCGCTGAGACCCTTTATTTCCACGCCGAACGTACGCCCCGCCTTGCTAATTTGCTTTCCCGTCGTTTCACATGCATGCATACAGTGGTTATTTGGTAGACTTTGCCCATGTGACGCGTTGTCTCCACGAAGGACATGTTTGAATAAAGGAAACTCATTAATGCATGGCCCCCACTCTCGGTATGCATATACGTAAATACTGATTAGCCATCATGTTACCCCCTGGGTCTAGCCGCTAGCCATTTCACCATATATGTGAATAAATTTGCATTAGCATATAAAGTAAAACATGTGTGCTTGAAGCCTACCCAACCACCATGTATATATGTAGCGGGATATAATATATGCATGCATTAAACCACCCAATCCCCCATTCACTGTATACATGTACATCATTATATATGTTAGACCCGTTTACCAATCCCACATATTCACCTCTGTTCATACTACTCTAAAATCAACCCCACTGCCACATATTCATATATACAAGAGCCATTACGTAAAGCCCACTGTCCTCTCATGTCTAAGCATGTATATTAAACATACGCATTAATCAATCCCCAATTGGCCCACTAAGCATCATTCTTTATTTGGCAATGCACATATTCATATATATGTGTGTGTGTGTGTGTGTGTGTGTGTGTGTGTGTGTGTGTGTGTGTGTGTGTGTGTGTGTGTGTGTGTGTGTGTGTGTGTGTGTGTATCAGTGTGAGAATAAATGCATGCATCTTATTTTTATGGGTCAATTCTGTTGGGCCATTCATGTCTGATTCTGTGGAAAGCAGAGGGGCTACACTAATGGGGTTTTACCCCTACATGTACTTCAATTTGGGTTTTCGATTTCCCTCTTTCACCCCGCCGGGCCAAGGAGTTCTGCCACTGCATGTTCTCCGCTGGTCCCTTTAGGGGAATATTAATGAGATGCCATGACCAGTGGACACAGTCCCGCTGAATGTTGATCCTCTTGGGTCTCGGGCTACACCCATCTTTCTTTTGGCTTGCATCTCGGCACTCCGTAGATTGATGTCTTATACTCCCCTTTTGGCACGGTCCAAAATAAGGGGAGGTGCTGCCGAAATTCATTCACGATCCTTGCTTTGTCATATCGTGTGATGTTTTCGTTAAACCGATGAATTAACCCCCTGTTGTATGGCAGAGACCTGAGACATACTATCTCATGGCCCTTTGTCCATTGTACAAAGGGGAATATAATCATTATGAGATTTTCCGTTGATATAGTCACATGGTCTCCCTAGACCTTCTGTGGATGAATTTCTTCTCCCCTTTTAGCTTACCTAAACATCATCGCCATAGCCCATGAAGTCCTGAGTAAACACAAGAGATCCCCTCAATAGAACCCACCAAAATCCATAAACCTCACAAAGCCCTTAAAATCCCTAAAGAAATCCCTCTTGTTGCTAGATGGCCTCCCAGCGCAGCCCTCTCTCGGCGCGAGTTCCGCGCCGAGTGATGGGCGCGCCGAGGACCGGCTGGCCACCTAGGCGTGCCGACTGCCTACACTTCAAACCTCCAGGCCGATGCCCCGTTGTGCTCGCTGCCGCACCGAAGCCGGTTGCGCCGAGACTCCATCGCGCCGGCCACCTCATTTTCCCATGCCGCGCCGGTTTGCGTTCGCGCCGGTTCCCATCCGTGTCGATTTATCTCAACACCGACTATTATTCAAACACTCAACTTCCCAGTAACCTTAATGAGCCCTAAATTCAGTCTAAACACAATGTCCCAACCTCATTAGCCTTCATGCCAACCTTCATCGTATCATGGGAAATCATGGTTCTTCATCCAAGTCTAAGGGACCTAAATTAATGGGGTTTACCCCCACATTATACCGTTTGACCGCGATGTTTTCTTCCAACCCAACTGACCCTTGGAGTTCTGCCACTGCATGTCCTCCAATGGTTTCTTACCATGATAATGGACATTGTCCTGTCGCATCTAGATCCTTTTGGGTCTTGGGCTGGGTATGCCCGTCTTTCTTTGGCTTCCATCTTGGCACTCCGTGGATGGATGTTCTATATTCCCCGGGCATGATCCGAAATGAGGGGAGATGCTGTCCGAATGAATTCAGATCTCTGCTATGTTGAACCTTATTTCTGACCCCCCTGGGATCTAAAGAGGTCTACCTCTACATGTTCACTATTGATTCCCTCTAGGGGAATAATAATGTTAAAATGCCGTGGTAAGCGAATACCGACTCGGTTTAGTCCCACCTCATGATATCCGGGCATTGACATGCTCCGGTCTTTGTGGATTCTGTTCCGGCTCTGCGTGGACGGTCTCCTATTCTCTCTTGGCATAGTCCAAGATACGGGGATATGCTGTCGGATTTACTCCGTGTATTAATATATCATATCTTGCATCGCATGATCATCTGCATGAACCTTCTATCCTGCAAATGAATGAGCATACCTATCACATTAGTTTTGCCCCTGGGGCACTTCTACTTTGGCGATTAATCAAGGGTTGTCCTTCTTTGGAAGGGCGTAATTAACGTCATAGCCTTTATGGTATGACGAACTTCTGGACCCGACTCGGACTTCACAATCGACTGACTGAGCCAGATCGAGCGCATAATAACTCGTCACTCCAGTGACTGGCACGCCTAATAAATCCATAAAATTAATAAATAAATAAATAAAATAAAATAAAATAAAATAAATAAATATAAAATCCATTCCCACAGCCGCCAAGTACGAGAAAGTGCTTGGACCATAGCAAAGGTAAACGGTCACCTACTAGGCCGCCCCTTCCATAAACGATCCTTGGACGGCCACTTGGAGGGTGAAACGGTCCAATGACAATCGCAACTATTTTGGGCCCAGCAAGACTGAAGTAGTCAACATAATGGGCTCCCAGCCCGCCCAAGACATGATGGAACTGAACTAGGGTCCGGCCCATGCCTCTCAGGTCGAGCCAGGGGCGATTTGGTCAACTTAGACATGGCTAGGTCGATGGGAAACAAGGAAGACGACCAGCAGAACCTGGCTCATGGCCAGCAAAAAAAAATGGTCATGACTAGACCGCTTAAGGCATCAGACAGTCTAGTTTGGGGCCGCCTTTAAGCCAAGACAGACTGAACTCCGACCTGTAAAACAAGCGATTCGATCGAGTAATTGGGTGCAGGTCTTGAGGGTACAACCCGCCCGGCGTCCGAGTGGGAATCCCAGGCTCGCGGGGTCTTACGGAGGTCTTATAATGGAGGTCCTAGTCCGACGGAAGTAATATCCGGCGGAGAGTCCCAACCATTACAATATTAAAGGTTTAATGAAACATCAGAAGATGGTAGACGATCGGTCAGCCAGTACCACCGGAGTGGAGTGACTGTCAAACAATCCTACATAATTTTCACATTTATTTCACCATAATTATTGTGACAGATTGATACAAATTTAAATTTTTATAACCAAGATCATGTTGGAGAACGTACTGTGATGGAACGGAAGAGAGATATTAATCATGAACATAGTTAGATCAGTTCATATATTCCATAATTTACCAATTCCTTGTATGCGTTTCAGACCTACACTTGCAATCTAGCCGAGGTAATCAATACATACAAAAAGGAAATCAGCGATACGAGACAGTCTAATTTAGGATCGCTAACAGAGGCTAGCGGTCTATCGAATGACCGCTTAGGGTGACGATCAATAGAACTGGCAGGTAGGGAAAAATAGTTTATCGAGCGACCGCTGGATTCCATAAATGGTCATTTGATAGGCCGCATAGTCCAGAATAGTAACAGGTGAAATGGTCTATCGAGCGACCGCTAGGGACCCAGGGCAGTTCCTGTTACGACCACAAACAGGTCGACAGCCCGGTCTCCGGCGATCTTTGATAGACACTATTTACAATGCCAAATCCGAACGATACACTAAACAATAATTGGTCAAAATGAAAGTAATAGAAATAGCATAAAAATTCAGGCAAATAGGCATGATTAATTGGTTTTTGGCCTACTATACGACCTAAAATCAAATAATATAAGGAAGTTATCGAGGATGGAACCCTAAATCGACATGCTTCTACTAAAATCATTAATACGACCTCTACACAGGATGAAATGTAGGGCTTTTGCTACTAATAGAAAGAAGACATGAAGGCACATGTGATCGTATAATTTAACTTATGTTTAGGCCACTATTGCCTACCTAAATCAAAGGAGGAAGAGGACGCAGGCCACCAAGATCGCACGAAGAACACCCTCGCCAACTCGACGAATTCTCCCACGAACGCGCTCCTCGCCGGTCGCCACAGCAAAACATCGTTTCTAAGTCGGGCTAGGGTCTGATTTAAAGGATTAATTGAACCCTAGAGGCGTCGATTAGGCTGGAAGAGTCCATGAACGCCGATCGTGTGATATTCACGCATTGACCCGGTCACGCCGCTGTCTCACCTCAAATTCGAATTCTAGAGTTAGGGTTTCAGCGTGGAATGAGAGGGCTAATGGGCTACCGATCGTGCCTGATCTTATGGGCTTGATTTGGGCTCAAATGATCATGATTTGGGCTCGAATTAAGCGATCTAAGGTTTGGTTACTCTAAGGTCGGATTTTAGCCTTAAATCCTTAATTCGACTTGGTTAGGATTTTAATTAGGGTTTGACTTAGAAGGACAATAGTTTAAACTTTTTGTCCTCTACACGATTATCATTTTTTCCAGATTTTTTTATAAATTATTTGATTTTCTCCCGAAAGAAAATTTTAAATTCCACCATTTAGTTCTAATTAAATTCTCGAGATGTTACACCCTCCCCCACTTTAAAAAATTTCGTCCTCCAAATTCACTGTACTTATCGAAATGGGGATAGTAAGATAATTGACCTTAGAATAAATCGAGGTATTGCTTTCGGATAACATCTTCAGACTCCCAAGTTGCTTCTTCGGTTCCACGTCGGCTCCATTGAACCTTGATCATAGGTATGGAATGATTCCTGAGTTGTTGTTCCCTCCGATCCAAAATCTTTATGGGCTTTTCCTCATAAGTCAAATCTTCCTTTAATTCTAGATCCGCATGTTGAATGATGTGAGTGGGGTCATAAACATATTTTCGCAACATAGATACATGAAAAATATTGTGCACTCCAGATAACTGAGGTGGTAAAGCTAATCTATAAGCAACTTCTCCAACTCTCTACAGAATCTCGAAAGGGCCAACATATCTCGAACTTAGCTTGCCACGAATGCCAAACCTTCGGATTCCTCTCATAGGTGAAACCTTCAAGAATACATGCTCGCCTACTTGAAACTCCAAGGCTCTCCTTCTACTATCGGCATGACTTTTCTGTCTCGATTGTGCCACTTGCAGACAATCTCGGATAACACGGATATTCTTGGATGACTCTGAAATGAGATCCGGTCCTAGCCATTGCTTCTCTCTTGCCGCATCCCAACACAATGGTGATCGGCAACTTCTTCCATAAAGAGCCTCGAACGGAGCCATCTGGATACTGGACTGGTAACTGTTATTGTAGGCGAACTCAATTAAAGCCAAATGCTCATGCCAACTGCCTCCAAAATCAATCATGCAAGCCCTTAACATATCTTCAATGATCTGGTTAGTTCTTTCAGTCTGCCCATCTGTCTGAGGATGAAAGGCAGTGCTGAAATTTAGACGGGTTCCCAAGGACTCTTGTAGTCCTCTCCAAAAATGCGAAGTAAACCTGGGGTCTCTATCTGACACAATGCTTACCGGTACTTCGTGAAGTCTTACAATTTCCTTCATATACAGAGCAGCCAAAACATCAACTGTCCACTTTCACTTAATGGATAAGAAATGAGCAGACTTAGTTAGTCTATTAAGAATGACCCATATCGCATCAAATCCACCACGAGTTCTAGGTAGACCCATGATAAAATCCATACCGACGCTCTCCCATTTCTATTGTGGTATATCGAGTGACTTTAACTTCCCAGCAGGTCTGAAATGCTCAGCCTTGACTTGCTGATATACCAAGCATCTACTCACGAATTCTACTACTTCCTTTTTCATGCTCGGCCACCAAAAGGTCCTTTTTAAATCCTGGTACATCTTAGTACCTCTAGGGTGAATAGTATACCTGGACCTATGGGCTTCTTCTAAGATCTTGCCTTTTACTTCAGCCACATCAGGAACACATGTTCTTCCTCGAAACAACAACCTGCCGTCATCGGCTAATATAAAATCTGGTCTATTGCTCAGACTTTCTTTGATCTCTACCAACATCGGATCATTTCCTTGCAGGGATTTGATTTCCATCAATAATTCTGGACGAAGCTGAAACTGAGCGATCATGACCCGATCCTTACTAACATTGAGGTCTAAACTAGCCAACTGTTCCAGCAGTCTCCATTCTTGCAACATGAGACTTGACAATTTTGCTATTGGCCTGCGGCTGAAAGCATCAGCCACCACATTACCTTTTTTAGGATGGCACTCAATGGAGAAATCAAAATCCTTCAAATACTCGAGCCACCTTCTCTGCCTCATGTTAAGTTCCTTCTGAGAAAATAAGTATTTAAGGTTCTTATGGTCAGAGAACACAGTAAAAGCCTCTCCGTATAAGTAGTGCCTCCAAATTTTTAGGGCAAACACCACTGCAGCAAGTTCCAAATCATGGATAGGATAATTTTCTTCATGCCTCCTCAGTTGCCTAGAGGAATAGGCTATCACCCTACCATTCTGTATAAGCACACAACCCAAGCCAATGCCCGAAGCATCCATGTAGACTTCAAATCCTCCTTCTCCAGAAGGCAAAGTTAAAACAGGGGTAGTGGTCAAACAGTCCTTCAGAGTTTGGAAACTCCGCTCACAATCTTCCGACCACTCAAACCGATTCTCCTTGCCGGTCAATCTGGTCAGGGGTACCACAATCTTGGAGAAATCTTTGATAAATCTCCGATAATAACCTGGTAGGCCTAGAAAACTTATTACTTCAGTTACATTCGCAGGCCTATCCCAATTTTTTACTACCTCTATGATGTGACACAGACTGTGGGAGAATGCAGCAAGTGGACGTGACCCCTTGGACCTAAATCGCAAACACAATCGCAAGATTTGAGATTGTCGGAGAATCGCCAATTCCACCGTGCGCACACGCTTCCCGTGGTGACTCGGTGATGCCGAGTCGAGGTGATGGAGCAAGAGCCTTGCTTGTAGAGGGCCAGTAGGGCTATGGTTTCCCTCCCAAGGGTACGGTGCCCGCAATCAAGGGGCTGGCTTGGTGCCTTGGGGGCACTGGGGCACTCTCTTTCTCAAGCCCACGATGACCGCACGAAAGCTAGATGTTTCGGGGTTGAGCACTGTCTCACCGACCAGCGGAATAGTTTCACAGATATTAAAAGAACAAATACTGGGGGGAGCAAGGGCTGGAGCTTACCCAGTTGGTTTGAAGAAACCAACCCCGTTCGGAGACGAGGGCGAGCGGGGAAGTGTGGGTTCCCCGCACACTGTGTCGACTGAAGCTTCGACCTGTTTAAAAGGTTACATGCACTACGCCTCACGCAGGAGGGGGATCTCGGGGTGGGGGGGAAAGGAGTACAAACAAACACTACCTCCACGCAGGGAGGGGCGGTGAGCCGGCCAGGCGGGGAGGGACGTGAAGCAAGGATGGAGCCGAACTGCCTCCTCGAGATTCTGCCCGCCTGTTCTGCCTGCTGACAGGTACTTGCTGTCAGATTTCCTGAGGGCACTCTCGAACTTAGATACTAACGAGACCAGCGCCAAAACGTCGCTGACTGGTCCAGGATGTGGCCTGCATTTTTTTGGGTCGTCGGGGTGTCGCTGTTGGCTGTGGTGGAGGCTGGACCGGTGCTGCTTGGTTCTGGTTCGGGCTGAGTCCAGATTGTTGCAGTAGGTTGGCGACATTACCACGATCGCTCCCGTGATCCGATCGAGGTGGTGCCAGAACGATCGCGAGCGTGGCCAAGTCTTCTTCGTTCAGCAACAAAGAATGGCTCCAGACGAGGTCGGGGTCGAGAGATATGTCCAGAAGAGTGGGAGTGGGTCTGGACAGATCCCGACTGACCTGATCTGCGACCCTGTAGTAGAAAAATCGGAACGGGCTGCTCCAGGCTTCAGTTGGTGCCCCGCTGGATGCGTTGGATAGGTGACTGGTGGAACTCAGCTCCGGCCAAGTGGCACGCCAAGGGGAGCTCTGGTGTGGTCTTCGTAGCTTCTGAACTGTGGCTCTGGTTCCTGCTCGGGTCCCAGTTGCGCAGTCGGACAAAAATGAGCCTCCACGGGAGCTCCGAACTCGGATAGGGGTGAGACCACCTCGCCTGCGAATCTAGCTGGGAGACCTTTCCGTCGATGTATGACACACCTCCAGGAACGCCGGGACATGGGTGAGGCTGGCGCTGCAACAGGAGGGTGGCTCTGCTGTTCTGCAACTGCTCATTGGTACATAGAAAATAGGGTGGAGGAAGTGGGTTCTTGGTGGTGGAATAGGGGTTTTGGGAGGGGAGGCTGTTGTAGGTGGGGGCCTGATGTTCTGGAGGGGGAGGGGCGATGGAGGGTGGGGTGGTAGTAGGGGGAGAGAGGGAGTGGGGGCGTGGGGGTCTTGGGGGGTTAGAGGGAGCCCAAGGGAGAGGGGGGGTCGCACAAGGGATAGGGGGGGTGAATGGGGTGGGGTGCGCACCCAGGTGGGGGAGGGGGATTCAAATCCCCTAGGGGATGTGAAGGGGTGTGTGGGGAAGAGGGAGGGGTGCTTGGGAGAGAGGGACGGGTGCTAGGGAAGTGGAAGGGTTGCCTTGGAATACGAAGGGTTGCTTGGTTAGTGGTGAGAGTGAATGGGGGTTTATGAGCCTTGGGAGGTGAAGGGTTGTATTTAATGGGGTGGGGTGATGTGGCAAGGAGGGAGGATAGAGAGGGGGGGCGAAATTGGGAGAGAGAGAGGGGAGGAGAGAGAGAGGGGTTCGCCCCCTTCAAGAGAGAGAGAGAGAGAGTGAGAGCTCACAAGTATTCTTTGGACTTAAACTCAAATTTTCATTCGTACTTCAAAAGGGGGGGTTGGGGCCCTATTTATAGGGAACCCAAAATTTACAAAAAGTCCCTGACAATTGGACTATTGAAACAAAACCAAAGGGGAAGAGGCGCAGGTGGGCCAAGCCCAAACAATTGGGCCCAAAACCCACATGATGACCACAAGACTTAGGAAAATAACTACATAACCAAGGTACTAGACTCAAATAAAAGACAAATTACATCAAAATGACTCAAATAAAAAGCAAGAAATACATTAAAGTGATCTGCCAAAGTGCTGTGGGGGCCTACTTGACATGGAGCTCTAGCCTATCCCTCGTCGAAAGGAAGGGAAGTCCCGAGCCAGAGGGAATCATGGGTGATGTCCCCATCATTTCCCCTGGGCCGTGAAGAGCTTGACTCTGTCGAGTAGGGGCCCTCCCTGCTGCGATACTGCTCCAATAGATCGGGATCCAGCTGCTGAAGATCCTCCCGACTCACCCAGGCATCATCCGAAGGTGGACATCCCTTCCACCTAACCAGATATCGCTCATACGCCTTGCTCCGTGTGGTAGTGATCTGTTCATCTAATATCCGCTCCACTTGATCACACTGGTTCTTAGGGCCGGGTGGAGCTCTCGTTCAGGTAGGGACTCTCTCAAGGGGTGGGATAGGCTGGATGTCCTCACTGGGTGTCATCGTGGGACCCTTGTACGGCACCAGGTCAGCCACATTGAAGGTGGGAGTTACTCCGTACTCCTCAGGGAGGTCCAACACATAAGCATTAGTGCCAATGCGCCTCAACACCTGGAAGGGGCCTGCTCCACGAGACCTCAACTTTGAGACATTTCCAGGGAAAAATCTCTCAGTCCTCACCATCACAAAATCACCGACTTGGAATTCTCGGTGGCGGCGGTGGGAATCGGCTAATTTCTTATAAACCTCGTTGCTCTTGTTGATGTGTTTGCGAATGGTGCCATGCAGTGTCATGAAGGATGATCCTCTAGAGATGAAGGGAGGGCCTAGACAACTAAATTCAGCCCTATCAAGTGTTACTTTGGTTTTGACGGACTTAGGAGGATCGGGGCATCCATAAATGGTTCTATCAGGTATGGGTGCAGTGAATGCCGGAGGACCCGGACTTCCATGTATACTCCTATCATGCATAAGATGGATGATGAGTGGGGGAGGACCTGCATATCCAAATGTAAACCTATCGTGTAGTGGACCTAGTGTGTGTGTGACACAAATGAGATGACTTGACTTACTAGCCCTACCAAATGATGCAAAATGTAGTGACACATGCATTTCCATCCAAATGGCATCTTCTATGTGTGTGGCTTGGTGTGGAAGTTTCCACTTATAGGGGTCGAAGGGGTCTAGGAAAGTGGAGTGGGCTTGGTCCAATAAGGTGGGTGAGGGTAGGAAGGAGTGGGTGGTGAGTGATGTAGGTTGGTCACATGAGTACTAGGAAACCCATTGGAAGGGGTCAAAAGGATCAAGATGGGTCGAGGGGTGGGTGAAGTGGAGGTGGGCCTCAATCCAAGAGATAGACATGGGGTCCCTAGCACACGTGGGGAAGTGGAAATCATGAACCCGATGGGACCTAACGTAATGCTCCTTGCAAAGGGGTGAGGGGTAGGGAAAGGTGTAGGTGGGCAAGGAGGTGGGTTGGCACTGAGGGTCTAGCGGGAAGGGATCATGCGGATCTAGGAGGACTTGGGTTGAGGGGAGTGAGGTTTCTTCCCATCCTAGACCTTGGGCACTCCAAAGCATACACTCCCTAGTGTGGCCTAGGCACTCGTCTCCTAATGGGGTAAGTACCAAAGTGGATTCCCTAGGTGGAGTGCCCTTTCCTTGTGGTAGGGGGGTGGTGTAAAACTCATCGGGCTCGGGTAGAAACAATAAGAGCTCGCTCGTGCAAGGACCCTTGGTGTAAATGGAGGTGATGGACCCGATAGAGGGGTGTGAGAAACTAAGGTGCCCCATGTCGCTTGCTCCAAAGGCCAGTATGTTTGTCACCTCTATTTGCCTTAGTATACCCTTAATCAAGTCCCTCAGGGTTCCTACAAGGCAGAACGAATGGTAGGTTGTGTGGAATGGTGGGGTGGGCACGATTGGGTTGTGGTTATCCCTGGAGGGGTGCGTGACGTGGAGGAGGAGGTTTTGCTTTAGCCACTCAATGAGGGGTTCCCCTAAAATCACAATTTTCATGGGGGGAGGGGTGGGGGGACTTGGTTGGTCATCTTGTAACTCTCGGGGGAGGGTGCACCCAGTTAGGCTCAATGGATTTTCTTTGGGTAGGGATGAGTTCTCTGGACCCAACTCTTGGCATTGGGCTTCATATTCCTCTTCCCAATCTAGGGGAGCCTCATGGACTTCGGTCACCTCCTCAAGTTCCCCTTGGGTAAGGCTAACTATTTCTTCAGTCAGTATGTTGGACATCTCTCGTGAAGGGCATTGATTGATGAAGTGTCCAAAGCCTCTACACTTAGAGCATTGTTGTCTATTTCCCTGAGTGGTCTCACCCACACTTGGCTCATTGGAACTCCCTTCTCGTCGGGGTATGGGTTGACTAGGGGTGACTCTTGTCGGATGAGGGGTGGGTGGAAGATGAGTGGGCCGAAATGGGGTACTTCCATTTGGACATGGCGTGGGGATCTTCAAGAGAGGGGCTGGGTTGGGACGGGGTCCCATGTCCTCGGGATCATCCGATCGTGCAGTGAACCTAGGAGACCTAGAGAACCGCGTCATTCCTAAGGGATAGTTATCCAGGTTATCTCGAGGACGCCTTTCCTCGCGCCCGTAATGTCGAGGCCTCTCATAGTCATAATATGGATCATAGTCCGACCCTTCACTATCAAACTCATCCCGTGGAGGCCAGACTCTAAGGTCATGGTTCCTAAGTAGGGGCTCATTGACTTCCCTCTCAAATTCATCCCGTGGGGCCGAGCTCTAGGGCCGTGGTTCCATTTTGCTTCAACCTGGTCAAGTCGGGTGGTGATGGTATCTAGCTGATCAAGAAGGTTGTTGACGGCAGCGTCAAATCGGTCCATGGGTACTTGGGGTGTCTCCCTAGGGTGGTCATGCAAAGGAGCGATGGAAAACACGATGCAAGCTAGACCCAAATGCCAATGCCCTAGGACTAGACTCATAGAGACTAGTCTAAAACTTGCTCTGATACCATTTGATGTGACACAGACTGTGGGAGAATGCAGCAAGTGGACGTGACCCCTTGGACCTAAATCACAAACACAATCGCAAGATTTGAGATTGTCGGAGAATCGCCAATTCCACCGCGCGCACACTCTTCACGTGGTGACTCGGTGATGCCGAGTCGAGGTGATGGAGCAAGACCCTTGCTGGTAGAGGGCCAGCAGGGCTATGGTTTCCCTCCCAAGGGTATGGTGCCCGCAATCAAGGGGCTGGCTTGGTGCCTTGGGGGCACTGGGGCACTCTCTTTCTCAAGCCCACGATGACTGCACGAAAGCTGGATGTTTCGGGGTCAAGCACTCTCTCATCGACCAGCGGAATAGTTTCATAGATATTAAAAGAACAAATACTGGGGGGAGCAAGGGCTGGAGCTTACCCGGTTGGTTTGAAGAAACCAACCCCGTTCGGAGACGAGGGCGAGCGGGGAAGTGTGGGTTCCCCGCACACTGTGTCGACTGAAGCTTCGACCTGTTTAAAAGGTTACATGCACTACGCCTCACGCAGGAGGGGGATATCGGGGTGGGGGGGAAAGGAGTACAAACAAACACTACCTCCACACAGGGAGGGGCAGTGAGCCGGCCAGGCGGGGAGGGACGTGAAGCAAGGACGGAGCCGAACTGCCTCCTCGAGGTTCTGCCCGCCTGTTCTGCCTGCTGATAAGTACTTTCTGTCAGATTTCCTGAGGGCACTCCCGAACTTAGATACTGACGAGACCAGCGCCAAAACGTCACTGACTAGTCCAGGATGTGGCATGAATTTTTTTGGGTCGTCGGGGTGTCGCTGTTGGCTGTGGTGGAGGCTGGACCGGTGCTGCTTGGTTCTGGTTCGGGCTGAGTCCAGATTGTTGCAGTAGGTTGGCGACGTTACCACGATCGCTCCCGTGATTCGATCGAGGTTGGGCTAGGACGGGCGCGAGCGTGGCCGAGTCTTCTTCGTTTAGCAACAAAGAATGGCTCCAGATGAGGTCGGGGTCTAGAGATATGTCCAGAAGAGTGGGAGTGGGTCTGGACAGATCCCGACTGACCTGATCTGAGACCCTGTAGTAGAAAAATCGGAACGAGCTGCTCTGGGCTTCAGTTGGTGCCCCGCTGGATGCGTCGGACAGGTGACTGGTGGAACTCAGCTCCGGCCAAGTGGCGCACCAAGGGGAGCTCCGGTGTGGTCTTTGTAGCTTCTGAACTACGGCTCTGGTTCCTGCTCGGGTCCCAGTTGCGCAGTCGGACAAAAATGAGCCTCCACGGGAGCTCCGAACTCGGATAGGGGCGAGACCACCTCACCTGCGAAGCTAGCTGGGAGACCTTTCCGTCGATGTATGGCACACCTCCAGGAACGCCGGGATGTGGGCGAGGCTGGCGCTGCAACAGGAGGGTGGCTCTGTTGTTCCGCAACTGCTCACTGGTACATAGAAAACAGGGTGGAGGAAGTGGGTTCTTGGTGGTGGGATAGGGGTTTTGGGAGGGGAGGCTGTTGCAGGTGGGGGCCTGATGTTCTGGAGGGGGAGAGGCGATGGAAGGTGGGGTGGTAGTAGGGGGAGAGAGGGAGTGGGGGCGTGGGGGTCTTGGGGGGGTCGCACAAGGGATAGGGGGAGTGAATGGGGTGGGGTGCGCACCCAGGTGGGGGAGGGGGATTCAAATCCCGTAGGGGATGTGAAGGGGTGTGTGGGGAAGAGGGAGGGGTGCTTGGGGGAGAGGGAAAGGTGCTAGAAAAGTGGAAGGGTTGCCTTGGAATATGAAGGGTTGCTTGGGTAGTGGTGAGAGTGAATGGGGGTTTATGAGCCTTGGGAGGTGAAGGGTTGTATTTAATGGGGTGGGGTGATGTGGCAAGGAGGGAGGAGAGAGAGGGGGGGGCGAAATTGGGAGAGAGAAAGGGGAGGAGAGAGAGAGGGGTTCGCCCCCTTCAAGAGAGAGAGAGAGAGAGAGAGAGAGAGAGAGAGAGAGCTCACAAGTATTCTTTGGACTTAAACTCAAATTTTCATTCGTACTTCAAAAGGGGGTGTTGGGGCCCTATTTATAGGGAACCCAAAATTTAAAAAAAGTCCCTGACAATTGGACTATTGACACATAACCAAAGGGGAAGGGGCGTAGGTGGGCCAAGCCCAAACAATTGGGCCCAAAACCCACATGATGACCACAAGACTTAGGAAAATAACTACATAACCAAGGTACTGGACTCAATTAAAAGATAAATTACATCAAAATGACTCAAATAAAAAGCAAGAAATACATCAAAGTGATCTACCAAAGTGCTGTGGGGGCCTACTTGACATGGAGCTCTAGCATATCACTCGTCGAAAGGAAGGGAATTCCCGAGGCAAAGGGAATCATGGGTGATGTCCCCATCACTCTACCTTCGAGGGGTCAACAGAAATTCCTTCTTTAGTGATAATGTGTCCCAGAAAAGACACTTCCTGTAGCTAGAAATCACATTTACTAAACTTGGCGTACAACTGATGGTTTCTTAATAATTATAATGCCATCCTTAAGTGCTCAGCATGCTCCTCCTCATTCTTAGAGTATATCAAAATATCATCAAGAAACACCATGACCCACTTATCTAGGTAGGGCCGGAACACACTATTCATCAACTGCATAAAAGTTGCAGGAGCATTCGTTAGTCCAAAAGGCATTACCACAAATTTAAAATATATGTACCTGCTACGGAATGCTATTTTAAAGATATCGTCATCCTTGATCCGTAGCTGATGGTATCCTGATCAAAGATCAATCTTAGAGAAATATTGTGCTCCCGCTATCTGATCGAACAGTTCATCTATTCTCGGTAATGGGTACTTGTTCTTGATAGTAAGCTGGTTCAATTGCCGGTAGTCAATGCACAGCCTCAACGAACCATCCTTCTTCCGTACGAACAATACTGGGGCTCCCCACGGGGACGTACTCGGATGAATAAACCCCTTCTCAGGCAACTCCATTAATTGTCGCTTTAATTCCCTCAACTCCGCAGGAGACATATGATACGGTGCCTTAGAAACAGGGGACGCGCCAGGAATTAGATCAATAGAAAAGACTACCTCCCTCTCAGGTGGAAGTCCCGACAAATCCTCAGGAAAAACATCTAGAAAATCTTGAACAATAGGGATGTCCTTAATCTCAAACTCCTTCTTATTGGTTAAAGAAACCAAGGCTAGGAAAGCCTGACATCCATTCTTCAATAACTTCTCAGCTCGAAGAGCCGAAATAAGCGGCACGGACTTAAAGTGCCTAACCCTAACAAAAGAAAGCTCGGGGTGTTCAGAAAAAGACACAGAGCTAGTTCTACAATGAACACTGGCCTCATTTCTAGCCAACCAATCAGCTCCTAGGATTACATCGTAATCCTTCATTGCCATACAAACCAAATCAGCTGGCATATTCTGCCCACCAATCAGGATCTTACTAGAATCGTAGTAATATTTGTTTGCTGAACCCGAACCAATAGGGGTTGAAATTTCCAATAGAGAATTCATTAACATAGGTTTTACAGTTAAGGACTTAGAAAAAATCTGAGAGATAAAGGAATGCGTTGCTCCGGTATCAAATAGAACGAAAGCTAGCTTATCATAGAGAATAAGTGTACCTTCAACAAGTCCACCCTCCTCGGTGGCTTCAGTCTCGATTTCCTATAGGGCTTGAATCTTGCCCTGCCGCTTCTGACCTCCTTGCGGCTTATTTTGTGTAGCTTGGTCGCACAGGAGGGGACACTCGGGAATACGATGGTCCCGGCTTCCGCAGTGTAGATAGGTGCCTAGCTTGCGCCAACACTCCTCCATCTTGTGACCTGGCCGGTCACAAAACTTGCAAATAGCCTTAGATGGGACAACCAAACCCGCCTTCTTATCACCGTTCCTCGACTTCTTGTCTTGTGATGAACTCGACCCGCCATTGGGCCTCTTCTTGCAATTAGTGGGTTGAAAATTCCTAGAACTAGTTGTTGAATCTTTCCTCTTGTCTCTTCCTCAGATTCGATCCGTCATCTCCAATGTATCTTCAAGAACTTGAGATTTCCTGACAATCTTGGCATAGTTAGAGATTTCCATTGGTGCCAACTGGTTAATATATTGAAGCTTCAACCCGTTCATAAATCACTTGGCCTTCATCTTCTCAGTAGATACTAAGTGCGATGCATAATGAGACAACCTGGCGAATTGTGCTTCATACTCTGCAACTGACAAGTTCCTCTGTTTCAGAGCAGCAAACTCTACCGCCTTCTTCTCCTGGACATGATCTGAAAAGTACTTGCCGTTAAAGAACTCCTTAAATTCCTCCCACGTTGCACACCTATTGCCTAGCGTGGCTTCCACCGATTCCCACCAAGCACGCGCATCACGTTCAAGCTGGAAGGTCGCCAAAAGAACTCGGTCCTGGTCATTGCACTGCATAACTCTAAAAACCCGCTCTATCTCCTTCAGCCAATTCTCGGCTTCATCAGGATCTGCCGATCTACTAAAACGTGGGGGATTCAGTCCTCAAAAATTCCGGTGGAGATCACCGGCCCTATGGTGTGCCGCACCCTGGGCCACTTGCTGAAGTGCCTGGGTTGAACCTTGCACGGTTCGCTGCATGTCTCTCCACTGCGCACGTTCCGTTGCCATGGAATAGATTGCCTACATGTAGGGAAAAGTTAAGTTAAGAATGGCCTAACAGAGTCTCTTTTAGAGTTAATCAATTTACTCAGCCCCAGTCTCTACCCAATCTCACCGGGTTGGACCCTTAGACTTTTAACAAGGTTATAGGTTCTATGACATTACTTAGAAACCTAGGAAATTAGAAAACCTAGGCTCTGATACCACAAAACTATCACGCCCCGACGCAAAATATCAGGACGCGGCAGTTATACATTCTTGATAAATAGAGCGATAACGGAATTAAGAGATCACAATTGCAAAGAGAAGGAATTACTCTATATTTACCAATTTACTCATAAATAGAGAATAAAAAGTTCCAAACACCTTACATATCGACTCTAAGAAAAGAAAAGAAGAAAGAAAAGATTACAACTTGAATTGAACAACTGGACTAACAATATACAACGACTCCTTAAAACAACTCTAAGACCACTCTGATGACTTTCTACAACATTAGCTAGGTTTGCGCCTATCGGGGTCCACTCTAGGTCTTTACTCTTGCCTATCCCCATCCGTTTGTGTTTCCTCATCAGAGCTACCTGAAAATTGGGAAAAACTAGGTGAGTGAACGCTCAGTAGGCAATAGCAAGCAAGTTTAAGTAGTTAACCAAGTTAATTAACTATCATGCATGCGAACTAAGAACGATAAAACAAGTTAACATAAGAATTGATGGTGTAGCACCCCATATAAAAAAAATGAAAATGAAAAAAAAAACATTAGATAAACTCTATAGGAAGCTTACGTAAGAATTTGGAACATGGAGTCATCATATGTAAAGATTATTCACTTAACAAGTGGCTTCCTAGAGTAGTTGGTTAAGTGATGTGCCTTTCAACCTAGTGACCAAGGTTCCAATCCTAGCATCCACACCATTTACCCCTTTTGCCAAATAATTATATGTTATAAGCTAGCAAAACTTGCACTTACGATTTGGGCCATGGATTAGCTGTACAAACAGTATCTCTTATCTCTCCAGCCTATCTCTTATCTCTCCAGCCTGTACAAGCTGTAAAGCCCCATTATTCCAGATCTTGCCCCCTATTCGGTCATGACAGACCCTATAAACATACCCGTAGCTACCCCATTCTAGGCTAGCTAAGGTTGGGGCAAAGCTCTGCAGGGATTGCGCAAGAAGGGTCTGCTACTACGATCTTCCAACAAGGTAGGTGTTCTCAATTTTTAACTAAACTAGTAGCTAATCTAGGATGATTAGTCTAGGCAGTTAGTCTTAGGCTCATCTCCATACGATCTTTCACGTTTATACAGCATGTGTTAGCCTCATAGTTATCATGTATTAGCTTTAATCTAAGAAAAGTAGTAAAATTAGTAAAGTAATTAGTTTCACAACGAGGATAATTAGCATGCAATAGCTTCAATCTTGGACAATTAGCAAGTATTAGTCTCATGCCCTAGATAACTAACATGAATGAGCTTTAGTAACTAATCTAATAGCATACCTAATCTATTAGCATGCTTAATTAACCTGTTAATCTACCAAATCACTCAATGTCAACACCTCACATAACACTTCCATATATATATATATATATAATGCAGGTGTTGACACCTCGTGTCAACACTTCCATACATATGTCATACATATGTCGACACTTACATTATAGGTGTTGCACAAGTGTTGCACAAGTGTTGACACCTACGCAACACTTACCCGAGGTGTCAACACTTACGCGACACCTACGCGACACTTACCGAGAGTGTTGACAAAACCAAAATTAAACCATGGATTAAAACCTTAAACACTTGATTAACAAGATGATTAAACCAAAACAAGACTTAATTAATAATAAACACAGAATTGAAGACAGAACCACAAGTGTCGACACAGGTGTCGACACACTAAACATTGAAATATTAACTGTACAACAGAGACCAAAAATGAATAGTAAGTGTCGACACTAGTGTCGACACATGCAGTGAACTTAATGAAAAACACCGTAAAGCCTCTTAACAAGTGAAACAAAGTATGAACAATTTATGAACCTCCATTATACCTCTATTAACAGTATATATATAAAACCTGCATATGCAAGTGTGCATATATACACCCGACACCTTAAATATATATATATATATATATATATATGTATGTATATATACTCCCATTAATTGTATATACAAGCACCTTCATTATATATGTATATAAATTTATATATATACTTCCATTAATTGTATATACAAAACACCTTCATTATATATATATGAATATATATATGTATATATAACTAATGTCTGCACCTCTATTCTCACCGAATATATATAGAGAACAGAATATAATATAAAATGGACTCCTTCATTCTTACAGAGTATGTATATATATTTGTAGAATGAAATTATTTTTTTTGTAAAAATCTAATTTTCACCACATTAGTTTATACATACTAAAAATTATCTCCAACATGTTAAAACTATTTCCAGCATGTTAAAAGTGACTTCCAATATGATATAATTATTTTATACATACTGAGATATAAAAATTATTTTCAGCATGTTAAAATCTATTTAAAGCTATTTTTGTGCATATAAAACTTACTTTCCTATTAAATAAAGTAGTAAATTGATGCATGAAAATTACTTCCAACATGATAACATTTCTTCCAGTATGGTAAAATTATTCCAGCATGTTATAATTATTTTTGGCATGTTATAGTTATTTTCAGTGTATTAAAACTATTTTTCAACATGATAATTCTATTTTCCTATCAAATAATTAGCAAATAAATGTAGAAAAATTAATTTTAGCATGATAAAAATTATGTTGTTATCAGAAAATTTCTACAATCAGCATGGCAACCTTATCTTATCAACCTATCAGTAAGTTAATTATTTTAGCATGTTAAGCATAGATTTTAGCATGTTAATAATTAATTTTCAGCATGTAAAAATTAAATCTAGCATGAAAAATTTATTTTTATCATCTTATCAGTAAAGTAACATATGAAACTCATTCTCAACATGTTAATATCATTCTTAGCAAGTTAGAACTATATTCAACATAAAAACTTATTTTCATAATTAAATTCTGATTATTATAATAAATCACCATTTTGGCTAATTCATATATGTATATTGGACAGAAGATATACATACCTATAACCTCCATTATATTAGACAGAATTCTATAATCGGATATATATATACATATACATATTGGATAAAAATAATATATATATAACTAATGTCGACAATTGTGTCAACACCAGCAAGTTAGTCTCAAACTCCTATTGTCATTAGCATGTATTGAACGTTACGGGTTTTACTCCTAGTTCGTCCATACATAATGATACGCCTTGGATTCTATTCTATAATCCACCTTATATACATCTTACCGAGTCAACCCTTGAAATTTCATATTGGCTATAAACGAGAGTGGATGTCGACAAACATGACCAATGCTGTGCATATAGGACCCGGTCTGGTCCTGGGAGGAGCACCCGAAGGTACTTGTGCCCATGGGAGTTTATTGACCACGGTGTTTGGCATTGCACCGGAGTACTTGCTTGCTAGACTTTAGGCATTCCACTCATTCTCGTGATATTACTTGATTGATTGACTTGAGACCCGCAGAAGGGTAGAAGTGTTTACTTGAATGCATTATAAATAGCCAATTCCAGTTATACATGCTTGAAACTACTTTGCTTACTAATGCTAGCTTGATTAACATGTTTCTATTCCAGTTATATCACTGACTTGATATCATTTACTATCACTTGCTACTACTGCTTGAAATCGTGAAATCTATATACTCTCAGAGTCAAGAATTAAATGGTCCTCGATGGGCTGTTTACCAAATGAAAACGGTCCACACGGGGGCCGCCAAGTACGAGAAAGTGCATGTACCACAGCAAAGGTTAACAGTCACCTACTAGGCCGCCCGTTGCATAAACGGTCCTTGGACGGCCGCTTGGAGGGTGAAACGGTCCAATGACAACCGTAACTATTTTGGGCCCAGCAAGACTGAAGCAGTCAACATAATGGGCTCCCAGCCCGCCCAAGACATGATGGAACTGAACCAGAGTCCAGCCCACGCCTCTTAGGTCGAGCCATGGGCGATTTGATCAACTTAAACATGGCTAGGTCGATGGGAAACAAGGAAGATGACCAGCAGAACCTGGCTCATGGCCAGCAAAAAAAATGGTCATGACTAGACCGCTTAAGGCATCAGACGGTCTAGTCTGGGGCCACCTTTAAGCCAAGACAGACCAAACTCCAACCAGAAAAACATGCGATTCAATCGAGTAATTGGGTGCAGGTCTTGAGGGTACAACCCGCCCGACGTCCTAGTGAGAATCCCAGGCTCGCGGGGTCTTACAGAGGTCTTATAATGAAGGTCCTAGTCCGACGGAAGGAATATCCGGCGGAGAGTCCCAACCATTACAAGATTACTGGTTTAATGAAACATCGGAAGATGGTAGACGATCGATCAGTCATTACCACCGGAGTGGAGTGACATTCAAACAATCCTAGATAATTTTCGCATTTATTTCACCATAATTATTGTGACAGATTGATATAAATTTAAATTTTTATAACCAAGATCATGTTGGAGAACGTACTGTGATGGAACGGAAGAGAGATATTAATCATGAACATAGTTAGATCAGTTCATATATTCCATAATTTACCAATTCCTTGTGTGGGTTTCAGACCTACACATGCAATCTAGCCGAGGTAATCAATACATATGAAAAGGAAATCAGTGATACGAGATGGTCTAATTTAGGACCACTAACAGAGGCTAGCGGTCTATCGAATGACCGCTTAGGGTGATGATCAATAGAACTGGCAGGTAGGGAAAAATGGTCCATCGAGCGATCGCTGGATTCCTTAAATGGTCGTTTGATAGGTCGCATAGTCCAGAACAGTAACCGGTGAAACGGTCTATCGAGCGACCGCTAGGGACCTGAGGTAGTTCCTGTTACGACCGCAAACAGGTCGACATCCCGGTCTCTGGCGATCTTTGATAGACACTATTTACAACGCCAAATCCGAATGATACACTAAACAATAATTGGTCAAAATGAAAGCAATAGAAAGAGCATAAAAATTCACGCAAATAGGTAGGATTAATTGGTTTTTATCCTGCTATACGACCTAAAATCAAACAATATAAGGAAGCTATCGAGGACGGAACCCTAAATCAACATGCTTCTACTAAAATCATTAATACGACCTCTACATAGGATGAAATTTAGGGCTTTTGCTACTAATAGAAAGAAGACAGAAAGGCACATGCGAGGGTATAATTTAAGTTATGTTTAGGCCACTATTGCCTACCTAAATTAAAGGAGGAAGAGGACGCAGGCCACCAAGATCGCACGAAGAACACCCTCGCCAACTCGATGAATTCTCCCACGAACGCGCTCTTCGCCGGCCGCCACAGCAAAACAGTGTTTCTAGGTCAGGCTAGGGCCTGATTTATAGGATTAATTGAACCCTAGAGGCATCGATTAGGTTGGAAGAGTCCACGAACTCCGATCGCGTGATATTCACGCATTGACCCGGTCACGCCACCGTCTCGCCTCAAATTCAAATTCTAGAGTTAGGGTTTCGGCGTGGAATGAGAGGGCTAATGGGCTACCAATCGAGATCGATCTAATGGGCTTGATTTGGGCTCAAATGATCGCGATTTGGGCTCGAATTAAGCGATCTAAGGTCTGGTTACTCTAAGGTCCGATTTCAACCTTAAATCCTTAATTCGGCTTGGTTAGGATTTTAATTAGGGTTTGACTTAGAAGGACAATAGTCTAAACTTTTCATCCTCTACATGATTATCATTTTCCAAATTTTTTATAAATTATTTGAGTTTCTCCCGAAAGAAAATTTTAAATTCCACCATTTAGTTCTAATTAAATTCTCGAGATGTTACACCGTCCCCCACTTTAAGAAATTTGGTCCTCCAAATTCACTGTACTTATCAAAATAGGGATAGTAAGATAACTAACCTTAGAATAAATCAGGGTATTGCTTTCAAATAGCATCTTCAGACTCCCAAGTAGCTTCTTCGGTTCCACGTCGGCTCCATTGAACCTTGATCATAGGTATGGAACGATTCCTGAGTTGTTGTTCCTTCCGATCCAAAATCTTTATGGGCTTTTCCTCATAAGTCAAACCTTCCTTTAATTCCAGATCCGCATGTTGAATGATGTGAGTGGGGTCATAAACATATTTCCGGAACATAGATACGTGAAAAACATTGTGCACTCCAGATAACTGAGGTGGTAAAGCTAATCTGTAAGCAACTTCTCCAACTGTCTCCAGAATCTCGAAAAGGCCAACATATCTCGGACTTAGCTTGCCACAAATGCCAAACCTTCGAATTTCTCTCATAGGCGAAACCTTTAAGAATACATGCTCGCCTACTTGAAACTCCAAGGCTCACCTTCTACTATCGGCATAACTTTTCTGTCTCGATTGTGCCACTTGCAGACGATCTCGGATAACACGGATATTCTTGGATGACTCTGAAATGAGATCCGGTCCTAGCCATTACATCTCTCCAACCTCATCCCAACACAATGGTGATTGGCAACTTCTTCCATAAAGAGCCTCGAACGGAGCCATCTGGATACTGGACTGGTAACTGTTATTGTAGGTGAACTCAATTAAAGCCAAATGCTCATGCCAACTACCTCCAAAATCAATCATGCAAGCCCTTAACATATCTTCAATGATCTGGTTAGTTCTTTCAGTTTGCCCGTCTGTCTGAGGATGAAAGGCAATGCTGAAATTTAGACGGGTTCCCAAGGACTCTTGCAGTCCTCTCCAAAAATGTGAAGTAAACCTGGGGTCTCTATCTGACACAATGCTTACCGGTACTCCGTGAAGTCTTACAATTTCCTTCATATACAGAGCAGCCAAAACATCAACTGTCCACTTTTACTTAATGGATAAGAAATGAGCAGACTTAGTTAGTCTATCTACAATGACCCATATCGCATTAAATCCACCACGAGTTTTAGGTAGACCCATGATAAAATCCATACCGACGCTCTCCCATTTCCATTGTGATATATCGAGTGGCTTTAACTTCCCAGCAGGTCAGAAATGCTCAGCCTTTACTTGCTGACATACCAAGCATCTACTCACGAATTCTGCTACTTCCTTTTTCATGCTCGACCACTAAAAGGTCCTTTTTAAATCCCAGTACATCTTAGTACCTCCAGGGGGAATAGTATACCTGGACCTATGGGCTTCTTCTAAGATTTTGCCTTTTACTTCAGCCACATCAGGAACACATGTTCTTCCTCGAAACAGCAACTTGCCGTCATCGACTAATATACAATATGGTCTATTGCTTAAACTTTCTTTGATCTCTACCAACATCGGATCATTTCCTTGCAGGGACTTGATTTCCATCAATAATTCTGGACGAAGTTGAAACTGAGCGATCATGACCCGATCCTTACTAACATTGAGGTCTAAACTAGCCAACTGTTCCAGCAGTCTCCATTCTTGCAACATGAGACTTGACAATTTTGCTATTGGCCTGCGGCTCAAAGCATCAGCCACCACATTACCTTTTCCAGGATGGTACTCAATGGAGAAATCGAAATCCTTCAAATACTCGAGCCACCTTCTCTGCCTCATGTTAAGTTCCTTCTGAGAAAATAGGTATTTAAGGCTCTTATGGTTAGAGAACACAGTAAAAGCCTCTCCGTATAAGTAGTGCCTCCAAATTTTTAGGGCAAACACCACCACAGCAAGTTCCAAATCATGGACAGGATAATTTTCTTCATGCCTCCTCAGTTGCCTAGAGAAATAGGCTATCACTGTGACGGCCCAAGATCCGGATACCGGGAAGGACCCGATACCATTTGAATCCTGGTCCGCCGCCCACAAGCCGGAGGGCTCGGAAGGGCTAAAGGAGTGTGGAGGTACAAAGAAATAGGAAATAAGGCAGGACAATTCAACAATTAACAGAAATAAATAAACAACTACTACAATAGAGTCCAGTCCAACTGAAAGTACAGTCTAAAGCAGTAAAACGTACCACATGCCTAGTGAACACTCGGCCTGACGAGTTGACAGCTAAGAACCTCCGAACAGCACCCTCGAACCTCGAGGAAGAACTGCCGCACTTGAAAAGCAGGGATGAGTCTCCAAATAGCGACTCAGCAGGGGTCTCGCGGAACCCCAACCGGAAACAACGACAGCAGCGGAAAGGAAAGCTACAACTACAGCAGGAACAGCGAACCGGTGGTCGATCAAAACTTAGCACTACAACTACTCCTACTGTACCAGAAAAACACACCCCGATCTCACGGTCGGGGGCTACCGAACCACACTAGTACCACTTACCGAAGTAAAAACCCACGGTAACCCTGCCATAGAGGCCTGTCTCCTAGAACACGGCCAACCTGGACATGCTGTCCAAGGTGCAACCCCGACCACCCGGTCGCAGACACCGCACCAACAAGACTCAACCTCGGTAAAGCTACTAGCACCCAGGCCACTAACTTGGAAACACCAGACGGTCCAGAAAACCACGTCTCGCAGACGGGAAACGGAACCCGAAAACAGGAGAGTCACGTCTCACGTGACAGGAGTACCTACAGACCAGAAGCAAGGCCGGATGCGTCCACTGACGTCTTAGTCGGTGCCTCAGGTGTCCCCCTCGACCCTTGGTGGAACAGGGACATCGTACAAGTAACCACAAAACAAGTGACTAGCTGGGGTCACGCTCGTCAGCGCTGGTCCTACTGCCCCCAACCACGTGTGCACACATAGACCGTGCGTCCCTGGTCTGGCCCTGTGACTGGTTTTACCCTCAGCCAGACTCTGGCTGTAAGACGTGGGGCCCAACAGAAACCAGTCTAAAAATTGTCTCTCGGGGTAGCCTCGCCACCACTCCCTGGTGGGATCACTCGCGTGTCGGAAGGCTACTACTAGTGGGGAGTCACTAGTGTGACCACTCTCCAAGGAGAAACTCCGAGAAACACGCACACACCCTGTGCGAAAGTCGAGAAGAACCAAGTGGCAACGAACCACTGGACTGTGGTCCACTAGACTCACTAAATCCAACAGTCCTTGAGTCACGAGACTCGGGGTCAAGACCGTCGTACGCAACAGCACAAGGCCGTCAATCTAGCCTAATCCCTAGGTCTAAAACCACGGTAGCATGAATACCGAGGCAGCTCACGAGCTGTCGAGACCATTTTCTCGGGAAGGGAACTGAGAAGCCTTCTAGCCCCAGGCTGGACAGTTGGACTCACAGTCCGAGGCCACACACATGGCCCACGCGGGAAGCACAGAAGCACGATTTACAAGATAGCGCACAAGCCGCCACGCCGATTCTCCATCCCAGGGAAAAGCTGGAAACCTCCAGCTCTAGGCTGGACAACTGGACTC
The DNA here is from genome assembly GCA_022559845.1 of Amorphophallus konjac. Classification (NCBI taxonomy): domain Eukaryota; kingdom Viridiplantae; phylum Streptophyta; class Magnoliopsida; order Alismatales; family Araceae; genus Amorphophallus; species Amorphophallus konjac. Next base: position 210,612,608 of record CM040118.1, read on the forward strand.
GCAGTCCAAGGCCAAACACATGGCCCACTCGGGAATCATCTTCTAAGGAAAACTCACGACATGCGGGGGAACCGCACCGCACACATCGATACACGGTGACTCAATCTTGCGCAATACGAAAGCCCGCAACACCTGGGGTCACCCGGACCCACCACACCTATGGGTGCACTAATCGAGGTAATACGACACCTCCCGACACCCCAGAAACATAGACATGAAACCCACGGGGTGTCTTGAATACTCACGAGGTCGAAGGTCAACCACTAGGTCACAACCGGGTCGACCAGAGACCAACACCACGCGAACCCGACACGGAGAATCACCTGGCGGTCCTACCCTAGACCGCCACCCAGACTCTGCTGCTGTGATCAATCCCGACGTCGGATTGACGTGAAATTGGTGCCGTTGGAAAGCTGATTTAAAATAATTTGATCTATGGCCAGAGAAAGAATTTTGTCTATCCCGGAACGGGCCTTGGTCGAAGTTACCATCTGCTGGCTCACAGAACAAGATATGGCAGGATGGATTTAAATTTTTCTGAGAGTTGGAGTTGACCACGACTCAAACTTCGGATCTGGGTGTTGAGTTCTTCATAAAAGTTGTAGAGGGGGAAGTAAGGAAGACCGGGATAGTTTTTTTGGATTTTATGGTGGAGGTTTGGATGGGGAAATGGATTTTCCAGCACTGGTAGGTCGGATCTGGACTGCACAGGACAGAACAAGAATTTGACTGAGTTTAAATTTTTTGGTGGGGAAAAAGAACTTATAAAATCGAGGGAAAATTTGTGGAGAGGGGATTTGGTGGGCAAAATACCCAGTCCAAATTTGGAGTCAATCAGAAAAGGGGAAGGGGGTCGAACTATGGAAGAACTAGCTTGCTATGACACAGGACAGAACACAGACAGATTGGAGGGCTGGGAATAACGAAATGGGAAAAATATAAAAAGAAGGCTAGAAAATGGGAAACGTTTTTTGGGAGAGGGTATTTACGTGGGGAACCTACCCTCAAAATTTGGGCTCCAGAAGATATGTAGATTTGGAGCTAAAAATCAGACAAGGGGGGTTTGTCCTGATTTGGACAGAACTCCGGCGGCAAGGCGGTGGCAGTGCAATGGCGGCACGAACGGCGGCGGCGGCGGCGGGGCTGAGCGTCGCACTCAGAGAGGTGGTGGTGGAGAGGCTTCACACCTCTGAAAGGAGAGCTCTTACAGCTCTAGAGGGGGAGAGAGGGGCGCCCTTGGGCCAATTGAGCACAAATGGATTTTTTTTCTCACATTAATGCTAAGTAAATCACAAAATACAAGGTTTGTATAGAATGTGTAAAAAGACCTAAACTAACCTCAGATCTAAATTAGGGGAGGGGTAAAAGGGGGAGTTCACATTTAATTCCCCATGTTATTTGGAACCAAATAAAATAAAACTACAAAATATATTAAACAACTATAAAAGGGGGTGCCCCTTGACTTCCAAGGGTTGGAATTTTGAATTTTGTAACCCTTTGTCCCCTTGAATTGTCAAGACATCTAGAAGCCAACCTTGGACCTTTGACTGGCCCCACATGGGCCCTAAGACTTAGGTGGACCAATGGGGAAGGAGATGGGGGCCCCTTGCTGGTACTACTGAACTTTTACACAAGAACCCAAAGATCCTTAAGGAATAACAAATTGGCTTATAAAGCCTTACAATTGCAAACCTAATTTCCAAGGATATAAATGCAAACTAAAAGGACACAAATGCAAATAGAAAAGTTAGTGTCCGGTGTTGATTCCCGTCAATTATCCCCGGGTGGGAAGAACTCGACCCCATCGAGTAAGGGGTGCGACTGCTCAAGTAGCTCTTGCGGATCCGTCACCGAACCTGGAAGCGCGGAGTACGCTCCACTCCACGTAATCGACACCTGCTCATCCCGTATAGATTCGATATGCACTCGCTGCTGGGGAATGAGGCTAGAGGTGGACACTCTGGGGTGGGGTCACTCTTAAATAAGGGAGGCGGCTCAAAGACTCACTAGGAATCACCGCTGGGTCCCTATATGTAACTAGATCCGATATGTAGAGGTAGAGCTGATCCCAAAGTCTGACAAGTCTCGCATTCGAAAGGGGCTGACAACGCGAGCGTACAAAGGACTGACTCTACTCGATGTATGCACAGACACATAAGACCCTAGGCAAACCTATTGTCAGTCTGACCCATACACATGCAAGGGTGGACCAGGACACCCGAATGTGTGCCATGCATGCATTTGACGTAACCGGAGGTTGGTGACATGGGGAACTCCGAGACACCCAAGTTTAAACCAGTCATGCTTTGACCTCCTATGGGACTTGGGTGTGGGAGGACTAGGAGATCCAAAACTACCTTTGTCATCACCCCTAGATGTAGGTAAGGCATGCCATGTTTCCCAATCATCGGACCTATTGCTATGTGGAGGTTGATTAGCCCGAGTGGGAAGAGAGTGGTAGGGGACTTCCTTGACAAGGTAGAAGGGCAGTGGTGGGTCACGAGGCCCACTAGGGGAGGAGTCGAATGGGTCAAAGAACGTGTGACCCCTCGAACTGTCTTCCATCATGACACTATCCCACTTTTGAAATTCTTGAAGGTGTAAATGATCACCTTCATTCATTGTAAGAGGTGGGACAATGGTCATATGTAGAAAATAAGATTCCTCCCTTACACAAAAGGGAATGAAGTCGGGCTCGACCGGCATAGGGAGGAATAGAAGAACCTCCGTGGTGACATGACCCACGATGCACACGGAGGTGATAGACCCTAAGGATGGATGTGTGAAGCTACGACCTGTAGGTCGGTTGAAGCCTGGGGCCAACAAGTGCGTAAATGTCAACTGCCGGTCTAATCCTTTAAGAAGGTCATCCAATGTATCTACATGGTGACTAGACCGGAGTGTGGTATGGAATAAGTTGACCGGCACTAATGGTAGGGTGGGGTCCATGGATGGGAAGGGAGGTGGGACCAAGCCATTCTTGAGCCAGCTAAGGAGTGGCTTGGCGATGAAAAGCGTTCCCGTTAGAAACACGGGTGGCTCGGGTTTAGGTGGCTCCAAATAAAGATCGGAGAGTGAGGCTTCTCCAACCCTTTTGTCTCTTAGGTCTAGTGATGCCCGAGTGGGACACTGTCCGGCAAAGTGGCCGAACCCCTGGCAGCGATGACACTGCTGTCGTGACCCACTACGCTCCCTGATAAGTGGGTCCTTACCCTTACCCTCTTGACGGACATGGGGTGTAGGCAATGGGGCTCTCGTGGGTGGGGGAAGAGGATCCACCATGATGGGGAGAGGACCTTGGGATGGCACCATAGATGGCACCGGGTTGGGACTGCCAGCTGCTATCTCCTTAGGTTCATGCTTGGTTCCATCCCGTCTAGGAGGTAGGCAAGGGGGAACCAGGGACTCGATATAAGCACACCTCCTATCCACTCTATCCGAAATGATTTGGAAGAGTTCGGCAATGGTGGGGTTTGGAGTAGGAGCAATGTGATGGGCTCGCCCATAAGAACTCGGCTTAGTCGTGGGCCTAGGCTCTTCTACATGCGGGGCGCTTTGCCTCAGACTATGGCCCACTTGGTTGTAGGTGCTTGGGTGTGGTAGATAGACCTTCCTAAGCATGCTTTTCATTTGGCACCATGATTCGATGGGCCATTGCCTCCTAACCTCTCTCATGCGCTCAATGCTCTCCCATTTCCAAGCGGCTTTGTAGACAAGCCTCTCTTGGGCAAAATTGACTTGCATGGCATCGGACATGGGGTAACACTCAAAATATTTGTCCATGGTGGCCTCCCACTTGAGGTAGTCACCCAGGCCATTGGAGCCATAAAAGTCCGAGGCTTCGGGCCTACGAAAGTGGAGAGAATGGTTGCCCAACCCATGGGTGTCATGTAACTAATGATATCACCTGGGTGACTTGGAGTCCATTGGACACTTGGGAACTACACGATGGACATGCCGACACAAAGAGACAAGACACTAAAATGACAATGCAAGGTTGGAATGCCGACTCGACTATGAAACTAGACACAACCAAGATCCGGTACGTGGCGGAGTTGCGGGATCCAAAGATCCTCTCTCGCAAGTGTGCGGCCTTCCCGATAGGCGTAACCTACCGTTCGGACAACACCTTTCTATATACCGAATAATGGTATGCAAATGCAAAGACTGACTTAGACTTAGACTCCTAGACTTAAATGACTCCCTTTTTGTGTTTTAAATAAATACTACCCTAGACTTAAACCTTCTGCTCTGATACCAAATTGATGCGGGACGAACAGCGGACTCGACTCCAATTTGATATGTGATCCTTGGACTCTAGACAAGCTCGCGTTCATCCCTAAGCGAGGGATGTGTGGGACCGTGCGCGGTTGAGAAACCGGCAGTGAGCTAGGGTGGTCATCTCTCTCTCGTGCCCAGATCGGGTCACGGGACGGGTCTCGCTCTCTCGTTCACAGCGGTGAATAACAATATACGAGCTAGGATTCTAACATGCTCTCTAGCAGCGACATATAGAAGTAAATATGAGTAAAGCAAAATGCCGAGAGAGGAGTGGACACGATACCTCCACACTTCGGGCGTGGGGAAGGCGATCCCGGCCAAGTACGGTAACTCCCAGTACAATGGTTAAAACTTAATTATAGTAGTGAATTATATTACCCACTCCACGCAGTGAGGTAAATGGCTACAAGTGGGCCCGGGAGGACCGATCTTGGGTTGACGGGCAGCAATTCGGACACTCCATCGGCACGGGTCGGATGGCGCAAGCTGCTGGTTGTGGGGCCCACGTGCTGGTCGGTCGTGCTGAGTGGGTCCGGAGTGGCACCGCTGTGACGGGGACGCCTGGAGGGATGCTCCTTGGGAAGGCGGCGCGCTGGTTCACCTTGTGGAAGGCGAGGCGGCTCCGATCTTGAAGTGTTGAACTTGATGTCCATGGATCTGAGTTACTGTTTCAGACCCGCGCGACCCGACAAAATCTGCTGCTGCGATTAATCCCGACGTCAGATCGACGCGAAATTGGTGCCATCGGAAAGCGGATTCAAAATAATTTGATCTATGACCAGAGAAAGAGTTTTGTCTATCCCGCAACTTGCCTTGGTTGAATTTACCATCTGCTGGCTCACAGAACCAGATCTAGCAAGACAGATTTGAATTTTCCTGAGAGTTGGCATTGACCATGACTGAAACTTCGGATCTGGGTGTTACGTTCTTCATAAAAGTTGTAGAGGGGGAAGTAAGGAAGACGGGGATATTTTTTTGGATTTTATGGTGGAGGTTTGGATGGGGAAATGGATTTTCTAACACTGGTAGGTCGGATTTGGACTGCACAGGACAGAACAGAAATTTGACTGAGTTTTAATTTTTTGGTGGAGAAAAAGAACTTATAAAATCGAGGGAAAATTTATGGAGAGGGGCTTTGGTGGGAGGAATACCCAGTTCAATCAGAAAAGGGGAAGGGGGTCGAACTATGGAAGAACTAGCTTGCTATGACACAGGACAGAACACAGACAGATCTGGAGGGCTGGGAATAACGAAATGGGAAAAATATAAAATGAAGGCTAGAAAATGGGAACCTTTTTTTGGGAGAGGGTATTTGCGTGGGGAACCTACCCTCAAAATTTGGGCTCTAGAAGACTTGTGGATTCAGAGTTAAAAATCAGACAAGGGGGGTCTATTCTGATTTGGACAGAACTCCGACGGCAAGGCGGTGGCGGTGCGATGGCGGCACGAACGGCGGCGGCGGCGGCGGCGGGGCTGAGCGTCGCACTCAGAGAGGTGGTGGTGGAGAGGCTTCACATCTCTGAAAGGAGAGCTCTCACAGCTCTAGAGGGGGAGAGAGGGGTGCCCTTGGGCCAATTGAGCACAAATGGATTTTTTTCTCACATTAATGCTAAGCAAATCACAAAATACAAGGTTTATATAGAAAGTGTAAAAAGACGTAAACTAACCTCAGATCTAAATTAGGGGAGTGGTAAAAGGGAGAGTTCACATTTAATTCCCCATGTGGTTTGGAACCAAATAAAATAAAACTACAAAATCTATTAAACAACTATAAAAGGGGGTGCCCCCTTGACTTCCAAGGGTTGGAATTTTAAATTTTGTAACCCTTTGTCCCCTTGAATTGTCAAGCCATCTAGAAGCCCACCTTGGACCTTTGACTGGCCCCACATGGGCCCTAAGGCTTAGGTGGACCAATGGAGAAGGAGATGGGGGTCCCTTGCTGATCCTACTGGACTTTTACACAAAAACCCAAAGATTCTTATGGAATAACAAATTAGCTTATAAAGCCTTACAATTCCAAACCTACTTCCCAAGGATATAAATGTAAACTAAAAGGACATAAATGCAAACTAAAAAGTTAGTGCCCTGTGTTGATTCCCATCAGGGCATGTCAGGTATTTCAAACATAACAAGAGCACTTGAGTCTTGCAGGTTGATCAGTTAGAGAGTTCATTTTATTTCATTGATATTTTTGCATATCATTCACACTTTTGCACAAATTGGCATCTGCATGTTGCATACTCTGATTCATGAGTGCTTGCTTGCTTTGATTGTCTGGTATATAAAATGGTGTTGTCTGGAAAGTTAGATTAGGTCCAATTGGAAACTTTCACTATGCGCGAGATGATCTTCGGATCAAGTTCTCCACCTTGTACCAGAAATCACCTTGCATGATTGCTTTCTTAAATCCTTGTTTGCTCGTTTCTATATAGCTTACAAAACAATTTTCTTGAACAATTCTAAGGCCTTACACTCCTTCATAAATAATTGTTGCGTTGATTCAATCTTGGTGTATTACATGCCATATACTAAGGGGGAGAAGCCTTGAAGAATACATGCTCACCTACTTGAAACTCCAAAGCTCTCCTTCTACTATCGGCATAACTTTTCTGTCTCGATTGTGCCACTTGTAGACGATCTCAGATAACACGGATATTCTTGGATGATTCTGAAATGAGATCCGATCCTAGCCATTGCTTCTCTGTTGCCGCATCCCAACACAATGGTGATCGGCAACTTCTTCCATAAAGAGCCTCGAACGGAGCCATCTGGATACTGGACTGGTAACAGTTATTGTAGGTGAACTCAATTAAAGCCAAATGCTCATGCCAACTGCCTCCAAAATCAATCATGCAAGCCCTTAACATATCTTCAACGATCTGGTTAGTTCTTTCAGTCTGCCCGTCTGTCTGAGGATGAAAGGCAATGCTGAAATTTAGACGGGTTCCCAAGGACTCTTGCAGTCCTCTCCAAAAATGCGAAGTAAACCTGGGGTCTCTATCTGACACAATGCTTACCGGTACTTCGTGAAGTCTTACAATTTCTTTCATATACAGAGTAGCCAAAACATCAACTGTCCACTTTGACTTAATGGATAAGAAATGAGCAGACTTAGTTAGTCTATCAACAATGACCCATATCGCATCAAATCCACCACGAGTTCTAGGTAGACCCATGATAAAATCCATACCGACACTCTCCCATTTCCATTGTGGTATATCGAGTGGCTTAAACTTCCCAGCAGGTCTAAAATGCTCAGCCTTTCCTTGCTGACATACCAAACATCTACTCACGAATTCTGCTACTTCCTTTTTCATGCTCGACCACTAAAAGGTCCTTTTTAAATCCCAGTACATCTTAGTACCTCCAGGGGGAATAGTATACTTGGACCTATGGGCTTCTTCTAAGATTTTGCCTTTTACTTCAGCCACATCAGGAACACATGTTCTTCCTCGAAACAGCAACTTGCCGTCATCGACTAATATACAATATGGTCTATTGCTCAAACTTTCTTTGATCTCTACCAACATCGGATCATTTCCTTGCAGGGACTTGATTTCCATCAATAATTCTGGACGAAGTTGAAACTAAGCGATCATGACCCGATCCTTACTAACATTGAGGTCTAAACTAGCCAATTGTTCCAGCAGTCTCCATTCTTGCAACATGAGACTTGACAATTTTGCTATTGGCCTGCGGCTCAAAGCATCAGCCACCACATTACCTTTTCCAGGATGGTACTCAATGGAGAAATCGAAATCTTTCAAATACTCGAGCCACCTTCTCTGCCTCATGTTAAGTTCCTTCTGAGAAAATAGGTATTTAAGGCTCTTATGGTTAGAGAACACAGTAAAAGCCTCTCCGTATAAGTAGTGCCTCCAAATTTTTAGGGCAAACACCACCGCAGCAAGTTCCAAATCATGGACAGGATAATTTTCTTCATGCCTCCTCAGTTGCCTAGAGAAATAGGCTATCACTGTGACGACACAAGATCCGGATACTGGGAAGGACCCGATACCATTTGAATCCTGGTCCGCCGCCCACAAGCCGGAGGGCTCGGAAGGGCTAAAGGAGTGTGGAGGTATAAAGAAATAGGAAATAAGGCAGGACAATTCAACAATTAACAGAAATAAATAAACAACTACTACAATAGAGTCCAGTCCAACTGAAAGTATAGTCTAAAGCAGTAAAACGTACCACATGCCTAGTGAACACTCGGCCCGGCGAGTTGACAGCTAAGAACCTCCGAACAGCACCCTCGAACCTCGAGGAAGAACTGCCGCACTTGAAAAGCAGGGATGAGTCTCTAAACAGCGACTCAGCAGGGGTCTCGCGGAACCCCAACCGGAAACAACGACAGCAGCGGAAAGGAAAGCTACAACTACAGCAGGAACAGCGAACCGGTTGTCGATCAAAACTCAGCACTACAGCTACTCCTACTGTACCAGAAAAACACACCCCGATCTCACGGTCGGGGGCTACCGAACCACACTAGTACCACTTACCGAAGTAAAAACCCACGGCAACCCCGCCATAGAGGCCTGTCTCCTAGAACACGGCCAACCTGGACACGCTGTCCAAGGTGCAACCCCGACCACCCGGTCGCAGACACCACACCAACAAGACTCAACCTCGGTAAAGCTACTAGCACCCTGGCCACTAACTCAGAAACACCAGACGGTCCAGAAAACCACGTCTCGCAGACGGGAAACGGAACCCGGAAACAGGAGAGTCACGTCTCACGTGACAGGAGTACCTACAGACCAGAAGCAAGGCCGGATGCATCCACTGACGTCTTAGTCGGTGCCTCAGGTGTCCCCCTCGACCCTTGGTGGAACAGGGACATCGTACAAGTAACCACAAAACAAGTGACTAGCTGGGGTCACGCTCGTCAGCGCTGGTCCTACTGCCCCCAACCACGTGTGCACACATATACCGTGCGTCCTTGGTCTGGCCCTCTGACTGGTTTTCCCCTCATCCAGACTCTGGCTGTAAGACGTGGGGCCCAATGGAAACCAGTCTAAAAATTGTCTCTCGGGGTAGCCTCGCCACCACTCCCTGGTGGGATCATTCGCGTGTCGGAAGGCTACTACTAGTGGGGAGTCACTAGTGTGACCACTCTCCAAGGAGAAACTCCGAGAAACACGCACACACCCTGCGTGAAAGTCGAGAAGAACCAAGTGGCAACGAACAACTGGACTGTGGTCCTCTATACTCACTAAATCCAACAGTCCTTGAGTCACGAGACTCGGGGTCAAGACCGTCGTACGCAACAGCACAAGGCCGTCAATCTAGCCTAATCCCTAGGTCTAAAACCACGGTAGCATGAATACCGAGGCAGCTCACGAGCTGTCGAGACCATTCTCTCGGGAAGGGAACTGAGAAGCCTTCCAGCCCCAGGCTGGACAGTTGGACTCACAGTCCGAGGCCACACACATGGCCCACGCGGGAAGCACGATTTACAAGATAGCGCACAAGCCGCCACGCCGATTCTCCATCCCAGGGAAAAGTTGGAAACCTCCAGCTCTAGGCTGGACAACTGGACTCGCAGTCCAAGGCCAAACACATGGCCCACTCGGGAATCATCTTCCAAAGAAAACTCACGACATGCGGGGGAACCGCACCGCACACATCGATACACGGTGACTCAACTTGCGCAATACGAAAGCCCGCAACACTTGGGGTCACCCGGACCCACCACACCTATGGGTGCACTAATCGAGGTAATACGGCACCTCTCGACACCCCAGAAACATAGACATGAAACCCACGGGGTGTCTTGGATACTCACGAGGTCGAAGGTCAACCACTAGGTCACAACCGGGTCGACCAGAGACCAACACCACGCGAACCCGACACGGAGAATCACCTGGCGGTCCTACCCTAGACCGCCACCCAGACTCTAGCGGTCCAGCATTAGGCCGCTACAAGGCCTATGGCGGTCCACCCTTGGCCCGCCAGAAGATGAATCGCACCTGGCCTGGCGGTCCTACTCCAGGCCGGTACATGACTCTCGCGCCCGAACCCACGACCGCCAGGGGTACCTGACTCCCTACGGTCGGAACGGGGTAGCGGTCGGAGACTGGGTCGCCACCCGGTCTGGCAGTTTATCATGCAGCCGCCAGTCGGCGCCAGCCCTGCCGACAAAATAGTAACAAATGGCGCGCCTACCTTAGGCCGCCAGGAAGGTGGCGGTCTCTGGAAGGACCGCCAAATCATCCCGAGAACGGGACGGTGGGAAACACCCAAAAAACCCGTTCCACACCCCGATCATCGCCCGATGATGGGGAAAACAAGGGGGAAGCTCCCCCGACACCCCTAGCATGCATCTATAGCCCCGAATCGGTCCGGAACCTTACGAAACGGCGGATCGACGCTCAACCCTAAAACATGGAGTTTTTTCCAAAATGCCCCGATTAACCCACTCGGCTCGCCACGGCCTAGCAAACTCGCGAGAAATGAAGAGCACGAGCTGGGGGTCCATCTCCCTACCTCCACTGACGATTGGACGCGCCATGGATGCCGATCCATGAAGAAAATGCCACGAAACCCTCGCCGGCTCGCGATCGCGCCACCGAGCTTCACCGCGGCTCCACCGCCTCGATCCTTGCCCGCGCCGTCCCCGCCTCGCCCGCGCTCCGCTCCGTCGGCCGCCAGAGAGAGAGAGGGAGAGAGGAGAGGACGTGAGGGAAGAGAGAGGGAGGGAAGAGAGAAATGAGAGATGGGGAGAGAGAAAAAGGGAGGGGGTTTATATAGAAAATCTAGAAATTCTGGAAAATACCAAAAATTGAAAAATACACCCCCGCGATCCTCGGAGAACGCACAACATCATGGTAATGTCTCGGAGTCGGAGAACGCAACGGTTCACCCTACACGGGGTTCCGAAGGTTCGACAGCCAAAAAGACGCGTAAAACCCAAACGCAACCCGGGACCCACAAAGGCGCTCCGAAAAATCCAAAAAAATATTGGCGTGCTCCTCACAACACCATGGACCCAAGGAAACTCATGGGCACACCACCAATGGGTCCGACAATCCGGTAAAAATAGTCCGATGCTCGATCGGACATAATCCAAAATTCGCGGAAAGACGATCCGAAACCCACGGATCCAGATCCGAAAAACCCGGGACATTACAGCCCTCCCCCCTTAAAGGAATTTCATCCTCAAAATTCAGGATTAGCACCAAGACACAGGGGAAGAACACCTTAACCAACTGACAACGCTGTTAGAGCCCCAGCAAGGAAAACCTCGATTCTCACGAAAGCACCGATCCTGAGGGACACCGCCAGACTAACACCATGAACGACACCTCGCTCCACATGCCGCACGCACACCGGCCATTAGAGCATGCACAACACAAAAGCACAAGTCTGGTATCACCTCAGTCTCAAGGGAAACCAAATATGGCACCGCTGCCACCATCTCGCTCGTCGAGGAGACACAACCATCGTCACGAGAAACAGCTACCGACCAATCCAATGGTCAGCAGACAAATCGCACATCAGCTTCACAGCCAGCTGACAGGTCGCACACCCTGCTCAAGCAAACAACCAATACAGAGCCTCCACCAGTTCACGCAGCCATCTCAACAGACCACAACCAGAACACTAGCTCTCTATTAATCCAAGTGGACACCTGCCAATCCCGATTCTGCCCTCACCACAGAGCCATGGGACACCACCTGAACCCGACATCGTGAATACGGAAGTCTCCTGGCGGTCTAACCTTGGGCCGCCACAGGCTATGGCGGTCCAACATTGGTCCGCCACAGGACTCTAGCGGTCCAACACAGGAGCGCTAGACGAAGAAGCCACGCTGGCTCTGGCGCACCCATCCCAGGCCGCCAGAGGGCTTCTAGCGCGCCAAAGCTGTAATGCCCAGGGTTTTTCGGATCTGGATCCATGGGTTTCGGATCGTCTTTCCGTGGATTTCGGATTGTGTCCGATCGAGCTTCGGACTATTTTTACCGAATTGTCAGACCCATTGGTGGTGTGCCCGTGAGTTTCCTTGGGTCGGTGGTGTTGTGAGGAGCACGCCGGTATTTTTCTGGATTTTTCGGAGCTCCTTTGTGGGTCCCGGGTTGCGTTTGGGTTTTACGCTTTTTTTGGCTGTCATACCTTCGGAACCCCATGTAGGGTGAACCGATGCGTTCTTCGACTCCGAGACGTTACCATGATGTTGTGCGTTCTCCGAGGATCGCGATGGTGTATTTTTCTATTTTTTGGAATTTCCAAATTTTCTATATAAACCCCCTCGCTTTTTCTCTCTCCCCATCTCTCATTTCTCTCTTCCCTCCCTCTCTCTTCCCTCACGCTCTCTCCTCTCTCCCTCTCTCTTCGACGGTCGATGGAGCGGAGCGCGGGCGAGGCGGGGACGGCGCGGGCGAGGCACGCGCGAGGATGGGTGAGGATCGAGGCGGTGGAGGCGCGGTGAAACTCGGTGGCGCGATCGCGAGCCGGCGAGGGTTTCGTGGCATTTTCTTCATGGATCGGCGTCCACGGCGCGTCGAATCTTCGGTGGAGGTAGGGAGATGGACCCCCAGCTCGTGCTCTTCATTTCCCGCGAGTTTGGTAGGCCGTGGTGAGTGAGCGGGTTAATTGGGGTGTTTTGGGAAAAACTCCATGTTTTAGGGTTGAGCATCGATCCGCCGTTTTGTGAGGTTCCGGACCGATTCGGCGCTATAGATGCATGCTAGGGGTGTCGGGGGAGCTTCCCCCTTGTTTTCCCCATCATCGGGCGATGATCGGGGCGTGGAATGGATTTTTTGGGTGTTTCCCACCGTCCCGTTCTCGGGATGATTTGGCGGTCCTTCCAGAGACCGCCACCTTCCTGGCGGCCTAAGGTAGGAGCGCCATTTGTTACTGTTTTGTCGGCAGGGCTGGCGCCGGCTGGCGGCCGCACGATAAACTGCCAGACCGGGTGGCGACCCTGTCTCCGACCGCTACCCCATTTCGACTGTAGGGAGTCAGGTATCCCTGGCGGTCGTGGGTTTGGGCGCCAGAGTCGTGTAGCGGCCTGGGGTAGGATCTCCAGGCCAGGTGCAATTCATCTTCTAGAGGGCCAAGGGCGGACCGCCATAGGCCTTGTAGCGGCCTAATGCTGGACCGCTAGAGTCTGGGTGGCGGCCCAGGGTAGGACTGCCAGGTGATTCTCCGTGTCGGGTTCGTGTGGTGTTGGTATCTGGTCGACCTTGTGACCCAGTGGTTGACCTTTGACCTCGTGAGTATCCCGGACACCTGAAAAGCTCCAAAGGGATAAAAGGAGTGTGTGTCGTACATTGAAGTCCCAGATAAAATAGTAAGCAATTAATATTTCAATGATCAGGTTGCTAAAGTAGCAGAAATAAAATTACCTTTTTTTCAATCAACAATTTAAATTAACAGAGTCCAGTCCAAAATAAAGACAAGTACAGTCCAACAGAAAGAGAATGTACCCTCAAGTCGGAGGAAGACTGACGTAGGCAACGCTGGCAACTACGAACTGACGCACCGCGCCATGAACCACGAAGAAGAAGAAGACCACACCTGAAAAGCAGGGGTGAGCCTCGTGTCACTGGCTCAGTAGGGGTCACGCAGATCCCCACTGGAAACAGCGCAGTAACACGCTAAATAGTAAAGCAGGAAGAACAAAAGTGACAGCAGTACTAACTACAACAGTAAAGCTGTAAAAGTAGGCGTAAGAACAACTAAAAGAAAGAGTAAAGCCGTACCGAATAGAAACACGGCTGCCGAACGAACCTCGGCTCTCTGAGCTACTCCAAACAACAACAGAAAGGTAAACCTCGATCTCACCAAGTCGGGAGTTACCGATCCGTCGACAAAGCACAAGCTCCATAGCTGAAGCCTACCAAAATAGGTAAAAGTCCTATAAAAGACCTACACAGTCAAAGGCACAAACATACACGTGTTGGGCCTCCTCTGGGATTGTTCAGCAATGTGTGTGCTGCTGCATGTGCTGAATGTGTTTTGATTAATTGGCAACAATAGAGTTGACTTTAACTACTTTTCCTTGACCATGAGGATGTTGTGTATTTTGATGAATCTTTCATAAATGTCAGATAATTATTAGTCACTTGCATTAAAACTCCTCTGCAGTTTCATGTTGTATTCTCTATGAGTCAGTGCAAGTTCTTGATGAACTGCACTCATACTCGGTGCATATCGTGCTTTGGGTTCATTGAGTCGGTGCAACTTGTTATTGTACCTCGAACAAGGTCGATGCATTACTTGTTCACTCATGCAACCTCTGTGCAAGTTCTACATCGCACACGATCTAACTCGGTGCAATCACTAGAGAGCTCAGTGCAAAATTTAGTCCAGCTATGCACATTAAGTCTGAGCATATTACGTTCTTAGCATATGGAGTCGATGCAACTCTTGCACTGTTCACATCAGGTTCATGCATAGAAGTCGATGCATCTTTCATGTTTTGTTAAGTCTGAGTTAGTGCATTGGCTTCATTCCGAAAGTCTGCGTTAGTGGCTTGTTCATACTCTATAAGTCAGCATTAGACTAAGCTAAGTCTAAGTTAGTCTGATTTAGTCTGCGTGAGTCTGTGTTGCCACACACATGGAGTTTAAATGTCAGGTCTGCTTTAGCATGAAGTGAGGTCTGAGCTAGCGTGCATATAGGTATGTGCATTCATGTCCGTGCACATTGCCTTGGCAGATCCAAGTCGATGCAATGCTCATGTCGCATGCTTAAGTCTGTGCACTTCACTATGCAAAGTCAGTGTAATTCTTGCATCAGGCTGGCATAAGGTCGGTGCAACCTTCCTTGAAGTTGGTGCGCGCAACACCTCATGCATATATGGTCGGTGAAAGTCATGACTTGTGCTAACCAAGTCGGTGCACATCCTGTGCTACAACGAATATCGTCAGTACATATTTTACCGATCAGTGTCTAAGGTCTCTGCAACATTTCCTAGCTTGCATTTTGGGGAAATCTCTTGGCATCCCTATTACATCCAAATGTGTCTGCTGTAAAAATCCGCAAGAAGAGGATATAAACCACTTATTTGTTAAAAGTGATTGGGCTTCAGAGTTATGGTCTATTTTCCACAGGTCTGGGTGCCAAATCTGGGGACATTCAACAAGATCCCTGATTCAAAATGCAGTGGATAACAATAAAGCTAAATCTCTTTATGGTCTTTTCCGTATTGCTGTCCTTGCTTGTGGCATGTGGGAAATATGGACAGCCAGGAATTCAGCTTTGCATGAAGACAAATCTGCTACTCCCCAAAGCATCTACCCGTCAGGTAAAATGGTAGATCCGAAGCACTACAGAGGTATGATCGGATCCTTACTATATCTTACTGCATCTCGTCCAGACATTCAATTTTCAGTATGTTTGTGTGCAAGATTTCAAGCATGTCCCAAGGATTTACACTTAATTTATGTAAAACTGATCTTTAGATATCTGTCTGGCACCCTTGACCTAGGATTATGGTATCCTGCTAAGTGTGAACTAGACCTTCTAGCTTACACTGATGCAGATTATGCTAGGTGTAGAATTGATAGGAAAAGTACCAGTGGATATTGTCAATTCCTTGATCGGTGTCTAGTCTCTTAGGCATCTAAAAAATAGCACATTGTAGCCTTGTCCACTGCTGAGGCAGAGTATGTGGCTGCAGGGAACTGTGCTGCCCAAGTCCTCTGGATCAAGCACCAGTTATTTGACTATCATATAAATCTTGGTCGCATCACAATTATGTGTGACAACACTAGTGCTATTTCATTAACTAAAAATCCAGTTCATCATTCTAGGACAAAACATATTGAAATCAAACATCATTTCCTTAGAGATGAAGTCAGTAAAGAGAAAATTGAACTTGAATTCATTGAGTCTGAAAAATAAATTGTTGACATTTTTACAAAGCCTTTGGGTAACAAAAGATTTAAATTCTTAAGAAGAGAATTAGGCTTGTGTAAATTTCTCCATGATGATTGACTCAGAATTCTTTCTTGAATTGCTATTTGTAGTGGTCTGAAAATAAATATGTGTCAGCTTGTCTCTGAATAAACAATTTCTGATTGTTTGAATAATTTTTGTGCATAGATGCATTGTTAAATAAAATTGCATATAGATAGGGCAGTTTTTCTTCTAGATCACACATCAGTTGATTTTGCCATATACCAACTAAGGTCTGAACCTGCTGCATTTCATGCACTACTAAGGTCGATGCAGGTCTTTGCTATGAGCATTTGAGTTCGATGCGTGTGTTTACACCGAGTATAAGTCAATACATGGCTTGCACATAGTCGATGCACAGTGTGAGCATTCTGCATACAAGGTCAGTGCACGTCCCTGCCTTACAACATGTAGGTCCGTGCATCTTGTGTCTTTCACATAACATGTCCGTGCATCTATGTACCACTCACATGCAATAGTCAGTGCATTGTCTGTCTCATGCATGTTAAGGTTGGTGCATTATGATGTCAGGGGGAGTTCAGTAAAGTCTAATCTGAGCACATCTCATTCTACTCTCTCTTCTTGCATGGTATTAATTGCATCAATTGGCCTTGTTTGAAACTACTCCTATCACATTGTGACATTGTCACTCTTCTTGAAACTCCTTATGAGCTGCTTCTGTGGCTCAATGTCTATTCCATCATTCTGAATGACAGACAATCTTGAAATTGGTTCAATATGTTGAGCAGCAATTATTACAACTCTTCTTTTATAAGAATCACATTGACTCCTTGAAGGAACCGAAGGTTTAATTTTGATAGACTGTAGAATTTAAAGACTGTTTCCAGAAAATAAGGTGGTAGAAAACCTGTTATAACTCTCAACCTTTCTTTCATGACTATGACAGATAAGATCCTCACAGTATCTGAAAATGACAGACTTAGTGTGGTCTAGGTTGAGAAACTCAGAAAGTGTATTGTCTTTAAACAAGTCACTTTGAAAGTTAAAAGGGCAGCAAAAATAAAATCATTAGTAAAAGTAAATGTATAAAGTGGCAGAGCAATAACTGAACTGCACTGAGAAACTGAATGCTCCATCAAAGAAATGGAGAGGAATTCATGTCATGAAGTGCTTCTTCTTATCTCTGTTCATATGGTCAAATCTATAGGGCTGGTTTCATTGAGTAACTGAGGGTACTGGCGTCTGATAAACATGTACTCTTAATATCAAAGGTGTAAATCATCTGTGTAGTTTTTGATCAGAGACAGATATGTAGTTTATGCTTAGTAACTGGGGGTACTGGTGTCTAACCCTCGCATACCCTTAATGTCAACGGTATAAATGACACTTGTCTGTTCACTGAGTTCAAATTCAAAATCAGAAGTGAAAAAGACTTGCTGTAACCCTTGAACTTCAAAATTCAGTAAGTGTCAATTGTTTAACCTCAATACATTTTCAGGTCACTCTTTTTGATATTCATTAAATCTGAAATCAGTAGGATACAGTCTTGACCTAGTCAATCATGATCATGTGACTTAGGTTCATTGTTATAAACGGATACTATACCCTATTTCAGAAAGTCAGTAAATTTACTCTACCTTCTATAACTGTTAAACCTGATATTTGTCAAGCATGCACAATGATTGATTCTTATATCTAAAGAATTGTCCAATAATTTGCTTATATTCTGAACCATTGCACAGTGTGTTATTATGTCTCCTACTTCTTCCTGCATTCCTTCTTATCTTCCTTTGTCTCCCTCACTCCTTGTTTGCTGATGGCAAAGGGGGAGAGATTATTCAGGCGTCTCCTTCTCTATCTCTATCCTTCTCTATTCTGGAACGAAGGGGGAGAGATTGAGATCATAGGAAAGACTATGCTTATAGGGGAGAGATTCTGATGGCTAAAGGGAGAGAAAAGGGAAGAGAAAGATTCATGATATTTTGCTTAAGGGAGAGGAGTCTTTCATTTAGAGGGAGTTTGGCTTTTGTGAATAATATCTGACTGTGCTTAATGTCTCATCAAAATACATCATTTCTCTTGCATTTATTTTGGGGAGTTACCAGTAACTTTTTTGGTGTTGCCATCATCAAAAAGGGGGAGAATGTTGGGCCTCCTCTGGGATTGTTCAGCAGTGTGTGTGCTGCTGCATGTGCTGAATGTGTTTTGATTAATTGGCAATAGTAGAGTTGACTTTAACTACTTTTCCTTGACCATGAGGATGTTGTGTATTTTGATGAATCTTTCATAAATGTTAGATAATTATCAGTCACTTGCATTAAAACTCATATGCACTTTCATGTTGTATTCTCTATGAGTCGGTGCAAGTTCCTGACGAACTGCACTCATACTCGGTGCATATCGTGCTTTGGGCTCATTGAGTCGGTGCAACTTGTTATTGTCCCTCGAACAAGGTCGATGCATTACTGGTTCACTCATGCAACCTCTGTGCAAGTTCTGCATCGCAGACGATCTAACTCGGTGCAATCACTGGAGAGGTCGATGCAAGTTTATTCTAGATATGCACATTAAGTCTTAGCATGTTACGTTCTTAGCATATGGAGTCGGTGCAACTCTTGCACTATTCACATCAGGTTCGTGCATAGAAGTCGATGCATCATTCATGTTTTGTTAAGTCTGAGTCAGTGCATTGGCATCATTCTGAAAGTCTGCGTTAGTGGCTTGTTCATACTCTATAAGTCAGCATTAGACTAAGCTAAGTCTAAGTTAGTCTGATTTAGTCTGCGTGAGTCTGTGTTGCCACATACATGGAGTTTAAATGTCAGGTCTGCTTTAGCATGAAGTGAGGTCTGAGCTAGCGTGCATATAGGTCTGTGCATTCATGTCCGTGCACATTGCCTTGGCAGATCCAAGTCAGTGCAATGCTCATGTCGCATGCTTAAGTCTGTGCACTTCACTATGCAAGGTCAATGTAATTCTTGTATCAGGCTGGCATAAGGTCGGTGCAACCTTCGTTGAAGTTGGTGCGCGCAGCACCTCATGCATATACGGTCGGTGCAAGTCATGACTTGTGCTAACCAAGTGGGAGCACATCCTGTGCTACCACGAATATTGTCAGTACATATTTTGCCGATCAGCATCTAAGGTCTGTGCAACATTTCCTGGCTTGCATTTTGGGTCGGTGCACATTTCTTGTATGTGCACAGAAGGTCTGTGCAATCCTTTTCCCTTGCAAGCACAAGGTCTGTGCACGATAGGTTTATAGCTTGGTGGCGCAGTGCAATCGTTGATTCTTGCACACATAATGTCTGTGCATAATTCTCTTACAGCCTAATAAGGTCGGTGCACGTTATAACTCATGCATATTTGAGTCCGTGCACTTTTGCTCTCATGCTCTATTAAGTCTGTGCAATTCCTATGATTGTCTAACTGTCTTATGCTGATTGAATGTCTGACATTTTGACAGGACATTTATTCGTAAAGCTTAAGGAAGGTACGTGATCCAAGACTGAAGGCTGAGCTATGCTCGTGACACGTGGAAAGACGTTAAGCTCAGATGCTGCCACTTGGCCTTGGATCTCATATCTGGATGAAAAGCCTGGGCGGGAAATGTGGTTTCCACACGCCCTCTTTCTGCTGCACATATAAATAAGAAACTGTTCGCGCAGAAGACTGTAATGGGAAGAAATCTGTGATCGAGAGATTGAAGAAAAAGAAGCTGAGAGAAGAAGGGCTAACACGTTCCAGGAGAGTTAGTGCCTGCAAGTTCAGAGAGAGAGATTGGAAAGAATAAGCAATTGAGAGTCGCCGTCATCGGTCTCTTGGTTCAGAACCAGAGCCGATTTGCTTATTGTCAAGAGCTACATTCTCGTTGTGTTTTTGATTTTCTGTCTTTCCTTCGTTTTGTTTTTGAAACACTATTCTTCAAGCTGTGTGGTAGCGAAAAGGTTAAGCTGTAAACCTCAGCGGCAGAGGAGGATTCCTCTGGTAGCAAGCTGTGAAGCTCAGCGGGTGTAGGGATATAATCCCCGAAGCTATAGATCAGCCGTGAGAAGCTGTGAATCAGCAGTAAGCCACACTCGGTTTGAGTGTGGGGTGGATGTAGGCTTGTGCCGAACAACCTAAAATCTCCCGAGTTCTGTGTGATTGGTGTGTGATCTCTGCTTAGTAGCTTGCATGCATTGTGCTTATGTTTTGGTTCCAACAACGTGCAGTTGATTATACTGAACCTGATCATTTTTCCTTCGCATACATATTCTTCTAGTAAGTTGAACTTATTCAGCAATAGTAATTCTTTCAATTTCACATCTGTTTACTTACTGTAGTTAAATTTTAGAGGATAGAAGGTTTTAGAGGGTAGATCTATTCACCCCCCCTTTAGATCTTATAGTCAATCCATTCCCAACAACACGAACTCACCGTCGTGTACGCTACACAAGACTGGACCTCGGGTAAAGCAACACACAGGCTACTCAGAAACCTATCACGAAAACACGCGTCACGAGAGTTATGTGTCAAGTGACAGAAGCACCTCCTCACTAGAAGAACAGCCAGATGCGTCCATTGATGTCTTACACTGCGCCTCAGGTATCTCATACTCACCTAGAACGGCGGTAACTGAGACACATGCAAAGAACCAAGTACAAGAAACACCAGTACCTAGTACAAGGAGCAACAAAACTACAGTAACGAGTGACTAGTCAGGGTCACGCCCGTCGGCCCTCGTCTAAACACCCCTGACCACGTGTGCACAATACAAGCTCAATGCCTTGAGCCAGACCTCTAGCTAGTTTTCTCCCCCAGCAGGACGCTACCGCAAGGCAAGGGAGTCCACGAAAACTAGCCTACAAACCGTATATCGGAAACTTGCCCCGCCACCACTCCTAGGTGGGCTGACACACAGGAAAGTGTCGTCAGGCTACGACTAGTGGAGGCTCACTTGACACCGAGCCTCCAAAACACCAGTGCTGAAGTACAGACATGCTAAGCATGCACTGTCGAAGGTACTACAAAGCACCAAGCACAAGACACAAGGTAGCATACCAGATTGCCACCGGACTCAGGACATACAACTAGACCTGCCCACACAACGATCCTTGAGTCTCACGACTCGGGGTCAAGATCGTCGCACAAAAGCGGTAATACGCCGCCAATCAGCTTAATCTCTAAGCCAATCACGGTAAAACACTGATGAAGGAAGCGACACAGCACAACCCGATCCACACATCCGCATAACACAAATCACAGAGACCTGAGGGATCACCAAGACTCTCAAAACACAATGACATGCAAATCGAGGTAAGATAGTACCTCAAGGCATCCAAACTATGTCTCGGCCCACATAGGACTGATGAGACATTCACAAGGTTACATGTCAACCACTGGATCACACAGGGTTGACCAGAAACCAATCATGACTCTAAAGCAGTACAGAACACCACTCGATATAATGGCACTCTCGGCTACCTCATAGCATGGTCATCGCCCTCATAGGATATCCAAGACATCCACGGGACAGCGGGCAAGCCACAAGGTCAAGCCAAGACAATTGGAGGCCAAACAATGGAAAATAGAACAATGGGACTAAACGGTCACATGCCTGACCGCCAGGAAGACCAAGCGGTCAGCCAAAAGGCAGCTAGCCAATCAACTACAAAAACACTGGGGCATGCGGTCTATCGTAGGGCCGCCAGAAGACTGTAGCGGTCATGGACCTGACCGCCAGACCTAGTCAAACTCCCTACAGTGAAACTGACTTAAACCAGTCAAACCACCTAAGCGGTCACCCAAAGGGCCGCCAAGGTCACTAAGCGGTCAAGGCTAGGACCGCTAGCCCAACCGACTTAAAAACCATCGAACTGACATAAACAGAGCTTAGCGGTCATACACTAAACCGCCAAGACCAGCCTTGCGGTCTATCGCGTGACCGCTTGGCCAAACCGACATACACACACGAGTCTAGCGGTCCCCAATAGATCGTTTCACAAGGCTTAGCGGTCCTCCAATGGGCCGCTAGCCAACCCAAACAGTCTATCGCATGACCGCTAAGACCCTAACTGGTGCGGACACCCGAGCAGTTGAGCGGCGTGACATGCCGAGCCCCCGGTACCGCACACAGAGCACGACTCGAGCCACCTCAACATCCATCTGGCTCGGAGACAGCCTGGAGACTCCCCCATGAGTCCCGGCATTTATCATATTTAGTTAGACTTTATTTGTGTTTAATGTGTGTTTACTTCATTTTATTCGGTATGTAATTTTGATTGTAAGAGGGGTTTATTTGTAAAATGGGACCCCCGGGCCCCACAGGCCCCCCAGACCTCTTCCCATTGATCCACCTCAGCCTAGGGCCCCATGTGGGGTCAGTCAACATTTCAAATGGAGACATCTAGAAGGTTGAATGGTAAATGCCACATGGGTAGACAATTGGACTTCAAAGTCCAAGGTAGGCTACCTACCATTCTACCATGTCCCCCCCTTGGTCAATAGGCTGCCCCCCCTCTTATATTTTATTTAATTTTTGTGTGTGTGTCACATTCAATCTAGGCCATCCATTCCCCCATCCCTAGATCCAAGGGTGGCTATTGGATTTGATATGTAACCTATAAGTACCTTGTATTTTCTCATTTAGGAGAATTAATGCCATTTGAACTTGGAAAATTGCTTGAGCAAAGGCCTAGGCCGCCCCTCTCTCCCCCTTGGAGCTGTGAAGGCTTCCCTCTAGAGGTGTGACTCCTCCCCTTATCATTCCGGTCGCCGCCGCCGCCACAGCCACGAGCCGCCATCGCATCACCGCTGAGATCGCCGGAGTTCTGCCTTCATCCGACCACAGCAGATTCCACGAATTCTCTGTGTCCGTCACGAGCTCAGATCGACCTAGAGATTTTAGGGGATGTTCCAGAGGTGTCCAGCACATACCAGAAAATTTTGTTGGTCATAAAGATCCCCTTTGATATTTTTTCATTTTCGTCCAACCTTAATTTTCAGATCTGTCTGCTTGCTGTTTCAATTTCCACCCGCCCTGTGTTTCAAATGTTCGGACCCCTTTCTGATTTTTTTTAGAGCTCCCAATTTTAGTGGGAGTTCTGTCCATCAACCCCACCGTCCACAAATTTTCTTTAATTTTTGTGAGGCCATCCCATATTTTTCAAAAATCGATCTCAGAGATAGCTACAGTGCTGTCCACCTGTTCCCAGATCCGACCACCCTCCAGTAAACAAATCATAACAAATCACAGCCACCTCCAATCAGTCCACAAAAAATATCCCCATTCGCCTTGTTCAAACTCTCACAAGTTTGATGAAAAGCTTAGGAGCTGAATCGGCCATCTTCCTTACTGTCAAAGACAGTCTTCAGACAACTCACCTGTAGATCTGAGGTTTCAGTTACTGTACAACGGGGACTTGTCAATTCAATAAAATTCTGATGTGACCAGATCCAGTAGATCTCTCTGGCTCTAGATTGAAGAATTTGAAGAGAGCTTTCCAACGATAGCTCATGCTTCCCGATCCGATGTCGGGATTGATCGCAGCGGTCCTTTTCGTCGGAGCGCGCGCCGAAAAACAATAATCAAAATCCGTGGGAAGTTAGTTCAAGAATTGGGAATCAGGGCCGATCGACCCCCGATCGGTGTTCCCGGCCGACCGCCGTCCGTGGAGGCGCGCCATCAGAGGTCCCCATCACAGTGGGTCCCACCCCCGCAGATCCGGAGGATAGCGTCGTCCGTGGGCCCCGCGAGCCCGTAGAAGCTGCCGTTCGGAAAGCACGAAAATGCGGAGTTCGGCACTGCCGAGCGACATCAAGATGCTGCCCGTCAACCCGAGTTGCGTGATTCCCGGACCCCACATGTGACCTTTTACCTCCCTGCGTGGAGTGGGTCGACTTAGTGTATTGCTGTAATAATTGTTAACCGGGAGTCCGTGATTCGGCCGGGGTTGTCTTCGCCACGCCGGGTGCGTGGAGGTAATGGTCCGAACCTCTTGGCGTTCATTTGCTTAGCTAGTATATGGTCTTTTGCCACTGCCGAGAGCGATAGGTACTAGCCCGTGTGTCCATTTCACTGATGTGAGTGTGAGAGTGACCCGTCCCGCGACTCGATCCGAGTCCGGAAGTGAGTCTGACTACCTTGAACTCTGCCGGTTCTTCAACCGCGCACGATCCGCGTTTCCCTCGCTTGGGACGACGAGTGAGCTTGCGTTCTGTTAGCGACGTATAGCCCATAGGAGCTCTCCGTGTCGGGCCTAATGTCTCTCCCATCATGTGTTGCTGGTCGTGTCCGCATCTAGAGTCCGAGGTCCATACCACGTAGAGTCGGTCCCCGTGTCCGTCCCGCATCAGTTTGGTATCAGAGCGAGTTGAGTCTAGGGTAGTCTTTGCATAAGTCTTTGCATGGTCTAAGTTGAGTCTAGGATCATCATTGTTTTCAAAACAAAAAAAAAGTGTCTTAAAATTGCATTTCACCCAATATCCCGATATATTAAAAGGCGTTGCCCGAACATTAGGTTATGCCTATCGGGAAGGTAGCGTACTTGTGCGAGTGATCTTCGGATCGCTTATCTCCGCCACGTGCCGGATATTAGTTTCGGTCTAGGTGCATTTGTCGGTGTTTGCATTAGTTAGTGCATTCCAACCTTGCATTGTCTAGTGTCTGTCTCCACGTGTCGACATGTCTAGCATGTAGTTCCGCCAAATTCACATGGAATCCCCATCACCCGGGCAATATGGCCGTTGGTCCACCCATGGGCTTGGCAACCACCCACTCCACTTCCGTAGGCCCGAAGCCTCGGATTTTTATGGCTCCAATGGCCCGGGCGACTACCTCAAGTGGGAGGCCGCCATGGACACATACTTTGATTGTTATACCATGTCCGAAGCCGGGCAATTCTATTTTGCCAAGGAGAGGCTTCTACACGAGGCCGCCGAAAAGTGGGACCACATTGAGCGCTTGAGAGAGGTTAGGAGGCAATGGCCCGTCGAATCATGGTGGGACATGAAGAGAGAGCTTAGGAAGGTCTACGTGCCCCAACCGGTCACCTCCAACCGGCCCCACCCAATCACTTCCAACCAAGTGGGTCCTAGTCGGAGGCAAAGAGCCCCACACGTAGATGAGCCAAGACCCAATCCTAGGACGGTTGACTACGGGCGAATCCACCATGATATCCCTATTCCAACCCACTCTGTTGCCGAACTTATGCAAATGATTTTGGACCGGTTGGATGGGGTGGATAGGACACGTACTCCTAGTGATGTACTCCTACACGAGCCTAAGGAGGTAATAATCGGTAGCCTCAACCCGTTGCCATCTAAGGTGCAATCCCAAGGTCCTCTCTCCATCATAGTGGATCCTCTTTCCCCACCCACGAGAGCCCCTTTGCCTACACCCTCTGTCCATCAGGAGGATAAGGATAATGACACACTTATCAAGGAGCGTAGTGGATCACGACAGCAGTGTTATCGCTGCCAGGGGTTCGGCCACTTTGCCGGACAGTGTCCCACTCAGACATCTCTAGCCCTAGGGGACAAAAGTGTTGGAGAAGCCTCACTCTCCGATCTTTATTCGGAGCCACCTCAGCCATAGCTACCCGTGTTTCTAACGGGAAAGCTACTTATAGCCGAGCCACTCCTTAGCTGGCTTAAGAATGGCCTGGTCCCATCTCCCCTCCCATCTATGGACCCTATCCTACCTCTGGTGCCAACCAATTCATTTCACACCACTTTCCGGTCTAGTCACTATGTAGATACATTGGATGACCTTCTTAAAGGGTTAGACCGGCAATGGACATTTACGCACTTGTTGGCTCCAGGCTTCGACCGACCCACAGGTCGTAGTTTCACTCATCCCGCTTTTGGGTCCATCACCTCCGTGTACACCGTGGGTCATGTTACCACGGAGGTTCTTCTACTCCTCCCTATGCCGGCCGAGCCCGACTTCATTCCTTTTATCCCGAGGGAGGAGCCATATCTTCTATACACTGTCTCATCTACCACGATGGATGGAGGTGACCATCACCTTAAGAAATTTCAAACATGGGACTATGTAATGGAAGAACCGAGGGGTCACACATTCTTTGACCCATTCGACCCCTTCGCTAGTGGGCCTCGTGATCCACCACTTCCCTTCTACCTTGTCAAGGAAGTCCCCTACCACTCTCTTCCCACTCAGGCCAATCAACCTCCACATAGCAATAGGTCCGATGATTGGGGAACATGGCATACCTTACCTATATCTAGGGGTATTGACAAAGTTAGTTTTAGATCTCCCAATCCTCCCACATCCAAGCCCGATACACCTACTTCCGGCCCTCCCAAATCCCATGGACAGCCGCATGCTAGGGACAAAGTAGGATGTCTAGGAGTCCCACTTTCCACCAACCACCGGTTACATCTAGTGCATGCTTGGCACACATTCGGGTGTCCTGGTCCACCTTTTGCAAATGCATGAGTCGGATTAACTGTAGGGTTGTTTAGGGTTGTGTGTGCATCCGTGTGTTTTTTTCTTTTGCTAAGCATGTTAGGAGTTTGCATGACGACATTCGTTGTCACATTGAGTCCAGTAATGCGTGTTACAAAGAGCTAGCCGATGCTCACCGACACCACCGAGAGTTCCAAGAGGGCGAATATGTCATGATCAGGGTAAGACCTGAACTGTTTCCCTCTGGAACCGTTAAGAAGTTGCAAGCTCGCGGAGCCGGTCCATTTAGAGTGTTGAAACGTGTTGGATCCAATGCGTATGTTGTGGACCTGCCCGAGGAATACGGTATAAGCTCTACTTTTAATGTTTCGGATCTAGTTGCATATAGGGACCCAGCGGTGATCCCTAGTGAGCCTTTCGAGCCATCTCCTCCCATTGAGAGTGATCCCACACCTGAGTGTCCACCTCCATCCCCTTTGGCACGACAGCATGAGCATATAGATCATATACTGGATGAGCAGGTGACAGTTACCAGGAGTGGATCCTACCCGCGCTACCTAGTGCGATGGAGAGGACGGCCCGCTACCGACGACACGTGGATCACACATGGAGAGTTGCAGCGGATTGATCTGGACCTTCTGGAGCGATACAGGAGCGATGCAGACCCTTACTCGACAGGGTCGAGTTTCTCCCACCCGGGGAGAATTGGTGCGGACACCCGAGCAGTTGAGCGGCGTGACACGCCGAGCCACCGGTACTGCACACGGAGCACGACTCGAGCCACCTCAGCATCCATCTGGCTCGGAGACAACCTGGAGACTCCCCCATGAGTCCCGGCATTTATCATATTTAGTTAGACTTTATTTGTGTTTAATGTGTGTTTACTTCATTTTATTCGGTATGTAATTTTGATTGTAAGAGGGGTTTATTTGTAAAATGGGACCCCGGGCCCCACGGGCCCCCCAGACCTCTTTCCATTGATCCGCCTCAGCCTAGGGCCCCATGTGGGGTCAGTCAACATTTCAAATGGAGACATCTAAAAGGTTGAATGGTAAATGCCACATGGGTAGACAATTGGACTTCAAAGTCCAAGGTAGGCTACCTACCATTCTACCATGTCCCCCCCTTGGTCAATAGGCTGCCCCCCTTATATTTTATTTAATTTTTGTGTGTGTGTCACATTCAATCTAGGCCATCCATTCCCCCATCCCTAGATCCAAGGGTGGCTATTGGATTTGATATGTAACCTATAAGTACCTTGTATTTTCTCATTTAGGAGAATTAATGCCATTTGAACTTGGAAAATTGCTTGAGCAAAGGCCTAGGCTGACCCTCTCTCCCCCTTGGAGTTGTGAAGGCTTCCCTCTAGAGGTGTGACTCCTCCCCTTATCATTCCGGTCGCCGCCGCCGCCGCCGCCACGAGCCGCCATCGCATCACCGCCGAGATCACCGGAGTTCTGCCTTCATCCGACCACAGCAGATTCCACGAATTCTCTGTGTCCGCCACGAGCTCAGATCGACCTAGGGATTTTAGGGGATGTTCCAGAGGTGTCCAGCACATACCAAAAAATGTGGTTGGTCATAAAGATCCCCTTTGATATTTTTTCATTTTCGTCCAACCTTAATTTTCAGATCTGTCTGCTTACTGTTTCAATTTCCACCTGCCCTGTGTTTCAAATGTTCGGACCCCTTTCCGATTTTTGTTAGAGCTCCCAATGTTACTGGGTGTTCTGTCCATCAACCCCACCGTCCCCAAATTTTCTTTAATTTTTGTGAGGCCATCCCATATTTTTAAAAAATCGATCTCAGAGATAGCTACAGTGTTGTCCACCTGTTCCCAGATCCGACCACCCTCCAGTAAACAAATCATAACAAATCACAGCCACCTCCAATCAGTCCACAAAAAATATCCCCATTCGCCTTGTTCAAAATCCCACAAGTTTGATGAAAAGCTCAGGAGCTGAATCGGCCATCTTTCTTGCGGTCAAAGGCAGTCTTCAGACAACTCACCTGTAGATCTGAGGTTTCAGTTACTGTACAACGGGGACTTGTCAATTCAATAACGTTCTGATCCGACCAGATCCAGCAGATCTCTCTAGGTCTAGATTGACGCATTTGAAGAGAGCTTTCCAACTATAGCTCATGCGTCCCAATCCGATGTCGGGATTGATCGCAGCGGTCATTTTCGTCGGAGCGCGCGCCGGAAAACAGCAATCAAAATCCGTGGGAAGTTAGTTCAAGAATTGGGAATCAGGGCCGATCGACACCCGATCGGTGTTCCCGGCCGACCGCCGTCCGTGGAGGAGCGCCACCAGAGGTCCCCATCACAGTGGGTCCCACCCCCGCAGATCCGGAGGACAGCGTCGTCTGTGGGCCCCGCAAGCCCCCGTAGAAGCTGCCGTTCGGAAAGCACGAAAACG
Organism: Amorphophallus konjac; assembly: GCA_022559845.1. NCBI lineage: Eukaryota > Viridiplantae > Streptophyta > Magnoliopsida > Alismatales > Araceae > Amorphophallus > Amorphophallus konjac. Next base: position 210,641,591 of record CM040118.1, read on the forward strand.
CGGAGTTTGGCACCGCCGAGCGACATCAAGATGCTGCCCGTCAACCCGAGTTGCCTGATTCCCGGACCCCACATGTGACCTTTTACCTCCCTGCGTGGAGTGGGTCGACTTAGTGTATTGCTGTAATAATTGTTAACCGGGAGTCCGTGATTCGGCCGGGGTTGTCTTCGCCACGCCGGGTGTGTGGAGGTAATGGTCCGAACCTCTTGGTGTTCATTTGCTTAGCTAGTATATGGTCTTTTGCCGCTATCGAGAGCGATAGGTACTAGCCCGTGTGTCCATGTTGCCGCTGTGAGTGTGAGAGTGACCCGTCCCGCGACTCGATCCGAGTCCGGAAGTGAGTCTGACTACCTTGAACTCTGCCAGTTCTTCAACCGCGCACGATCCGCGTTTCCCTCGCTTGGGACGACGAGTGAGCTTGCGTTCTGTTAGCGACGTATAGCCCATAGGAGCTCTCCGTGTTGGGCCTAATGTCTCTCCCATCATGTGTTGCTGGTCGTGTCCGCATCTAGAGTCCGAGGTCCATACCACGTAGAGTCGGTCCCCGTGTTCGTCCCGCATCACTAACCGACATAGAACCGACATCAAACCAATCGGTCACCCCTGGACCGTTTATGGCGCCCAAACGGTCACTGGTACGACCGGTAAGGCGTCACGGTAGGAAAAATAGAGGACTGGCCAAATCCGGCCTTTCCACGCCCCATTCACCCTAAAACGAAGGGGAAACAACCCTAATGGTGATACACGCCTTCCACAGACCGGAAGGGATCCAAACCACGTCCAAAAACATAAGAAACGGGCGATTCTATCGAATCGACCCAAAATGAGTCACATGGGTTCCCGGGCTCACACCGGTCCCAAATGACAACTAATCACAACGAAACCAGCGGGAATGGAATGCTAACATGCCAGGGATTCAAATAAGACTAATTAGGCTAGAAACCGTCACCGAGAAAGGCGAACACATCTCACACCCCCCCGAAGCATGCTTTACCCAAAACAAGGCAGAACCCGCTCGTTCTGACACCGTTTAGCTCAAAATCACGGGGGAATATAGAACAGGTGTAGGGCGTCCATCTCCCTACCTCTACCGAAGTTCTAGCGCGCCGAAATGACTAAACCACACCAAAAACCATCACACTAACCCATCACGTCGGCTTTGAATCCACCGAGGGATCGCGCCAACGCCACGCTCCATTCATCGCCCCATCATGCGCCAGGTCAACTCCACGACGTTCCTGCCTCATCTACCTCGCCACGGTCGCACGCCCCGCGGAGAGAGGAGAAGAGAGTAGAGAGAACGGGAGAGAGGAAATGAACGGCGGTGAGGAGAGAGGAAGGAGAAAGAAGAAGAAATAGAAAAGGAAATTAGGAAATTTTGCAATTTCTGTAAAATCTGATTTTTAGTCTGAAAATTCACTAATTCAGAAAAATATGGAAAAATAGTCTAAACGATCCTCGAAAGGAGCACAACGCAACTGTAGTGTCCTTGAGTCGATGAATGCAATAGTAAACTCTCCACTGGGCTCCGTAACTTGTACGAGAGAAAAACCCGCGTGGATCGTAAAACACAACTCAAGACCCACAAAAGCAATTCGAAGCTCTCCGATAAAGATCCGAAAGACCCAAGATATTACAGTCCTCCCCCCTTGCAGGAATTTCATCCTCAAAATTCAAGGAGCTAACAAGTGAACAAGGGAAGAACAAACTCAAACACTGGCTATGCTCTTCAAGCATCAGCCAAGCCTCAAAATACAAAACACGATAACACGATTCTTGAAAAATATAATTCAGAGGAACACTGTCAAACCACAATCACAGGCACATGCTCTGGATCTCAAGGAACATCGATCCAAAGAACAAGCATAGCACCCATGTGAACACAAGTCCGACACCTCCGAAACAAGGCAACGTCGCTTCCGTCTCACAGGGAAAAGAGACACGACCCATGCTATGGAAATAGCTACCGATAAGACATGGCAGACACAACAAGCATCAGCTTAAATAAGGGAACATAGTCCTCTCAGCTGATAGCTCCACATCATCGGCTTCCGTGCCAAGAATAATAAGTCTGGCACACAGAACGCCAACGACAGCACTGGACCACGGGCATAATCAAGTCAGTCCTCACTCAGACATTACATCTGATTCAAGACGCATGCCAACTCTACCATAACAGAAGAGTACAGCAAAACCAACCGATAAGACCTCGGTCCACACAATGCCAAATCAGACTCGTAGGGAACTCCTCCCAAGCTGAACACAACCACCAACAACAGCAACAATAACAACAACAACACCTGCAGAATCCCGACTCCATTCTCAACATAGAACCACGGGACACAACTGCAGGCTGGGTCACATCAAGGCACAATTGCAGCTGAACACACGGCTCACACATACAAGCCACACTGCGAATAGCTCTCCAACAAGGGCCCACCACGACAACAACAATCTCGGAGAACGCATCTCTAGGACCACGATCACGTCCCGAGAGCACAACCCCCAAGAAAAAGTTACAGAGGAAGGAAAGGGTACTCAACCAGCATAATCGCCGATAGATTCCCCAATCCTCACTCACGCCAATGCCAACAACCATAATACCTCCCGCAATGGCATGGCAACCAACATCATCAAGGCACACATAGCCAAGATGACAATACACCGAGGGAACAGACCTCTCGGCCGGCCAGAATCTTCCAACCAAACGATCCTCGACTAGTGGGTTATCAGCCCACACGCTTCCGCTGCACGCTCAACATATGCACACAGACATTAAGGACAATTCAGCATCTGCATCTCAGCACACACTCGGCGCCATCGCAATTAGCAAACTACAATATACCACGCCTCGAGTACCGATCCTACTAATAGTCGATCACAAGTCGCCATAGTGCAAACCGAGAAGAGCACCAGCTTCAGCACAAAGCACAAAGAACACCTATCTTAGCTTATCCTTACATCATGAAACAATTACTGAACCTTCACAGTACAACAGTCGCCAAACACGGCACATAGGACACAGTGCACAACGGCTCCCAAACAGAAAATCTGGGTCAAAAGCCAAGCAACCATTGAACAAGTGCAAATCCGGTTCAGAACTAACACAGTCCACACTTAAGTAGACACAGGACAAAGGCTTCACCAAGACAGCACTTCCAAGGCTTACCTCGAAAAGACACCACCAAACAGGATGAGAAGAAGCAAGCTCGACTAACAGTAGCTCACCAGGAAGGAAAAATCCTAGGTTCACCCGAGCATTCTCTCAATCAAGGCATCTAATCGATCACCTCAACACAAGCTTAACACCTCAAGGGCTGAACAAATCTCAAACTGGGACGACCAAAACAACATAAAAATGTTTGCAATCATCACATCAACGATAAACTCACCAGCCACCTAAATAAATCACAGAAGAATCTCGAACACCGCACCACAGATTCACGCCTGTCAGCGAAATTTGCTAAGTACAGTATAACCGAGACAAAACACCACGACAAAAAGAGCACTCCGTCACATCCTAACGAGAGCAAAACCATATCTCACAGTGCCAATCACAGCACGCACAAGACCACACACGGAAACAAAGTGACAAACAATCACAAAACCATTGCCAGCTACCGACTGTACTGGACCTTAAGGACTCTGAATACTGCAATATCTCAAATTCCCATGTACTTTCACACAACACGCTCTGATGCCAACTGTGACGACCCAGGGTCCGGATATCGAGTAAACCCGATACCACTTGGATCATGCGAGGCCTCCCAAGAGCGGTAAAGCTCCGAAGGGATAAAAGGAGTGTGTGTGGTACATTGAAGTCCCAGATAAAGCAGTAAGCAATTAATATTTCAATGATCAGGTTGCTAAAGCAGTAGAAATAAAATTACTTTTTTTTTTCAATTAACAGAGTCCAGTCCAAAATAAAGATAAGTACAGTCCAACAGAAAGAGAACGTACCCTCAAGTCAGAGGAATCCCGACGTAGGCAACACTGGCAACTACGAACTGACGCACCGCGCCACGAACCACGAGGAAGAAGAAGACCACACCTGAAAAGTAGGGGTGAGCCTTGTGTCACTGGCTCAGTAGGGGTCACATAGATCCCCACTAAAAACAACACAGTAACACGCTAAACAGTAAAGCAGGAAGAACAGAAGTGACAGTGGTACTAACTACAACAATAAAGCTATAAAAGCATGAGTAAGAGTAAAGCCGTACCGAACAGAAACACGGCTGTCGAACGAACCTCGGCTCTCTGAGCTACTCCAAACAACAACAGAAAGGCAAACCCTGATCTCACCAAGTCGGGAGTTACCGATCCGTCGATAAAGCACAAGCTCCATAGATGAAGCCTACCAAAATAGGTAAAAGTCCTATAAAAGACCTACATAGTCAAAGCCACAAACATACACGAACTCACCATCGTGTATGATACACAAGACTGGACCTCGAGTAAAGCCACACACAGGCTACTCAAAAATCGATCATGAAAACATGCGTCACGAGAGTTATGTGTCAAGTGACAGAAGCACCTCCTCATTAGAAGAACAACCAGATGCGTCCACTGACGTCTTACACTGCGCCTCAGGTATCTCGTACTCGCCTAGAACGGCGATAACTGAGACACGCGCAAAGAACCAAGTACAAGGAACACCAGCACCTAGTACAAGGAGCAACAGAACTATAGTAATGAGTGACTAGTCAGGGTCACGCCCGTCGGCGCTCGTCCAAACCCCCCTGACCACGTGTGCACAACACAAGCTCAATGTCTTGAGCCAGGCCTCTAGCTAGTTTTCTCCCCCAACAGGACTCTACCGCAAGGCAAGGGAGTCCACGAAAACTAGCCTACAAACCGTATATCAGAAACTTGGGGGGCCACCACTCCTAGGTGGACCAACACATAGGAAAGTGTCGTCAGGCTATGACTAGTGGAGGCTCACTAGACACAGAGACTCCGAAACACCAGTGTTGAAGTACAGACAAGCTAAGCATGCACTGTCGCACGTACTACAAAGGACCAAGCACAAGACACAAGGTAGCATACCAGATTGCCACTGGACGCAGGACATACAACTAGACCTGCTCACACAACGATCCTTGAGTCTCACGACTCGGGATCAAGATCGTCACACAAAATAAGTAATACGCCGCCAATCAGCTTAATCCCTAAGCCAATCACGGTAAAACACTGATGAAGGAAACGGCACAGGACAGTCGGATCCACACATCCGCATAAAATGAATCACGGAGACCTGAGGGATCACCAAGACTCTCAAAACACATGGACACGTAAATTAAGGTAAGACAATACCTCAAGGTGTCCAAACCATGTCTCGATCCATATAGGACTGACGAGACATTCACAAGGTTACATGTCAACCACTGGATCACATCGGGTTGACCAGAAACCAATCATGACTCTAAAGCAGTACGGAACACCATTCGATATAATGGCATTTCCGTCTACCTCACAACATGGTTATCGCCCTCATAGGATATCCTAGACATTCACGGGACAGCGGGCAAGCCACAAGGTCAAGCCAAGACAATTGGAGGCCAAACAATGGAAAATAGAACAATGGGACTAAACGGTTACATGCCTGACCACCAGGAAGACCAAGTGGTCAGGCAAAAGGCCGCTAGCCAATCAACTACAAAAACACTGGGGCATGCGGTCTATCGCAGGGCCGCCAGAAGACTGTAGCGGTCATGGACCTGACCGCCAGACCCAGTCAAACTCCCTACAGTGAAACTGACTTAAACCAGTTAAACCACCTAAGCGGTCACCCAAAGGGCCGCCAAGGTCACTAAGCGGTCAAGGCTAGGACCGCTAGCCCAACCGACTTAAAAACCATTGAACTGACATAAACAGAGCTTAGCGGTCATACACTAAACCACCAAGACCAGCCTTGCGGTCTATCGCATGACCGCTTGGCCAAACTGACATACACACACGAGTCTAGCTGTCCCCAATAGACCGTTTCACAAGGCTTAGCGGTCCTCCAATGGGCCACTAGCCAACCCAAACGGTCTATCGCATGACCACTAAGACCCTAACCGACATAGAACCGACATCAAACCAAACGGTCACCCCTGGACCATTTAAGGCTCCAAAACGGTCACTGGTACGACCGCTAATGTAATACCCTGGATTCTTATCGGATCTTTCGGATCATTTTCGGAGAGTTTCAGATCGCTTTTGTAGGTCCCGAGTTGAGTTTTACGATCCGCGTGAGTTTTTCTCTCGTACAAGTTACAGAACCCTGTGGTGGGTTTATTTCTCAATTCATCGACTCGAGGATGCTATAGTTGCGATGTACTCTTTGAGAGGATCGTTTCAACTATTTTTACGTATTTTTCTGAATTAGTCCATTTTCGGACCAATTATAGAATTTTTGGAAATTAGGAAAATTGCCTAATTTCTTTTCTTTTTCATTCTTTTTCTTCTTTCCTTTTCTCATTCGCGTGCGACCCTCTCTCTCGCCCGTTTTCTCTCCTCTCTCGCCCTCCCGGCTCCGGCTGCAGATGGAGGAGGCAGGAGCAGGCAGTGGGGATGCTGTGGCAGTGATCGGGTGCGTGATGGGGCGAGGATCGGACCGTTTCTGGCGCGATCCCAAACAGTGGATTCAAAGCCGATGGTCGAGCTCGCAATACGGTTTTTGGCGTGGTTTAGTCACTTCGGTGCACGGAATCTTCTGTGGAGGTAGGGAGACGGATCACCTACTTCTATTCTGTGTTCCATCGTAGTTTCATGCCGAACGGTGCGCATTCGAGTGGGTTTCTTTCAAGTTTGAGAAGATCATGCTTTTGGGGTGTTCGTTGGGTTCGCCAAAAAATGGCGACGATTTTCAGCTAAATTAGTTTCATTGTGACCCCCAGCATGTCTGTATTCCATTTCCGCTGATTTCATGTTGATTGGTCGTCATTTGGGGCCGGTACAAGTCCGGGAACCCCGATGACCCAATTAGGGTCGATTCGTTGGAATCGCCCATTTCTTACGATTTATATGTTGCACGGACCCCTTCCGACCTGTGGAAGGTTATTTTTGTCAATTAGGTTTGTTTCCCCAGCGTTTAGACGCGTATGGGGCGTGGAACGGCCGAGATCAACCATTTCCTCTGTTTTCCCGTCGTATCGTGCTGGCGGTCGTTTCAGAGACCGCTACAGGTCTCTGGCGGCCCCACGATGGACCGCCACACTCCATAGTGTGTCGATTAGTTGTAGGTCGGTTTAGGTTAGCGGACCAACCTTTGACCGCCTATTACGTCTGGCGGCCCTATAGTGGTGCGCCAAGCTCAGTCGTTTCTCTATTCTAGCGTATGTCGGTTCGGTCTGGCGGTTCTATCTTTGACCGCCAGAGCCTTGCTTAGGCCGCTACTGTCCGTTTGACCATGGTGAGGACACCCGAGCAAGATAACGGCTCGACTCAGAGAGCCGCCGGTACCAGACACACAGCACGAATCGGTCGACACTGACCTCTTTGTGGCTGGGGGATAGTCTGGAGTCTCCCCCGGAGCTTTGACACTTTAGTACGTATGTTTGTACGTATTTGTATTTTGTACATATTTAGTTATATTTTGTATTTTATACATATTAGGTTGTAGTTGGTGTGTATTTGTCATGTATTTTGGGTTGTATTTTGATTTGTATTATGTTGGGATCTCCAATGGGTTCGAATTCAAATTCCAAGGAGGGAAGATGGAGCCCATAGATTCCAAATGGGTTCAAACTCCAAGGAGGGAAGATGGAGCCCATAGATTTCAAATTTTAAATTTCAAATAGGGTTCAAATTCAATCTCCAAGGAGGGAAGTTGGAGCCCAACTCTATATATTGTCATGTACTCCCCGCTTGAGGGATTTTTTTTTCAATGATGAATGAATGAATTGAAGAAGAAAATTGTGAGAGCTTTGCTCCCCTCTCCCTCCCTCTTCCTCTTTCTCAAGGGTGTGATGCCCTAGACCCTCCCCTCTCTTTCTCTTATGCTCCAACTGCTGGGAGGCGACCTCTCCTTCTTCATCTCAAGACTGGAGTTCGTCGATCAAGGTTTTGTTGTAGGCGTGGAAGAGAAGGCCATTGCTGTCCAATGCTCCATCCGTGGTTGTATACCTACAGATTTGGACCGCAAAGACCAGGTTGGCACCCCATGTTCCCGTCCTCAAATCCCATCACCCTCTTCATGACGTTTCTTCCTCTCCTTGTCTCCCACACCTCATGAAAATCCCACGCTCTAATTCAACTGGTATCAAAAGTTGTCTTCATAGCCCTTGTTTACGTATCTCTTTTTTTATATCTTATTTATTTCACGTGTCGATCAACCAATTAACTAACTGGTAATTAACTGACTGATTAACGACGCGGGCGTGCCAGTCACATACGTGACAACTTTATTATGCGCTCATTCTGACTTGGTCAGACGAATGTGAGGTTCGGTCGGGACCAGCAGTCTGCCATACCATAAAGGTTATGGCGTTTATTACATCCCCCACGAGGAGGGAACACCTTTGATTAATTGCCGAGATAGTGGGCTGTCGAGGCCGGAATAAAGGATGCAGCGTTATGAGCACGACAAGATCGAATGCGATTTATTTATCATGCAAGGGGGAACATAATTCATTAAATTAGAGACCCTGGGTACGTGGCGGAGGACGTGGGTCCGAAGACCACCATTGCGCATAGCGAAAACTTTCGATCGGGGGTAACCTGACCTTTTGTCAACGCCATTTGATATACCCGAGGGTCTATGCAAGCATGCAGGCATGATGATGATAACTATACTGAGCATGGAAACAGAATTATGACAGTAAGCAATGCTCAATCACATTCATTGATCCCCGTCAGAAGAGAGGGAAACGATAGCACAAGGGTGATGACGAAAGCAAAGTGTTCATACACATGATAGTCAACATGGTAAAGAAGTTATTCGGAGCATGAACAGCCCTTGCCTTACTTAATCTACCACTGATTAGGGTAGTCAATATCAACCATGGGAGGCCAGGATTGCCCTGAGAGCGAACGAGAGATTAGAACGACATAAAGACGTGAAACGGCGCGAGAGATAGCTTCCACGGTGCGGTAAAGCGTAGGTAAAAAGGGTTAATCCGGCGTGGTAAAGCATAGGTGAAGCGTTAATCCGGCGCGGCCTTACAACTAGCTAAAACGGCACGCAGGGAATGGGGTGCGCCGGTCAAAGGCGCACCGGGAATGGGCCCAGGAAAAAAAGGGAAATCATGAGTCACATGTTAATACGGCGCGGTGGGGGGCCGCACCGTATTAAGGCACGCCGATTTAGGGCCGCGCCGTTTTAGCTTGTTTTTAAGCATTTCTGAAACCCTTTGAGTTTATTTGAATTTTTATTGAAAGTTATGGAGTTATTTGGACCAACTAATCGTTTGATTGAAGTCCAGGACCCTCTGGAAATGATGCATTGAGTCAGTGCGAGGTTCATACTCGAGCATTGAGTCAATTGAGTCCAGAACGAGCATCTCATTATGGCTTTAGTTATGCTGAGTCTGTCCAAAATTTGACAGCATCTCCCCTGAGCATGAAGAGTTGTAGGGGAGAATCGGGGTCATACTCACTCGTGGAGTAAGCCCCTAAACCGCCGGTATGCACGGAGGCACCCAGCAAACCCCATCGGATAGGATACCCCGAGGACTAGCCTACGAGGGGCACCAAGGCTCCGTGGGTGAAGAGACAGAGGGACGAAGCCGCCGATGATGGGAGCAGCACCCCGAGGACTAGCCTGCGAGGGGTGGACAACCCACAGCTTATGAATCATCCAGTGGAGGAACCGACCACCAAGAGGGTGAAGCTCCGAGGGCTGGCCTACGAGGAGCATACATCTCTTGGCCTCGATTGGGTCTCAGATTGTCGGGGCTAAGCCTGTTAGGCTAAGACCCCTGTTGCTATCTGCTATGGCCTTGGGGAAACATCTACCATTGAGGGGTAGAGTTCTTGATCGCCCAGCAGCTATGTGAAGTAATGGGGAATGTCCCCCTCCCCGGATGATTACGACGAAATAAAGGAATCTCGGAACGGTTCACATGACTAAAATGCAGAGGGGTAATCAATGCACAAGCGAGACGAGCCAAACATAGAGGCATATGTTCGAACAGTTATGGCGCAATGTTGAGGTGATGGACCCTGCAATCCCAAGGGCGACTCCCACTTCGCGAGCCATAGGGCAATATGAAGGGAGGAATCGATGGGAGTTAGTCCCTTGACAGCACGGTAGAAAGAAGCATGCACAGAAGTGCAGCTCTATCCACGGAGGGGATGCGAGGGCCCTTAAATCAAACATGAGAACGATCGATGGTAAAACCCCGGGGAGGGGTGTTTCTGTAGCCCACGGTGCTTCGGGGCATGATCGGGACTTCGGGGAAATCGGAATCAGAGACCACGCACGGAAGAACTCAGACATACACATCGATATAGATAGAGAAGGGGACAGAAGTTCCGAGCATTCATTCGACCTTGCGGTCCAAGCATTCAGATACACATTGCCATCCCAGAAACGGGAATGGCCTCTCATTTACACGTTAAGAATCCGGCGCCGGCATCATTGCTCGGTCGCCGTTCATCGTCTGTAGAGGAATATACAGTAAAAGAGAAGAAATCACAGAGGAGGGGAGGGGTCGGCTCATATCATTGCCATCCCTCCCCTCTCTTGCTTACAACTGGTAGACGGAAACCCGAAAGAGAGAAGAATCTACGAAAGACAGAGGAAGACAGGCACCGGTGCCCACCTGTTCTCAAAAACAGAGTATCGGCCCACTCCTTCTTCTCCGGCTCCGTAGGACTTCAATCGGAACGAAGGAAGACGGCGACCGAAGGACGCTCAGACAGGACCCCCTCTTCCAAGAAAGCTCTCTCTCCCCTCGGAAGGCCTCTCCTAAACCTCTCCTCCACCTCTCCTCTTTTCTAAGCTTTTTTTTTCTAATCGAATAGCCCGTATATATATATACATCGGTTCGAGACTTCATCCGACGTGGAGATTTGGCGCGCCGGGGAAGGGCTTCTACATCCTTTGCGCGCCGGCACAATAGGCCGCCGGATAAGGGGCTTTTTGCGCGCCGGGCTTAAGGGAATGAGATGGGGGCGCGCCGGTTTAACGCGCGTCGTGTTAGTGCTCCTCGCACGCTTCGAGCCAGTCGATGAGTCCGGGGATGATTCCGGGGGTCACCGTGAACATTTATCTTGCCAATGCTCCTCGAAACCTCAACGAGATGTCTTGTAGAAGCTCCCAGGCTGACGTACAGTCATCCCTGAGACTCCAGATAGCTTTGATTTGATCATACGGGCTTTCCACTGACACGGCCTTTGGCTCTATGATTCGTGCTGCTGGCTCGGTCTGGCTCGTGCCCAAAGCTCCTTAGGGGGTGGTGTAACACCAGGGACAGTTCCGCCTGAGCTGGGCAATCATTTGGCCACTAATGGGCCCATCTTGGCGGGAAGCCGTACCCGTGCCGGGTGATCGGGATCTTCTGCCATCAGAGCTTTCGGTCCTCCGTCTCGGGGAACCAGGGGGACTCCTTCATCTTGAGGAGAGCCTTTCATAAAGCGGGAAGCCACTGGGTAGACCGTCGTCCTTGATCGGACAATGGGTGTAGTGTATGCGGCACGACAGAGTCGATGCCGGTTCATTGGGCAGGCTTGATCGCACTGCCGGTTGGTTGTAAGTTTGTCTCGGCTCTCCTGAGGTGAAGTCCCCGTGTCCATACGGGGTGACTCGAGGCTCTGGCAGCTTGAGAAATCTTCAATATGTTGATCTTTATCGGCTTCGGTGCTTCAGCGGGCCGGGTCATTTGTCCTTATGGCTTGGTCGCCGACGATCATATTTTGGGTGCCAACAAATGCCCCCCAGACGTGGGTGTTGCGAGCAAGGCATGAGTGCAGCAGGGCCGACGGATGAATTTCACCCAGAACGATTCCCTCTTCGATTGACAGGAGCCTGGGATGGCCTTTAATTCGGCATGGACGTTAACCCGGCGTCATTTAGGTGTTAATACGGCGCGAGTAATCCGGCGCCGTTTAGATGTTAATATGTCGCGGGTAACCCGGCACGCCCCCTTGGCCTTAGACGTTAATCCGGCGTGCCCACGCTACTCACACGTTGATCCGGCGCGGCCTTGGCGCTGAGGGTTGTTGATCCGGCGCGCCTTTTCCCGGCGCGCCTTTTGCTTACATGCCTTTTAACCCGGCGCGCTAAATAGCGCGTCGGTTTAACAATGGGGGGCTTCCCCTATATATTTCTTTCTTCCTTGTTTTTTTCTTCATCTCCTCTCATTTGCAGATTTCCTTTCTCTCTCCTCCCTTTCTTCTCTCCCTGCGGTGCCGAGTGAGCTAAGGGTGAGAGCGGTGGCGGTTCTTTCCTTCGGGGTGAGCGAACTGCTGTCCCTTTGGGTTTCAAACCCTTTCTTTGGGCCCCGGGAGGCTTCTAGCATGGCTTGCCCTCGGAGCTATTTCCCCGGGTGTTCCTTTGGCCTCGGTGTAATGCCGATGGCTGCCTTTTAGGGGCTGTTCCTTTAGTGGACGCGTTCCCACTTTTCTTTTGCAATCTCCCGTGCTGGGGAGACTCTGCCGAAATTTTGTCAGAAATCTATCTTTGATCAGCTATTTCCTGACTTTTGATTATTGTTTGATACGCTTATTTGCAGCTATTATGGCATCCGACTCTTCTTCTCGTGCCTTGGTGATGTGGGAGAACGTCAATTCCCTTGACTGGGGGTACGGTCAAGTGGCCGTGGTTACGGAATCTTCAGATTCGGAGACAGACACTGTGGATACCAGCCATCTCCTCATTCTTGGGGGCGACTCCTTTCATTATGATAGGGAAGGTGTCACCGGGAGGGACTATCCCAAAGACAAACACATGATGTCCCTTCTCCAACGCTTCAACCTTCAAGGGAAGAGGGACGTGTTCGTTGTCCGAAAAGTTGAGCAGGCCCTGCTGGTGGAGAGAGACAGTCTGGCGGACTGCATGGTGCGGGGAAGACCCATTTATCTCTCCAGAGAGGTTAGGAAATGGAGCGTCGTGCTGGGACTGCAAGATTTGGCTCCAGAAGACGGGCTGTTGACCAGGGCCCCTGAATTTGTACCCGCTCGATGGAATGACTCCGCGGGTAGAGTAGACCGGGAGAAGCCGATCTTTGGCTTATTTCTTGCCTCGCTGAAGTGGGGGTACAGAGAAGAATCATTCTTGCTGGATTGCTTGGCGGTCCGCTTCAAGCACCAGATATCGGTGGGGTGGTTTACCGAGCTGAGGGCCACCGACACCCACGCATTCAGGCCCGGAGTAGTGGAGTTCATAGACTATGTGCTGCATCATTATGCTCCAATTCTGACCAGGGCTGGCGTATATCATAGCATGTATGCTTCAAGGTACCGGTATCCAATCTCCCGGGGCTTGTGCTGTGGTATGATTGAGGTATTCTACCCCGAATATAACACTTTCTACACTTCAGAGGGAGAGACCTCTTTAGACTTGTGGATTTTATCACAGCTCAGCGGCCTACCCATTGATGGGGAACCGTATGAAGAAGTTTGTTGGCCTGACTGGCTAAAGGACCAGACCGATGGTGACGGTCGGTATCTGGCGCGTTATGCCTATCGATATATGATGAAGGCGTATCGCACCCTCTTTCATTCGTCGCACGACACGAGGGAAGCTCGGAAGCCAGGCGAGAAGCGAAGGGTGCGGATGGGCACCTGGCTTCAATATTTCTTCAAGGGGAAGAATAAGTACGAAGACTTTCCTCCGATAGCGCCAGTGGCTCAGAAGCGGAAGAAGAGGGTGCGACGCCAGGCCGCTTCATCATCTTCTTCGAGAGGAGGGCAGGGGGAAAACCCAAACCCTACCGGTGTTGATGCAGTCACTCACTGTGCTGCATATCTAGTTTATTGACTCTGTTCTTTTGCTCTTCTGCAAGGTGACGAGAGCGTGATCAGGGCGGAGGCCATTTATCCGTCCTGTCTCATGGCTTGGGGCACCAAGCTGTCTCTTTGCCTGGTGGCCCTGCGTCTTATTTACAAGATGTTGGGAGACTTGCACAAGACGCGTCTCCCCAGAAGTCTTCGGACGGTCGGTCCGTTACATTTTTTCAATGCTTGGGTTTGTACCTTGTTCCCGGAGGTGGCTCCTCGGGCGTTACAGGCGGTTCCTCTTGTTCCGCGGATGATAGAGTTCGCAAGCGCCGAGCCATCTTTACTAGCGGAGCAACTCTACGCCATTCGGGGCAAATTGGCCCGTATTCCCACGGATTCGCCCGGGGTCCTTCATTTTTGGAGCTTAGCTGCCCACTCTAGCCCGCTGGTGAAAAGGATGAGGCAGTGTAAGCTCTTCGAGACTGAGGAGTATATTCATCCGCTTTCCGAGGCCAAATGTACAAGGCCTATTCTTGAGCCGGAGTTGGTTGATTGGGCGCTGGCTATTAGGCCGAGTGTCCTTGTATTCCGCAAGAGCGGCATTCTATGGTTGGAGCCATACTACCCGTTCCGCTTCAGTCGGAACTTTGGCTACGACCAGCACATCCCTCATTCTTCTTCACAGTTTGCATTGCCCAACAGGCATAGGGCCGGGCAAGTTTCAAATGATGACGCCCGCATATGGTGGGACTTCTTCCATCGCCGGGAGGATGTTTCTTTCAGGGTGCCAACCCCTGCCCATTTTCCCCGCATCACGCCTGAATATATCAAGTGGTGGAACGCGCAGACGGGATTTTATAGGAGCTCCCGGCGAGAGTGCTGGGCCATGGCGGAGCACAGGTTCCTGGATTCCCAGCCAGAGCCGGTTCTTGACATTGAATCTTCTTATTTGAAGAAGTTGAAGTCCTGGACCAATACAGAAGTGAAGGCCTATCTGGAGGCCCGCAAGGTTGTAAAAGGTCGCAAGATGAAAGTTGAACCGAAGCTGCCCCCGATCAACAAAGATGATTATGTAAAAACCCTTCGGGATTTATGTCGGGTAAGCAGTGAGAGGGTGATTCTTCAGCAACTCCCTCTGCCGGTAGAGGAGCCTATCTCGGTTGTGGCCGACTGGCGTCCCGAGGTGGATAGGTTGTACCCCTATCGGACCTTCATTCGCAAGGAAGACTGGCGGGCCGCCTTATATGACAACACCCCGTGGCTATTCGCGCTTCTTCGCTCACACGGTCTTTCAGTGGGTGGTTCCAGCGAAGCCATCTTGGACCGACCTCTTCATATCTCTTTCAAATATGCTGACAGATGGGGGTTGGACCACCTGAGCCTATATTATCTCCTATCTTCTCGTGGTCATGAGGACCTGGCACTGCTGGCCGAGCCGAGTGAGAAGATCGGAGATTTATGCTGGCTTATTCGCGAGGCAGCTTCGAGAGACAAAACGCCATCGCTATATTATTGGCCTCTCTTCCCCTTCTATACGGGGCCAGAAAGTATGTTCCGTTTCTTCATTCAGGCCCTTCGGCCAGCTTCTTTCTTTTATTGTGGTGCATCATTCTCACCTGTGTGCATGTGCAGTCCGACCGACTTCGGAGGAGACCCGACACTTTAGGGAGTTGATAATAAAGGCCCAGAAGCCAGCATATTTTGAAGTTCCCGAGCCGGCCCTGACCATGACGCCACTACCTCCTGGGGATTCGAGAAAGCGGACTCGATCCCAGTTGAGAGAAGCCGTCGGAAAGGCGAAGGCGGCAGTGACCCGGGTGACATGGGCACGCCGAAAGAAGGCTGTAGAGAGGGAATCAGCAACCGTCCTTCCTTCGATTGTATCCTTCGAAGAGTTTGAAGCTTCTCGCACACAGAGGCTAGAAGTTGAAGGTAAGCTCTTCTTCTCTTTAAAGTTCATTAGCTTGCTTTGACTACCCTGGCTAGCCCATGCTGACGGTTGCCGACACAGTTGCCGCGGTCGTCGGGTTGGAGGCGACGGTAGATATTGCGGCTAGGGAAGGGGTAGAGGAAATCCCCACTGCTCCCATAGAGAGAGATATGCCTTCTCCATCACCCAGGCAGGAGATGGAAGGTAATTCATAGTTTAATTGCGATGCCACCGCGAATCTTCATGTCTTCAGCCGGCTTCCTTTTCTCATCGTAATTTTCAGTTGATATACAACCGTCATTGCTTCCGGGCTCGGAGAGTGCAGAGGAAGTGACTATCCAGGGGCAGGGTGAACCTGTCCTCGAGATCCTACCCGCCGTTGCTTCTGGTGTGAAGAGCATGGGGGAAGTTCCTACTGCGGATGATGTTTCCGTCGGCGAGGCTCCTATTCCGACGGTGGAACGTCCCGAAAGAGCAGAGGGGTCCTCTTCCTCTGAGCAGGTAGATTACGGTGGCGGCTCCTGTGATGAGGAGTTCCCACCTGTTGATACAGAGACTGAGGATGCCGGGGCGTCCTCGGCCTATGAAAGCGACCACCTGACTTTTAGCCCACCCCGGCTATCATGGAGTGGTCTTGGACCGTCAAGCTCGCTTATAAGCGGAGATGCTGGCGCCGGAGAAGTGGCCTTTAGAGATTTGAGCCTAGTACCGGCAGAGGTAAGGCTCCATCCGTGGTCGGTGCCTGCTGCCCTTTCTTCCTCTTCCTTTCAGCTTTTAATATATATATTTCTGGCGCAGACCGAGGTGGTGCTGCCAACCATGATGGTGCAGATACCTCTCCCGACTCTAGGCACGGGCCATGCAACTCTCCCGTCCGTCCTGTGGCCTATCGCGCTACGATACCCCAAGGACTATGCAGCGGCAACGGCTCCAGCTGGACCCGGAGCACTTGTGAGGGTTGATAGTTCGGTAGCAGTTGTGGACTTTCAGCCATTAGAAGTCACACAACGGTCAGCTCCGGAGAAGGGTGGCCCTTCCGAAATAGAAACCGGAGAGATCGTTGAAGAACAGACGTCCTTGGCTCTTGATATTCCTGTCGCACCTCCATCCCAGGGGGCCGGCAAGGAAATTGTTATCATTGAGGCTCTAGCCACCGTATCGGCCAGCGCGGTTGTTCCCCATTGCAGTGGACTACAGCTCATGCCATCGTCATCTTCTGGGATGGGTGACGATATCTGGGCCATTGTGGATAGCAGAGTGGAATTTGAACTACCCGAGACATCGCCGCTTGGTCTCCAGTTTTCAAGTGACCTCGTGTGGCAGTTCCTAGGGACCCTTCAGTAGACCATAATGGCCAGCAGAGATTTAACTTATGTCCAACTGAGGGGCTTGATAGAGCATCTATCCCGCTCGTTGTTGGCCTTTGGTTGCCCCATGGACGATTGGACTCCACGGGTGATCTGGCTCCTGAAGTATGTAAATCGGAGGGAATTTCTAGGCCGGGAGGCCGCTGACCAGTTGGCGGCCATAACACTGGAGCGGGCTGAATGCCGGATAGCTCTCATTTCCCTGAAAGGGACTGCGGCGAGGATGAGAGACGACACCGACGCCTCTTTGCAGCGATGAAGTTTTCTCACGGCTCGCATAGCGGAATTACATGCCGAACTCTCGAGGGCAGAGGCTGAACTTCAAGAAGTAGAACGCCTTGGAAGTCCAGAAGGTGGAGGAGGCAGAAATGGCCGAAGGACAGGCTGCTTCCCTCGAAGAGAGACTATCCCAGCTGGATGTTTTCGAGACTCACATGGACATTTATTGCTGGGATTCTCATATTTTTATGGTAATGGCTCTAACATGGTGGCTGAAGGAAGAGCCTTACTAGATGGTCTTCGCCTAGCTCAACTACACTCAATCACTTTGTCGGTTATATATACAGATTCAATGGTTTTGATGGAGCTGCTAAGCAACAAAAGAGAACCACCATGGTCTCTCCTCCCTTGGTGGAAGCCACTTCAGCAACTTTTTTTATACTTCAACTGCCCCATTCTCCATGCATACAGAGAAACCAATCAGCTAGCTGATGCATTGGCTAACCATGCGGTTCTCATTAGACATAACATGGAGTTCCTAGCATACAGTGAGCTGCCTTTACTAGCCAAAGGCTATGCTAAAGCCGACGCCTGCGGTATACCAAACTTTCGTAGGAGACTTGTATAGGATTCTTTTTTTCCTTTCACTCATTGTTTGACAGAGACAAAAGTCTCCTCCGATATTGTACTTACAATTTACACAGAAATAAAATTACATCGAGTGGATCGATGGTGGAGTGAGAACATTCCCTTCCTCTGGAATGGGGGTGCACTCTCCCTTCATCCTACTTGATGTTTTTGCTTTAAAAAAAAAGTTCAAGCTACAAGAACTGACCCGTCATCCTTCCCTGGGTATTCCGGCGCTGGAGGACATCTTCCGACGCCCTCTGCCGTAGTCCTTTTCTATTTGCCCCCTTTTTGATGAACTTCATGTATTCCGGGGGATGCCCCGCGTAACATGTATCTTTTTATTTCAGAGGAATGAAAAGTCTCCATCTCGCTGTTTGAAAGAAGACTCCATCATGTCATTATTCTTTTCTTTTCCATTTCTATTCGCTGGTCAATTCTAGTCCGAGTGTGTGAGTCACTAGGGTAGGAGAGCGCTGACGCCTTCAGCAAAGGGGTGAGGTGTTCGCTCCACCGCGTCGTGACTATTCTCGGGACTAATCAATGACCTATGCAAGTCGAGAGTCTGGAGGACCCCAAAAGGGTATATGGGCGACGAAGACTGCATTAGATATCGAACGACCTTATCGATGGTGACAAGGGTTGAAAAGGGGTAGACGGTCTTGCCGATGATGACAAAAATTGGAAAGGGGTAGTGACTGATCTTACCGATGATGACAAGGGTCAAAAAAGGGTAGACGGTCTTGCTGATGGTGACAAGAACCGGATAGGGGTAGCGACCAATCTTGCCGATGGTGACAAGGGTCGAAAAAGGGTAGACAGTCTTGCCGATGGTGACAAGAACCGGATAGGGGTAGCGACCGATCTTGTCGATGGTGACAAGGGTCGAAAAAGGGCAGACGGTCTTGCCGATGGTGACAAGAACCGGAAAGGGGTAGCGACTGATCTTGCCGATGGTGACAAGGGTCGAAAAAGGGTAGACGGTCTTATCGATGGTGACAAGAACCAGATAGGGGTAGCGACCGATCTTGCCGATGGTGACAAGGGTCGAAAAAGGGTAGACGGTCTTGCCGATGGTGACAAGAACCGGAAAGGGGTAGCGACCGATCTTACCGATGGTGACAAGGGTCGAAAAAAGGGCAGACAGTCTTGCCGATAGTGACAAGAACTGGATAGGGTAGCGACCGATCCTGTCGATGATGATAAGGGTGGAAAAAGGGTAGACGGTCTTGCCGATGGTGACAAGAACCGGATAGGGGTAGCGACCGATCTTACCGATGGTGACAAGGGTCGAAAAAGGGTAGACGGTCTTGCCGATGATGACAAAAACCGGAAAGGGGTAGCAACTGATCTTGTCGATGATGACAAGGGTCGAAAAAGGGTAGACGGTATTGCCGATGGTGACAAGAACCGGAAAGGGGTAGCGACCGATCTTGCCGATGGTGACAAGGGTCGAAAAAGGGCAAACGGTCTTGCCGATGGTGACAAGAACCGGATAGGGTAGCGACCGATCCTGTCGATGATGACAAGGGTCGAAAAAGGTAGACAATAGATGCATATAGGTGGGATATCGGACGAAGGCTCCGCCTCGACCCTGTGAAGGGTTTTCAGGACGGAGAATGGATCATCACTATTCATCATTCAATTACTCTTTTTTTTATTCACATTACTGACCTAAGAGCCCTTGCGAGTTTTCACCGAAGCCAGCCCCCTCTTGCTTTTGCCCAGGCGCCCTCTCGGGTTTTCACGTGGCGGGATACTCGATTTTACCTGTAGCGCCCTCTCGGGTTTTCGCCACAGCTGGGTTATAGCCTTTTTTTGCACTTGTCCTAATATAGGAGCAAGTCTGGCGGGGTATCTCTATTTTTAACCCCATTTTTCATTTCTTTCTCTTTTTTTGATTTCGAATTCAGAGTATAGAAGAACTGGACCGCTAGGATGCTGACCGTCCTTGTCGATGATGATAAGGATTGATCCTGGGTTTATTTCGTCGACACTGGTTAAATGTCGAAGTAAAGGACATGGTTTATTAACAAGGATGTAGGATCCGAGTTAAGAGTAGAGGTCGACCGATCTCGCCGAAGATAACGAGGGTCGAACACGGGTTTATTAATCAGCATAGGTTATATGCCGAAACAAAGGTAGGTTTACTAACAGGGACGGAAGGTCCAAGTTAAGGGGTAGAGATCGACCGATCTCGCCGATGATGATGAGGGTCGAACATAGGTTTATTCATCAGCATAGGTTATATGCCGAAGCAAAGGTAGGGTTATTAACAGGGATGGAAGGTCCGAGTTAGGGGTAGAGATCGATCGATCTCGCCGATGATGACGAGGGTCGAACACAGGTTTATTCATCAGCATAGGTTATATGCCGAAGCAAAGGTAGGATTACTAACAGGGACGGAAGGTCCAAGTTAAGGGGTAGAGATCGACCGATCTCGCCGATGATGACGAGGGTGGAACACAGGTTTATTCATCAGCATAGGTTATATGCCGAAGCAAAGGTAGGGTTATTAACAGGGACGGAAGGTCAAAGTTAAGGGTAGAGATCGACCGATCTCGCCGAGGATGACGAGGGTCAAACATGGGTTTGTTCCAAGGATTTCTGGGGCTTTTGATGATTGTCCCTTGTGGAGTTTCATTGGGTGGAGAATAGAAGAGGAATTTGAAAATTACCACTTTACTGACCTAAGCGCCCTTTCGGGTTTTCGCCAAAGCCAGTCCCCTCTTGCTTTTGCCCACGCGCCCTCTCAGGTTTTCACGTGGCGGGGTACCCGATTTTGCCTGTAGCGCCCTTTCGGGTTTTCGCCACAGATGGGTTATAGCCATTTTTTGCACTCGTCCTAATATAGGAGCAAGTCTGGCGGGGTATCTCTATTTTTAACCCCATTTTTATTTTCTTTTCTTCTTTATTTCTATGAAGGGTGGCAGGTCGAAGCATGATATCCGACCCGTGGTTGACAGTAGACGGCTATTGACCGGAGCACCGGGCCTTGTGCCGAACAGAGCGGTATATTCGTTAGCAAGGGTTGAATGCTAACGCAAAGGAATGATCTTTCGCCGATTCGGACGTAAGGCCCGCAACAGCCATATGGTGTATTCTTTTGAGAGCTCGGCCATGGCGGAGTGCCACTAGACCAAGGAAAGGTAGCTCGATCAGGGCGGAATGCCACTAGACCAAGATAAGGGTAGCTCGATCGGGGCGTAATGCCATCGGACCAAGGGGAGGTAGCTTGATCAGGGCGGAATGCCACTAGACCAAGATAAGGGTAGCTCGATCGGGGCGGAGTGCCACTAGACCAAGATAAGGGTAGCTCGATCGGGGCGGAATGCCACTAGACCAAGATAAGGGTAGCTTGGCTAGGGCGGAATGCCACTGGACCAAGGTAAGGGTAGCTTGGCTAGGGCGGAATGCCACTAGACCAAGATAAGGGTAGCTCGATCGGGGCGGAATGCCACTAGACCAAGATAAGGGTAGCTCGATCGGGGCGGAGTGCCACTGGACCAAGATAAGGGTAGCTTGATCAGGGCGGGGTGCCATTGTACCAAGGAGAGGTAGCTCGATCAGGGCGGAATGCCACTAGACCAAGATAAGGGTAGCTCGATCAGGGCGGAGTGCCACTAGACCAAGATAAGGGTAGCTCGATCGGGGCGGAATGCCACTAGACCAAGATAAGGGTAGCTTGGCTAGGGCGGAATGTCACTGGACCAAGGTAAGGGTAGCTTGGCTAGGGCGGAATGCCACTAGGCCAAGATAATGGTAGCTCGATCAGGGCGGAATGCCACTAGACCAAGATAAGGGTTGCTCGATCGGGGCGGAGTGCCACTGGACCAAGATAAGGGTAGCTTGATCAGGGCGGGGTGCCATTGGACCAAGGAGAGGTAGCTCGATCAGGGCGGAGTGCCATTAGACCAAGATAAGGGTAGCTAGGCTAGGGCGGAGTGCCACTAGACCAAGGTAAGGGTAGCTCGATCAGGGCGGAGTGCCACTGGACCAAGATAAGGGTAGCTCGGCTAGGGCGGAATGCCACTAGACCAAGGTAAGGGTAGCTCGATCAGGGCGGAGTGCCACTGGACCAAGATATAGGTAGCTCGGCTAGGGCGGAATGCCACTAAACCAAGATAAGGGTAGCTTGATCAGGGCGGGGTGCCATTGGACCAAGGAGAGGTAGCTCGATCAGGGCGGAGTGCCACTGGACCAAGGAAAGGTAGCTCGACTAGGGCGGAATGCCACTAGACTAAGATAAGGGTAGCTCGATCAGGGCGGAATGCCACTAGACCAAGATAAGGGTATTCCGACTGATCACTCGGGTAATGTCGGTTGCGCCACATGATACAGCTTTATATGCTTTCCATTGAGGGGAGAGAACTGGATGACTCCTTTGTGATCTACCAGGACGTAGGCACCCCCTTCATATACTCGGCGGACGATATATGGTCCGACCCAATTTTCGACCAACTTCCCTTTGGGGTTGGAGGCCATCACTTCTCTTCTTTTGACCATCACCAGGTCTCCTTTCTTGAATTCTCGACCCTTGACCAGCTTGTCAAAAGCACGGGCCATGCGAGCTTGGTAGAGTTGGATGTTTTGCTGTGCCCGGAGGCATTTTCCTTCGAGCTCAGCGAGCTCTTCGAATCTTCTCTCTGCATTGGTTTGTTCACCGCTGACTAGTCCATGCTGGATGGCGACTCGCAGCGAAGGAACTTCTAGTTCAATCGGCACCACAGCCTCTGACCCATAGACGAGGGAGAAAGGTGAACAGCCGGTTGGGGTTTTGTAGACAGTACGATAGGCCCAGAGTGCTTCGTACATCCTTTCTTCCCAATCTTTTTTATTAGACTTGACAGTCTTCGCTAGTAATGTGCATAGTGTCTTGTTGAAGGCTTCTGCAAGTCCATTGGCTTGAGGGTTGTAGGGGGACGATGTCCTCCAGTCAATCTTGTATTTGTCGGCCAGCCGATAAACCTTCTGGTTCCTAAAATGGCTGCCATTATCAGAGATGATTCGGCTGGGGATCCCGAACCGGAATATTACGTTCTGACGGAAGAATCTTGCAACTAGTTCCCCCGTTACATCTCTTAGTGCTACCGCCTCTACCCATCTGGAGAAGTAATCTGTAGCTGCTAAGATATATTTGCACCCTGAGGAAGATGCTGGTAGCGGTCCTACCACGTCCGTGCCCCACTGAGCAAACGGCCAGCTTGGAAGGGTCGGATGTAATGGCACTGGAGGTCTCCTTGCCACGTTAGTGTGTTCTTGACACTTCTGACAAGCTTTGGCAAACTTGCAGCAATCAGCAAATATAGTGGGCCAATAGTAGCCCAATTTCTTTATCTCAATTTTCATCTTTGGGCCAGCCTGGTGTGCTCCAGCTGATCCCGCATGGACTTCTTGCATCACCTGTCCCGCCTCTGTTGAAGACAAGCAACGGAGTAGGACTTTCCTTCAGGCATGTGCCATTATTCAGAACAGGGTTCTGCTTCTCATCTCGTAAGAGTCCTTGACCCTCAGGAGCTTCATTCTTTGTTCTTTTTCTTTTGGAAGCTGCTGGTGTTGGAACCACCGCAGGAGATGTTCTCGCCAATTGGGCTGCTGAACCCTTTCGACGACTGACACCTCAATTTCTTGTTCGTCAGCTAAGACTTCTGTTACGCTGGGGACTTGCCGACGGTTGATCACCGTTATATTCAAGCTTGTGTCTGACGGGACCGCCAATGAACTGGCCAGCTTAGCGAGGGCGTCTGCCTGAGCATTCCGGCCTCGGTTGATGTGCTTAATGCTGATGAAGTAGAATCTTGACATCAGGCGGGTTGCCAGCTGGTGATAGGGGAGAAGCTCTTGCTTTCGCACATCGAACTCTCCTTCCAGTTGTTTTATAACTAGCAGGGAGTCCCCGAATGCTTCCAGCATCTGAATTCCCGTGGATAGAGCAATTTGCAACCCGATTATTAGGGCTTCATATTCCGCTTCATTATTTATGCAATGTTTGTTTATGGAGCAGGATGTGTGCACCACTTCTCCTTCTGGGGATTTCAGGACTATGCCTGCTCCTGCCCTGACTCTGGCCGATCCAGTGGCAGAGGTGTCAATTCTGGAAGCGCCATCAAAATATAGCTGTCATAAGGAGGGCCGCACCTGAACGGCTTCCAAGGTTTCATCTTCAAGAAGCTCTAGTTCCAACGGGCAGTCCCCGGGTACTGGGTGCTCCGCGAAGAAGTCTGCAATAGCTTGACCCTTGACGGCCTTGCGCGGTACATAGGAGATGTCAAACTCCATAAGGATTACCGCCCATTTGCCCAGGCGACCTTTGAGTGCCGGCTGGAACATAAAATATTTCAGGGGATCCTCTTTGGACACTAAGCTGATTTCATGTGACAACATATAGTGTCAGAGTTTCTTGACTGCGAAGACCAGTGCTAGACAGATATTCTCAATGTAAGTATATTTATCTTCAGTTCTGACCAGTCTCCGACTAAGGTAATAGAGGGCTTGCTCTTTCCCTTCTTCATTATTCTGGGCCAGCATTGCCCCTAGAGAGTTATGTGTAGCTACTATATACAGTATTAATGGTCGTCCTTTCATCGGTGCGCCCAACACTGGAGGAGTCTTCAAATAGTCTTTCAGCTTGTCAAGAGCTGTTTGGCAATCTTCATCCCAATAAAAGGGGACATCTTTCATCATCAACTTGTGGAAAGACTGGTATTGCCCTGACAAATTGGAGATGAACCGTCGGATATAAGCCAGGCGGCCCTGTAGTGATCTCAGCTTAGAGATATTCCTTGGTGGAGGTAGCTCCTGAATTACTTTGATTTTTGCGGGGTCTATCTCGATTCCCCGATATCGAACAATGAAGCCCAAGAATTTTCCGCTCGACACTCCGAACGCACATTTCATGGGATTCATCTTCAGCTCATGCTGCCTCAGCCTCTGAAAGACGATCCGGAGGTCTTGCATATGATCTTCTTTTCTTCTGGTTTTGACCACCAGGTCATCTATGTAGCACTCGACCTTGTGGTAGAGCAACTCATCGAAGATTTTGGTCATTGCGCGCTGATAGGTTGCGCCAGTATTCTTTAGTCCGAACGGCATCCTCTTGTAATGATAAATGCCTTTAGGGGTTCGAAAAGCAGTATGGACCAGGTCATGCTCCGCGATCCAAATCTGATTGTAACCGGACGACCCGTCCATGAATGACAGGGCCTCATGGCCGGTTGTAGCATCTATCATGACTTCTGTTATCGGCACTGGGAAGTCATCTTTGGGGCAGGCTTTGTTTAGATCTCGGAAGTCGACACATATCCGGATCTATCCATTCTTCTTTTTCACGGGGATGATATTCACCAGCCATGTGGTGTACTGGTTTTCTTCAACAAATCCCACGTCAATGAGCTTGTCGACTTCAGTACAAATTTGAGTGATGAGTTCTGGCCTCATGCGCCGCGGTGGTTGCTTCACCGGTTCGGCCTCAGGGCTGATTGCCGTCTCATGTTGTGAGACAGTGGGGCTTAGACCCGGCATTTCTTTGTAAGTCCAGGCGAAGCAATCCCGGTACTCTAATAGCAGCTGGATGTACAGCTCCCATTCTTCTGGGGATAGTTGGGCGCTGAGGAAGGTAGGCCTAGGGTCCTCCTCATTTCCTAAGTTGACTTCTATCAGTTCATCGACTGTGGCTTGGCCTCCGTCTTCTATCTCCAAAGGTGCCGGTTGGAGGTCAACGAAATCTGGAATACCGTCTTGAGGGTCGAGTACTTTGACTTCCTCGTCAGACACCACCAGAGCTTCTTGAGGTTTCCCTATTTCTTGTGCCAGCGGCTGCGCGGATGGTTTTATTAGCCAATACGCTGCCGTTGCAACTCCCAGGGACGAGAGAGCAGCTTCAGTGTTTGTAGATAAGGTTGCAGCCGCGACAGGCTGGTAGTTGTTTATTGCCGGGCTTGGACAGCATCCCAGTTTTGTAGCAGAAGTTGAGGAGGTCTCGCCTTCTGGAGCAGTTATACCTTCCGTGGAAGTGGCTTTTCCTTTCTTGGTAGCCGGTTCCCCTTGATTGGAGTTGACCCAGGCTTCCTTGATTGGCAGAAAGGGTGTTGAAGTCGTCATTAGTAGGACTCCGCTGGAGGGAGAAACTCCTGCTTCTTCAATGTCTTCGGCTTCACTGCTGCTAGCCGTATCAAATTTGGCTTGAAGGGCCGCTTCTTCAGGGTGGACCTGCTCCCAGCATCGGCAGGGGACCGAGGTCTCTATTTCTTGATTTCCGGATCGAGCCAGTTCAACATGTTCAGCTTCCACTGGGTATTCATCAATGGTTGCCCCCAGAGGGCTATCTTCAGTAGGATAGAAGGCGGAGATAGTGTCCACCTCGTACCGCCCACTATAATAATATTCCTCCAGGGTGAAGCCCAACCCTGGATGTTGAGAGACACGTCTCATTTTCTTGTCCAGATTTGCGGGATACCACATCTTCTGGAAAGCTTCCTTGCGCTTTTGAGACTGATCGGGAGGAATGTGTTGCTTCTGAAACATCCTGGCCATCCGATCAGTTGTAAATGCCAGACCCTGGACAGGAACTGGCGGGTTGCTTAGATCTTCGGGGAGGGTGCAATCTGTGTCTTCCCGAGTGGGATGCTCCTCAGCTGTATAGAACAAGCTGTTGGGTCCATCTTCCTGTGTCACCTCCCAAGTCTTGAAAGGCTCGACAGTGGGGTCATCGAGGCCAAGGACTGGCTTGATGAGGCCGGTTGGGACTCCGATGTAATTGTTCTACCGATTGACCTGCACTTCATTAGCTTCGGGGTAGAATGCTGGAGGTGTTGTTCTGCCCACGTCCCCAGATGCTGTGATATGGGATACCACCTTTGGCTTGACATATCCGCGCGGCGGTGGTGGATACCAACTACTGCCGGATGTGCTTCTGGATGCCCCCGCAGGGGTCCTAGCTTCAGAGGTCTTCTGGGAAGGCCTTGTATATAAGTTGGCATCTGCCAAATGACACTCAAACACCTCGAATTGGTGGGGGTCTACAAATATCCTCTCTTCCTTCCCTTGGAGACTGTATTTGATGCATTGGTGGAGCGTGGAGGGCACCACCATGTTTTCATGCAGCCATGGGCGGCCGAGCAGTGCCTTGTAAGAGGTGCGAGAGTCAATGACATAAAACTGCACCGTCGTAGTGAAATCTGTCAAGGTCAGTGTGAACTCTGCCACTCCCATCGACACTTCACATTTTTGATTGAAGCTGGTGATACGCATATCCCCGACTTTCTCGAGATGCACGTTAAAGTGGTGCCTCTCATATATTCTATATGGCAGGATGTTGACCGCTGCACCGGGATCAACCAGAATCCTGTTCAGCTCCCTTCCATTCAGGTGCCCCTTCATATACAGCGGCCTGTTATGGCTGATGGTAGGTAGTAGCATGTCTTCTGGAGTGAAGGTCATACTGGCTTCCGGTACAGCTTCAGCTATGCAAGTCTCGAAATGAGTAGGCATTTGCAGAGCAGTAATAATCACCTGTCGAGTCTCTTCACTCAAAGAAAGGATCTCCCAGATTATAAATCGAGCAGGGAGCTTCTTAAGTAGCTTCATTATTCGGCTCCCGGCTTGGACATTGGAGAGCTTCATCTCTTCGGCCCATCTGGGCTTGGGGAGGTTTTGATTTGTGGGCCCTGACGGACCTGCTTCATCTTCCTCAGATTTGACGCCTTTCTGGCTAGTGCCAACTTCTGGGTCTTCTTTGTTAGTCGATGTAGGGCAAGCTCCATCTGTATTTGGCTCTTCAGCAGATTGTGCGAGCTGCGGGTGAACGGTCCTGGGCGTAGGGTTAGCCTCCTGGCAAGGCTATTTGCCCTTGGACATCTTCATAAATTCAAGAAATGAAGGGACCCCCTTGCCCCCACTCTTGTTGTATAGGCCTGACGGAGGAGGGATTTGGACTCCCTTGACCTCCGGCGGAGGTGTCCTGTAGGGTTGCTCCCCTCTGAACATGATATTGTGGTTGGGTGGCGGCTGGCGCCCCCATTTTCGGCCTGACCGGGTGGCATGTGCAGCAGTTGCGGCCTCGGTCTTGCCTCCCCCAGCATGGGGTGTGAAGCAAATTTCCTCTTCTTCCTCCTCTCCGGGTAGGTTGAAGAGCGTTGATAGGGTATTACAGGAGGCAACCTGTGTTTTATTGGCCCCAGCGGCCTTTCTTCTCTTCTTCTGCTTCTTCTTCTTTTTTGCTTCTACGGGCGGGTTCCCCCAGAATAAACTACCCTTTCTGTCAGGTGCCTCTTCAGCTTTCTCCTTTTGTTCAAGTGAGAGCTGCTCTAATTCTTGCCACGGGACGTGGTCCCGCACCAGTAGAGGTTTCAATTCGGGCTGCACATATTCATCTAGCCCTTCAATGAGGTTTTGCAGTCGAAGGATTCCAGGATTGGTTTCCTTAATCACTGGCAGCGGAGTTTGTCTCCTCCGATTATGTGTATGTATCCTGATAGCTGTAGGTGGGGTGACCCATACGGGTGCTACCACTGATGGAGCAGGCCGGGGTGTAACACCACGGATATGTCCCCCCTCTTTCGGGCAGGGTGCCCTCTTCTTCTTGTGTTTCACAGGGATCTGCTGCCACCCCTGCTATTCTTTCGCGGGCTCCAAGAAATGAGCTTCGTAGGTGCTCCGCGTGCTTGCTTCAGAGATCTCCTCGGGCAATGCCTGGTAGAGAGAGATCATGTTGACCGCTGCCCTCCTCCGAGGGGCTTCATGTGGCTGAGGAGGGTCCACTTTGTACTCTCCTAGCTCAATTTTATTCTTCTTCACCATCCCTTCGATGATGTCTTTGAAAATATAGCAGTCTTCGATTGGATGTCCCAACATCTGGTGGTAGGGACAGAATCTTGGACTGTCTTTTCTTTTTAGGTCCTCTGGCCTCCTTGGCTCAGACAGGGTGACCATGCTGTATTCTGTTACCCAGTCGAACAGAACTCGGGTCTTGTCTTTTGGAAAGGAATAAGCCTTCTTCATTTTGTCCCTCAGCGAAGGACCTTCTTTGTCGTCTGGGGCTTCTACAGGCTGTGGGGTGACTCCCTTCTTGCCTTCACTTTTCTGTTGTTCGAACGCCTTTAAATCAAGAGCGTTCACTTCTTTAGGCGACGAGCGCCGGTCCCTGCCTTGCCCTTCTGGGTCATGCTGGCAGCAGATGTAGGGGTAGGTCTGGCCAGGAAAGCTTCCACTTCGGCCACGACATTATTCAGCTGGTCGAACGACCATATTTCCATTCCGATCATCTTTTCCAAAACCTCCATTCTGAGATTTTGTTTGCATATTTGCACAGTGTCCTCTTGATGTGGGGGCCGCTTGCACCTCATTCCGAGGTTCCTCCACCTCTTGATATAATCGAAGGCTGTCTTATCGGCCCTCTGCCTTGTTGAATAGAGTTCGGCCACTGTGACCTCCCTCTCTGTGACATGGAATCTTTCCCTAAACTTCTTCTGCATATCTAGCCAGTCGTTGATCGACCCGGCCGAGAGGCTAGAATACCATTCAAATGCGAGCCCTGTCAGCGAGGACCCGAAGAACTTCAACAAATATGACTCGTCGGTTGCCAGATCACCCATGACGGTCATGTAATATGCAATGTGCTCCTTAGGGGACCCCTTCCCGTTGAATTTGTCGAACTTAGGTGGCTTGTTGACCCCCGGGGGAAGTCGTTTAGCCGCATGGTGTTGCGGGTAGGGCACCCGATAGGCATCAAATGCGATATAGTCGCCTTCACTTTTCTCTGCAAGCTTCAGCTCGATCATCCTCTCCACCATCATCCGGTTCATGACCGTGGGGTCAACTGGCTCCGGATAGAAGTGGGCCGGCTGTAGGTAGGGGGTGACCAGGGTGGTAGCCTGTGGAGGACGCAGCAGCGGAGGTGTCTGGTGCGCTTGAGGGAGCACCGGAGGTAGCAGCGGCTGGAGCTGTGGTGGCCGCTGTTGCATCGTCGCCATGCTTGGCTCTGACGACTGGGGCAGTGTGTAGAGTGGTGGAGGGCCGTCACGACGGACTGCTCCCCGAGATGATTCACCCTGGACTTCGGGTGGCTTGGAAGCTGAGGATTGTTCAGTTTTCTCCATCAGCTGCTTCTTCAGCAAGTCTATCTCTTGTCGATATTGTTGAAGTAATATCAAGACCGATGGGTCTATAGTGGCTGTAGTGGGGATAACTTCTGCTGTCTCCCCGGACGTACCCTCGGGCAGGGTGTCGAGGGGGACGTCGTCTTCTTCCTCTGCCGTCACCACATTAGCTGTCAGGACGGGGGCCTTGTCATCCCACTGGTGGTAGACATGGGGCTGTTTTCCTTTAGTCATCATCAGGAGCTCCCTTGCTGCCTCTGTTCTGCGAGTACTCGGCCCCGACCGTGCGGCCAGCTGAGCCAATTCTCGGGGGTCTTCGGGAAGCTCCCCATATCGGTTGGATATACCAGCCATATTGCAGGTGAAGACCTACATCCTTCTCCTCTGTCGATGGACCCTCCTTCTAGTTTCCTGCGGGAAGGTCAGCCTCTCGAACATAGAAACTCTTCTTCTTTCTTCCCGCTCGGGGACAGCTTCATCGGCTTCGATCTCGAAGCCGTTATCATATCCATTGTCATTGACTGACGACACCCTCATTCTTTCTCCCATACCCTCTTCATCTGCCATTGATGGGCAGTAATCTTCATCAGTGGCGACTGTCTGCATCAGTCGCTGTTGCCCAAATGAGGGGTTGCCTAACCCTCGAAAATAGTTTCTGACCAAACATGTCATCTCTTCTTGATCCCGCTCTAGATGTAATACGGGGGATAGTTGTCGACCTCCCGCAGGAGGGATATAGGCTAGCCGAGCTCTGTCGGCAGGTTGTTGGAATCTTCGTCCCGCAGCTGGGACGTTGGCTTGACGGCAGCAGCCCGGAAACTTTCGCGGCGCGGAGGGTCCGTGACCACTTCTTCTTCCTTCTTCGGGGGCAAGCCCCTTTCTCTCCTCTCTTCTGCCCCGTCATACATAGGACGGCGGTGGATGGGAGTCAGCTGGTGGGCAGGTTGGGTCCGTTTGGGAACCCACACCTGTTTGACCTTCCTCGGCCTGGGGGCCGTTCTTCCTTGGCCATAGTGGCCGGTTTCTTCTCTTTCTGCCCTCCTTCCAGCGAGGGCCTGGTATGCATTGTGGACAGGGATGGTGGGGATGACTCGATCCGGAGCCACCCATGTATTGCATCTGTTGAGGAAGACGCTCATGCCGCCGAC
Organism: Amorphophallus konjac; assembly: GCA_022559845.1. Lineage (NCBI taxonomy): Eukaryota > Viridiplantae > Streptophyta > Magnoliopsida > Alismatales > Araceae > Amorphophallus > Amorphophallus konjac. Next base: position 210,672,843 of record CM040118.1, read on the forward strand.
CATCATAGACTTCCCGGACTGAGATAGAGTCCCGGTGATCACAGCAGCACTCCTTTGAGCTTGGCGACGTTGACGTCCTCCAGGGTGCTTGTTGACGATATTGGGTCGGGTCCCACGTATGACGTGGTGCACCAAGCAGCTAGCGGCGGGGGCCAGACTCTTGGATGAGTCGTTGCAGCAGGGAGCCTTTAGAGGCTCCATTTTTTTCACGGCTTCTTCGACAGGTGCCGGGGCTTCAACTTCCAGCATATCAACAAAGGCTAACCCCAAGAAGTTGGGGAAGCCGACAGTGGCAGGGAAGCTACCGAATTCCATGGGCACCGCCAGGTACCCTTGGGCATGTCCAGCGATGATCGAAGGACCAAAGCCAACGCCAGTTAACCCATTGGTTGTCATCATGCGCCTGTAAAGACAAACAAGCCAATGATCAGTAGCCTTTGAGAGGGCCTCGAAGCCCAAGTATCTCAACAAAGAGATGAAAGGTGACACCAGTCCCACCGGACGTGCCAGACTTGTTTGCGTATCTCTTTTTTTATATCTTATTTATTTCACGTGTCGATCAACCAATTAACTAACTGGTAATTAACTGACTGATTGACGACGCGGGCGTGCCAGTCACGTACGTGACAACTTTATTGTGCGCTCGTTCTGACTTGGTCAGATGAATGTGAGGTTCAGTCGGGACCAGCAGTCCGCCATACCATAAAGGTTATGGCGTTAATTACATCCCCCACGAGGAGGGAACACCTTTGATTAATTGTCGAGATAGTGGGCTGTCGAGGCCGGAATAAAGGATGCAACGTTATGAGCACGACAAGATCACATGCGATTTATTTATCATGCAAGGGGGGACATAATTCATTAAATTAGAGGCCCTGGGTACGTGGCGGAGGACGTGGGTCCGAAGACCACCATCGCGCATAGCGAAAACTTCCGATCGGGGGTAACCCAACCTTCTGTCAACGCCATTTGATATACCCGAGGGTCTATGCAAGCATGCAGGCATGATGATGATAACTATACTGAGCATGGAAACAGAATTATGATAGTAAGCAATGCTCAATCACATTCGTTGATCCCCGTCAGAAGAGAGGGAAACGATAGCACAACGGTGATGACGAAAGCAAAGTGTTCACACACATGATAGTCAACATGGTAAAGAGGTTATTCGGAGCATGAACAGCCCTTGCCTTACTTAATCTACCACTAATTAGGGTAGTCAATATCGACCATGGGAGGCCAGGATTTCCCTGAGAGCGAACGAGAGATTAGAACGACATAAAGACGTGAAATGGCGCGAGAGATATCTTCCACGGCGCTGTAAAGCGTAGGTAAAAAGGGTTAATCCGGCGTGGTAAAGCGTAGGTGAAGCGTTAATCCGGCGCGGCCTTACAACCAGCTAAAACGGCGCGCAGGGAATGGGGCGCGCAGGTCAAAGGCGCGCCGGGAATGGGCCCAGGAAAAAAAGGGAAATCATGAGTCACATGTTAATACGGCACGGTGGGGGGCCGCGCCGTATTAAGGCGCGCCGGTTTAGGGCCGCACCGTTTTAGCTTATTTTTAAGCATTTCTGAAACCCTTTGAGTTTATTTGAGTTTTTATTGAAAGTTATGGAGTTATTGGGACCAACTAATCGTTTGATTGAAGTCCAGGACCCTCTGGAAATGATGCATTGAGTCAGTGCGAGGTTCATACTCGAGCACTGAGTCAATTGAGTCCAGAACGAGCATCTCATTATGGCTTTAGTTATGCTGAGTCTGTCCAAAATTTGACAGCATCTCCCCTGAACATGAAGAGTTGCAGGGGAGAATCGGGGTCATACTCACTCGTGGAGTAAGCCCCTAAACCGCCGGTATGCACGGAGGCACCCAGCAAACCCCATCGGATAGGATACCCCGAGGACTAGCCTACGAGGGGCACCAAGGCTCCGTGGGTGAAGAGACAGAGGGACGAAGCCACCGATGATGGGAGCAGCACCCCGAGGACTAGCCTGCGAGGGGTGGACAACCCACAGCTTATGACTCATCCCGTGGAGGAACCGACCACCAAGAGGGTGAAGCTCCGAGGGCTGGCCTACGAGGAGCATACATCTCTTGGCCTCGATTGGGTCTTAGATTGTCGGGGCTAAGCCTGTTAGGCTAAGACCCCTGTTGCTATCTGCTATGGCCTTGGGGAAACATCTACCATCGAGGGGTAGAGTTCTCGATCGCCCAGCAGCTGTGTGAAGTAATGGGGAATGTCCCCCTCCCCAGACGATTAAGACGAAATAAAGGAATCTCGGAACGGTTCACATGACTAAAATGCAGAGGGGTAATCAATGCACAGGCGAGACGAGCCAAACATAGAGGCATATGTTCGAACAGTTATGGCGCAATGTTGAGGTGATGGACCCTGCAATCCCAAGGGCGACTCCCACTTCACGAGCCACAGGGCAATATGAAGGGAGGAATCGATGGGAGTTAGTCCCTTGACAGCACAGTAGAAAGAAGCATGCGCAGAAGCGCAGCTCTGTCCATGGAGGGGATGCGAGGGCCCTTAAATCAAACATGAGAACGATCGATGGTAAAACCCCGGGGAGGGGTGTTTCTGTAGCCCACGGTGCTTCGGGGCATGATCGGCACTTCGGGGAAATCGTAATCAGAGACCACGCGCGGAAGAACTCAGACATACACATCGATATAGATAGAGAAGGGGACAGAAGTTCCGAGCATTCATTCGACCTTGTGGTCCAAGCATTCAGATACGCATTGCCATCCCAGAAACGGGAATGGCCTCTCATTTACATGTTAAGAATTCGGCGCCGGCATCATGTTGCATCCCTACGGTTTTGATGATGTCTCACACTATAAATCAATCTTCTATCTCTAGAATAATACATGCTTCATCATGTAGGATTGTGCAGTTCATATAGTTGTCAGATAAATATGCACTACTTGATCATGTCTTCACACTATCTGCATAGTCTGTACACTGATGGGTCGACCCTCCACCTCTGATGGATCGACCCCTCCTTTAATCTCCAAGTCCATACATTGAATTTCATATTCAAAGTATGTACATTGGTCTTCACCTGAAGTCCATACATTGAACTTAATTTTCAAAGTCTGTACACCCTCCGCTAAGCCTTTAGAGTCTGTACAGCCATTCCTTGAGTTCAAGTCCATACAACGGCACTGTAGATTGCATCTGAAGTGTATACAACCTTTTAAGGGGTCAAGTCTATACTTTCTCCCGTTCATTTCAAAGTCTACACATCGCCCTTCATCTTCCAAGTCTATACACACTCTGTTGAACCACAAGTCTATACATCGTCTGCCATCTCAAAGTCAATACACTGTCCCTCGTCTCTCACATCATGACCCAAAGTCTGTACAGCCTCTAGTCACTGTACAAGTCCATACACGGGCTGCACTGCACAAGTCTATACATTGGCTTGGGCATCCAAGTCTAGACATTGATTCACTATTCATGCCTTGATTCGAAGTCTGTACAGCGAGCGGCATTCATCAAAGTCTGTACAGCCAACGCCTTCATTGATTCCATGTCTGTACATCACTATCTCAAGCTGCAAGTCTGTACAGAGTTTGGCAGTCTACACTGCACTGTAGCTGCATCGTTTGACCTGAAGTCTGTACATCGTCTCAGCCACCGTCTCACTCAGCGTCTCACGCTTACTAAGTCTATACATTGGTCGGTGGAAGCAAGTCTTTACATTCGACTGTTCAGCCTGTGATCAAGTCTGTACAGCCAGAGAGACCATTAAGTCTATACACTCATTCACTGTAGCTTGAACGAGGTGAAGTCTGTACATTTGCATTAGTTTTCCAAGTCTGTACATCCTTCTGTTGATATTCCAAGTCTGTACATCGGACTGGTTGAGCATGTCTGTACAGCGGTTGCATTCTCAGGGAAAGTCTATACATTGGGACTTTTACCTACATTCTGAACTGAACTGAGTAAGTCTATATATTCCTCATATCTTTTACCTACGCTCAGCTCAGTAAGTCTGTACACTGGGAACTTTACTGACGTTGCCTTGCCAAAGTCTACACACTGTGAACCTTCAAGTCTATACAGACTTCACTTGTTCAAGTCTGTACATCGTCCAGCTCTTTGGCAAGTCTAAACATCTCTAAGTCTAGACACTCAGTTATCCTTCAACCCTATACACTCGATATCACCTGCAAGTCTATACACTCTCAAGCTGTTCATACTTGCCTATATGCTGTTTTCAAGAGTATACACTCTCTCACTTGAAACACTTGCTTAATTGTTGTTTCTAAGTCTACACATTAGATGCCTTCATGTATTGTTCTCTTCGAAGTCTATACATCAATGTCTATACATTGAAGTCCATACAATGCATACAGTTGTGCTTCATAAGTCTACACATTGCTGCTCTTCATTACAAGTCTTTACACTCGTCCTCCTTCACACGACCAACTCTATACATCCATTGTCTAGCCTGCTGAATGAAGTCTACACACTGAGATCGCATGAACACTTACAAGTCTATACACTGAGCTCGCATAAAGAACTTCAACTCTATACACTCTCACACTGTGACACACTTGCCTATTTGGCATCCCTGAGTCTATAGACTCGAGGGCCTCATACACTTCACAGAAGTCCACACATTTCATCCTTTGTGCTAATGCATTCTTCAGCTAGTCTATACACTGAGGTCGCTTGAAGTCTCACAAGTCTATACACTCCCTCAGTGTACACACTTACTCATCTGCTATCCTAAAGTATATGCATTCGTATCTGACTGAACTAACTAATCACATTTCTTTGTCTCTGTCTGCAGATGATTCAGGTCAATGATTGGGCACGTGAATCGAGGATGATGCCTGGCACGTGATCCAAGAATGCTTTAGAAATGGAGGGAACGAGACTCCCTCGTGTGAAGGCCTGAAACTCAGGTCGAATGCCATATAAAAGGTGCCTTCTGCGATTAGATGGAAAGAACTGGAGAAAAAGCTGAAGAGCAAAATCCCTGAGCAGAAGAAGAAAAGAGAGAGAGCCTCCACGTTCCAGAAAGAAGATAGAGAGAAAATAATTGAGAGTATTGCTGTGAGAGAAGAGTCTGAGTGAGAGAGAAGAGTCCAATTTGCTTCTTCGGAAGCTACATTTGTATTTGATTTTTCTGAAACGATTTGTGTTCATCGTTGGTCTTGTTTACATTTTTGTTTTTCCTTTTATTTCTTCATATATCTGATTTCGAGTTGTTACCCTCCGGTGTTTGGAGGAAGGGAGAGTTACTCCGGTTCCCCTCTGGGCTGCAGAGGAAGAGAGATCTGTGATCTCTGGTTTTTGCCAGTGACGGGTTGTCATTAGCAGATTCCCTCCGGGTTGGAGGAAGGGAGAGGCATCTCCGGTTCTGGTCTTGCTGGTAGCAGGTCCAGGTGTCAAGCTGTGTGGCAGCACATTGTTCGCAGACTGAGTCTGCAATTTTCTAGCAGTGGCTAGTGGAATCCTCACTCTAGTTGGAGTGAGGGGTAGATGTAGATTGTGGACTACAATCAAACCACCTTAAAATCTCTTGTCTCCTCTGTGGCTTGGTATTATTGTTGTGCTTTCCTTCTGTTCGGCATTGTGTTTGTGTGTGGACGGGCTCTTCCATTCGCACCTTATTATCCTATCTTAGTTTCTCACTGCGTTAGCTGCATTATTTAGCCTTATCTGAAGGGTTGTATTTCGAAGTAGTGAGTTTCCGCTGAAGTTGTTCAAATTGGGAGTGATCTATTCATCCCCCCCCTTCTATATCACTCTTCGCTGCGCTAACATTTGGTATCAGAGCAGGTTTGCATCATGTGGACGAACGGTCAGGGAAATGCTAATGGTCCTAGAAGCTTCATGGCCGAAGGTCAATCCATTAGTCGCCCTTTATTTTTTGATGGTAATAATTATCTATTTTGGAAGAACAGGATGGAAGTGTTTATCAGAGCACAGAGCCACAAGCTGTGGAGGGTAATCACGGTTGGCCCGTATGATCTGCCACCGAACGAGGACGCGTGGACAGATGACCATGTCAAGCTATCTTCACTCAACTGGACGGCGCTGAACATCATCCAGTGTGCTGTTCACCCAGAGGAATATGCTCGTATATCTGCCTACAGGACTGCCAAGTGAATGTGGGATGAGCTGCAATTAATCTACGAAGGTACAGCTCAAGTGAAAGCCTCGAAGGTAAACCTCTACACCTCTAAGTATGAACTGTTTAGGATGAATGCAGAGGAGAATATTACTGAAATGTATGCCAGGTTGTCCTTGATCACGAACACACTTAAGGGGCTAGGGAAGGATCTAGGTGAGGCAGACATAGTTAGGAAAATTCTTAGATCCTTATCCCCAGCATGGCACACTAAGGCCATCGTGATTGAAGAGTCAAAAGATATGACGACCTTGATAGTGAATGAACTCATAGGATCCCTCATGACCTATGAGATGAATTTCAAAGGAGTTGGTGAAGGAAGTGATAGGAAGGCTAAGAATGTAGCTCTCAAGGCATCCCGCAACAAGAGTAGCAGTAGCAGCAGCAGCAGCAGCAGTAGCGGTGAGTCTGATGGCTTCTCAGATCTCAACCAGAAGGAGCAGGCAATGCTCACTCGTCAGTTCAGTAAATTTTTAAGGAGAAAGGGGAAGACCTTTAGGAGGAAAAAGCCATACTCCTTTAACAAGAATGTTGAATCTACCAATTATAGGGATAGAAATCCTAAGAGACTGACTTGTTATCATTGTAACAAATAGGGACACATGAAAGGCGAATGCCCAGATCTTCAGAAGAAGGGTCCCTACTTCCAGAAGAAGAACACAAAAGTGCAGAAGAAGAAGAAGCCACAGGCGATGGTCTACACATGGAGCGAGGAGGAAGAAGATCCTGAAGACACTTCCTCAGAGGAGCATGAAGAAGGAATTTGCCTTATGGCAAACAGTGAAGAGGAGGTAACCAATGTTTTTGAAAATTTTACGATTGATGACTGGGAAGATGCTTATGCTGAGTTATTAGATAAATTCAATTCTCTTAGTAAAGAACATAGGGTTCTGAAAAGAAAATTTAATACTAATGCTGAAGAACAAACCCAGGTCTGTGAGGAAAATCAGAAACTAAAAGAGCAACTAGAAGAAATGACCTCACTAAGAAGGGAAAATGAAAAGCTCAAGGGAGAAAACCAAGAAAGTCAAAATCAGCTCAATGAACTCAAAATAAGAATTGAAGAAAGCTTGAATGAAAGTAGAGTGAACTCAGAAAAATATGAAGCTGTTAAGAAAGTCAATGGTGAACTTCTAAAAAATTCTGAGTCCCTTCAAAAGGAGCTGGAAGACAAACAGAAAGTTTTGGAAAACTTTGTCCAAAGAAAATCTAGTCTGGATGCTATACTGGGGGCTAGGGTTAACTTCAATAAGGAGGGTCTAGGCTACGACCCAACTAACAAAAGACCCTTACAATTCAAAACCATTACCTTCTACCTAGAGAAGGGAAAAGAAAAGTTGGACACACCATCCAGCTCAAACAGCAGTAAGGGAACTCAAGGTCAGAAGGAAAGTCCTAAAAACAGTGTTGGTCAACCATTTAAGATGGGAGTGAATTCTGTGAAGAATTTCACTAAGCCTACCAATCAGAACATAAATGGTAAATGTACCAAGCAAGTGAATCAGAAGAAAAGCTGGAATTACTACAATCAGATGGGTCCAAAGAGGACCTACTGGAGAAATGATCATCATCTTCAAAAATCTGTTGATCAACAAACTTACAGAAGATATCCTAGGAGTGGCAAGCCTAATGAATGGAATAGAACTTACTTCTCCAGACCAGCTGGACTTAATTTCAATAAACCAGAAATAAAGGTGCCAGGGAAATCCATGCTGAAGCAAATTTGGATTCCTAAACACTTGATTAGAGATTTGAATAATGTCCTTGGACCCAACTCATCTTGGGTTCCAAATCACTCTGCTTGATGTTATTTGTGTAGGTCGGCCTGGCAGCTGAAGACAACAAGTGGTACCTCGACAGTGGCTGCTCCAGGCACATGACAGGTGACCGATCCAAGTTCAGCAAGATAGAGATGAAGGTAGGGGGTCCGGTCAAGTTTGGAGGAAAGAACAAAGGTAAGATTATTGGAGTTGGTACAATAGGTAAGTCTTCCACAAACTCCATTGAAAAAGTTCTACTTGTGGAAGGTCATCAACACAACCTGATTAGCATTAGTCAGTTATGTGACAAGGGTCACAGGGTTGTGTTTGATGATAAATCATGCAAAATCTTTGAAATAAATTCTGATGTGGTTAAATTTGTAGCCAACAGGATTAATAATGTCTACATGGTAGACCTAGATGAGGAATCTGAATCTAATATTTGTTTATCTGCCAATTCTAAAAATGATGCTTTTGAATGGCATAGACGTCTAGGTCATGCTAGCTTTACTACTTTAAATAAATTGGTCAAGCATGATTTAGTGAGAGGCATGCCTAGAATAAAATTCAATTCTATTTCAAAATCATGTGATGCATGTGCTCTAGGCAAACTGATGCGGGACGAGACCACGGACACGACAAGCTCGTGACTGCCCCTAAACGAGGGAAGCGTCGGACGTGCGCGGTTGAGAAACCGGCAGTGAGCTAGGGTGGTCGGCTCTCTCTTTCGTGCCCGGATTGGGTCATGGGACGGTAATGCTCTCTCTCGCAGCAGCGGTGATATAAATAGAAAGCGAGCTAATTACCTATCATGCTCTCTAGCAGCGGCATAAACAAGCATATATGAAATTAAGCAAAATGACAAGTAATGAGCGAAGATGATACCTCCACGCGCTCGGCGTGGGGACGACGGACCCGGCCGAAACTCGTACTCCCGGGATAAATAATACACAATGATTACAGCAATAGAAATATGCCCACTCCACGCAGGGAGGTAAAGGGCGACACAATGGGTCCGGGAGGACCGAATTCGGGATGACGGGTAGCTTCATGTGTTGATTCGGCTACACGCGTGATCACGACCGTGGGACCCACGTGCTGTATGGAGGGGCCGTGTGGGACCCGGTGGCACCGCTATAGTGGGGACACTTAGGAAAGTGTTCCCTGGGCTGGCGGCACACCAGAACGTCGCCCGGAGGTCGGGCGGCTCCGATCGGCACCCGTCAGGTTTGCTGTCCACGGACTGGTGGTTGCTGTTTTATAGCGCGCGCTCCGGCGAGAATGGACGTTGCGATCAGCCCCGATGTCGGATCGACACGAAACTGAGGCCGTTGGAAAGCTCTCTTCGAACACTTCAACCTAGGCATGGTGATCAGACCTGGATCTTCACGGATCTCGACTTATGTAATTTTTAAATTCCTGTTGTATAGTTCCTGAAATCTCAGGTCAATAGAGAACTTTCCTGTGGATTGCCTTTGACCGCGAGGTAGACGTCCGAATCGGGGGTTGTGTTCTTCAGCAAAGTTGTGGGAAATCAAACTAGGAAACCAGGACTATTTTTGGATCTAGATTTGGGGAAGACTACGAATTGTTATGATGTTCCTACTAGCAGTGGGTCGGATCTGGAAATTGACTAAAAGCACTGTAGCAGAGATAGAACACGAATTTTTAAAAATAGGTAGAAGGCTGATCAAAACTTAAGAAAATGTGTGGATGTAGGGAGTGATGGAAAGAATGCCCAGTAAAATTGGGAGCCCTAACAAAAATCAAAAAGAAGGTCGGAGATGAGAAACTCAGAGCTTCTGTCATTGTAGATAGAGACAGGACAGATCTGAGAGTGATTGAAGAACGAAAATGGAAAAATACTAAACGGTAGAATTTGGTCATGAAAATTTAGGTGGAACTTGGGATTCAAGGTAATAACACACCCTATAAATTTCAAATCAAACTGAGCTCGTGGCTGATGGCCAGAATTCCGGGAAGAGGCTGCTATTGGCTGAAGATAGAACTACAGAGGTGGCTCGATGGCGGCTCGAACGGCGGCGGCGGCGGCACTGATGATCACCGGAGGTAGGGGGAAGAAGATAGCCTCTAGAATGGGGGTTGGGGATGAAGAAACCAGAGGGAGAGAGAGGGGAGGTCGAAATTCACTCAAGAGGGGGGTCTTGCACAATGCTTTTTCTCATTTCATTAATATTCAAATGGAAAATGCAAGTATTTATATGCCTCCAATCTAATCCAATCTCCACCATTGGATCTAGGGATGGGGAATGAATGGCCTAGATTAAATGTGACCAACACACACAAAAAAATAAAATAACCCAAGTGGGAGACAAGCTTGACATGGTAGATAGCCTACCTTAGACTTTTTACTCCCTTTATCTACCCATGTGGCATTTGACATTCAACCCTTCTAGATGGCCACCTAGGATGGTTGACCAGCCCCACATAGGTGACATGGACCAATGGGAAAGGGTTGAGGGCCCCCTAGCTGAACCTACTACACAATTGCATAAAAACCCACGCAATCCAAGGGAACGACGCATTGGCTTACAAAGCCGTACAATTGCGCTTATACTTTCCCATGGATATAAAAATAAACTAAAGGACACAAATGCAAAATAAAATGTACATGCTCGGCGTCGATTCCCATCAATTCTCCTAGGGTGGGAGGAACTCGACCCCGTCGAGTAGGGGTATGGGTGCTCGAGTATTCCGGCGGATCCATCACCGTACCAAGTAACGCGGGTATGCTCCACTCCAAGTGATCGTCACCTGCTCATTCCATATATACTCGATATGTGCGGACTGCTATAGGCTAAAGGTGGACACTCCGGGTGGGTCACTCTCAAAAGGGAAGGGAGCAGCTCGAAGACTCACTAGGAATCACCGCTGAGTCCCTGTAGATGACTAGATCTGGGTGTAGATATAGAACCGATCCCATACTCATCGAGTGAGTCCAATCGCCTCTTACTCGTAAGAGAACGACAACGAGCTTACACAAGACACATGCAGACTCTCAAACGACACACAAACTATGCAATCAAATCACACAAAACAAACCACACAAGGAAAACACACTGACTCATGCACGACTCTAGACTAAGGTGGTAGCATCATTCCCACTAGGTGGCTGCATCCTAGGCGGCAGGAGAGCCGTCCTGCTCTTCCCCTCCCAAGGCATAGTACTCCTCGGCTAGTGCCTTATCGGCCACGTAATCAACACACTCAAGCTCAGGAGGTACGGATCCTCCAACACCTAAGGCTAGGGTGGCGCGCGCGGGACACTCACTGGCAATGTGGCCAAACCCGTGACAGTGGAAACACTGCACTCTCGACCGACTACTCTCTCCTATAAAAGGGGCCTTACCCTTATCATCCCGTCGGGTAGGGGGTGTAGGCAGCAATGGAGGAGATGTAGGTGCCTTGGACAATAGTGGAGGGGGTGCCGGTGCCAGAGGACGGGCTATAGGAGCCGGGGGACGGTGATGTGACACCACCTTGGGGTGATGACCACAAGACAATATGACCCTTGGACCTAAGGTTGCAAGCAAGCAAATTGGCGATGATACCACTCGAGCGGCTCACTGGCTTGGTGCACACTTGTGCCCATGGGCAACTAAACGATAATGGAGAGGGTCCGGGGTGGGACAATGATGCTCCGGTACTTAGCAAGCTTGGGGAGAACCCCAATTGGGCCAGGGATGCCCACTCACGGGCGGTCGTCACACCATGGGTGTGGGTTGAAATGGCTCGCTCACAACTCGCCCGCGATGGACACTCACGTGTTCGATAATTTGGGCCGGGCCCTCGCTCTCCGTCCGACGCAGCAAAGCAAGAATACTAAGCTAAGCAAGTGATATTGACCAGCAAGGAAAGGGGGACCGAGGCTCACCTAGCCAGCGTGAAGACGCCAACTCCGGTCGAAGACGGGGGCGAGTGGGGAGGCAAGGGTTTGCGCCTGCAAGCCGCGACGGTGTCGCTTCAAATCTGCGAAAATATTATTACATGAACTACACCTCTCGCAGGAGGGGGGCTCTTGGGGTGGGGGTTAGACTTATTACAACCAAGATTACCTCCACGCAGGGAGGGGCCTTCAGCCGGCCAAGCGGGGTGGGGAAATTATGAAGAGAACGCCGACTCTCCAAGCTTCGCCGGTTCTGCCACTCTTCAGTTTTGCTGAACAGGTTGTCGATGAAGATGCTGCCACGAACTCAACTGAGCTCCAAATTTGATGAAACCACTGCCAAATGTTCCCCAGCTGGCCGAGGATGATGTTTGAATGTTTTGGGAAGCTCTGGAACTCGGGGCTGATCGGACCGGTGACTGGAGCAGGACAGCAACACTCTGCCTCTGACTGATGCAGAACTGATATAGTGGATTGCAGAAGGCACTGCGGTCGCTCCCGAACTCCAAATCGAACGAAACTGGCGGTGACGCGATCGTGGTCGGAGTAGATTCGAGCATAAATTGACGGGGCCACAATACGAGGTCGGAGGAGAGCGAGGTAGCCGGATAAGTAGAGACAGGTCAAACCTAGACCCACAGGTGGCAGACTGCGCACTCCGGCGAGAAAATTAAGAACAAATAGATCGCACAGGATATTGGCATCGTTCCTTCTGATACTGATGGAGGACTGGCCGAAGAAGATTTTTGTAGAAGGAAGTGTGCTCGAATTCCTCCAAGGTTGACCGCTGAACAGCTTCCAAGATCGCTCTGGCCTTCAGTCTGGGACAGATTGCGCAGTCGTTGAAGATGACGTTCCTCAAGACAGCTACGAACTCAGATGCCGACGAAACCACTGCCGTTGGAAAGCTAACTTGCAGACGATTCCATCAATGTAGGCCTTGCTACCTGAATCTTTGAGAGACGGTCGTAGTTACTTCTACAAGTCACTGCTTTTCTGAAACCTGCAACATGGACAGAATAGGTGGAGGAGAGGGTATGGGGATGGGGATGAAAATGGGCTTATTGGGTGGATGGGGAAGGGGGGGTGCGACCTTGGGTGGTTAGGGAGGTGGGGAGATGAAAGGGCACAGCCCAAGGGTGAGGGAAATTCAAAATTTGGCCTAGGGAAGGGCTCTTTCAGTCTTGGGGAGAGGGAGGGTTGCTTGGGAGAGTGGAAAGGTGCCTAGGAGAAGGGGTTTCCACCTAGGGGTTGGAGGGGGAATTGAATGAGTGCATGGGGAAGGGGAAGGGGCCTTAATGAGGGGTGAATGTGGAGGAGAGAGAATGAATTTTGAAATTGGGGTGGGGAGGAGAGAGAAAGGGGGCACAACCCACTTAGAGAGAGTGATAGTAAGAGAGAGAGAGAGGGAGATATTGAGAGGGAACTAGAAGGTGTGGAAATTTTCTGGATTCAATATTCAAGCATCATTGTTACAAATGAGAGAGGGGTGGGGCTATTTATAGACCCCACACTTTTCCTAAGACCAAACTGACCCTGACAAACTAACTAATGACCAAACAGTCCAAGGGAGGGGCGCCCCTGGGCCTAGCCCAATGAATTGGGCCCATTAACCTATCAAACCAACATAATGACTTCAAGACTTAAGAAAATGACTTTCTAACCTAGGTACATGACTCAATAAAGGGAAAATTACATGTTTAAGACTCAAATAAAAATAAGAAAATTACATGACTCGACTCACAAACACATGAGGAACATAATGGCGTACACCGACGATCAATCCGAGCTTCAGAAAATGTGGAAAGGCAAGGGATGTCCCCATCATACCCCCGGGGTGGGGAAAACTCGACCCTGTCGAGTATGGGTCCACCAGGGAAGTAGCATCCCAAACGCAGTTCCGGGCGAACCTTGTTCTCCAAACTCAGCCCATGTCCATAGCCGAGGAACGGTGCTTCCACTCGACAAAGTGGCTCGGACACACCCTTAGGCTGGCGAAGAGATGTTGCTTTGTTTAGTATTGCCGCCATGTGCTGACGTCGGGCTCTCGGGCTAGTTTGTGGTGGCACTCCGAGGGTGTCTCTCACAAGGATAGGTGTAGGCTCAAGACACTCACTAGGATCCACCGCGGTACCCTTAGAGGGTGCCGGATTCGCCACGCGGGAAGTGGGATGAATCCCAAAACCCATTGGTAAGTTCAACCCGCAAGCCGGGTGCCAAGGCCACTCGGAACTTGGCAAGGTCCAAGTCCTCGTGCCCTCAAATTGGAGGTGACCCTATAGTAGAGCCACTCCAAAATCATCATCATCATCAAGTCGCCAACGTGGAATTTCAAGTGGCGCTCACGAGTTTTTGCCCGCTTTTTGTAATTCTCATCGCTTTTTGCTTGATGCATGTTTTGATGCATATGCCATGTACTAAGATGCGGTGTGAGTGAGTAGTGCGTGGTATGCAAAGGTGGTCCAGGGCAACCACATGTAGACCTATCATGCATTGATGTTATGAAGACTTTGAATGTCTTGGGAGGACCGGGGCATCCATAGGTGTCCCTTTCATGTGTGAGTGTGATGAGTGCCGGGGGACCCGGACATCCATGAATGCTCCTAACATGCTTGAGATTTATGATGAATGATGGTGGACCATTACAACCAAATATTGACCACTCATGTTTTCTTCTTGACATGTGGGTGATATGAATGAATGGACCTGACTTTCTAATCATGTCAAGTGGGGTGGTATGCCTAAGCACATGCATTTCAATCCTAGTGATGACTTCTATGTGCATAGGTGTGGGGTGGCCCTTTAGCTTCCATTCGTATGAGTCAAAGGGATCTAAGAAGGGAGACATCATGGAGTGGGGCCATCTATCAATCCCATTGTGTATGTTGCCTATGGTTAAGGCTTCTTTGGTGTAACCCAATTCTAGGAAGGGAAGGTTTTGGGTTATCATGGGTGGTAAGGGTAGGGTAAGGTGGGTGGTGAATAAGGTGAGTGGGTTACATTGAGATCTAGGCTCCCATAGAAAATGGTCAAAGGGATCATGGTAAGGGTCACCTTGGTAGGGGTACTCTATGCTCTCAAGGTCCTCGAATGGTGAGTCGTCATCCTCAATAATTGGGCCAAGGTTGCTAATGGGTTGACCGATCAAAGTACTTGGGATCTTAATGGTTGGGGAGTGGACTAGGATAGGTTCTTCCTCCATGGGAAGAAGGAGGATGATCTCACTAGTAACTTGGCCATTAGTGTAGATGGAAGTGATGGAGCCAATGGAGGGATATGCTAGGCTAATGGTGTTAGTTTCAGACGGCCTCAAGGCTAGCATATTGGTCAAGTGAATTTTCCAATGTAGGTAGTTCACTAAGTCTCCCAAATCTTCCACACAATAGGAAGTTTGATAAGTGACATGTGGCTGAATGGGAATGATTTGGGATTGATATCCCATGGGTAGGAGGCATGGTTGTGAACTAGGAATGGTGAGACATTTCTTGAGCCATTGGAGTATGGACTTATCTATGGTGAGGTTGGGTGTCTCTAGAGGAGCTAGGCTAGAGGTGTGTGAGTTGTTTGGCCTTTAGATTTCCTCTATGTTGGGAGGTGGATTCGGATGGGCATCCTTCTCCACTTGGGTAGGTGTGTGGGTAGCAACTTCTATTGCTAATGGAGTAGGGGGATCTATGGTGGGTGGTTTGGTGATAGCTAGCGTATGACACACCCGGGGTGGTGAACAAGCATGGGCTTGGGTTGGGATAGGAAGGGGAAGTAGAGGAGGCCTAGGTTGGGGAAAGATTGGTGTAGGAAGTGGGAGGTGGGTTGGGTGAGGGGTTTTGGGTTTATTTGTTTTGGGAGATGTGTCCTTTTTGGAGACGATGGTGGGTTTGTGGTGGTGGTCAAGGGGGCTTGTGGGGTACGGGTTTGGTGAGGGGTTTTGGGTTTGGGGGTGGTGGCCATTATGGGCCTAGGTGGAGGGGTGGACGCGGTGTCCACTTGATTTTTAATGGTGAGGGTTGGATAAGTGGTGGTCACCATGGAGGGAATTGGGTCGGTTAGGGGTCTCTTGTCCTTGGGATCGCTTGGGGTGGAAGTGGGGGCTAAAGGGGCTTGACTAGTGTAGGTTAGGGAAGGGGGGTTTGGTTGGGGTGTGGGGGCCCTCATGGGGTTAGGTGGGGAGGTGGAGGCCTTGGACACTTGGGTTCTAGTGGTAAGGGTTTGGACGGGTGGGGTTGGAGGAGTGGGAGTGCTCCTCGAGTTTTGGTAACCCGGGTAGGAGGGAGGAGGTCGGGGAGTGTAGACTTTCCTAAGTTCGGCTCTCATGTTCTCCCATGTGTTAATAGGCTCTAGCCTCATGACCCTCCTAAATTGGTCAATGAACTTCCACCTATCCTCGGCATGGTACACAAGTCGACTCTTGGCAAGGTAGATTTTCATGGGTTCAGTCATTGGATTCCTTTTAAAGTATTTGTCCATGTTTTCCTCCCACTCTAAATATGCACTAGGGTGGTATCCGTTAAAGATAAGGTCCTCAAATAGGACTCTGTCCAAAGGGGTGTCAATCGGACCTTTGTGGAGGGCCGAGTGAGATAGATGTGACTTACATGAAGTAGCCATGCTAGTGGACAAAAGAGATGTAACCGAAGACTCTAAATGCATATGAGCGTCCTAGGACCAACTTGATAGAGACAAGTTGTGAACTTGCTCTGATACCACTTGATGTGACACCACCTTGGGGTGATGACCACAAGACAATATGACCCTTGGACCTAAGGTTGAAAGCAAGTAAATTGGCGATGATACCACTCGAGCGGCTCACTCGCTTGGTGCACACTTGTGCCCATGGGCAACTAAATGATAATGGAGAGGGTCCGGGGTGGGACAATGATGCTCCGGTGCTTGGCAGGCTTGGGGAGAACCCCAATTGGGCCAGGGATGCCCACTCACGGGCGGCCGTCACACCATGGGTGTGGGTTGAAATGGCTCGCTCACAACTCACCCGCGATGGACACTCACGTGTTCGGCAATTTGGGCCGGGCCCTCGCTCTCCGTCCGACGCAGCAAAGCAAGAATACTAAGCTAAGCAAGTGATATTGACCAGCAAGGAAAGGGGGACCGAGACTCACCTAGCCGGCGTGAAGACGCCAACTCCGGCCGAAGATGGGGGCGAGCGGGGAGGCAAGGGTTTGCGCCCGCAAGCCGCGTCGGTGTCGCTTCAAATCTGCGAAAATATTATTACATGAACTACACCTCTCGTAGGAGGGGGGCTCTTGGGGTGGGGGTTAGACTTATTACAACCAAGATTACCTCCACGCAGGGAGGGGCCTTCAGCCGGTCAAGCGGGGTGGGGAAATTATGAAGAGAACGCCGACTCTCCAAGCTTCGCCGGTTCAGCCACTCTTCCATTTTACTGAACAGGTTGTCGATGAAGATGCTGCCACGGACTCAACCGAGCTCCAAATTTGATGAAACCACTGCCAAAAGTTCCCCAGCAGGCCGAGGATAATGCTTGAAGTTTTTGAGAAGCTCTGGAACTCGGGGCTGATCGGACCGGCGACTGGAGCAGGACAGCAACACTCTGCCTCTGACTGATGCAGAACTGATACAGTTGATTATAGAAGTCTCTGCGGTCACTCCAGAACTACAAATCGAATGAAATGGCGGTGACGCGATCGTGGTCGGAGTAGCTTTGAGCATAAATTGACGGGGCCACAATCCGAGGTCGGAGGAGAGCGAGGTAGCCGGATAAGTAGAGACAGGTCAAACCTAGACCCACAGGTCTCAGACTGCGCACTCCGGCAAGAAAATTCAGAACAAATAGCTCGGACAGGCGATTGGCGTCGTTTCTTATGCTACTGATGGAGGACTGGCCGAAGAAGAATTTTGTAGAAGGAAGTGTGCTCGAATTCCTCCAAGGTTGACCGCTGAACAGCTTCCAAGATCGCTCTGGCCTTCAGTCTGGGACAGATTGCGCAGTCGTTGAAGATGACGTTTCTCGGGACAGCTCTGAACTCAGATGCCGACGAAACCGCTTCCGTTGGAAAGCTAACTCGCAGACGATTCCATCAATATAGGCCTTGCCACCTGAATCTTTAAGAGACGGTCGTAGTTGCTTCTGCAAGTCACTGCTTTTCTAAAACCTGCAACAGGGACAGAATAGGTGGAGGAGAGGGTATGGGGATGGGGATGAAAATGGGCTTATTGGGTGGATGGGGAAGGGGGGGTGCGACCTTGGGTGGTTAGGGAGGTGGGGAGATGAAAGGGCACAGCCCAAGGGTGAGGGAAATTCAAAATTTGGCCTAGGGAAGGGCTCTTTCAGTCTTGGGGAGAGGGAGGGTTGCTTGGGAGAGTGGAAAGGTGCCTAGGAGAAGGGGTTTCCACCTAGGGGTTGGAGGGGGAATTGAATGAGTGCATGGGGAAGGGGAAGGGGCATTAATGAGGGGTGAATGTGGAGGAGAGAGAATAAATTTTGAAATTGGGGTGGGGAGGAGAGAGAGAGGGGGCACAACCCACTTAGAGAGAGTGATAGTAAGAGAGAGAGAGAGGGAGATATTGAGAGGGAACTAGAAGGTGTGGAAATTTTCTGGATTCAATATTCAAGCATCATTGTTACAAATGAGAGAGGGGTGGGGTTATTTATAGACCCCACACTTTTCCTAAGACCAAACTGACCCTGACAAACTAACTAATGACCAAACAGTCCAAGGGAGGGGCGCCCCTGGGCCTAGCCCAATGAATTGGGCCCATTAACCTATCAAACCAACATAATGACTTCAAAACTTAGGAAAATGACTTTCTAACCTAGGTACATGACTCAATAAAGGGAAAATTACATGTTTAAGACTCAAATAAAAACAAGAAAATCACATGACTCGACTCACAAACACATGAGGAACATAATGGCGTACACTGACGATCAATCCGAGCTTCAGAAAATGTGGAGGGGCAAGGGATGTCCCCATCAGACGGGCAACGGGTGCCAGGGGTTGGGGTGGAAATAGATCCCGGGGTGGAGGAGGGCGAGGCCGTGGAGCGAAGTGCTCCTGACGGGTGGGCTCCTGAGGTCGAGACATGGGAGGCCGCTGATGTGGGCCTATAGAGTGACGAGGCTCGGTACTACGGAGAGGGGTGGGGCCCAACCGATGGCTAGACTCGAACTCTCCCTCAAATTGCTCCATCTCGAGAGCAACCTGGTATGCCTCTTCCAACGTCTTGGCATTGTGGCGGAAAAGCTCATACTGATAGTGTGGCCGCAAACCACGTCGAAAGTGGGAAATGGGCATGGTACTCTCCTCCGTGACACCACATCGTAGAAAGTACTCATCAAACTTCGCGATGTATTCGGAGACGGACCGGTCTCCCTGGCTAAGACTTTGCCATCTATCGATGAGTCGCTGGCGGTATGTGGGAGGAAGGTACTTTTGTCGAAGTTTATTCTTCATCTCGGCCCATGTGTCAATCGGGGGTTCTAGCCGCTGAAGTAGCAGGCTCTCCACATTCTTCCAATAGGTTTGTGCCTGCCCCATGAGTTTCATGGTGGCAAATCGGACCCTTCGGCACTCCGACATATCATACCATTCAAAATAGCGGTCCATGCCGAACTCCCAATCTAGGTAGTGTTGAATCTCTATGGTTTTGATGATGGTTTTGATGATGTCTCACACTATAAATCAATCCTCTATGTTTAGATTAATGTTGTTTCATCATGTGAGTAAGTACAGTTTATTTGGTTGTCAGATAAGCATGCTATTATGATTTTATCTACACTTTGCTTAGCTGGTTTTGACAGCAGTGGGTCGACCCAACCTTGCTGATGCGTCGACTCATCTGTTCTTTGGGATAACTCCTTCAAGTCTGTACATCGGGCACTTTCTAACTGAAGTCTACACACTGGCATTAGAATTCCAAGTCTGTACACTGCCTGACCAACTAAGTCTGCACTTTGCAAAAATCAGTTCAGCTCAACCCTATACATCCTTCCAATCCTCAACTCTATACATTGGAGTGTCAAGCTTAATGTCTATACATCGTCTCGTGTTTGCAAAGTCTGAACAGCATCCGTTGTCAAGACTCCTTGAAGTCTGTACATCGGACTGCTTCTTTTGAAGTCTACACCTTGGTTCATTCTCTTCTGCAAAGTATGTTCATTAGACTGTGGCGAAGTCTATACATTCGGCTCCTTGGGCAAAGTCTATACATCGCATAGTCTGCACATTGCCTTCAGCCCAAGTGCTCAAAGCCAAGTCTATACAACGCCAACCCAACACATTGAACAGCTCTCCATGTCTATACACTAGACTTCAATTCTCTAAAGTCTATTCATTGTTGTTTGAATTGCAAGTCCATACACTGGAAACTCCTCATTTGATTGAGTCTGTACATTGAGCTCAACGTTAACACTAAGTCTATACACTTCTTTCTTGTTGCTGAAGGGAGCAGGGTCGACGCCTGAAGCTTAAAGCGTCCACGCATCAGTAGATGAAGCTTTCACGTCGTCTTCTATTGCGTCAACGCCACAAGCAAGTAGCGTCGATGCAGCAGTTAAAGAAACAGAGACTCTTACAAGCGATGAAGCCTTCACGAAATCTTCCACTGCATCAACGCCATCAACAAGCAGCGTCGACGCAGCGGCTTAAGAGATGCCAGTATAGAAATGTATACGTTCGTGCGTCAACGCCACCAACTGGCAGCGTCGACGCAGTAGTCCAAGAAAGGGATGACTTATCTCTGGATGCCTTCAATACGTCAACGTAATATGCTGATAACATCGACGCAGCTCGCCTATCTGTTGAAGACTTGAACACTGGACTGCCGATACCGTTGCGTCAACGCAATAGGCTGATAGAGTCGACACAACGGTTAAGAAGTTTGAAGATTTCTGATGACTGCGTCAACTCTTTGGAGCAAGTGAGTTGAGGCCATCTACCTCCAGTTGCTGAGCGTACTGGTGCTGGGCATGTGATCCAAGGATAAGGAAAATGCCCAGATGAGGACACGTGGTCTGACAGCCTGCTGGATGCTGCCACATAGTCCGAACTCTTAGGGCGGGAACTGTGGAAGCCACACGCGCCCTACTGCTGCTCCAGGTATAAAATGGAGCCTTCGTCTTAAGATGAAGGTGGATCGAAGAAGAAGCCTGGAGAGCATATACGTCATTCGATCCAGAAAAGGAAAGAAAAGTGCAGAGAGAAAGAAAGAGAAAGGAAAAGAGCAGAGAGTTCAATATCTGAGAGGAGTTTGGTCGAGAGAGAGAGAGAGTGTGTGCTGATTGATGAATTGCTTCATTTGAAGCTACATTTGTATTGGGTTTCAGAACCGATTCCTTCTCATTATTTTTTCGTTTTCCACTTTGCTTTCGTTTATTTTTCGTCCTTCTATTCTGATCTGAATTGTTGTCCCTCCGGTGTGTGGAGGAAGGGAGTATTACTCCAGTTTCCCTCTGTGTTACAGAGGAAGAGAGATCGGTGATCTCTGGTGGTGTTAGTGACTGGCTGTCATTAACAGTTTCCCTCCGGTGTGTGGAGGAAGGGAGAGGATTCTCCGGTTGTGTTCTAGCTGGGAGCTAGAACAGGTTTCAGGTTCTGTGGGTAGCAGAACTTGATTGAGGGATTTGTTTCCCTTGGTGTTCAAGCTGTGTCACGCCCCGAGCGCGGAAGATACCCGGAGATGCGCGACGTGTCTATATCAATCATGTCAATCAGAGTGGTCGTGTATTCGACTCAAAGACAGAGATGCGCAAAATAGCAAGATAACACAATCCTTTATTTCATAATGGATAGACTATTACAAATCCAATACTCTGTTTAATAAAAAGGAAAAGAATACATAGTTGACTCAAGAAACTATAGAAAAGACTAGACGACACTTGTAGAAGCTCTATCACTTTCACTCTTGACCATTCCCATCCGATTGACTTCCATCGTCGTTGGACTTACCTGAAAAGTAGAAAGGGACAAACGGAATGAGCGAACGCTCAGTAGGAAATTATATCTCAAGTACTAGCAAGTGGTTTAAGTAATTACATCTTTCATGAATGCAATAAAGCTATGCATGCTCGCATAAAACGACAAGATAGAGAGAAGGTAATATCAAAGAAATAAGATGAACTTAATCATGAACTTCCAACAAGATAACAAGTGTATTCAAGGTATTCAAGCAAGTACGTTTAACAAGTCATGTCAAGAACTTTGGCTATCATGTATCAAGCAAGTAAATTACCCTTTTTCGGGCCACGCATTTCATGTAAAGTCAAGTACGATTCAAGTACAAGATGTGTGTGGAATGTCCAATCAAGCAAGTCAAGTACTCGGTATAATGCCAGATACCTTATCATTTTAACTCCCATGGGCACAAGTACTTTCGGGTGCTCCTCCCAGGACCAGATCGGGCCCTATATGCGCAGGCATTTATCATGTGTTTTGACATCCACTCTTGTTTATATAGCCAATATAGAATTTCAATAATCAAGCTTGTAGACACGTATGACAACTTTGATAGAATAGAGTCCAAAATATGACAAAGGACATAGAATGGCGATAATAACGGTATAATCACGATGTCGATAAAACTAGGTAGAATATGGTTCCCTTAACTTAGGTACCATGACAAATCAATATGGACATTCTTTATATAGAATTGAGGTCCACATGAACATTAGATCAAGCAAGATACCCTCATTCTTATCATAGAATTGGGGTTTACAAGAATGACACGATATGGCATGATATCATCATCCCATCAAGAATTTCTTATGATATACTCTTTGTATAATCATAAGGGCCGGTATACCATGTTTCTTTAGATTGACATGGCAAGGATCGTGTAATGGGTTTTTAGGGTACAACCAGCTCAGTCGGCCTTGAGGGAATCCAAGGCTACGAGGAGTCTTACGGAGGTCTCTATGACTAACTCGCTAGTCCAAAGGAACGGAATGTCCAATGGAGAGCTTGTATGTCAATGAGAGTTGAGTGTGATCGGTAAATCAACATGAAAACATGGGACTATACTCACGGAGTGGAGAATAGTGCCGATATACATATATATTATAATATATAAAACCATCGGTTAGCAAATCAGATGAAAATCAGTTTATAGTAAAATAACGACTTAGGTCAAGTCGTTTCTCAAGTAATTAACGCCTAACAGAAGGGCGTTTACATATGGTCCGTTTTGCAGAATTTTCAATAATTCAATAATTTATCTAAAACGCGCCTTGGGAAGGGGCGTTTCTTCAAGAGTTGACGACTACATTAGCAGGCGTCTCCTTATTTATATATTTGACAGAATATCAATAATTTCATGAATTGTCTAAAACACGCCTTGGTCAGGGTCGTTTCTTCAAGATCTGACGACTACACCAGAAGGCGTCTTATTGTTTACATATTTGACAGAATACAATTAATTTTCAGGAATTATCAAAAACGCGCCCTGGGCAGGGGCGTTACTATTTAATTCTATTTTTCAGAGTATATAAATTTCAGGATTTTAACCAATACACGCCCTAGGAAGGGGCGTTACCTTTCAGATTCACGCCCTATGAGGGGGCGTTAATATGTGGAAAACGACTTTGTCCAAGTCGTTAATTCAAGTTCCTTCAGAAACTTTAAGGACAGTAACAATTTCAGGATAACAGAGGAACGAATGTAATATCATGACAGTAAAGTTAGCATGTTGAAGACAGAGGATCATGCATTATTTTATAATCATGATTTCATAGATAATCAATTCTTAAGATGGGTGATTAACGGTTTAAAGAAATTAACGCCTGAGTACGGGGCGTTAAACATGAAATTAACGACCTGGGAAAAGTCGTTTCATGTGAATTAGCGCCCTTGACAGGGGCGTCTCTTTCAAAATATTGCAGAAAACGCATGGAAACTATAATAACTGTATGCATGACATGCTTATATATATATATCTTGCATTAATTTCATTTGGGCTACAATAACTTGAGAAAACCTACCTTTAAGAGTTGATTTGGAGATGACCGTGAGGGGTTTTTGGCTAGCAGAAGATGATGGCTTTGATGAAGAGGCTTCTACAACAGCTTTCCTATGAGAGAAGAAACTGTATCAGTTTCTTTGAAATCTGATCATCACGTCAAAAGTGAAGAAAAGATCTTTACCAGCTCTCAACGTACGGCCACCGAGCTCCCTTAACCTGTATAGAGAAGAAGATGAAGAATTGTTAATTCTTCATGCAACTGAAGCAGAGAACAAAAGGGAAATTAAGAAGAACGGTTTGTTCTTCACGTACCTCTGCAGTCGGAGGTATCAAATAGGTTTAGGGTTGTTCGATCAAGGCTTATTTATAAGATTTTGGAAATCCTATTAGGGTTAGTGATTGTGTGGAAGTAATGCTTCCCTAATAGAGTCCTTACCCTAGTAGACACTTACTGGATCAGGTTGATCCTTCCCCTGATAAGCTCTGGGTCGAACGGGTCCGAATGGAATTAACGCCTTAGGTAAGGGCGTCGATTCTTTAATTAACGACCTAGTTCAGGTCGTTTCTTAAGAAACGTCTTGGATAAGGGCGTTCCTTGTTTTTGAAACACGCCCCATATATGGGCGTTTCTTTTACTTGCCTATTTGGTAGTGAGAGTTGACGACCGTAGGTGTGGGCGTCCTTTCTTTATTCACGCCATGGATAGAGGCGTTTCTTTTTGAATTAACGCCTTAATAAGAGGCGTTATTTTTAATTTGTTTTATTTCGTCCAATTAACCCTATTCCTTTTATATATATTACTTCTGTAATATATATGTTTTAATTCATTTCAATTATTCATTTATTAGGGTTGCTACACCCTCCCCCACTTAAAAAGAATTTGGTCCCCAAATTCAATATATATATATAATTATACATGTGGAGAGTGTAGAACATATACCTCTTAGAATAACTCGGGAAATCGTTTCTTCATAGATTCTTCGGTCTCCCATGTCGCTTCGCGTTCGGGATTCTTATTCCATTGCACCTTGAGCATGGGAATAACCTTATTCCTTAGAGCTCGTATTTCTCGATCTAATATCTTTAAAGGCCTCTGTTCATATGTGAGATCTTTCTGGATCACCAGATCTCCATGCTCAATAATATGTGACGGATCGTGCACATACTTCTTCAACATAGATATGTGAAATACATTGTGTACCTCGGACAACTGAGGAGGCAACGCGATGCGATAAGCAACCTCGCCAACTCTTTCGAGTACCTCAAATGGTCCGATGAATCTTGGCGTAAGCTTGCCCTTAACACCAAATCTTCGGATGCCACGTCCAGGGGATATTTTAAGAAATACATGATCTCCAACCTGGAATTCAAGATCTCTTCTCCTGGTATCAGCATAAGCCTTTTGCCTTGTCTGAGCAACTTGTAATCTTTCTCTGATTACCTGTATCTTCTCAGTTGTAATCCCTTCCAAAAATGAGAAGTAAAACGGGGATCTCTATCAGACACGATTGAGACAGGAATTCCATGTATCCTGACTATTTCTTTAATGTATAGTGCAGCTAGCACATCAATTGACCATCGGCTTTTGATTGGCAAGAAATGTGCCGATTTAGTCAATCGGTCAATGATAACCCAGATTCCATCATGTCCTCCTTTAGATTTAGACAAACCCATGATGAAGTCCATACCAATATCCTCCCATTTCCACTTAGGAATATCTAGAGGATGTAGTTTTCCCGCAGGCTTTTAGTGTTCCGCCTTGACCTGTTGGCATGTGAGACAGCGTGATACATAGTCCGCTATTTCTCTTTTCATATTGGGCCACCAAAAGTTCCTCTTTACATCTTGGTACATTTTAGTTGATCCAGGATGAATAGTGTATCTTGATCTGTGAGCTTCATCTAAGATCTTCTTCTTTAATTCCGGACAATCGGGTATACAAGTTCTATCTTTGAACGATAATCTTCCGTCAGAAGTTAGTTGAAAATCAGATTGTCCTTCTAATCTGCCTTTGATTTCTACTAATATAGGATCATCATCCTGAAGTGTTTGTATCTCAGATAACAAATCTGACTGTATGCTTACATGAGATAGTGTGACAATTTTGGATTCCGTGTCCAAGCTTATATTGAGCTCGGAGAATTGTTCAAGTAACCTCCATTCTTGCATCATATAATTTGCTATCATTGCTCTCGGCTTTCGACTAAGGGCGTCAGCAACATAATTACCCTTTCCGGGATGGTATTGTATATTGAAGTCGAAGTCCTTGAGATATTCTAGCCAGCGTCTTTGTCTCATATTTAGCTCCTTTTGTGAAAATAGATATTTGAGACTTTTGTGATCGGAGTATACAGTAAACTGTGCTCCATATAAGTAGTGTCTCCATATCTTTAGGGCAAATACTACCGCGGCCAGTTCTAAGTCATGGACGGGGTAATTCTCCTCATGCTTCTTCAGCTGACGTGAAGAGTATGCTATGACCTTTCCTTGTTGCATTAGGACACATCCGAGGCCAATGCCAGAAGCATCAGTGTAGACCTCGAATTTCTCTCCTTCTATCGGTAGAGCTAAGACCGGAGCTGTGGTGAGACGATCCTTGAGAGCTTGAAAACTTCTTTCACATTCCTCACTCCATTCGTATCGGATCTCCTTGCGAGTTAACCTTGTAAGGGGCACGGCGATCTTAGAGAAATCTTTGATGAATCGCCGATAATAGCCTACAAGACCTAAGAAACTTCTGATCTCGCTTGCATTAGTGGGTCTTTCCCAGTTTCTTACAGCTTCAACCTTTGACGGATCTACAGATAAACCGTCCTTGGATATGACATGTCCGAGAAAAGCCACTTCTTCAAGCCAGAACTCGCATTTGCTGAGTTTAGCATATAATTGATTTGTCCTCAAGACTTGCAATGCAATCCTCAAATGCTCTTCATGTTCTTCCTTAGTCTTAGAATATATCAATATATCATCAATGAAAACCACCACAAATTGATCTAGATAAGGCCTGAATATGCTATTCATCAACTGCATAAAGGCAGCAGGGGCATTTGTTAGTCCAAAAGGCATAACAACAAATTCATAGTGGCCATACCTGCTTCTGAACGCAGTTTTATGAATATCTTCGTCTTTAATCCTCAATTGATGATAACCAGACCTGAGATCAATCTTGGAGAAATGTTTGGATCCAGAAATCTGATCAAATAATTCATCGATTCTCGGCAGTGGATACTTGTTCTTGATAGTAAGATGATTCAACTGTCGATAGTCGATACACAATCTCATGGATCCATCCTTCTTCCTTACAAATAGGACTGGGGCTCCCCACGGGGAAGTACTTGGTCTAATGAACCCTTTTTGAATCAATTCCATCAATTGCTTCTTTAATTCTTTTAGTTCTGCAGGGGACATTCTATATGGTGCCTTTGAAACAGGACCAGCACCAGGGACTAAGTCAATGGTGAAGGCCACTTCTCTTTGAGGGGGTAATCCCGACAAATCTTCTGGAAATACGTCTGGGAATTCTCGTACTACTTGAACGTCTTCTATCTTGGTTTCCTTAGCTTCTTTAATAGTGACAAAAGCAAGGAAGGATACACTTCCTTTCTTGACGAGCTTGCTTGCTCGAAGAGCCGAGATAAGAGGGGATTTGCTTCGACTCTTAGGACTAGTATAAGTCAGTTCCGGAAATTCCTTGAAAACAATTTTGCTATCACGGCAATCAACCGTTGCCTGGTATTTGGATAACCAATCTGCTCCTAGTATAACATCATACTCTTTTAGATCTAAGCAGATAAGATCAATAGGTAAATTCTTTCCTCGAACCAATACCTCACAGTTTTGGTAATGATGTGTGATATCCGTCTCGTTTCCGAGAGGAGTAGACAATATTAACTTCATCCATTCTGGTTCTAGAGGTAATGGGTCAGCAAACTTCTTGGAAATAATGGAATGCGATGCACCCGTATCAAATAAGACATGTGCATATTTGGAACAAATTTTTAATGTACCTTCCACCAATCCGCCTTCTTCTTCTGGTTCGGTCTCTTGGATTGCATGAAGACGCGCGTTCCTTGTCACTGGGCGTTTACCCTCACCGTCTTGGTCATTCATTAATGGACAATCGGGAATCCGATGTTCACGACTCCCACAACGGAGACATGCTCCTAATTTCCTCCAGCATTCTTCTGTTTTGTGACCAGCCTTGTCACAATGCTTGCATACTACGTTTGAAGGTGTAGTGGTGATAGAGAAAGGCTTGGATTTCTTGTACTTCTGATCTTGAGAGGAAGAACCTCCATTATTGGGCCTCTTCTTAAAGTTAGGTTTAAAAGAACCCGAACTTGTGACTTGCTCCTTTTTGTCTTTCCCACGGATCCTATCAGATAGTTCCGTGGCATCTTCAAGCAACTGAGCTCGGCGCACTATTTCAGTATAAACTTGAATATCCATAGGCGCCAGTTGAGTAATGTAGTGGGGCCTAAGCCCATTAAGAAATCTACGGGCTTTCATCTTTTCCGTGCTAATTAAATGCTTAGCATATCTAGACAGTCTAGAGAACTGTGCTTCATAATCAGCCACCGATAAAGATCTTTGCTTTAATGTGGCAAATTCGGCGGCCTTCTTTTCCTGGACCCTATCAGAGAAATATTTGGCGTTGAAATATTCAACGAATTCTCCCCATGTAACTTGAGTTGGGTCAATTGTAGCTTCAATCGACTCCCACCAGCATCTAGCATCCTTTTCTAACTGGAAAGTAGCTAATAAGACTTTGTCCTGATCCGTGCATTGCATAACACGGAATATACGTTCAATCTCCCGAACCCAATGCTCGGCATCGTCTGGATCGGTCGATCCCATGAACTTCGGGGGATTCATATTCTTGAATGCTTGGTGTAAGCTTCCAGCTCGTGGAGCACCACCTTGTGCTACCTGTTGTAGCACTTGGGTCATCCCTTGAAGGGTACGCTGCATGTTGCGCCATTGAGCACGTTCGGCAGCCATTATCCTACAATTACAACAGCTATGTTAGTATTATATCACTATGATCTTATAAAGGACTCATTGATCATTTAACCCTTGGTTCTACCCACTCTCACTTGGTTAAAGGTTTTGAAACCTATCCTTGGACTTGGGTTTCCTAGGAATTGAATACCTTAGGCTCTGATACCACAAAGACTGTCACGCCCCTAGCGCGGAAGATACCCGGAGATGCGCGACGTGTCTATATCAATCATGTCAATCAGAGTGGTCGTGTATTCGACTCAAAGACAGAGATGCGCAAAATAGCAAGATAACACAATCCTTTATTTCATAATGGATAGACTATTACAAATCCAATACTCTGTTTAATAAAAAGGAAAAGAATACATAGTTGACTCAAGAAACTATAGAAAAGACTAGACGACACTTGTAGAAGCTCTATCACTTTCACTCTTGACCATTCCCATCCGATTGACTTCCATCGTCGTCGGACTTACCTGAAAAGTAGAAAGGGACAAACGGAATGAGCGAACGCTCAGTAGGAAATTATATCTCAAGTACTAGCAAGTGGTTTAAGTAATTACATCTTTCATGAATGCAATAAAGCTATGCATGCTCGCATAAAACGACAAGATAGAGAGAAGGTAATATCAAAGAAATAAGATGAACTTAATCATGAACTTCCAACAAGATAACAAGTGTATTCAAGGTATTCAAGCAAGTACGTTTAACAAGTCATGTCAAGAACTTTGGCTATCATGTATCAAGCAAGTAAATTACCCTTTTTCGGGCCACGCATTTCATGTAAAGTCAAGTACGATTCAAGTACAAGATGTGTGTGGAATGTCCAATCAAGCAAGTCAAGTACTCGGTATAATGCCAGATACCTTATCATTTTAACTCCCATGGGCACAAGTACTTTCGGGTGCTCCTCCCAGGACCAGATCGGGCCCTATATGCGCAGGCATTTATCATGTGTTTTGACATCCACTCTTGTTTATATAGCCAATATAGAATTTCAATAATCAAGCTTGTAGACACGTATGACAACTTTGATAGAATAGAGTCCAAAATATGACAAAGGACATAGAATGGCGATAATAACGGTATAATCACGATGTCGATAAAACTAGGTAGAATATGGTTCCCTTAACTTAGGTACCATGACAAATCAATATGGACATTCTTTATATAGAATTGAGGTCCACATGAACATTAGATCAAGCAAGATACCCTCATTCTTATCATAGAATTGGGGTTTACAAGAATGACACGATATGGCATGATATCATCATCCCATCAAGAATTTCTTATGATATACTCTTTGTATAATCATAAGGGCCGGTATACCATGTTTCTTTAGATTGACATGGCAAGGATCGTGTAATGGGTTTTTAGGGTACAACCAGCTCAGTCGGCCTTGAGGGAATCTAAGGCTACGAGGAGTCTTACGGAGGTCTCTATGACTAACTCGCTAGTCCAAAGGAACGGAATGTCCAATGGAGAGCTTGTATGTCAATGAGAGTTGAGTGTGATCGGTAAATCAACATGAAAACATGGGACTATACTCACGGAGTGGAGAATAGTGCCGATATACATATATATTATAATATATAAAACCATCGGTTAGCAAATCAGATGAAAATCAGTTTATAGTAAAATAACGACTTAGGTCAAGTCGTTTCTCAAGTAATTAACGCCTAACAGAAGGGCGTTTACATATGGTCCGTTTTGCAGAATTTTCAATAATTCAATAATTTATCTAAAACGCGCCTTGGGAAGGGGCGTTTCTTCAAGAGTTGACGACTACATTAGCAGGCGTCTCCTTATTTATATATTTGACAGAATATCAATAATTTCATGAATTGTCTAAAACACGCCTTGGTCAGGGTCGTTTCTTCAAGATCTGACGACTACACCAGAAGGCGTCTTATTGTTTACATATTTGACAGAATACAATTAATTTTCAGGAATTATCAAAAACGCGCCCTGGGCAGGGGCGTTACTATTTAATTCTATTTTTCAGAGTATATAAATTTCAGGATTTTAACCAATACACGCCCTAGGAAGGGGCGTTACCTTTCAGATTCACGCCCTATGAGGGGGCGTTAATATGTGGAAAACGACTTTGTCCAAGTCGTTAATTCAAGTTCCTTCAGAAACTTTAAGGACAGTAACAATTTCAGGATAACAGAGGAACGAATGTAATATCATGACAGTAAAGTTAGCAGGTTGAAGACAGAGGATCATGCATTATTTTATAATCATGATTTCATAGATAATCAATTCTTAAGATGTGTGATTAACGGTTTAAAGAAATTAACGCCTGAGTACGGGGCGTTAAACATGAAATTAACGACCTGGGAAAAGTCGTTTCATGTGAATTAGCGCCCTTGACAGGGGCGTCTCTTTCAAAATATTGCAGAAAACGCATGGAAACTATAATAACTGTATGCATGACATGCTTATATATATATATCTTGCATTAATTTCATTTGGGCTACAATAACTTGAGAAAACCTACCTTTAAGAGTTGATTTGGAGATGACCGTGAGGGGTTTTTGGCTAGCAGAAGATGATGGCTTTGATGAAGAGGCTTCTACAACAGCTTTCCTATGAGAGAAGAAACTGTATCAGTTTCTTTGAAATCTGATCATCACGTCAAAAGTGAAGAAAAGATCTTTACCAGCTCTCAACGTACGGCCACCGAGCTCCCTTAACCTGTATAGAGAAGAAGATGAAGAATTGTTAATTCTTCATGCAACTGAAGCAGAGAACAAAAGGGAAATTAAGAAGAACGGTTTGTTCTTCACGTACCTCTGCAGTCGGAGGTATCAAATAGGTTTAGGGTTGTTCGATCAAGGCTTATTTATAAGATTTTGGAAATCCTATTAGGGTTAGTGATTGTGTGGAAGTAATGCTTCCCTAATAGAGTCCTTACCCTAGTAGACACTTACTGGATCAGGTTGATCCTTCCCCTGATAAGCTCTGGGTCGAACGGGTCCGAATGGAATTAACGCCTTAGGTAAGGGCGTCGATTCTTTAATTAACGACCTAGTTCAGGTCGTTTCTTAAGAAACGTCTTGGATAAGGGCGTTCCTTATTTTTGAAACACGCCCCATATATGGGCGTTTCTTTTACTTGCCTATTTGGTAGTGAGAGTTGACGACCGTAGGTGTGGGCGTCCTTTCTTTATTCACGCCATGGATAGAGGCGTTTCTTTTTGAATTAACGCCTTAATAAGAGGCGTTATTTTTAATTTGTTTTATTTCGTCCAATTAACCCTATTCCTTTTATATATATTACTTCTGTAATATATATGTTTTAATTCATTTCAATTATTCATTTATTAGGGTTGCTACAAGCTGTGTGGCAGCACGTTGTTCGCAGACTGAGTCTGCATTGATCTAGCATCGTCTAGTGGAATCCTCACTCTAGTTGGAGTGAGGAGTGGATGTAGATTGCAGACTGCAATCGAACCACCTAAAAAACCGAGTGCCTCCTCTGTGGTTTGCTATTGTTCTCTACGCTCTTCATCTGCTCGGCTCTTTGCTTCCATGTGATTCGCTCTTCATTCTCATTTACATCCCTCTGTGTACGGTTTAAGGAGGTGCATTAGCAGTCGAAAATATATTATGCTTAAGTTTCTACAAATTGGGAGTGATCTATTCATCCCCCCCTTCTATATCACTCTTGCTACGCTAACAGGTAGACTTTCGGATCCAAAGACCCGTAAAAAGCGGGAGGGTCCGCTCGCACGGTCCTAAGGACCCTATCATCATCCTCATCTCTTTGTGGCTGAAAGCCACGATGACGCTGACCATACCCCTCATAGGCATTGTCGGACCCAAAGTCTTCTAAACCAAGGTCATGATGTTGTGGTATGGCCTGTTGCCGGGCGTTTTGAGGAGCGGGTGGGGGTTGGTTTTGGACCACGGGAGCGGCCTGGACTTGGGCCATGGGAGTGGGTTGGACTTGGGCCACCGCAGGAGGAGGTGAGGGTGGGCCTTGGGCTGCTCCGGGAGGGTCCCCATGTGACATCCTATCTAACCGCCCAACGAGGTCTTGGACCGACCAATCGGAGGTCTCTATACGTCCCTCCATGGCTCTAAGGCGACCATCCATATTATCGGAGAAAGTCCAAAAGTTAGCATCGGATTGGTCCAACCTAGTCATAATGGCCATCATCGCCTCGTATAGGGAGTGGAAGTCTCCCGAGGCGCCATCTCGTGGGTTAGCCATAGGGGAAGGGCGATGGTATTGGGTACCTCGCCGAGTGGGCATGCAACGACACAGACTAGGAAACACCGACTAATGCAAACGCACACTAATATGATGCACCTAGACCTAAACCAATATCCGGTACGGGGCGGAGATAATCGACCCGAAGGCCACTCGCGCAAGTGTGCGGCCTTCCCGATAGGCGTAGCCTAACGTTCGGACAACACCTTTTGATATACCGAGTAAAGGGATGTAAATGCAAAAGACACTCTTTTTTTTTTAAATAATGATGACCCTAAACACGACATAGACACTTAGACTTAAATGACACTCTTTTTTTTTGTTTTGGACACCCTAGACTCAACTCGCTCTGATACCAAATTGATGCGGGACGAGACCACGGACACGACAAGCTCGTGACTGCCCCTTAACGAGGGAAGCGTCGGACGTGCGCGGTTGAGAAATCGACAGTGAGCTAGGGTGGTCGGCTCTCTCTTTCGTGCCCGGATTGGGTCATGTGATGGTAATGCTCTCTCTCGCAATAACGGTGATATAAATAGAAAGCGATCTAATTACCTATCATGCTCTCTAGCAGCGGCATAAACAAGCATATATGAAATTAAGCAAAATGCCAAGTAAGGAGCAAAGATGATACCTCCACGCACTCGGCGTGGGGACGACGGACCCGGCCGAAACTCGTACTCCCGGGATAAATAATACACAACGATTACAGCAATAGAAATATGCCCACTCCACGTAGGGAGTTAAAGGGCGACACAATGGGTCCGGGAGAACCGAATTCGGGATGACGGGCAGCTTCGTGTGTTGATTCGGCTACACGCGTGATCACGACCGTGGGACCCACGTGCTGTATGGAGGGGCCGTGTGGGATCCGGTGGCACCGCTGTAGTGGAGACACTTAGGAAAGTGTTCCCTGGGCTGGCGGCACACCGAAACGTCACCCGAAGGTCGGGCGGCTCCGATCGGCACCCGTCGGGTTTGCTGTCCACGGACTGGTGGTTGCTGTTTTGCAGCGCGCGCTCCGGCAAGAATGGACGCTGCGATCAGCCCCGATGTCAGATCGACACGAAACTGGGGCCGTTGGAAAGCTCTCTTCGAACACTTCAACCTAGGTCTAGTGATCAGACCTGGATCTTCACGGATTTGGACTTATGGAATTTTTAAGTTCCTATTGTACAGTTTCTAAAATCTCAGGTCAACAGAGAACTTTCCTGTGGATTGCCTTTGACCGCGAGGTAGACGTCCGAATCGGGGGTTGTGTTCTTCAGAAAATTTATGGGAAATCAAACTAGGAAACCAGGACTATTTTTGGATCTAGATTTGGGGAAGACTACGAATTGCTATTATTTTACTACTAGCAGTGGGTCGGATCTGGAAATTGACTAAAAGCACTGTAGCAGAGATAGAACACGAATTTTTAAAAATAGGTAGAAGGCTGATCAAAAATTAAGAAAATTTATGGATGTATGGAGTGATGGAAAGAATGCCCAGTAAAATTGGGAGCCCTAAAAAAAATCAAAAAGAAGGTTGGGGATGATAAACTCAGAGCTTCTGTCACTGTAGACAGAGACAGGACAGATCTGAGAGTGATTGAAGAACGAAAATGGAAAAATACTAAACGGTAGAATTTGGTCATGAAAATTTAGGTGGAACTTGGGATTCAAGGTAAGAACACACCCTCTAAATTTAAAATCAATCTGAGCTTGTGGTTGATGGCCAGAATTCCGGGAAGAGGCTACTATTGACTGAAGATAGAACTGCAGAGGGGGCTCGATGGCGGCTCGAACGGCGGCGGCGGCGGCACCGATGATCACCGGAGGTAGGGGGAAGAAGATAGCACTCTAGAATGGGGGTTGGGGATGAAGAAACCAGAGGGAGAGAGAGGGGAGGTCGAAATTCACTCAAGAGGGGGGTCTTGCACAATGCTTTTTCTCATTTCATTAATATTCAAATGGAAAATACAAGTATTTATATGCCTCCAATCTAATCCAATCTCCACCATTGGATCTAGGGATGGGGAATGAATGGCCTATATTAAATGTGACCAACACACACAAAAAAATAAAATAACCCAAGTGGGAGACAAGCTTGACATGGTAGGTAGCCTACCTTAGACTTTTTACTCCCTTTGTCTACCCATGTGGCATTTGACATTCAACCCTTCTAGATGGCCACCTAGGATGGTTGACCAGCCCCACATAGGTGACATGGACCAATGGGAAAGGGTTGAGGGCCCCCTAGTTGAACCTACTACATAATTGCACAAAAACCCACACAATCCAAGGGAACGACGCATTGGCTTACAAAGCCGTACAATTGCGCTTATACTTTCCCATGGATATAAAAATAAACTAAAGGACACAAATGCAAAATAAAATGTACATGCTCGGCGTCGATTCCCATCACAAACAGACCAGGAACTCTTTCAAATTAAGATCTGAGCCATTGTCCTCTAGGCCAATGGAACTCCTCCATATGGACCTCTTCGGTCCTACTAGAACTTAGAGTCTTAATGGGAACAGGTTTGGCTATGTCATCATAGATGACTTCTCTAGATACTCATGGATCTTTTTCTTAGCAAATAAAAGTGATGCATTTCAAAAGTTTAACCTGTTTTTCAATAAGGTCAAACAAGAAGGAAAACACAAGATCTGTTCTATTCAATCTGACCATGGAGGTGAGTTTGAAAACTCCATGTTTTCTGATCTTTGTGAAAGAGAAGGACTAACACACAGATTTTCTTCTCCCAGGACACCTGAATAGAATGGAATTGTGGAGAGAAGAAATAGAACTGTGGTGGAGATGGCCCGAACCATGCTAATTGAAAGTCAATTACCAAGGAGGTTTTGGGCAGAGGCGGCCAATACAGCAACTTACATAATCAACAGGGCCATGGTAAGACCCATTCACAAGAAAACACCCTATGAGCTTCTAAAAGGTAAGAAACCGAACTTGTTTCATTTCAGAATTTTTGGAGTAAAATGTTTTATTCACAACAATGACAAGAAAGATTTAGACAAGTTTGAAGCTAAAAGCCCCCCTGGAATATTTTTGGGATATTCAGACGTGTCTAGGGCATATAGGGTCTTCAACATAGCAGACAAAAAGGTTGAAGAGTCTCCACACATTATTTTTAGTGAAAAGAAAGGTGTTTCTAACAATGAAAATCTTGACAGGGATTCCAATCATGATGGGGAATTCCTAGAAGACCAAGAAGAAGAGAACACTCAGCCAAGTGGAACAGCAAATCCTCCCAACCAGGAAGAGCCAAGAGAAGGAGGTGAGTCTTCAATAAATGTTAGATTTCTTAAAGATCATCCGATAGATAATGTCATAGGCAATCCTGAAGATCCTCTTCGGACTAGGTCCCATTTTAGGAATGTGGATAATGAAGACTTAATTGCTTTAGTCTCACAAATTAAACCCAAATCAATAGAAGAGGCCTTGGCTGATCAAGCTTGGGTCAATGCCATGAGTGAGGAATTAGGCCAATTTGAAAGAAATAATGTCTGGGAACTTGTTCCAAGACCAGACAATGTCAACATCATAGGAACTAAGTGGGTGTTCAAAAATAAAATGAATGAAGATGGAATCTGAAGAGGCGAGATCTCGCACTGAGTCCTGAGCAGGCTATGGATCACCAGAAGATGAATCTACAAGAGAGGGAAACGTATCAGAGGGCCCAGGGGATCTCCCTGGGGGAAGACCCTCCTATGGCTAAGTCAGTAGAGCTATGGTGGAAGCGATAATGGGGGGAGGAGAGAGCTGATGCGCGAGAATCCTCTCCACCAGAGGGTGAAGCGAATCGTGCTCAGGATCTTAGGGTGTGTGAATGCCTTGTTTCTCTTACCTTCTTCCGGAGGGTATCCCTTGCTTAAATAGTGCGCCGCCTTCAGGAGTCCTGCAAGCTGAGGGGTTCCCGACGGGAGTTACGTCTTTAACGGGGGCTTTCATGGCCTGATCGTGGGAACGTTATCCCCTTGGAGTCCGGCGGCTCCCCTGACTCTCCCGCTGGCGGGGGACTCTGAACGGCTGCACATGCGGATAATCAACCGGCCTTACCGAGCCTCGGGGATGATAGCTCTTGTCCGAGCGATAGGCATGGCCCGGCGAAGGTGGGGTCGGATAGGTCGGCTAGAGCCTATCTCTCTCGGACGGGGAGAGGGCTTTAGGCCGGACCTTCCTTGGGACCTGACCGTTGTCTCGGGCCCTCCGAGCCTTGAAGGCCGCCGGGGAGAGTTAGTTCCTCGAGTCTTATTTATTGGGCTTTTCTTCCCTAAGTGGGCCCTGTGGGCTATCACTCGGGCGGGCTCGCCTGGTTGGACCTTGTGGGTCTTGTTGGGCTGCCTTTGTGGTGGGCTGCAGAAATTCCCCTCTCCACTTGTCCCCCTCCTACTCCCGAGCCAAGGAGGCTCGGATGAGTAGTTTTTCGAGGCTTTGGACCGGCGTGGCTCAGGTGGGTGGAATTCCGTTGGCGTTATGGAGCCGCTTATAGCGGTCGCCGAAGCCCGTAATGATGATCCTGACGGATTCGAAACGAAGGGGCCCCCCTTTTTCTCGGAGCATGGAACGGCGCGCCGCCACCCTCAGGGGTTTTTAGGGGGCGCTGTTCATCGTTCTAGGCTTCCAGGGTTTTAGGCTTTCCTTTCTTCTTGATGCGCCGTGAGAGCACAGCGGAGACGCGGAGCCTTGCGGCGGCGTTCGTGGAGTTGGCGAGGATAACCGCAGAGGCGGTCCGGTAACTTCCTTCTCCCCCGGAGTCTTCGAGCTCGTACGAGGGATCTTCCCCCGACTCGATGGCGGATCAGAGTCCGGAGCTTGTGTCGGAGAGGCGGGAACCCGTCCCTAACTGCAGTGAGTTGGGGGAAGCGGAGGTGCGGAGGCTGGAGCATCATTTTCGCCTGCCTCTCAGATACAGCTTTGCTGCCGCCGCTCCGCACGAGACGAGTCTGGATGATCGCGGGGAGCACATTTGCACCTTTCTTCTGGCTTGGAAGAGCGGATTTCGTCTCCCTTTCGATCCTTTCATGCTGCAGCTTCTTAATTTTTTCCGGTTGGCACCTATTCAGTTGGTGGCCAACTCATATCTTCTGCTCTCGGCCTTCCGGATTCTTTGTCGTCAGCATGACATTTTTCCTTCCTTGGACCTCTTCCATTTCTTCTTTGAGTTGAAAGCGCACCCGTCGGCGGGGAAAGGCTTCTACTTCATCCAGGCGTGGAGGAATAGGAGCTGCATCTCGCTTGCGGCGAAGGACTCCTCGCACAAGGGGTGGAAGACCCACTTCTTCTGGGTGAAGGCGGTGGCGACGGACGAGATTTGGAGATGTCGGACCTCGCCCAACTTTCATCCGAATCTGCCCCCTCGCCCGGAGGAATCCCCTCCCCACGTGGAGCAGCAGGCTGCCCGTCTACTGGAGGATCGTCGGTCGACCGAGGAGCTGGTGACGCCGGAGAACATCGAACGGTGTCTTCTCTCACGGTTGACGTCGACAGGTACAGCTCTTGAGGCTCTTTTTCTGGGGTGGTAGCTCCTTTCCTCCTCCTGACTGGGGCTTCTCCTTGTTGCAGACGTGAGGTGGGAGCCTCTGGAGGAGGCGGCCGAGGTCATCGATCTGGGAGATGACTCAGCAGCCAATGAACCTGATGCCTCGGCGGGTCACGCCCAGGCCCGAGACAAGGGCAAGGGGGTGGCCCCCGAGGGGTCTTCTCGATTGACCTGCCTGAAGCGCAAGGATCCCCTGGCGGGGAAACTGCGGGAGGCCGTGAAGGCCAGAAAAAGGGCCAAGAAGGCCGGCCTTTCTACCACCGTCGGGGGCGATTCTGGCTCGGCGGCGCTCCCCCCTCGGGGGCAGGATGGGGCCGACCCCTCCGGGCTGGCTCTCCCATCCGCCGGGCGAGAGGGGGCCGAGGAGACCAGGGGCCCCTCAGAGGGAGGTGATGGGTCGGCTCTCCCCTCTGTGGGGGCAGAGGGGGCCGATGCCGGTGTGGCCGGTGCTGGGACCGAGGGATCGGTTGGCGCGGATGGGGGTTCCCCCATGGGGGCGTTGCAGCCCCACGTGCCGGAAGTTTCTGGTGCGGCCGATCTCACGGCATCGGTGGAGGGTGGGGGTTCACCCGGGGAGGCGTCGCAACCCCAACCGACCATGGCGCGCGGGGCGGTCAGCTTCGCTGCCCGAACAGGGTCTTCTGGCGGGGTGCCCAGGGTGGAGCGGTCCCCTTTGCCGGAGCCTCTGGACAAGCTCGGTATCTCGGGCGACTTGTACCGGTTCTGCCGGTCGATCGCCGAGAGGACGAGGGGGGGAGAAAGGCGCAACACTCCCGCCGGGGTCCTTGATGTCCTGATGGAGGGCGGCCTGGTCATAGCTCGGACAGCGGCCGTGATGGCGGAGGCGCACGCCCGGACGGAGGCGGAACGGTCGAGGCTTGCCTGGACCCTTGGTGGATGCGAGGGAAAACTAGCCCGGCTCGAGGGGGAGCATGAGGGGCTCCGGCGGGAGTTCCTCGCATTCAGGGAGTTGGCGCGGTCGAGCCGACGGGAAGCCGAGGCGCTAGCCGAGCAGCTAGCAAGGGCCCAAGAATCGCTCGAGAGGAAGAGCAAACGTCTAGAAGATGAGCGTCAGCGTCACATCGAGCTGGATGGCCTCTGGGAGCTTGAGCACGGCGAGCTGCAGGATCGGGCGGAGGACGCGGAGCGCCTTCGTGCTGAGGCCGAGGCGGACCGAGCCCGGGCGGAGGGCCGGTCGATCGAAGCCGAGCGGAGGATGACCGAGCTAGAGGAGCATCTGGCGAGGGCGGAAGAGCGTGCGGCCGAGGCGGAGCGGGCTCGGGTTGAGCTTGTCGGAAGGGTAGGGCAGGTCGAGGCGGAGGCGATCGAGCGTTACAAAGGCTCGGAAGCTTACTCGGCCGACTTGATTAAAACTGCCCTCCCCTACTACGAGGTAGCGCTCCGCCGGGGTGCTCGAAAGGGATTCAGGCAGGGCTATCGCCGGGCGATGAGCTATGCCAATGTGCACCTTACCGGGGGTGATTTTCCTTACGGCCAGAGTTATGACTCGGATGAGTCAGTTTCCTGCTCCTCATCCTCGGCCGGGGAAGAACCGGAGGAGTCACCTCCAGTGGGGTCACCAACTCCGGAGGCTCCGGGAGGGCTCACGACCGGGACAGTTCTCGCACTGGCGAGGTCAGTGTCCGGGCCGGCCGTCACCGAAGGTACCGGGGGTGACGCGTCCCCTACTGCTGTTCCTGAGCTTCAAAGTGGGCCCGAGGCCTAATGTATTTTGCTTTATTTTGTCCCTTCCCCTTTTTGTCTGTTTTTCCTTTTGTAAGAGGACTTCTTTATGGGAGGCAATAAAGAACTTACTTTGTTTGATCGCTATCTTTGCCGTGAATTGGCTGGCGTATCGGGGGCAGTTGGAAAGTGCCGATATTCTTTGCACCGTTTTTGCATGCCGATTCGGGAGACTTCTGGCGGGGCGTCCTTTCATTCCACCATGCTTTGAAAGTCGAGGCACTTCGCGAATCCCGCTAGGGCGGGGACCGAGGAATTGGAGGTGACCTTCCAGGGGAGGTCCTGTAGCCTGTTTTCGAGGGGGGAGTCATTTAAGGCGCGTGGCCTCCCTTGGCCTATAAAAAGGACCGAAGGGTGCTCCTTCCCTCTTAACACTTAGGACTCTCGCCGGCGGTCTACTCTTATTCCCTCGTTTTCGCTTTGCGTTGCGCCGCCGCGATAGGAGCATGGAGGACCCTTCAGAAGGTGACGTCGCAGACGACGGGGAGCGGCCGGTTCCAGCTGTCCTGGAATATCGGTCGGATCCCACGGTCGTCGCGCGTGCATGAGACGGGTCCGACGGTCGCCGCGCGGATCTGGAGAGGGCTTCGACGTGTGGGGGCACGACGTTTGCCTCCTCTTGGCTCCAGCAAGGCTTCCGAGCGGACGCCGAGATGGAGGGCGGATGGGGGAGTTAGGGATGCCGGCCGCCATTCCCCTCCGTGGGAGGGGAGGAGGCGGCTCACCTCTGTCCGCAGCCTCTTTCTCTCTCTTTTCTTCTTCATTTCTTTCACTCTTCGGGGGTTGCTTGCTTTCTGTTCGCCTCCAAGGAGTTGGTGGATTGGCAGAGAGGAGACCTTCACGGCGCTCCTTTTTCCAGGTTGTTGCCAACTTGGAAGGTAGCCTTCCTCGCGTGAAAGGTGGCCTTCTCCTTGTCATCCCTCTGTCACCCTTGTCACGGTCCACCCGAGCCAGCTGGGTCGACCATCGCTTGTCCTAGCTAGTTTCTACGCGAGGCAGAGTCAGTGGCTGGATGCGAGAAGGTCAAGACCGGGTCGGCCGGGCGATGGCCGTCTGCCGTGGTGCTAGATGGATTTTTGCTTTTCACTATGTAATGTATTGGCAGTTGCCTTTCTGATGTACCAACAATTATCTTGAATGAATGCAAAAAAAAGGGGGTTTTATTTTACCCGATTTGTTGATACAGTTTTCAGAAATAAAATCTGCGTAGTGTGGTTGCGTTCCATGTCCGGGGAATGGGTTCCCCTTCCATTGTGGCCAACCTGTACGCACCTTTCCCGAGCATCTCGATCACTCGGTAGGGGCCTTCCCAGTTGGGGGATAGCTTGCCCGCCGCCTCCAGTGGTCGAGAGGCTTCGGTCTTCCTGAGGATGAAGTCCCCTGGTCAGAATTGTCTGCCCCGGACCTTGGCGTTGTAGTACCGAGTGAGGCGGCGCTGGTATTCCGTAGCTCGGACGTTCGCGATCTCTCGGAGTTCGTCTGCCAGGTCGAGGTTCTCGAGCAACTTCTGCTCGTTTACCTCGGGCGAAAAGTTGATCACTCGGAGAGACGGATTGGCGATCTCTAACGGAATGACGGCTTCGGTGCCATATACCAGCTGAAAAGGGGTCTCACCGATTGCCATCCTGGGGGTCGTTCGGTGCGACCATAGTACGCTAGGCAGTTCCTCGAGCCAGCTACCCTTAGCCTTGTCGAGTCTGGTTTTTATGCCCTTCAAGATGGTTTTGTTGGCATTTTCAACCAGCCCGTTGGCCTGAGGGTGGGCGACCGAAGTGAAGTGGTTGCGGATATTTAGGTCGGCGCATCTATCTCGGAAGTACCGAGAGTCGAATTGCCGCCCGTTATCGCTCACAATCACTCGGGGGATGCCAAAGCGACAGATGATCGATTTCCAAACGAAGCCCCAGGCGACTGTCTCGGTGATCCTTGTTGTAGCTTCAGCCTCGATCCACTTGGTGAAGTAGTCGATGGCGACGATGATGAACTTCTTCTGGGATTGAGCCGTTGGGAATGGCCCAAGGATGTCGATCCCCCACCGAGCGAAAGGGTAGGGCTCAGTAAGGGTGATAAGTTCCATGGCCGGCTGATGGACCAAATGGTCGAACCGCTGGTAACGGTCGCACTATTGTACGTAAGCCGTGCAGTCGCGCTGTAGGGTAGGCCACCAGTACCCCTGCCTTAGCAGGATTCTGGCCAGCGACCGACCTCCTGAATGTGCTCCGCACAGGCCTTGATGAATCTCTTCAACAGCTTGGCTTGCTTCGTCGGGACCGAGACACTTCAGAAGGGGCCCGGAGAACGATCTTCGGTAGAGAACGTTGTCGAGGATGACGAAGCGCCGAGTTTGGTACTTCATTCGGCGGGCTTCCCGAGGGTCAGAGGGCTCCTGGGAGTCCCGTAGCCAGGACAGGTAGGGGGAGCGCCAGTCACCGGGAGTGGCCGAGTCAATGGCGAGGAGCTCCGAGTCTATGCTCGGGCGCTCTAGCTCTTCTAGGAGGACCGATCGTGTACCTTCCGGGTCTAGGGAGGAGGCCAGTCGGGAGAGGGCGTCCGCCCGAGAGTTTTGCTCCCGAGCTATTC
This sequence comes from Amorphophallus konjac, assembly GCA_022559845.1. Taxonomy (NCBI): domain Eukaryota; kingdom Viridiplantae; phylum Streptophyta; class Magnoliopsida; order Alismatales; family Araceae; genus Amorphophallus; species Amorphophallus konjac. Next base: position 210,715,688 of record CM040118.1, read on the forward strand.
AGACTACCTCGAACTCCTCGAACTGCTGGGCCAGGCTCCGGACCAATTGGAGGTATTTGATCATAGGTGCCTCCCGAGCTTCGTACTCGCCATTGACCTGGCTTGCAACTAGCTGGGAGTCGGTGTGGATCCTGACTCGCTCGGCCCCCAACCGTCGGGCCATGCGGGCTCCCGAGATAAGGGCCTCGTACTCGGAAGCATTGTTGGACGCCAGAAAGTTGAACTTCAGGGCGTATTGCAATTCTATTCCTTCGGGGGACTTTAGGAGGATCCCTGCGCCGCTACCGACCGAGTTGGACGATCCATCGACGAACAGCTCCCAGGTTGGCCCGGTTGCTGTCGGAGGCCTGTCCTCGACCGGAACGGTGCTCTCGGTGATGAAGTCGGCGAGCGCTTGTCCTTTGATAGCTGATCATGGCCGATACGAGATGTCGTAGGCCCCAAGCATGATGGCCCATTTGACGAGTCGTCCCGAGGCTTCGGGATGGGCCAGAATCTTCTTCAGTGGCTCGCCGGTTAGCACGGTGATGGGATGCCCCTGGAAGTAGGGTCGGAGGCGCCTTGTGGAGGTAACCAATGCTAGCACGAGTTTCTCGGTTGCGGGGTACCTCCGCTCGGCCTCGTTGAGCACCTTGCTGGTGTAGTAGACCAGCCTCTCGATTCCCGAGTCGTTTCTGACTAGGACCGAGCTGACCGTTGATGGCGTCGCCGAGAGATAGAGCAACAAGACCTCACCCGGGACGGGCTTGGAAAGCACCGGGGGCAAAGCCAGGAACTCTTTGAGCTCGGCGAACGCTGTCTGGCATTCCCCATCCCATGCGAACGTAGCAGATGCTACCTTGGGCCCCCTCATCAGCTTGAAGAAGGGCAAGCATCGTTCGGCCGCACGGGACAGGAAACGACTGAGAGCAGCGACACGCCCCGTCAGACGCTGGACGTCTTTAATACACGTGGGCGGGCGCATGTCCAGGATGGCCTGGACCTTGTCGGGGTTGGCTTCGATCCCTCGCTGAGTGACCAGGAAATCGAGGAACTTCCCGGATCTTACTCCAAAGGCGCACTTGGCGGGATTGAGCTTCATGCTGTACTTCAGGAGGGTGCCGAAAGTCTCGGCGAGGTCGGTGAAGTGGTCTTGGGCCCTCGGGGTCTTGACGAGCATGTCGTCGATGTAGGCCTCGACGTTCCGACCTAACTGTCCCTTGAACATATGGTTGACCAGTCGCTGGTACGTGGCTCCAGCATTCTTCAATCCGAAGGGCATCCGAGTGTAGCAGTACACGCCGTAGTCGGTGATGAAGGTGGTCCTCTCGACATCTTCAGGGTTCATTCGGATCTGATGATAACCCGAATAGGCATCCAGGAAACTGAGTATCTCGTTGCCCGAGGTTGAGTCAACCAGTTGGTCGATGCTCGGTAGCGGATAGCAGTCCTTGGGGGTGGCCTTGTTCAGATCGGTGAAGTCTACGCACATTCGCCACTTGCCTGTGGTTTTCGGCACCAGGACGACGTTGGCTAGCCACGTCGGGTACAAGACCGGTCTAAAAAGACCAGTCTCTTATCCCTTGGTGACCTGCGCCTTGATGATCACCTATTTCTCGGGCGCATGCTTCCTCCTCCGCTGCTGTACGGGTCTCACGGTGGTATCGAGGTTGAGCTTGTGCATCACAGTTTCCTCTGGTATACCAGGGAGTTGATCATCGGACCAAGCGAAGACCCGAACGTACTCAGAAAGAAACTCCTTGTATTGCTGCTATTCCTCTGGTGGTAGGTCGGTGCCGATCCTTACTCCTAGGGCCGGGTCGTCATTCAGGAATACCGTTAATAACTCGCCACCGGGTTCGGTGGTCATGGCTTTTCCTTCGACTCCCCTAGGGCCCTTATCCTTCCCGTCCGGCCTTGAGGCTTCCACCGAGATATTGTAGCACCTTCTAGCCGTGGCCTGGTTACCTCGGACTTCCCCCAACCCATTTTTGGTGGGAAACTTCATTTTTTGGTGATAGGTAGATGGTACGGCCTTTATTCGGCTGAGAATTTTCCGGCCGAAAATGGCGTTGTACGCTATCATACCTTTAATCACTATGAAGTCCACTATGACCGTAACGGTTTTGCGTGGGGTGCCGATAGTGACCGGCAGGCTTAGGGCTCCCTCGGGGTAGGTGGCCAGGCCATTAAACCCGCAAAGGGGCGTTCGGATCGGGCGGAGCTTGGATGGGTCTTCCCCCATCTTGAGAAAACAGTCATAAGATAATACATCGGGGGCGCTCCCATTATCAACCAAAATCCTCTCTACATTACAGTGATTTATCGTGGCCGAGATAATGAGGGCATCGTCATGCGGGGTGCTCAGCCCTTCCAGGTCTTGGTCGGAGAAGACTATGACCTGGGGCTCCATCGACGGGCCTCTGGGGGGCTCTAAGGCTCGGCTGGCCCGCTCGGCATGACGTTTCCTTCCTCGGCTGGTGTCGCCGCCCGATGCCGCTCCTCCGGAGATGACGTTGATGTGGACCCCTCGGGGGGCGTTGTCGATCTCCTCTGCGGCGTCTCGGTCTTCTTGTGCCCGGTCATTAACCGGGCTAGATGCCCCAGACGGATGAGGCGTTCGATCTCGTCCTGGAGCTGATGGCAATCTCCGGTGTGGTGCCCGTGGTCGCCGTGGAACAGACAATGCCTGTCCCGCTTGCGGTTCTTCGACCTCATTGGCTCAGGCTGGCGGAGAAGTCCCGAGTCTTTGATGTCTTCATAGATCTCGTAGACTGGCGCGGTCAAGGGGGTGTACCGCTCGTACTTTCTCTTGCGCTCTCCTTCTCGATCGCGCTTCTGACCCGAGCCAGGGTTTGGCTCAGAGGTTCGCTTCTTGTCCCCCTCCCGACCTGAGCCGGTTGCGTCTCGGCAAGCGCTGAGTACTTCTTCGCACTCGGCGTGGCGCAGTGCCAGAGTCACTAGCTCGGCAAGGGTCGAGGGAGGGTGGAGGACAAGCTCGCGGCGGAGATTCTCGTCCCGGGTGCCCCCGGTCAGTGCGGTTGTGGCTGAGGCCACATCCAGGCGGGGGATTCTGAGGGCTTCCGATTTAAATCGGTGGACGTAAGTCCGGAGCCTCTCCCCTTGCGCCTGTTTGAGAGCCAGGAGCCCCGCTACTGACCTTGGGGGGGCGCTACCGGCGAAACTCTCCTTGAAAATTCGCCCAAATTGCCTGAAGTCTCGGATGGACCCAGGGGCGAGGGCCCGGAACCATGCCTGAGCTCCTTGGACCAGGGTGGCCGCGAAGGCTCGGCATTTGATGGGATCCGACGTTCCATGCAGGGTCACCAGGGCGTCGAAGCTATCGTAGTGGTCGGCTGGGTCGCCCTGGCCGTCGTAGAGCTTGAAGGTTGGGATGGAGGCTCTGGGAGAGACCTCTGCCTTCAAGATGTACTCGGAGAAAGGGGATTTCTCCTCGTCCTCCGGGAAAGAGGTCTTCTGCAGGGCGCGGAGGGCGCGCTCTTGCTCTGCGAACCATCTTTCAAAATCTCGTAGCCGGAGAGACAGCTCTGGCTGTGGTCGCGCCGTGGGGCTGGGGGGGGCGTCGTGGCGATCTCCCGGGGTACTGGTGCCCGGGCGCAGCGGGCTCGCCCCCTGCTTCCCTCTCCTCGGCGTGGAGGAAGCCTCTTGCTCCGTAGGCGGAGCATGCGAGGGTCCTCCGACGTCGTTGCGGAGGAGCTATCGGTCGCGGAGGGTGAAGCGGCCTCCGGCGGTGTGCTGCGTCGCACTCCTTTGAGGGGGACTTCCTGACGGGGCGCGGGACCTTGCGTCCCTAGCCGCCTGGGCCCTCATGAGCTCCACGAGGACGTCCATCTTTTCGTTGAGGGCCTGGAAGGCGTTGGCGCCACCGTCGAGGGGTGCCCCTGTCTCCGCCGGGGGGTGGTGGCCTGTTGGTGGGGATGCTGGCGTTGGAGGGGGGGCTCTGCGAGACCCTAGAGGGGGCGCCTCCCGCCGCTGCCATAGCCTTACCCTTCCCATCGGCGGATCTCCTCCTTGAGCTTCTTCTCACCATCTTGGCTCTTCGTGCGTTTCCCACAGACGGCGCCAGATGAAGAGGCGAGATCTCGCGTTGAGTCCTGAGCGGGCTATGGATCACCAGAAGATGAATCTGCAAGAGAGGGAAACGTATCAGAGGGCCCAGGGGATCTCCCTGGGGGAAAACCCTCCGATGGCTAAGTCAGTAGAGCTATGGTGGAAGCGATAATGGGGGGAGGAGAGAGCTGATGCGCGAGAATCTTCTCCACCAGAGGGTGAAGTGAATCGTGCTCAGGAGCTTAGGGTGTGTGAATGCCTTGTTTCTCTTACCTTCTTCCGGAGGGTATCCCTTGCTTAAATAGTGCGCCGCCTTCAGGAGTCCTGCAAGCTGAGGGGTTCCCGGCGGGAGTTACGTCTTTAACGGGGGCTTTCATGGCCTGATCGTGGGAACGTTATCCCCTTGGAGTCCGGCGGCTCCCCTGACTCTCCCACTGGCGGGGGACTCTGAACGGCTACACATGCGAATAATCAACCGGCCTTACCGAGCCTCGGGGATGCTAGCTCTTGTCCGAGCGATAGGCATGGCCCGGCGAAGGTGGGGTCGGATAGGTCGACTAGAGCCTATCTCTCTCGGACGGGGAGAGGGCTTTAGGCCGGACCTTCCTTGGGACCTGACCGTTGTCTCGGGCCCTCCGAGCCTAGAAGGCCGCCGGGGAGAGTTAGTTCCTCGAGTCTTATTTATTGGGCTTTTCTTCCCTAAGTGGGCCCTGTGGGCTATCACTCGGGCGGGCTCGCCTGGTTAGACCTTGTGGGTCTTGTTGGGCTGCCTTTGTGGTGGGCTGCGGAAATCCCCCTCTCCAGAATCATTTCTAGGAATAAGGCCAGATTAGTAGCCAAGGGCTACTGTCAGGAATTTGGTGTAGATTTTGATGAATCCTATGCACCTGTTGCTAGGATGGAGGCTATAAGACTATTGCTTGCTTTTGCATGTTCAAAGAACATAAAACTCCAACAAATGGATGTTAAAAGTGCTTTTTTAAATGGAGTCATTAAAGAAGAGGTTTTTGTTGAACAACCCCCTGGATTTCAATTTTCTCCTCAACCTGACCAAGTTTTCAGGTTAAATAAAGCCTTGTATGATCTAAAGCAGGCTCCAAGAGCATGATATGAAAGATTGACTGAATTTCTGATCAGCAAGGGCTACAAAAGAGGTAAAATAGATCAAACCTTATTTACCAAAGATACAAATAAAGATCTCCTCATAGTTCAGGTATATGTAGATGACATTGTGTTTGGATCAACTAAGCATGAACTATGTGTTGAATTCTCTAAAATGATGTCTGTTGAATTTGAGATGAGTTTGGTTGGTGAACTAAAGTACTTCCTTGGCTTGCAGGTACAACAGCTAGAGGATGGGTGCTTCATCAACCAGACCAAATACACAATGGAACTGTTCAAGAGGTTTGGTATGGAAAACCTGAAGCACATTACAACACCCATGGGTACCAATACCTCACTGGATGCAGATGAGACAGGTAAAGAAGTAAATGCCAAGCTCTATCGAGGTATGATTGGATCTCTTCTTTACCTAATAGCTTCCAGACCTGATATACAATTCAGTGTAGGAATGTGTGCAAGGTATCAGTCTAGACCTACTGAATTACATTTAGCTGCAGTGAAAAGAATTTTCAGATATTTGTCAGCTACTCATTCTCTTGGTTTATGGTTTCCTGCATCACACACATTTGACTTAGTTGCATACACAGATGCTGATTATGCAGGATGTAAACTAGACAGGAAAAGTACTAGTGGTCATTGTGAATTTTTGGGTGGGTGTTTAGTGTCTTGGGGTTCCAAAAAACAACATTCTGTGGCCCTCTCCACTGCAGAAGCTGAATATGTGGCTGCAGGGAGTTGTGGAACACAAGTCATTTGGATTAAACACCAGCTTTAGGACTACCAAGTAGACATGGGGTGCACACCTATCTATTGTGATAATACCAGTTCCATTAATCTTGCCAAAAATCTTGTTTTGCATTCACGCACCAAACACATAGAGATAAGGCATCATTTCATAAGAGATGAGGTTTCTAAAAACAATTTTGAACTGATTCATGTAGGCACAGATAATCAGATTGCTGACATCTTCACTAAACCTATGGATAATGAAAAATTCACAACACTAAGAAGAGAATTAGGCTTATACAAATTGTCTTAATTGTGTAGCATGTTCTTTTTTGTGAGGGGGGAGTTCTGTATGACAGTTGGTTAGCTTTCAGAAATGCTGTGAGTGAGGGGGAGCTGGTTGAGCTGTGAGAAGAAGTGTTCTTTGACAGATTCAAAAAGATTGACCAGATGTGTGTATTTGCTGGTTTTCATGACAGATCTAGTGTGGTTCTCTCAGACAGTGGAATGTCACTTAATTCTTAAGTCTATAAGTCAGTGATACTAAAGTCCAGTTAGAATCTTTCCTCTGGTATTCCTTCAGAGATCTGGATTAATTGTAAAAAGTATATCTTCCTACATTGTCAATGACTCTGGTTCAGGCCAAAACCTGTATGTCTTGATATCTGACCCCATCAGCTTGAAATCTAGACTTCAAGATTCACTTCAAGTAATAGTCCTTCTGGTATTATTTTCAATCATTCCATCTCTTCAACACAAGGGCTTAATTAAACAAACATGTCTTGTTTTGTTCACTGAGAAACTGGGAGCTTCATCAATGAAATGAATATTTCTCCTATGTCATGAGGTGTCAAATGCTTAAAATGAATGAAAAAGACATGACAGAGCAATGGTGACTTGCTGGTGAGTAACTGGGGACTCTGGCCTCTAATCAAGGTGTTTCCTCATGTCAAAAGCCACAGTTACTAACTCTGCTCCTTTAAAAAAAGGGGGGGAAGTAATGAGGTACTCACTCTGAGTAACTGGGGATTCATGCCTCTAATCAAGGTGTCTCCCTAATGTCAAAAGAGTGAATTACTAACTTACTCATTGATCTTCTTGAAAATCATCTCAACAAAAAAATTCCTTGTAGTTGTGCAACTAATGGATTGCTTGTCTTCAATACCTTGAGAACACCTCTTTGACTTTGTCTCTTGTTGTCTTTTTGGATTGTTGACAGTTCAGCAATATCTGGCCATACTTGTTAATTCCTGCTCTAAATCATACTCCATGTATGCTGATAAACTTTTCTATCATTCTATTTCTCTAGTGTATACTGGGGTTCCAGAATCTTCACTTGAGTTTAGCACCTCACTTATTTTCTTAAGACTTGCTTGTGCGTTTCTGCCCTAAGAAGTTACTGTACTTTTTCTTCATGTCTCCAGCATATATTCTGCATTTTCTTTTGCTGATGTCAAAGGGGGAGAAGGGTTTTGTAATATCAGTAGATCATTTATTGTTCATGAGATAAGGGAGAGATTACCTTGTCATGTGATGGCTTTATCTGAGAATGGGTTGTAGGGGGGCTGAGAGGGAGTGGTTTTGGAGAAAGAAGTGCTCTGTAGTAGTGTTTAATTTGGTTGTGCTTTCACTTGCCTTGAATTTTCTTTGATTATTGAAACTGCAGTTAATTTCTTGTTAAGCTTTGATATTGCTTGATTCATAGTGTTGCCATCATCAAAAAGGGGGAGATTGTTGCATCCCTACGGTTTTGATGATGTCTCACACTATAAATCAATCTTCTATCTCTAGAATAATACATGCTTCATCATGTAGGACTGTGCAGTTCATATAGTTGTCAGATAAATATGCACTACTTGATCATGTCTTCACACTGTCTGCATAGTCTGTACACTGATGGGTCGACCCTCCACCTTTGATGGGTCGACCCCTCCTTTAATCTCCAAGTCCATACATTGAATTTCATATTCAAAGTATGTACATTGGTCTTCATCTGAAGTCCATACATTGAACTTAATTTTCAAAGTCTGTACACCCTCCGCTAAGCCTTTAGAGTCTGTACAGCCATTCCTTGAGTTCAAGTCCATACAACGGCACTGTAGATTGCATCTGAAGTGTATACAACCTTTTAAGGGGTCAAGTCTATACTTTCTCCCGTTCATTTCAAAGTCTACACATCGCCCTTCATCTTCCAAGTCTATACACACTCTGTTGAACCACAAGTCTATACATCGTCTGCCATCTCAAAGTCAATACACTGTCCCGCATCTCTCACATCATGACCCAAAGTCTGTACAGCCTCTAGTCACTGTACAAGTCCATACACGGGCTGCACTGCACAAGTCTATACATTGGCTTGGGCATCCAAGTCTAGACATTGATTCACTATTCATGCCTTGATTCGAAGTCTGTACAGCGAGCAGCATTCATCAAAGTCTGTACAGCCAACGCCTTCATTGATTCCATGTCTGTACATCACTGTCTCAAGCTGCAAGTCTGTACAGAGTTTGGCAGTCTACACTGCACTGTAGCTGCATCGTTTGACCTGAAGTCTGTACATCGTCTCAGCCACCGTCTCACTCAGCGTCTCACGCTTACTAAGTCTATACATTGGTCAGTGGAAGCAAGTCTTTACATTCGACTGTTCAGCCTATGATCAAGTCTTTACAGCTAGAGAGACCATTAAGTCTATACACTCATTCACTGTAGCTTGAACGAGGTGAAGTCTGTACATTGGCATTAGTTTTCCAAGTCTGTACATCAGACTGGTTGAGCATGTCTATACAGCGGTTGCATTCTCAGGGAAAGTCTATACATTGGGACTTTTACCTACATTCTGAACTGAACTGAGTAAGTCTATACATTCCTTATATCTTTTACCTACGCTCAGCTCAGTAAGTCTGTACACTGGGAACTTTACTGACGTTGCCTTGCCAAAGTCTACACACTGTGAACCTTCAAGTCTGTACAGACTTCACTTGTTCAAGTCTGTACATCGTCCAGCTCTTTGGCAAGTCTAAACATCCCTAAGTCTAGACACTCAGTTATCCTTCAACCCTATACACTCGATATCACCTGTAAGTCTATACACTCTCAAGCTGTTCAAACTTTCCTATATGCTGTTTTCAAGAGTATACACTCTCTCACTTGAAACACTTGCTTAATTGCTGTTTCTAAGTCTACACATTCGATGCCTTCATGCATTGTTCTCTTCGAAGTCTATACATCAACGTCTATACATTGAAGTCCATACAGTGCATACAGTTGTTCTTCATAAGTCTACACATTGCTGCTCTTAATTACAAGTCTTTACACTCATCCTCCTTCACACGACCAACTCTATACATCCATTGTCTAGCCTGCTGAATGAAGTCTACACACTGAGATCGCATGAACACTTACAAGTCTATACACTGAGCTTGCATAAAGAACTTCAACTCTATACACTCTCACACTGTGACACACTTGCCTATTTGGCATCCCTGAGTCTATAGACTCGAGGGCCTCATACACTTCACAGAAGTCCACACATTTCATCCTTTGTGCTAATGCATTCTTCAGCTAGTCTATACACTGAGGTCGCTTGAAGTCTCACAAGTCTATACACTACCTCAGTGTACACACTTACTCATCTGCTATCCTAAAGTATATACATTCGTATCTGACTGAACTAACTAATCACATTTCTTTGTCTCTGCCTGTAGATGATTCAGGTCAATGATTGGGCACGTGAACCGAGGATGATGCCTGGCACGTGATCCAAGAATGCTCTGGAAAGGGAGGGAACGAGACTCCCTCGTGTGAAGGCCTGAAACTCAGGTCGAATGCCATATAAAAGGTGCCTTCTGCGATTAGATGGAAAGAACTGGAGAAAAAGCTGAAGAGCAAAATCCCTGAGCAGAAGAAGAAAAGAGAGAGAGCCTCCACATTCCAGAAAGAAGATAGAGAGAAAATAATTGAGAGTATTACTGTGAGAGAAGAGTCTGAGTGAGAGAGAAGAGTCCAATTTGCTTCTTCAGAAGCTACATTTGTATTTGATTTTTCTGAAACGATTTGTGTTCATCGTTGGTCTTGTTTACATTTCTATTTTTTCCTTTTATTTCTTCATATATCTGATTTCGAGTTGTTACCCTCCGGTGTTTGGAGGAAGGGAGAGTTACTCCGGTTCCCCTCTAGGCTGCAGAGGAAGAGAGATCTGTGATCTCTGGTTTTTGCCAGTGACGGGTTGTCATTAGCAGATTCCCTCTGGGTTGGAGGAAGGGAGAGGCATCTCCGGTTCTGGTCTTGCTGGTAGCAGGTCCAGGTGTCAAGCTATGTGGCAGCACATTGTTCGCAGACTGAGTCTGCAGTTTTCTAGCAGTGGCTAGTGGAATCCTCACTCTAGTTGGAGTGAGGAGTGGATGTAGATTGTGGACTACAATCGAACCACCTTAAAATCTATTGTCTCCTCTGTGGCTTGGTATTATTGTTGTGCTTTCCTTTTGTTCGGCATTGTGTTTGTGTGTGGACGGGCTCTTCCAATCGCACCTTATTATCCTGTCTTAGTTTCTCACTGCGTTAGCTGCATTATTTAGCCTTATCTGAAGGGTTGTATTTCGAAGTAGTGAGTTTCCGCTGAAGTTGTTCAAATTGGGAGTGATCTATTCATCCCCCCCTTCTATATCACTCTTCGCTGCGCTAATACATCATTGCTCGGTCACCGTTCATCGTATGCAGAGGAATATACAGTAAAAGAGATGAAATCACAGAGGAGGGGAGGGGTCGGCTCATATCATTGCCATCCCTCCCCTCTCTTGCTTACAACTGGTAGATGGAAACCCGAAAGAGAGAAGAATCTACGGAAGACAGAGGAAGACAGGCACCGGTGCCCACCTGTTCTCAAAAACAGAGTATCGGCCCACTCCTTCTTCTCCGGCTCCGGAGGACTTCAATCGGAACGGAGGAAGACGGCCACCGAAGGATGCTAACCCCCTCTTCCAAGAAAGCTCTCTCTCCCCTCGGAAGGCCTCTCCTAAACCTCTCCTCCACCTCTCCTCTTTTCTAAGATTTTTTTTCCTAATTGAACAGCCCGTATATATATATATACATCGGTTCGAGACTTCATCCAGCGTAGAGATTTGGCGCGCCGGGGATGGGCTTCTACATCCTTTGCGCGCCGGCACAATAGGCCGCCGGATAAGGGGCTTTTTACGCGCCGGGCTCAAGGGAATGAGATGGGGGCGCGCCGGTTTAAGGCGCGCCGTGTTAGTGCTCCTCGCATGCTTCGAGCCTGTCGATGAGTCCGGGGATGATTCCGGGGGTCACCGTGAACATTTATCTTGCCAATGCTCCTCGAAACCTCGATGAGATGTCTTGTAGAAGCTCCCAGGCTGACGTACGGCCATTCCCGAGACTCCAGATAGCTTTGATTTGATCATACGGGCTTTCCGCTGACACGGCCTTTGGATCTATGATTCATGCTGCTGGCTCGGTCTGGCTCGTGCCCAAAGCTCCTTAGGGGGTGGTGTAACACCAGGGATAGTTCTGCCTGAGCTGGGCGATCATTTGGCCACTAACGGGCCCGTCTTGGTGGGAAGCCGTACCCGTGCCGGGTGATCGGGATCTTCTGCCGTTAGAGCTTTCGATCCTCCGTCTCGGGGAACCAGGGGGACTCCTTCATCTTCAGGAGAGCCTTTCATAAGGCGGTAAGCCACTGGGTAGACCATCGTCCTTGATCGGACAACGGGTGTAGTGTATGCGGCATGACAGAGTCGATGCCGATTCATTGGGCAGGCTTGATCGCACTGCCGGTTGGTTGTGAGTTTGTCTCGACTCTCTTGAGGTGAAGTCCCCGTGTCCATACGGGGTGACTCGAGGCTCTGGCAGCTTGAGAAATCTTCAATATGTTGATCTTTATCAGCTTCCGTGCTTCAGCGGGCCGGGTCATTCGTCCTTATGGCTTGGTCACCGATGATCATATTTTGGGTGCCAACAGCCCTTTTCCCTGCGCAGGCTGCCTCTGTGCAGACCTGCAGAAACCAGAGCCCGAAGGATCGGCATGGTAGGCCCCCTTCCCGTCCTCTGATCCCCTCCACTTATTCATAGATTTTCTTTCCCTACCTGTCCCTCAACCCATCCTGAAAACCTCGCCTCAAAATTTGCTCGGAGTAAAAAACTTCCCTTTGAAGCCCTTTTGGTCACGCAGACTGCTCCTGTGCAGCCCTACAGTGTTCAATCCCCTCCAAAAAGAGGACCCCCAAATCACCTCAAAATGACCAGGGATTTTGAGCGTTGTTAACTCACATCCTAAACCCCTCTCCAGAATTTTCTTACAATTTCTAGAGGCCTTTTCCCCTACCTACCACGTCCACCCTCAGCCCCCTCAGTTCTGACGGCACAGAATTACAGAACTGATCCCAGTTTCTCTTCCCCTCCCATACCCAAAACATCCACTACACACCACCCCGCCTCTACTACCCTATCATCCCACGTCTATCAGCTATCCACCAGAGAAAACCCCGCCCCATTCGTCTCCAGGAAGCCCTGGTTCCAGCGCCATTTGTGGTCCCCTGTCCCACTGCCAGCAGACAGACCAGATCGCACAGGGTCCACTTCAAAATTCGCCAAGGCTGCCACAGTGCTCCGTTTCAGTTTCCGCTCTACCTGCATCCCTGGGAAATCCCTCACAGCGTCCACGCCAAGTTTCGTGACCAGCGGATGTGCTAAAGGTGGGGTACCGGGCTCCTCTTCCTACTGCTTCCCTACGCGCGCGCAGACCGGCCGGCATTCTGCCCTCCGCTTGAGGCTATTCTGGAGGTCCCCGCCGGCGCCGTCGACTTCCAGCTTCTTCGCTGAGGCTCATCATCAACTACAGCGTACCTCCAGAGACGTTGGCGCCTTCCTCGGCCCCCGTGACGTGCCATCCTTTCCGCTAGTCCATGTTCATACCGGTTCGTAGCGGTTCGTGGATGACGAGCCACACCGACCCATGGCCCGTCACCCCACTTTGCATGACCCCTGGATCACTGTGTAGCCTTTTACCTCCCTGCGAGGAGTGGGCTTTTATTTGGGTTGTACTTGTTTAGCTCTTGTACCGGGTGGTTGTGGATTTGGCCGGGTTTCTTCCCCACGCCCCGAGCGTGGAGGTACGCGTCCGCTCCCCCCTTGGTTAGCTTGCTTATTTAGTATTTACTCTTGATGCCGCTGCTTGTGAGATCATAGGTGCGTAGCTACCATATTTACTTATATCGCTGCCACGGTGAGAGAGTGTGACCGTCCCGCGACTCATCCGAGTCACGAGTGCAGAGTTGCCGACCCTAGACTCGCCGGTTTCTCAACCGTGCGGATCGACGCGCTTCCCTCTCTTGGGGATGATTGTGAGCTTGTGTTGCTTGTTGCGTGCATAGTTTCTCTCTTGGGAATGTTAGGTGTCACGTCGATGTTGCTTATATAGTTGTGTCATTGCTGGTTATAGTTGTCCTTTAGCCATACCACCGCATAGAGTCCAAGTTTGCATAGCATCCCGCATGAATTCTGGTATCAGAGACATAGGTTGTCTAGGGTGCATTTGAGTATGCGTTCTACCCCCTTTTGTCCCTTAGCATCTTGCATTAGTTTGCATATAAAAAAAAGAGAGAAAAAAAATTCCCTTGCATTTCGTTCCATTACATGCCCACTCGGCGTGGTACCGATTACCAACGCCCGGTCCCGATGGCTGACCCTAGAAATGCTACCCCTAGTGACTTCTCCCTTCAGGATATGATGCAGGCTCTCATGAATCGGATAGATCAGTCTGATAAGAGCTTTAGAGATCATGCTGCATTCATGGAGGGCTGGATGAAGGCCATGGAGGACCGGATGGAGGCTTCCGACCGGACCATTCAAGACCTGGTTGGACGGCCCAACCAGAATAGAGCTCCGCGAGAGGATGTCCTCGGGCAGGCCCAAGGCCCACTTGACCCTGCTCTTCGGCCCGCACACCCTAGGCCCGATGATCGGAGACCACGTGTTCAGGAGTTTGATGATTTTGGGTCCGATAATGAGGTTGAGGGTTATGGCCGCGCTCGACGTGGCTATAGGCCCCATAGGGACGACGAGGATGACCGTCTCCTTAGGTCCGTGCGTGTAGATCCTCCCACCTTTGATGGGTCCTTGGACCCTAAGGTCTATGTTGATTGGGAAGCGGGTATGGACCACTACTTTGAGTGGTATGAGATGATGGACCACCAGAGAGTCTGATTTGCCAAAATGAAGTTGCTAGGGCAGGCACAGATCTATTGGAGAAATGTGGAGAGCCTGTTGATGCAGCGACATCAACCCCAGATTGAGACATGGGATGATATGAAGGTAAAGCTCAGACAAAAATACCTTCCTGCCACATACCGCCAGAGGCTTATTGATAGGTGGCAGAGTCTCAGCCAAGGGATCGGACTGTGATAGACTACATCACTGATTTTGATGAATACTACTTGCGATGTGGGGTCACGGAGGAGAGTGCCCTGACCATCTCTCGATTTCGTCGGGGTCTACGGCCGCATTACTAGTATGAGTTATTTCGCCGCCATGCGACGACCCTGGAGGAGGCTTATCAGGTCGCTCTCGAGATAGAGCAATTTGAGTCTGAGTTTACCCCAGTCCAGCGCCCAGGGCCCACATATCAACGTGGGTTGGATCCTCGTGTTCCGTATGGACCATATCCTTGGGGACCCGTGGCTCGCCCGCAGGAACCCACTCTCTAGGACTTCCCTGCCCCTAGGCCCCGCCCTCCCCCTCAGAGGGATTATCCCCCTCGACCCCAGGCTCCGGCCCCTACCCCTCGGCCCCAGCAGCCCACCATTCCTCCCCGACCCCAGCTTCCACCTCCCCCGGCCCTCGTGATGATAAGGGAAAGGAGCCCATGACTGGTGGAGCACCTTAGGGCACTGGGTCCCGTCATGAGTGTTATAGGTGCGGAGGGGTTGGTCATTATGCTGTTAGTTGTCCTACCCGATCTTCTTTGGTCATCGGGGATTCTTCGACCGGTGAGCTCGCACATGGTATCATATCCATCAGTTATGAGGCTGACCAGGAGCTCGTGGAGGAATTCTTTGATGAGCTGCTTGAGGGTGAGCAACTAGATGTCCAGGGCACGTAGTGCCAGGATGACGTTCAGCTGGGTATTGTTAGGTGTATCTTGACCCAGTTGTTGGTGAGTGATGACTGACGTCGCACCACCATTTTTCATACCTTTTGTAGGCGGGGTGGGAAAGCCTGCAAGGTGATCATAGACAGTGGGAGCTGTATTAACGCTATCTCCACGGGTACTGTCACACGCTTAGGGTTGACCCCCGTGGACCACCCTTCCCCTTATCGTGTGTCATGGATAGATTCCACCTCTATTCCAGTAAGGCTGTGATGTCTGGTGCCATTGCATGCTTCAAACTTTTTCTGATGCGCTCTCTCTCCTCCTGTTTCCCCCTTCTGTCCCCCCCCCGTGCGATCTTTTCCTCTCCCTCCTGTTCCCCACCCTTTCTCGCCCACTGTGACCTCCGACGATTGCTGGCGTTGCGGGGGGGGGGGGCCCTTGCCTCCCCCTCCCTCCCCCCTTGTCTGGTTCCCTGCCGGCGGCTCCCTCCGCAGGTCACTCCACCGTGCCTTTGGTTTTGGTCCCTCCTTGTCCGGGTGAGTCTCCCCAGGTTGCGGTCGTTGTTGGTGCTCCTGCCGCCGGCGACGGTGTCCCTGCTGCCGGAGGCTCCCCGTCGGCGTCTGCGGTCGGCGTGCTCGGTGGCCTCGCCCGTTCGCTGCACCTCTGTTCGCTTCCTGCCGGCGGTCGGGCCGACCTCCAAGCTCCTTCCCACCCGCTAGAACCTCGCCACGTTTTTGCCTCTTCGTTCACGCCACCTTCCCATCCTTCATCCAAACCGTCCACCAGCCTGCCCATCTCCATGCAACCCCCCTTGCTTGGCCACGTCGTGCTTTTTTCCCTCCCCCCTCCGTTGACTGCTGACCCCCCGAACACTATTCCTGATGGGACCGCGGGGACTTACGATCCCCTGTTTTCCCATTCTTGCGCCTTCCCGCCGCCCTCTGGTGCTCCGGTGATCGTCGTAGGTCCGCCAGCGCCCCCTGCTTCGCCGCCGCCGCCTCTAGTTGCTGCCCCACACCGTCCGCTGTCTGCTATGCCTGCAGATGTTGCCGTCCGGTGCTCCTCCCGAGTGACCCTCTCCAATGGTCCTTCGCAATCGTCTGCACCGGGTGCTGACTCTGTTCTGGGCAAGCCCTCTGCTGCCCTTCCTTCCCTCCCCCCAGATGGACGGCCTCGTACCGGCTCCCTTCCGGCCATCTCCCCTTGGTCCGGTAATGCCCGCCCGGCTGTCTCTGGAGGGATGGGTCTCGCGCTTCCGGCTGTGGGCCTCTCCGCCTCCACTCCTGCGGCTGTGGAGGGCCCATCCTTTGCACAAGTGCTTCTCCATTCGCTTGCTCCACCGCCGCTTCCATTATCCACTCATGCACCTGCTTACACCGATGGCGGAGAACCGGCCGCATTTTTCAACATGGAGGAGATTCTCATTTCCTGCCACCCCCTCGAGCTTGCCCTCATCGCTAGAACGCCTCATGGCCGCCCTCCCTTCCAGGAGGTCCGAGCGCACCTCGCCCGTCGCTTACATTTCAAGGAGGACTTTCTTATTAGTTCTATGGACCGGCGGCACCTCCTCCTATGCTTCAACCATAGGGACGACTACCTTCAGGTCCTCCTCAAGGACTCCCTTCTCGTCAAGGGCAAGCCTTTCACGTTCTTCGAGTGGTCGCTCAACTTCTCCACTGACGAAGATTCTCCCCTCGTCCCCGTCTGGGTCGAGATGCCTGGCCTCCCTGCTAATTTCTTCAATGAAGCTATGCTGCACTCCATTGCAGGGGGGATTGGCTCTCCTCTAAAGGTGGATCGCAACACCTTGTGTCGCACCCGCTCTCATGCTGCCAGGATTTGCGTCCTTGCCGATCTCTCCAAAAAGCTCCCCTCACGAGCCTGGATCAGATATGGCGGGAGTGGCTTCTGGCAACCCCTGGTCTACAGCAACCCGCCAAGCTTCTGCAGCTCCTGCAGGCGCCTTGGCCATGTCTCCGCCAAGTGTGACAAACCTCCTACTCACTCGCTATTGGGGCTGCCCCCCAAGCCTACGTTGAAGCCTCCTCAGCCTCATGTTAAGCCCCCATTGCCCGTTGTCACTGCCACGGATGCCACTGTAGCCCAGCAGCCTCCCCCCCCTCTGCCGGTGTTGACTCGTCTGCACTTCATCCGTCGGCTGCGGTAGCCCCTGTTCCCGTTGCGGACGCTCCGTCGAGCTCACCTCCTGCCTGCCTGCCAGCGGATGCCTTCTTTCTCCAGGTGGGGGGGGGGAGCAACCTTGCTAGGTGCTATCGCCCCTTTTCCTGCGGTGGCCTTGGCGGCTTCGCCACCCTTGGTTGAATGCAAGAAGCCCTCTATGGCCTTGCCGGACGTTCCATCTACCTTCCCCACTCGCAGGCCGGCCAAGGTCTCAGTTGGGCTGCCTATACCTGTTGCTGCTCCTCCGCCGACCTCGCATGCTGTGGCCGGCCAAGCCTGCCCTCCCACTGCTACTTCGGTTGCTGTGGTCGCCACAGCGGATCCCCCTCCGAAGGTTTGCACCGTTCGCCCTCAGTCTCCATTCACCTCCGCCTTCGTGGAGCTGGCGCCCGGCTTCGACTACGTGGGTGTTGACTCCACTGCTACTGGGCCCCCCCCCCCCCCCCCCGAACGTGACCCTTCTGATTGGTGCTTCTGCGCCCCGTGCCGTGGAGCTGGCTTCTGCGAGCTGCACCCCGCATGCTGCCTCCAAGGTGTCTTCGGCCTCTCCTCTTCCTGGGACTGAGCCTCCCGCTTCTGCTCTAGGCCCGGTCTCCATTGCTGCCCACTGCACCGACCCTGTGGCTGCGCCTCTCTCAGCTGTGCCTGCGGAGGGTTCTCTCGGTTCTCCCCAGGCCGTTTGTGGCTTTGCGGAGGGTGCTCCTCACCCATGCCCTACTTCATCCGAGGCCCGTGGGGATGAGGGGCCTCCCACCCCTGCCGTGGAGCGCCCTATATCACTGCGTCTCCCTATTCAAGTGCTCTCTGTGCCAGGGTTGGAGCCCTTGTCTCACTTTCCGGACTTGCCGACTGCACATGCGAGATTTGTTGGCCTCGCCCCTCCTTCGGTCACAGGTGTTTGTGGTGTTTGCTCTCCATCTCCATCGACAGTGGCCTTCGCGTCCACCCCCCGGGCCGCTCACCCCTCCGGGAAGGGCGTCCCTCTTCCGTGCTCAGTTGTGCCCGCAGGCGTCCCTCCTGCGACCCGGGCGTCCTCCTCTTCGGTCCTTGGCCTCCCGGCACCGGATGTTCACCCCCCTGGCAGCCCCGCCTTGCCGCTTGCTGGGCTTAATGCCGATGCGGTAGCTTGGTCCCCTGGAGCGCACCCTTCCTCCCAGGCGGCCGCCGTTGTAGGGTCCTTGGCTTCCTCCTCCTCTCCGTCGGCTGCCCCTCGCCTCTCCTTCGCCCAAGCTTTGAAGAAGAAAATCAACCGGGCCCCGCCCGGGCCGATCGTCGACTCCGCCCCGCCTCCTGCTCCGGTGCTTCCCGTGGGTTTTGTGCCCCCCCGGATCTTGGCATGCCTCTCAGGTTCCCTCAGCTCGTCCAGGCGCTTCATGTCCCCGGGCTTGAGCCTGCTTCGGGGCTCTGTGACCTTACGGCGGCTCATACGGCGTTTGTGGGCACCTCTGGCCTGGACCGCTCTAGGCCGCCCTCGAGGGTGGTTGGCAGAGCACCTCGGCGTTCCTTCCGGCGGTCCAACTCCATCTCCTCCTCGCGTGATCGTCAGTGCATGTTTGAGGACGCTGCTCTTCCTCCCCGTCGCTCTCTTCGACTCCAGTCTTCTTCGATGGCGCCCCCGCCGCTGGCCGCCTCTTCCTTCACGGACGTGCCCGAGACAGACGGTTCGGAGGTCGACCCTCTTGATTGGCCTTTCTCTCCGGGTCGTCAGCGCGGTGTCCGTTCTGTGTTCTCTTCCGATTCTGAAGGGGTCTTCGACGAAGATTCCTATTTGTAGGGGCTTTGTTTCTTCTGTGGGTTCTTGGGCTTTTTGTCTTTGCCCGCACTAGGGTTCTCTTGGCAGTGCTTTGCTTTCTTGGGCCTTTGGCCTTGTACGCTTCTTGGCCCTCATCGGGCGTTTCCCCCCCCCCTTTTCTGTACCCCTTTCTCTTTTCTGCCTTCATATATGAAAATCGCTTGCCTGGTGGCCGGGATAGTGGTTTCATCTTCTTCCGCAATGAAGAGATGAACCCCCTCTCCCGTCTCCCCCCTTGCAAGTATCAACTTTAGTTAAAAAAAAATGTCTGGTGCCATTGCAGTTCCATGCCTATCAGGACGGGATCTGGTGTGATGTGTTGCCTATGGAGGTAGGCAGTATTATCCTGGGAAGGCCCTGGTTATTTGATCAGGATGCTACCCTCCATGGCCGATCAAACACATGCACATTCGACCATAATGGCCAACGGATTACCCTTCACCCGTCCCAGCCGAGGAGTCCATCAATCTGGGGTCCCACTGGACCTAGTACCCCAACTCCTGCTATTCTAGGGCCCAGTACCCCATCGTCGGCTCAGGCTATGACCTTGCCTCCGGATGTCCCCGCCCCGAGTGTTCCTCCGACTAGGAGGTTGATTCTAGTCAACTCCCGGGAATTGGAGCGTGACTTTGTTAGAGGGGACCCTATTTTTGCCATTGTAGTCCGAGAGGTGGTTGGAGAGACGGAGAGTGATCTCCCATCTGATGTTGCTGATGTCCTTCGAGAGTTTATTGTTGTATTTCCCGATGATTTACCCGAGGGTCTTCCACCCATGCGGGACATTCATCATGCTATTGACCTGATTCCAGGATCCTCATTGCCTAACTTGCCACATTATAGGATGAGCCCCGCTGATCACGCTGAGCTTCAGCGCCAGGTCGAGGAGTTGATGACGAGGGGATCTATCCGTGAGAGCATGAGTCCTTGTGCCGTCCCTGCATTGCTTGCCCCTAAGAAGGACGGTACTTGGAGGATGTGTGTCGACAACCGTGCAATCAATAAGATCACGGTGAAGTATAGATTTCCCATGCCCCGCTTAGATGATATGCTTGATATAATGGCGGGAGCCACTGTGTTTTCCAAGATTGATCTGAAGAGTGGCTATCACTAGGTGAGGATCAGGCCCAGCGATGAGTGGAATATGGCCTTTAAGACCAAAGATGGTCTTTATGAGTGGCTGGTCATGCCCTTTGGGCTGACCAATGCTCCCAGCACTTTTCTGCGGCTGATGACACAGGTCCTTCGACCTTTGATTGGGGTCTTTGTAGTGGTCTATTTTGATGATATATTTATCTATAGCCGCACTCGGGAGGCCCACTTAGACCATCTAAGGAAGGTCTATCTTATTCTGAGGAGAGAGAGCCTTTATGCCAACCCTAAGAAATGCACTTTCATGACTATTCAGGTCACATTCTTGGGGTTCATTGTGTCTAGCGAGGGAGCCTCCGCTGACCCGGAGAAGGTGAGGGCCATAGTGGAGTGGCCCGAACCTCGTACACTTCATGATGCCCGTAGCTTTCACGGACTGACGACCTTCTATCGCCGTTTTATTCGAGGCTTCCGTTCCATCACGGCCCCTATCACTGATTGCATCCGAAAGGGGACGTTTGAGTGGACGAAGGCCGCCTCGGCCGCATTTGGGCTCCTCAAGGAGCGCATGACCCAAGCACCTATTCTTAGACTTCCTGATTTCACAAAGGTGTTTGAGGTCTCTTGCGATGCCTCCGGGGTTGGTATTGGTGGTGTTCTGAGTCAGGAGACCCACCCCATTGCGTACTTCAGTGAGAAATTGAGCGATGCTAAACTGCGTTATTCTACGTATGATAAGGGGTTTTACGTAGTTCTGCAGGCCCTTCGGCATTGGAGACATTACTTGTTACACCAGGAGTTTGTCCTATTTTCTGATCACGAGGCACTCAAGTATCTCCATGCCCAGAAGAAGCTCAATTCTCGTCACAGTCGCTGGGTGGAGTTCCTTCAGGATTATACCTTTATGCTGAAGCACAAGGCCGGTGCGGAAAATCGGGTGGCCGACGCTCTGAGCCGTCGTGCTTATCTTTTGACCACCATGAGTGTAGAGGTGGTAGGGATGGATAGGATGAAGGAGGCATATGTCGATTGTCCGGACTTCGGTCCGATTTATACCACCCTTCAGTCGGGGTCATCCCAAGAGCACATTGATTATGTGTTGCAGGATGGTTATCTCTTTCGGGGGAGTCGCTTGTGTGATCCATGGACTTTAGTTCGTGACTTCCTCACTTGGGAGATGCATGCAGGAGGTCTAGACGGCCACTTAGGTCGTAATAATACCATCGAGGCAGTCGAGCATCATTTTTATTGTCCTAGTTTGAAGCGTGACGTTGCTCGCATTGTGGCCCAGTGTCGTGCCTGCATTGTGGCCAAGATGAGGAAGCAGGTTTCAGGTCCTTATACTCCTCTTCCTGTGCCTGATTGGCCGTGGCAGGATATCAACATGGATTTTGTTTTGGGGTTGCCACGGACCGCCCGCAAGCATGATTCAATTTTTGTGGTGGTTGATACATTTTTAAATATGGCCCTCTTCATTCCTTATTCAAAGACTTCAGATGCCTCTAGGGTTGCTCGATTGTTCTTCTCTAGTGTAGTGAGCCGATTTGGGCTTCCTAAGTCTATTATATCGAGATGTCCAGTTCACTAGCTACTTTTGGAAGACCCTTTGGCATTTCAGGGGCACTCAGCTCAAATTCTCCACAGCCTACCATCCCCAGACTGACGGGCAGACTGAGGTAGTCAATAGAAGTTTGGGGAACCTCTTGAGATGTTTGGTTAGGGAACGCGAGAGGGACTGGGATTCGGTTTTGCCACTTGCCGAGTTTGCATATAATGACTTAGTCAATAGGTCCACAGGCATGAGTCCTTTTGAGGTTGTTATAGGATATAGACCTAGGAAGCCAGTGGATCTAGTTCCCTTACCCATGCATGCTAGAGTGTTGCAGTCTGCAGAGTCGTTTGCCGAGCATGTTAGGGGTTTGCATGATGGTATTCGTCACCATATAGAGACCAGCAACGCACGATATAAAAAGTTGGCTGACGCTCATAGACACCCCCGTGAGTTCCAGGAGGGAGATTATGTCATGATCCGGGTCAGACCGGAACGGTTTCCTTCTAGAACCATGAAGAAACTATAGGCTCGTGGTGCTGGCCCCTTTGAAGTTTTGAAGCGAGTTGGATCCAATGCATATGTTGTAGACTTATCGGACGACTATGGTATCAGTTCCACATTCAATGTCTCGGACTTAGTCGCATATATGGACCCGGCAGTGATCCCTAGTGAGTTGTTCGGGCCTTCTCCACCCTTTGTGAGCGAGCCCTCCCCTGAGAGTCCACTTCTAACCCCGTCACCTCAGCAGCGTGAGCGGATAGAGTCTATACTGGATAAGCAGGTAACCACCACTAGGAGTGGCACGTATCACCGCTACTTGGTGCGTTGGAGGGGACGGCCCGCGTCCGATGATGCATGGATCACACGGGCAGAGCTGGAGAGGTTAGATCCAGACTTGCTAGAGCGGTACCAGAGTGACAGAGACCCTTACTCGACAGGGTCGAGTTCTTCCCACCCGGGGAGAATTGGTGAGGACACCCGAGCAAGAATACGGCTCGACTCAGAGAGCCGCCGATACTGGACACACAGCACGACTCGGTCGACACCGACCTCTTTGTGGCTGGGCGACAGTCTAGAGTCTCCCCCGAAGCTTTGACACTTTAGTATGTATTTTTGTACGTATTTGTATTTTGTACGTATTTGGTTGTATTTTGTAGTTTGTACGTATTAGGTTGTAGTTGGTGTGTATTTGGCATGTATTTTGGGATGTATTTTGGTTTGTATTATGTTGGGATCTCCAATGGGTTCGAATTCAAATTCCAAGGAGGGAAGATGGAGCCCATAGATTCCAAATGGGTTCAAACTCCAAGGAGGGAAGATGGAGCCCATAGATCTCAAGTGGGTTCAAACTCCAAGGAGGGAAGATGGAGCCCATATATTTCAAATTTCAAATTTCAAATAGGGTTCAAATTCAAAATCCAAGGAGGGAAGTTGGAGCCCAACTTTATATGTTGTCATGTACTTCCCCCTTGAGGGATTTTTTTTTCAATGATGAATGAATGAATTGAAGAAGAAAATTGTGAGAGCTTTGCTCCCCTCTCCCTCCCTCTTCCTCTTTCTCTAGGGTGTGATGCCCTAGACCCTCCCCTCTCTTTCTCTTATGCTCCAACTGCTGGGAGGTGACCACCACATCTTCATCTCAAGACAGGAGTTCGTCGGTCAAGGTTTTGTTACAGGCATGGAAGAGAAGGCCATTGCTGTCCAACGCTCCATCTGTGGTTGTCTACCTACAGATTTGGACAGCAAAGACCAGGTTGGTACCCCATGTTCCCGTCCTCAAATCCCATCACCCTCTTCATGACTTTTCTTCCTCTCCCTGTGCCCCACACCTCCTGAAAATCCCACTCCCTAATTCGACTGGTGTCAAAAGTTGTCTTCATAGCCCTTTTCCATGCGCGGGCTACCTCTGTGCAGACCTGCAGAAACTAGAGCTCGGGAGATCGGCCTGGTAGGCCCCCTTCCCGTCCTATGATCCCCTTCACTTCTTCATAGCTTTTCTTTCCCTACCTGTCCCTCAACCCATCCTGAAAACCTCGCCTCAAAATTCGCTCGGAGTAAAAACTTCCCTTTGGAGCCCTTTTGGTCGCGCAGACTGCCCCTATGCAGCCCTACCGGGATAGTGTTCAATCCCCTCCAAAAAGAGGACCCCCAAATCACATCAAAATGATTTGAGATTTGGAGCGTTGTTAACTCACATCCTAAACCCCTCTCCAGAATTTTCTTAGAATTTCTAGAGGCCTTTTCCCCTACCTACCACGTACACCCTCAGCCCCCTCAGTTCTGACTGCACTGAATTGCAGAACTGATCCCAGTTTCTCTTCCCTTCCCACTCCCAAAACCTCCACTACACAACCCTGCCTCTGATACCCTGTAATCCCACGTTTATCAGCTATCCACCAGAGAAAACCCCACCCCATTTGCCTCTAGGAAGCCCCGGTTCCAGCCCCATTTGTGGTCCGCTGTCCTGCTGCCAGCAGACAGACCAGATCGCGCAGGGTCCGCTTCAAAATTCACCAAGGCTACCACAGTGCTCCGTTGTAGTTGCCGCTCTACCTGCATCCCTGGGACATCCCCCGCAGCGTCCACACCAAGTTTCGTGACCAGCGGACATGCTGAAGGTGGCATACCGGGCTCGTCTTCCTGCTGCTTCCCTCCGCGAGCGCAGACCGGCCTGCATTCTACCCTCCGCTCGAGGCTATTCCAGAGGTCCCGCCGGCGCCGTCAACTTCCAGCTTCTTCGCTGAGGCTCGTCATCAACTACAGCGTACCTCCAGGGACGCTAGCACCTTCCTCGGCCCCTGTGACGTGCCATCCTTGCCGCTGGTCCCTGTTCATACCGGTTCGTAGCGGTTCGTGAACGACGAGCCACACCGACCCATGGCCCGTCACCCCACTTTGCACGACCCCCGGATCGCTGTGTAGCCTTTTACCTCCCTGCGAGGAGTGGGCTTTTGTTTGGGTTGTACTTGTTTAGCTCTTGTACCGGGTGGTTGTGGATTTGGCCGGGTTTCTTCCCCACGTCCCGAGCGTGGAGGTATGCGTCCGCTCCCCCCTTGGTTAGCTTGCTTATTTAGTATTTACTCTTGATGCCACTGCTTGTGAGATCATAGGTGCGTAGCTACCTTATTTACTTATATCGCTGCCACGGTGAGAGAGTGTGACTGTCCCGCGACTCATCCGAGTCACGAGTGCGGAGTTGCCGACCCTAGACTCGCCGGTTTCTCAACCGTGCGGATCGACGCGCTTCCCTCTCTTGGGGAAGATTGTGAGCTTGTGTTGCTTGTTGCATGCATAGTTTCTCTCTTGGGAACGTTAGGTGTCACGTCGACGTTGCTTATATAGTTGTGTTGTTGCTGGTTATAATTGTCCGTTTGCCATACCACCGCATAGAGTCCAAGTTTGCATAGCGTCCCGCATCAGACCGGGTCAATGTTTTAAGTCGGTTGGCCTTGGCGGCCCAATCTTCAACCACTTCTTCATTGTAGCGCGCCTTCCTTAGGCCGCTACAGTCTGTTTGTCTTAGGTCAATGTCTTAGGGTAGTTAGTGTGGCGGCTCATGTTTAGACCGCCTTAGTCCGTGTAACGCGTCTTTATTAGACCGCTATGGTGGTTTAACTGTGTAGGTCGGTTTGAGGGTTGACTGAGTGTAGCGGCCATATCTTTGACCGCCACTGTCATCTCGCGGCCCAGTGTAAGACCGCCAGAGCCTTTGCCTTTGTGTGTGTAGTGGCTTCTTCCTTGACTGCTTGTGTTGCTTAGCGGCCGAGTGATGTACCGCTTGCATCCCAGAGGACGGTTTACCGGTATTTTGGTTTCCGATTGTCTTGGCTCGACCTTGTAGTTTGTCCGTCGTCCCGTGGATGTCTTTTGATGTCCTATGAGGGCTATGACCATGATATAATGTAGTCAAGCATGCCATGGTTTCTGTACTACTGTAGAGTCGTTGTCAGGTTTCGGTCAACCCGGTGTCACCCAGTGGTTGACACGTGACCTTGTGTGGGTCTCGGCTACTCCGGATAGATCGAGACAGTGGTTCTGGATGCCTTGAGATATCATCTTACCTCGATCTATGTGTCAAGGTGTGCTGAGGGTCTTGGTGATTCCTCAGGTCTCTGTGAGTCATTTTATGTGGATGTGTCATTTTCTGTGGCTTAGGATTAGACCGATTGGCGGCGTGTCACCGCTTTGTGCGACGATCTTGACCCCGAGTGGTGAGACTCAAGGATCGTTGTGTCGACTGGTCTATTTGTTCTATCCCGAGTCTATTGGTAGTTTGGTCTGCTGCCTTGGTGCTTTGTAGTATGTGTGAAAGTGCTTGCTTGGCCTGCCTGTACTGCGGCACTCGTGTTTCAGAGTCTTTGTGTCTAGTGAGCCTCCACTAGTCGTAGCCTGACGACCTCGAGTGTCGGCCCACCTGGGAGTGGTGGTTGAGGTAGTTCCCGAGATACAATTTTTAGGCTAGTTTTCGTGGGCCCCTGGTTTACGGTAGCGTCCTACTGGGGTTGAACACTAGCTAGAGACCTGGTTCGAGATAAGAGTCGGTGTGTACACACGTGGTTAGGGGCGTTTTGGACGAACGCCGACGGGCGTGACCCTGACTAGTCACTCGTTATTGTAGTTCCTGTTCTGGTTCACTGAGTATCTCAGTCTCCGTCATTCTCGGCGTCCATAGCGAGATACTTGCAGCGTAGTGTAAGACGTTAGTGGACGCATCATGCTGTGCTTCTAGTTAGGAGGTGCTTCCGTCACGTGACACGTGACTCTCGCATTTCTTGTGCATCGTGACCTCTTCGGGTTAGTCTTTTCTTGGCCTTACCCGTGGTCAATGCTGTGTGGTATGCACGACGATCCAGTCGTGTATGCATTTGCGCTTAGGGAGTGTGCACGATAATCTAGTCGTGTAGGCTTTAGTGTCTGTGTTTGTCTAGGTCTTTTCTAGGCCTTTTGTCTATTTTCGTCGGCCTTAGTTCTGAGGCTGGTGTCTTGCCGATGGAACGGTAACTCCTGACTTTGTGAGATCAGGGTTCGCCCTTCTGTCGTTGTTTGGAGTAGCTTAGGGAGCCGTGCTTTGCTCGGTAGCCGTGTTCTCGTTCTTCACGGCTTGGTTTTTCCCTTTTATTTTAGCTATTCTACTCCTTCTGTTACGGCTTTCTTTTAAAGCTTTCTAGTTGTAGTTTAGCTTTTCCTGCTTTACTACTCTTGCTGTTTTAGCTATTGTTCCGTGTTACTGCGTATTTTTCAGTGGGGATCCGCATGACCCCTATTGAGCCAGTGACACGAGGCTCACCCCTACTTTTCAGGTGTGCTCGTCTCTACTTCCTCCGCGGTTCCTGGTGTGGCGTGCTTGTAGTTGCCAGCGGTACCTGCGTCGGGCTTCCCCCGACCTCAGTGTACATTC
Source organism: Amorphophallus konjac (assembly GCA_022559845.1). Classification (NCBI taxonomy): domain Eukaryota; kingdom Viridiplantae; phylum Streptophyta; class Magnoliopsida; order Alismatales; family Araceae; genus Amorphophallus; species Amorphophallus konjac. Next base: position 210,742,701 of record CM040118.1, read on the forward strand.
TTCTTTCTGTTAGGTTGTACTTATCTTTCCTTTGGACTGGACTCTGGTATAATTGTTAATTTTAAATGTTAATTAAAAAGTAATTTTATTTCTGCTACTTTAGCAAACCTGATTAATAAAATTTAATTACTTACTGTTATATCTATGACTTCAATGTACTACACAACATTCCTTTTATCCCTTCAGAGCTTTACAGCTCTTGGGAGGCTTCACGGGTTCCAAGCGGTATCGGGTCTACTCGGTAGTCCTATCGGGTATATCCGGTATCCAGAGTCCGGGTCGTCACAGCTAAGGCGTCACGACGGGAAAAATAGTGGAATGGCCAAATCCGGTCTTTCCACGCCCCATTCACCCTAAAACGAAGGGGAAACAACCCTAATGGTGATACACACCTTCCACAGACCGGAAGGGATCCAAACCATGTCCAAAAACATAAGAAATGGGCGATTCTACCGAATCGACCCAAAATGAGTCACATGGGTTCCCGGGCTCACATCGGTCCCAAATGACAACCAATCACAACGAAACCAGCAGGAATGGAATGCTAACATGCCAGGGATTCAAATAAGACTAATTAGGCTAGAAAGCATCACCAAGAAAGGCGAACATGTCTCACACCCCCCTGAAGCATGCTTTACCCAAAACAAGGTAGAACCCGCTCGTTCTCACACCATTTAGCTCGAAATCACGGGGGAACGTAGAACAGGAGTAGGGCGTCCATCTCCCTACCTCCACCAAAGTTCTAGCGCGCCGAAACGACTAAACCACGCTGAAAACCATCACACGAACCCGTCACGTCGACTTTGAATCCACCAAGGGATCGCGCCAACGCCACGCTCCATTCATCGCCCCATCACGCGCCAGGTCAACTCCACGACGTTCCTGCCTCGTCTACCTCGCCACGGTCACGCACCCCGCGGAGAGAGGAGAAGAGAGGAGAGAGAATAGGAGAGAGGAAATGAATGGCGGTGAGGAGAGAGGAAGGAGAAAGAAGAAGAAATAGAAAAGGAAATTTGGAAATTTTGTAATTTTCGTAAAATCTGATTTTTAGTCCAAAAATGCACTAATTCAGAAAACTCGGAAGGAGCACAACGCAACTGTAGCGTCCTCGAGTCGATGAATGCAACAGTAAACTCTCCACTGGGTTCCGTAACTTGTACCGGAGAAAAACCCGCGTGGATCGTAAAACATAACTCAGGACTCCCAAAAGTGATCCGAAAACTCTCCGATAATGATCCGAAAGACCTAAGATATTACAATTATTGTGACAGATTGATACAAATTTAAATTTTTATAACAAAGATCATGTTGGAGAATGTACTGTGATGGAACGGAAGAGAGATATTAATCATGAACATAGTTTGATCAGTTCATATATTCCACAATTTACCAATTCCTTGTATGGGTTTCAGACCTACACATGCAATCTAGCCAAGGTAATCAATACATACAAAAAGGAAATCAGCGATATGAGACGGTCTAATTTAGGACCGCTAACAAAGGCTAGCGGTCTATCGAATGACCGCTTAGGGTGACGATCAATAGAATTGGCAGGTAGGGAAAAATGGTCTATCGAGCGACCGCTGGATTCCTTAAACGGTCATTTGATAGGCCGCATAGTCCAGAACAGTAACCGGTGAAATGGTCTATCGAGCGACCACTAGGGACCCGGGGCAGTTCCTGTTACGACCGCAAACATGTCGACAGCCCGATCTCTGGCGATCTTTGATATACACTATTTACAACGCCAAATCCGAACGATACACTAAACAATAACTGGGCAAAATGAAAGCAATAGAAAGAGCAGAAAAATTCACGCAAATAGGCATGATTAATTGCTTTTTAGCCTGCTATACGACCTAAAATCAAACAATATCAGGAAGCTATCGAGGACGGAACCCAAAATCGACATGCTTCTACTAAATTCATTAATATGACCTCTACACCTGATGAAATGTAGGGCTTTTACTACTAATAGAAAGAAGACAGAAAGGCGCATGCGATGGTATACTTTAACTTATGTTTAGGCCACTATTGCCTACCTAAATCAAAGGAGGAAGAGGACGCAGGCCACCAAGATCGCACAAAGAACACCCTCGCCAACTCGACGAATTCTCCCACGAACGCGCTCCTCGCCGGCCGCCACAGCAAAACAGAGTTTCTAGGTCGGGCTAGGGTCTGATTTATAGGATTAATTGAACCTTAGAGGCGTCGATTAGGCTGGAAGAGTCCACGAACTCCGATCGCGCGATATTCACGCATTGACCCAATCACGCCGCCGTCTCACCTCAAATTCGAATTCTAGAGTTAGGGTTTCAGCGTGGAATGAGAGGGCTAATGGGCTACTGATCGAGACCGATCTTATGGGCTTGATTTGGGCTCAAATGATCGAGATTTGGGCTCGAATTAAGCGATCTAAGGTTTGGGTACTATAAGGTCCAATTTTAGCCTTAAATCCTTAATTCGGCTTGGTTAGGATTTTAATTCGGGTTTGACTTAGAAGGACAATAGTATAAACTTTCCGTCCTCTACAGGATTATCATTTTTTCAGATTTTTTATAAATTATTTAAGTTTCTCCCGAAAGAAAATTTTAAATTTCACAATTTAGTTCTAATTAAATTCTCGGGATGTTACAGAGAATCCCCACTGAAACAAATGAGGAGACTCGAGTGAAAGGGTGAAACAAATTTCATAAGAAAAAATTGCAATAAGTGATGGATCTTAATAACTGGGAATCCCCATTGAGACACATGAGGAGACTCGTGTTGAACTGTGAAGTCTATTTAAAAAAAAGAAAAGAAAAGAAAGGGGCTGTATGAAGCTACTGTTGACACATAAAATATATACGTATATATAATAATAAATGAGAGAAAAGAGGAAAAGAAAATAAATAATAACAATAATAACAAAAGATAAAAAAAAGAGAGAAAATATATAGCGATAATAATAGAATAATAATAAAATGATAAGACAATATCAATATAAATATTAATGCTAACATATTTTCATCTTATATCTCTTATTTTCCCAGGGATGAAAGGAAACGATGGAGAAGCCCATGTCGAAAGCATCGGCGCTGATTGGTTCGTGGACCGAAGAAGGCCCAAGGCCCAAGTAGAAGCCACATACGTCGATACCTCCACGACCTAGGGCGCGCCGAGACTCAGGATCAAAGGACGAAGGAAGCGCGCCGATAAGAATAGGGTTTAACGCCCCCTATATATAACCCTCCAGCTCGATGAAGAAAGGAGGGGGGATCAGCGGCCAAAGAAAAAAAGAAAGGGGCGGCGTTAGAAGAAGAAAAAAAAAGGAGATATCGAGAGGATAGCCAGAAACCCAAAAAAGAGAAAGAGAGAGCCCGAGGAAAGGGCGATCGAAGAAGCAAAGAGAAGATCTGAAGAGAAGGAAGAAGGGAAGGCTCCAGGTTGGCTGCTCCGGGGAGGGAGAGGAGTCAATGCTCCACCCTCCCCCATGGTTTTCTTTTCTTCTTCGTGTAATCCTGCCGAGTTTATCTCGATCTTTAGTTTTGGATGTAACCGGGATATCCCGATGTATATTCATCTCCCTTTCCCTCACTCCCTCCTTGTGGTCGGTGTTGGAATGATGTTATGAAATGAAATACTACCATGGCCCATTTGGGTGTCGATTGATTGAGATATCTGCTCTATATCTTTCTATGTATATCTTTCATCAGGAATTTCCGATAGTTTAGACGCTCTCAGTTTCAGGATCTTTCTACGACTCTGTTCCTCGAAGAGGGATGAGGATAGAACCCCCACCCCTATCTAATGGATGATTGGGCTCTATTTCCTTCTCCCCTCCTGTCTCAATGGCAGATTCTCCCCATATAGTTCGAGTTTCCCCTCGAGCCCTTCATACAGTTCAGGAACCAGAGACATCAATCTCTTGGTTTCCTGAACTGCCGAGCTCTGATAAACGACAATATCGATCCCTAGGTCCTCCATTCTAAGCCTTGAATGCTTAGGGCCTGGAGTCTCGATGCTAAAAGTCCCTCCGTCGCCGGTTTTCAATGCCATTGGGTTCGTCCAGGGGATCAGAGACAGTCATCTCTTGATCCCCCAGACGGCTGACGGCAAACAGATAAAACCCTCACAGGATCTGGACGATGATCTCGATTCCCCCTACTGATCCTGCCTTACAATTCCCTTGGAATCCTTCTAACAGAAGCACCTATGAAAGCCCCCCTTTTCTGTGCTCCAGATCTTGCCTTAACCTGAGCCAGAAATCTCAAGAAAACCCCCAAACAGAGCATCGTTATCGAGCTCTGAAACCCTGAAAGCTCGTAGCATTTCAGCCTTCTCGGTGTGCTAAATTCCCCGCCGAGAACCCTTCTGCCGAGAGGCCTTCCTCTCCTGCTAAACGACAAAAAGCCTATTTCAAACCCTTCCACATGAGCCTCCCGGCACCAAGCTCCCGGCGTGCCATTTCCCCGCCGAAAACCCCTCAGCCGAGAGGCCTCCCTCTCTTGCTAAACTACAAACCATGGCCCTGCAATTCAAACCCTCCATACACACCTAACCCCCCCTTTGGCATGAAACCCCTCTCCACATGACCTTCCCGGCCTGGGCTTCCCGGCGGTAGGTTCCCAGCGCGCTAACTAGCGCGCCGGGAAGCCTTGCGCCGAGAACCCCCCCCCCCCCTTTTTTTGCCATTTAGGCCCAGGCCGAGAGCCTCTCCCGGCCACTTCATGGGCGCGCCGAGAAGCCCCCCTTTGGCCACTTCATAGCGCGCCGAGAAGCCCATTTTTGCCCTGGCCGAGATCTTCCTCTCCTGGCCAACAGAAACCACGCCGAGAGCCCTCTCATCGACCTCCGAGACGGGGAATAGTGATTGATGATAGAGACATGTACAGTCTCCTTGAGCCTTAGTGCTCCCTTGCTTTTCGGCTTTCATCCCAGCACTCTGTGGATGTCAGCCTATATCATCCCCTGGCAGATGCTAAATCCAGGGGAGGTGCTGCCGAAATTCTCTCAAGATGATAAAGTCAACATTGAACTGCACCGATAACTGACACAAATGTTGTTACTGAATCTTAAATCCAAATTTTGTTCTGGGGGCTCCGCCCCCGGAAACCCCCGCAAGGGGCGCTGCCCCCTTGACCCCCGCGACCTGACCGAGCAGGTCGATCCCCGCGACCTGACCGCGCAGGTCGATCCGCGTGCGAGGGCGCAACCTTGAGCGTTCGCTCACTTTCCGTCGTCCCACATCGGGTTCATGAATAACCCCTTTAGCTCGGGAGGGCTCTGCCACTGCATGAGTTCCACTAGCTTCTACAGGGAATATCAAACATTGCCCCATGGCAGATAAGCGATTCGGGAAGTTCAACACTTCTCTCTTTCGGCTTTCATCCCGGCACTCCGTGGGTGATAGTCTATTTCCCCCTGGGCATGATCCAGATTAAGGGGAAATGCTGTCGAAATACTGATCGATGTTTTAAACCTCATCACGGTCGCGGCTCAGGCTACCTATGATTGAGATCCTCCTTCCCCCCTTAACCCCGGGCTTTGAACCGCTGACTTAACGATATCATCTGTTTCTATGGCTGATGTTATTATCTTGCCCGCCTTCACGGCTCTGGTATGAAGTTCCATTTGCACACATGAATATATGTTCGCCTCTCGAGGCCTCCTATTTTTGGCGTTTAATCAAGGGTTGTCTTCCTTAGGGAGGACGTAATTAACGTCATAGCGTTCAGGGTATGACGGACTTCTAGTCCAGACACGATCACTCACAATCGACTGACCAAGTCAGATCGAGCGCACAATAAAAAAAATCGTCACACATGTGACTGGCACGCCAATAAATCCATAAATCAATAAATCAACAAATAAATAAAAATAAATAAATAAAATAAATAAAATCCGCGTCCACTGCTACCTATAGTCGAGGATCTAAAATAAAATTGTAGAGTGAAAAGTTATCAGTTAGTGTCATTTGGAAAATTTGTATATCCTTATGTTTAAGATTCATTGCACATTTTTGAGCACATGCACTTCCCGAAGTTTTTGTTTTGGACGTATATTGTGAATTTGACTACATACATGACTATGTCAACTCCTTGTGTAAGCACAACTTTCTTAGTTATGAAACATGCAATATCACTTGAGTATGAGTCTATTGCACTTTTCTTATTCCATCTCTAAGAGATATCTATTCTACCTATGTTTGTTTGACCTGATTGCTTGCATGCTTGCTTCTTATCATTTCATTCAACCCTCCTCAAGGTCTGTTTTTGTCAATGACAAAGGGGGAGAGGTAGTGATTGTGTGCATAGGCTCATTTGAGGCTTATTGCATAATTCTAGAATGACCACACATTTTTGTCACGTACATAGCACTTTTGTCATGCATTCTTGCCATGAGATTCATGAGATTAATGCCATTTTGCATAGTATGTTGCATATTGATAGTGCCACTCTTTTTCCCTGTACATAACATTTGCTTGCTGACTCATGCTCATAGCATTTTACTTATCATACCATTTTACTTGTGGATAGTCTCTGCATAGCCTTGCATATAAATTTTGCAAACAAATCTTTTGCACATAAGTTCAACATAACTGTAAATAAATTGAGCCATTTTAAGTCAGCATCAAGTTACGAAGCTTACCTTCTCATTTTTGCTCTACAGTTGCTCATAGTGTTCTTCCATAAGTCGACTTGGGTCTTGCATAAGTTGACTTGGTGTGGACACAAAAAAAGAGAGAGAAAAGGAAGGTAAAGGGCGGCCCACACACAAATGGGTCAAACTAAATGGGAAGGGCCCAAATGTAATGGGCCAAAAGAACAAAAGGAGAAGGGCAAATATGCAATATGAAAAGAGGAGGGGGAAGAGAGAAAAGAGAAGGGAATTTCTAAAAAAAAAGGAAATAGGAGGAAATTATGTGACACTGTTCACCCAGTGTCACTCTCCCTCCTTCAGTGTCCTGCTTCCCCCCCTACGCAGCTGCGATCATTGGGCACTGTAGCACTTCGACGGGAACACTGTAGCACCCAGCCCAAGACCCCATGGCAACCAGCAGATGAAAGAGGGACACACAGTGGGTTTCATCCGCCCCTCAGACAAGATGATGGGAGTATCAGCCACCACCGGGGCATAGGAGAGAGCCCGTCTGGTGGGGATCCCTTCCTATAACCTCGGCCGCAAATCTACACGAGGTAGCAGCAGCAGTAGCTGCAGTGGCATGGCAGCAACAGTAGTAGTAGCAGGCCGGATGAAAGGAGAAGAGAAATCTACAAGGAGGCCTCCCTCTAAATAGGGCTGAATCCCCTATAAGAAGAAGGTCCCGCAATGCAGAAAAGGGGTTGGAGAGGTGAAGAATCTATTCTTCGGTCCTACCTTCAACTCCTCCGTTTCTGAGTGCTGAGGTTGCTGAGGGAGATAAGAGAAAGAGAGAGAACTGGGGGAGAGAAAAAAAGAACAGAAGTGTGTGAAATATCTGTAAGAGGGTGGGTTGCTCACTCTTGTATTTCCTTCTTCTTCTTCCTCACCCTTCGTTCCACGATGTATGATGTTCAGTAGTCTCCTTGATGTAATTTTCCTTCAAGAAGAAATAAGATCCAGGGCTTTGCTCCCTGATTTATTTTTATGAATATGGTGCCCGTTTCTTCAATATGTGTGTATATATATATATATATGATATGGGTATATATATTTTGTACTACATTTAATTCTGCTCTCTTGGTAGATAGGATGAAGCCCCCCTTTTTTAATTTCTTTAGGCCACCCATATGGCGATTTAGCTATTATCACGATGGCCACCGGCCCAGAGCTCACTCCGATCCATGAGTGTGGCCCTGGGTTGCCAACCATCGGAAGCCCAACATACGTTTTCCTTGCTTCACCATGAGCACGATTTTCTTCTCAAAACCTCACCTTGGGACTTGACCAATTCTGTGGCCATGGTGGCAATGAGGTGAGAAACATGGGCCTTAGCCCCGGATGTAATATTCTGTGAATAACCTTTCGATACCACTATTTTGAGGAGAAATGCAAAGGATGGCTTTGAGGAAAGGCCCCGGGTTTACACAAACCTATGAGTATGACTCGGGGCCCATGCCCACTTCGGCTCCTTTTAGTCCGCTTCCCTCGATTCTCTCTTTTAGAAAGGATGTTCTTCCCGAATCTGGATTTTCCAAATAATACGTTTTATTGGACCCGTCTATCCCCTCCGGGGACTCACGAGGATGTTCCTATGGGTGTTGCCGCTTCCGTGCGCACTCCTGTCCTCGTGAGGGTGATCTCATAGGTGTTGCCGCTTCCGTGCGCACCTTTTTATTTTGGGGCCATCGCGGAGTTTTCTCCGTGGATGCGCACCCGCTTAAACCCCCCAATGACTCCGGGTCAAGGGGAGATGCTGCCAAATTTTTTCCAGGGGATTTGGACTTATAACAAAACCAAAAAAGAATAAAAGAATGAATGTAATGGAAACATGCAATGGGAAGCGAATTGAGGCAGGAAGCCCTACACAGACAGGTGAATAAATTGAAGAGTTTATTGTTAACTAAAATTCAGAAAATGCACTGGCCAAACATAACTCTGAGCACTGCTGGAAATGGAATGAGCAAAACAGAAAGCATGAATGTTGATTATGAAACCCCCTGATTCAAGAACTGAAGTCTAATTTGGACTAATGTGCATCAAGAAAAGTATAATGATGAAATACAATTTCTAAACTAACTGAAACCAGAGTGGATAAAGAGTTGGCTGCTAAGCTTGAGTTTAAAACCCCAATTCAGAACTGAAGTTCCTGCTCCGAAAGCATTAGCATCCCCACATACCGGTACAGATTATGCAATAATCATGCATAGGCGAAGAGGATTGAGCTTGGAATCAAGAACTCTCAGACCATGACTGAGAAGGATGACTGGAAGAAACAAAAAAAACCTATGAAGGGCTAATCCTCAGATAAAGAAATTCAGAAACCAACCCCCCTTTTTCCCCCCAGGGTCCAATTGGTCCAAAAAAAAGAGAAGAGAACAAAAAAAAACATGAAGAGTGAATGCTCAGATAAAACAGCAAATCAAGAAATTATAACCTTCATAAATGGGCATCTACATGCATGGATTTCAAGATGTTGAGTTTTGTGGCTGTGGGATTTATCCCCCCAATATCGCCATTTTCTGCCTGCGAGGGTCATTCTGTGCATGGGTTGACCCCTGCACATGAAGGGGTCGGCCCTTGTGCCAGGCTGGTTCTGGCTACCAAACAAAAAAGAAGAAAAAAGTGTGAAGTGTGTATCTGTGTGCTGGCCACTGTGAAAAGTTTCTTTTTGCAAACATGGCAATAGCACTCACAATGACTTCTCAATAGGATTCACATTGATTCCTCATATAAATAACCATGCATTCTGCATGATCATTGTCCCCCATGAGCTTTGAATGTGCTTGCCCATACGCATACATGAACCCATATGCATCTTATAAAAAAGGATAACCTCAATCATGGTGAAAGGTGAATGAATGAAGATTAAGGATGGATTTAATTGCATGAATGGAAGAAAGAATGAACTAAAGAAGGAAAGAAATCAAAACACTACTGAAACCCCGGTTTAGCTTGGGGTAGGTCAACCTGTCCTCCGGCAGGCTCTCCTGCTACTGGCAGGATCGGTTGACCGACCGAGAATTTTGGTCGACCGAATCACCTTGCAAACAAAAAAAAAGAAAAAAAAGAAGTATTCATAAAGAAACAAAAGGAATGGATGTGCATCGCCATGGTGACCCCCTGTAAAGGGGTTTCTGTGAGCATGATGTGGAATCCCACTGAATTTTTCATGAAGATGATTGTTCATCCTGTGGGTCCATTGGATCTCCATGGGCTTGGGATAGGCTTGCCCTCTCCATTCATTATCCAAATGCGTACATGGCATACATGCATGGCATTTTCCCAAATCACGCATTGAGCCATGATTTTAGATAGGATTTTATGAATACTTCTCATTTGAGTGCTCGCCTGCCACCCCCTCGGTATATCAAATGGTGAGCGGTGGAAACCCGGATTGCATTCGGGTGAAAACCCCCACTATGTGCTAGTCGAGAACTCTGCCATGTATCGGGAGGGACCCTTTACATGAAGACCCAATCAAAACCCCTCGTGCCACATGCATTTAAGCTTGCATGATCATCAAAGCATGTGTCATTGCATTTCATGGTTCTTCAAAAAAAAAAGGTAGAAATATGGTTACTATCTAGAGATAAGTTGACTTGGCCTTTGCCCAAGTCGACTTGCCCCTGACCCCAGCTGTGGGGATCTGCGCATTGTCTAGGGTTAAGTCAACTTGGCCTTTGACTTGCTAATTTCTCGTGGCTACAGGTTTGCTCCTGATCCAAAAGAAAGGAAATTAAATTTGTTTTCACATATCTATGCGCATATCTGCATACACATCGCATCCAAAAATGCATTCATGTGCCCGAATCAAGAAAACACATTTTCATGTATAAATTCACTAGCCTATATGTATTTTGCACAGTTTGTCCATATATAGGGAATAAAATGACGAAAAGACCAAGTAAAGAATGACAGAACCCCAAAATGAATGCGACCTGAACCGTTACTTTCCCTGAATCCAAGAGGAGTAAAGGAGATCATATGGGATGAATAAAAGAGAAGGAATAAAGAAAACAAATCTTCTGCACTTCAAAAAAATGAGGATAAATGAATGGAATAAGGGAAATGAACGAGAACAGAGTTGAACTCCCATGAAAAGATAAGCAAGGAAAAGATAAAACTTGCATATGCATGCCATCCCCTACATAAAAGAAGATGATTCCCTGTGCACCAAAGAACGAAAAGGGGGGGGGGGGTAAGAAACAGAAGATGAGCTGAAGATCAAAGCATAATCATCCTCATATTCGGTTCCCACCCTTTCCCCTGAGCAAGGATAGTGCATTGCATGTATGATTTTGGGAATGCCCCTACATATACAAGTTAGAGAGTCTGTTTGCATGCATGAACTCGAGAAACCTCACCCGTACGCACACCATGGTCACATAGACCCTCACTTATGTGCTTTAGAGAGGGGTAAATTAGCGGCCCAACAAATGTACGATTGAGAGCGGCCCAACCAGGTCTAAATCGACCCAAACAGGTCGGAATCTCCAAGCGACCGCCCCATTTATGGGCCCATTTAGCTTGAAGCCCAAAGATGCTCGGACCAATACTTCCTAGGCGGTCCCTGGCCCAGAAGCCCGAGCAACCGTTGAATGCGGAAAGCCCAAGCAGTGCCTGATCGTAATAGAATGAGGGAAGATCGAGAGTCAATGAAAGGGGAGACCAAGTGACTAAGCCACAAATGGCCGAGTAACGCCCCCTATACTCTCCACCTCCTCTGAGCACCTTACGGAGAAGAACAATATGTAAACCAAGAGAAACCCTCCAAAAGAAAGGTAGATCCTGAGCGCCTAACACCACACCCACTTGTGGAGAGTGATCTCGTGCTCCACACTCTTTCTCCTACTCTCCTTCCACTTACGTTCCATAACTTTGCTGACTTTGGCATCGGAGGGTATTCCCCGGGGTCTCAACCCTGGGCTCCTCTGACTCGTTTCCTGCTTTGCAGATTCTCGATCGTGGTACCAGCAGCCTAAGCTTGCCCAGCATCGTGCGGCTCATGACTTAACGCGAGATCACACCTCTTCATCTGGCGCAGTATGTGGGAAACGAACGAAGAACCAACATGGTGCGAAGAAGCTTTAGTAGGAGCAATATCGGTGGAAAAGGGAAGGCACCGACGGTCGAAGAAAGGGAGCCAAAGCCCTCGCACTCTCCGATGGGCACCCCCTCTAACGACCAAGCTAACAACCCACCTCTACCGACCAAAGGGGGACAATTTGCTCCTGGGAACCCAAACGCCCTCCAAACCTTCAACGCTAGAATGGACGTCCTCGTCAACTTGATGAGGACCCAGATAGCTGGAGAGGCGAGGTCGCGGCTTCCTCGGACAAACCACCCCCGCGAGGAGGCCACCCAGATGTCAGTCGGAGGTCGATTCATCTTTCAAGGAGGACGCATCCTCCGGAGCGAGCGGGGTGGACCTTCGCAGCCCCCACCTCCGGAGCAAGAGGCCTCCTCCAGTCCAAGAAAGGGGAAGTCTAACCTCAATCAGCAATGCATGAAGGAGGATCTTCCAGACCCAGAACACCAGAAGAACACTCAGAACCCTCGGCCCCATCCCAGCGACAGGGAGAACTATCCCTCCGACTGCGAGACTTCGAGCGGCATTTTGCCGAGCAAGAGCGCGCTCTTTCTGCCCTCCAGAAAAACTCCACCCTTGAAGACGCGGAGCAATCCCCAATCTCCGACCAAATCATGAAGGCTGAGGTCTCCCCGAGAGTCTTGCTCCCGGCCTTCAAACCTTATGACGGCCAGGACGACCCAGCCGACCACTACGACAGCTTCGATGCCCTCATGACCTTGCACGGGGCGTCCGACACGGTCAAATGTCGAGCATTCATAACTACTCTAGTCCAAGGAACACAAGCATGGTTCCGAGCACTCGCCCCCAGGAGCGTCACCAGCTTCCAACAATTCAGGCGACTATTCAAGGAGAGCTTCGCCGGCAGTGGCCCTCCATGGTCGATAGCGGGATTACTGGCCCTCAAGCAGGCGCAGGGGGAAAATGTGTGAGCTTACATTTACCGTTTCAAGGTGGAAGCACTGCGCATCCCCCGCCTGGATGTGGCCTCCGCCATCACCACATTGACCGGAGGCACCCGCGACGAAAATCTCCGGCGGGAATTGGTGCTCCCTCCTCCCTCGCCGACCTTGCGACCTTAGCTCTGCGTCATGCGGAATGCAAGGAGGTCCTCAACGCCTGCCGTGATCCCGCAAGCTCGGGGCGAGAGGGGGAGAAAAAGTGGTCATCCGAACAATCTTCAGGGCGGGGGAAGAGGAGGAATCAAGAGGGCGACTGAAAGGAACCCCCGCACAAGTCCGAGCGCTATACTCCTCTATCTGCCCCCGTCAACCAAATTTATCAAGAAATAAAGGACTTAGGACTACTCCGCCATCCCGAGCCGATGAAGGTCGACCCCAAGCGTCGGAGTCACCGGAAACACTGCCAGTTCCATGACGATCATGGCCACCACACGGGAGATTGCCTGTAATGACCCGGAAATTTTATAAATTATTTTTGAATTATTAAATATTCTCTGAGAATTTTTAAAGATCAAAATGGATTAATAAATGAATATTGGGTTAAATAAGTCATTATTAAGGCCCAAGTATGATGAACAATTAACCTAGCCTATTTGAATAAAGCCCAAAAGGTTAAAGGACCAAGCCCATGAAGTTTGGCCCATATTCTAGAAGATTAACAAGCTTATTCACGGAATATAAGGATAAATACCCTTTAATAAGATATCTAAGTGGATAATAGAATAAAAGAGTTTGAATCAATTAAAATTTGGCGCCCAATGACCTTGGCGGTCTATCGTAAAATCGCTAAAAGACTTGTGATAGACTAGTCCTAGACCGCTACATTCTGTCTGTTCCATGATTATAAGAAAGAGCAAAGAGATTAGATTTTAAGGTTCTATCACCTAGGGATCAAGATGTGAAGGCTAGTAAACATCATATGGACTCTCAGAAGTCGATCTAAGGTTTAATAAAAACTCTAGGATCGTTCTAATCCTTAAACCCTAGCCAAACCCTATAAACAGGACCTAGTTTTGACCTGCGCGACTCTTACATTTGGCTCGCGTAGAATCAAGATAAGGAGATATTATTTTGGGCAAGTTCTTTAGAAGTTTTTATTCCCAATACATAGGACTAACATCCCTCAAAATTTCATGCTAGGAGATCAAGCACACAAGGAGATAGAAGACTGCAAAGTTACTGGTTCCACATTAGCGACTCAGGAAACTGAGTGAAAGTCCGGTGAAGATCAAAGGATTAGAGAACCAAATCGAGGTAATTAGCTTTAGTACCTTTAGAACTTTTTGTTCCCCTTAGTATCTACTTCTTACCCTCCAAATTTCACGTCATTAGGTCAAGTGGATCAAGAGAGATTAGGATGTGAAGTTACTGATTTACAACAGGAAGTGCAGTCTTAAGGGTCGACTTCCAACATCAAATTCACAGCCTAAAAGCCTTAACAGAGGTAGGTAATCTCATGAACGGCTAAATTATCATGTTAGGGTTAAAAGCCCTCTTATTACACTTGATTTCATGTATTATGTATGGAGAATTTCATGTTTTAATAGGATCTATACATCCATGCATCTTTCTTAGCCCTAATGAACTAAGATAACTCTCTTTGTCATAATACATGAATCCTATGCATATTGTTAGCTTAATCGTTGTTCTATCATGATAGGGAAGTTTATACATGTTGATTTCTAGACATGATGTGTTTTAGACATACTTCTTCTTATTTTAGTTTTACTGTCAGACTTTCTCTAACGGCCTAGTCTTTGACCGCAAACCTTGTGTAGCGGCCCTACGATAAACAGCTAGACACTCTGTAAACTCGATTTTTATGAAATCTCTGACGGACCATAGATAGACCGTTAAAGTCCCTCTGGCGACCTTACGATAAATCGTCGACTTACCATAACGGTTATAATATAGACCGCCAGTGTTCTGTTTTCTGTCAACCCAAGATAGAATCAAGAACAGTCCATTTAACTTATGAGTAAGCCTAGTTAACTATGTCCTAACCTGTTTTAATGTTATTTACTACTCTAAATTTTTATTTACTGATTCATAACAATGATTTCATTTTACTTAGGATTATTTTTAAAACATAAGTTAATTTATGCAAAAGTCATATACTTTTATAAATGAATACATGTTCTCAAAGTTAGATGATTCATGATTTTACATTGATCACTGTTTTAATGATTCTGTTCTTATCACAGAGTCATTTCTATAAGTACATGGCATATATTTCTATATATGACCATTAGTTACACTTTTGCACTATAGGAACATAATCTTGAACTTGATAACCTCTCCTTTGGATATTCCTTCCAATGGACTAGGAAATCTTGTTTCAAGGCCTCCGTAATTCTCCGCGAGCCTGGGATTCCCATTAGGACGCCGAGTTGGTTGTACCATTAAAGTCCAAATTGTCTAGAAAGCACTATCGATGTTTTCTGAATTTTCATCCAGTAACGGTTCAATACTTGACCGCTAAGGCCCATTAACGGTCCAGTATCTGACCGCCACGTTCTATGAGTCCAATTGATTTCTTTCTGGATTCAACCTACTCTAGCGGCCCAATATCAGACCGCCATATCAATATAGCGAACCAGTTATAGACCGCTAAGTTTCCTGAATGCTATTGACCCAAGGTTTGACCCAAGGGTTAATATTTCTATGATCCTAGATTGACTAATGATAGTCTAGGACTTGTAACCTTATTCAAAGACATCTAAGATAAAGTATGAAAGATAAAGAATGTACCGTTATGCTGTCAAATTTTCTCCAAGACATAACTTAGTTATTAATGCATTTCTTGAACTCATAAATCTATATTTGCTGCATTCTTATTATTGACATTGAGTATTGAACACTTATTGAACTTATTACATGCGTGGCCAAATTTATTGCTATATACGTGGAAGTAGTTTGATTTATACTTGAAGATGCGATTCGAGCACTGATTGTGTTCAAGGGCTCTATGCTAGTCCCCTCGGCAGATTGTCGGAAACATACTATTATAAACCACGGGGTATGATGCTACTGGCATCACATTGCGCTGGGAGTACTTTCTTTATAAATAAGTGAAATTATCCACGGCTTGTGAAGTGAAAATATCCACAGAAATTCATGAAGTACTTGTTACTAAGTGAAGAGTACATTCTTGCTTGACTTGCTAGTATATTCTCTTTACTTTCTTGTTCATGAAAGCCATAATTACATTCTTGCTTGATCATGCTTGCTTAATCATATCTTGTTACTTTGGTTTATTCACGTGATTTATCGCATTAGCCTGATTTTACTTTATTCTCTAGAGCCCAAAATGCTAATCACTTTAATGCTGCCTTCATGTTGATGCGAAGATACCTACTGGGTAAGTGTGCTCATTACCTATTTTTAAATCTTTTCAGGAGATGCAAGTAGCTCGGGTTCGGATTCGAGTTATTCAAGTGATGGGTCCGAGAGCGAATGAAAGTCACATCGAATTGAGAGAAGACTTAGGAAGTCAATAATGTCTTGATCGAGTTCATGTAGTTTTCTCTTTATTGAGTCAAATAGATTTAAGGAAGTTGAATAGTCGATGAATCATTCTTATTATTAATAAAAGTGAAGGTTTGAGTAAATTATTGAGCAATTACTTTTTGTGATTGTTGTTGCACTCTGGTTATTCTTGCTTGCAAGAGGCTTACCATGCCGACTGTTCACGTTTCCCGAGAATATCTTCCGCTGTATTAAAAGCTCGGGGAGTGACAGTTAAGTTGGTATCAGAGCCCAAGTCTAAGGACTTAGGGAGAAAAGTCATGTCATGGGATAAGTCCAAATTTTTAGGACCCATACCTATGAACTAAGGAAGAAAGTCTCCACCTATGTGAGAATTGGGTAGAGCCCGGGGTAAGATAGCAAATTAGCTCTAGATTAATCCCTTTTCAAAATTCCATGAGAATTAACAATTTGTTATTTCTCTCAGGTACCTTATCATTATAATGGCTCATCGCGTAGACTAGGATGGTATGCAGCAGACTGTTGCGGGTCTCACTCAAGCTCTGCAAACTATACCCCAAGCAGGCATAGGAGCAAGAGCTGGGGACTTGCTTCGTAATTTCTGAAGCTTAAATCCTCCACGTTTATATGGTTCTTCGAATCCAGATGAGGCCGAGAACTGGATCGATGAAATGAACCATATATTTGACGTCATACAATGTACAGACCAGGAAAAAGTGCCCCTTGCTACTTTTCAACTCAACAAGGATGCACGTACATGGTGGAAGTCAGTACCGGCACCTCCAGTTGACGGTCACGTGGGAAGGTTTTCTTACCTTATTTCGTGCCAAGTACTTTTCTGAGCATGTCAAGGAGCGGAAGGCTATGGAATTCGCTTCTCTACATTAAGGAATGATGACAGTTGCCGAATATGAATTACAATTTTCCAGGCTAGCACCATATGCAACTCATTTAGTCAATATCGATTTATTGAAGGCCAATCGGTTTATGGACTGGTTAAGACTCGGTTTCATTCAGCAGCTCGGGACTCAAAATATCCGTACTTATGCAGAGATGGTCCAGTGAGCGTATCTCTGTGAGAGGACCTTGGAAAAGGTCAAAAAATTGAAAGGCAAGGGAGAAGAGTCAAGTCGACGATCGGATCGGCGTAGTAAGAAGGAGAAATTTCGCATCACGGAGCCCTACAAATCCCGTGATAGCAGGAAGAGGTCGAGGAATGGGAGCGTGAGTAGATCCCAAAAGAATAAAAAGGTAAAGGAGGAGGGAAAGCAAGTTATGGCGGCATGCACTTTTTGTGAAAAGTTTGGCCACTCAGCCGAAGAATGCTAGAAGCACCTCGGTGCTTGTTTAAGATGTGGCAACCGGGACCATCGCATGCCAGACTGCCCTCTCATGAAGGACCAATCGTCTGGTGGTGGACGTAAGAGGCAGGCTCGCCTCAATGCTATTTTAGAAGATGAAGAAGCGCCTAGGGATGACAGACTTATGGAAGGTACTATTCAAGTTTGTTCCCGTCCTGCATTTGTGCAATTTGATACCGGTGCTTCTCATTCCTTTATATCCACTGCTTTTGCAAAAACATTGCCAATTTCATCAGTTCCCTTACCTGCGGACCTTTCTATTGCTACACCCTTAGGTTCTGGAACAAAGCGTACTGATTACTACCCTAATATTGAGATAATAGTAGAAGGTCATAATCTCCCTACAAACTTGGTATGCCTTGACATGAAAGGTTACGATACCATTCTAGGGGTAGATTGGCTAGTAGATCATGATGCCGATATCAATTGCCGGAATAGGATAATATCCTTTCGCAGACCAGGCTTTCCAAGATTTTCCTTCCTTGGTATTAAGCATAGGAAACATCTTACCATCATTTCTTCTCTTCATGCTTGCAAACTTATTTCGCAAGGATGTGAAGCTTTTCTTGCTTCTATGATTGTTACCGAGTCTAAGGAGATAATCTTAGCAGACATCCCAATTGTAAATGAGTTTCCTGATGTATTCCCATCAGATTTACCCAGTTTACCACCCGAAAGGAAAGTAAACTTCTCCATTGAACTCATTCCAGGAGCAGCCCCTGTTTCTATAGCTCCCTACAGGATGTCCCCCACAGAACATAAGGAACTGAAAACGTAACTTCAGGAGTTATTAGAAAAAGGTTTCATTCAACCTAGCACATCCCCTTGGGGTGCGCCAGTTCTTTTTGTGAAGAAGATGGATGGATCGCTCAGGCTCTGTATTGACTACCGACGACTGAATCAACTCACAATTAAGAACAAATATCTGTTGCCATGTATTGATGACCTCTTTGATCAGCTCTCGGGAGCAGAATACTTCTCCAAGATAGACCTCAGGTTAGGATATCACCAGCTCAGGATTAAGGATGAAGACATATTCAAAACTGCTTTTCGAAGCCTTTATGGTCATTATGAATTTATTGTAATGCCATTCGGGTTAACCAATGCCCCAGCAGCATTTATGCAACTTATGAACAATGTTTTCCAGCCTTATGTAGACCAGTTTGTGGTCGTCTTTATTGATGACATTCTTATTTACTCCAAGATAAAGGAGGAACATGAAGAACATTTAAAAATAGCCTTGCAGACTTTAAGACAACATAAACATTATGTCAAACTTAGTAAATGTGAGTTCTGGCTCAAGGAAGTTTCATTCCTTGGTCACATTATTTCAAAGGAAGGTATTGCTATTGATCCTTCTAAAGTGGAAGCAGTCAAGAACTGGAGCCGGCCAACGACCGTGTCAGAAGTAAGAAGCTTTCTAGGTCTGGCTGGGTATTACAGGAGGTTTATTAAGGATTTTTCTAAGATTACTGTTCCTTTGACAAGACTTACAAGAAAAAGAAATCTTTTTATATGGTCAAAGGAATGTGAAGAGAGTTTCTTAACTCTTAAGGATCATCTCACTACAACCCCTATATTATCATTGCCCGTTGAGGGTGGTGGATTTGAAGTCTATACGGATGCATTTGGCATTGGCCTAGGGTGCGTTCTTATGAAAAATAGGAAAGTAATTTGCTATTCTTCAAGACAGTTGAAGCGTCACGAGGAGAATTATCATGTACATGATTTAGAATTGGCGGCTGTTATATTTACCTTAAAAATTTGGCATCACTACCTTTATGGAGAAAGATTCACGGTCTACTCAGACCACAAAAGCTTGAAATATTTGTTCTCCCAAAAGGAGCTGAATATGAGGCAAAGAAGATGGTTGGAATACTTAAAGGACTTTGATTTTGTTATCCAATATCATCCTGGCAAGGCTAATGCTGTGGTAGATGCACTCAGCAGAAAACCAATGGGAAAACTATCAACTCTCATGATTAGTATGACTAATCTCATCTCGTAATTTGCTCAGTTGAAGCTAGATATTGACATGAAGAAGGAAGATTATTTTATAGCCAATATTTGAACTCAACCTACATTAATAGAAGATCTGGTCAAGTTATAAGATAATGATCCAATATTACTGGAGATTAAAGCCAATATTACGCAAAGGCCGGATTTCTCTATTGCCAATGATGGAAGGCTGCTATTCAAGGGCCGGATTTGTGTATCGGATCATGTTGATACTATGAAACTGATCCTGGAAGAAGCTCATAATTCCAAGTACACCATTCATCCAGGTGGTACTAAAATGTATCAAGATCTTAAAATGAATTTCTGGTGGCCTAACATGAAAAGAGAAATAGTAGATTTCGTGTCTCGCTGTCTCACTTGTCAACAAGTAAAGGCAGAACATTTAAGACCCGCAGGTAAATTACACCCCTTGAATATTCCCGAATGGAAATGGGAAGGTATAGGGATGGATTTCATTATGGGTTACCTAAAACAAGAGGTGGACACGATGGTATATGGGTAATCATAGATCGATTAACTAAGTCTGCACATTTTCTGTCAATAAAAAGTCGATGGTCTGTGGATATTCTAGCAGCATTATACATAAGAGAAATCATCAACTT
The DNA here is from genome assembly GCA_022559845.1 of Amorphophallus konjac. NCBI lineage: Eukaryota > Viridiplantae > Streptophyta > Magnoliopsida > Alismatales > Araceae > Amorphophallus > Amorphophallus konjac. The sequence goes on from CM040118.1 coordinate 210,762,847, forward strand.
ACATGGTGTCCCTATCACTATTATATCAGATAGAGATCCTCGATTCACATCACAATTCTGGAAGGGTCTACAACATTCTTTAGGGACCCGACTGAACTTTAGCACGGCATTCCATCAACAAACTGATGGTCAAACTGAAAGGACAAATCAAGTGGTGGAAGATATGCTCAGGGCTTATGCTATTGACTTTGGAGAAAGTTGGCATGATCACTTGCCTCTAGTAGAATTTGCATACAATAATAGCTACCAAGCCAGTATACAGATGGCACCATTTGAAGCTCTGTATGGAAGAAACTGTCGGTCACCGATATGCTGGAATGAAGTAGGGGAAAGATAATTTTCTAGGCCCCGATATCATCAGGGATACTACTGAAAAGATAAAATTTATTCGAGAAAGGCTCCAGATGGCACAAGACCGGCAGAAATCTTATGCTGATAATCGAAGGCGAGACTTAGAGTTCCAAGTGGGAAATCATGTGTATCTTAAAGTTTCTCCGGGTCGTGGTATTCGAAGATTTGACATTAAAGGCAAGTTTACCCCAAGATTCATTGACCCATTTGAAATTCTAGAAAGAGTCGGTGAAGTGGCTTATCGACTGGCTTTGCCTCCACAACTAGCAGGAGTTCATGACGTATTTCATGTCTCAATGTTGAAGAAATATGTTTATGATCCTTGCCATGTCATCATATATGACAATCTGGAGATTAAGAAGGATTTGACATATGAGCAAAAGTCAATCAGGATCCTTGAACGAGAGGTACGTCAACTTCGAAACAATACTATTCTTGTAGTCAAGATCCAGTGGACAAAGTCAGGAGAAACATGGGAGACAAAGGAAGCTATGCGCAAGAAATATCCGGAGTTATTTAATTGTAAGTACACTCTCCATAAAATCCGTATATTGAATTTGGGGACCAAATTCTCTTAAGTAGGGGAGGGTGTAATGACCCAAAAATTTTATAAAATATTTCTGAATTATTAAATATTCTCTGAGAATTTTTAAGGATCAAAATGGATTAATAAATGAATATTGGGTGAAATAAGTCATTATTAAGGCCCAAGTATGATGAGCAATTAACCTAGCCTATTTGAATAAAGCCCAAAAGGTTAAAGGACCAAGCCCATGAAGTTTGGCCCATATTCTAGAAGATTAACTAGCTTATTCACGGAATATAAGGATAAATACCCTTTAATAAGATAATTAAGTGGATAATAGAATAAAAGAGTTTGAATAAATTCAAATTCAGCGTCCAATGACCTTGGCTGTCTATCGTAAAACTGCTAAAAGACTTGTGACAGACTAGTCCTAGACCGCTACATTCTGTCAGTTCCGTGAGTAGAAGAAAGAGCAAAAAGATTGGATTTTTAAGATTCTATCGCCTAGGGATCGAGATGGGAAGGCTAGTAAACATCTTAAGGACTCTCAGAAGTCGATCTAAGGTTTAATAAGGACTCTAGGATCGTTCTAATCCTCAAACCCTAGCCAAACCTATAAATAGGACCTAGTTTTGACCTACGCGACTCTTATATTTGACTCGCGTGGAATCATGGTAAGGAGATATTATTTTGGGCAAGTTCTTTAGAAGTTTTTATTCCCAATACATAGGACTAACATCCCTCAAAATTTTATGCTAGGAGATCAAGCACACAAGGAGATAGAAGCCTGTAAAGTTGCTGGTTCCGCATTGGCGACCCAGGAAACTGAGCGAAAGTCCAGTGAAGATCAAAGGATTAGAGAACCAAATCGAGGTAAGTAGCATTAGTACCTTTAGAACTTTTTGTTCCCCTTAGTATCTACTTCTTACCCTCCAAATTTCACGTCATTAGGTCAAGTGGATCAAGAGATATTAGGACGTGAAGTTATTGATTTTCAATAGGAAGTGCAGTCTTAAGGGTCGACTTCCAACATCAAATTCACAGCCTAAAAGCCTTAACAGAGGTAGGTCATCTCATGAACGGCTAAATTACCATGTTAGGATTAAAAGCCCTCTTATTGTACTTGATTTCATGTATTGTGTACGGAGAATTTTATATTTTAATAGGATCTATACATCCATGCATCTTTCTTAGCCCTAATGAACTAAGATAACTCTCTTTGTCATAATACATGAATCTTATGCATATTGTTAGCTTAATCTTCGTTCTATCATGATAGGGAAGTTTATACATGTTGATTTCCAGACATGATGTGTTTTAGACATAGTTCTTCTTATTTTAATTTTACTGTCAGACGTTCTCTAGCGGCCTAGTCTTTGACCGCAAACCTTGTGTAGCGGCCCTACGATAAACCGCTAGACACTCTGTAAACTCGATTTTTATGAAATCTCTGATGGACCATAGATAGAGTGTTAAAGTCCCTTTGGCGGCCTTACGATAAACCGCCAACTTACCATAACAGTTCTAATATAGACCACCTGTGTTCTATTTTTTGTCAACTCAAGATAGAATCAAGAACAGTCCATTTAACTTATAAGTAAGCCTAGTTAACTATGTCCTAACCTGTTTTAATGTTATTTACTACTATGAATTTTTATTTACTAATTCATAACAATGATTTCATTTTACTTAGGATTATTTTTAAAATATAAGTTAATTTATGCCAAAGTCATATACTTTTATAAATGAATACATGTTCTCAAAGTTAGATGATTCACGATTTTACATTGATCACGATTTTAATGATTCTCTTCTTATCTCTGAATCATTTCTATAAGTACATGGCATATATTCTGGTATATGACCATTAGTTACACTTTTGCACTATAGGAACATAATCTTGAACTTGATAACCTCTCCTTTGGATATTCCTTCCAATGGACTAGGAAATCTTGTTTCAAGGCCTCCGTAGTTCTCCGCGAGCCTGGGATTTTCACTAGAACGCCGAGTTGGTTGTACCATTAAAGCCCATATTATCTAGAAAGCACTATCGATGTTTTCTGAATTTCTGTCCAGTAACGGTTCAATACTCGGCTGCTAAGGCTCATTAACGGTCCAGTATCTAACCGCCACGTTCTCTGAGTCCAACTGATTTTTTTTTGGATTCAGCCCACTCTAGCGGCCCAATATTAGACCGCCATATCAATATAGCGGACCAGTTATAGACCGCTAAGTTTCCTGAATGCTATTGACCCAAGGTTTGACCCAAGGGTTAATATTTCTATGATCCTAGATTGACTAATGATAGTCTAGGACTTGTAACCTTATTCAAAGACATCTAAGATAAAGTATGAAAGATAAAGAATGTACCGTTATGCTGTCGAATTTTCTCCAAGGCATAACTTAGTTATTAATGCATTTCTTGAACTCATAAATCTATATTTTGTGCATTCTTATTATTGACACTGAGTCTTGAACACTTATTGAACTTATTACATGTGTGGCCAACTTTATTGCTATATACGTGGAAGTAGCTTGATTTATACTTGAAGATGCGGTTCGAGCACTGATTGTGTCCAATGGCTCTATGCTAGTCCCCTCGGCTGATTATCGAAAATATACTATTATAAATCATGGGGTATGATGCTACTGGCGTCGCATTACGTTGGAAGTACTTTCTTTATAAATAAGTGAAATTATCCACGGCTCGTGAAGTGAAAATATCCACAGAAATTCATGAAGTACTTGTTACTAAGTGAAGAGTACATTCTTGCTTGACTTGCTAGTACATTCTCGTTACCTTCTTGTTCATGAAAGGCCATAATTACATTCTTACTTGATCATGCTTGCTCAATCTTATCTTAACTTGATCATGTCTTGTTACTTTGGTTTATTCACATGATTTGTCGCATTCACCTGATTTTACTTTATTCTCTAGAGCCCAAAATGCTAATCACTTTAATACTGCCTTCATGTTGATGCGAAGATACCTACTGGGCAAGTGTGCTCATTACCTATTTTTAAATCTTTTCAGAAGATGCAAGTAGTTTGGGTTTGGATTCGAGTTATTCAAGTTATGGGTCCGAGAGCGAATGAAAGTCACATCAGATTGAGAGAAGACTTAGGAAGTCAATAATGTCTAGATCGAGTTCATGTAGTTTTCTCTTTATTGAGTCAAATAGATTTAAGGAAGTTGAATAGTCGATGTACTTGAATCATTCTTATTATTAATAAAAGTGAAGGTTTGAGTAAATTATTGAGCAATTACTTTGTGTGATTGTTGTTGCACTCTGGTTATTCTTGCTTGCAAGAGGCTTACCATGCCGACTGTTCACGTTTCCCGAGAATATCTTCCGCTGTATTAAAAGCTCGGGGAGTGACAGTTAAGTTGGTATCAGAGCCCAAGTCTAAGGACTTAGGGAGAAAAGTCATGTCATGGGATAAGTCCAAATTTTTAGGACCCATACCTATGAACTAAGGAAGAAAGTCTCCACCTATGTGAGAATTGGGTAGAGCCCGGGGTAAGATAGAAAATTAGCTCTAGATTAATCCCTTTTCAAAATTCCATGAGAATTAACAATTTGTTATTTCTCTCAGGTACCTTATCATTATAATGGCTCATCGCGTAGACTAGGATGGTATGCAGCAGACTGTTGCGGGTCTCACTCAAGCTCTACAAACTATACCCCAAGCAGGCATAGGAGCAAGAGCTGGGGACTTGCTTCGTAATTTCTGAAGCTTAAATCCTCCACGTTTATATGGTTCTTCGAATCCAGATGAGGCCGAGAACTGGATCGATGAAATGAACCATATATTTGACGTCATACAATGTACAGACCAGGAAAAAGTGCCCCTTGCTACTTTTCAACTCAACAAGGATGCACGTACATGGTGGAAGTCAGTACCGGCACCTCCAGTTGACGGTGCACGTGGGAAGGTTTTCTTACCTTATTTCATGCCAAGTACTTTTCTGAGCATGTCAAGGAGCGGAAGGCTATGGAATTCGCTTCTCTACGTCAAGGAATGATGACAGTTGCCAAATATGAATTACAATTTTCCAGGCTAGCACCATATGCAACTCATTTAGTCTATATCGATTTATTGAAGGCCAATCGGTTTATGGACTGGTTAAGACTCGGTTTCATTCAGTAGCTCGGGACTCAAAATATCCGTACTTATGCAGAGATGGTCCAGTGAGCGTATCTCTGTGAGAGGACCTTGGAAAAGGTCAAAAAAATGAAAGGCAAGGGAGAAGAGTCAAGCCGACGATCGGATCGGCGTAGTAAGAAGGAGAAATTTAGCACCACGGAGCCCTACAAATCCCGTGATAGCAGGAAGAGGTCGAGGAACGGGAGCATGAGTAGATCCCAAAAAAATAAAAAGGTAAAGGAGGAGGAAAAGCAAGTTATGGCGGCTTGCACCTTTTGTGAAAAGTTCGGCCACTAAGCCGAAGAATGCTAGAAGCACCTCGGTGCTTGTTTAAGATGTGGCAGCCGGGACCATCGCATGCCAGACTGCCCTCTCATGAAGGAACAACCGTCTGGTGGTGGACGTAAGAGGCAGGCTCGCCTCAATGCTATTTTAGAAGATGAAGAAGCGCCTAGGGACGACAGACTTATGGAAGGTACTATTCAAGTTTGTTCCCGTCCTGCATTTGTGCAATTTGATACCGGTGCTTCTCATTCCTTTATATCCACTGCTTTTGCAAAAACATTGCCAATTTCATCAGTTCCCTTACCTTCGGACCTTTCTATTGCTACACCCTTAGGTTCTGGAACAAAGCGTACTGATTACTACCCTAATATTGAGATAATAGTAGAAGGTCATAATCTCCCTACAAACTTGGTATGCCTTGACATGAAAGGTTACGATACCATTCTAGGGGTAGATTGGCTAGTAGATCATGATGCCGATATCAATTGCCGGAATAGGATAATATCCTTTCACAAACTAGGCTTTCCAAGATTTTCCTTCCTTGGTATTAAGCATAGGAAACATCTTACCATCATTTCTTCTCTTCATGCTTGCAAACTTATTTCGCAAGGATGTGAAGCTTTCCATGCTTCTATGATTGTGACAGAGTCTAAGGAGATAATCTTAGCAGACATCCCAATTGTAAATGAGTTTCCTGATGTATTCCCATCAGATTTACCCAGTTTACCACCCGAAAGGGAAGTAAACTTCTCCATTGAACTCATTCCCGGAGCATCACCTGTTTCTTTAGCTCCCTACATGATGCCCCCCACAGAACTTAAGGAACTGAAAAAGTAACTTCAGGAGTTATTAGACAAAGGTTTCATTCGACCTAGCATATCCCCTTGGGGTGCACCAGTTCTTTTTATCAAGAAGAAGGATGGATCACTCAGGCTCTGTATTGACTACCGGCGACTGAATCAACTCACAATTAAGAACAAATATCCGTTGCCGCATATTGATGACCTCTTTGATCAGCTCTCGGGAGCAGAATACTTCTCCAAGATAGACCTCAGGTCAGGATATCACCAGCTCAGGATTAGGGATCAAGACATATTCAAAACTACTTTTAAAAGCCGTTATGGTCATTATGAATTTATTGTAATGCCGTTCGGGTTAACCAATGCCCTTGCAGCATTTATGCAACTTATGAATAAAGTTTTCCAGCCTTATCTAGACCAGTTTGTGGTCGTCTTTATTGATGACATTCTTATTTACTCCAAGACAAAGGAGGAACATGAAGAACATTTGAGAATTGCCTTACAGACTTTAAGAGAACATAAACTTTATGCCAAACTTAGTAATGTGAGTTCTAGCTCAAGGAAGTTTCATTCCTTGGTCACATTACTTCAAAGGAAGGTATCGTTGTTGATCATTCTAAAGTTGAAGCAGTCAAGAACTAGAGCCGGCCAACGACCGTGTCAGAAGTAAGAAGCCTTCTAGGTTTGGCTGGGTATTACAGGAGGTTTATTAAGGATTTTTCTAAGATTGCTGTTCCTTTGACAAGACTTACAAGAAAAGAAAATCTTTTTATATGGTCGAAGGAATGCGAAAAGAGTTTCTTAACTATTAAGGATCATCTCACTATAGCCCCTATATTATCATTGCCCGTTGAGGGTGGTGGATTTGAAGTCTATACGGATGCATCTGGCATTGGCCTATGGTGCGTTCTTATGCAAAATGGGAAAGTAATTTGCTATTCTTCAAGACAGTTGAAGCGACACGAGGAGAATTATCCCGTACATGATTTAGAATTGGCGGCTGTTATATTTGCCTTAAAAATTTGGCATCACTACCTTTACGGAGAAAGATTCACGGTCTACTCAGACCACAAAAGCTTGAAATATTTGTTCTCCCAAAAGGAACTAAATATGAGCCAAAGAAGATGGTTGGAATACTTAAAGGACTTTGATTTTGCTATCCAATATCATCCTGGCAAGGCTAATGCTGTGGCAGATGCACTCAATAGAAAACCAATGGGAAAACTATCAACTCTCATGATTAGTATGACTAATCTCATCTCGCAATTTGCTCAGTTGAAGCTAGATATTGACATAAAGAAGGAAGATTATTTTATAGCCAATATTCGAATTCAACCTACATTAATAGAAGATTTGGTCAAGTTACAAGACAATGATCCAATATTACTGGAGATTAAAGCCAATATTACGTAAAGGCCGGATTTCTCTATTGCCAATGATGGAAGGTTGCTATTCAAGGGCCGGATTTGTGTACCGGATCATGTTGATACTAAGAAACTGATCCTGGAAGAAGCTCATAATTCCAAGTACACTATTCATCCTGGTGATACTAAAATGTATCAAGATCTTAAAAGAAATTTCTGGTGCCCTAACATGAAAAGAGAAATAGTAGATTTCGTGTCTCGCTGTCTCACTTGTCAACAAGTAAAGGAAGAACATTTAAGTCCCGCAGGTAAATTACACCCCTTGAATATTCTCGAATGGAAATGGGAAGGTATAGGGATGGATTTCATTATGGGTTTACCTAAAACAAGAGGTGGACACGATGGTATATGGGTAATCATAGACCGATTAACTAAGTCTGCACATTTTCTGCCAATAAAAAGTCGATGGTCTGTGGATATTCTAGCAGCATTATACATAAGAGAAATCGTCAAATTACATGGTGTCTCTGTCACTATTATATCAGATAGAGATCCTCGATTCACATCACAGTTCTGGAAGGGTCTACAACATTCTTTAGGGACCCGACTGAACTTTAGCACGACATTCCATCCACAAAATGATGATTCAAACTGTAAGGACAAATCAAGTAGTGGAAGATATGCTCAGGGCTTGTGCTATTGACTTTGGAGGAAGTTGACATGATCACTTGCATCTAGTAGAATTTGCATACAATAATAGCTACCAAGCTAGTATACAGATGGCACCATTTGAAGCTCTGTATGGAAAAAGCTGTCGGTCACCGATATGCTGGAATGAAGTAGGGGAAAGACAATTTCTAGGCCCTGATATTATCAGGGATACTACTGAAAAGATAAAGCTTATTCGAGAAAAGCTCCAGATGGCACAGGACCGGAAGAAATCTTATGCTAATAATCGAAGGTGAGACTTGGAGTTCCAAGTGGGAAATCATGTGTATCTTAAAGTTTCTCCGGGTCGTGGTATTCGAAGATTTGGCATTAAAGGCAAGCTTACCCCAAGATTCATTGGCCCATTTAAAATTCTAGAAAAGTCGGTGAAGTGGCTTATTGACTAGCTTTGCCTCCACAACTAGCAGGAGTTCATGACGTATTTCATGTCTCAATATTGAAGAAACATGTTTATGATCCTTTCCATGTCATCACCTACGACAATCTGGAGATTAAGAAGGATTTGACATATGAGCAAAAGCTAATCAGGATCCTTGAACGAGAGGTACGTCAACTTCGGAACAAGACTGTTCCTATGGTCAAGATCCAGTGGACAAAGTCAGGAGAAACATAGGAGACGGAGGAAGCTATGCGCAAGAAATATCCGGAGTTATTTAATTGTAAGTGCACTCTCCATAAAATCCATATATTAAATTTAGGGACCAAATTCTCTTAAGTAGGGGAGGGTGTAATGACCCAAAAATTTTATAAAATATTTCTAAATTATTAAATATTCTCTAAGAATTTTTAAAGATCAAAATGGATTAATAAATGGATATTAGGTTAAATAAGTCATTATTAAGGCCCAAGTATGATGAACAATTAACCTAGCCTATTTGAATAAAGCCCAAAAGGTTAAAGGACCAAGCCCATAAAGTTTGGCCCATATTCTAGAAGATTAACTAGCTTATTCACGGAATATAAGGATAAATACCCTTTAATAAGATAATTAAGTGGATAATAGAATAAAAGAGTTTGAATCAATTCAAATTCGGCGGCCAATGACCTTGGCGGTCTATCGTAAAACCGCTAAAAGACTTGTGACGGACTAGTCCTAGACCGCTATATTCTGTCAGTTCCGTGAGTAGAAGAAAGAGCAAAAAGATTAGATTTTTAAGGTTCTATCACCTAGGGATCGAGATGGGAAGGCTAGTAAACATCTTAAGGACTCTCAGAAGTTGATCTAAGGTTTAATAAGGACTCTAGGATCGTTCTAATCCTCAAACCCTAGCCAAACCCTATAAATAGGACCTAGTTTTGACCTGCGCGACTCTTACATTTGGCTCGCGTGGAATCAAGGTAAGGAGATATTATTTTGGGCATGTTCTTTAGATTTTTTTATTCCCAATACATAGGACTAACGTCCCTCAAAATTTCATGCTAAGAGATTAAGCACACAAGGAGATAGAAGCCTGCAAAGTTGCTGGTTCCACATTAGCGACCCATGAAACTGAGCGTAAGTCTGGTGAAGATCAAAGGATTAGAGAATCAAATCGAGGTAATTAGTATTAGTACCTTCATAACTTTTGGTTCCATTTAGTATCTACTTCTTACCCTCCAAATTTCACGTCATTAGGTCAAGTGGATCAAGAGATATTAGGACGTGAAGTTACTGATTTACAACATGAAGTGCAGTCTTAAGGGTCGACTTCCAACATCAAATTCACAGCCTAAAAGCCTTAACAGAGGTATGTCATCTCATGAATGGCAAAATTATCATGTTAGGATTAAAAGCCCTCTTATTGCACTTGAATTCATGTATTGTGTACGGAGAATTCATGTTTTAAAAGGATCTATACATCCATGCATCTTTCTTAGCCCTAATGAACTAAGATAACTCTCTTTGTCATAATACATTGTTGTGCCTCTGTGGTTTTGATGTCAGCAAACACTATGAGTATCAATGGTTTTGATGTCAGTAGCTCTATGAGAATGAAAGATTGATTAAGTGGTGTGTGCACAATCATCTCTCTATGTTAGTCTCTGCAGGTTCATTAAACATTGTTGCACGTTATATAGTCGATGCATGATCTGCTGTATAGATTGCATTGTTATTTCTCTTGCATACACTGCATCGGTGCATTCTTCGGTTGCTTTATGCATGTTGCCTTATGCACACACTAAGTCTATACATCCATTAGCTGATAGATGAGCAAGTCTATACATTCTTATGCTTAGTTCGCAGCTGAGTCTGAAGTCTGTACAGCCTATGTTCTTCACACATAGCGCTTCATGTCCGTGCACAAAGTCTGTAAATCGTTCTCGTGTGCATCATTTCAAAGTCCATACATTGCCTTGTAGCATGCACGCACACACAAGTCTATACATTGCCTTCTAGCATGCACGCACACACAAGTCTATACATTGTCTGGTCGCACACTAAGTCTATACATTCGTTGTGTCTTGTGCTTGTTAAGATCCGTCTCACTTAGCGCCTCACTTAGCGTCTCTGTGCATCGCATGCACATTGCATCTGTCAAGTCAGAGCATCGTTTCTCAAGTCTGCACATCACTGTCTCACTTAGCGTCTCACTTAGCGTCTCAGTGCTAGGTTGCAAGTCTTTACATTATCCTGCTTCAGGCACGCAAAGTCTGTACATCGTCTTGGCACAAATAAAGTTTGTACAGAGTTTGCTCTCACTTAGCGTCTCACTTAGCGTCTCAGTGCTAGGTTGCAAAGTCTATACATTCATCTGTTGATAATCGAGCAAGTCTGTTCATCGTCAGTGCTCTTCATGCATATGTAAAGTCTATACATTGTCGCCTGCTCGTGCATCTCTTCTAAGTCTATACATTGTCGCTATGTGTGTGCATCATTATAGCAAGTCTTCACATCGCTTATATATTGCACACAAAGTGTGTACACTCGATTGGTGGCATGTCTGAGCACTCATCGTCAATGTATATACTTTCTCATATGTATACAGAACTCCACGCCATTAAGTCTATACATTCTCAAACTTACTCAATGTATCTTATTTCTTGTTCTTCAGATCAATTCGAACTGATTATCAAGCATAATCTGATAGGACTGCTGGACGAAGGAATTAAGAAGGGCACGTGATCCAAGAATGGATAAAGCGCCAGGATTGTGACACGTGTAGTGCAGCAGGCTGAAATGCTGCCACGTGGTCAAGGCGTTTGGGCGGGAATCGTGGAGAGCACACGCCCTATCTGTTTGTTGTTTCTATAAAATGAAGACGTCTCCATCAGGAGAATGTGATCGAAGCAGAAGGGGCAGAAGCAGAGAGTGAATTAGAGCCTGCACGATCCAGTGTGAAGAGAACAAGCAGAAAAAGAGAAGAAGAGCAGAGTGTGAAAGCAGCAGAGAAGAGTGAAGAGAAAGAAAGAGAGAAGAAGCAGAAGAGAAAGAGAAAGAAAGAGAGACAGAGAGGTCGTGAAGAAGAAGAAGAGAAGAATTATTCGAAGTGGTGCTATCTATTGGCTCTTGGATCAGATCCAGACGAACTTGCTCCTTGAGAGCTATTTTGTGCTTTATCGTATATAGCTTTCTGTTGCTATTTTGTTTTTCTGTTTTGTGTTTTCCTTTAAACCTTTCTTCAAGCTGTTTGTCAGCAGAGCAAGCTGTGTTGCTCAACGTTTGCAGTGGAGGATTCCACTGGTCGGGTTAAGCTGTAGTCCCCAGCGGATGGCTAAGCTGTATTGCCCAGCGGAGCAAGCTGTGAGGCTCAGCGCAAGCTGTTAGGCAGCGGATGGCTAAGCTGTATGGCCCAGCGGAAGCAAGCTGTGATGCTCAGCGGTTGTAGGCAAGCTGTGAGGCCCAACGATTCAAGCTGTGAGTCAGCGGAATCCACACTCGGGTTTGAGTGTGGGGTGGACGTAGGTCTGGAGGACCGAACCACCTAAAAACTCCTCTATGCAGTGGTTTGATTTGTTTAATTCTGCTTCCGCTAGATGAATGTTTAGGCGCGCTTTACATATTTGCACATTGGTTCAAAAGAGATTTGATTAGTTCTTCAGATTGTCTAGTTAGCGTTCTAGATTTTTAATTGAGTGAAATTTTAAAGGGTTGATTCATTCACCCCCCTCTGAATCCAACGTACCGAACCCAACAATTGGTATCAGAGCGGGTGTCTGCACAAAGGGTCCAGCGACCTGTAGATCCGATCCGTAATTGGCTTTGGTGCGATTTGAGTTGTTCCGTTCGGTTGCATTATTTTAATCTCTTCTTTATTTAGAGCTCTGATCTTGTCTGAACATGGAATTCATGATTGATCTTCCGAGGTTTGAGGGTCTAGGCTTTTACAAGTGGTTTAATCAATTTAGAGAGTACGTGATGCAGGTTAATCCAGATCTATGGATAATCATTGCACACAGCCCTTATGAAGTTCCAAAGGATAAATCCTTATGGAAAACTTCAGATCAGCTGAAATTCTCTAAAAATCAAAAGGCCCTAGACCTTGTGAAAGGGGCGATAAAATCTAATGTGCTTACATGTATCTCTGAGTGCAGAAGCGCAAAGGAAGTGATAGACAAACTGACTGACGACTATGTTAGGGTGCTAGGCCCGGATACAGAGGGGGGTGAATGTATCCCTCTATGAATAATGGCCAAATAAAAACTAGGATGCAGGAGATAAACCACAGAGTAGAACCAATTCAATTCAACTCAAATACAAGCACTTGGTGCGCACCTATTCAAGCATCTAGCAGAAGCTAAGCAAACAATCAGACCACTGCACAAGATAATTTTTAGGTGGTTCGGTCCACAGACCTACATCCACCCCTCACTCCCAACCGGAGTGAGGCTTCACTAGCAAATGCTAGAACCAAGCAGACTCAGTCTGCAAACAGTTGCTGCCACACAGCTTGACCAGGGGAACAGCCTCCCCTCTTCCTCCCAACCGGAGGGACACCCAAGTGACTCCCAGCCACTCGGAAACTAGAGGTCGAAGACCTCTCTTCCTCCAGACCAGGAGGGACCACTGGACTTGCAACCACAAGCCCAGAACCGGAGGACTAGCCTCCCTTCCTCTAACCAGAGGGCAACCCACAAGTGACAACCTGTCACTTGCAACCTGGAGATCAGATCTCCCTTCTCCTGAACCAACAGGAGGAACCCGATCCCCAACAGGGCAATCGGAAGAACAAAGATGATCAGAAAACAAAGGAAAATAATAAAGGGAAATGACACAGCAATCAGAAAGCTATAAAATGAAATGTACAATGTGGCTCTCAACGGAGCTGACTGGCCTGGATCTGATCCACGGTCCAGTGAAGACAGATCTTCAAGCAGCTTCTTCCTTCTTCTCCACGAGCTCTCTCGCTCACTCTCTTTCTCTCTTTCTTTCTTTTCTGCTCTCCAAATCTCTCACTCACTGCTCTCTCTTCACGGCTTCTCTCTTCTATCTCTTCTTCCTCTCTTTTCCTCTTTTTCTCTTTTTCTGGATCGAAGGGCTTTCTGCTCTTCAGGCTTCTGCTTCGATCAGTCTTCTTTAGTGGAAGAAGACTAGTATATATAGTAGCAGCAGCAACACACTGGCACGTGTGGCTTCCACGTTTCCAGCCCTAGAAATTCAGACCACGTGGCAGCTTCCTGGTTCACGAGCCAGGCACCTCGGATCACGTGCCCTACAATTCAAGGACATTTGTTCCGTAAAACTCAAGACTGCTGCGTTGACTCTATCAGCCCGTGGCGTTGACGCATCAGAGTAATCCAGTAAGCATCTTTCTTGATTGTTTGAACTACAACGTCCACACCACTTGATCAAGACGTTGACGCATTGGTGTCCAGTGATCAATGTCTTCAGTATATAAGCATGCTGCGTCGACGCTGCTAGCCCATAGTGTTGACGCAGTGGTGTTCCAGCAGCTAATACTTTAGCTTGTTTGCTTGCTGCGTGGACGCTACTAGGCCGTGCCGTTGACGCAGTGATGTGTTCCAGTAGCTAATACTTTAGCTTGTTTGCTTGCTGCGTGGACGCTACCAGGCCGTGGCGTTGACGCAGTGATGTGTTCCAGCAGCTAATACTTTAGCTTGTCTGCTTGCTGCGTGGACGCTATGGTCATTCTGCGTTAACCCTATACACACAAAAAATCTTATAATCATAACATAGAACAAGTGGTTATTTAAATCTTATAACACCGAGTGTATATACTCTGAAACAGCAAATGGGCAAGTATGTACACTGAGAGAGTGTATAGACTTGGAAGTCTTCTTGTGAGCTCAGTGTATATACTTTCCAATGTCTAGACTACAGGAGATGAAGACCAATGAGCAGACATGAGCTATGCAAGCTACAGTGTCGTTGTATGGACATGGGGTTCAGCTGAGGATGTATGGACTTGCAATGCAAACAACAGTGTATAGACTTCATGTAAGAGCCCAATGTATAGACATTGAAATCGAAGACCAATGTGTAGACTTGGATTTGAAGACCAGTGAGCAGACTTTCCACCGACCAGTGTATGGACTTCAACAGTGAACGGCTGTACATACTTCATGTGAAAACCCAATGTGTAGACTTGAAGAATGTGAGACGATGGCTAAGACACTGCACAGTCGGATGTATAGACTTTGGTTACTGTAGCAATGTGTAGACTTTGCCTTAGACGCTAAGTGAGACGCTCAATGTACACACTTAACCAATTCAAAGGCAAATCGAGTGTACAGACTCTGAGTCCAAACCCAACGGCTGTACAGACTTAGAAAGTGAAGACTGATGTACAGACTTCATTAATCAAAGCATGAATGATACGCTGTACACACTTAGCCTAGGACAATGTATAGACTCAATCAAATGAAGAGCTTCCAGTGTGTAGACTTGAAAGTCTAATGGCGATGTGCATACTTGCTGAGTTGACGCTGCAGCCCAATGAGTTGACGCTGCAACGTATACACTTTACGTTCAACTGATGATGTGTAGACTTGAAGAACTGAAGCCCACGTTGTATAGACTTTGAAATCTGAATCGACAAAGCAGGCTGTACAGACTTTGAGAGTCTTGACGGATGTACAGACTTTGAAGGCATTGATGGCCAATGTACAGACTTGTAACACTTGAGGACTGATGTATAGACTTTGCCTGAACATTGTCCGATGTACAGGCTTTAGTCTGAAGCGTTGTATGGACTTGCAAGAGACGCACAAAGAGACACTGCCTGAGACGGTCAACTGGACGCTGACTCTGTACAGACTTCAACTTAAAGATGCACGATGTACAGACTTGCTAGTCTGAAGGCTAATGTATGGACTTAAAGGTTAACACTCGAATGTATAGAGTTGAAGGGCTAACAATCTAGTGTATAGACTTCAAAAGGACAAAGCATCCACAGACCAGACGATGTACAGACTTTGCCAATATGAGACATTGTACAGACTTTGTTAAGTGACTGGCTGTACAAACTTCAGAAGATGAAGACTCTGTATCGACTTGTAGACCATGAGCTAATGTATAGACTTGCCTTAACACTGAATGAGTAGACTTTGAAACAGGAGTCAGGCAAACGGATGTACAGAGTTGGCAAAAGTAGCAATGTATAGACTTTGAAATCCAGACAGTCAGTGTTCTGATGGGTCGACGCATCAGTAGGGTGGGTCGACCCACTACTGTCCATACTAACTAAACAGACTTGGCCAATGCATGAAGCACAGTCCAGTGTATAGACTCGATGCCTTGAAGATCAATGTACATACTTTGAAGACCGACCTAGCAGGTTGTGTAGACTTAGAATGCAACCAGGATGTCTAGACTTGATGTGAGGCAATGCACAATAAACATGAACCAATGAATTGAATGCATATAGCAGACATGAACTGAATGTATGCAGGAGAACTAATTAAAGCATTACCTGATCTGAGCATTCACCTTACCTGTCATGATTTAACTTTGACTTTTTGACTTGGGTTAACTTCATAACCTGTGAGACATCCTCAACCCTGTTCTGACAGTTTCTCATAATGCAACAGGATTATATCATCAAGGATGTAAACATAATGAGACATAATATCTGTCATCATCAAAACTCCAGAACCACATGGGACACAACAATCTCCCCCTTTTTGATGATGGCAATATTATGAGTCATTGCAATAGGTCCATCATGATGATTATGAAATACCATTCATCATGATGATTATGAAATACCATGTGACAGTTCATAAACATGCACCCATAATGACTAATGCATGCACCAATAAAGACTAATGACTCACACCAAAAATTCTCCCCCTTTGACAACATCAAAAAGAATGGAGTGGTCATTGACTGTTTAAGAATTTGAAATAGGAGCTATTATGCAAACAGAGTTACTATCATCTAAAACTCTCCCTGACAAGATACTCTCCTGAATGAACATTGAACCACAGGGACATGCAAAAGTTCTCCCTCTTAGATGGACAGTGATTGGAATGAAGCTCAGGAGATAAAGAAATCAGTAGTTAAGACTGAAATAATGGAGTCCATTGTGAGAAAGAAGGCACTCAGAATAAATGAGAAAGGTTTTCAATGGGATATCAATTTCATAAATCTGATTAAATAGGTATTTCAGACTCTTCTATTATAGAGATTTATGAATGATCTTCATTGACAAGTCAGATCAGAATATGATGTATGCAAGGCTTGTTCATAAGCTTTCTGTACTCATATCTGAAATCAGTTTTAATAAAGGTGAACCTTGCTTTCATATTGACAGTCTTGTTTAACCTTCTTCTTCCTTACTCACTTAATTTCAAAGATTCCTTTAAGAGATGCAATCAATAGTAATGAAGTTAAACACATAAGAAAAATATTTGTTTCTGTCAAGGGTTCCAATAGAATATGTCTTTTGCACATATCTTTCAAATGGTATACTAGATTAGCAGCAATTTTCATAACATTCTTCATGAGCACTTGAGTTTAGTACACCCTTGTAACTAGAGGATACACGTTGTTTAGACGCCAGTATCCCTAAGCACTTGGATGGACTAACTATCATGCTTCATAGGAACAGAGATTACATTTACACTTCATGACACACTACAGATCATTTCTTTGATGAGTGAGATGTATTTCTCAGTGTGCATGCTATTGCTCTGCCAGATTATCAATCATTTTTAAGCAGAGTTAACTATGGCACCTCATGACACAGTCCTTTGGACATGATTTCTCAGTGACCAAGGTCATTGCTCTGACAAGATTTACCCTTAGACATAATCCATATTCTCAGATGTTTAAAAATCAATACTAATTTCATACATATCAATCAAGGAATATCATGATTTCAGAATTTTTAGAATTCAGAAGAGTTTAAAAGACTCAACATGAAAATGTTGGTTAAAGTTTATTAAGACCAACTCAGATATTTTCAAGATATGTTCATAAGCAAACACAAGACATACATGAAACATCAACCGGCTGAAAGAGTCAGACATTCATAATCCTATATAATAGAAGATTCTTGTTTAGTTATTTTTCAGATTTATGATCAGGATATGTACAGAGAATTCTTTCTGAGTTTTCAGGAAAGGCCGAAACATTTTTGGGAACAGCCAATTCAACATATGATACCAATGAATAGGATGAGTGAAGATGGCTGATAACAGTTGAAGCAGGAAGCTGAAATGTGTTGCATTACACATTCATCACAGGGATTTAGGCAAGATAGCAGTTCAATCTGAAGATGGGAAGTTCAGATGGTAGAATATGAATAATGCTCCCCCTAAATGTATGCATGATCTAACATTCCTAAATGTATGCAACTTTGACCTATGGTACCAGGCGGAGGACTTGGTCTAAAGACTACCTCACACATAGTAAGCACTTCCAGATAGAGTTCATCTGCCCTTTAGTATCTTACTATTTATATACCAAGAGTCATGCATGACAATCCAATGCATATGTAGTTCTACATGCATCTTTTAGCTAACACTGTGCCACTTATATGCAATTGTGATGCATGTGCATGTCAAATGTGCAGATGAACATTTTTAAGCATGAGACATCATCCAAGCAACAGACTTACTCAACTCACCTTTTCAGATTTTTTAGAATGTAATTTGTTTTCAGAGATTATGCATTTTAACAAACATCAACTAACTGTAATTAACATATGTATGCATCAAATGCAGACATTCTTTAAACTCATGTATGCACCAGTGCATGATAAAAGAAAATTACAAAAGGCAGATGCAGTTCTGGACATGTATGCATTGACATATTAAGCATGATGTTCAATTAAAAAAAAAATTCAGGTGAAGAAACATTTAATCAGCAGAGTTGGGGTTTACCATACTTTGGATGCCTTGGTTTATTTGACCCCCTTTTATTCCTCATCCCAAGGCATACCTGCAAAGCACAGATCTCATTTTGTGTTTCTAGGTACCCAAGACTTCTTGGGTCCTACTTTGTTAGTAACACCTCTGATAGGTGCTTTCCACATTCTTTGGGCATGTAAGTCATCAGACTTCATTAAATTACACTCACTCATGGAGTGCCCAACCTGCCCACCATAATGACAGGAAACAGCAGATCTTGAATTCTTTTTATTCACAACATTGTTAGCATGGAATCTGTGTGCATTATTATGAACATAAATTTTATGTGCATTGGCATGAAGATTTCTGTTACTTGCATGAGATTTTGGTTTACCTTTACCTGCCCACCAGCATTCCGAAGCTCGGTGGCCAAATTTTCCACATTCAAAGCATGCCAGACTCTTTTCTTTAAAAATAGTTTTATTTCTTCCAAAAATATTTCTATTTGCAGGGAGTTTTATATTCTGAGAGAAAGTTCTTCCTTGAGCATGCCAACAGTCCTTGACTGTATGGCCATGTTTTCCACAATGAGAACAATTAGAAAAGGTATTTCTATGAGGGCCTAACCAGCATTGTGCAGCAACATGTCCTATTTTTCCACAGTTATAATAATGAATTTTCTTTTCCCTAAGGACATGATTTCTACCCTGATTGTTTTGAGCAGCTGCTAGGTCATCTTTTTCCATCAAATTACACTCATGCATCAAATGTCTATATTTGTGACAGTAGTGACAGATCATTTTCTTTCTAGATGCATGCGAGTGAGTGGGTGAAACATGCAGAGTGGGAAGAGGAACATGTTGATACTTTTCTTTCTGTTTTTCTGTTGTTTTCTCTTGAGCAGTTGACTGATAACCTGGAAGGTTCTGAGGGCTGTGAGAGGTTGAGCTGGAAACAAAGGAAGTTTGAACTTTGTTTTGAAAGCTCTTCTTATTTGAGGGATTATAGCCCAACCCTTCCTTCTGAAAATTTACCTTAGTTCCTAGAATTTTGTCCAGATTATCTTTTCCGTCCACAAATTTTGACAAGGAATTATTCAAATCTTCAATTTTATTTTCCAAAGAAACGATGTGTATTTCATAACTGGCAATCTCTTGTTTATTGCAATTTACACATTCGCTTAGCACCTTGTTTGCAATTTTACATTCCTCAATTTCTTGTTCCAGATTTCTCAATTTTTCAGACTCTTCAATGTAAATAGTTTTTCCTTTTTCTAAGAGAAGAAGTTTCTCTGACATAGCAGTGTTCAACTGCTTCAATCCTTCAACCTCTTGAATTAGTTTGTCATTTTTTGATTTCAGATTTTCAATTTCTTCAACAGAGTCTTTATCAATTTTTATTGAGCTCATTTTATCATTCAACTCTTCCTCTATCTGTTCAAGCTCCAGAATCTTGTTTAACAGATCTTTGTTTTCTTCCTTTAGAGAAACAATAAGCTCCTTATGCCATTCTAAATTTGAGTGAAGATTTTCATTTATTTCCTTGAGGAATGGGCACTCATTGCATGCAGATTTAACCGAACATATTGTTTGAACCTGGAGTTTTTCACATTGTTTCTCAAGACATTCATTTTCAGATTTCAGTCTACTTACTTCAGAGCAAACACATTTAAGTTCATTCATCAATTTTTCATTCTGGTTTTTATGCATATGGATATCTGACAAATAGGCATCATGAGATTGCTTCATCTTTGAACAATTTTCACATGGTGAACTTGAACTACCCTGATCACTTTTCTTTTTCAAGTTCTTGTATCGTTTTCTTAATTGTTCATGAGACTCAAACAGCTCAGCATATGCATTCTCCCAATCATCTAAAGAAAAATTCTCGAAGATGTTTACCTCCTCCTCCTCATCTTCTTCTTCATTTTGGCTGCTGCTAGGAATACTTCCCTTAGCCATCATGCAGTTGTCTTCATTTAACCTGTGAGTTAGCTTCAGCTCCTCCAGGATGTCCTTGGCAGACTTGCAATCATAAAAACAAGAGTGTAAGGCTCTGTCAGTGGCTGCTTTCATCAGATTGAAGGCTTTCTGATTTTCTCCATCCTTTGATCTGTGGCTGTTGGTCCATTTGGACACTTTCTTTGGTAATGTGTGAGGACCTTGTGAAATTAATTTCCACAGATCAGGATTAACTGCATCAACATAATTTCGTAGACTGATAAACCACGCATTAAAATTAGAACCATTGAAAACCGGTGGATCACCCATGAAAGCTGATCAGATAAATGCAACAGGAATAATGAAGCACCAAGACAGCAGGATCGAATCTACAGATCGCTGGACCTTCTAAGCAGACAACCTGCTCTGATACCAATTGTTAGGGTGCTAGGACTGGATACAGAGGGGGGTGAATGTATCCCTCTATGAATAATGGCCAAATAAAAATTAAGATGCAAGAGATAAACCACAGAGTAGAACCAATTCAATTCAACTCAAATACAAGCACTTGGTGCGCACCTATTCAAGCATCTAGCGAAAGCTAATTAACAATCAGACCACTGCACAAGATAATTTTTAGGTGGTTCGGTCCACAGACCTACATCCACCCCTCACTCCCAACCGGAGTGAGGCTTCACTAGCAAATGCTAGAACCAAGCAGACTCAGTCTGTAAACAGTTGCTGCCACACAGCTTGACCAGGGGAACAGCCTCCCCTCTTCCTCCCAACCGGA
This sequence comes from Amorphophallus konjac, assembly GCA_022559845.1. Taxonomy (NCBI): domain Eukaryota; kingdom Viridiplantae; phylum Streptophyta; class Magnoliopsida; order Alismatales; family Araceae; genus Amorphophallus; species Amorphophallus konjac. The sequence continues at coordinate 210,784,017 of CM040118.1, forward strand.
GGGACACCCAAGTGACTCCCAGCCACTCGAAAACTAGAGGTCGAAGACCTCTCTTCCTCCAGACCAGGAGGGACCACTGGACTTGCAACCACAAGCCCAGAACCGGAGGACTAGCCTCCCTTCCTCTAACCAGAGGGCAACCCACAAGTGACAACCTGTCACTTGCAACCTGGAGATCAGATCTCCCTTCTCCTGAACCAACAGGAGGAACCCGATCCCCAACAGGGCAATCGGAAGAACAAAGATGATCAGAAAACAAAGGAAAATAATAAAGGGAAATGACACAGCAATCAGAAAGCTGTAAAATGAAATGCACAATGTGGCTCTCAACGGAGCTGACTGGCCTGGATCTGATCCACGGTCCAGTGAAGACAGATCTTCAAGCAGCTTCTTCCTTCTTCTCCACGAGCTCTCTCGCTCACTCTCTTTCTCTCTTTCTTTCTTTTCTGCTCTCCAAATCTCTCACTCACTGCTCTCTCTTCACGGCTTCTCTCTTCTATCTCTTCTTCCTCTCTTTTCCTCTTTTTCTCTTTTTCTGGATCGAAGGGCTTTCTGCTCTTCAGGCTTCTGCTTTGATCAGTCTTCTTTAGTGGAAGAAGACTAGTATATATAGTAGCAGCAACAACACACTGGCGCGTGTGGCTTCCACATTTCCAGCCATAGAAATTTGGACCACGTGGCAGCTTCCTGGTTCACGAGCCAGGCACCTCGGATCATGTGCCCTACAATTCAAGGACATTCGTTCCGTAAAACTCAAGACTACTACGTTGGCTCTATCAGCCCGTGGCGTTGACGCATCAGAGTAATCCAGTAAGCTTCTTTCTTGATTGTTTGAACTACAGCGTCCACGCCACTTGATCAAGACGTTGACGCATTGGTGTCCAGTGATCAATGTCTTCAGTATATAAGCGTGCTGCGTCGACGCTGCTAGCCCATAGCGTTGACGCAGTGGTGTTCCAGTAGCTAATACTTTAGCTTGTTTGCTTGCTGCGTGGACGCTACCAGGCCGTGGCGTTGACGCAGTGATGTGTTCCAGCAGCTAATACTTTAGCTTGTTTGCTTGCTGCGTGGATGCTACCAGGCCGTGGCGTTGACGCAGTGATGTGTTCCAGCAGCTAATACTTTAGCTTGTCTGCTTGCTGCGTGGACGCTATGGTCATTCTGCGTTAACCCTATACACACAAAAAATCTTATAATCATAACATAGAACAAGTGGTTATTTAAATCTTATAACACTGAGTGTATATACTCTGAAACAGCAAATGGGCAAGTATGTACACTGAGAGAGTGTATAGACTTGGAAGTCTTCTTGTGAGCTCAGTGTATATACTTTCCAATGTCTAGACTACAGGAGATGAAGACCAATGAGCAGACATGAGCTATGCAAGCTATAGTGTCATTGTATAAACATGGGGTTCAGCTGAGGATGTATGGACTTGCAATGCAAACAACAGTGTATAGACTTCATGTAAGAGCCCAATGTATAGACATTGAAATCGAAGACCAATGTGCAGACTTGGATTTGAAGACCAGTGAGCAGACTTTCCACCGACCAGTGTATGGACTTCAACAGTGAACGGCTATACATACTTCATGTGAAAACCCAATGTGTAGACTTGAAGAATGTGAGACGAGGGCTAAGACACTGCACAGTCGGATGTATAGACTTTCGTTACTATAGCAACGTGTAGACTTTGCCTTAGACGCTAAGTGAGACGCTCAATGTACACACTTAACCAATTCAAAGGCAAATCTAGTGTACAGACTCTGAGTCCAAACCCAACGGCCGTACATACTTAGAAAGTGAAGACTGATGTACAGACTTCATTAATCAAAGCATGAATGAGACGCTGTACACACTTAGCCTAGGACAATGTATAGACTCAATCAAATGAAGAGCTTCCAGTGTGTAGACTTGAAAGTCTAATGGCGATGTGCATACTTGCTGAGTTGACGCTACAGCCCAATGAGTTAACGCTGCAACGTATACACTTTACGTTCAACTGATGATGTGTAGACTTGAAGAACTAAAGCCCACGTTGTATAGACTTTGAAATCTGAATCGACAAAGCAGGCTGTACAGACTTTGAGAGTCTTGACGGCTGTACAGACTTTGAAGGCTTTGATGGCCAATGTACAGACTTGTAACACTTGAGGACTGATGTATAGACTTCACCTGAACACTATCTGATGTACAGGCTTTAGTCTGAAGCGTTGTATGGACTTGCAAGAGACGCACAAGAGACACTGCCTGAGACGGTCAACTGGACGCTGACTCTGTACAGACTTCAACTTAAAGATGCACGATGTACAGACTTGCTAGTCTGAAGGCTAATGTATGGACTTAAAGGTTAACACTCGAATGTATAGAGTTGAAGGGCTAACAATCTAGTGTATAGACTTCAAAAGGACAAAGCATCCACAGACCAGACGATGTATAGACTTTGCCAATATGAGACACTGTACAGACTTTGTTAAGTGACTGGCTGTACAAACTTCAGAAGATGAAGACTCTGTATCGACTTGTAGACCATGAGCCAATGTATAGACTTGCCTTAACACTGAATGAGTAGACTTTGAAACAGGAGTCAGGCAAACGGATGTACAGAGTTGGCCAAAGCAGCAATGTATAGACTTTGAAATCCAGATAGTCAGTGTTCTGATGGGTCGACGCATCAGTAGGGTGGGTTGACCCACTACTGTCCATACTAACTAAACAGACTTGGCCAATGCATGAAGCACAGTCCAGTGTATAGACTCGATGCCTTGAAGATCAATGTACATACTTTGAAGACCGACCTAGCAGGTTGTGTAGACTTAGAATGCAACCAGGATGTCTAGACTTGATGTGAGGCAATGCACAATAAACATGAACCAATGAATTGAATGCATATAGCAGACATGAACTGAATGTATGCAGGAGAACTAATTAAAGCATTACCTGATCTGAGCATTCACCTTACCTGTCATGATTTAACTTTGACTCTTTGACTTGGGTTAACTTCATGACCTGTGAGACATCCTCAACCCTGTTCTGACAGTTTCTCATAATGCAACAGGATTATATCATCAAGGATGTAAACATAATGAGACATAATATCTGTCATCATCAAAACTCCAAAACCACAGGGGACACAACAGACTATGGTGGAAAAGGAACTCAGTGCTTTATGGCAAGAGATCACATCAGTGATCAATCAGATGAGTCTCCATCTCAGGTAACTTCTAACTCAGAACAATCAGCTCTGGATGAATTGATTGAAATGTATGAAAACTTGTTAGAAGAATACAAATCTCTTAAGACTGAAAAGAGAAAAATGAAAAAGGAGATGTTGTACGAAATAAGAGAACCAAAATGTGAAAATGCAAATCTGAAAGATAGTCTGAAAAGAAATGAAAATTCATGCAATGAGTATGTTTCTGCGAAAAATTTGAATAATAGCCTTCAATCCGAACTGAAAATGCAGGAACAACAAATTGACTCTCTGAAAGAAAAAGAAACAAATGATGAAATAAAGTTTCAAAGGGAAAATGAAACACTGAAAAGTTTAAATGATGCTTTGCAACAACAAGTAATCATTTGTGAATCTGAGCTATCTAAGTATGGAGTGAGTATTGCTTCATTGAATTCTGAAATTGAAGATCTGAAAAACTCTTTGTCAAAATTTGTCAAAGGTAAAGACAATTTGAATAAATTGCTTGGCTCTAATGTGAATTTCCAGAAAGAAGGAAGTTAATAAGAAAGTGAATGAAAAGAAGAAGTCAACTGTATTCGTGAAAAGTTCTGAACATGCTAACCATTCTAGTTATTCTATCTTTCAATTCACTGCAAAAAAAGTCGAAAATTCAGATAAAAATCAGAAAAATTTTCAAAAATCAAAGAAAATTGTTAATATGAATAAGCCCAAACCTATCCCTGATTTACATGTGTATGCTGCTCACTGCTCACACACACATTCACACTCTCATGCGAATGTTAATTCTATCAATCAAGTGAATGTGAATAAAAAGGTAGTAACATGTCACTATTGTGGGAAGGTTGGACATATTATGCATAACTGTGTAACATTGATAAATGATGAAAGAAATGTTGTTAGAATGTATCCTAGAAATCATCTTAGGAAACCTTCTACTGATGAGAAAAAGAAAATTCAATGCTATTACTGTGGGAATTTTAGTCACATTGCTGCCTTCTGCTGGCATGCTCAGGGAAAGAAAATTAATTCTGGATTTGTTAATTTCCCTGTTAATAAAAACATCTTCGATAGAAAGAAGTTTGGTTCTAGAAGCAAGCACATTGTATGTTTTGAATATGGAAAGCCAGGCCACAGGACTGCAACCTGTCAGCTGGCAGGTTATAATAAACAGGCTGGCTTCAATCAACAGAATCTTAGTTCTGTTAACAGAATTTTTCATGCAAAGATACATAGAATTAATGACAATAGTAATTTGCATAAAAAGAATTTAAAATCTGCTGTATCATGCCATTACTGTGGTCAGATAGGTCATTATATGGATAATTGCTCCTTGATGATGAGTGATGATCTGAAGTCTAAGAAAATGTGGAAAGCACCATTCAAAGGTGTCACTTTTAATAGAGGACCCAAGGCGGCTTGGGTTCCTGCAGGACCGAAATGATTATCTTGCTACAAGTGTGCCTTGGAAGCTGATGAATAAATGGGTTAATAATCCAAGGCACTCAAGAATGTAACCCCCAAGGTCCTACTCTTCAGGTATGTTCTGAACACTTACTTCAAATTCTGTCATCTGAAAATTTGAATTGTGCATAACGTCTATGGTAATCTTCCTTTGATTGAAGTGCATGTCTGTTTCATGAGCTTTCATCATAAAACCATGTGTTATGTGTTCCATGTGTACCATGCACTTAGTCAGGGGGAGATTGACTACTTTCGTTTAATCTTCATGCTGCTCTTGTGTAGTTTTACTATGTATTGCATCTACACAGAGGGAGCCTTTTTGATCATCTCATTCACTTTCATCTGAAATCATCCTGTCTAGTTTATTGGATCTTCTAATGCTCTTCTCTCTTGCTGTTGACTCTTCCGCCAGCTATACTCTTCCTTCACATTCTTCTTAGCTGGTATGGTCTATTTGTGCCTATGGTTGATTAGTTGGTCAGCTATATTTTTGATCTGATCTGAGGAACACAAACTGCATGCATTGCAATTCAGTCTGAGAATCATGAAGAAATTCCTATCATATAGGTTTAAGAATGACCACTAAATCAGATTGATATAAAGTTTATGTATTCTCAGATTTGCATATAAATGCTTTGAAAATATCTGAATGATAAGGTTTAATAAACTTTAACCACATGTGTCATGAAAATCTTAGACTCTCTCATCTGATATCTGAAAATTTGAAATCAAGGCTACTTTGGTGGAGATACATAGAGTGAGTACTGTGGTTAAACATTAACTTGAAAAATGTTGACTAAATGAAAAATTATGAATTCAGAGCAATGACTCGGTCACTGAGAAACTGGGTTCTTTATCAATGAAATAAAGTAACTTATGTCATGAGGTGCCATAGTTATCTCTGATAAAATTTTATCGAAAAAAACCTGACAGAGCAATGGCATATTTGTGTCGAGTAACTGGGGAGTCTGACCTCTGATCAAGGTCTCTCCTCATGTAAAAAGACATTTCTATTACTAACTCTGGTCTCAATGTTGAGAGGCAAAGACAGTTATCACACTGAGTAACTGGGTCACTTCACCTGAGACGTGTTGTGCCTCATGTAAAAAGGTGTTGATCAACTTAAATTGCACAGGAAAAGTATAATATGTTTCAAATAAAAATATCTTGCAATCTCTGTCAACTCATGCTCTTGTAAAAAGTGTTTAACATCAATACTAATCTGTGTAACTCTTAAAAGAGTCATTGAGATCTTGTGTGTAAGATGAAGATGAGCGGTCTGATCATTTGGTTCACCTTTATTAAAACTTGAATTCAGATATAATTATTGCTTTTAATTGACAAATTTGGTATACATCATAATTAAATCAGGTTGGTCAAGTTATCAATTCATAACCCTCTATGATAGGAGAGTCTATTCATGTTAAGACTTATTGTAGTGATGCATGCCTTAAAATCCCTCATGATCTGACTCACCTATGACAACTTGATCAACAGGAACTGTATTGATAATCATCTCTTGTCAGTTGACTGACTGTTCCTTGAGATGTACTTTCTTTGACTGTCTTTCACTCCCACTCTTGCCCACATTGTTGGAATCTTCCATTTTTGCCCCAACAATTGGTATTAGAATTCATGCATAGGTGTCAAAGTTCAGATTGCTTCATTGGATAACCAGAGTTCATTCCTGCGCTTCAGGGGGAGTTATGGGTCATCTGCATTTAAGGGGAGAGTAGTCAATCATTCATATTGATAGGGGGAGTTCTTATAGTTTATTCCTCACATGCTCATAATGCAGATTTCATTTTTGGGGGAGAATAACTCTAATGTGCTTTCATGCAATCAAAGGGGGAGATGTTATATCAATCTTTTCATACACAGTTGGTTAATTTTTCTCTTTTTGATGAAGTCAAAGGGGGAGAATAACTTATGGTTCTGTGTGTCTCATAGTGTTGCCATCATCAAAAAGGGGGAGATTGTTGTGCCTCTGTGGTTTTGATGTCAGCAAACACTATGAGTATCAATGGTTTTGATGTCAGCAGCTTTATGAGAATGAAAGATTGATTAAGTGGTGTGTGCACAATCATTTCTCTATGTTAGTCTCTGCATCGGTGCATTAAACATTGTTGCACGTTATATAGTCGATGCATGATCTGCTATATAGACTGCATTGTTATTTCTCTTGCATACACTGCATCGGTGCATTCTTCGGTTGCTTTATGCATGTTGCCTTATGCACACACTAAGTCTATACATCCATTAGCTGATAGATGAGCAAGTCTGTACATTCTTATGCTTAGTTCACAGCTGAGTCTGAAGTTTGTACAGCCTATGTTCTTCACACATAGCGCTTCATGTCCGTGCACAAAGTCTGTACATCGTTCTCGTGTGCATCATTTCAAAGTCCATACATTGCCTTGTAGCATGCACGCACACACAAGTCTATACATTGCCTTCTAGCATGCACGCACACACAAGTCTATACATTGTCTGGTCGCACACTAAGTCTATACATTCGTTGTGTCTTGTGCTTGTTAAGATCCGTCTCACTTAGCGTCTCACTTAGCGTCTCTGAGCATCGCATGCATATTGCATCTGTCAAGTCGGAGCATCGTTTCTCAAGTCTGCACATCACTGTCTCACTTAGCGTCTCACTTAGCGTCTCAGTGCTAGGTTGCAAGTCTGTACATTGTCCTGCTTCAGGCACGCAAAGTCTGTACATCGTCTTGGCACAAATAAAGTTTGTACAAAGTTTGCTCTCACTTAGCGTCTCACTTAGCGTCTCAGTGCTAGGTTGCAAAGTCTATACATTCATCTGTTGATAATCGAGCAAGTCTGTACATCGTCAGTGCTCTTCATGCATATGTAAAGTCTATACATTGTCGCCTGCTCGTGCATCTCTTCTAAGTCTATACATTGTCACTATGTGTGTGCATCATTATAGCAAGTCTTTACATCACTTATATATTGCACACAAAGTGTGTACACTCGATTGGTGGCATGTCTGAGCACTCATCGTCAATGTATATACTTTCTCATATGTATACAAAACTCCACGCCATTAAGTCTATACATTCTCAAACTTACTCAATGTATCTTCTTTCTTGTTCTTCAGATCAATTCGAACTGATTATCAAGCCTGATCTGATAGGACTGCTGGACGAAGGAATTAAGAAGGGCACGTGATCCAAGAATGGATAAAGCGCCAAGATTGTGACACGTGTAGTACAACAGGCTGAAATGCTGCCACGTGGTCAAGGCGTTTGGGCGGGAATCGTGGAGAGCACACGCCCTATCTGTTTGCTGCTGCTATAAAATGAAGACTTCTCCATCAGGAGAATGTGATCGAAGCAGAAGGGGCAGAAGCAGAGAGTGAATTAGAGCCTGCACGATCCAGTGTGAAGAGAACAAGAAGAAAAAGGGAAGAAGAGCAGAGTGTGAAAGTAGCAGAGAAGAGTGAAGAGAAAGAAAGAGAGAAGAAGCAGAAGAGAAAGAGAAAGAAAGAGAGACAGAGATGTCGTGAAGAAGAAGAAGAGAAGAATTATTCGAAGTGGTGCTATCTGTTGGCTCTTGGATCAGATCCAGACCAACTTGCTCCTTGAGAGCTATTTTGTGCTTTATCGTATACAGCTTTCTGTTGCTATTTTGTTTTCCTGTTTTGTGTTTTCCTTTAAACCTTTCTTCAAGCTGTTTGTCAACAGAGCAAGCTGTGTTGCTCAGCGTTTGCAGTGGAGGATTCCACTGGTCGGGTTAAGCTGTAGTCCCCAGCGGATGGCTAAGCTATATTGCCCAGCGGAGCAAGCTGTGAGGCTCAGCGCAAGCTGTTAGGCAGCGGATGGCTAAGCTGTATGGCCCAGCGGAAGCAAGCTGTGATGCTCAGCGGTTGTAGGCAAGCTGTGAGGCCCAGCGATTCAAGCTGTGAGTCAGCGGAATCCACACTCGGGTTTGAGTGTGGGGTGGACGTAGGTCTGGAGGACCGAACCACCTAAAAACTCCTCTGTGCAGTGGTTTGATTTGTTTAATTCTGCTTTCGCTAGATGAATGTTTAGGCGCGCTTTACATATTTGCACATTGGTTCAAAAGAGATTTGATTAGTTCTTCAGATTGTTTAGTTAGCGTTATAGATTTTTAATTGAGCGAAATTTTAAAGGGTTGATTCATTCACCCCCCTCTGAATCCAACGCACCGAACCCAACATACATGAATCCTATGCATATTGTTAGCTTAATCTTCATTCTATCATGATAGGGAAGTTTATACATGTTGATTTCCAGACATGATGTGTTTTAGACATAGTTCTTCTTATTTTAGTTTTACTGTCAGACGTTCTCTAGCGGCCTAGTCTTTGACCGCAAACCTTGTGCAGTGGCCCTACGATAAACCGCTAGACACTCTGTAAACTTGATTTTTAAGAAATCTCTGACAGACCATAGATAGACCGTTAAAGTCCCTCTGGCGGCCTTACCATAAACCATCAACTTACCATAACGGTTCTAATATAGACCGCTAGTGTTTTGTTTTCTGTCAACCCGAGATAGAATCAAGAACATTCCATTTAACTTATAAGTAAGCCTAGTTAACTATGTCCTAACCTGTTTTAATGTTATTTACTACTCTGAATTTTTATTTACTGATTCATAACAGTGATTTCATTTTACTTAGGATTATTTTTAAAACATAAGTTAATTTATGCCAAAGTCATATACTTTTATAAATGAATACATGTTCTCAAAGTTAAATGATTCATGATTTTACATTGCTCACTGTTTTAATGATTCTCTTCTTATCTCAGAGTCATTTCTATAAGTACATGGCATATATTCCGGTATATGACCATTAGTTACACTTTTGCACTATAGGAACATAATATTGAACTTGATAACCTCTCCTTTGGATATTCCTTCCAATGGACTAGGAAATCTTGTTTCAAGGCCTCCGTAATTCTCCGTGAGCCTGGGATTCCCACTGAGACACCGAGTTGGTTGTACCATTAAAGCCCAAATTGTCTAGAAAGCACTACCGATGTTTTCTGAATTTTCGTCCAGTAACGGTTCAATAGTCGACCGCTAAGGCCCATTAACGGTCCAGTATTTGACCACCACGTTCTCTGAGTCCAATTGATTTATTTCTGGATTCAGCCCACTCTAGCGGCCCAATATCAGATCGCCATATCAATATAGCGGACCAGTTATAGACCGCTAAGTTTCCTGAATGATATTGACCCTAGGTTTGACCCAAGGGTTAATATTTCTATGATCCTAGATTGACTAACGATAGTCTAGGACTTGTAACCTTATTCAAAGACATCTAAGATAAAGTATGAAAGATAAAGAATGTACCGTTATGCTGTCAAATTTTCTCCAAGGCAAAACTTAGTTATTAATGCATTTCTTGAACTCATAAATCTATATTTGGTGCATTCTTATTATTGACATTGAGTCTTGAACACTTATTGAACTTATTACATGTGTGGCCAACTTTATTGCTATATACGTGGAAGTAGCTTGATTTATACTTGAAGATGCGGTTCGAGCGCTGATTGTGTTCAAGGACTCTATGCTAGTCCCCTCGACTGATTGTCAGAAACATACTATTATCAACCATGGGGCTTGATGCTACTGACGTCGCATTACGCTGGGAGTACTTTCTTTATAAATAAGTGAAATTATCCACGGCTCGTGAAGTGAAAATATCCACAGAAATTCATGAAGTACTTATTTCTAAGTAAAGAGTACATTCTTGCTTGACTTGTGTTGCATCCCCTAGTTGGTGTTTTGGTTTCAATGATATCAAAATGATTGTGTTTGTGTGCATATATGTTTCATTAAGCAACATGTGTATATCGTGATTGATGATCTGAAAGATGGCTTCAATGTTCATTCTTGAAAGTCATATGAATCCTTGGTGCTTAAGGAACTAATACTATAATTATCTTGGCTTGCAGAAGCAAAACCCATGGCTCACGTTTTGGAACTCAAAGGAGTGCATCAATGATGGTCTTCTTACAAAAGAGAGTTAACTCATTCATTACCTCATGTCGACTCTCACTATGTTTCATACATTTCATCAAATAGACTTTCAAAGTCTTGGTTGGGTATTTCCTTGCATTTTCCTCACAAGGTTTTTGGGCTAGAAACCTACTTACCCTATTTACTTGAAACTTGATGAATGTGATTTTAATGATGCTTGCTCATTACTTGGACTCATGGTCATTTGATTTGGCAAAAGGTTAATGTGCTTCATTCATGTTTCACATGAGCTCACATGAGTCTTTTGAGGGCTGTCTCATGCTTAAGTATGCTCATGCATATTATTGATGGGGTGATTGTGATTCAATGTATGGATGATTCAAAAAGGATCCCTTGTTTATATCAATGCTTCTCGTGAGATAATGCTTCATGAACGTTAGTTTTTATTCAACAAGAATGCCATTTGAATGAATGTGGTTCCATGATATTATGCATGCTTTGCATTTGACATGATTGTTGACATTTGTGTAATGAAGCATTTTGATGTTGAAGATTTGGTTGATTCAATAAAGTGATTGAATGGTTGAGCTTCCATGTTATTATATTTGATTAAGTGAGAGATTTATTTTCACCATATCAAAACCTTGTCATATGGTGAATGTGTTTTTGATGGTTAAATTGAGAAGTCAAATACATGCTTGAATATGTTCAATGATGTATTTTTATGTGAAATAGTTCAAAGAAATTAATGCTTAGTTCATGAATTTGGATTCTCATCTATTCTCTTGCTCTTTCATATTTTTCAGGATGAAAATACATGGTTAATCTTCATGGGATTATGGTAACATCTAATCACCTTTATTCCCTTGGTTTCATGGAGGTTTGAAGTGTTTTTCTGACCCCTACTGGCAGGAGTCAACCCATAGGGTCGACCCTTGGACTAAATGGTCTGAACTGCAAAAATCCGGGCTCACTGCAGCTACCGGTCGACCGACCCAGAGGTTCCGATCGACCGACCCATAGGTTTCGGTTGACCAAAAATGCCAGAATGCTCCAGCCCAATCCCTGTAAAATTCCGGTCGACCGCTAGCCCCGTGTAGGTCGACCGCCAATGGCGAAAAACCAAAAATGGGAATCCGAAAACCATCTAAACCCTTTCCAAATGGATCCTAACTTTACCCAGTTACCCCTAGGGTTAATATACATATGTCTAGGGGGTTTTCTATGTGTTTGGTGATGGGTATATGTGGTTTGCTTTTGTGGTTGTGCTTAATAGCTTAATCTATTTATCTTGATCGTGTGCGAACGGTGAGATTGAGAGAACTAAGTTTGCATTGCTTAGTTTAATTTCTTCAATCACGTTCAAAGTTGTTAATTCCGTCGTGTTAGCATTTTAATTTACCATCGTTCATGGGGGATAATTAAACCCCCCCTTCTTGTCTACTCGCCTACCCAGGGACCAACAATTGGTATCAGAGCCTCGGCTCTATTCTATTGGGTCTAACGACCTTAGAGTGATCCCTCGGCGAGTTTCATTGAGCATCATGTCTGATTGTAATATGTCTTCTCTTCCTCCTCGTTTTAATGGTTCTAATTTCAATGATTGGCTCAGGCACATGAGTCAATATGTTAAAACCATTGATCCCAACCTTTTGGACTTGATTAAACATGATTCATATGGAATACCTTCTAATGAGTCCAAGTGGACAGTTGAGCATGTGAAGAGATATAAAGACAGTTCTAAGCTTTTACATATTTTTAGAAGTTCAATTGATCTTCACAAATTTTCACTTGTTTCTTCGTGCAGAACGGTAAGGGAGATATTGGAATGCTTGTTCGAGAACTATAAAGGAAATGAAAAGACCTCGCAAGTTGGTTCGAGCTTGATGGCCAATGAAGAAGAAACCAAAGAAAGCTCAGAGGTAGGATCCGAAGGTGAGGAAAATTTCTTTGAAGAGCTAATGGAGCTTTATGAGGAATTGTTAGGTAGATATAAAATGGTCAAATCTGAAAATAAGAAACTGACAAAGAAAATTGAAGATGTTGTGAATTCCTCTGCTTCATGTGAAAATGTGCATGCTAACTCTTCATGTGAAAATTGCAAAACCTTGGAAAAGAAAATTAAAAATCTAAAAGATCAAAATGAATCTCTTGAATCTAAAGTTGAATTACTTTCAGATGAGAACTCTTGCTTGAATGAAGATGTCGAAATGGTCAGAAAGTATAATACATCTCTTCAAATTGAACATGAATGTGATGAACTGCGGGAACAAAATAAATTCTTGTTGTCTCAAATTTCCATGCTTGAGAAATATGAAGAAAGCTTAAGAAACAAATTAGCTTCTCTTTCTGATGATGAGAAGATGTTTGAGAAATTGTTTGCTTCTGAATTTGATAGCAAGAGCATCATGAATAAAAATGAAAAATTTAAAAAGGAAAAATGTGTCATGTTGATTCAGATTTCTCTACTTGAGAGTAGTTTGAAAAGTCTTGATAAATTTGAAAAAGAAAACATGTTGTTGAAATCTGAAAATGAACAAATGCTTGCTAGGATTTCAAAACTTGTTGAAACTGAGAAAGTCCTTGAGAAAGTGAGTGAAAAATTACATTCTATGAATGTTCAAAATAAAGAACTCAAGGAAGAAAATGAAAACTTCAAATCTGTGAATTGCTTGTTGAATGATAAAGTTTGTGCATGCGAAGAAGAAATCACGAGTGCCGAATTACATGTTTTTACTATTGAAGAAGAAGTGCAAAGCTTAAAAGATGATTTGTGTAGATTTGTCAAAGGGAAGAAAAATTTGGATAAAATATTGGGTGTTAAGGTGAACTTTCAAAAACAGGGTCTTAGATACACCCCGATCAACAAAAAGTCTTTTGAATCCAAATTAAAAACTTCATTTGTTCATGCATCCGATATTCCGAGCACTTCTAAAGCACCACATCCAATTGTACAAATAAAAATGTCTGAAAATGATTTTACGAAAAAGAAAAATGGCAAACCAACCATGCCAAATAGATTTTAAAAATCGAAGTCTAATGTTGAATGTTTCTATTGTGGTGGGTTTGGACATATGATGAATGATTGTGTTGTCATGAAAGAGGATGACAAGTTTGCATGCTAAGAGAAAAATATTTTCAAATCACAAAGAAATGTTTCTTGCTTTCATTATGGTAAGCTAGGCCACACGATGAAAAATTATTTTTCAAAGCAGAAAGTTGAACAAAATAATTTCAAGAGAAAAAGGAATATTTCTTGTTCTTATTGTCACAAACTTGGCCATGTCATTGATAATTATTTTGTGAAACAAAATGATGATTTTCATGCCATGAATGCTAAGTTTAATGTTCAAAGGAAATTCAGAAATGAGCATGTGTCTCATGCTCAAAGGTTTACATCCTCTAAGAAAAACTTGTTTCCAAAAACTCATGTAAATAATGGAAAGTCATTCCGTAGACCCACATCACCTTGTTGCTTTCATTGTGAGAAATATGGTCATGTCATGAAAGAATGTTGGTTTTTGAAAACTAATGATTTCCATGCTTCTAAAATGAATGCTAGGTCTAATTTTGTCAAATCTAGACCTTTTGAAAATAGAAGATGGAATAGTTTTGAAAATTCCTTTGCCCATAAAATGAAATCTTTTGGCAAAAATGTTTTTTCTCAATACTTTTATTGTGGAAACCATGGACATGTCATTGAGGATTGCAGGATCATGAAGGATGATATGGTGGCAAGGAAAAAGGAGAAAACCTTGTTTGGTAGAAATGCTTCGAACCTCCAAGGACCCAAGAAGGCTTGGGAGCCAAAATCTGACAAATGAGTTGGTTGTGGTGAAGGTGTGTCTTGAGATAAATAAAGAATGAAAGGGGTTCCATTAAAATGGAACAAGGCACACTCATATGGTAAAATTACAACTTTGCACTTTCATTGTCAAACTTGATGGTTTTGATATTTTGGAATGAGATTTTGGTGTGTTCTCATGTTATGCTCTAAATTCTTCACAAGTCATACATGTCTTTATTGAATGAATATTTGGTATATCAAATGGTGATGTGTGAAATGACAGGTTAAGCATGTTAGGAAGTCATCACTATACGTGAGGTGATCTCAGGATCAATGCTCTCCGCCTTATACTAAAATTCTGAAATTGAATTGTTTGGCTCATGAGAAATCATGTGCTTTGAATGAATTGAATGTTGTGCCCCTTAGGCACAAGCTTATGATATTTTGTTTTGATGATAGCAACACAGTGAAAGTTTCACAGTGAGCCATTCATTGTGTTTAGTATACATGCATTACTGCTAGTTACTGCATATGCAAATACTTGGTATCAGAGCGGGTTGCTGTGCATAGGATCTAACGATCCGCAGCAGATCCTGCATTTCTGGTTGGTGCATTGTAGAGTGGGCTTCCTGTGTTCTGTGTTTTGTTTCACCGATTTAGTATCTTGATTTGCTCATCTGACTTCAGTGTATTCATCATATCTCGATGGCTAATCCTCCGATATTCAGAGGTAATAACTTTGATTCTTGGTTAGAAAATTTCCATCGGTATGTAAAATCTACTGATCCAAATCTTTGGAAGGTAATAACTCATGGTCCACACAAATTATCAAAAGATAAATCTAGTTGGACTGAGAAGGACAAATTGAAAGACTCTGTCAACACTAGAGTAGTAGTTTTAATAAAAGAATCAATTGACAGACCGCTAATCGAATGCATTTCTTCTTGCAGGTCTGCCAAAGATATTTTGGAAAAACTAAAGCTAATCAGGAATCACAGCAAATGCTTGATGGCTGATCGGAGAAATGATGATGATGAAACGTCATCTCAGGTAAGCTCTGAATCTGAAGAACTTTCGATTGATGATCTATGGAATATAAATGAGGAACTTAATGATAGATGTGAAAGATTAAAATCTGAGAATAAAAGATTGAAAAAGAAATGTGATCAGATAAATTTGAAAGCTTCCTGTGAAAAATGTCCAAATCTGAAACAATCTTATGATGCATGTATGTTAGATGTTCAAAACTTTAAGAAACAAAATGGTTCTCTAAAACTTGAAAATCAAACATGTTTGGACAAGATATCTGAACTGGAGAATCAGCTTATTAAGATGAAAAATGAGCATCTAAAAGGCATGCAAGAATTGATTGAGATAAATTCTGTAATGGACAAACTGAAGTCTGAAAATGTTCAGGTTCAAAAGCGTAATGAAGATCTCAAGGCTAGTCTGAATAAAATCAACAAGGAAGCAATGCATATTTCATCTGTAGAGTCAATCTGCAATATGTGCTCAGCTCTAAGAGAACGTAATGAAGATATTTTTAGTGAGAATGAATGGCTGAATAAGCAAATTACCTCGTTTAAAGAGGATCACAAAAATCTGATTATTGAGAAAACTAAAGTGGAAGAAAGAGAAGAGGAACTAATTGAAAAACTGGAGCTGATGTCTGGAAGAGAAAATTGTAATGAAGGAGTCAAGAAGCTGACTGAAGAAAACAAAGAACTGAGGGAACAAAACAAGAAACTGATGGTTTTAAATACTGTTTTCTCATAGAGGTTTCTGACTGTCGAAAAAGAAAAATATGCTATTAAGGAAGCTCAACCACAAAAACTTGAGGAGGAAAACACTGAACTGAAAGCTGAAGTTAAAAAATTAAAGTTGTTAAATACTGGCTTATCTGAAACACTTCTCACCTTAAAAAGGGGAAAGTTCACTTGTGATGGAGAATCATAAATGTTGAACAGTTTAGAACAAGAAATTAAGAAGTATAAAACTGCAAACAAAGTTCTAAGCGAATGTGTTAATTGCAGTGAACATGAGATAGCCAGTTATGAACTTCACATTGCTAGCTTGGAAAATAAAATTCATGATCTGGAAAATTTAGTAATTGAGTCTGCTAAAATAAAAGGAAAAATGACATCTGTCATGAAAAGTGAGGACAAGAATTCAAAAAGGGGGACAAGCTGTAGTTTTGATGTTAAGGAAACTACTAGAAACCAACTATACACTACCTTTGTGCAAAGCTCTGATGTAGCTGGTACCTCAAGTCAATCCCCAAAACAAAACAAAAATCTGAAATCACCTCCATCGTATGTCTTTCAATTTAAGGCACAGAAAGCTGAAAAACCAACAAGAATTGTAAACAAAGTTAAACAATTGAACAAGAATGGAAAGAAAGATGGGGTTAAAAATGTCCCTACTTGTGTCATGAAATCAGTTAGCTCGGCTGAATTTGATGGGTCAATGCAAAATGCTCATGCCTCATGTACTCATTCGCATGCATCTAAGAATTCATCTGATAGAAACCATGCCCCTAGGAAATCTGATGCTTCTTGCTATTACTGTGGTAAGCATGGTCATATCATGGATGCATGTTTCATCATAAAAAAAGATGATAAACTGCATGCTAGATCTTCTGATCATCATGGGTACAACAGAAACAAACTTAAGTATAACCAGCACATCACATGCTTCAATTGCAACAAGCCAGGTCATAAGGCTGTTGAGTGTTGGTCAGGAAATTACAGGAATAATTCTGGATCTAGAAGTAAGCATGTTAGGTGCTATGAGTGTGGGAAATATGGTCATGCAGTCAAGGACTGCTGGCATGTTCAGGGAAATCATATTAACTTCAAATCTGCTAAATTCCCCAGAACAAAAAGTGTAAATATTTCATGTTTTAACTGTGGCAAGGTAGGTCACAAGCATGCTGAATGTTGGTCATCTGGTAATAAGAAACAAAATGTTCACGTAAACAACAGAACACTTCATGCTCAGTTTCATAGGTCTCATGCTGCTATTGATATGCACCATAGGACCAGAAAATCTGCTGTTTCATGTAGATATTGTGGTAAATTTGGTCATTTCATGAATAATTGTCACCTGATGAAGTATAATAATAATGTTGCTAAGAAATTGTTCAGAACACCTGTCAGAGTTAACTCAGGACCCAAGGCTGTTTGGGTCCCTGCAGGATCAACTTGATTAACATGTTACAGGTGTGCCTTGGAATGAAAAAGAGGGGTAAATAAACCAAGGCACTCAAATGGAAATCCTAGGATCCTACTTTTCAGGTTAGCTCTGAACACTTTGCTTAAAATCCATTATATGAAATTGTGAACTTGAAATGATTGCATATCATGTTGATTTGTTGATGTTAAACTGAAACTGTCTGAAATGTGAATTGCACAATCATGTTTATGGTAATTCTCTTCTGTCTAATTTACATGAATCATATCTTAATGCAAAATTTGATATCATGTGATGTGCTTTCAATACATTTCATGCATATAGTCAGGGGGAGTCCAACTATTTTTGATCAATGCATATCATAATAATCTGTCTGTGCTAAATTGATTTATCTTAAAAAGTTGATTGCTCTCGCATGATGCTCTCTGAATAAAGAATGCTCTGATGTTTGAATAATCATCTTGCATAAATTGCATAAATTCAGGGGGAGTTTGTTGAGTCTTAAGTGTGTCATTGCATATAGACATGGGGAGCATTATAATATTTTTGACACTGTTTGAAATTATCACTGTCTACACTCTTTCAAATCATCAATTGACTATTTTGAATTCATACATTCTTGAATCTGAGAATTTGGCGGCTAATCCTCAATCTGTTGAAGGAGAGTTTCATTTTGTTTGACTGAAATTCAATCTCTGCTATTGGTTTTAAACTTTTATTCTCTCTTGTTGATTGACTCTTCCACCAGCTAATACTCATCCGTCATATATCTCTTAGCTGGTGTGACTGATTTGGTTCTACTGTTGATTAGTTGGTCAGCTAAATTTATTGACCTGATCTGAGGAACTTAAGCTGCATGTCATGCAATTCAGTCTGAGAACTTTGTAGAAATTTCTATCATATAGGTTTAAGAATTACCACTGAATCAGACTGATATAAGATTAATGTATTCTCAGATTTGTAATTAAATGAATTGAAAATATCTGAATGATAAGCTTTAATAAATTTTAACCATCTGTGTCATAAAAACCTTAGACTCACTCATCAGATATCTGAAAATTTGAAATTAGGGTTTCTTTGGTTAAGATGCATAGAGTGAGTATGGTTGTTAAACATTAACTTTGAAATTTGACTGGAAATAAAATCAGTGAGTAATGAAAAGACTTTGTTCACTGAGAAACTGGGTCCTCCATCAAAGAAATGGAGTGAACCCAAGTCATGAAGTGTCATAGTCACTTAAAATGAAAATTCATTGAGAACCTGACAGAGCAATAGCATTTCTGTGTTGAGTAACTGGGGAGTCTGGCCTCTGATCAAGGTGTCTTCTCATGTAAAAAGACACTTATATTACTAACTCTGTTCTCTAAGTTGAGAGGCAATGACAGTTATCACACTGAGTAACTGGGTCACTTCACCTGAGACGTGTTGTGCCTCATGTAAAAAGGTGTTGATCAACCTAAATTGCTCATGAAAAATATAATGTGCTTCATATGAAAAATATATTGAAATTTCTGTCAACTCATGTTCTTAGAAAAGTGGTTAACCTCAGTACTAATCTGTGTTTCTTTCAAATGAGCTATTGAGATCATGTGTGTAAGATAAAAGATGATTGTTTTTGAGTGTTTTCTGACAAATTGGTTCACCCTTATTAAAACTTGGATTCAGATATGAGTATTGAGTTTAATTTGACAAATTTGATATACATCATAATTAAATCAGATTGGTTAAGTTGCCACTTCATAACCCTTTATGATAGAAGAGTCTATACTTCTTAAGACTTATTGAAGTGGTGCAAGCATTAAAATCCCTCATGATCAGATTCTTTCCGGACAGCCTGATCAGCATCTTGCTATTGTTTATTCATTGAGATGTCTTGTGATTATTGCTCTCTACTTTTACCTTCCTATCTTCAATCACTTTACTCTCCACACTGTTGGAATCTTCCACCTTGTTTTGCAACAAGTTCTGGTTCTGTGGATTTTTCCACCTGTTTCATTCTGTTCATGCATATGTGAGGTGCCACAACCAGAATTCAGATTGTTTATAATGGCAGATTTCAGATTGATTTATTGGATAACCAGAGTTCATTTCTGCGCTTCAGGGGGACTTATGGGTCATCTACTTTTAAGGGGAGAGTAGTCAATCATGCATGTTGATAGGGGGAACTCCATTTCAGTGAACCTTGTTTCCTTCTGTGTAGTTGTGTGCTAAATTTTGTCTCTCAAACCATCTCCTTTTTGCTTATGTCAAAGGGGGAGAATTGTTTGACGAGTCAGTGTGACCCATCATGTTGCCATCATCTAAAAGGGGGACATTGTTGTGCCCCTTGTGCTTTGATGATAATGTTGTGTTTTAATGATAGCAACATGAATGAGTCACCATATTGTTTTGCTAAGAACATCACATTGAATGATAGCAACATGAATGCATATGACTGATCTATTCTGTGGAGAATGCATGAGTGTGCTATGTCTGATCTGTTCTATGTCTGATCTGCTCTGTGGAGAATGCATAAGTTTATACATTGCATATATTTGTGCTGCACTCGTAAGTCTATACATCTTGCATTCATTGCCAAAGTCTTTGTGTTTAGCATACACTGCATCAGTTGCTGCTTGCGTCTGTTAAGAAGTCTGTACATTGCCCTGCTTCAGGCTGAGCAAGTCTATACACTGCTGCACGAACATCAAGTCTACACATTGTCTTGCACAGCATGCAGGCAAAGTCTGTACATCGCCTTCTTGTTCATGCATTGCATCAAGTCCATACATTGTTTGTGCACAAGTCTACACATTCTTCAAGTGCATCATTTCAGCAAGCCTATACATTGGACTTGAGCATATAGGAAGTCTATACATTGGCATCTTTACTTACGTTTCACTTGCAAGTCTGTACAGCCTGTGAGGTCCGTCTCACTTAGCGTCTCATTTGGCTCAAGTCTGTACAGCCAATGCTTGCACATAATGTCTATACATTGTGCATCATCTTACTTAGCGTCTCATGCTAAGCATATAGGAAGTCTGTACATCATCTGCTTTCCATGCATTCAAAGTATGTACAACATCCTTCGCATGAACACAAGCAAGTCTGTACAGCCTTCCGTCTCATGTTGTGTCTCACGGATGGCTCACATGCTTCAAAGTCTGTACATCCTTCAATAGTATGTCAATGCATTTGAGTCTATACACTCCTTATCTTTATCGACGTTCAGAACACCAAGTCTGTACATTGGGCTTTCACTTAAAGTCTATACATTCGATTGTGCATTGTCCATGAGTAAGTCTATACAGCCTTTGCATTGCACTAAGTCTATACATTGCAGCCTGTTCATGTTCAAGCTTTCAAAGTCTAGACATTGTTCTGGAGCACACACACGAAGTCTATACAGCGCTGCATAGACTAAGTCCATACATCAGTGTCTTGTGCATGCATCATTCAAAGTCTGTACAGCCTGTGTTCACAACACAAGTCTGTACATCGTTCTGCTTGCACAAACGCCAAGTCTATACATTGGCTTTGCTTGCACGAGCTGAAGTCTATACATTGTCCACTTGCAGCACTAGCAATTCTGTACAGCGGTTTCCTTCATGCCCATTAAGTCTGTACATCGTCTTGGTATAGGCGTGGCAAAGTCTGTACATTGCATCGCATGCCCTGCATGCATTGCAAGTCTATACATTCATTGTGCATAGTCCACGAGCAAGTCTATACACTCTTCAAGGGCATAGTCCATGCATTCAGATCAAGTCTACACATTGCAGCTTGTGGTTCATTCGTCTAAGTCTGTACAGCATGTTCCTCATACAAGTCTGTACATGCATTAACTGTGAGCGTGGCATAGTCTGTACATTGTATTTTCTGCACGCATGACTAAGTCTATACATTGTGCATTGCTCAAAGCAGAGTCTGCACACAATGCATTAGCAAGTCTATACAACGTCTGCATAGTGATCATGAGGTCTGTACAATGGTCGACGGCATGTTAGTGCATTCAGTTCTGTTGTGCATACTTCACCTTGTGCACACCTCAGCAAGTCTATACAACGTCTACACATCATGCATTCAGGCTTCAGTGTTAAGCACAGAATGTCTGTACAGCTTGTGCATCCTTTTGATTCAATGTCTACACATTGCATGTTAGCATGCTCGCACACACTAAGTCCATACATTACACAAAGTCTGTACAGCCATGCACTGCTTCGCTTGCATAAGTAAAGTCTGTACATGCCTCAGTGTTGCATTCACTAAGTCTATACACACCTTAGCTTTGCATCCACGAAGTCTGCACATGCCATAGCACTGCATATATGAAGTCTATACAATGCAGAGTCTATACATTGCTGTCGCATTGCAAAGTCTTTACATTGCCAAGTCTACACATTACATACTATAAAGTCTGTACAAGGTGTCGACATTAAACTGATAAGGTTCTCTCTGTTTGACAGGTACTGTTCGTGAAGCTTATGAAGGGCACGTGATCCGAGGCTGGAAGGGCTGACAGGAAGATGACACGTGGCCAAAACAATTGGGTGGGAACTGTGGAAGACACGCGCCCAGTGATGCTCCTGCTGGAACTGCTATATAAGGAAGACTCCTTTGTCTGAAGAAGGCTGACCGTGATAGAAGGGGCAGAAATAGAGAGAAGATAGCCTGCACGATCCAGACGAAGAAGAAGAGAAAGAAAACTAGAGTGAGAGATCGAGAGCAGAGAAGAAGAAGAAAAAGAAAGAGGGAGAGAGCATGAGTTGAGAAGAAGAAAGAGAAAGACAGATAGAGATAGGAAGAGGAGCTTACCTGAAGATCGTTCCCACTGGAAGTTGGATCAGATCCACTCCAGTCAGCTCTATTGGAGCCACATTTGTGTTTTCATTGTTTACAGCTTTGTGTCGCTGTGATTTCCTTTCTTGTTTTCTTTTGAACCTTTTATCAAGCTGTTAGTCAACGGTTTTGCAGAGGAGGATTCCTCTGGACAGCAAGCTGTGTTGCTCAGCAGGCGAGGTGGATTCCTCGGACAGCAAGCTGTGAGGCTCAGCGGTTTGTAGGCAAGCTGTGATGCCCAGCGGTTCAAGCTGTGAGTCAGCAGAATCCACACTCTGGTTTGAGTGTGGGGTGGACGTAGGTCTGGAGGACCGAACCACCTAAAAACCCCTCTTGCATTGTGGTTTGATTTCTCTATCTGATTGGCGCTAGATGAATGCATAGGGGCGATTTGGCTTGATTGCACACTGGGTGTTTGACTGTGGTATTGAGTGTCCCTTGATATTGTTATTCCGCAATTGCTCATTAGTCTTCTGTTTGTATTAGAAAGAATTTTTAATTGAGCGAAATTAATTTTTAAAGGGCTGATTCATTCACCCCCCCTCTGAATCGAATGCACCGAACCCAACATTGAATTTGCCTTTGAACTGTAATATCTTTTAAACTGAATCTAAAAAATACTCTTGTTTCAAAAGGCAAAATTTTTGAACTATGAAATTCTTTGATCATATGCAACAATTGGTATTGAAAACTTGCTTGATTAACCTTGCATGGTTGCTTTGCATAAATGACAATTTGCTTGATCTGTTCAAACTGAAAATTCATTTCATGCAATACTATTTTGAATGAACATAGTTGAATGTTTGGGTTCCAAGGAAAATGGTTCATCATGAAGAGATCCAAAACAAAATGCTCATGATTTTATGCCAAATTCATTGAAAACTCATCTCATACATTCACTTGCTTCATGCTTTTCTTAAATACTCAAGTCATTGTAAAAATTAAAAACTTGCATAAAAAGAATGCATTGGCATCTTTGCATATCATTCCCATACTATGCATATAAAATGACAAAAAGAAGCATATTGCATATTCATGCATATAAAGCATATGCATATATTTCATGATAATCGCATATCTTGACTCATGAATGCTTGCATGAATGTTTCGCGAATCCTTGCATGTTTGTAAGTATTTATCCTATGAAACCGTTTCTTGATCTTTCTAAGGCCTTACCTCCTTGCTAAACAACAATGCAGTGATTTTATTCATATGTGATACATGTCATATATTAAGGGGGAGGATTTGATTCCAACCGTGCATACATTTAGGGGGAGTCATAGCCGTGTATTATCAAATTTATTTTATACATGGAAAATAAAAATTTACCCCCACACTATTGCACATAATGAATTTAATGACTTTCATTGATAAGGATTTAGGAAATACCTTCCAATACTTTAAAGGGAACTTGAATCTCTACATAGACATTAAAGAGTAATCGTGAGGAAAAAGCTACCTACCCCACAAAAATAATAAGTGGTATGTGTAACCGAGTAGCCGGGAATCCCCACTGAAACAAATGAGAAAACTCACGTCGAAAGGTAAAGCAAAAATCCATATGTGTGACGAATCTAAGTAGCCGGGAATCCCCATTGAGACATATGAGGAAACTCGCGCCGAATGGTGAAGTCCCTTAAAAGAAACAAAATAGGGGTGTGCGAAGCTACCGAAACTCAAAAATCTAAAATGAAAGTGTAGAGAGGAGATTACCTTCTAGTGTTCTTTAGAAAATCTGAAAATCCATATGTTTTGAAGCTCATTGTCATTGCCTCACATTTCATATGGGTATTTTTGTGATGTATGTATTTTATGAATTTGCCTACATTCATGGTTTATGTAGTACTCCTAGTTGTGTATACACAAATCTCTTAGTTATGCTTCATGTCTTACATTCTTGAATTTGAATCACATGCTCTTTTGTTAACCCGTGCCTAATATAAGGGGAGTTACTATATGTACTATATATGTGCATGACGATTGTGCTTGTGTGCTTGCATGTTCATGCATTCCTCTTGAGTTTAGTTCTGAGCATAAACCTTGTATTTGAAAAAAAGAATTCATCATGTGCATAGCTTCATATCTTGCATGACTAGCATTCCCATAGTGCATTTTCATTGCATTTGAAAGATGACGCTCACCATATGCATATTTTCATGTATGGCATTTTCAGCATGCATATAGTTAATACATGAAATCATCTTGAGCAATTCATACTTTCCAACATTTGGTATTCAACAATTGGTATAGTTCATTTTGAAATGTATCATTTTGAACACATCATGTTGCATGAATGCTGAAATGAGTTCTTCCAACTTTTGGCATCACATCTTTGGGCCAACTCTTCAAGAATTGAAGTTGCAAATCTTTGGGCCTTTAATTTGACCCCAACAATTGATATCAGCCAATTTGACCACCAATTGGCATCTGAATAACATTTGGTATCATATTTTTGGGCCTTTGATTAGCATCACTTGGCATTTGCATTGATATCATATCTTTTGGCCTCACACGTTCATATCTTGTCACATAACCCCATGTCTTTTTGTAGATGACAAAAAGGGGGAGAATGTTTGTATGTGCTCAATGTCATCTTAATGCTTAATGTCTGATCTATCATAGAGATGTTTGCAAATCTATACTATCACACACATCGTTTTATCATCATCAAAAAGGGGGAGATTGTTGCATCCCCTAGTTGGTGTTTTGGTTTCAATGATATCAAAACGATTGTGTTTATGTGTATATGTGTTTCATTAAGCAACATGTGTATATCGTGATTGATGATCTGAAAGATGACTTCAAGGTTCATTCTTGAAAGTCATATGAATCCTTGGTGCTTAAGGAACTAATGCTATAATTCTCTTGGCTTGCAGAAGCAAAACCCATGGCTCACATTTTAGAACTCAAAGGAGTGCATCAATGATGGTCTTCTTGCAAAAGAGAGTTAACTCATTCATTACCTTATGTCGACTCTCATTATGTTTCATACATTTCATCAAATAGACTTTCAAAGTCTTGGTTGGGTATTTCCTTGCATTTTCCTCACAAGGTTTTTGGGCTAGAAACATACTTAGCATATTTACTTGAAACTTGATGAATGTGATTTAAATGATACTTGCTCATTACTTGGACTCATGGTCATTTGATTTGGCAAAAGGTTAATGTGCTTCATTCATGTTTCACATGAGCTCACATGAGTCTTTTGAGGGCTGTCACATGCTTAAGTATGCTCATGCACATTATTGATGGGGTGATTGTGATTCAATGTATGGATGATTCAAAAAGGATCCCTTGTTTATATCAATGCTTCTCGTGAGATAATGCTTCATGAACGTTAGTCTTTATTCAACAAGAATGTCATTTGAATGAATGTGGTTCCATGATATTATGCATGCTTTGCATTTGGCATGATTGTTGACATTTGTGTAATGAAGCATTTTGAGGTTGAAGATTTGGTTGATTCAATAAAGTGATTGAATGGTTGAGCTTCAATGTTATTATATTTGATTAAGTGAGAGATTTATTTTCACCATATCAAAACCTTATCATATGGTGAATGTGTTTTTGATGGTTAAATTGAGAAGTCAAATACATGCTTGAATATGTTCAATGATGTATTTTATGTGAACTAGTTCAAAGAAATTAATGCTTAGTTCATGAATTTGGATTCTCATCTAATCTCTTGCTCTTTCATGTTTTTCAAGATGAAAATACATGGTTAATCTTCATGAGATTATGGTAACATCTAATCACCTTTATTCCCTTAGTTTCATGGAGGTTTGAAGTATTTTTCTATCCCCTACTGGCAGGAGTCAACCCATAGGGTCGACCCTTGGAGTAAATGGTCTGAACTGCGAAAATCGGGCTCACTGCAGCTACCGGCCCAGAGATTCCGGTCGACCGACCCAACCGATCGACCGACCCATAGGGTTCGGTCAATCGAAATTGCAAGAATGCTCTAGCCCAATCCCTGTAAAATTCCGGTCGACCGCTAGCCCCGTGTAGGTCGACCGCCAACGGCGAAAACCCAAAAATGGGAATATGAAAACCATCTAAACCCTTTCCAAATGGATCCTAACTTTACCCAGTTACCCCTAGGGTTAATATACATATGTCTAGGGGGTTTTCTATGTGTTTGGTGATGGGTATATGGGTCTTTTCATCCATCTCTTATTAGCCTATATATGTGTTGCGAATTTGGGAGATTAAGAACCCTAATGCTCATATTGTTCTATCTTGTAGGAGAAGAAAAGGGGGAAAGGAAGAGGAGCTCTTGCAAGGCTGATTTCATCTACGTCCAGGAGGATTTGGAGCTAGTGGAAGAAGAAGAAAAGGAGCGGATCGACGAGAGGATCAAGAGGACGCAAGAATTGTCATCATCCGATCTGAGAGTCAAGCATCTACGTCTATTGGCTTTACAAATCAAAGGGGAAACATCTTCTACATCTTATTCCTACTTATTTGAGATGTTTGTCATGGGTTTTATTTTGATTTGACCATATTGGGATATCTGTGTTTATTTTTTGAACACTAGAGATATTCGTGTGTGTGGCCATCTGTGTATACGGTCGTGTTTAATCGCCTGCGTGCGGTCATGTGTGTGTCATTGTGTGGCGTTTGTTGCAGCGTGGGTGTGTGTGTCTTTGATCCGGTCGTCGGATCATGTGGGAGACTTCGTCTTCGTGTGTGTGTATGTTGGGGCGTGTCCCCATGTGTGTGCAGGCATCGTCCTGCGTGTGTGTGTTGTTGGAGCGTCGTCTCCATGTTGGGGATTTATCCCCAAGTGAAGCATTACCGGTTTGGTAAGGGGTGGACGTAGGGAGCCCGTCGTGGTCCCGAACTACCTTAAAAACCCTTGTGTTGTGGTTTGCTTTGTGGTTGTGCTTAATAGCTTAATCTATTTATATTGATCGTGCGCGAACGGTGAGATTGAGAGAACTAATTTTGCATTGCTTAGTTTAATTTATTCAATCACGTTCAAAGTTGTTAATTACATCGTGTTAGCATTTTAATTTACCATCGTTCGTGGGGGACAATTCAACCCCCCCTTCTTGTCTACTCGCCTACCTGGGGACCAATAACTTGCTAGTACATTCTCGTTACCTTCTTGTTCATGAAAGGCCATAATTACATTCTTGCTTGATCATGCTTGCTCAATCATATCTTAACTTGATCATGTCTTGTTACTTTGGTTTATTCACGTGATTTGTCGCATTCGCCTGATTTTACTTTATTCTCTAGAGCCCAAAATGATAATCACTTTAATACTGCCTTCATGTTGATGTGAAGATACCTACTGGGAAGTGTGCTCATTACCTATTTTTAAATCTTTTCAGGAGTTGCAAGTAGTTCGGGTTTGGATTCGAGTTATTCAAGTGATGGGTCCGAGAACGAATGAAAGTCACATCAGATTGAGAGAAGACTTAGGAAGTCAATATCGAGTTCATGTAGTTTTCTCTTTATTGAGTCAAATGGATTTAAGGAAGTTGAATAGTCGATGTACTTGAATCATTCTTATTATTAATAAAAGTGAAGGTTTGAGTAAATTATTGAGCAATTACTTTGTGTGATTGTTGTTGCGCTCTGGTTATTCTAGCTTACAAGAGGCTTACCATACCGGCTATTCACGTTTCTCGAGAATGTCTTCTGCTGTATTAAAAGCTCGGGGCGTGACATTGCCACCAGCTCAAGGATGAGATAGAAAGTCTCATCCGCCAGGGCCACCTCTCCAAGTACATGACCAAGCAGAGGGAGGACCGTGGAATTCCCCCTGAAGAAATTGACTATCGCCCCTGAGGAGTCCACATAAATGTCATCTCAGGTGGATGGGCCTCGGGCGGAGATACCATTTGAGAGAGAAAGCGTCATGCCGAGCGAGCCAGCCGAGCTTCCGAGCAGCCCAAAGCTCCTCCCCTGGTGACCGACCAGCAGTCCTTGGTCTTCTCGGACCAGGACCTTGAAGGAGTGGTCACCCCACATGATGATGCCCTTGTTATCTCGGCCATGATAAACCATTGTAACGTGGACCAGATCTTAGTGGATAATGGCAGTGCCCCCGACATTTTGTCGTACGAATGCTTTCTAAAGATGGGTGAAAACCCGTCAAAACTACGTCCGATCTGAACCCCCATTTGTGGGTTCAATGGCCAGGTGACCTATCCCGAGGGAGCCCTAAGCCTGCCTGTTACCCTCGGTACCCCGCCCAAAGTCGTTACCTTTATGGAAAACTTCGTAGTGGTCAAGGAGATATCGGCCTATAATGCCATTTTCGACCGAGGCATCCTCGATCGAATCAAGGCAGTGCCCTCCACATACCACTAAAAAATGAAGTTTCCCACCAAATACGACACCGGGGAAGTCCAAGGCAATCAGGCAATGGCTAAAGGTGCTACACGATCTCGGTGGAAACCGTAAGGCCAGAGGACAAGGGCAAAAAGCTTGAAATGATTGAAGATAAAATGGCAAGCAAGCCCAGGGGAGAGCTACTGTCTATTTTCCTCAGAAATGATCCGACCCTCGAAGTAAAAATCAGGACAGATCTACCACTCGAACTACAAGCTCAATACAAAGACTTTCTTTCGGAGTATGTGCACATTTTCGCATGGTCTGACGAGGATCTCCCTGGCATTCCCAAGGAGACAGTAATGCACCACCTCAACCTTGGCCCTGCGGTAAAGCCGATACAACAACGAAAGAGGAAGCACACCCCTGAGAAACATGTGATTATTAAAGAGCAGATCAATAAGGGGAGGAAACTGGGTTATTTAACCTGGTCCTTTACCCTACATGGCTCGCCAACGTCATCCTGGTACCCAAAACCTTGGGTAAATGGCGGATGTGCATCGACTTCACCGACCTCAATAAAGCTACCCCGAAAGACTGATACCCGCTGCCAGGCATCGACCAGCTCGTCGATTCAATCGCGGGCAACAAACTTCTCAGTTTCCTGGATGCGTATTCTGAATATCACCAGATCCAAATGAGCCCCGAAGATGTAGAGAAGACCGCCTTCATCACCGACTTCAGCATCTATTGCTATACTCGAATGCCATTCGGACTAAAAATGCCGGAGCTACTTACCAGAGGCTGGTCAATCAGATCTTCAAGGATCTGATCGGGCGGAACCTCGAAGCCTATATCGATGACATGCTTGTAAAGTCACAAAGCACCGAGCACCATTTTGCCGACCTAGCCGAGACATTTAGCACCCTCTAGAGGTACCAGATGAAGCTCAATCCCACCAAGTGTGCCTTTGGGGTACAGTCCGGGAAATTCCTGGGCTTCCTGGTGACCCAACGAGGGATCGAAGCCAACCCCGATAAGGTCCAGGCCATCTTGGATATGCGGCCGCCCACCTGCATCAAAGAAGTGCAATGACTGACCGGCCGGATCGCCGCTTTAAATCGCTTCCTGTCCTGAGCGGCAGAACGTTGCCTGCCCTTCTTCAAGTTGCTGAGAGGGCCGAAATTGGCAACCCCCGCGTTCGCCTGGGATGAGGAGTGCGAGAAGGCATTCACCGAGCTTAAGAAGTTTCTGACATCACCTCCTGTATTATCCAAGCCAATGCCGGGAGAGACTCTATACCTTTATCTCTCGGCAACACCATCCACGGTAAGCTCGGTCCTCATTCAAGATGACCAAGGAAGACATAGGCCCATTTATTACACTAGTAAAGTGCTCCTGGATGCCGAAAGGAGGTACCCCGAAATCGAGAAACTTGTGCTAGCGTTGGTTACCTCGGCAAAGCACCTTCGGCCATACTTCCAAGGACACTCCACTGTGGTGCTGACTAGCGAGCCTTTGAAGAAAATTCTGGCCCACCCAGAAGCCTCGGGTCGACTCGTCAAGTGGGCAATATTGCTCGGGGCCTACGATATTTCCTACCGGCCCTGCACCGCCATTAAGGGACAAGCTCTCGCCGATTTTATCGTAGAGACTGTTGTCCCCCCGGGAGAGGTGTTCGAACCTATGGTCGGCTCGGCTTGGGATCTCTTTGTGGATGGATCTTCCAATTCAATCGGCAGCGGAGCTGGCATCCTCATCACATCCCCAGAAGGTGTCGTGCTCCAGTAGGCCCTTAAATTCAACTTTCAGGCCTCCAACAACGCCTCCGAGTATGAAGCCTTGAGTCCCGGGGCTAGGATGGCAAAGCGCCTGGGAGCCGAGTGAGGAGTCAAGATCTACACCGACTCTCAGTTGGTCGTTAGCCAGATCCATGGAGACTATGAAGCTCGGGAACCACAGAAGGTCAAATACCTTCACCTGGTGAAAGAGATAGCCCAATCATTCGAGAGCTTTTAGGTAATCCAAATATCCCGGGAAGAAAACTCCCGAGCGGATGCCCTCTTTGGATTGGCCTCTTCAAACACCACAGAAGGGACCAGGTCTGTCACGTCCTGAGAGCGGAAGATACCCGGGTGCGTGACGCGTCTATATCGATCGTGTCATTCATGTAAAGACAGAGTGCGCATAGTACCTGCTAATTTTATCGCTAACTTAAATTTGAACATAATACCATATTCCAAGATGACAATTATCTACTTAACCAAATGACAATATCCCATAATCATTCGTAAGGCTACAAGTTTAATAAGTTCCATTTAACTAGATCATAACTGACCCAATTAAATTATACAAGCCTTTAACAATAAATGGAAATACAACAATAATCAGAAATACAATGTAGGACCTAGGAATAAAAGACATGTCTAACTGACGGTACACAAAATCTAGCACTCATCACTCAGTATCGGTCCCATCCGGGTGGTGGTCGCTATCCAGATTTCCTGAAAAATGTTAGAATGAACTAGATGAGCGAATCGCTCAGTAGAATTTATATCTCAAGCTCTAATAATCTTTAAGTTAATTACAAGTTCATGCGGTATAATGATGCATCTTGGATCGAGCAAGAATATCAAGAATTGTACCAAAAGAGTATCATATGAACATCAATAAGATGTATCAATAAGGAACTAGTAAGTAATTGCCAAGTAATTGCACAAGTCTTTCCAAGAAATCAATATTCAAGCAAGTCTTTCCAAGAAAGTAATAGTCAATATTCCAGCAAGTCTTTCCAAGAAGATAATAATCAATATTCAAGCAAGTGATCTCAAGCTCGTGTAATAGCAAGTAGTGTAATGGGTTTGGCTATTTAATTCATTTCATTCAAGTAAGTAATTGCCCTTTTTCGGGCCAAGCAATTCATGTCAAGCAAGTCATGTCACGAGAGAGCGAGTGGGAATGTCTTAAGTCAAGTCAAGCAAGCAAGTACTTCGGTGCAATGCAAACACCGTGGTCAATAAACTCCCATGGGCACAAGTACCTTCGGGTGCTCCTCACAGGACCAGACCGGGCCCTATATGCACAACATTGTTTCATGTATATCTTTAGACATCCACTTTCATTTTTATAGCCAATATGGAATTCAAGAAAAGTATACATTGTAGGAACATCAGGTAGATCCTTCAGGAATAGAGTTCAATGACATATCACATGTAAATGATAAATTATGACTAAGCTACTTAGAATGCATGACATATAGGCAAGTCTGGTGGAACTTGGCTCCCTTATCTGAGGGGTTTAAACCTTTGAAGTCTGAATCTGTGGACAAGACATTACTTTCAAAATCAGGGCTTTAGGAAGATGGCATGGCCTTCAGGGGGTTTAAGGGTTATGGAGAAGGCCATAGTTCATACGGTGAGGGCTGGACAGAAGTCTAGAAAATGTCATACTGCAGGGAAATGGCGCCCCTGGGGCTACCATCTCTTGTGAATAGGGTGCCCTCACAGAGGGGCGCCATTCACAGTTCAATTTTTTTTTTTAAAAAGGTTTTCTCGATCTTCTCCAATGGGTTCCAGAAACTGGGTCTTTTAACAATGCCTTTTAGAACTAGGCTTCCAGGAGTCTTTAGTAATGGCTTTCAGGTTTTCAGTAACTATTTCCAAGTTACAGAATGGGGTTTACAGAGTTTCTCAGTGCTGGTCTTTTCCAGGTTCTACATAAATGTCATTAGATTGAGTTTCTGGGGTTTCAGTTCTGGGAGAGAGAGATGGCATCCATGACAGTGCCCTTACATGTATGTTAAAATGGAGTCTTCTCAGAGGGTCTCTATTTCAGTAAATAGAGTCTCCCCAAAGGGTCTCTATTTCAATGCTGAAATAGAGTCTTTCCGGAGGGTCTCTATTTCAGAAGGTTAATAATAATTGTGTATGTAATAGGATAACATGGTTACACATTTTGTAAATAGGTTTAACAGGTTATGGGATTATTAAGCTATAGAATTAACAAGCTTAACGACGGCTATGTGATTAACAAGGTTTGACAGGATATGTAATTACCAGACTTATGTGATTAACAAGTTTAACAGGCTACAAGCTTGACATAAGTAGTTAATAGGTTAACAGGTTAATAGGTAACAAGTTTAACATGTTTAATATGCTAACCAGCTGGGTTTAACAGGTAACATGTTTAACGGGCTAGATAACCAATAGGATCAGGGGTTTTTTAACCCTGTTGGAAATGGCACCCTGGGCAGGGGCGCCCCATTGAATGGCACCCTGGTCAGGGGCGCCCTTCCCCTGGGTGCCCCATTAGACTCAAAACACTATTCATCAAGCAAATTTTCATGAAATTCGGAAATGAAGACATGGTTAAATAGAGAAAAATCTCAGGATTTCAAAGTCATGCTCATGTAGGAGTTTCATGATTTGGTTCAATAGATATAATTTTCTGAACATGGTGGCTACTAATAATGTAACCTTACTATTCATGATTTATAACATGTTCACAGAATCAGGAAGTAGACACATAGATAGACATGGAAAAATAGCAAGATTGCAAGATCATGCTCATGCAACGATTTCTGAGTTTAATTTCATAGATATAAATTTTTAAACATGGATCAATTTACAAGAAATTGGGACAGATTATGAGTAATGACTACACAATCAGTATGTACATGGGGTACTTGACGGAGGTAAGATCATAGATCTACTCACGCAAGAGTTAGTGTTTCAGATAGGCGTAGCCTAACCTTCCCACTAATTCTTTTGATATACCCCTAACTTAGGTGACCAGATTGTGGCTATGAAAGATTTAACTAGCATGCATGTTAACCTATATTAACTACTAGTTAAGCAAGATCTTGAGAACACCTACCTTTTTGACGTGAATACGTGGAAGAGATAATAAGAAAATCAAGCTTCTCTGCAAGGATCCAACAGCAGGAAGAAGAACGTAGGATGAAGTTCCCCCCCCCTCACGTACGTTCCTGTAAAGACCCTCTTTTACAGGTGGAGATGAACCAATTGTTAGCAATCACCTTCTAACCTTAGAAGGTTGGGTATAATTATAGGGAAAGAAAAACATGAGGGTCCATTGCCAGGGAAAAAATAAGCAATTAATGCTTCAATCGGTTGTCGGGTAAAAAGGTACGTTGCTAGCAAAAAGAGGTTGTTCATATTTACTTCTGGAAGGGATGACATAATGTCATTCGGTTTGGCAGGTTGCTGGCAAGAAAATGGTGACTTCACATGTAGTCTCTGTTTAGGGAAATAATGCCTATGCAGGTGGGCATTACATCCTTTGGGCCTTATATATATATATATATATATATATATATATATATATATATATTGCCCAAAAAGAAATGGCGCCTGGTCTGGGGGCGCCCTATTGGGAATAGCGCCCTGGTCAGGGGCGCTATTTCCTTGACTACTATTCCTATTCCGAGCCATGCCGGGTGTGTTTCCTGTTCAGTGCCATGCTGGGTATTAAGATCTATTATTCTATAGGTGTGTTTCCTGTTCTGTGCCATGCTGGGTATTAAAAGGTGTTATTGTATATGTATATGTATGTGATTGGTTGGTAAAGGCAGATATATGTATACTGTGGGCTTTAAAACCGTGGGTTGTGGCCCTGTGGCTTTAGAAAATACAGCCCTTGTATAAAGGCCGTCATTAGGTATTCTAACTTTTATTTAACCCTCTTATAGAGTTATCTTCTTATAGAGTTATCTAAAGTTTTTATTTACTTGGGGAAAAAGTCTATATATTATTATTATTATTATTATTTCTATCATTTTTATACGGGGTGCTACACCCTCCCCCACTTAAAAGAATTTTATCCCCAAATTCAATTGCATATATGGAGACAAGGAGGGTGAGAAATACTTACAGACTAGAATAGTTCTAGAAATTTCCTTCTCATAGACTCCTCGGTTTCCCATGTAGCTTCTTGTTCTAAGCATCGATCCCATTAGATTTTCACCATAGGGATAGTCTTGCTTCTCAAAACTCGGACTTCTCGATCGAGGATCTTCATTGGCTTCAGCATATAGGTAAGGTCCTTTTGTATCACCAAGTCAGTGTGGTCGATGACATGGAGAGGATCGTGCACATACTTCTTCAGTATAGAAATATGGAATACATTGTGCACCTCTGATAGTTGTGGAGGCAAGGCAATGCAGTAAGCTACCTCGCCTACTCTTTCCAATACCTCGAATGGACCAATGAATCTCGATGTAAGTTTACCCTTAACACCGAATCTTCTAATACCTCGGCCAGGAGATACCTTAAGAAAAACATGGCCTCCAACTTAGAATTCCAGATCTCTTCTCCTATTGTCAGCATATGACTTTTGCCTGGATTGTGCTATCTTTAGCCTTTCCCAAATGAGGTGTATCTTCTCAGTTAAATCTCTCACCATATCTGGTCCTAGAATTTACTTTTCATCGACTTTGTCCCAACATATTGGAGATCGACAACTTCTACCATAGAGTGCCTCGAAAGGTGCCATTTGGATACTCGCTTGATATCTATTATTATATGCGAACTCGGCTAGGGGTAAGTGGTCATGCCAACTATCGCCAAAATCTATAATGCAGGCCCTTAACATGTCTTCAACAACTTGATTTATCCTTTCTGTCTGTCCATCTGTCTGGGGATTAAAAGCAGTGCTGAAGTTGAGTTTCGTCCCCAGAGAGTGTTGTAGGCTCTTCCAAAAATGAGAGGTGAAGCGTGGGTCTCGGTCGGATACGATCGACACGGGAACTCCATGCAATCTAACCGTCTCCTTGATATACAAGGCAGTAAGTACATCAACCGACCATCGACTTTTGATAGGTAAGAAATGAGCTGATTTAGTTAGGCGGTCGATAATTACCCAAATTCCATCATGTCCACCTCTAGTCTTGGGCAAGCCCATAATAAAATCCATGCCAATGTCTTCCCACTTCCACTTGGGAATATCTAGTGGATGCAGCTTTTCGGTAGGTTTCTGATGTTCCGCCTTCACTTGTTGACATGTTAGGCAGCGAGATACGAAGTCTGCTACCTCCCTTTTCATATTAGGCCACCATAAGGTCCTTTTCAAGTCTTGGTACATCTTGGTGGCTCTAGGGTGGATCGTGTACCTCGATCGATGAGCTTTTTCAAGCACCTTCTTTTTCAACTCTGGACAGTCGGGTACACATGTCCGTTCATGAAATAGCAATCTACCATCGGGTGCCAACTTGAAATCAAGTCTCTCATCCAGCTTGCCTTTTATCTCCACCAGTGTGGGATCTTCCGCTTGTAGCTTCTTAATTTCAGGTAGCAAATATGGATGTAGACTCATATAGGAAAGAATAATACACCTGTCTTGCTCTTCAGTACTAATATTGAGTTTAGAGAATTTCTTTAATAGCTTCCATTCTTGAATCATGCAATTGGCCAATATTACTCTCGGCTTTCAGCTAAGGGCATCAACCACAGAATTACCCTTACCGGGATGGTACTGTATAGTGAAGTCGAAATCCTTGAGATACTCGAGGCAACGCCTTTGTCGCATGTTTAATTCCTTCTGGGAAAAAAAATACTCGAGACTTTTATGATTGGAGTATACAATGAATTATTCTCCGTAGAGGTAGTGTCTCAAGATCTTTAAGACAAATACCACTGTGGCTAGTTCTAAATCGTGCACCGGGTAGTTCTCTTCATGCTTCTTCAGCTACCAGGAAGAGTATGCAATGACTCTCCCATTTTGCATCAATACACACTTGAGGACAATACCAGAAGCATCGGTATATACCTCGTACTTATCTCCTTCAATTGGCAATGATAAGACTGGAGCAGTGGTCAAGAGATCTTTCAAAGCTTGGAAACTCTTCTCACAGTCTTCTTCCACTCTAAGGTATTTCCTTGCGAGTCAATCGGGTGAGAGGAACAACAATTCTTGAGAAGTCCTTGATGAAACGCTGGTAATAACCAGCTAGCCCAAAGAAACTTCGAATCTCTATTGCATTTGTTGGTCGCTACCAATTCTTCACGGCTTCGACCTTTGATTGGTCAACAGAAATTCCGTTCTTCGAAATTATATGGCCCAAAAAGGTTACTTCCTCGAGCCAGAACTTGCACTTGCTGAATTTGGCATATAATTTATGTTCTCTCAATATCTGCAATGCCTGCTTGAGGTGTTCTTCATGATCTTCTTCAGACTTTGAATAAATCAAAATATCATCGATAAAGATCACAATGAACTGGTCCAAGTGAGGCCTGAATATGTTGTTCATTAACTGCATGAAAGCTGTGGGGGCATTTGTTAGTCCAAAAGGCATAACAGTAAATTCGTAATGTCCATACCTGCTTCGGAATGTAGTTTTATGAATGTCTTCTTCTTTGATCTTCAATTGGTGATAACCAGATCGAAGATCAATCTTGGAGAAATATTTAGCTCCAGATATTTGGTCGAACAATTCATCAATCATTGGCAGTGAGTACTTGTTCTTGATTATAAGGTGGTTTAACTGTCGATAGTCGATGCAGAGTCTCATCGATCCATCCTTCTTCTTGACGAATAGCACAGGCGCTCCCCATGGGGAAGTACTTGGCCGGATGAAACCCTTGTTTAACAGCTCCATTAGTTATTCCTTTAGCTCTTTCAGCTCAGCAGGAGACATTCTGTAAGGTGCCTTGGAAACAGGTCCAACACCAGGGACAAGTTCGATGGTGAACGACACCTCCCGCTCCAGGGGTAAGCCGGGCAATTCTTCTGGAAAAACGTCAGAAAAATCCCAAACTACACGGATGTCTTCAAGCTTAGACTCCTCGACGTCCGTGGCAGTTACAAATTCAAGGAATGCCATACATCCTTTGCTTATAAGTTTAGTAGCTCGGAGGGCTGATATAAGAGGTGATCTAGCTCGAGGGCTAATGTACACCAGTTCCGGGTAATCCACAAAAGCTATCTTGCCATTCCGATAATCTACAGTTGCTTGGTATGTGGACAACCAATCATCACCTAGTATGACATCATACACTTTCATATCTAGGCAAATTAGGTTGGCAGGCAGATTATTTCCTTTAACCATAATCTCACAGTTTGAGTAATGATGTGTGAGGTCGGCCTTGCTCCCGATAGGTGTAGATATGACTAAGTCTAACCATTTAGGCTCCTTAGTGAAAGCAACAGCAAATTTCTTGGAAATAAATGAATGCGTTGCTTCAGTATCAAATAAAACTTTAGCAGTCTTAGAGCAAACTATTAGTGTACCTTCCACGATTCCTCCTTTCATTGGTTCCGTCTCTTGGAGAGCTTGCAGACGACCTTGCTTCTTTGCCGGGAGCATCTCATCTTTAATGGTTTGCTCATTCATCAGTGGGCAATTAGGGATCCGATGTTCTCGGCTTCCACATCGGAGACAGGCTCCTAGCTTCCTCCAGCATTCCTCGGTCCTATGACCAGCTTTGTCATAGTATTTACAAACTTCCTTGGAAGGTGTGGCGGTGGAGAATGGCTTGACATTCTTTTGGAATTGCTTTCCTTTGGAGGACTCCCCTCCACTGTAGTACCGCTTCTTGTTGAATGATGCTTTAAAATTTCCCGGGCTTGTGATAGGTTCCTTCTTGTCCCTTCCTCGGATCCTCTATGATAATTCGGTGGCGTCCTCGAGCAACTGCACATGCCAAACCATTTCCGAATAGACTTGGATGTCCATCGGAGCAAGTTGTGTAATATAATGGGGCCGAATCCCATTGAGGAATCTTTTAGCCTTCATCTTTTCTGTACATACCAAGTGGGGTGCATACCTAGCCAGTCTTGAAAACTGGGCCTCATACTCAGCTACTTTGAAGGTTCGTTGTTTTAATGCGGCAAATTCTGCGGCCTTCTTTTCCTGGATTTGGTCGAAGAAGTACTTGTTGTTGAAATGCTCAACTAATTCATCCCATGTGACGTGGTCATCGAGCAATGTTACTTTCACGGATTCCCACCAACATCGAGCGTCCCGCTCCAGTTGTGTTGGGTTCGTGCCACTCCCTCTTTGTCTTTGGTGATGGTTTTGATGATAACAATATATTATGTGTAAGTATTGTGGAAATGTGCATTGATCTTTTTGGAGTTCAATGTTGATATCTTGTTTTGTAGGTATGAAATGCTTGGTGTTTTCATGAGCATATCTTCTTGGTTCTTCAAAATCATAAATGGAGTTTTCAGAATTTTCAAATGCATAACATTCAAGTGTGTTTAATGGAGTTTTCAGAATTTCCAAATGCATATTATTTCTGGTAAAATCATGCTTTTATAGAAGGTCATAAGGCCTTTGATGTGAATGAATGTCATTGATTGTTTTTGGGTTGAACCGGACTACCTTTAGGCAGATTCCTTCTTTGCCACTGCAAGGGTCGACCCCATGGGTCGACCCCTGGCTCCTTGAGCCTTGGTTCTTGCTTTGTTGTTCAGCTGGTCTTTTAATGTTAAGTCATGGGTTGTTCATGATGTTCATCTCTTGATGAAGATGAGTAAAGTTGTTTAGTCTTATGAATGGTTTTCAAGGAATGAGTATGAATTCTCCATAGTTGAATTTTATTGTCAAAATGCTATCCTGCGTGTTAATATGCTCTCCTTTATGTCAAAATGCTCTCTTGCATGTTAATATGCTCCCCTGTATGTCAAAATGTTCTCCTGCATATTAATATGCCCTCCTGTATGTCAAAATGCTCTCCTGTGTGTTAATATGCTCTCCTGTGTGTCAAAATGCTCTATTGCGTGTTAAAATGGTCTCCTGAGTGTCAACATGCTCTGCTGACAGTATGCTGCGCAAAAAGTGTCGACTCTGTGAGTCGATACTTTTTGTCCTATGTGTTGTTTTCACAGCTGGCAGAACTCTTGACAAAAAGTGTCGACTCTGAGAGTCGACACTTTTGTCCTGGGTGGTTTTTCTTCTCTACCGGCAGAACACCATGACAGAAGTGTCGACTCTAAGAGTCGACACTTTGTCTGGTTCGTCCGGATCGTGTTTCTGGCTTTGATTTCGAACACCCCATTTCTTGATCCGATTGCCATGGGCTTTTTACCCTAATACCCTTAGGGTTTCTCCCATATATTGGGTGTATTTCTGAAGGGTTTAATCATGGGCTTTCTAGTCTTTGTCTTGTTCCTTCAGCTGGGTATATATGGCTGCATTTTGCTTCGACGAAGACAACTTTTGGAGGGCTAATCTTTTCATCTGTTGCAGGAAGAAGAGGAGGGCAACGCCACCATCTGGAGGAGGAAGAGGAAGATCAGGAGGACGCCATCAACGTGGGATATCTGCCGATTTAATCTCGTCTTTGAACTCCATAGCTGAATCTTCTTATGTGGGCATCTCCTGCGATTTCGACCGGCTTCCACTCCGCGGACGACTAGTTCCAGCGCACCCATCCATCTCATCTATGGGTTTTACTATAGATTTAAGGGGGAATCATTCTTCTCTCATTTCTACTCTTTTATTTGAACGTAGATTCATATTGTGGGCGTTTAATGTATATCCTTTCTTTTCATAGAACTTGATATACTTTCGTTTGTGGGCGGAGCTGTGTCTCCGAGTGGTTTGTTTTATTGCGGGGCAAGTTTCCCCGAGTTTGTGAGTGTAGATGGAGCTGCGTCTCCGTGTGGGCTTTGTGTCCGGGGTTCGTTCCCTGACCGTGCGTGTGTGTGCTGCAATGGCAGCGGCTTGGGGCCAGGCCCCATGTGTGTATTGCTGTGGAAGCAGCGTGTGTGGTGTTGGGGTTCATCCCCGTGTTGCTACATTTTGTAGCGTGTAGTGAAGCCTCACCGGGGTTCGGTGAGGGGTGGATGTAGGGAGCCCGTCGTGGTCCCGAACCACCTAAAAATCTCTGTGTTGCATGTGGTTTGCCTGTGTGATTGTCTATTTCCTCTATCTTCCTTCACATGTCAATTATATTGGTTTTTATTCACTGCACCATCGCACATTGCTTCATCTGCTATCCGTGTTAGGATTAAATTTAATTGTTCCTTGCTTTGAAAATCCGTGTGAGTTCGGAAAGATTGAGAGATCTATTGTATCTCATGTCAGCTTAGATCAATTAACGTAGTTAATTTTAATTCCACCGTGATTAGTTTAGATTGTTTTTAAAATCCGCCATCTCCGCTGGGGGACAATTCAACCCCCCTTCTTGTCCGCCATCTAGTCTGGGCCAACAATTTGTATGAGAGCCTAGTCCCTAATTTTTATTCAGCGGACCTCACAGTCTAGGAGATAAGATCTATTCATGATGGCTAGTGTGCATTCAGTTCCTATTTTCGATGGTTTTGATTATGCTTTGTGGCTTGGAAAATTTTGTGTTTGGATTACTAATTTTGATCCGAAGCTTATGAAGCTAATCACTCACGGTCCTTATAGTCTTCCAAAAAATGAGTCAAGCTGGACTGAGGAAGATAAGAAAAAGAATACTGATAATTCTTTTATTTTGAATGCACTTAAAGCTGCTGTGGATCCTAAACAATTTACTTTTGTTTCATCTTGCAGGTTAGCCAAAGAGATCTGGGATGGGCTAAGCGAAGCCCAAGAAGAAAGAAGGAATAGTGAGTGCCTCGTGGCAAACGGTGAGCTTGAGTGTGAAAGAGAGGGGAGTTCAAAAGTAAACTCTGACTCCGATGAAGATGATGAACTAAGTTATGATGAATTGATAAATGTTTATGATGAGTTATTTGATAGATACAAAACATTAAAATCTGAAAATAGAAAATTAAAAAAGAAGATTGAAAATACTTGTGTTGATAATTCTTCATGTGAAAAATGCACCAAGCTTGAGAAATTAAATAAGTCTTCTATGCTTGAGGTTGATAGTTGTAAAGAAACTATTTCAATTCTGAAAATTGAAAATGAAACCTTAATGGCTAAAATTTCAGAACTTGAAAACATTGAAAAAGAACCCAGAGGTAAATTGAGCTGTTCAAAAAGTGATCAGATTTTGCTTAATGAACTTCTGCAGAATGAAAAGTTTGCTAAAGAGATTGAGAAATTGAAAGATCAAAACAATCTACTGGTTGATAAAATCCATATGTTTGAAAAAGGAAAACATGTTGTAGTTGATGATCTTGAAAATTCTCATGCTCTAGAGCAAGAGGTCGCAAGTTATAAAACTATCAATTCTTTCTTGAATAATAAACTTGCTTTGTGTGAACAAGAGATTGCTACTTTTGAATTGCACATTTCATCTTTGGAAAACGAAATCAAGATTTTGAATGAGTCTTTGTGTTTGTGTGATAAAGGAAATGAGAAACATAGAAATGTCAATGATCAATCTTGTATGCATGAAAAACTCTCAACTGTTAAACATAATCATGTATCAAGAAAAAGAATGAATGTTTCATGTTTTTATTGTGGCAAATTTGGTCATGACATGTATGACTGTTTCTTGATGAAATTTGATGATAATGAGGCATTGAAGTCGAGAATGGAAATTGTTGATGATTCTAAAAATCATGAAAGCTCATTGCTATTACTGTGGGATGTATGGCCATGATATGTACGACTGCTTTGTGATGAAACTTGATGATGATGAGGCCTTAAAGTCAAGAACGAATATGGTTGATGGTTCCAAAAATTCATGAGAAACTCATAGAGAAGAACCACAACATTCATTGCTTCTACTGTGGTGGTCATGTGTTTGAAGATTATTTTATAAAGAAAAATGATGATGAATGGTTTGTCAAAAAGAATTTTTTATGTCATTACTGTGGTAGTTTTGGACATGTAATGAATGATTGTTGTGTAATGAAAAATGATGAAAATTGGTCCATGAAAAGAAAATTCTCTTGTTGCTTTTATTGTGGCAAGAATGACCATTCTATGGATGATTGTTCTACAGTGAGAAATGATGATGATTGGTGTTCTATAAAATATAAGAATACATTTGCTCATGCTAGAACTAACCCATCGGGACTCAAGATGGCTTGGGTACCCAAATCTTCAAAATGAGAATCAATTTTGCAGGGGCGCCTTGAGGCCAAGGAATGTCAATAAACAAAGGACTCTCAAGGCGAGAAAGAAAATTGTTTGATTTTGAGAACTCACTCTGCTTAGGTTTACTTTGAAAAATCTGAAAAGGTAAAATTTGAGTTTGGAGAAATTTTTTACAATTAAACAATTACATTTCTGCTTCATTGATTTTAACAACTTTTGAAATGTTGAGAATTTCTGAGTTCCATGATTAGATGACTTGAACACTTCTCTTCGCACATCTTGTGAATAATCTTAGTTTTTAAATGCCTTACATTGCACATAAGGTCTTTCACCCTTTATACATTTTCTACAAATAACGATTCAATTTTTGAATGCTTTAGATTACACATAAAGTTTTTCACACTTTTAATCACTTTTTGGAAATAACAATTTAGTTTTGCATACATAGCATATTCACTTAACTTTATGCACATATCATACACATCCTTGCATATTTGTGAATAGGGTTTATCTTCAAATCATTTCCAGTCACATGCATATATTTGGATATATCTCATACTTATGTGCTTGAATGCCATGATTCTTCGGTATAAAAAATGGCGTTTGTGGAAGAGTGGATTGCGTCCACTTGGAAGCACTCCCTATGAGTGAGTAGGGTCTTCGGACCTCCACCTCCGCAACGTACCAAAAATCACTTTGCTTGAACATATTGCCATATCCATGGTTGATTGCATGTATATATTTTGAGAAAATCTTTTCTTGAAAATCTTCTAAGACCTCACCTCCTTGATAAATAAATTACAGTGTTCTTGATCTTTTGTGAACAATGACATATACAAACTAGGAGGATTTATTTCTAATTGTGCATACATTTAGGGGGAGTCATAACTATGTCTAGGCAAATTCATTTTCTACATACAAAGTAATTACCCACATACCTTGTTCAAAAAATGATGCATATGACTTTGATTGATAAGGATTTCAGAAATTACTTTTAACACTTTAAGGGAAATAAATTTCTACATGAAAATTAAGAGAATCGTGAGGAAAAAGCTACCTACCCCGCAAGCTTCAATAAGTGGAATGTCTAACTAAGTAGCCGGGAATCTCCACTGAAATAAATGAGGAAACTCGCGTCGAAAGGTGAAATAAAATCCATATTGCGTGATGAATCCTAATAGTCGGGAAACCCCATTGAGACATATGAGGTGACTCACGTTGAACAGTGAAATCCAATAAAAGAAAAGCAAACAAAAATGGATT
This sequence comes from Amorphophallus konjac, assembly GCA_022559845.1. NCBI lineage: Eukaryota > Viridiplantae > Streptophyta > Magnoliopsida > Alismatales > Araceae > Amorphophallus > Amorphophallus konjac. Next base: position 210,827,931 of record CM040118.1, read on the forward strand.
GTGTGAAGCTACCAAAAGTCAAGGATCGAAATGGAAGTGTAGGAAGGAAATAACCCTCTAGTGTTTTCTAGAAATTCTGTTTATATTCATATTTCGAAGTTCATTGCTCATTTACACAAATTTAAAATTTGGGTATTATTGTGATGACTGTATATCTTGAATTTGTTCTTATCATTATTTATGCAATACCTTTAGCATATGCATGCACTACCTGTTTTGATTATGCTTCATGTCTCACATTTCGGTCTTGAATGAATTGTTCAGTTGTTATCCTCTTACCCCACTGAGGGGGAGTAATAGAGATACTTGTCTGCGTGACTCTAATGCTTGATTGCCTGTCTACTTGCATGCAAACCTCATTTCATACTTCAGCTCGCATAGATGCATCTTTAGATCATACATGTAAATAACAGGTTAAATAATCCCATTGTCAGTCAGTTTTTGTTCATGACAATAGGGGGGAATAATGTGCTCTTTAACATAGCACTTGCATATAGTCCAAGCTGGTCATACTTTCTATGCATAGTTTGGTTATACTTTTTGAACATATCTAAAAAACTTGAGCATCTGGACATATTTCAAACATCTTGCATATTGCACATCAACTTTCATTTTCTTGCGTGGTGCTCATGGTTTTCACACCTTCCTTTTATGGTAGGTTATTGCTGAGTTCGTGCGCTTTTCAATCTCATTTCATTTTTGGTTGTTTCTCTAGACCCCCACTTTTTGATAATGTCAAACGGGGAGAGAGTTTTGGGTGGCCACAATATTTTGTCATCATCAAAAAGGGGAAGATTGTTGGGTTCGTGCCACTCCCTCTTTGTCCTTGGTGATAGTTTTGATGATAACAATATATTGTGTGTAAGTATTGTGGAAATGTGCATTGATCTTCTTGGAGTTCAATGTTGATATCTTGTTTTGTAGGTATGAAATGCTTGGTGTTTTCATGAGCATATCTTCTTGGTTCTTCAAAATCATAAATGAAGTTTTTAGAATTTTCAAATGCATAACATTCAAGTGTGTTTAATGGAGTTTTCAGAATTTCCAAATGCATATTATTTCTGGTAAAATCATGCTTTTATAGAAGGTCATAAGGCCTTTGATGTGGATGAATGGCATTGATTGCTTTTGGGTTGAACCGGACTGCCTTTAGGCAGATTCCTTCTTTGCCACTGCAAGGGTCGACCCCACGAGTCGACCCCTGGCTCCTTGAGCCTTGGTTCTTGCTTTATTATTCAGATGGTCTTTTAATGTTAAGTCATGGGTTGTTCATGATGTTCATCTCTTGATGAAGATGAGTAAAGTCATTTAGTCTTATGAATGGTTTTCAAGGAATGAGTATGAATTCTTCATAGTTGAATTTTACTGTCAAAATGCTCTCCTGCATGTTAATATGCTCTCCTGTATGTCAAAATGCTCTCCTGCATGTTAATATGCTCTCATGTATGTCAAAATGCTCTCCTGCATATTAATATGCTCTCCTGTATGTCAAAATGCTCTCCTACGTGTTAATATGCTCTCCTGTGTGTCAAAATGCTCTCCTGTGTGTTAAAATGGTCTCTTGAGTGTCAACATGCTCTGCTAACAGTATGTTGCGCAAAAAGTGTCGACTCTGTGAGTCGACACTTTTTGTCCTGTGTGCTGTTTTCACAACTGGCAGAACTATTGACAAAAAGTGTCGACTCTGAGTGTCGACACTTTTGTCCTGGGTGGTTTTTCTTCTCTACCGGCAGAACACCATGACAGAAGTGTCGACTCTAAGAGTCGACACTTTGTCTGGTTCGTCCGGATCATGTTTCTGGCTTTGATTTCGAACACCCCATTTCTTGATCCGATTGCCATGGGCTTTTTACCCTAATACCCTTAGGGTTTCTCCCATACATTGGGTGTATTTCTGAAGGGTTTAATCATGGGCTTTCTAGTCTTTGTCTTGTTCCTTCAGCTGGGTATATATGGCTGCATTTTGTTTCGACGAAGACAACTTCTAGAGGGCTAATCTTATCATCTGTTGCAGGAAGAAGAGGAGGGCGACGCCACCATCTGGAGGAGGAAGAGGAAGATCAAGAGGGCGCCATCAACGTGGGATATCTGCAGATTTGATCCCGTCTTTGAACTCCATAGCTGAATCTTCTTCTGTGGGCATCTCCTGCGATTTCGGCTGGCTTCCACTCTGCGGATGACTACTTCCAGCGCACCCATCCATCTCATCTATGGGTTTTACTGCAGATTTGAGGGGGGATCTTTCTTCTCTCATTTCTACTCTTTTATTTGAATGTAGATTCATATTGTGGGCGTTTAATGTATATCCTTTCTTTTCATAGAACTTGATATACTTTCATTTGTGGGCGGAGCTACGTCTCCGAGTGGTTTGTTTTATTACGGGGCAAGGTTCCCCGAGTTTGTGAGTGTAGACGGAGCTGCGTCTCCGTGTGGGCTTTGTGTCCGGGGTGCGTTCCCCGACCGTGCGTGTGTGTGCTACAGTTGCAGCGGCTTGGGGCCAGGCCTCGTGTGTGTATTGCTGCGGAAGCAGCGTGTGTGGTGTTGGGGTTCATCCCCGTGTTGCTACATTTTGTAGCGTGTAGTGAAGCCTCACCGGGGTTCGGTGAGGGGTGGATGTAGGGAGCCAGTCGTGGTCTCGAACCACCTAAAAATATCCTTGTTGCATGTGGTTTACCTGTGTGATTGTCTATTTCCTCTATCTCCCTTCACAGGTCAATTATATTAGTTTTTATTCACTGCACCATCGCACTTTGCTTCATCCGCTATCCGTGTTAGGATTAAATTTAATTGTTCCTTGCATTGAAAATCCTTATGATTTCGAAAAGATTGAGAGATCTATTGTATCTCATGTCAGCTTAAATCAATTAACGTAGTTAATTTTAATTCCACCGTGATTAGTTTAGATTATTTTTAAAATCCGCCATCTCCGCTGGGGGACAATTCAACCCCCCTTCTTGTCCGCCATCTAGTCTGGGCCAACAATTGGTATCAGAGCCTAGTCTCTGATTTTTATTCAGCGGACCTCACGGTCTAGGAGATAAGATCTATTCATGATGGCTAGTGTGCATTCAGTTCCTATTTTCGATGGTTTTGATTATGCTTTGTGGCTTGGAATATAGCTAGTAGAACTTTCTCCTCGTCCGTGCATTACATCACACGGAAAATTCATTCTATTTCCTTTAACCAATTTTCGGCATCCTTGGGGTCAGATGAACCTGTGAACCTTGGCGGATTCATGTTTCGAAAACCCCTGTGGAGATCACTGGCTCCACGGTTAGCACTGCCTTGCGCCACTTGCTGTAGTGCCTGTGTAAGGCCCTGCACGGTGCGCTGCATCTCACGCCATTGTGCTCTTTTAACGGCCATGATCTTGCAAAAGGGTTTAAGCATAATAAAGATCAGGTTTAGTTATAAGGTCGAATGTCGTTAGATCTTAACCTGTGTCCCTACCCATCTCACCAAGTAAGGTATAAATCTATCCTTAGACTATAATCAACTCTTGGACTTAGGTTTTACCTAGGAAATTGAAATCTTAGGCTCTGATACCACGAAGACTGTCACGTCCCAAGAGTGAAAGATACTCGGGTACGCGACGCGTCTATATCGATCGTGTCATTTAGGTAAAGACAGAGTGCGCATAATACTCGGTAATTTTATCGCTAACTTAAATTTGAACATAATACCATAGTCCAAGATGACAATTATCTACTTAACCAAATGACAATATCCAATAATCATTCGTGAGGCTACAAGTTTAATAAGTTCCATTTAACTAGATCATAACTGACCCAATTAAATTATACAAGCCTTTAACAATAACTGAAAATACAATAATAACTGGAAATACAATGTAGGACCTAAGAATAAAAGAAATGTCTAACTGACGGTACACCAAATCTAGCACTCATCACTCAGTATCAGTCCCATCCGGGTGGTGGTCGCTATCCGGGTTTCTTGAAAAATGTTAGAATGAACTAGATGAGCGAATCGCTCAGTAGGATTTATATCTCAAGCTCTAACAATCTTTAAGTCAATTACAAGTTCATGTGGTATAATGATGCATGTCGGATCGAGCAAGAATATTAAGAATTGTACCAAAAGAGTATCACATAAACATCAATAAGATGTATCAATAAGGAACTAGCAAGTAATTTCCAAGTAATTGCACAAGTCTTTCCAAGAAATCAATATTCTAGCAAGTCTTTCCAAGAAAGTAATAGTCAATATTCCAGCAAGTCATTCCAAGAAGATAATAATCAATATTCAAGCAAGTGATCTCAAGCTCGTGTAATAGCAAATAGTGTAATGGAATTGCCTATTTAATTCATTTCATTCAAGCAAGTAATTGCCATTTTTCGGGCCAAGCAATTCATGTCAAGCAAGTCATGTCACGAGAGAGCGAGTGGGAATGTCTCAAGTCAAGTCAAGCAAGCAAGTACTTCGGTGCAATACAAACACCGTGGTCAATAAACTCCCATGGGCACAAGTACCTTCGGGTGCTCCTCCCAGGACCAGACCAGGCCCAATATGCACAACAGTGTTTCATGTATATCTTTAGACATCCACTTTAATTTTTATAGCCAATATGGAATTTCAAGAAAAGTATACATTGTAGGAACATCAGGTAGATCCTTCAGGAATAGAGTTCAAGGACATATCACATGTAAATGATGAATTATGACTAAGCTACTTAGAATGCATAACACATAGGCAAGTCTGGTGGAACTTGGCTCCCTTATCTGAGGGGTTTAAACCTTTGAAGTCCGAATCTGTGGACAAGACATTAGTTTCAAAATCAGGGTTTTAGGAAGATGGCATGGCCTTCAGGGGGTATAAGGGTTATGGAGAAGGCCATAGTTCATACGGTGAGGGCTGGACAGAAGTCCAGAAAATGTCATACTGCAGGGAAATGGCGCCCCTGGGGCTGCCATCTCTTGTGAATAGGGCGCCCTCACAAAGGGGCGCCATTCACAGTTCAAAAATGTTTTTTGAAAAGGTTTTCTCGATCTTCTACAATGGGTTCCAGAAACTGGGTCTTTTCACAATGCCTTTTAGAACTGGGTTTGCAGGAGTCTATAGTAATGGCTTTCAGGTTTTCAGTAACTATTTCCAAGTTACAGAATGGGGTTTACAGAGTTTCTCAGTGCTGGTCTTCTCCAGGTTCTACATAAATGTCATTGGAGTGAGTTTCTGGGGTTTCAGTTCTGGGAGAGAGAGATGGCATCCATGACAGTGCCCTTACAGGTATGTTAAAATGGAGTCTTCTCAGAGGGTCTCTATTTCAGTAAATAGAGTCTCCCCAGAGGGTCTCTATTTCAATGCTGAAATAGAGTCTTTCCGGAGGGTCTCTATTTCAGTAAATAGAGACTTCCCGGAGGGTCTCTATTTCAGAAGGTTAATAATAATTGTATATGTAACAGGATAACATGGTTACACATTTTTTAAACAGGTTTAACAGGTTACGGGATTATCAAGCTATAGAATTAACAAGCTTAACGACGGCTATGTGATTAACAAGGTTTGACAGGATATGTAATTACCAGGCTTATGTGATTAACAAGTTTAATAGGCTACAAGCTTGACAAGGTAAGTAGTTAACAAGTAACAGGTTTAACAGGTTTAATAGGCTAATCAGCAGGGTTTAACAGGTAACAGGTTTAACGGGCTAGATAACCAATAGGATCAGGGGGTTTTTAACCCTGTTGGAAATGGCGCCCTGGGCAGGGGCGCCCCATAGTGAAATGGCGCCCTGGGCAGGGGCTCCCGATTGAATGGCGCCCTGGTGAGGGGTGCCCTTCCCCTGGGTGCCCCATTAGACTCAAAACACTATTCATCAGGCAAATTTTCATGAAATCCAGAAATGTAGACAAGGTTAAATAGAGAAAAATCTCAGGATTTGAAAGTCATGCTCATGCAGGAGTTTCATGATTTGGTTCAATAGATATAATTTTCTGAACATGGTGGCTACTAATCACGTAACCTTACTATTCATGATTGGGGAGGGGAAATCTAGCCGCCCGTACGGAGATGCCAAACGAGGTCCCACCTGAACCAACGAGGCCCAGCTCCTTGAAGTGGTAGCCCCTGGGCCCTCTCAATATTAGCCCAATAACTCACTCGGAACAAGCGCTTCCTAGGCGGCCTTCGAGTTAGGAAGTCTGAGCATCAGTTGATCGGGAGAGCTCCTTCGGAGCGCCATATTCCTTGCTCAAACTGTGCACTTATCGCTCGGGAGGCACCTCCTGGGTGAGCACCATATGCTCGGGCCAACTGATGGAAGCTTATCTGTACGGCCGTTACGCGTCCCTTAAAAGTTGGGAGCTCAAGGGGATAGGGGAAACCAAAGAGTCCGTATGCTATAAAGAGCCCGCAAGGAGGACGTAACCCTCCCCAATCTCCTCAGCTTACAGGGATCATGCACTCAACGAGCCATCATTTAAACCAGAAGAGCCCTATTGTGCAAAGGTAAGCCAAAAACCCTGAGCAGGAACCACTTCACCTTTCAGTTGAGAGGGATCTCACACTCTCATCTTCCTCCTAACTCCTCCCTTTGCACTTGTGCTCTACTACACTTGCTGACTTAAGCATCGGAGGGTTTTCCCCGGGGATCCATTCCTGGGCACCCCTGACCTATTTCCCCTCTTGCAGTTCATACTTTAAGGCTACGTGGTTATCCTCTTCCTCGCTCAGGAGTAGTGCGAGATCGCCCCTCTTCATCTGGCGCCGTCTATGGGAAATAAACAAAGAGCCATCATGGTGCGAAGGAATTCTGGCAAGAGGACTACCGGCGACATGGGAAAGGCCCTGGTGACTGAAGAAGGTGCACCTTCCCTCCCCACGGAGATTTCCCCGTTAGGCAACCACGCCAACGAGATACCTTCGTCGATGGCGGGGGAATAGCTTCCCGACGGGAGTACCGACGCCCTCCAAACCCTCAACGTAAAACTGGATGTCCTCGTGGATCTCATGAGGGCCCAGGCGGCCAGGGAGGAGAAGTCGCATCTCCCCCTGAAGAGCCCCCCTCCCAGATATGCCTCCCAGTAAACCGCTAGAGGCCGTTTTACCCTCCGGGGGCGGCGGCTCATCCGCAACCTATCAGGAGGACCATCGCATGCCCCTCCCCCAGAGCAGGAAGCCTCCTCCACCCCGAGGAGGGAGAAGTCCGGAGCGCACCGACCGTTCCCAGAGACCGAGGGCCCTGAGGAACGTCGAGACAGCATGCAAGTGCGTCCCCCCAGTCCCTCAGGCCAACGACAATCGGGGCCGTCCGTCCGACTGTGAGACTTTGAGAGGCGTTTTGCCGAGCAAGAGTGTGCCCTCCGCCCCTTGCAGAAGACCTCTCTCGTGGAGGACGAGGAGCAATCCCCATTCTCCGACTATATCTTGAAGGTCAAGATTTCCCCCGGGATCTCACTTCGGCCTTCAAGTCGTACGATGGCCAGGGAGACCCGGCCGATCACTACGATAGCTTCGACACCCTAATGACCCTGCACGGGGCATCCGACGTAATCAAGTGCCGAGCATTCGTGACCACTCTAGTTCAGGGCGCTCAGGCCTGGTTCAGGGCCCTCGCCCCCGGCAGCATCCACAGCTTCAAGCAATTCGGGTGAGTGTTCAAGGAAAGCTTCACAGGCAGCGGTCCACCCCGGTCGGTGGCAGGATTACTGGCACTCAAGCAGAAACATGGGGAGAAGTTGCAAGCTTATATCAACCGATTTAAATCGGAAGCCCTATGCATCCCCCGCCTGGATGTTGCCTCGGCCATCACCGCATTAATAGGGGGTACCCGCGATGAAAACCTACGACGCGAGCTAGTGCTTCATCCTCCCACCGCCCTCTCCGAGCTAGTGACCCTGGCCCTGCACCATGCAAAGTGTGAAGAAGTCCTCAGCGCCTGCCGAGGCACGACAGGCTCGAGTCGGGAGGGGGACAAGAAGCGACTGTCCGAGCAAGGGATGGGACAAGGAAAGAGGCGGAACCAGGACGGAGATCGCAAGGAGCCGTCCTGAAAGTACGAGCGGTATACTCCCCTTACTGCTCCTGTCGATGAAATCTACGAAGACATCAAAGGCTCGAGGCTCCTCCACCAGCCCGAGCCTATGAAGGCCAAGAACCGCAATCGCCACAAGCATTGCCCATTCCACAGCGATTACGGGCATCACACCAGCGATTACCATCAGCTCCAAGATGAGATCGAGCGCCTCATCCACTAGGGACACCTATCTCGTTACATGTCCGGGCAGAAGGAAGACCGAGGCGCCCCCGAAGAAATCGACAATGCCCCCTGCGGAGTCCACATCAACGTCATCACGGGCGGCGCGGCATCAGAAGGAGGCAACATCCAAGGAAGAAAGCATCACGCCGAGCGGGCGAGCCGACCCTCTGTTGACCTCTCTAAGGCCTCGCAAGTGAGCGAACCGTAGGCCCTGGTATTCTCTGACCAGGACCTGGAAGGGTTAACCACCCCGCATGACAACGCTCTCGTTGTATCGGCCATGATAAACCATTGTAACGTAGACAGGATCTTAGTCGACAATGGCAGTGCCCCTGATGTATTATCCTATGAATGTTTCTTCATGATGGAAGAGAATCAATCTAAACTCCGCCCAATCCGAACCCCCTTGTGTGGGTTCAACGGCCAGGCAACTTATCTCGAGGGAGTCCCGAGCCTGCCAGCTACTATCGGCACCCCGCCCAAAACCACTATGGTTATGGTAGACTTCATCGTGATTAAGGGGATGACGGCATATAATGCCATCTTCGGCCGAGGTATCCTCAGCCGAATGAAAGCAGTGCCCTCTACCTTTCACCAAAAAATGAAGTTCCCTACCAAGTATGGCGTGGGGGAGGTCCGGGGTAACCAGGCATTGGCTAGACGGTGCTATATAATCTCGGTTGAAGCCACTAGGTCGGAAGGGAAAAACAAAGGAGTAAAGGGAGCCGACGAGGGACCAGCAACATCTGAGCCTAGCGGCGAGTTGCTAACGGTCTTTCTCAACGGTGACCTGACTCTAGGAGTCAAGATCAGAGCCGATCTACCACTTGAGGAATAAGAAAAATATGAGGATCTCCTTGCCTAGTACATCCGAGTCTTTGCATGGTCGGACGAGCACCTTCCCGGGATCCCGGGAGACGTGGTGGTGCACAAGCTCAACCTCGACCCAATGTTGAAGCCCGTCCAACAACGTAGGAGAAAGCACGCCCCGAAGAAGCAAATGGTCATTAAGGAGCAAGTCACCAAGGGGCAAAAGACTGGTCTCTTCCGTCCGGTCTTGTACCCTACGTGACTTGCCAAGGTCGTCCTGGTACTGAAAGCTTCAGGAAAGTAGCGAATGTGCGTAGACTTCACCGACCTCAACAAGGCTACCCCGAAGGATTGCTACCCGCTGCCAAGCATCGATCAACTGGTCGACTCAACCTCTGGCAATGAGCTGCTCAGCTTCCTAGACGCCTACTCTGGTTACCATCAGATCAGGATGGACCCGGAGGACATCAAGAATATGGCCTTCATCACCGACTTCGGCATACACCTGTACACCTGAATGCCGTTCGGGTTGAAGAACGCTGGAGCAACATATAAGAGACTGATCAACCATATCTTCGAAGGACAGTTCGGTCGGAACGTCGAGGCCTACGTTGATGATATGCTCGTCAAAACACCGAAGGCTGAAGACCACCTTGCCGACTTAGCCGAGACCTTCGACACCCTCCTGAGGTGCAACATGAAGCTCAATCCTGCTAAATGCGCCTTCGGAGTCAGATCCAGGAAGTTCCTAGGCTTCCTGGTAACTCAGTGTGGGATCGAAGCCAACCCCGATAAGGTTCATGCCATCTTGAACATGCGGCCACCCACCTGCATCAAGTACGTCCAACGCCTTACGGGGCGCATTGCTACGCTCAACCGCTTCCTGTCCCGGGCGGCCGAACGATGCCTACTTTTCTTTAAATTGTTGAGGGGACCCAAAATGGCATATGCTACGTTCGCCAGGGACGTGGAATGCCAGAAGGCGTTCACCGAACACAAGGAATTCTTGGCCTCGCCCCCGGTGCTGTCCAAGCCGGTCCAGGGCGAAGCTCTATGTTGGGTTCGGTGCGTTCGATTCAGAGGGGGGGTGAATGAATCAACCCTTTAAAAATTTCACTCAAATAAAGTCTAATGCTCAGAACAGCGGAATTTAAAAACTATTGCAGAGATATTCTGAGAATACTTAGAAGGATCTTGGCAAGACAACACAATTGAATTGACCCTCACACAATCCTAAGCAAACATCTAATGTGCGCAGCAATGAGATGAACACATATAGAAAATCAAACCATATCGTCCCTATGCATTCATCTAGCGGAAGCAAGTAAGAAATCAAACCACAGAAGACAAGAGGATTTTTTAGGTGGTTCGGTCCTCCAGACCTATGTCCACCCCACACTCAAACCCGAGTGTGGATTCCGCTGACTCACAGCTTGAACAGCTGGGCATCACAGCTTGCCATACAACCGCTGGGCAACACAACTTGCCATCCGCTGGACAACACAGCTTGCCATCCGCTGGGGACTACAGCTTAACCCGTCCGAGGTATCCACCTCGCCGCTGTGCATCACAGCTTGCACTACTGACAGACAGCTTGAAGAAAGGTTTAAAAGGAAAGCAAAAACAAGAAACTACAGCAACGAAAAACTGCAAACAATGAAGCACGAATGTGGCTCACAAGGAGCTGACTGGATTGGATTTGATCCAACTTCCAGTGGAGACAGATTGTCTGATGTAGTCTTCTCTCTTCTCAACTCACGAGCTCTCTTCCTCTTTCTTTTTCTTCTTCTTCTCTGCTCTCGATCTCTCACTCTCTTTTTCATTCTCTTCTTCTTCTTCTTCTCTGTCTTACTGGATCGTGCAGGCTCTCTTCTCTCAGTTTCTACCCCTTCTGTTTCGATCAGCCTTCTTCAGACAAAGGAGTATTCCTTATATAGCAGTTCCAGCAGGAGCATCACTGGGCGCGTGTCTTCCACAGTTCCCGCCCAATTGTTTTGGCCACGTGTCATCTTCCTGTCAACCCTTCCAGCCTCGGATCATGTGCCCTTCATAAGCTTCACGAACAGTACCTGTCAGACAGAGAGAACCTTATCAGTTTAATGTCGACACCTTGTACAGACTTTATAGTATGTAATGTGTAGACTTGGCAATGTAAAGACTTTGCAATGTGACAGTAATGCATAGACTCTGCATTGTATAGACTTCATATATGCAGTGCTATGGCATGTGCAGACTTCGTGGATGCAAAGCTAAGGTGTGTACGGACTTAGTGAATGCAACACTGAGGCATGTACAGACTTTACTTATGCAAGCGAAGCAGTGCATGGCTGTACAGACTTTGTGTAATGTATGGACTTAGTGTGTGCGAGCATGCTAACATGCAATGTGTAGACATTGAATCAAAAGGATGCACAGGCTGTACAGACATTCTGTGCTTAACACTTAAGCCTGAATGCATGATGTGTAGATGTTGTATAGACTTGCTGAGGTGTGCACAAGGTGAAGTATGCACAACAGAACTGAATGCACTAACATGCCGTCGACCATTGTACAGACCTCATGTTCACTATGCAGACGTTGTATAGACTTGCTAATGCATTGTGTGCAGACTCTGCCTGCGATGTGCAGACTTCGTGCAATGCATGAAGCAATGTACAGACTTGCTGACAATGAGTGTGCAGACTCTGCTTTGAGCAATGCACAAAGTATAGACTTAGTCATGCGTGTAGCAAAGACAATGTACAGACTATGCCATACTCACATTTAATGCATGTACAGACTTGTATGAGGAACAGGCTGTACAGACTTAGATGAATGAACCACAAGCTACAATGTGTAGACTTAATCTGAATGCATGGACTATGCCCTTGAAGAGTGTATAGACTTGTTCATGGACTATGCACAATGAATGTATAGACTTGCAATGTGTGCAGGGCATGCGATGCAATGTACAGACTTTGCCACGCCTACACCAAGACGATGTACAGACTTAATGGGCATGAAGGCAACCGCTATACAGACTTGCTAGTGCTGCAAGTGGACAATGTATAGACTTCAACTCGTGTAAGCAAAGCCAACGTATAGACTTGGCGTTTGTGCAAGCAGAACGATGTACAGACTTGTGTTGTGAACACAGGCTGTACGGACTTTGAATGATGCATGGACTTAGTCTATGCAGTGCTGTATAGACTTCGTGTGTGTGCTCCAGAACAATGTCTAGACTTTGAAAGCTTGAACACAAACATGCTGCAATGTATAGACTTTGATTAAGACGATGCATGAGATGATGCGATGTACAGACTTGCCTGGCCGATGCATAGACTTTGAGGTAAGATGCTAGACACTGTACAGACTTTACTTGCATGTGCAGACTTGGCGATGTATAGACTTGCACATTTCTAGCCAAGGGATGTATAGACTTTATGTGATAGCCCAATGTACAGACTTGGTGTTCTGAACGTAGGTAAAGATAAGGAGTGTATAGACTTGACATATGCACTGGCTGTATAGACTTAGCCATGAGCTGAACAACCAGATGAATAGACTTTGCTCAGTTCAGCTGGTGGATGTACAGACTTGAGATGAATGCATGAACATGCCGATGTACAGACTTGCCAATGTATAGACTTTAAGTCCAATGCAAAAGGCTGTACAGACTTTGAGACTTAATGCATGGTGCCGAATGTACAGACTTGCCAATGTATAGACTTGAGAGCTCTGACTATGCTCATGCAATGTATAGACTTAGAGTGAAGGTGCATGCAATGTATAGACTTGCTCAGCCTGAAGCAAGGCAATGTACAGACTTCTTAACAGACGCATGCAGCAACTGGATGATGTACAGACTTCCTATATGCTCAAGTCCAATGTATAGACTTGCTGAGATGATGCATCTGAAGAATGTACAGACTTTAACCCTTGAACATGCATGCGATGTATAGACTTTGCATATGCTCTGAAGACGGGCTGCACACAGGCTGTACAGACTTGAAGAAATGCTACAAGTGGATGGCTGTATAGACTTGACCGATCTGGCTGTACAGACTTGATGTGTGTGTGTGCTAGACAATGTATAGACTTGCTGAACTACAGACTGAACATATCAGCAAAGAAGCAATGCACAGACCTTAAATCAAGCACAAAACAATTTATGCACTTAGTATGGAACACTGCATGACTTAGCACACTCATGCATTCTCCACAGAACAGATTAGACATAGCACACTCATGCATTCTCCACAGAATAGATCAGTCATATGCATTCATGTTGCTATCATTCAATGTGATGTTCTTAGCAAAACAATATGGTGACTCATTCATGTTGCTATCATTAAAATACCACATTATCATCAAAGCACAAGGGGCACAACAATCTCCCCCTTTTTGATGATGGCAACATGATGAGTTATACTGACTCGTCAAACAATTTTCCCCCTTTGACATAAGCAAAAAGGAGATGGTTTGAGAGACAAAATTCAGCACACAACTACACAGAAGGAAACAAGGTTCACTGAAATGGAGTTCCCCCTATCAACATGCATGATTGACAACTCTCCCCTTAAAAGCAGATGACCCATAAGTCCCCCTGAAGCACAGGAATGAACTCTGGTTATCCAATTAATCAATCTGAAATCTGTCATTACAAACAATCTGAATTCTGGTTGTGGCACCTCACATATGCATGAACAGAATGAAACAGGTGAAAAGTCCACAGAACCAGAACTGGTTGTAAAACAAGATGGAAGATTCCACCAGTGTGGAGAGTAAAGTGATTGAAGATAGGAAGGTAAAAGTACAGAGCAATAATCACAAGACATCTCAATGAATAAACAATAGCAAGATGTTGATCAGGCTGTCTGGAAAGAATCTGATCATGAGGAATTTTAATGCTTGCACCACTTCAATAAGTCTTAAGAAGTATAGACTCTTCTATCATAAAGGGTTATGAAGTGGCAACTTAACCAATCTGATTTAATTATGATGTATATCAAATTTATCAAATTAAACTCAATACTCATATCTGAATCCAATTTTTAATAAGGGTGAACCAATTAGTCAGAAAACACTAAAAAATAATCATCTTTTATCTTACACACATGATCTCAATAGCTCCTTTGAAAGAAACACAGATTAGTACTGAGGTTAACCACTTTTCTAAGAACATGAGTTGACAGAAATTTCAATATATTTTTCATATGAAGCACATTATATTTTTCCTGAGCAATATAGGTTGATCAACACCTTTTTACATGAGGCACAACCTAGTTACTCAGTGTGATAACTGTCATTGCCTCTCAACTTAGAGAATAAAGTTAGCAATATAAGTGTCTTTTTACATGAGAAGACACCTTGATTAGAGGCCAGACTCCCCAGTTACTCAACACAGAAATGCTATTGCTTTGTCAAGTTCTCAATGAATTTTCATTTTAAGTGACTATGACACTTCATGACATGGGTTTACTCCATTTCTTTGATGGAGGACCCAGTTTCTCAGTGAACAAAGTCTTTTCATTACTCACTGATTTTATTTCCTGTCAAAATTTTCAAAGTTAATGTTTAACAACAATACTCACTCTATGCAACTTAACCAAAGAAACCCTGATTTCAAATTTTCAGATATCTGATGAGTGAGTCTAAGGTTTTTATGACACATGTGGTTAAAGTTTATTAAACATTATCATTCAGATATTTTCAATTCATTTAATTACAAATCTGAGAATAGATTAATCTTATATCAGTCTGATTCAGTGGTAATTCTTAAACCTATATGATAGGAATTTCTACAAAGTTCTCAGACTGAATTGCATGACATGCAGATTAAGTTCCTCAAATCAGATCAATAAATTTAGCTGATCAACTAATCAATAGTAGAACTAAATCAGTCACACCAACTAAGAGATATATGAAGGATGAGTATAAGCTGGTGGAAGAGTCAATCACCAATAGAGAAGAGCATTAGAAGAGAGTTTATCAACAGACAGTAACTGAGTCTGGAATTCAGACAGATCAACTATTTTAGTGAAGACAGCAGAGAATTCAATTGAACCAAACTGATAGCATTAGAAGATCCAATAAACCAGACAGGAGGATTTCAGGTGAAAGTGAATGAGATAATCAGAAAACTTCCTCTGTCTAGATTCATCATGACAATAGTAAGGCATGAGCAGCAGAATGGTTGGTCAAGACAAGTTAAGCTCCCCCTGACTAAGTGCATGATGTGAAGGATAAAACATAAGCAGCAATATGATTGATCAAAAACAGTTGGACTCCCCCTGACTGTATGCATGAAATGTATTGAAAGCACATCACATGATATCGAATTTTGCATTCAGATATGATTCATGCAAATTAGACAGAAGAGAATTACCATAAGCATGATTGTTCAATTCATATTTCAGAAAACTTTAGTTTAGCACCAACAGATCAACATGATATGCAATACACTGCTCTATATGACTTGACCCATGGTACTAAGCGGAGGACTTGGTCCAAGGACCACCTCACACATGGCAGTAGCATCCAGACATACTCCATCTGCCCTTCAGCACTGTTCCATTTAATATACCATGATGGTCATGCAAATCAGTGCAATACAACATGTAGGGAGTTTGACATATCATGCATCATGACATAGATATGTAATGCATTCAGAGATAAACTACAATTATTTCCATGTGCATTTCAGATTTTCAATTAGATTCAGTTAGATGATGCACAAAAGAGTTAACATGATATGCAATCATTTCAAGTTCACAATTTCATATGATGGAGTTTAAGATGAGTATTCAGAACAAACCTGAAAAGCAGAATCCTGGGGTCTTCCTGTTGAGTGCCTTGGTTTATTTACCCCTCTTTTTCATTCCAAGGCACACCTGCAGCAAAATAATCATTTTGATCCTACAGGAACCCAAACAGCCTTGGGTCCTACGTTAACCCTCACAGGTGTTCTGAATATTCTCTTTGCAGCATTATCATCATAATCAATCAGGTAACAATTATCCATGGAATGACCAGATTTTTCACAATATCTACATGAAGCAACAGGTTTTCTGGTCCAAGAATGCATATTAACAGCAGTTTGAGATCCATGACCATACGCATGAAATGTTCTATTACATGCATGGACAGTTCGTTTCTTATTACATGATGACCAACAATTTGTAAACTTATGACCTGGTTTATCACAGTTAAAACATGAAACATTTACAGGTCTTGTTTGAGGGAATTTATCAGATTTGGAGTTAACATGATTTCCCTTAGCATACCAACAGAAAGCAGCAATGTGACCAAAATTACCACAGCAATAACATTGAATTTTCTTTTTCTTATCAGTAGAAGGTTTCCTATGAAGATGATTTCTAGGATACCTTCTAACAACATTCCGTTCATCATTTATCAATGTAACACAGTCATGCATAATGTGTCCAAGCTTCCCACAATAGTGACATGCTACCACCCTTTTATTTACATTCATTTGTTTGACAAAATTGACATTCGCATGAGAGTGTGAATATGTGTGGGAGCAGTTAGCAGCATGCACATGTGAATCAATGACAGTTTTGAACTTATTTAAATGAACACTTTTCTTTTGTTTTTGAATCTTTTCCTGTTTCTTATCTGAAATTTCAGCCTTCTTAGCAGTGAATTGAAAGATAGAAGAGCTAGATAGGTTAGCCTGTTCAGAGCTGTTCACAAACACAGTTGATTTCCTCTTATCATTGTCTTTCTTTAACAGGCACATACCCAAGTCCTTCTTTCTGGAAATTTACCTTAGAGCCAAGCAATTTATTCAAATTGTCTTTGCCTTTGACAAATTTTGACAAAGAGTTTTTCAGATCTTCAATTTCAGAATTCAAGGAAGCAATACTCACTTCATACTTAGATAGCTCAGATTCACAAATGATTACTTGTTGTTGCAAAGCATCATTTAAACTTTTCAGTGTTTCATTTTCCCTTTGAAGCTTTATTTCATCATTTTTTCCTTTTCTTTTAGAATTGATTTTCCCTTTTCAAAAGACAACCATCTTTCAGAGAAGACAGTATTAAGAACCATTAGCTTTTTATTTTGATATTTAAGATACATGTTTTCTTCAATCAATTTTTCTCCACTTTTTTCAACCTCAATTTCCTTGGCCAATAATAATTTGTTTTCTTCTTCCAGGGATTTGATTAATTCCTTTTGCGAATTATCATCATGGTCTATATCATTAATCAAATCTTGGAGAATGGCACATGCTTTGCAAGAATTATTTTCACTGATGAGTTTGTTTCTAAGGTTCTCATTTTCAGATTTCAACTTTTTCAACTCATCTTTTTCTTTATTCATGTCAGATTTCAAGTTTTCATTCTCTGCCTTCAAACGAGTGACTTCAAGAATCATTTCTTTTCTCATTTTTCTCTTTTCAGATTTGACTCTATCATATTTAATCAATAAATGCTCATTCATGGCAACTAAAACATCATAGCTGATATTCTCTATTTCAGAGTTTACATGAGAGGAAGAATCCTCGGACTGATCTCTGACCATGAAGCACATTTCCTCATCTCTCCATGATCTTTCCAATATTCGATTGATGATTTTCGTTGTGCTCCTGCACTCATCAACAAATGGAAAGCAATGAGAGTTTATTGCCCTTTTTGTTAGATCGAGGGCGTTTTGATTTGCTTCAGATTTCAGTCTATCTGAGGACTTCCATTTGGATTTGTCCTCAGGAACTTCATATGGACTGTGAGCTTTGAGTATCCATAAATCAGAATTCATATGGATCACATAGTCTCTAAAACGACTGTACCAGCCATAGACATCTAAACCAGTGAAAACAGGAATTTCAGCCATAAGTGTGAGATGAAACAGATCAGATCAAGAGTAATGATAGTAGAGAGCTCAAAACAATGCAAGCAAACAGATCAACTCAAATCGCACCAAATCCAAATACGGATCGGATCTGCAGGTCGTTGGACCCTCTGTGCAGACACCCACTCTGATACCAAGTGTTGGGTTCGGTGCGTTCGATTCAGAGGGGGGGTGAATGAATCAACCCTTTAAAAATTTCACTCAAATAAAGTCTAATGCTCAGAACAGCAGAATTAAAAAACTGTTGCAGAGATATTATGAGAATACTTAGAAGGATCTTGGCAAGACAACACAATTGAATTGACCCTCACATGATCCTAAGCAAACATCTAATGTGCGTAGCAATGAGATGAACACATATAGAAAATCAAACCATATCGTCCCTATGCATTCATCTAGCGAAAGCAAGTAAGAAATCAAACCACAGAAGACAAGAGGATTTTTTAGGTGGTTCGGTCCTCCAGACCTACGTCCACCCCACACTCAAACCAGAGTGTGGATTCCGCTGACTCACAGCTTGAACAGCTGGGCATCACAGCTTGCACTGCTGACAGACAGCTTGAAGAAAGGTTTAAAAGGAAAGCAAAAACAAGAAACTACAGCAATGAAAAATTGTAAACAATGAAGCCTGAATGTGGCTCACAAGGAGCTGACTGGATTGGATTTGATCCAACTTTCAGTGGAGACAGATTGTCTGATGAAGTCTTCTCTCTTCTCAACTCACGAGCTCTCTTCCTCTTTCTTTTTCTTCTTCTTCTCTGCTCTCGATCTCTCATTCTCTTTTTCTTTCTCTTCTTCTTCTTCTCTGTCTTACTGGATCGTGCAGGCTCTCGTCTCTCAGTTTCTGCCCCTTCTGTTTTGATCAGCCTTCTTCAGACAAAGGAGACTTCCTTATATAGCAGTTCCAGCAGGAGCATCACTGGGGGCGTGTCTTCCATAGTTCCCGCCCAATTGTTTTGGCCACGTGTCATCTTCCTGTCAGCCCTTTCAGCCTCGAATCACGTGCCCTTCATAAGCTTCACGAACAGTACCTATCAGACAGAGAGAACCTTATCAGTTTAATGTCGACACCTTGTACAGACTTTATAGTATGTAATGTGTAGACTTGGCAATGTAAAGACTTTGCAATGCGACAGTAATGTATAGACTCTGCATTGTATAGACTTCATATATGCAGTGCTATGGCATGTGCAGACTTCATGGATGCAAAGCTAAGGTGTGTACAGACTTAGTGAATGCAACACTGAGGCATGTACAGACTTTACTTATGCAAGCGAAGCAGTTCATGGCTGTACAGACTTTGTGTAATGTATGGACTTAGTGTGTGTGAGCATGCTAACATGCAATGTGTAGACATTGAATCAAAAGGATGCACAGGCTGTATAGACATTCTGTGCTTAACACTTAAGCCTGAATGCATGATGTGTAGACGTTGTATAGACTTGCTGAGGTGTGCACAAGGTGAAGTATGCACAACAGAACTGAATGCACTAACATGCCGTCGACCATTGTATAGACCTCATGTTCACTATACAGACGTTGTATAGACTTGCTAATGCATTGTGTGCAGACTCTGCGTGCGATGTACAGACTTCGTGCAATGCATGAAGCAATGTACAGACTTGCTGACAATGAGTGTGCAGACTCTGCTTTGAGCAATGCACAAAGTATAGACTTAGTCATGCGTGCAGTAAAGACAATGTACAGACTATGCCATACTCACATTTAATGCATGTACAGACTTGTATGAGGAACAGGCTGTACAGACTTAGACGAATGAACCACAAGCTGCAATGTGTAGACTTGATCTGAATGCATGGACTATGCCCTTGAAGAGTGTATAGACTTGTTCATGGACTATGCACAACGAATGTATAGACTTGCAATGCGTGCAGGGCATGCGATGCAATGTACAGACTTTGCCACGCCTACACCAAGATGATGTACAGACTTAATGGGCATGAAGGCAACCGCTGTACAGACTTGCTAGTGCTGCAAGTGGACAATGTATAGACTTCAACTCGTGCAAGCAAAGCCAATGTATAGACTTGGCGTTTGTGCAAGCAGAACGATGTACAGAGTTGTGTTGTGAACACAGGCTGTACAGACTTTGAATGATGCATGGACTTAGTCTATGCAGCGCTGTATAGACTTCGTGTGTGTGCTCCAGAACAATGTCTAGACTTTGAAAGCTTGAACACAAACAGGCTGCAATGTATAGACTTTGATTGAGACGATGCATGAGATGATGCGATGTACAGACTTGCTTGGCTGATGCATAGACTTTGAGATAAGATGCTAGACGTTGAACAGACTTTACTTGCATGTGCAGACTTGGCGATGTATAGACTTGCACAGTTCTAGCCAAGGGATGTATAGACTTTATGTGATAGCCCAATGTACAGACTTGGTGTTCTAAACGTAGGTAAAGATAAGGAGTGTATAGACTTGACATATGCACTGGCTGTACAGACTTAGCCATGAGCTGAACAATCGGATGAATAGACTTTGCTCAGTTCAGCTGGTGAATGTACAGACTTGAGATGAATGCATGAACAGGCGGATGTATAGACTTGCCAATGTATAGACTTTAAGTCCAATGCAAAAGGCTGTACAGACTTTGAGACTTAATGCATGGTGGCGAATGTACAGACTTGCCAATGTATAGACTTGAGAGCTCTGACTATGGTCATGCAATGTATAGACTTAGAGTGAAGGTGCATGCAATGTATAGACTTACTCAGCCTGAAGCAAGGCAATGTACAGACTTCTTAACAGACGCATGCAGCAACTGGATGATGTACAGACTTCCTATATGCTCAAGTCCAATGTATAGACTTGCTGAGATGATGCACCTGAAGAATGTACAGACTTTAACCCTTGAACATGCATGCGATGTATAGACTTTGCATATGCTCTGAAGACGGGCTGCACATAGGCTGTACAGACTTGAAGAAATGCTGCAAGTGGATGGCTGTACAGACTTGACCGATCTGGCTGTACAGACTTGATGTGTGTGTATGCTGGACAATGTATAGACTTGTTGAACTACAGACTGAACATATCAGCAGAGAAGCAATGCACATACCTTAAATCAAGCACAAAACAATTTATGCACTTAGTATGGAATGCTGCATGACTTAGCACACTCATGCATTCTCCACAGAACAGATTAGACATAGCACACTCATGCATTCTCCACAGAATAGATCAGTCATATGCATTCATGTTGCTATCATTCAATGTGATGTTCTTAGCAAAATAATATGGTGACTCATTCATGTTGCTATCATTCAATGTGATGTTCTTAGCAAAATAATATGGTGACTCATTCATGTTGCTATCATTAAAACACCACATTATCATCAAAGCACAAGGGGCACAACACTCTACACCTCTACCTCTCGGCGACCACTTCCACAGTAAGCTCGGTCCTGGTCAGGAATGACGCGAGGGTCGAGAGACCGGTTTACTATACTAGCAAGGTGCTTAATGAGACTGAAAGAAGGTACCCCGCAATCGAGAAACTCGTGCTAGTGTTGGTTACCTCAGCCAAGCGCCTCCGACCCTACTGTAAAGGGCACTCCATCGTCGTATTGACCAGCAAACCCCTGAAGAAGATTCTCTTTCACCCTGAAGCCTCGGGATGCCTCGTCAAATGGGCCATCATGCTCGGGGCCTACGATATCTCGTATCACCCCCGCTTGGCCATCAAAGGACAGGCCCTCATGGACTTCATCGTCGAAAGCACGGTCCCGATTGAAGAAGCACTTCCACCTGCGTCCGGCTCCACTTGGGACCTGTTCGTCGACGGGTCCTCCAACTCAGCTGGATGCGGCGCCGGTGTCCTTCTCAAGTCCCCCGAAGGAGCGGAGCTGCGGTATGCCTTGAAGTTCAATTTCCAGGCGTCCAACAACGCCTCCGAGTACGAAGCCCTTATCTCAGGGGCCAGGATGGCTCGATGACTAGGGGTCGAGCGAGTCAGGATCCACACCGACTCCCAATTGGTCGCTAGCCATGTCACCGGTGATTACGAAGCTCAGGAAGGACAAATGATCAAGTACCTCCAGGTGGTTAAGAGGATGGCCCAACTCTTCGAGAGCTTTGAAGTAGTCTGGATAGCCCGAGAGGAAAACTCCCGAGCGGACGCCCTCTCTCGCCTGGCCTCCTCCCTCGACCTTGAAGGTACACGATCGGTCTTCCTCGAAGAGCTCGAGCGACCGAGCATCGAATCTGAGCTTATGACCATTGACCTGGCACCCCCGAGCAACTGGCGGACCCCCTACATATCCTGCCTTCAGAATTCTCAAGAGCCCCCCAACCCTCGGGAGGCTAGGAAACTCAAGTACCAAGCTTGGCGTTTCATCATGCTGGATGATGACTTGTACCGCAGATCTTTCTCCGGTCCCCTTCTTAAGTGCATCAGCACCGACGAAGCTGGCCGAGCGGTTCAGGAAGTACACAAAGGCATCTGTTGTGCACACCAAGGAGGAAGATCACTCGCTAGGATCTTGCTACGATAAGGTTACTGGTGGCCCACTCTCCAGCGTGACTGCACGGCCTACGTATAGAAGTGCGCCCGATGTCAGCGCTTCGACCATTTGATCTACCAACCTGTAGTGGAGCTCGTCACCCTTGCCAAGCCATACCCCTTCGCTCGGTGGGGGATCGACATCTTGGGGCCATTTCCTACGGCTCAGGCTCAGAAGAAGTTTGTCATCGTCACCATCGACTACTTCACCAAGTGGATCGAGGCCGAGGCCACCACCAGGATCACCGAATCAGTCGTATGGAGTTTCATTTGGAAGTCGATCATTTGTCGTTATGGTGTCCCCCGAGTGATCGTGAGCGATAATTGTCGGTAGTTTGATTCTCATTACTTTAGAGACAGATGCGCCGACCTAAACATTCACAATCATTTCACTTCGGTAGCCCACCCTCAGGCTAACGGACTGGTCAAAAATGCCAACAAAACTATTTTAAAAGACATCAAAACCAGGCTCGGCAAGGCCAAGGGAAGCTGGCTCGAGGAATTACCGAGCGTACAATGGTCGTACCAAACTACTCCGAGAACGCCTACCGGCGAAACACCCTTCCAGCTGGTGTATGGCATGGAAGCCGTGATTCCATTGGAAGTCGGCAATCCCTCTCTCCGAGTCATCCACTTCAAACCCGAGGTGAACGAGTAGAAACTGCTGGAAAACCTCGACCTAGTGGACAAGATCTGAGAGATTGTAAGTATCCGAGCAATGGAATATTAACGGCGCGTCACTCAATACTACAACTCCAGAGTCTGAAACAGATAGTTCTATCCAAGGGACTTCATCCTGAGAAAGGCCGAAGCCTCTCGACCACTGGAAGCGGCGGGTAAGCTAGCCCCTAACTGGGAAGGTCCCTACCGAGTGGTCGAGACGCTCGGGAAAGGAGCATATCGATTGTTTACCATGGAAGGAACACCTATCCCTCGGACGTGGAACGTGACAACGTTGCGAAAGTTCTATTTTTGAGCCTTTTCAACAGCATGTAAGCAACAAATGGCAAAGCTTTTCCTTCCATTAATGATTCTCATACAAATACAGCCGATGCATTACATGTCAAAAAATAAAAAGTTACACCCATTGGTACTATGACGCGAGCAGATCGCTCGGCCAACTCGGTAAGCACTCCTACGTCCAGCCACTGACTTTGCCTAGTGCAGAAACTGGCTCAGATAAAGGATAGCCGGCCCTGTTGGTTTGAGAAGCTTGGAGGAAAGGTGCCAGAGGGATTGGAAGGACAACAAAAAAAAAAAGAAAAAGAAGAGGAAGGAATACAAGTGAAGGCCTCCCCTCTGCCAACTCTTTGGAAGGCAGATAGTGCAAGCACCCTCCAAAGAGTGAAATAAGAGAGAGGGGGAGGCTAAACAGAAAGGAGGGAGCTTAAAGAGCTCCCCCTCCCGATTAGGATGGCGTCGGCGGGATAGGGATAGGAAGGCGACATGCTCCCGCATGTCGAACCCTCTCCCAAACTGACCCCCGACTGTCGAACCCTCTTCCAAACTGGAATAGCAGGAGCTCCCCTCCTACTGCCATCCGCATCATCGTCTTCTGAAACTCTCTCCATGCCCCACTGAGATCGACAGCACAACGCTTCGTGGAAAGGGAAGAAGGAGAAACTGTCAGGGATGGCCTTAAGCGATGGAAGAAGGAGGAGACGCCCCTCGGACCTTTTATAGGCCGAAGGGGGAGCTGATCACCTTAAATGACTCTCCCCTTAAAAACACGCTAAAAGGAGCCTTCCCTAAACTGGTTACCTCATTTCCCAACATCCCCCCAGCGGGACACACGAAGTGGCAAGTCATTTACGGTGGCATGGAAAAACGGAATGGTGCTAGCGCCATGTCAGTTATTTGACAGATCGGCACGTGCGATATCCGCAGAGAAAATCGGCGCCTTCCCAAACGACTACGGATACGGTAGTAAAATCACGTCAAAAGCGGTAAGGAATAGTCAAGTCAACACTTAATGTTGCCGCAATTATACTTTCCAAAAAATAAAAAAATAAAAAGGTCTTACACGGCTACGAAAGAGAAAGAAAGAAAGAGCTTATACATCAGGCCACGGGCCCATCTCCAAGCTCGGTAGACAAGGCCCCCTCAGCACCAGACGATCTGCCCCCGGTACTCTCGGCGATGGCTGACCCAAGCACTGACCCCACCTATGTGGGAACTGTCTCGATCGTGCGCCCTCCCGAGGCTGCTGGAGCCGGCGATCGCTCGGGCGAGGTCGAGGCCGACCGACCCTCCTCTTCGCTCGACGTATAATGGGAAGAGTCGATCGAACCCCAATCCGAGTCATAGCTGATGGGGACATCGCTTACTCCTTCACATACCTCCGAGGGTCCTGCTACTCGCCATTTTGCTCGCCATGATTTTTGGAGTCTAGCTATATAATTTTCACAATTTTCTTGAGTCATTATCATGTAATTTTGCCTTTTATTGAGTCTATTACCTAAGTTAGTTAGTCATTTACCTAAGTCCAAGTTTCATTAACTAGCTTAGTAGGCTATTGGGCCTGGCCCATGGGCGCCCCCTTCCCCAACCTTTGGTCTTCTGTCAGTTGTCCACAATGTGAGGACTTATTGTAAATTGTGGGTTTCCTATATAAGGACCCCAATCCCCCACTTGAAGAGGGTAATTGATGAATGAATGAAAATTGAACCCACTTGAATCCCCTTGAGTCTTCTCTCTCTCTAATTCTCTCTCTCCCTCTCTCCTAGGGGCGAACCCCCTCTCTCTCCTCCCTCCCTCTCTCTCTAAAATTCAAAATTCCCCTCTCTCCTCACCCCTTGCCACCTCACTTGCCACCTAGGCAAGTCCCTTCAACTCCCAAGGCCCCATTACTTCTCTCCATTACTCATTCCACCTCCCCAAGCACCCTTCCACCTTCCCAAAGCATCCATCCCCCTTCCCCAAGCAACCATCCACCTCCCTAGAAGACTCTTCCTCTCCCCAATACAGCCCATCAACTCCCTAGGTCGTCCACCCCCTTCCCCTCCCTCCTAGGGTCGAACCCCTCAACCCCTCTCCACCTCCATTGCCTTGGCCGACCACCCCATCCCCCTCTCTCCTAGCTGCGGCCTCCCCTCCCCTCCACCCTCTTGGACCTCCATCTCCCCTGCTCCACTCCTCTCCACACCCCTAAACTCCCCCTACCATCACCACCAGCCCTCCCACCATTGCTACATCACCATTCCCTTTAACCAAGCTCCACCACCACCCCTTTACCTAGTCAAGTCTACAGGTAGCAGAAGAAGACCCGTCTTGCAGAAGCTACCCCGAGTTTGTACGGCGACATCTGAGGTCGTATCTTATCTTTCTGGAAAGGTCGTCCAGTCCCCTACGCAGGCGAGAAAGAATCGTGCAATTCCGAGTTCGTGGCCGCCCGTGAGAGCTGTCCTACCCCGACTGCGCCAGACACCATCTGCAGAAAGCCTGAGCCCGATTGGAAGCTGCTTCACGACCAATGGCGAAGGAATCAGGCTGAAGTCTCTTCTTAAAAATTCTTCCTCCATCTGTCTACGACCAGAAGCAAGAAGAGGAACTGCATTCGACATCCGGGAGCCAGAGTTCTGAAGTTTCTCCCTCAGTCACGCGGGTCTGCCTCCTGCAGTCTACAGCGACCAGTTCCCACTCATCGGCATCGTCCTGCCCACCCCGACTTCAGAAAGTGTTGCCGTCAACTGTGTAGAGGCTTCGTCCACGGTTCCATAGGCTCCGACGGTTTGTGATTCGGCATCCGGGAGCGGCCGTGACAACTTCTGCAATCCACTGCTCATATCTGGTAGTCACTGCGGCCAGAGTCTGCAACCCGGCTTGTCGCTGTACCACGACTAATTGTGGAGGATTCAGACCCACGGCCCTTCATAAAAGTTCTTCCTCCATCTGTCCCCAACCAGGAGAAAGAAACAGAAACTCATTCGGCATCCCGGGGCCAGAGTTCCGAATTTTCTCCCTCTGTCACGCGGATCTGTCTCTGGCAGTCTACAGCGACCAGGGCCCACTCTCCTGCACACACCGCCCATTCTCAGCATCGGATTGCAGTTCTGTCAACTCCTGCTGAGAGCCACCTCGACCACGGACGTTCCAGAGCTGATCCCGCCACATTTGAGTTCCGGGAGTGATCGTGGCAGCCAGTTCTTCAAGCCCCTGCTCCTGGAACCTGTGCAGACCAGAACACTTCTGTCCTGTTGCAGAGCTCCTACCGGCCAGCGATGACCACCAGAAGCCCGGCCAGAATTTACAGACCTCCAGGAGCCAATCACCATCAATGTGGCGCTAGTCCCATGCCATTCTGAGGTCGTCAGCGAGCTCGGGAACTTCCACAGCACAGACGGGTCAGCAGATCGGGCAGCAAGCAGAACTCGGGAAGATCATTTCAGTTCTTTCCATAGTTTCCTCGCCCCTTTGCCTGGCCGGCTTACCGCCCCACCCTGTGTGGTGGTAGTGTTTGCTGTAATTAATCAATTCCCACTCCCGAGATCACCCTCCTGCGTGAGGTGTAGTAATTGTACTCTTGGCAGGTTTTTGAAGCTACACCGGCGCAGTGTGCGGGGACCACACTTCTCCGCTCGCCCTTGTCTCCGCCCGGGTTCGGCGTCTTCACGCCGATCAGGTGAGCACTTGGCCACTCTTCTTTGCTGGTTATTACCATTGCTTGCTTAGTATTGCTTTTAGTTGTCCGTCGGAGGTGAGAGGAGCGCCCGACCCGCAATTCAATCAATTCTTGTGTTCGCCGCGGAGCAAGTTGAGAGAGAGCCATTGCATCCCACGCCCTCGGCGTGCCGGCCGCCCTTGAAATCGGGCATCCCTGGTCCATTGGGATCTATCCCTATCCGGCCGACCCTTGGAACCGCGAGGTCCAAACTCGGACCCTAACCCCCATCGCCCGTCCTCCTACAGATCCGAGCGTGCTTCCGTGAGCGAAACCGCATGTGTGACGTTGCCGACTCATAGTGCTGCTTGCTATCCTAGGTCCAAGGGAGTCGCGTCACATCAAATTAGTATCATTATCCTCCGCTGCATATTGTGTCACATCAATAGCGTTGTCCGGAAGGAAAAATGAGCCCAGACACTTGGGCCTCCGTCTCTATGATGGTCCGATCGAAGCCCTGGGAGAAGCCCTTCGGAAGGCCCCGACGGAAGCCCGACTCATAGTAAGGGAAGGCAGCCTGAAGAAGAGCAGCGTGGTAAGCCTCTTAGCAGCTATGTTGCTCGAGAGCTTCTAGCCCCGCCAGCTCCGCCTTCCTCTCGAGCTCGGCTATCCTTTGTTCTTACTCGGATAGCCTTCTCTCGGCCTCGGTCCGCGCATCCTCGGCGCCCCAGACTTGGCCTTCGAGCCCCTCTCGCTCGGCCTTCCATTGATCACCGCGCTCGACCTGAATCCTGTGTTCCGCATCTAGGAGCTCATTCTTCCAATCGACCATATGACGGGCTAGGGCCAGCTGCTCCGTCAACGACCGAGCCTCCGCCTGGCTCGACTGCACCTGTGCCCGGAGCGGGGTCACCTCCCGACGAAGCTCCGCGAGATCAAGGGTCAAACGCTCGACCTTTCGATCAAGCGCACCATGGGCCCATGAAAGAGTCTCCCGCTCCGACTCCACCCGAGCATACGCGCCCACTGTCTCAGTTCCAAGCTGGGCCAAGACCAGGCCACCTTCCATAAGTTGCTCGAAAAGCGTAGAGGGGGGACCCCTCTTGAGTTTCTCTCGTACGACTCCTGAAGCTATAGAGTGGCACCTCCGGTACAGAGAGGCCCGGATGCTGAAGGCACTGGTCAAGGGAAGGGAAGTCCTCTTCAGAGCGATCGGGATCGGGGCACCTCCCTCGAGCGATCCCGCCTCGGGGGCCCCACCGGTTGGCTAGGGATGAGTAGGCCCGCCGCATACCTCCCCGACCTCGGTCGGCTGTGATTGAGTCACTTCAGCCTGCGACTCTCCAGCCTCGACTGGCTCGCACCGGGCTCCTCTGTCTGGCACCCCCTCTGCTTCGCTCGGCATCCCAACATCGGCCGTGACCCCTTCATTGTCGGCCCCTTCTTGCTCTATAGAGGGGAGAGCCGACAGGGAAACCTCTTCGGCCAGGCGGGTGACCTCCGCCTTCCTCACCCGTTTTCTCTCGACAGACTGAGCCTGCATCGAAGACCTCAGCAATTTCGCCACGGGATCCTTGCGCTTGACCCCCCGGCGTTCAAA
Organism: Amorphophallus konjac; assembly: GCA_022559845.1. NCBI lineage: Eukaryota > Viridiplantae > Streptophyta > Magnoliopsida > Alismatales > Araceae > Amorphophallus > Amorphophallus konjac. Next base: position 210,856,541 of record CM040118.1, read on the forward strand.
AGCGTCATCCCGGGTGACCCGCTTGCCCTTATCTCAGGCACGGGAGGAACCTTCCGAAGCTTGGAGATCGCTCGGAGCCGGCGTATCATCCTCGTCGACGATCCCCAACTCGACAGGTGGTGCCTCATCCTCAATCGCTCACCTTTGGTCTGAACGAAGAAGAACAAATTAAAAGAAGAAAGGCACTTACTCGACAAGAAAGAGAACAAGCCCCTGAGATCCTTACCTATCGGCAGCAGTGCTCGAGAAAGGTACTCCTCGATGTGGGATGATGTCACCAGCTCAGCAGTCGGCCAGCGACTCTGCAGAAGGATGGCAGCATCTCTCTCCACCTCCGGGGAGACCTCTGTTTCGGAGGGATGTTCGGGTGAAAGTTGGGCGTCGTCGGGAAATTCCAGACCACACCAACCGTCGACGCGTCCACCCAGAAATATTGGGTCTTCCACCCCTTGTGAGATGAGTCCTTCACGGAAAGGGACACACAACTCCTGTTCCGCTTCACCTGGATGAAGAAGAAGACCTTCCCTGCATGAAGATTATCCTTCAGCTCGAAAAAATAATGGAAGAGGTCCAGCGAGGTCCTCACCCCACACTAGCCACAAAGGAAAATGAAGGAGAAGATGAAGGTATAAGAATTGGAGACCAGCTGGACGGGAGCCAGGAAGTAGAACCGAAGCAACTCGGTGACAAAGGAATGGAGGGGGAGGCGAAAGCCACACTTCCAGGCCAAGAGGAAGGAGCAAAAGAGGCCAGAACGAGTGGCTAGGCTAGACTCATGAGGCTCAGGCGTGAAAAACTAGAATCGCCAAGGCAGCCCATACTGGTTCTCCAGTCGTTTCACCTCAGCCTCCCCCAACTCGCTGAGGAGAGGCTCCGACTGTACCAAGAAGACCCTTGGGGTTTGTTCTTTCTGCCGCCCCTTGGCCTCAAGATTTTGGTCCACCATTGAACAGATGGAGGAACTAGAAGAAGAAGGTGAAAGCTCTAGGCCAGAGGACTCCCGAGGGGAAAGAAGCTAACGGATCGCCACCGCGGAAAAATCTTCTTGCTCCGCAAAGGCCGCTGTGATTCCCCGCTCCTCTGAACTACTCACACGCTGCCTGAGTTTCCCATATATAAATGCAAAGGAAAGCAAAACCCTAAACCCTCGGAGATAAAGGGACGTAAACAACGCGCAATGCCTATAACCCCTAGCCAGAGGCGGCACGACGATCCAATCTCCCAAGGAGGGGCCTTCTTTTATTCATCATGATGGACATATTTTTAGGGCAAGCCGCATCATATGGCCTCTTCCAGAGAGGGATCTCCACCCAACTAGAGCCACGAAAAGTCTAGCCCAAAACGCTACTCGACCGAGCCTAATCTTGGCTCGGGAGTAGGAGGGGGACAAGTGAAGAGGGGAAATCTAGCCGCCCGTACGGAGAGGCCAAACGAGGTCCGACCCGACCAACGAGGCCCAGCTCCTTGAAGTGGTAGCCCCTGGGCCCACTCAATAAAAGCCCAATAACTCACTCGGAACAAGCGCTTCCTAGGCGGCCTTTGGGTTAGGAAGTCCGAGCATTAGTTGATCGGGAGAGCTCCTTCGGAGCGCCATATTCCTTGCCCAAACCGTTCACTTATCGCTCGGGAGGCACCTCCTGGGCGAGCACCGTATGCTCGGGCCAACTGATGGAAGCTTATCTGTACGGCCGTTACGTGTCCCTTAAAAGCTGGGAGCTCAAGGGGATAGGGGAAACCAAGAGTCCGTATGTTATAAAGAGCCCGCAAGGAGGATGTAACCCCCCCACCCCCCGAATCTCCTCAGCTTATAGGGATCATGCACTCAACGAGCCATCATTTAAACCAGAAGAGCCCTATTGTGCAGAGGTAAGCCAAAAACCCTGAGCAGGAACCACTTCACCTTTCGGTGGAGAGGGATCTCACGCTCCCATCTTCCTCCTAACTCCTCCCTTTGCACTTGTGCTCTACTACACTTGTTGACTTAAGCATCAGAGGGTTTTCCCCGGGGATCCATCCTTGGGCACCCCTGACCTGTTTCCCCTCTTGTAGTTCATACTTCAAGGCTACCTGGTTATCCTCTTCCCCGCTCAGGAGTAGTGCGAGATCACCCCTCTTCAATGATTTATAACATGTTCACAGAATCAGGAAGTAGACACATAGATAGACATGGAAAAATAGCAATATTGCAAGATCATGCTCATGCAACAATTTCTGAGTTTAATTTCATAGATATAAAATTTTAAACATGGATCAATTTATAAGAAATTGGGACAGATTATGAGTAATGACTACACAATCAGTATGTACATGGGGTACTTGACGGAGGTAAGATCATAGATCTACTCATTCAAGAGTTAGTGTTTCGGATAGGCGTAGCATAACCTTCCCACTAATTCTTTTGATATACCCCTGACTCAGGTGACCAGATTGTGGCTATGAAAGGTTTAACTAGCATGCATATTAACCTATATTAACTACTAGTTAAGCTAGATCTTGAGAACACCTACCTTTTTGACATGAATACGTGGAAGAGATAATAAGAAAACCAAGCTTCTCTGCAAGGATCCAACAGCGGGAAGAAGAACGTAGGATGAAGTTTCCCCCCCCCCCCTCACGTACGTTCCTGTAAAGACCTTCTTTTGCAGGTGGAGATGAACCAGTTGTCGGCAATCACCTTCTAACCTTAGAAGGTTGGGTATAATTATAGGGAAAGAAAAACATGAGGGTCCATTGCCAGGGAAAACAGAAGCAATTAATCCTTCAATTGGTTGTCGGGTAAAAAGGTACGTTGCCAGCAAAAAGAGGCTGTTCATGTTTACTTCTGGAAGGGATGACATAATGTCATTTGGTTTGGCAGGTTGCTGGCAAGAAAATGGTGACTTTACATGTAGTCTCTGTTTAGGGAAATAACACCTATGCAGGTGGGCGTTACATCCTTTGGGCCTTATATATATATACATATATATATATATATATATATATATATATATATATATATATATATATATATATTGCCCAAAAAGAAATGGCGCCTGGTCTGGGGGCGCCCTATTGGGAATAGCGCCCAGGTCAGCGGCGCTGATGTGACACCACCTTGGGGTGATAGTCACAAGACCGAATGCCCTTGGACCTATAATTGCAGGGAAGTATCTTTGAGCGGCGGACTTACTCTAGCGAACTCACTCACGTGGCGCACACTAGTGCCCGTAGGCGACTCGGCGATGATGGAGAGGGTCCGAGGTGGGACCTTGATGCTCCAATGGTTGGCTAGCTTGGGGAGAACCCCAAATGGGCCAGGGATGCCCAACTCACGGGCGGCCAGCATACCAAGGGTGTGGGATGTAGGGGATCACTCACAACTCGCCCGCGGTGATCACTCACATCAATGGCAATTATGGGCTGAGCTCTCACTCTCCGTCTGACGAAGCAATAACGATAATACTATGCTAAGCAAGGAATTTAAACCAGCCAAGAGGGGGACCGAGGCTCACCTGGTCGGTGTGAAGACGCCGATCCCGGCCGGAGAGCGGGGAGGCGAGGGTATGCACCCGCACGCCGCGTCGATGAAGCTTCCACCTGAAATTTTAGATTACATGCACTACGCCCCATGCAAGGGGGGGGGATCTTGGGGAAGGGAAGCCAATGACTAAACCCAAACACTACCTCCACATAGGGAGGGGCCTTCATCCGGCCAAGCAAGAGGGGAAAAATTGAGCTAGAAGCAAAGAAAGGGAGCCGATGCCAATTCTGACCACTTTCTGTGCTTCTGGACAGGCATTTGGTTATCTTGGCGCCGCAGCCACTCCAGATTTTTGTTGATGACGAAACCAGTTGGAATTTCTTCGTAGCTGCATCAGGATGACGCCTGAATTTTGTTGATTTCTCTGGTCATAGGTGCTGGTCGGGGAAGAAGCTCGAACAGGGTAACAGGTCTTCAGTTCTGACTGCTTTAGGTTCACAATAGCAGGAAGAAGAGGTTGCCACAAGCGCTCCAGAGCTCAGAATCAGGCACCGCCAAAGTCGTTGGAACCGTCGGTGAGTCCTCTTCGAAGATAGACCAACAGGGATGCCAAACGTTGTTGGAGTAGATCGGTAAAGCTCAAACAATGAGGGGGGGTCGGAGCAGACTGCCAGGAAGCAGAACCGCACACCTGGAGGAAGAAAATGAGAACTCTTGATTCCGGGCACAAAACAGAGCTCCGCTTCTTGATTCTGGAAGTAGACTTGTCGAAGAATCTCCCGGACAAGCCTCGCCTCCAGATCTTTAAGAGAGTGATCGTGGTAGCTTCAGGAGTCAGCTTCAGGTTGCTCTTCAGGGAGGAAGTGCGCAGTCGGGGAAGAGCGGCTCCCCCGGGCGACCACGAGCTCAGAAAGGGATGAGACCACCGCCGTTGCGAAGAGGACGGGGAGACGCTTCCAACGGTATGTGGTATGCCCTCTGACGTTTCTAGGTGAAGACGTGGCAGCCTCTGTAACTGGGTGCTCCTCTACTGCCTGCGAACTGAGAACTGTAGGTTGAAGATGATGGGGGGGAAATGGGGTATATGGGAGGGGAAATGGGGGTTGATGAGTGTGAGGAGAACCCTAGCTGTGAGGGGGTCTAGGAGGGGGTGTTCCAAGGTGTGGGAGGGGAAGAATGGGGTCTGGAAGGGGGTCTAACAGGTGATGGGAGGAGGAGCTGCGAATTTGGGATGGGTGGGGGAGAGGGAAGGAGAGTTCTCTCTCCAAGGTTTGAAAATTGACTAATGGGGTGGTTAATGGGGCTTTGGGGATGAGAATGGTTGTGTTGGGGAATGGAAGGGGTGCTTGGGAAGTGGGGAGTTCTCCCTTGGGAGATGAGAGGGTGCTTAGGGAAGGGGATTGGGTAGTTGGTGGTTGGGTGGTGGAGTATGGATTGGTGGAGGGTCTCTTGGGACTAGGGGTGGAGTAATGAGGGTTGGGGTAGTTTGGAGGATGAGTAATGAGGGGAGAGGAAGGGTTGATGATGTGGAGGAGAGAGAGGGAGGGGAGGAGAGAGAAAGGGGGCGCTCCCTCCTCTTGGAGAGAGAGAGAGAGAGAAAGAGAGAGGGGAATCCACCCCTTAGAGAGAGAGAGAGAGAGAGAGAGAGATTTGGAGAATCCACTCCAATAAGACACTAAAACTCACTTGATTTAAATTTATCATAAAAGGTTGTTACATATAAGAGGAGTGGGGGCCTATTTATAGACTCCATACTTTTCATATGACCATAGTGACCCTGACAAACCAACTAATGACCAAAGTAGTCCAAGGGAGGGGCACCCCTGGGCCTAGCCCATTAGTTGGGCCCATTAGCCTATCAAACCAACCATATGACAACTAACTTAGGAAAATGACTCACTAACCTAGGTACATGACTCAAATAAAGGGAAAATTACATAGTTTATGACTCAAAGAAAATATGAAAATTACATGACTAGACTCAGAAACACATGACTAACACAATGGCGCTTGCCGACAAACAATCCGAGCTCAGAAAAAATGTGGAGGGGCAAGGGATGCCCCCATCATACCCCCGGGGTGGGGAAAACTCGACCCCATCGAGTATGGGTCCACCGGGGAAGTAGTACACCAAAATGCACCTCTGGGCGAACCACGATCTCCAAACTCAACTCGCGTCCATAGCCGGGGAATGGCGCTTCAGCTTTTCAAAGTGGCTCGGACACACCCTCATGTTGGCAATGAGATCTTGCTTGCCTAGTATTGCCGCCGTATGCTCACGTTGGGCTCTCAGGCTAATTTGTGGTGGCACTCTGAGGGTGTCTCTCAGAAGGATAGGTGTAAGCTCAAGGCACTCACTAGGATCCACCGCGGTGCCCTTAGAGGGTGCCGGATCCGCCACGTGAGAAATGAGGTGAATCCCAAAACACATAGGTAAGTCCAACCTGCAAGCCGGGTTGCCAAAGCCCCTCGGAACTTGGCAAGGTCCAAGTCCTCGTGCCCTCAAATTGGAGGTGACCCTAGGGTAGAGTCACTCCAAAGTCATCATCACCAAGTTGCCAACTTGGAATTCCAAGTGGCGCTCATGAGTTTTTGCCCGCTTCTTGTGAATCTCACCGCTTGTTGCTTGATACTTGCTTGGATGCATATGCCATGCACTATGATGCGGTGTGAGTGGACAATGTGTGGTATGCAAAGGTGGTCCAAGGCAACCACATATAGACCTATCGTGCATTGATGTTATGAAGACTTTGAATGATTTGGGAGGACCGGGGCATCCATAAATATCCCTCTCATGCGTAGGTATGATAAGTGCCGGAGGACCCGAACATCCATGAATACTCCTAATATACTTAAGACTCATGATGAATGAAGGTGGACCATTACATCCGAATATGGACCACTCATGCTTCCTACTTGACATGTGGGTGATATGAATGAATGGACCCGACTTATGAATCATGTCAAGTGGTGCGGTATGCCTAGGCACATGCATTCCTATCCTAGAGATGACTTCCATGTGCATGGGTGTGGGGTGGCCCTTGAGCTTCCACTCGTATGGATCAAAGGGATCTAAGAAGGGGGACATCATAGAGTGGGGCAATTCATCAATCCCAAGGTGTATGTTGCCTAAGGTCAAGGCTCCCATGGTATAACCCGATTCTAGGAAGGGAGGGGTTTGGCCCAACATGGTGGGTGGGGGTTGGGTAAGGTGAGTGGTAAGTATGGTGGGTGGGTCACATGGGGAACTAGACTCCCATAGGAAGGGATCAAAGGGATCATGATAAGGGTTACCTAGAGAGAGATACCTCATGTCCTCAAGGTCCTCACAAGGTGGTGAATTATCCTCTTCTAGTGAAATGGTTGGGCTGGTGTATGGGGTGGATTGGTTGGTCAAGGTTCTAGGAATCACAATGGTAGGGGAGTGGATCGGGATGGACTCTTCCACCATGGGGAGAAGGAAAAGGAGGTCGCTAGTGTAGCAACCAATAGTGCAAACCGAGGTGATAGATGTAGACACCCAATTTTAGCCGATAAATTGAGCATTTTCTTTGTTCTCCTAGTCGATGCCCCAATTGATCCTTAATGGGTTGATTGTCTGGGATTTCTTCCCCTTTCTTGGCCCAATGCTTCAATTCCATACCTTGGATCTCGTCTCGAGTCTGGCATTCCCACGCTATTTGTTCTTATCGCTTTCTTGTTCATAGCACGTTGTGGATCTAATTGAAATTATCCTTTGATCAGTTGTTATTTCTTGACATTTGATCATTATGACATCAATTTTGGGTGTTACTCTCCTTCAACATTTGATTAAATGACTGCCCAATGGGTTTTTCTCCGTTTTTATACCATTTAATGGGCCTTTACTTGTTGCGCTATATCTCCATAGCGCGTTCTTCATTATCGCGCTATGGAAGTATAGCGCCTTATCAGACAGAGTCCCTCTCCAGGCCGGATTCCCTTATTTCGATTCGGAGGCCTTATTGGGTAAGTTGCTGACTGTGTTCCTTATCCAGGAAGGTTTCTAAACCTATCAGGAGTCTTTCCCCCTCATTAATCGGCAATATTACCTCGATTTGAGCCGCCGAGTCATCGGATTGAATCAAACTCCGACCTAGGGTTTGTGTTCGATCTTCTTCTTATAAATTCATCCCTTTGGCCGTCGTTTGAGGGGGATGCAACTCGAGTTATTGACGAGGAGGAGGAAATACTCCGTGTACAATCGATAAATCCTCGCTCCTCGCACGTTCAAGGGAGTATTTAGGGCTTTTCCTTGTGTTTTTCCTCTTTCATCTTTCTTTTCCCCTCCGGATTTTTAATCTTTTCATAGCATTGCATCCTGATTTCAAAACACTCCTTTTACAAAATACATGCATACACACACACCACACCTGTCTTTTGCCCATTCATAGGGGTTTAAAAACCACCAAACCCCCAGGTAATCGAGCCCCCTTTTACATGCTTTTGATTAAGGATAAGGGCAGATTATACTCAAATCTCGATCTAATGGGCTTTATATTTGTTGTTTATGATTGTCCACAGGCACTGGAAGATTGATACGTGGAGCCCTTGCACCTTGGCCGACCTTGGAGCAAGGAAGGAACGAATCCAAATAAACCCCGCTACCTGTCTGATATCGCGCTATACTAAGTTAGCGCGACCTGAAGAAGGCGCTGGGACGATATAGCGCGTTAATCTTCAGGCCCCCGGCTCCCCTTTATGGATTTCTGAGGTATGTAACATGCCCCATCCTAATCTCTTATTGTTTGGCATGTTTCTAGCTTCAGTGGCGATCACGGATCTTGATTACTGCATATGATTTCCCCCTTTTTGTATCATTAATTGAGTGCTATATCCTCATCTTGTTTTAAAACAAAATCGCCATCTTTTATCAATTTGGGGGTTAATCATAAATTGCACATCTACAAATTGGCGATCACGGTGGGACACTTTGTGCTACCACGTGCATTCTTCTTGTTGCCTGCTTATCAGTATATCAGTGTGTGTGTTTATTGGATTTTGAGCCCTTCCCACTATCGAGTATCGCGCTATGTGTCCATAGCGCCTTCTGTAGATCGCGCTGTGGACATATAGCACGATAATCACCAGAGGATATATTCACCTACATCCTCTGTCGGGGTTCTGATTGCCATCTTCTCTGGTTGCATCATTGTATACTTCCTGTTGTATATTCACTCCTTTCATCTATTTTCCTTTTATTGTGCTAGTTTAGATTTTTCTTCCATAGCGTTGCATTCATCCTTGCATTTGGTTTGAGAGACCTCCTCTCTCTACATTAGGATTCCACACACCCCCTTGGTGAAGGAAGGACCCTCCATTGAGCATTCCGTCTCTTTGGATTGGAAGTTCCTAAACCAAGCCTCCATAAGTCCCCACACCCGTGGATTCCCTCACGGACGCCGGGCAGGTTGTACCCTTTCGAAGTCCCGAATTAGTTGGCCTATACGTGGTGAGAGAGTGTTCCTAGTTGGCACTGGAGTTAAATCTCATTTTGAAACTAGGTTCCTCCCCTTGTGTGAATCATATCAATTTGCATAAAATCATTAATTCACCAAGGTTCAAACATCAAAAATCAAGGTAACCATCACAACTTGTGTGTTTCTTTGCAAATTGTTTGCACATTAAACTGCTTGAATGGCTTACTTTGATAGACAAAATAACATGTTCAATTCAATTAATGTTCATGAGGATGCACAATCTAGCACATCTTATAATCCTCAATTTCAACATGTTCATCAAAATTCTCACCATTCTTTCAAAGGGCCACGTCCTCATTCTTATGGTCATGCCCGACCCACGGGCAATGTCCATTCTCATGGTCCACCTACTCAATTTCAGGCCACTATTCCCTCGGGACCGTCTCCTCCCAATGACGAGAAGGTCTCTCGAATCATCCATGCATTAGATCATCTTACCCCTCAACAGATCCAAGTCCTTAAGGCTGCCGTTGAGGGTACATCTCATGCATCTCCCCCTCTTTCCAATTCTATACGGGTGGCCCATCACCCACCTCCTTCCAATTCTATTCGGGTGACCCATCACCCATCTCCCTCCAATTCTACACGGGTGGCCCATCACCCATCTCCTTCTTCTATTCCTATTCGGGTAGCCCATTACCCATCTCCTCCTATTCACACTCCTCCTCGGGTGGTCCGACACCCGCCTCCTTCTATTCCTCCTCCCTCACGGCCCCAAGGCCCATTTACTCCTTACAACCCGGCCCGTTCGGGTTCTTTTATGGGTCATCCCGTCAACTCCCCTCCACGGCCTTTTTATGCGGCCCCTCCTCCTTCAAGGCCCTGCCAACCCTCGGTTGTTCAAGTCACACCCCTCCAGCAAACTCTCCTCGATAAGATTATTTCGATGGAGGAACAAATAAAGAGGGTCACGGCTCCTCCTACTCCATTCAATCCTCTCCATGCCGCTTTGGATGAGATTACAAAGATGGAGAGAGAATGGAAGGATAGGATGGATGACTACGGCGTTGATATTCCAAGCGAGCAAGAACCGGCAATTGAAGAATACGAGCCGGTATATGATGATGAGGCTCCGCAGGCACCCCTTTTGAGTTTCCTTAATTTCCCGCTCCCCCCACTATCATTTGATGAACCCCCTGCTCAGGACGAAGCCACCGTCCCCGATCCAACCCCCATTTATGAGACTAACTGGTGTTACGATAATGGGTCGATACTTCAATCACCCACACCGGCACATTTTGAATCCCCCTTTTCCATTAACCCTCCACCAACTACACCTACACCCACTATACCATCAACCTTCACACCATTAGCCACCGCTGAGCCTTCCATTATAAAACCTCCACCTATTAAGTCATTAACCTCCACATCGGCCTACGCCAAGCCTACCACTGAACCTCCTCCAATTGACCTACCATTACCACCGCCTCAACCCACATTGCCTATTCCTCCACCATATAGCCTTACGCCTTTACCCATGGTTAGTCCTGAGCAGGATCCACCACTTTTCGCACCTGAGCCAATCCCGACTGCTTCCAAGCAAGGGGAGAAACTCGACGTGTTTGAACCTCCGCCCCTATTCACCCATTTGCCAACACCTTCCATTATAACTCCACCATCCACGGAGCCTTCCGCCTTCGCCTCACCTCCCTTTGTTACTCGGAAGGGGCGTGCTTCTGCAGCTACTTACGCCAAGGATAAGCAAGAGCCGGGCAAGAAGACTTTGGCCACGACTGTGCCATTCAAGATGCAAGAATTCATTTACCGGATGCCAATCCGGGTTATTGTGCCAAGCATGGTCGAAGAAGCCAAGTCATCGCCGTTGCTCAATAGATGCCAAGCGTTGACGCCGTTTGAAGGCCAGGCAGGGCACCCTTTGTTCAAACCTTCGAATTCCGAATTCATTTACAAGGGGCGAATGCCCATTTTATTCAACATTCTGTATTCATCACCATCAATGGGCATGGTGATGCTTCATGTTCCAACTCTACGACTCCCTCACCTTATTGATCTTCGCTTTCCAAGGGGGTTGTCATTTATTGAAGCTTCCTTTATTGGGCCGATTGGTCGTACATGTTCACTGTCGTGGAGGGGCAATTGTCTTAAGGGGCCGTCCCCTATATCTTCCACTCTTGTTCATTCAACTTCATCCATATCCATTTCAATCACTTTTCCTTCATGGGCCACTCCCAGGGGAAAGAGGAGGACCTCTCCTTCTCACCCTTCACCTTCTTCTTGTTTTCCGTCTTCTGTCATGCATTCATTCTATTCACTGCATTCATTACATCCATCATTTTACATACATTTGCACCTCCTGCTTCCCGGGTTTCCAAACCCGTATCTTCCCGGCCTTCCGGTACCTCCGGATATTCCGCATTTCCCATCTTATTCATCTTCATCCTTTTGTCCACTCTCCTTGGGGCATCGCGTCCCCTTTCCTGCTACTTCCCTGGAACCTCCAGGAGTCTTATTCTTCCTCTTTGGGCATCTCGCCCTTTCTGATTCTATTCCTCCGGAACCTCCGGACTTTCCCCTCGGGCATCGCGCCCCTTTCCACCTTCCTCCTCCGGAACCCCCAGATTCTCCACCTGATTGTCTCCGTCTTTTCCTAGGGCATCACGCCCCTTTCTATATGCTTCCTCCGGAACCTCCGGATTCTTCCCTTGTCCTTTCAGGGCATCGCGCCCCTTTCCCGGTTATTCCTCCGGAACCTCCGTATTCTCCATCTGATTCTCTCTAGCTTTCCCCCGGGCACGACGCCCCCTTCCATCTTCTCCCTCTTGATTTCATTCCTCCGGAACCTCCGGACTTATCTCTCGGGCATCGCGGCCCTTTCCATTTTCTCCCTACATTTCCTCCGGACCCTCCATCTTTCCTTCGACTCATCTTTCTGATTTTCCAGGACATCACATCTTTCATTTTTTTCTTCCTTTTCCATCATCTTTTTCTCTATTTCTTCCCAGGGCATCGCATCCCTTCTTTCAATATTCCTCCGGAGCCTCCGGATTCCTCCTATCATGATTCTCCTCCTCTGCCTCCGGACCCTTCGGATCCACCTCTTTCCATCTACCAATTTCTTCTTCTGATTCCTCCTAATTCTGGGTCTGACCCAACTTCTTCCACATCCACTGCTTTGGGCATTTGCCCTTTCTCCCATTGTTTTAGAGGCTTTAGTCCTCACTCCACCTCCTAATTTTCCGCTTCTTTTGTAAACTGTTCCTTGTAATCAGGGTCTCCGCGCCTTAATAAGGGAGTTCTAGCCCTTATCTCTTTTCCTTTTCCCCTTATTCGTCTGAGTCTGGTTTGAGCACCACTCATTCTTGTTAAGCCACTTTCAATCCTTTGCTTCCAATCCTATGGACTGCCAAAGAGGACTATCCCACGATGATCAACATCGCCTCGCAGCAGCTGCTTCTACAAAGGTTGCAAGGTAACATATTGGCGTAAGTACGCATTTTAATGATATCATTTTCTCATTACTTCACGCATGATTTTCAAAATCAAGTGCTTCTTAACGAGATTAAGAGTGGTGTTTTAAACCTTTATCTTAAGCTTTTGTTTAATTGAAATCATTCTCAAAAGAGTCTTTAGGCTTGCTTTTGCAGCACCTTTGGTAATAAGAACCCCGCGCTGGGAATTCAACATTCTCTCCCCGCTTGTTAAGAGCAACCCTTAGCTGGGCATTCCACACACTTCACGGCGTCCTTAGCTGGCTCCTTTGATAAAAACACCATTGCTACTTTGGCCATGCCATGAGTATTCCTGAAAGTCTTTTCTCTTCTTTACTCGGCCGCATGCAGGGGCAAGAGGTTGACGGATGAGATGACCAACCTGAGTAATCCCCAATACGAGAGGAGTCTCAAATAGGGGCAGTCTTGACCCAAAATCAATATGAGTTTTCATGATATACGTTTCACCAAAAGGGCTATTATGAAAATCAAGTCAAAATTTCGTTAAAAGCAAAAGTATGAATTATGGCATGTCAAGAGTCGCAAAGTCCCCGCAGGGAAAACCCTGGTCGTATGCATGTCAAGGGTCTAAAAATTAAAGACACAAAGCCCCGGCACAACAGACTACCTCTTTGAAGGGAACACCTTGGAAGGAATTCAAGTCCCGATATCTCCCATCCTGCACAAAGTTTATCCTCAATTATTCTTCTCTTCTCCCTCCAAGACCGAATGTTTCTCGGGTATGGCCTTGGTAGGGGCACCGTTGATCAAAGACGGTCGGTTATAGGATGCCACCCTTCAATGCACGTCCAGCTTTGGGCAGTTTTAGCGAAAAGGGAAGGAACGAGGACCCCCTAGCCAGTGGTTTAAACACCCTTTGATGCTGCATTAACAATGTCTAAGCCAAAATCCAAAAAAAATTGAATATTGCAAAATCAAACAAAAATTGAATATTTCCCGATCAAAATCTCCATAAAAATTTGAATATTTCCAAAAATCTTTCCAAAACTCATAAAAATTTGCATATTCCAAAACTCATAAAAATTTGCATATTTCCAAAATCCAAAAAAATTGCATTGTATTTTCTGATGGTGTTTTGCAGGAACAACTTTTGCAAGGACCAGGAGCACGGGATGAGTCCTCTCTCCACTTGTCACTATCAATCTATTGATTCCTCCCGATATTCTCATGGCATGCCACCCAGGGGCATCATCTCCCTATATCATTCTGATTATCATATCTCATGATTATTCATCTCCAAATCTTTCAATCAACTCCTGCTCGTTTCATCTGATTACTCCGCCGATGGGCATTATCAGATCCTGATTATTCATCTCCAAATCCTGATTAGCCAGATTGTCTCCTCATGATAAAACAACAAACAATGCTATGATTTGACTTATGCTATTCATGCCATATACATGCTATAATTGATGCTTTGATGATTGCTATGCTTAAATGCCTTATTCATTGTTTGTTATCTTTTATATCTTGGCTGATGAATTTTTGAGCGCAGGATAAGAAGCTCTTGATCCCGCCGACTGGGCATCATCATCAAAGTTCCACGGTGCTTGCAGCTCATTTCTCAGTTCCCATGCTTATTGCTATCACCATCTCCCTGTATGCATTCTACTATATGTTACATATGTTACTAGATTATATCAAGGACCTTGTGGCTTTGGTAAATCTGGGATTTGAGTTCCCCTTCATAAAAAACAATGATGATTCCAGAGGAGTCTTAGTCACACGGATAGGCCGTTGAGCCGTCCAAGATTGGGGACGATGGTTCCCTTTTGCGAATTGGTGCGTGGATAAACGGGCTTCGGCTTAGTATCAGCTCGCGAAATCGATTTCTTGACCCAGTCTTGGCAGTTTAACAATATTATCCTTGATTATTCTATATTTTTCGTTTGATTTAATTTTCCCTTTAAACCCAGCATGCATTCATGTAGGAATTTGAAACAATTGTTGAAAAATCATTCTGATAAGCTGTTTTTGAGGGTCAAATTGATCTTGATCTTCAATGTGAGATATTCCATGCCGAATTGAGTCCTCAGTTTGTTTTGTCGCTGTTTTGGGTTGTTTTCCGGAAGCTCCTTGTTTGGATTTTTATCATCTTATTTTAATCCTTTTCCCTTTGATCCACCTTGGCTGCAGCACGTCCACTGGCTGGTAACCGCTCCCCAATGGTGAAACCTACAGGTTTGTGACCTGGGGTACTTCCACCGCGCTGGAAGTTGATCATTTATTTTATCTCCTTCGTGCACCGCGTGCACACCTCCCCGTTTTATCCAAACATCGTTGATTTCATTGAATTTCTCGAGATTGCTTCATCTCGTGCTTCTGATTTCAATTCTCATCAAGTGATGTCGATTGCGTGTCTCATCACACCTTGGCATCTACTTTTCAGTTCGCTCTCACTTCATTCCATTCCGAATTTGAGGATTGCTCCAAGTTGAGCACTGGATCTTGCTGGTCGATGTGACCCTTGCCTGGAATTTACTTATCACCTTTTTTATCCAATCTCCGTCTTTTGATCCACTCCTTAGCTGTGAACCGCACGGTGGCGTCGATGGATCCGCCGGGCTCGCGTCTATTCCAGTAACTGAGTGAAATTCGTAGTTGCTACGCGCTGCGGATACCTCTTTTGTACAAGAGGTTGGTCAGTTCCTTTTTCTTGTTCCGTGCCTATCATTCTAGGTAGGAGTCACTGGTGCCGGCTTGACCTTGTGGTTAACTCGGAGTTTTCTGGATCATTCCTATCATTTGTCGGTTGTAATGGGTGTCTTTTCTCCTTGATATCCACTTAT
This sequence comes from Amorphophallus konjac, assembly GCA_022559845.1. Lineage (NCBI taxonomy): Eukaryota > Viridiplantae > Streptophyta > Magnoliopsida > Alismatales > Araceae > Amorphophallus > Amorphophallus konjac. The sequence continues at coordinate 210,871,758 of CM040118.1, forward strand.
CAGTCCGCTCTACTACTTTTTCATCTCACCGTCACTACTACTCTGTGTCATCTCCGTGTTATTTCCGTTTCACCTTCGTTTCGCTCCCCTGCAAAGCGGATATCAAGGAGGGGCATCTGTAGACACCCAATTTTAGCCGATAAATTGAGCATTTTCTTTGTTCTCCTAGTCGATGCCCCAATTGATCCTTAATGGGTTGATTGTCTGGGATTTCTTCCCCTTTCTTGGCCCAATGCTTCAATTCCATACCTTGGATCTCGTCTCGAGTCTGGCATTCCCGCGCTATTTGTTCTTATCGCTTTCTTGTTCATAGCACGTTGTGGATCTAATTGAAATTATCCTTTGATCAGTTGTTATTTCTTGACATTTGATCATTATGACATCAATTTTGGGTGTTACTCTCCTTCAACATTTGATTAAATGACTGCCCAATGGGTTTTTCTCCGTTTTTATACCATTTAATGGGCCTTTACTTGTTGCGCTATATCTCCATAGCGCGTTCTTCATTATCGCGCTATGGAAGTATAGCGCCTTATCAGACAGAGTCCCTCTCCAGGCCGGATTCCCTTATTTCGATTCGGAGGCCTTATTGGGTAAGTTGCTGACTGTGTTCCTTATCCAGGAAGGTTTCTAAACCTATCAGGAGTCTTTCCCCCTCATTAATCGGCAATATTACCTCGATTTGAGCCGCCGAGTCATCGGATTGAATCAAACTCCGACCTAGGGTTTGTGTTCGATCTTCTTCCTATAAATTCATCCCTTTGGCCATCGTTTGAGGGGGATGCAACTCGAGTTATTGACGAGGAGGAGGAAATACTCCGTGTACAATCGATAAATCCTCGCTCCTCGCACGTTCAAGGGAGTATTTAGGGCTTTTCCTTGTGTTTTTCCTCTTTCATCTTTCTTTTCCCCTCCGGATTTTTAATCTTTTCATAGCATTGCATCCTGATTTCAAAACACTCCTTTTACAAAATACATGCATACACACACACCACACCTGTCTTTTGCCCATTCATAGGGGTTTAAAAACCACCAAACCCCCAGGTAATCGAGCCCCCTTTTACATGCTTTTGATTAAGGATAAGGGCAGATTATACTCAAATCTCGATCTAATGGGCTTGATATTTGTTGTTTATGATTGTCCACAGGCACTGGAAGATTGATACGTGGAGCCCTTGCACCTTGGCCGGCCTTGGAGCAAGGAAGGAACGAATCCAAATAAACCCCGCTACCTGTCTGATATCGCGCTGTACTAAGTTAGCGCGACCTGAAGAAGGCGCTGGGACGATATAGCGCATTAATCTTCAGGCCCCCGGCTCCCCTTTATGGATTTCTGAGGTATGTAACATGCCCCGTCCTAATCTCTTATTGTTTGGCATGTTTCTAGCTTCAGTGGCGATCACGGATCTTGATTACTGCATATGATTTCCCCCTTTTTGTATCATTAATTGAGTGCTATATCCTCATCTTGTTTTAAAACAAAATCGCCATCTTTTATCAATTTGGGGGTTAATCATAAATTGCACATCTACAATAGACCCGGTACATGGGTGGATGAGGTCAAGGCTCTTGGGTCGGTCCGCCCCTAGAGTCAACAAACAAGTCAAGTCTAATTGCCACTCTAGACCCTTGAGGAGATCATCCCAACCCTCTATCTCATAGTAGGATTGGATCGTGGTGTGAAAGGAGGGGAGGGCCACAATTTGGGATTGATGTCCCATGGGTGAGAGGTGTGGGGGTGAACTAGGGATGGGGGGGCCTTGCTTGAGCCATTGGAGTATGGACTCATTCATGGTGAGGGTGTGTGGCTCTTGAGGATCCAGACTAGGAGAGGTGGGTGGAAGTGGAGATTCTTGGATTTCCTTTATGGTGGGTTGCGGATTCGGACTAGCATCCATTTCCGTGTGGGTGGGTGTGTGGGTCTCAACTTCTAATGATAATGTGGTGGGTAGGTCTAATGCGGGGGAATTGGTGATAGTCGATGCGTGGTGCACCCGAGGTGGTGAACAAGCATGGGCTTGGGTTGGGATAGGTAAGGGAAGTAGTTGAGGTCTAGGTTGGGGTTGGGTTGGGGTAGGAAGTGGAAGATGGGTGTGTTGAGGGGGTTTGAGAAGATTGTCCTTGGGAGGAGTGTCCTTGTTGGGGGACGATGGAGGGGTAATGGTGGCCGGGGTGGGAGATGTTTCAACCACTAGGGGTATGGGAAGATGCTTCCTCGTGGGGCATTGTTCGGCGATGTGCCCCAATTGGTGGCACCTATAACATTCCGGCTCGCACTTACCCGAGGTTATTTCACTCACTTCTATCTCCATAGGACCTTTTCCTTTTTGAGAAGGGGTAAGGTGAGGGGTGGAGGTGGAGGTGGGGACCAAAGGGCCTTGAGTAAGGTGGGTTGTGGAATTGGGTTTTGGTTGCATTGTGGGGAATTGGAGTCTTGGGTTGGCCGGGTGGGGATGGTGGAGTTGAAGTGCTCCTTGGGCTTTGGTGATCCGAGTAGGAAGGGGACACATATCTAGCCCTAAGTTGTACCTTCATGTTTCCCCAAGTGGTGATGGGATCTTCCCTTCTAAGTATCCTTAGCCCGACAATTTGTAGCCAATAGGTTTGAGCCCGTTTGGTAAGTTGTGATTTGGCACATCGGACTTTCTCATCCTTGGACATGGGATACCAAGTGAAGTAATGGTCCATTGAGGCTTCCCAATCTAAATTGTCAATAGGATGAGTTCCATCAAAGATGGGAGGTGGGGGAGGAGCCCTACTATCATCCGCCCTTGGGGCGGGCCCATTTTCTTCTAGTTGGTCGAGTCGACCTGATAGGTTATCAAGTCCCTCATTGGCATAGGTCAAGGCCTTCATGAGGTAGTTGACATGGCCAGGGAGGTGATGTGTGTTAGTCGTAGGCATCCCTTGGGGGTTTGGACTCATGGAGAGGGCCGATGGGTAAGGTCGGTAGGAGGTGGCCATGCTAGTGGACAAAAGAGATGTAGCCGAGGACTCTAAATGTATAAACACGCCCTAGGACCAACTTGATAGAGACAAGTTGTGAACTTGCTCTGATACCACTTGATGTGACACCACCTTGGGGTGATAGTCACAAGACCGAATGCCCTTGGACCTACAATTGCAAGTAAGTATCTTTGAGCGGCGGACTTACTCTAGCGAACTCACTCGCGTGGCGCACACTAGTGCCCGTAGGCGACTCGGCGATGATGGAGAGGGTCCGAGGCGGGACCTTGATGCTCCAATGGTTGGCTAGCTTGGGGAGAACCCCAAATGGGCCAGGGATGCCCAACTCACGGGCGGCCAGCACACCAAGGGTGTGGGATGTAGGGGATCACTCACAACTCGCCCGCGGTGATCACTCACATCAATGGCAATTATGGGCCGAGCTCTCACTCTCCGTCCGACGAATCAATAATGATAATACTATGCTAAGCAAGGAATTTAAACTAGCCAAGAGGGGGATCGAGGCTCACCTGGTCGGCGTGAAGATGCCGATCCCGGCCGGAGACGGGGGCGAGCGAGGAGGCGAGGGTATGCACCCGCACGCTGCGTCGATGAAGCTTCCACCTGAAATTTCAGATTACTTGCACTACGCCCCATGTAAGGGGGGGGGATCTTGGGGAAAGGAAGCCAATGACTACACCCAAACACTACCTCCACACAGGGAGGGGCCTTCAGCCGGCCAAGCAAGAGGGGAAAAATCGAGCTAGAAGCTAAGAAAGGGAGCCGATGCCGATTCTGACCACTTTCTGCGCTTCTGGACAGGCAGTTCGTTATCTTGGCGCTGCGGCCACTCCAGATTTTTGTTGATGACAAAACTAGTTGGAATTTCTTCGTAGCTGTATCGGGATGACGCCTGAATTTTGTTGATTTCTCTGGTCATAGGTGCTGGTCGGGGAAGAAGCTCGAACAGGGTAACAGGTCTTCAGTTCTGACTACTTCAAGTTCACAACAGCAGGAAGAAGAGGTTGCCACAAGCGCTCCAGAGCTCAAAATCAGGCACCGCCAGAGTCGTTGGAACCGTCGGTGAGTCCTCTTCGAAGAGAGACCAACAGGGATGCCAAACGTTGTTGGAGTAGATCGGTAGAGCTCAAACAATGAGGGGGGGTCGGAGCAGACTGTTAGGAAGCAGAACCGCACACCCGGAGGAAGAAAATGAGAACTCTTGATTTCGGGCGCAAAATAGAGCTCTGCTTCTTGATTCTGGAAGTAGACTTGTCGAAGAATCTCTCGGACAGCCTCGCCTCCAGATCTTCAAGAGAGTGATCGTGGTAGCTTCAGGAGTCAGCTTCAGGTTGCTCCTCAGGGAGGAAGTGCGCAGTCGGGGAAGAACGGCTCCCCCGGGCGACCACGAGCTCAGAAAGGGATGAGACCACCGTCGTTGCAAAGAGGACGGAGAGACGCTTCCAACGATATGTGGTATGCCCTCTGACGTTTCCAGGTGAAGACGTGGCAGCCTCTGTAACTGGGCTCTCCTCTGCTGCCTGCGAACTGAGAACTGTAGGTTGAAGATGATGGGGGGGAAATGGGGTATATGGGAGGGGAAATGGGGGTTGATGAGTGTGAGGAGAACCCTAGCTGTAAGGGGGTCTGGGAGGAGGTGCTCCAAGGTGTGGGAGGGGAAGAATGGGGTCTGGAAGGGGGTCTAACAGGTGGTGGGAGGAGGAGCTGCGAATTTGGGATAGGTGGGGGAGAGGGAAGGAGAGTTCTCTCTCCAAGGTTTGAAAATTGACTAATGGAGTGGTTAATGGGGCTTTGGGGATGAGAATGGTTGTGTTGGGGAATGGAAGGGGTGCTTGGGAAGTGGGGAGTTCTCCCTTGGGAGATGAGAGGGTGCTTAGGGAAGGGGATTGGGTAGTTGGTGGTTGGGTGGTGGAGTATGGATTGGTGGAGGGTCTCTTGGGACTAGGGGTGGAGTAATGAGGGTTGGGGTAGTTGGGAGGATGAGTAATGAGGGGAGAGGAAGGGTTGATGATGTGGAGGAGAGAGAGGGAGGGGAGGAGAGAGAAAGGGGGCGCTCCCTCCTCTTGGAGAGAGAGAGAGAAGAGAGAGAGAAAGAGAGAGGGGCATCCACCCCTTAGAGAGAGAGAGAGAGATTTGGAGAATCCACTCCAATAAGACACTAAAACTCACTTGATTTAAATTGATCATAAAAGGTTGTTACATATAAGAGGTGTGGGGGCCTATTTATAGACTCCATACTTTTCATATGACCATAGTGACCCTGACAAACCAACTAATGACCAAAGTAGTCCAAGGGAGGGGCGCCCCTGGGCCTAGCCCATTAGTTGGGCCCATTAGCCTATCAAATCAACCATATGACAACTAACTTAGGAAAATGACTCACTAACCTAGGTACATGACTCAAATAAAGGGAAAATTACATAGTTTATGACTCAAAGAAAATATGAAAATTACATGACGAGACTCAGAAACACATGACTAACACAATGGTGCTTGCCGATGAACAATCCGAGCCCAGAAAAAATGTGGAGGGGCAAGGGATGGCCCCATCAGGTGCTATTTCCCTAACTACTGTTCCTATTCCGAGCCATGCCGGGTGTGTTTCCTGTTCAGTGCCATGCTGGGTATTAAAATGTATTATTCTATAGGTGTATTTTCTGTTCCGTGCCTTGCTGGGTATTAAAAGGTGTTATTGTATATGTATATGTATGTGATTGGTTGGTAAAGTGGGATATATGTATTCTATGGGCTTTAAAACCGTGGGTTGTGGCCCTGTGGCTTTAGAAAATGACGCCCTTGTATAGAGGCCCTCATTGGGTATTCTAACTTTTATTTAACCCTCTTATAGAGTTATCTTCTTATAGAGTTATATAAAGTTTTTATTTACTTGGGGGAAAAGTCTATATATTATTATTGTCACGTCCCGTACTCTATACCGTCAAGGTATTGTCCGCTTTGGCCTATCGGCCTCACGGTTTTGTCCCTTTCTAATAGTGATCGGCTCCAGAACGGAGGACTTCCCTGGAGGTCACCCATCCCAATACTACTCCCCATTAAGCACGCTTAACTTCGGAGTTCTTTTCAAGAACTGAGCCGATACTTCAAAAGGCGCCTCGGTGATATAGAGTATAACTTAACTATATTTGAGGGTGTTACAATCTACCCCTCTTATATAGGCGACGTCCTCGTCGCTGGACACATATCGCACGCAATCATACCCTCAGGCTGGTAGGACTCTAGAGGTGGCCTCTACAGACTCAAGAGGTGGCTCCCACTATGTAGCACTTTGTCCCATTACAGGTTCAAGAGGTGGCTCCCATAGCGTAGCACTTAATCCTGCATGGCACTTAGTTCCCACACTTCTGGCTGGGGTATAGCTCTGATACCATTCTGTCATGCCCCGTACTCTATACCGTCGAGGTATTGTCCGCTTTGGCCTACCGGCCTCACGGTTTTGTCCCTTTCTAACAGTGATCGGCTCTAGAACGGAGGACTTCCTGGGAGGTCACCCATCCCAATACTACTCCCCATTAAGCACGCTTAACTTCGGAGTTCTTTTCAAGAACTGAGTCGATACTTCAAAAGGCGCCTCAGTGATATAGAGTACAACTTAACTATATTTGAGGATGTTACAACTATTTTTTTTTCTATCATTTTTATACGGGGTGCTACAAGGTCCATCCTACTCGAAGAGTTAGACTGACCGAGCGTGGAAACCGAAACCGTAGCAACCGTTCAGGCATCTCCTGACGACTGGACGACCCCATACGTAGCCTGGCTAAAAGACTCTCGAGAGCCCTCTGACCCTCGGGAGCCCTGGAGACTCAAATATCAAGCTCGGTGATTCATCTTATTTGATGGAAATATTTACCGATGATCCTTCGCCGGCCCCCTCCTTAAGTGTCTTAGCACCCCCGAGGCTTAGCAAGCCGTTGAAGAAATTCATGAAGGGATCTACGGAGTGCACCAAGGGGGGAGGTTGATAGCGAGGATCTTGCTGCACCGAGGTTACTGGTGGCCCACCCTCCAGCGAGACTGCTCTGCATATGCTCGGAAGTGCGACCGCTGCCAAAGGTTCGACCACCTGATCCACTAGCCAGCCTCGGTGCTCATAACTCTAACTGAGCCATACCCTTTCGCTCGGTGGGGAATTGATATCCTTGGGCCCTTCCCAGTGACCCGGGCTTAGAAAAATTTCCTCATCATCGCCATCGACTACTTCTCCAAATGGATCGATGACGAGGCTACCGCCAAGATAATGGAAGCAGTGATCTGGAGTTTCGTGTGGAGGACGATCATTTGTCGTTTGGTATCCCTCGGGTGATTGTGAGTGATAATGGTCGACAGTTTGATAACGCTTATTTTAAGAATAAGTGTGCCGACCTACATATCCGCAACCACTTCACTTCAGTAGCCCTCCCCCATGCTAACGGGCTGGTCAAAAATGCCAACAAAACCATCCTTAAAGGCATAAAAACCAAGCTCGGTAAAGCCAAGGGTAATTGGCTCGAGGAATTACCTAGTGTACTATGGTGGTACCGAACCACTCCGAGAACTACCACGGGTGAAACTCCATTCCAGCTAGTCTATGGCACCGAGGCAGTCATCCCACTAGAGGTCGACAGCCCATCCCTTCAGGTTATCACTTCCCGTCCGAGCCTAACGGCCAGAAATTATTGGAGAACCTGGACCTGACCGACAAAGTACGCGAAGTCGCAAGAATCCGAGCCATGGAATATCAGCGGTGCATGATTCAGTACTAAAACACTCAGGTCTGAGACAGGTAGTTCCAGCCAGGAGACCTCATTCTCAGAAAGGCCGAAGCCTCTCGACCACTGGAGGCGATGGGAAAGCTAGCCCCTAACTAGGAAGGCCCGTACCGAGTGATCGAGACGCTCGAAAAAGGAGCATACCGACTATCCACCATGGAAGGGATGCCAATCCCTCGGACTTGGAACACGGTGGCCCTGCGGAAGTTCTATTTCTGAGCTCATCCATACATGTAAGAAACCAATAAAGACAGTAAACTCTCCATTTCATTAATGTCAAAATTTTGGTACATCAGATGGGCCGTAGCCAGCACAATATGCATGAAAAAGAAAAACCGATACAACATAAGCTGATAGCTCGGTGCGGACAACAGTTGGTAGCTTCAGACCGAGCCACTGACTCCACCCAGCATGGAAACTGGCTCGGGAGGCGAGGCGACCGACATAGTCTGCTTGGGTAGTCTGGAAGAGATAGTATCAGTAAAAGAAAAACAAGGGCATGGGAAGGCCCGAACTACCAACTTGGTAGAAAACAAGAAAGAACCCCCATCAAAGATCGATGGAGGGGAGGTAAGAGAGGGCTCCTTCTAAAGGAGCCCCCGAAGAGTGAAAGAAACGAAAAAAGGAGAAGGGAAGTGGGGATAAAAGAAAGGAGGAGCAATGATTTCTCCCCTCTCAAACCATCCCCCCTCGAATCATCCCCACGGGTGGTGCGGCGGTCCAGAGGTCGAGAGGGAGCACGTTGCCATGCTTCGTCCCTTCTTGTACGCCGCCCGCCATCCGTTGTCCTTTCTTCTAGGCCGAAGTCATCCAGACGCCACCGCCAAACTGTTCGTCAACGTCGGACTCCAAACCTCATCGGAAGACGACAACGAAAAAGAAGGCGGTGCCGATTTTGACCGTAGAGAGAAAGAAGAGCAGGAGACTTAGCAAAGGCCCCGTTGCAGCGTGAAGAGGAAGAGGCGCCCTTCGGGACCTTTTATAGGCCGGAGGGGGAAACCCCTACCTTAATTGAACCTCTCCACGAAAACACACAAGGGACTATAAAGGGAAGGTGAATGCCTCCCTGAGGAGTAATTGCGCCTCCCTGCCATTAAAAGCTCTATACGGGAAAGCTAGCCCCTAACTGGGAAGGCCCCTACCGAGTTATTGAGACGCTCGGAAAAGGAGCATACCAACTATCCACCATGGAAGGGATGCCAATCCCTCGGACTTGGAACACGGCGGCCTTGCATAAGTTCTATTTCTGAGCTCATCCATACATGTAAGAAACTAATAAAGACAGTAAACTCTCTATTTCATTAATGTCAAAATTTTGGTACATCAGATGGGCCGTAGCCAGCACAATATGCATGAAAAAGAAAAACTGATACAACATAAGCTAATAGCTCGGTGCGGACAACAGTTGGTAGCTTCAGACCGAGCCACTGACTCCACCCAGCGTGGAAACTGGCTCGGGAGGCGAGGCGACCGACATAGTCTGCTCGGGTAGTCTGGAAGAAATAGTATCAGTAAAATAAAAACAAGGGCAGGGGAAGGCCCGAACTACCAACTTGGTAGAAAACAAGAAAGAACCCCCATCAAAGATCAATGGAGGGGAGGTAAGAGAGGGCTCCTTCTAAAGGAGCCCCCGAAGAGTGAAAGAAATGAAAAAAGGAGAGGGGAAGTGGGGATAAAAGAAAGGAGGAGCAATGATTTCTCCCCTCTCAAACCATCCCCCCACAAATCATCCCCACAGGTGGGGCGGTGGTCCAGAGGTCGGGAGGGAGCATGTTGCCATGCTCCGTCCCTTCTTGTACGCCGCCCGCCATCCACCGTCCTTTCTTCTACGCCGAAGTCATCCAGACGCTACCGCCAAACCCTTCGTCAATGTCGGACTCCAAATCTCACCGGAAGACGACAACGGAAAAGAAGGCGATGCCAATTTTCACTGTAGAGAGAAAGAAGAGCAGGAGACTTAGCAAAGCCCCCGTTGCAACATGAAGAAGAAGAGGCGCCCTTCATGACCTTTTATAGGCCGGAGGGGGAAACCCCTACCTTAATTGCACCTCTCCTCGAAAACACACAAGGGACTGTAAAGCGAAGGCGAATACCTCCCCGAGGAGTAATTGCGCCTCCCTGCCATTAAAAGCTCTCTACGGGAATACGCGAAAGGACGGGTCAGTTAAAGCGCCAAAAGATGGAAAAATGCCAGATAGGCACCTTTTTGATCAGCCGATCGGCATTACGACCAGATTTTTCGACGGAAGAATTCGACATGATACTTGATTTACCAACAATACAACATATCAGACCCAGTCAAACACGGTAAGAAAAATTTAAGTATGCCCTGATATACTAATTGCCATTATATTTAAAGAAAAAAGAAAGTACATTGTGAAGTTTCCAAAAGGGGGCCCCATACAAAAAGAAGGAAGGGCCAGCAACGTAAAAACAACCTAATCGATCGAGATGGGAGAAGAAGGGGAGGTCGGTGATCGTTCCAGGAGCCTGGAAGTAGGAAGGGCCACGGCGCTCGGCCCCCCCCCCCCACGGTAACGTATGGCTCATCCTCAGCTCCCTAGGTGACGACCGGCACAGACACTGACCCCACCTGTGTGGGAACTGTCTCGATCATGTGCCCTCCCGAGGCTCTCAACATTGGGAGTGGAACTGTGCTCCTTGCCATCCTCCCCCCCGACGCCGTAGAAGAGGGGGGGGTAGAGCCTCCTTCATCCGAGTCATGCCGTTGATCGGGAAGAAAGACGAGCTCTCCCGAGACCTGTCACCGTGCCTCCCTGACGGCCCCATCGAAGCCTTGAGTGAAACCCTTCCACAACCCCCGACGATAGCCCGGCTCGTAGTAAGCAAAGTCACTCTTCTTTGAGGCCTCGAGGTACTCCTCCGAGCTTAGATATCGCTCGACGACCCTCGTCTCAACCTCTGCTCCCCTTGCCTCGGCCTCGACCAGCTTCGCCTCAACCTTGGCCAGCTTCGCCTCAACCTCGGCCAGCTTCACCTCAACCTCGGCCAGCTTCGCCTCAATCTTGGCCAGCTTCACCTCAGTTTCGGACTGCTTCACCTCGGCCTCGGCCAGCATTATCTCGGCCTCCTCCCTTGCTCGATCAGCTTCCAAGAGACGGCTCCTGAGCTCATCCCGCTCGGCCTCCCACCGCCTCGAGCTTGATACATAAAACTGGCGCTCCTCTTCTAGGAGGTGAGTTTTTAGCTCCGTAGTGCACAGGGCCTGGGAAAATTGCTCGGATAGAGACCACACACCCTCCTGATGCGCTCGATCCTGCGCCCGGAACATGACCACCTCCTTCCAGAGGACCCCAAGCTCGGAGGATAGTTGCTCGGCCTTTAGGTCAGATTCGGCGTGACCTTTGGCCAGAGCTATTTCACTGCTCTCCATCTTCATCTTGTGGCTGACGATCTCCGCCCCTAATTGGGCCATGAACAGGGCGCCCTCCATCACCCTCTCGAGGAGTATTGAAGGGGGGCATCGCCAAAACTCTTCCTGCACAAACGGAGACTCCATCTCTGGGCAACGCTGGTACAAGGAAGCTTGAATGACAAACCGCCCCTACTGTAGAGCAGAACTCCTCCGAGGTGGAATCTGCACGGGAATATCTTCCCCAGCGACTCCCGAGCTCGACGCAGCAACGCTCGGCCCAGTAGGGACCCCGGCACCAACCTCTTCCGTGCACACCCCTGCAGGCTTGGTCAGACCCTCAGAGCCAACCTCTGCTCCTACCGCCCCCGCAGACTCCGTGGCGACCTCCTCGACTGGCTCGTATCTCTCCAACACGGCTGCGAACGAGCCCGAGCAACGGGTACCCTTCGCCAGAGACTCCCCCATTGAAGGAGGGACCTTTGTCTTCTTCCGCCTACTCTTCTCGGCGATTAGGTCTTTCATCGCCCCCAGCAGCAGCGACGCCCCTGGAGCTTTTCGTTTGGATCCTTGTCACCCCGGTTTGTCCTCCCGAGCGACTCGTTTGCCCTTATCTCGGGTGGAAGAAGAATCCTCGGGAGCCCTAGGTGCATCTGAGGCGGCAGCCTCCATTCGCTCGATGACCTCCGACTCTGGCGACGGTTCCTCGTCTTCACCGTGCCTCGCATCTGCTCACCAAAGGCATCTCGTCAATAAAGGCTCCACAACGTGCAGCAAAGGGTACTGGGGTCCTTACCATTAGGCAGCGCTCAGCGAGAGAAGTCTTCGACAAAGGCCGGAGTCAACAGCTTGGCGGTCGACCGATGATTATCCTACATAACTTGAATCTCCTTCTCCAGATCCGGTGAGATCGCTGGAGGCTTCTCGGGAAGAACTGGTTAAGGTTTCGGCTCGACAGGGAAATCCCACATATAGCCAACTTTGGTAAACCCCACCCAGAAAAATTGAGTCTTCCACCCCTTATGCGAAGAATCCCGAGGGGAAAGAGTCACACAACTCCTCTCTCTCCTCGCCTGAACAAAAAAGAAGCCCTTCCCGGCATGGGCGTGTTCCTTCAGCTCGAAGAAGGCATGAAAAAGATCTAAAGAAACAGCCATGTCGTACGGGCCACAGAGAGGGAGGAAAGGAAAAAATGAAGGTGTAGGAGTTCGAAACCATCTGGACAGGAGCCAGCTAGTAGAACTTCAGAAGCCCGACAATAAAGGGGTGGAGGGGAAGGCGGAAGCCACACTTCCAAGCCAGAAGAAATGTACAGAACATGCCCGAATGAGTATCCAGGCAAGACTCATGGGGTTTGGCAGGAGAGAAGAAATACCACCAAGGCAACCTGTAGCGGATCTTAATCTCCTTCATCGCGGACTCTGTCAGTTCGCTACGAGGATGATTGCTATACGTCGGCTCCACGCTTACTCCTTGCTCGAATTCCTATACTTCGGCTACAATATCATGGTCCGCCATGGAAGAAAATGAAGATGAGGACGGGACGCCTAAATTAGATGAGCAAGGTGGAGGAGGAACTTGTCGGACGGCCTCCGCAGTAATCTCCGCTAACGTTGCAAAAGCTTTTGCGAGCGTCCACTCCCTCTGGCCGCTTCTCTGATGCATAAACTGTAATATCCCGATTTATTAAACAAATAAAAATTTCTAGAAAATTTATAAGAAATTAATTAGAAAATCCTTAATAAATAGAATAAGTTAAATTTAGACTATTTTAAAAGAATCTGGAAATTTTAGAATCTTGTAGAGGATAAAATGTTTGATAATAGTGTCTTCTGTGACTGACCCAAATAAAATCCGTAATCAGGCCAAATCAACTGATTAAGGCCCAAATCCACACTTAATCTAATTGGCCCTTAAAACGCGAAATTTGAGCCCAATACCCGATCATTTAGGCTGAGATCAGATCCTAATGGAAGGATAGGATGAGAGGATTGTTTCCCCTCTTAGTTCTCCCCGAAACCCTAACCCTAGAAAGCAAATTTTGGATGACGAGGCGGCGGCTAACCCTATCCGCGCGGTTTGCGCACGTCCAACTTAATTGGACTCTATCTCCTCGAATAGAAAACTCTAGACCTTGTGTGACCTATAAAAATAACCCTCAGGAACCCTATTTTCATTTGGGTGCTGTTGCGGCCGACGAGGATCGTGGACAAGGGCGGATTCCGGTGATCACCGGGGGGGTGTTCTTCACGTGTCGTCGTCCCTTCTTCATCCTTCTTCCTCCGTTTAAGGTAGGTTATAGCAAGCCAAATCTTAAGTATTATATATGATTAGAACCAGCATCAAGTGCCTTTCTATTGAATGCAAAAGCCCTAAAAGTTGCTTAGTATCATGCGAGAATGTTAGGGTTTAGTAGAAGCATGTCATATCTAGGGTTATACTTGTTTCATCTTGTTTAAGTAGGGATTTCAGGCACTAAAGATTAAATCGAGCAAGCTATACTATAAAACTTTTCGTGCTCTTTCTTTTAAATCCGAAAGCCCTAATTATTATGCTCTGTACTATGCGTATTTAGCAAATCATTGTAACCCTAGCCAACTCGTCGGAGGCGGGCAGGGCGAAAGGGGCTTGATTATTTTTTTTGACTTGCGCGGCCTTACGATAGACCGCCCAACGTGGTTAGGCGGCACATTACGGACCGTTTATGTGTTGTGATTTGTGTTATGTTTCTGGGAAGTGCGGCATGACCTAGACCGCCCTTCTGTCAGGCGGCCAGTTATTGACCGTTCGTCTCTTCCAGCGGCTCACTCATCCCCAGAAGGCCTTCTGACCTGAGGGGGATAAACAGCCTATCGTGCGACCGCCGAGGAGGATGAAAGGTCCCTACTGGACCGTCCATCTTTACAGAATTTATTAAGTTATCTTTTTCGCATGATTTATGATAGTAGATTAGTGGTTAAATGTAAGTTAGCAACATGCATAAAAACCCTGGAAAATTATAACATTAAATGATTATAAATATTGCTGATTTATTCATCTTGACCTTGGATCATCTTCATTTTCAACGTTAATATTAATCATGACTCATTATTAAATTGAAAATGTTATTAGGGTTGTATGACAGTCGTTCTACTCCGGTAGGATTGACTGACCGTCTCACTGGTTTCCGATATTTTATTATCCCTATTTCCTTGTAATGTTTGGGACTCTCCGCCGGATATTCCTTTCGTCGGACTAGGACCTTCATTATGGGACCTCCGTAAGCCCCCGCGAGCCTGGGATTCCCACTAGGACGCCGGGCAGGTTGTACCATCAAGACCTGAACCTGTGTACGTGATCGAATCGATTGAACTATCGTATTATAAGTCACGGCTCGACTTGGACCCCTTGAAAATTGCGCGGCCCTGTGGAACGCGGATTTTATCTTATTTCATTATATTATTTATTTATATTTTTATTTGGATTTTTGATTTATTGGCGTGCCAGTCACATGTGTGACGATTTCATTGTGCGCTCGATCTGACTTGGTCAGTCGATTGTGAGGTCCGAGTCGGGACCAGAAGTCCGTCATACCATAAAGGCTATGACGTTAATTACGCCCTTCCAAGGAAGGACAACCCTTGATTAAACGCCAAAATAGGAGGCCTCGAGAGGCAAACATGTATTCATATGCGCAAAATGGAACTTCATACCAGAGCCAGGAAGGCGGGCAAGATAAAAACATCAGCTGTAGAAACAGACGGTATCGTCAAGCCAGCGGCTCAGAGACGATATCATTAGGTCAGCGGTTCAGAGACTGAGCCATGGCCATGATGGAGGTTTAAAGCATTGATCAGTATTTCGACAGCGTTTCCCCTTAATCTGGATTATGCCCAGGGGGAAATAGGCTATCACCCACGGAGTGCCGGGATGAAAGCCGAGAGAAAGAGAGAGGCCAAACCTCCCTACCTATATATATATGCCATGGGGCAATGTTTGATGTTCCCTGTAGAAGCTGGCGGAACTCATGTAGTGGCAGAGCCCTCCCGAGCTAAAGGAGTTATTCATGAACCAGATGCGGGAC
The DNA here is from genome assembly GCA_022559845.1 of Amorphophallus konjac. Lineage (NCBI taxonomy): Eukaryota > Viridiplantae > Streptophyta > Magnoliopsida > Alismatales > Araceae > Amorphophallus > Amorphophallus konjac. The sequence goes on from CM040118.1 coordinate 210,886,930, forward strand.
GACGGAAAGTGAGCGAAAGCTCAATGTTGCGCCCTCACACGCGGATCGACCTACGCGGTCAAGTCGCGAAGATCGACCTGCCCGGTCAGGTCGCGGGGGTCAAGGGGGCAGCGCCCCTTGCGGGGGTTTCTGGGGGCGGAGCCCCCGGAACAAAATTTGGATTGAAGGCCCAGTAATAAAATTTGGGATAGGCTATCAATGCAGTTCAAGTGTACATAGGTTCCTGGCGCGAAGGCAAAATGGCCAGGGTTCCCGGCGCGCCAACTGGAGAGCTTCTCGGCGCGAAGGGGAGATGGTGGAGGAGGTTCCCGGCGCGCTTCCGATAAGGCTTATTGGCGTGAGGAATAGGGGGGTCTCGGCATGGCTGAAGAAGAGGGGGAGCTCTCGGCGCACTGATAAGAGGGCCAAGGGGGGGTTCTCGGCGTGAGGGTTCCCGGCGCGCTTAGGGCCGCGCCGGGAGCCATGGCGCCGAGAGAGTGTTGGTGTTCTGGCGCCGTGAGGACCCGAAAGGGGTTCCGGAGGCTCTGTTTTGGGTTTCTTGGCGATTCAGGACAAGCCAGATAGGTTCTGTGAAGTCAAAGTGGATCAGTTCATCAAATCTGAGCTGGATTAGATTTGGGCTTTACAGGAGCATCAGGATAGAAGAGGGATTTAGGAAGACTAGGGTCGAGGGAAACCCTGTCACCACTATCATGCAGAGCCCGGGGGACAACCTGATGTCGACTTTCATCTTCTTGAGAGAATTTTGGCAGCACCTCCCCTGGACCGAGCATTTGCCAGAGAGTGGTATAGGCTGACATCCACGGAGTGCCGGGATGAAAGCCGGAAAAAGAGTGAGCACTAAGGCTCGAAGAGACTATCCATGTCTCTGGCATCGGTCACTATTCCCCTTCTCGGAGACTGACGAAACTCATGTAGAGACAGGGTTCGTCAGACCCACGGGGTTGCATGTGATTCCAGTTAGGGACCTCAAAATGTAGGGGAGGTCAATCCCCAGTTAATTTATCTCCTGGGGTACATATGACGACTCACGAACGCCCCAGGATAAGTGGACGAAGAGGCCAAAGGGGTAGACAGAGGAGGGGCTCTCAGCATGCTTTTCGTTGGCAAGAAGATGGCTCTCGGCGTGGGATTATAGGTTGGCCAAGGGGTTCTCGGCATGGGTTTACAGGTTGGCAAAGGGGGCTCTCGGCATGGGATTCTATTGGCCAAAGGAGAAGCTCTCGGCATGGTTTTCTATTGGCCAAAGGAGAAGCTTTCGGCATGGTTTTCTATTGGCCAAGAGGAACTCTCGGCGTGGGATTCTTTGAACAAGAGGGGGTCTCGGCGCAAGGCTTCCCGGCGCGCTCGTCGCCGCGCCGGGAACCTGCCGCCGGGAAGGATATATTGGAAGGGGGCTTAATGGCCAGAGCACAAGACCAGGGGTTTTGTCGTTTAGCTGGAGGGGAAGAAAAGGGAGGCCTCTCGGCGGCTTGGCTTTCGGCGGGGAAATTTACACGCCGGGAAGGTTGAAGGGTCGGGGGTTTTCAGAGCTCACAACGATACTCTGTTTAGGGGTTTCATGAGATTTCAGAGGGAGTTTTGGGGATTCCAGACCTGCCCGTCGCTTGGATTTGCATGGACATGGGTTTAATTCATCAAGGATGGGCTGGGTTTGAAGGGAATCGAAGAAACCAATTACTGGAGGGGGTTTTGAGTCGTCATGTACTATGGACCCTCAGGGGATTATCTGCTGGCATCTTTGGTCGCCTGGGAGCCAATCTCTGGCCCCAGGGATGATCCTGATGGAATTGTCCGTACTGGAATCGGATTAGAAACCCTCGGTATCAATTTATTGAAGCAGCTTACTTATTCACGTGGAAAGGGGATCTCGAGCAGGCCGTCGGAGTTATTGCCGATATCGGTAGCAGATTGCCCCAGAGGCCAAGAGATGGTCTGTCTCTGGCCCTGGGGCAAGCCTGGGAGGCTTTATGCAAACGACGAAGATTGCGAGGGACATCGGTTCATCTAGAGCTACATTTATTCTACTGAAGACAACTGAGCCTGAAGACCCACCAGAGAATCAGGCGCTCTTCAGTTGAGCTTAAAATAAAAACATATAAGGGAAAGAAATAGCAGCAGACGGAGAGATAGCTGGCAGATACTTCAATCACCCAGCGCCCAAACGGGCCACTGGAGCATTTCATTTCATTGGATCACCCTAGAACTCACACCAATCACACGGAGGGAATGAGGGAAAGGGAGATGAATATACATCGGGATATCCCTGTTACATCCAAAAGAAAATCGAGATAAACTCGGCAGGATTACATGAAGAAGAAAACAGAACCATGGGGGAGGGCGGAGCATTGACTCCTCTCCCTCCCCGGCTGCCCACCTGGAGCTTCCTCTCCTTCTTTCTCTTCTTCTTTCTTTTCTCAGCAGAGGAGGCTCTCTCTCTCTTTTCTTGCTCTACTCTATCCTCCCCTCCGATCCCTTCTGGTGCTTCTCTCCCGGCCCCCGTCGATATGGAGGAAATGAGGCTTTTATAGGCATAGCACCCCCCCTTCTCGGCAGGGTTGCCTTGGCGCGCATACCTCAGGTTCCCGGCGCGCCCCCTTGCTTCCTGACGCAAAGGCTTCTCGGCGCCATGCTTTGGGCCGTGGTGAAGAGCTCTCGGCGCCATGGCCCATTTAGGCCCCTTTCTTATTGCTTTAATTTTTTTAATCACTAGGCTTCTGGGGCGCCTAATCTGCCTCTTCGTTAGTCCTTCGAATCTGTCGGAACAGATGAAGGTCCTTTTAGTTGATGGGTTGACATAGTCTTATCAGCATATTTCTGGAGATTTTCATCAGTCAACAGACTGCAATTCTTCATCAGTACTACCATCTGAGTGATGACAATACCGGACATCGGCTTGGCCGGGAAGGGCTTCGGCTGGGTGGTAGCTTCAGTGACGACTCTTCTGTAGTTCTAGCTTTGCAGGAATTCTTGGGATCTTCATGTCTGATTTCATCTTCTCTTCGATTTCATCTTTACCCTTGACTATATTTCAGGTGTCAACAGGCCCGAAAGGGTCCGTTCATCCTATTGGGCGGCCCATAACGAACCGTACATCCCTGGCCAAGTGCCACTTACATTGGTCAATTAACCTTGATCTATCTTCGACCAAATTGTGTTTGGATCAACCCAATAAGCCCTAGGTTGACCAGGGGAGAGTGGGCTGGACTCTGGTTCAGTTCTGCCCCACTTATGGCAGCCCGGAGCCCGTTTGGGTAGACTTCTAGTTGATTAAGTTGAACGGACCTATTGGAACCGCCTATGTAATAGCGTGGATCTTATTGGACCGTCTGTCTGTTGGACGGCCCTGTAAGGACCGTTTATCTTGTTCTTGGGCTTCCAGGTCTACTAGTCTTGAGCGGCCCATTTTTAACCGTCCAATTCCTCGAGCGGCCCTACATGGACCATGTATTCTTGACGTCGGTGTGGCTAGTCCTAAGCCCATCTCTATCCTGAATGGTCCACTCTAGACCGTGTATTGCTTGAGCAGCCCTGTTCTGACCGCTTATCATCCAAAAGTGATTTTTCCGTGATTTTTCGTGTTGAATCCAAGGACCTGATTGGTTCTTGATAACTTGAACTTTCCAGACATGATGTCTACTTCAACTTACCCTTGAAACTTTGGTAAGTTCCATATCTTGAAGTATTGGCCATCTAACTTGATTAATGTCTAGACATAACTTGGGATCTTGGATCCAACAAATCAATGCCAACGCATCTTAAGGGCCCGGTCTGGTCCTGGGAGGAGCGCCCGAAAAGTACTTGTGCCCTGGGGAGTTTGAATGACATGGTGAGGCATTGCACCGAGTGCATGACTAGCGTGATGTCTAAGACAATAATCTCTTACTTGAATTTCTCTTGACTTGGTTAAATCTTGCTTGTTGGCCAAATTATCGGTTATATCATGTTCTTGCCTTCCTTTCATTATTTTGTTGCATAGTTATTTCCTTTCGTTCTTTATTTACGCACTCAAACATGCAATTTAATTGGTTAATTACTTAAACTTGCCTGTTATTACCTACTGAGCGTTCGCTCACCTAGTTTTTCCCCCTTTTCAGGTAGCTCAGGTGAGGACTCGCAATCTGATGGGAACGGGCAAGAGTGACGACCGTGGAGTGAACCTGATAGAAGCCTGTGAAACTAGTTCTAGTTGTGGAGTTTTATTTGTATTTAAGGGTATTTTGGAAGAGTTGTAATCTGAAGTTAGCCAATGTAATAGTGTTAAGTGGATGTTGTCAAGATTATGTTAAGTGAGATCATGGTAGTTTGGAACATGGTTTGGTTATGTGCTATTTAATGAATGGAGCAGTTTCTATTTGTGGATGTGCGATCTTTTAGCTTTAACATATCATGTCTAGAAATCAACATGTTATTATTACTTGTCTCTACTGCCAGTCCCAATATTCCGCGTCGGGGCATGACAGTTAGGTGGTATCAGAGCCTAGGTTTCTAATATTCCTAGGTTATTTAAGTTCTAGGATTCTAAGTGTTTGTCGTAGAACCTATACCCTTGTTATGAGTCAAAGGACCAAACCTAGTGAGAATTTGGGTAGAGACTTGGGTTGAGTTAATAATCAACTCTAAACTCTTTCTCCTAAATGAACTTAAGATAAATTATTTTCGTGCAGGACGTTCCGATGGCAGCTGAGCGTTCGCAATGGCGAGACATGCAGCGGACGGTCCAAGGACTTACATGAGCTTTACAATAAGTGGCCCAATGTGGAGCGGTGAATCATGGTGCTGGTGATCTGCACAGGAATTTTCGTGGGATGAATCCCCCACGTTTTGGAGGTTCAACTGATCCCGATGAAGCCGAACACTGGCTTAAGGAGATGGAGAGAATTTTTGAAGTTATGCAATGCAGCAACCAGGAGCGTGTGCTTTTAATAACCTTCCAGTTGGAACGGGATGCTAGGACTTGGTGGGAGTCAGTAAAGGCGACCCTCGGTGACAGACAAATTTCGTGGAAGGAATTTGAAGAATTCTTCAATAGCAAGTACTTTTTCGACAGAATCCAAGAGAAGAAAGCCACTGAGTTTGCTACTCTGAAGCAGCGGAGTTTATCTGTGGCGGAATATGAAGCTCAATTTTCTAGACTCTCTCGTTATGCTACTCATTTGATTTCCACAGAGAAGATGAAGGCGAAACGTTTTCTAAATGGGCTGAAGTTGCATTATATTAACCAATTGGCGCCGATGGAGATTCAGACCTATGCAGAGATGGTAAGAAAAGCCCAAGTTTTAGAAGATACCTTGGAAATGACGGAGAAAATCCGTGGGAAGAATGTTAAAAAGGAGCCACCTACTGGTTCCGGGAGTGCTAAACCCGGGAATAGCAAGAAGAGACCCAATGGCGGGTCTGGTTCATGGAAGGGGAAAATGCCAAAGAATGAAGACAAGAAGCCTGGCCCGATTGTTCCATTTAAGGGCGTATGCAAGTATTATGACTGTCCCGGTCACAAGATGGAAGAGTACTGGCGCAAGCTGGGTGCCTGTTTGCGTTGCGGGAGTAGGGATCACCGCATTCTAGAGTGTCCTCTCTTATCCGAGCAGGCTACCCCGACTAAACCTCAAGGTGGTAAGAAACAGCAGGGCAAGCTCCAGGCCCTACAAGAGGAGGACGCAGGCACCACCAAGGAGGGTGGACTTGTGGAAGGTACTCTCATTGTTCATGGAAAGCCAGCTTTTGTTCTTTTCGATACTGGTGCTACTCATTCATTTGTTTCTCGAAGTTTTTCTAAGGCATTAGCTGTGAAGCTGGTTTTGATGAATTCTCCCTTAGAGATATCAACTCCTATTGGCTCTAGATCAGCGATTAAATACTTTTATCCTTCTAGCAAGATTATGGTTAATGAATAGAATTTGCCGGCTGATTTAGTATGCATGGATATGAAAGATTATGATGTAATTCTAGGAGTGGATTGGTTGGCTAAGCATGAGGCCAATGTCCATTGTAGTTCCAGCTCTGTGTCTTTTTCTAGACACCCTGGACTTTCTTTTATAGGGGTTAGGCACCATAGATCTGTGCCACTTATCTCGACCATCCGAGCCGATAAGTTGATGAGGAGAGGATGTCAGGCATTTTTAACCTTTGTTTATGTGACCCCTAAGAAGAAGATCGAGATTAAGAACATTCCTATTGTCCGAGATTTTTCGGATGTTTTTCCTGAGGAATTGCCAGGTCTTTCACCAGAGAGAGAAGTTGTGTTTTCTATTGATCTAATTCCTGGCGCGACTTCTATTTCAGGGCTCCTTATCGTATGTCTCCTGCGGAGCTGAGAGAATTAAAGTAGCAGTTAATGGAATTACTTGAGAAGGGGTTTATTAGTCCAAGTACATCCCCGTGGGGGGCTCCAGTGTTATTTGTAAGGAAGAAGGATGGCTCGATGAGGTTGTGTATTGATTATCAGCAATTGAACCAGTTGACTATAAAAAATAAATATCCATTGCCGAGGATTGATGAGTTATTTGATCAGATAGCAGGAGCTCAGTATTTCTCTAAGATTGATCTTCGATCTAGATATCATCAGTTGCGGATTAAGGAGGAGGATATTTATAAGACAGCTTTTTGTAGCAGGTATGGGCACTTTGAATTTATTGTAATACCTTTTGGACTAACGAATGCACCTGCAGCTTTCATGCAGTTGATGAATGATGTATTCCGACCCTATCTGGATCAATGGGTTGTAGTGTTTATTGATGACATTCTGATTTATTCCAAGAGTGAGGAAGAACATGCTGAACATTTGAGATTGGTGTTACAATTATTGAGAGACCATCAGTTATACGCCAAGTTTAGCAAGTGTGAATTTTGGCTACAAGAGGTGTCCTTTCTAGGGCATATCATTACGAAAGAAGGTATTTCTATTGATCTGTCGAAGGTAGAGGCAGTTAAAGATTGGGACAGGCCTACTAGTGTAACAGAAGTTAGAAGCTTCCTAGGCTTGACAGGATATTATCGGAGGTTTATTAAAGATTTCTCCAAGATTGCGGTACCCTTAACAAGATTAACCCGCAAGGAGAATAAGTTTGATTGGACGGAAGATTGTGAGAAAAGCTTCCAGACTTTGAAGGAGTGTTTAACGACTGCCCCTGTTTTAGCATTACCATCTGGAGAAGGAGGCTTCGTGGTGTACACCGATGCTTCGAGAATTGGTTTAGGTTGTGTACTGATGCAGCACGAGAAAGTGATAGCCTATTCTTCTAGGCAGTTAAGAAAGCATGAGAATTATCCTGTCCATGATTTGGAGCTAGCAGCCGTAGTTTTTGCCTTGAAGATATGGAGACATTACTTATATGGAGAGACATTCACAGTATTTTCAGATCACAAGAGTTTGAAGTATTTATTCTCTCAGAAAGAACTCAATATGAGGCAGAGAAGATGGTTAGAATATTTAAAGGATTTCGACTTCTCTATAGAATATCATCCCGGGAAGGGTAATGTGGTGGCGGATGCCCTAAGCCGCAAGCTGATGGCTAAATTGTCAAGTCTCATGATGCAAGAATGGAAGCTGTTGGAGTAATTAGCCAGGTTGGACATTAATGTTGACAAGGACCAAGTTATGATTGCTCAGATTCAGCTTAAACCAGAATTTTTGGCAAAAATCAAGTCCTTGCAAGACAATGACCCAGAGTTGGTAGAAATCAAGGAGAGCTTGAGTAGCAGACCGGAATTCATGATAGCTGATGACGGCAGACTGTTATTTCAGGGAAGGACTTGTGTACCTGATGTGACCGAAGCTAAGAACAACATCATCGAGGAAGCTCATAGATCCCGATATACCATTCATCCTGGAGGTACGAAGATGTTTAAGGATTTGAAAAGATCTTTCTGGTGGCCAAATATGAAAAGGAAAATTGCAGAATTTGTGAATAGATGCTTGGTGTGTTAGCAGGTTAAGGCTGAGCATTTTAGACCTACAGGGAAGTTGAAACCACTAGACATACCTCAATGGAAGTGGGAGAGTATTGGCATGGATTTCATTATGGGTCTACCTAGGACTCGTAGCGGATTTGATGCAATTTGGGTTATCATTGACAGATTGACAAAGTCGGCTCATTTCTTATCCATTAAATCTAAGTGGACTGTTGATGTTCTAGCGGCTTTATATATGAAGAAAGTGGTGCGACTCCATGGTATCCCGGTCAGTATTGTGTCTGATAGAGACCCCAGATTCACTTCACATTTTTGGAAAGGATTGTAATAATCTTTGGGAACCCGTCTGAACTTCAGTACTACTTTTCATCCACAAACAGACGGACAGATGAAAAGAACCAACCAGATAGTGGAATATATGTTGAGAGCATGTATGATTGATTTCGGAGGTAGTTGGAGTGATCACTTGGCCTTGATTGAATTTGCTTATAACAATAGTTATCAGTCCGGCATTCAGATGGCTCCGTTTGAAGCTCTGTATGGAAGAAGTATGCAATGTATAGGCGATGCTCATGTAGCCACTGAAGTGTGTACAGACTTCACCGAAGAATGTTCAGACTTTTGTATGTGATGAAGAAACAATGTATAGACTTGGGTGTGTGTGTGCATGCTAGAAGCAATGTATAGACTTGCTGGTTCGTAATGCAGAATGCACTAGAACAAAGTGTGAACAATGAGAATGAATTCACGAACATGCTATCAACAAGTGTGCAGACTCTACATGCAGTGCACTGACTGTATGCTCAATGCAATTGTGCTATGACATGCAGCTACTGTTAATGCACCGAGGACATATGACAGATGAACACTTAAAGCAAATGATGCATAGACCTTAAACCATGACTCATAGTATGTTATTATCAAAACCAGGGTTCCAACATCTACTTCAACTTACCCTTGAAACTTTGGTAAGTTCCATATCTTGAAGTATTGGCCATCTAACTTGATTAATGTCTAGACATAACTTGGGATCTTGGATCTAACGAATCAATGCCAACACATCTTAAGGGCCCGGTCTAGTCCTAGGAGGAGCGCCCAAAAAGTACTTGTGCCCCGCGGAGTTTGAATGACATGGTGAGGCATTGCATCGAGTGCATGACTAGCGTGATGTCTAAGATAATAATCTCTTACTTGAATTTCTCTTGACTTGGTTAAATCTTGCTTGTTGGCCAAATTCTCGGTTATATCATGTTCTTGCCTTCCTTTCATTATTTTGTTGCATAGTTATTTCCTTTCGTTCTTTATTTACGCGCTCAAACATGCAATTTAATTGGTTAATTACTTAAACTTGTCTGTTATTACCTACTGAGCGTTCGCTCACCTAGTTTTTCCCCCTTTTCAGGTAGCTCAGGTGAGGACTCGCAATCTGATGGGAACGGGCAAGAGTGACGACCGTAGAGTGAACCTGATAGAAGCCTGTGAAACTAGTTCTAGTTGTGGAGTTTTATTTGTATTTAAGGGTATTTTGGAAGAGTTGTAATCTGAAGTTAGCCAATGTAATAGTGTTAAGTGGATGTTGTCAAGATTATGTTAAGTGAGATCATGGTAGTTTGGAACATGGTTTGGTTATGTGCTATTTAATGAATGGAGTAGTTTCTATTTGTGGATGTGCGATCTTTTAGCTTTAACTTATCATGTCTAGAAATCAACATATTATTATTACTTGTCTCTACTGCCAGTCCCGATATTCCGCGTCGGGGCGTGACATAAACCCTCCTCTGAACTCATGGACACGATAAGGAAAACCCTAAGCGGAGAGAACGTAAGGCACAAGAAAAAGCCTCCATTTATGAGACCCAAGAGATCCCAAGTGCCGCCGTTATGACGTTTCAGAATCTGAGAAGGGCGATTTTTGAGCCCAAGAGTAGCATGTCATCAACAGGCTAAGACCCCCATGCGATAGGACAGCCGTATCCTCGGCCCCTAAACGCAATCGACCAGGGCCCCCATCTTCTTGATCCAGGACAGCCCTGTAAACGGCCCCTGAGTTTCGAGACCGGGACAGCTCACAAACGGTCGATCCCCAACCGAGCCACGAATGCTACCTGATTACATTCTACTATCCGAGCTCGATCATAAGGCTTGGGAGTAGGGGGGCAAGTGGAGAGGGGTAAATTGGCGGCCCAACAAATGTACGATTGAGAACAGCCCAACCAGGTCTAAACCCACCCAAACATGCCAGAATCTCTAAGCGACCGCCCCATTTATGGGCCCATTTAGCTTGAAGCCCAAAGTTGCTCGGACTAATACTTCCTAGGAGGCCCCTGGCCCGGAAGCCCGAGTAACCGTCGAACGAGGAAAGCCTAAGCGGTGCCTGATCCTAATGGAATGAGGGAAGATCGAGAGTTAATGAAAGGGGAGACCAAGCGACTAAGCCACAAATGGTCGAGTAACGCCTCCTATACTCTCCGCCTCCTCTGAGCACCTTACGGAGAAGAACACTATATAAACCAAGGGAAACCCTCCAAAAGAAAGGTAGATCCTGAGTGCCTAACACCACACCCACTGGTGGAGAGCGATCTCATGCTCCACACTCTTTCTCCTACTCTCCTTCCACCTACGCTCCATAACTTTGCTGACTTTGGCATCAGAGGGTTTTCCCCGTGGTCTCAACCCCGGGCTCCTCTGACTCGTTTCCTACTTTGCAGATTCCCGATCGTGGTACCAACAGCCTAAGCTTGCCCAGCATCGTGCGGCTCAGGACTTAGGGCGAGATCACGCCTGTTCATGCTTCAATTCCATAAACTCCATTCCTGGAGCTATTTCCCACGCCCAAGTGAACCACTGCATCAGTCCTGCATGCATGTAGTAAAAATCTCCTGACAGCCAGGGTGCGTCGGCGCACCCTAAGGGCTACGTCGACGCGCCCTTGACCCGTTGCAGCCCCATGGCCAACAACCCATTTCTCTTGCAATTTGAGCATTTGCATAAGCCTCCATCAACCCTGCACGGACCAAAAGAAGACAAATCTTCTCAATTTCAATAACAAAAATGAAGGAATAGAAAGACAGAGGTGATAAAACCATCACAACAAAAGGAAAGCAATGACGAAGAGGTAAGGGTAGGTTTGTCAGCTGGTTCAGTTGACCGATCCCAGTGGTTCGGTCGACCGATCAGCGGTGGAGTCAACCCCACATGCCCTGAGGTCGACTCCTCTAGTGGGCTTCCAGTTCTGGGAGGTTCGGCCGACCGAACTGAAGTTTCGGTCGATCGAACTGAAGTTTTGGTCGACCGAACTCTCTGTTCGCCCCCCCCCCCCCCCCAAAAGAGGAAAGTGCAGAAAGAACAAAAGAAAACAAACATCAATAAAACACAAATAACAACCACAAATCATGCAGTCATGAAAGCAACAATAAAAAAATGAATGATAAACCATGGATACCAACAAAAATGATGAACCTAACAAAATCATCCTCGTTAAGAGATCAAATGGCGTTTATCCGTGGTTCCTCCCCCATGATCCTATGAAATGGGAATATCAAAGATGCCCTCGCAAGGCATGCTCGACCCTGGGAGTTACCCCATTATGGTCATAGCTTGACTTCGCACTAGGCCAATAACCCGCAGAATTCGAACCGTTTTGACCGGGATTTAACCAAATTCCTCCACTTCTTCAGATATCAAACTTACATCCGTCCCAATGTTTATTACGTACGTTTGCAATGCTTTCAACACGGACCTCCGTCTGAACATGAAATGGTCGATGGGCGACCAACATGATTTAAATGGCCATACCCCAATCTGGGAGGCAGTTTATCGTAGTTTGAGATTTCGTTATCTCATTTCAATAATATAAATTTCTAGCCCATAAGGCCCCTTTTCCTAGCTATCAATCAAGGGTTTTCCCCTCTCCGAGGGGATGTAATTAACGTCGTGGCATTTACGGCACGGTGGGTTTTAGTCCCGACACGATATCCACTTTCGTCTGATCAGTCAGACGTCGCGCACTAGTGGCTTCTTCGAAGCCCGAATAAATCGTCACTTTGTGACTGCCACGCCTACGCACTAAATAAACAAATATATGAGTTGAATAAATGAATGAAAAAATAGATGTTCCAAAAGTGCATCCACAAGTCTGGCACGTCCGATGGGAAAAAAACTTCCCTTCATCTCTTCGCCTGGATTAGGGGCCCTATGACCTCCTCCTGAAATTCTAAACTGTTTCACTTGTAATTGCAGGGTCATACTTCGACGATCACGATGGCTCTCTCCTTCGGACCGCTAGTCGTCATAAGCCACGCCAGGGAGAGCTACCCGTGGTGGGCTTCCCCAACTTCTTGGTGTTGGTTTTGATGTGTCCCTTCTTTTGCAAGATGGGCTATGATGCCAACTATGATGAAAGTATGAGCCAAGTAATGAAGTCAATCAACCTATGGACATGTGAATCATGAACCTAGGCAACCAGCACAAGCTCTAGCATGGGCCTGCTAACTCAATCAAAACTAAACTAGGCAAATAAAGAAAAACACACGCCGGGGCGTGGAATAAGGAATAAAGAAAAACACACCATATAGGTGGAACAAGCAAAGTAAAGAGGAGATATGATGAAAGAGAAAGCTAATGCCCAAACTAAGGAAAGATGTGATCGCCACTAAGGTAAAAACAAGTCAAAGACCTGATAAGTACCTTAGAATAAGAGGATGATGCACCCGCCCACGGGAGAGAGAAAACAACCAGGAAATTGCAGCTCTGCAATATGTAACGGTCTAGGACAGATGCACCACAGAAAGTGTGACAGTCCCACGATAGACCGCTACAAGACTCTAACGCGCCTGTGACAGATCGTCAGAGCTTCTACAGAATAGAAGTTGGGAATCTTTTGATCTCCAAGCTTTCCAGTCGGCCAGAGAGCTTGGGCCTCGTGCTGATGCGGGACAGACACACGACCTGGGACTCTAGCTCGCGATCGTCCCTAGCGAGGGAAGACGTGGGACCATGCGCGGTTGAAAAACCGGCAGTGAGTCTCGGGTATCGGCCTTTCCGCATTAACTCGGGTCGAGTCACGGGACGGTTTACGCTCACTCTCTCGTAGCTGTGAATAAAAGTATAGCAAGCTAGATAATCTATCACTCATGCAACAGTATATACAAAAATATACAAGTAAAGTAATGCCTACGAGAAGGGTAGCGAGTGTACCTCCACGCTCCGGGCGTGGGGAAGACGTTCCCGGCCAAGTACAGTAACTCCCGGTAACAACTGTAAAAGTTAATTACAACCGTGAATTTTATTACCCACTCCACGCAGGGAGGTAAAGGGCTACAAGTGGGGCCCGTGAGGACCGACCTTGGGTTGACGGGCAGTAATCTGGAGGTGCGTATGGCACGAACTCGGCCTGCTGGTCCGACTCGGCACTATTCCAACTCGGTGCCGCGCCAACTCGGTTGCTAACTCACTGGACAGCAAGCAACGGTTTCCAAAGGAACGTCGCCTTCCTGAGATCTTCCGGAGGCGCCGCTTGGCTGGGACGATGGCAGGGCGTCCCTGAACGACTCCCTGAAGGGGCGGCTCCTGAAGTTGATTTTTGTTATTTATTTCTGAATATCTTCTGACTGTAATTTCGGACCTGCACAAGGAACAGATCTGCACGCCTCGGCTGCAAGAATTACGATGCTCAGATCCGGAGGCCGATCGAGGCATGGCTGGTAGCGTTGGAAAGACCACTCATAGATCTACAACATATATTTTTGACAGCTCCATCCACCGAACGGATGAGAATGACTATAACACTGTTTTGTTTTCTGACCCAGACTGACAGACACACAGGGCATCAAGGGATCTGCCTGAAACTGACCTTTGACCGAGGGTCAAATGAATTTTCTAGACTCCATGAAAATTATGGTGGAAGGGGATATATGTGTGGAACACTGATTAATTTTTTGAGATTTGCTGAAAATTTGTAATGGGGTGGGGAAAATGCGACAAGGTGACTCTGTCCCATAGATATGCAAAAGGGCAGATTACTGAGAGGACAAACAAAAATATGGGAAAAATACCTAATGACTTCCAAATGACGCGAAATTTGAACTGGAGGTTAAGGGAGATGGACAAGACAAACCCTCAAAATTAGGACTCGATCAGACAACAAGAAGAAAAGATAAAAACCCGGAGGTGAGCTTCTATCCTGATGGAGACAGAACTCCGATGTAGCGGCGGTCGCGGCGCGACGGGGACACGAACGGCGGCGGCGGTAGCAGAGGTGAACTCAGAGGGGCTAAGGAGAATGGGCATCACACCCTAGAGGGCTGGAGGAAGAAGATGAACCAGGGGGAGAGAGGGAGAGGGGCGCACCCTCCTTGGGAGTTCTTGGCACACTTTAAGCATATGATCTTCTATCAAAATAAGGATCATCGGCGACATCCATTAATTTAATAAGGTTTGGGTTTAATTCTCTTCCAACTTTTTCTTCTCATTAATTCAATCAAATTGAAATTACATGCCTTACATAATAAATGGAAAATAACCACTTATGCCCTCAGGTATAGGGTTTGGGAGAGGTATACAAGATATATAACTAATTAGTTCTAATATGGTTTTTAACAAAAATCAAAAAATATCCAAAGGGGGGGGCGCCCCCTTGACCAAGTAGGTAAGGTAGGTAGCCTCCCTTTGAAATTTTCACCCACTTATCTCCGATGTGTCCAATTGACCTTCTAGGTGCCACCTTGGACTTTGACCAGCCCCACATGGACCCATATGGCTTATGTGGACCAATGGGAAAGGAGTGAGGGCCCCCTTGCTGGACCTACTGACAATTTGCATAAAAATTTAAAGAATCTAAGGGAATGACACATTGGCTTATAAAGCCTTACAATTACACATATACTTTCCCAAAGATATAAAAATAAACTAAAGGACACAAATGCAAATTAAAATGTCAGTGCTCTTGCTCTGATGTCCCCATCAATTCTCCCCGGGTGGGAAAAACTCGACCCCGTCGAGTAAGGGGTGCGGCTGCTCGTGACGCCGGCGGATCCGTCATCGTACTTGGAAGCGCGGAGTATGCTCCACTCCAAGTAATCGACACCTGCTCATCCCGTATAGATTTGATATGCACACGCTGCCATGGGAATGAGGCTAGAGGTGGACACTCCGGGGTGGGGTCACTCTCAAAGGAGGGAAGGCGGCTCGAAGACTCACTAGGAATCACCGCGGGTCCCTTATGTGACTAGATCCAATATGTGGAGTAGAACCGATCCCAATAGTCCGACAAGTCTCATACTCGAAAGGGACTAACAACGTGAGCGTACAAAACCGACTCGACTCAACGTATGCACAGACACACAATGCACTCGACAAACAAACCGGACGAAACAAAGACTCACACAGACCCTAAACAAACCTAATGTTAGTCCGACCTACGCATAGGCGATGGTGGACCAGGACACCTGAATATATGCCATGCATACACTAGACGTACTCGATGGTTGACAGAATGGAGGACTCCTAGACACCCTAAGATGTACCACTCATGCATTGGCGACCTATGGGATTTGGGTGGGGAAGGGCTAGGAGATCCAAAACTACCCTCGTCATTATCCCTAGACATATGTATGGCTTGCCAACTAGACCGAGGGGTAGGGGTGGGATAGTGAACTCCTTGGAAGAAGTGGAGTGAATATGATGGCTCGGGAGGTTCACTAGTGAAGGGGTCAAAAAGGTCAAAGAAGGTATGACCCCATGAAGTGGGTTCCCCCATGACTCGGTCCCAATTTAAGAATTCATAATCACCGTCATACATTGTGGTTGGTGGGACGACGGCCATGTCTACAAAATAGGATTCCTCCCTTGGGCAAAAGGGAACGAAGTCGGACTCGATCGGCATCGGGAGGAATAGAAGAATCTCCGTGGTGACACAACCCATGGTGCACACGGAGGTAATGGACCCTATGGTCGGATGGGTGAAGCTACGACTAGTGGGTTGGTCGAAGCCTCGGGCGAATAAGTGCGTCAACTTCCATTGCCAACCTAAACCAAGAATAAGGTCACCCAATGTATCAACATGGTGACTAGACCGGAATGTAGTGTGGTAGGAGTTGACGGGCACTAGGGGTAAGGTGGGGTCCATGGATGGGTAAGGAAGTGGGACCAAGCCATCCTTGAGCCAACTAAGAAGCAGCTTGGTGATGAAAAGCGTACCCGTTAGAAACACGAGTGGCTCGGGCTTGGGTGGCTCCAAATAAGATGGTTTTGAATAAAGTTCAGAAGTAGAAAGTGGCAATGGAGCACTCACGGGTGGTGAAGGAGCATGTGTCCTTTCTATCCTTTCCAACCAATCCAAAAGTATTTTCTTGATTTCATCTAAGGTGCGGGTTGGAGTAGGGGCCTCGGGGTGGACTCGCTCCTCATCTCTCGGCCCGGATGCGGACCCAGACTCGACTATAAGTGGGGCTTCCACTTGGTTGGAGGCGATTGGGTAGGATTGGACGGAGGTGCCAAGGGGTGGTTGGTTGGAGGCGACAGGGAGGGCCACTTGATTGGGGTTGCTTTGGTGGACTTGGATGGAGGTGAAGGGGCGGGGTTGGTTGGAAGTGTGGCCCACTTGATTGTGGGTGAGTTGGTGGGGTTGGCTAGTGGTATGACCCCCGTGGTTGGAGGTAGGTGGGCAGGGAAGGTAGACCCTCCTAAGCGCTCTCTTCATATCCCACTATGACTCGATGGGCCTTAGCCTCCTATCTTCCCGGAAGTACTTGATGTCCCTCCATGTTTCGGCGGCTTCATAGAAAAGTCACCTTTTGGCAAAGTCGACTTGCGCAGGACCGGACATAAGGTAACACTCAAAGTAGTCATCCATAATGGCTTCCCTCTCTAGGTAGTCACCTGGGTTTTCGGATCCATAGAAATCCTGGGCTATGGGCCTTTTGGGGTGGTCCGGGTGGTCCTTCCATTTTAGATAGTTTCGCCACCATGCAGAAGATGCGGCCCCTTGGTCATCCATGGGACACGGGGACGCTAGTGAATGGACATGCCAACAGTTGGTGACAAGACACTAGACCGACTATGCAAGGTTAGAATGCATGCACACTAAAGACCCTAGACTTAAATCAAGACTCGGTACGTGGCGGAGGCAATCGATCCGAAGATCACTCGCGCAAGTGTGTGGCCTTCCCGATAGGCGTAGCCTAACGTTCGGACAACATCTTTTGATATACCGATTAATGGTATGTAAATGTGACACTTAGACCGACTTAGACTTAGACTCGACTTAAATGACTCTTTTTTTGTGTGTTTTTAGGCAATGACTACCCTAGACTCAACTGGCTCTCTGATACCAAATTGATGTGGGACGGACACGCGACATAGGACTCTAGCTCGCGATCGTCCCTAGCGAGGGAAGACGTGGGACTATGCGCGGTTGAGAAACCGGCAGTGAGTCTCAGATATCGGCCTTTCCGCGTTAACTTGGGTCGAGTCACGGGACGGTTTACGCTCACTCTCTCGCAACGGTGAATAAAAGTATAGCAAGCTAGATAATCTATCACTCATGCAGCGGCATATACAAAAATATACGAGTAAAGCAATGCCTACGAGGAGGGTAGCGAGTGTACCTCCACGCTCCGGGCGTGGGGAAGACGTTCCCGGCCAAGTACGGTAACTCCCGGTAACAACGGTAAAAGTTAATTACAACCGTGAATTTTATTGCCCACTCCACGCAGGGAGGTAAAGGGCTACAAGTGGGGCCCGAGAGGACCGACCCTAGGTTGACGGGCAGCAATCTGGAGGTGCGTACGGCACGAACTCGGCCTGCTGGTCCGACTCGGCACTATTCCAACTCGGTGCTGCGCCAACTCAGTTGCTGACTCACTGGACAGCAAGCAACGGTTTCCAAAGGAACGTCGCCTTCTTGAGATCTTCCGGAGGCGCCGCTTGGCTGGGACGATGGCAGGGCGTCCCTGAACGACTCCCTGAAGGGGCGGCTCCTGAAGTTGATTTTTGATATTTATTTCTGAATATCTTCTGGACTGTAATTTCAGACCTGCATAGGGAACAGATCTGCACGCCTCGGCTGCAAGAATTACGATGCTCAGATCCGGAGGCCGATCGAGGCATGGCTGGTAGCGTTGGAAAGACCACTCATAGATCTACAACATATTTTTTTGACAGCTCCGTCCACCGAACGGATGAGAATGACTGTAACACTGTTTTGTTTTTTGACCCGGACTGACAGACACACAGGGCAGCAAGGGATCCGCCTGAAACTGACCTTTGACCGAGGGTCAAATGAATTTTCTAGACTCCATGAAAATTATGGTGGAAGGGGATATATGTGTGGAACACAGATTAGTTTTTTGAGATTTGCTGAAAATTTGTAATGGGGTGGGGAAAATGCGACAAGGTGACTCTGTCCCATAGATATGCAAAAGGGTAGATTACTGAGAGGACAAACAAAAATATGGGAAAAATACCTAATGACTTCCAAATGACACGAAATTTGAACTGGAGGTTAAGGGAGATGGACAAGACAAACCCTCAAAATTAGGACTTGATCAGACAACAAGAAGAAAAGATAAAAACCTGGAGGTGAGCTTCTATCCTGATGGAGACAGAACTCCGATGTAGCGACGGTCGCGGCGCGACGGGGACACGAACGGCGGCAGCAGAGGTGAACTCAGAGGGGCTAAGGAGAATGGGCTTCACACCCTAGAGGGCTGGAGGAAGAAGATGAACCAGGGGGAGAGAGGGAGAGGGGGGCACCCTCCTTGGGAGTTCTTGGCAATTTCCAACTTTTTCTTCTCATTAATTCTATCAAATGGAAATTACATGCCTTATATAATAAATGGAAAATGACCACTTATGCCCTCAGGTCTAGGGTTTGGGAGGGGTATACAAGATATAGAACTAATTAGTTCTAATAGGGTTTTTAACAAAAATCAAAAAATATCCAAAGGGGGGGGGGGGCGCCCCCTTGACCAAGTAGGTAAGGTAGGTAGCCTCCCTTTGAAATTTTCACCCACTTGTCTCCCATGTGTCCAATTGACCTTCTAGATGCCACCTTGGACTTTGACCAGCCCCACATGGACCCATATGGCTTATGTGGACCAATGGGAAAGGAGTGAGGGCCCCCTTGCTGGACCTACTGACAATTTGCATAAAAATCCAAAGAATCTAAGGGAATGACACATTGGCTTATAAAGCCTTACATTTGCACATATACTTTCCCAAGGATATAAAAATAAACTAAAGGATACAAATGTAAATTAAAATGTCAGTGCTCTTGCTCTGATGTCCCCATCACGTGCCATGGACTCTGTAAGCCTGCAAATGAGTGTAGAACACAAGAAAAATAACCCAGATTAGCCCTTAGACAAAGTAGTATCAATAAATCAAAGAAACTTAAAAGCATGCAAAAGGAAAGGGAAATACCGGGGAGGTTTGTTTTTTTAACCCCTCTGGGGTGTTTTAAAAGATGGGAGGATGTTTTAAATGGATGCAGAAAGATGGAAGAATGTGGTAGAAGAAGAGGGACAATGCTATGATGCTTGGAAGAGGGAAAAGACACTAAGATGACAACTTGACTGAACTAAACCCTTGGAATCAATACTCCCTGAACTTTAGAAGCAGATGGACTAGAGAAGCATCTCTCCTTGGTTGGTTCTAGCTCTAGGATGTGGCAGCACTTCGACGCGAACTCCAGATGTCTCCTCCCTTCAGCCATGAAGTCAAGGGTTCTATTTATAGACCCTCAAACTCTCTGGTCAAGCAGAGGATAATCCAGCTAGAAAGTAGGACGTTTCTTAGCAAACTCTTGAAGATAATACTCCCAGGAGTCCATAGAAACAAACAAAAGGTTCTGAGGATCAGATTTAGAAGAGAAATCAAAGAATCAAACTCTTAATTCGGCCATAGAGCAGCAGAGAAAGAGCAGTTCTACCATAACTCTATGTTTGATGTAACGGCTGCACGATAGACTGCCATAAGGATGTAACGCTCCAAGGATGGATCGTCACACAACCCTATCCATTAAAAGATAAGATCAACGGGCAAAGTTTACAAACATAGGACTCTAGATGGATGTAACGATCAAGGGTAGACGCGTTACAATGAATGTAACGGCCTCACGATAAGCCGTCACACTCAACGGATAGGCTAAAAAGATAAGCTTGAAAGAAGCCATAAGCTCAAGGACTCTGGGATGATCTAACGGACCAAGGTAGATGCGCTAGAGCTTTGTAACGCACCCTCAAAGGACCGTTAGAGACAAATAGAACATAAATGAAATGAAAGTTTGCTAAGCTTCGTCCAGCGGAAAGAGGTAAGGAACCATACCAAACCAAGGAGACACGACCCATGAAATAAACCTCAAATTGACCAAGAAGGCTCAACAAAAGTGAACAACTCGGAGCATCATATGGAATGAACAAGGAGATGACCCGACTTATTGGTCATAAAACGGGTGTCAACAGATGCCCCTCCTTAACATCCTCTTTGCAGGGGAGCGAGCGGAGGTGAAGCAAAAGTGAAATGGAACATGGAGA
Source organism: Amorphophallus konjac (assembly GCA_022559845.1). Lineage (NCBI taxonomy): Eukaryota > Viridiplantae > Streptophyta > Magnoliopsida > Alismatales > Araceae > Amorphophallus > Amorphophallus konjac. The sequence continues at coordinate 210,907,377 of CM040118.1, forward strand.
TGAAGCGGAGCGGACTGAAAAGTGGGCGTTAAGGCAAACGACACCCGTTCTCAACCAACGAGTGATAGAAATTTTCTGGAAAACTTCTAACCAATCACAAAGAAATAGCCAACCAAAGGACACATGTCTGGAGGAGCTAACAACTACGGAAAGGAAAACACGGCCAGCGGCCGGAGCAACGGAAAGGAAAGAGACGATTTAATTAAACTCCCGATAGGAATCTCCAGCTAACTAGATCAAGCGAGGAGACTGAAGAAAAACCTTCTAATTCAGAGTGGAATGACTTCTCCTTATTCAAGATCATGGAAGACATCTATTCACCATTACCGAAACACCCGGACAGATGAAGGCTCGTGAATGCTCAAAGATGCGTATAATGCATGCTGGGCAAAAGGAAAAAGAAATCATTAAAATGAATGCAAAGAAAGAATAAAATAGCAAGATACTCGAGAATAATATTACGAGACCGGAGAAACTAGGGTCAGGACACCATCTGCAACCACAGCGTGCAAGACAGAACCATCGTCCCCAAGCTTTTCCAACCTAACGGCTTATCCAACGATTAAGCATGTGCACTTAGATCATCATCATTTTTGTTTAAGGGGAACATCAGATCCTAGAACACATGAATGACCAGCCGATTCTCGAGATAATATAATAATATAGATACCATATAATAATGCATTAAGGGACAAGGGATCGAAATACAATACCTGACTTACCTGCTTGGCGAGCGGTGAAGCATGATGGCACATCATGTGGATGTTCATGATTTACATTCATGGAAAGAGAGGTTAGCCAACAATAATTAATCATGAGCATATAATAAGCCCTAACCATTCATTCTATTGAGCATAAAAGCATGATGATCATTCAAGCACAAAATTTCGATAAAGAGGGCATTATTATTCATCAAATGTTTCAAAGTCTCTGACGGCCTAAGATAGATGCGTCAGACTCATGTAACAGTCTAAAATAGACGCGTCACATAGCGTCAGTTCACATTTTTTCAAAAACAAACAACTTCATAACCTGACAGTCCAAGAGAGATGCGTCAGCGACTGTGACGGTCTTACGATCGACCGTTACATTTTCTGAGCGTTCAAAAAAAAAAACAAACCGAACGGCCGTGACCCTCATTCGCTCACCCGCCCAAACACACAACACCCAAAATCAAAACACCCTACCGGAGACTCCTCCGCCAAATGAACGATGGCCGGCGGTGAGCCCTCCCAGCCACCAAAGGCGTGAGAGAAGGGAAAGAAGAAGATGGCGATCAAGCGCCTCCGACGTTGGATAGAACAGGAGAAAACTCCACCAGCGGTGAGCCCTCCGGCAGACGAACCAACGGAGGAGGCTTCCCCCATGACCGTTGAGGCGGCTGAGGAAACCATGGGGAAGGCCACTGGCGAGGAAGAAGCCACGGCAAGGGAGAAGAAGAAGAAAAGGAGCCAAGAGCTCGAGGTAGGTCGCCCACCTCAAAAACCCTAATTTACTCAAAATTGCATGCATGTACGTTTAGAGGGTGGAAATGGGTCTGGGGACCCATTAGGAACCAGTGTAGGCCTTTATGGCCATTTTCAAGAGCTAAGGCAAACAAAGGGGATAACACCCCATTGCAGAAGATGTGACGGTCGTTGCAGCGACCGTCACAAACCTGACGCACCACCCTTGGTGCGTTAGAGGATTGTGACGCGTCACCGCAGGGCCGTCAGAGTGACCAGAGGCAGAAGCAATTTTTGGGATTTTTCAATTTTTCAATTTTTTGTTGCTTTCATTTCTATTAATGATATGCAATGAAATTATGATGTAATGACTGACTTAATTGTGCAGGGAAAAGAAGAACGAGGATTTCATGGCTCCAGATCTGGGTGGTATACCAGGCATTGCCCGAGTTTTAGAGAGAGAGATTGGCCGGGATGGGATTTGTCGAGGTGCTGAGCATCGAGGTGACCAGAACGGATACGCCACTGCTATACGCACTCCACGAGAGATGGGACCCCCGTGAGCCGAGCATTCATCTTCCCATGGGGTCACATGATCCCCACATTGGAAGACATGGCGAGGATCACCAGCTTGCGAGTCCATGGAGCTGCCGTGACCGGGTGGACATATGGCGACTACAGAGTGCTAGCTCAGGAGCTGTTGGGCTTTGACTTGATCAGGCCGGGGCACACATCATCCCAGCTCTCGAGGTCGAGATTGCATGACAGCTTGAGACTGAAAGGAGCAGCTATAGCGGTCGGCGAGCTCCCCGAGCAACATATAGACCGTGTGATAGAGCAGGTACGCCCGCGAGTGGCGGCAGAGGCAGGACAGGAGGGAGACCGGGTCTTGAAACGATTTCTGATGTTGCTGTTCAGAAAGCTACTTTTTTCGACCCGAGCAGATGTGATCAGCTGCAGGCTGTTGCCACTGCTAGAGGATTTAGGTAGAGTGTGGAAGTACACATGGGGAGCGGTAGCGCTTGCCTTCCTCTTTTAGTCGCTCAGCACTACAGACCGACGGACGATGCTAGGCGGCTTCTCGCCTTTCCTACAAGTAAAAACTGAACTCTAAATGCTTTCTATATGATTATGATTATGAAAATGATGCAATTTGCTTACACTTGACTCTAAATGCAGATCTGGAGCTTCGTGTACCTCCCGGGGATTAGGCGAGGCATTCAGCTGCATCCCGAGCGGATCCCGATCGTGAGGTGATGGGTGGTAGCAAGGGACACGGGATCGATCAACAGGCTGACCCGGGCCATTCAGGATGATCTAGACTCATTCCCACACACATCGGTAAGCTCCAAACTTAAACTTCTCTAAATGCTCTTAACTCTTTCTAAATGCTTTCTAAGTGCTTCTATATGCTGACATGGACTTAATTGCCTTTTCAGGTGCGCTGGACACCATGCCGGGATGAGAGCTATGAGGGACAACCATGGGTCAAGGCATCCCTGGCATACAACGGGCGAGATGTTTTGCTACATTGCATCAATGTGATCGAGCCGCTGCATTACCGTTTGATCCTGAGGACACGGGGACTCCATCAGCCAGAGGTGACATTCCCCCGCAGAGATGATGAGCGCCCGGGCAAATTTTCAAAGGGCATTAGTGGAGACGTCGATTGGTGCGCCTGGAAGGCCAAATATGTGCACGATTGGAACAAGAGAGGCCAGGCGGTGAAAGACCGGGCGGACAGCGACGAGGCCTACCTCAAGGCTTTCTCCCATCGGTACGGCGACCAGGTGTTCATAGGCACCCGACAACCGGTATGAACTTCTAAACTCAAAACTTGTCTATTTTAAATTAATATTTCTATATGCACTGACATATATACATTCTAAATGCAGCTAGACCCACAGGGACGCATAGCCGAGCTCGAGGGACTCCTCCATGCCACTATCCAGCAGAGGGATGAGTACCGGACCGCTTTGGAGCTCTTGGTGAGAAACTAAAATTCTAGACTTAAATGCTCATGCTTATGATGCAAATGACTGACTTATGCTCTAAATGCTGCGGGCTGAGAAAGCCCAAAGAGCGGGACCAGACGCTCCATCCTCGTCGTCACAGCCTACCAGGGGCAGAGTTGAGCGGGACGCGGAGTTTGCTCGAGCGGTAGCTCGGGCCGAAGAGGCGGAGGCCACCCTCGCGGAGCGGGTAAGAATCTGAACCTAAATGCTTCTTTAGACTTAAAATACTTTTAACTATCCAAATGTCTAACGGACTGACTATGCAAAATGCAGGCGAGAGAGCTGACTGCGGCGGTGGCCGAGGTAGAACGCGCTCGAGCGGAGGCAGAGCGAGGATGATCGGAGCTGGCTCAGGCACGAGCCGAGGTGGAGAGACTCCACACTGGGACAGCGGATCTGGAGCGTTGCCGGACTGAGGCCCGTGAGACGCGGCATCAGATCTTCTAGTTGAAGATCGAGCTGCGGACGATGGAGCGAACGGTGAGGATGATGGGCCGCGGACCGGAGCGGAGTGCTTCACAGAGTGGAGCACGGAGGAGCGTCGCCCCGAGCGGGTCAGTAGCAGATTTCCTTGTCAGCTCCTCAGGCTAGCGGAGGAGCGAGAGGGCAGAGCAGGGACAGCAGTGAGAGGAGGAGAGTGCCTCCATAGTGCCACCAGCGAGGAGACCCGAGGGTGGTGATGATAGTGGCGGCCCGGGAGATAAGCCGGCCGAGTGATTTTGTATTTTCTTCTGCTTCTTTGACACCCACACTTGTACATGACTTATGTGAATGAAGAAAGGAATGATAGAAATGGAATGAAAATCCCCTTTTTTGTGTTTTGTTTATATGGATGAAATGGATGCATGAATGTGGATGTGAGTGAGTGCATGAATGTGTGAATGCATGAATGGACATGTGAACGGATGTGTGAATGAACATGTTAAGCAGAGACAGGGTGTAAGTCCAACAGGTCAGACCAAAGAGGGCTGAAAAGAAGGGTCAAAACCCTACAGCAGAAGGTGTGATGGTCCAGTGGTGGAGCGTCAGGGACATGTAACGCATCAAGGTTAGGCCGTCAGAGATGACAGAATGAAACTGGACTGAATAACTTACAGAAAAGGTGACGGTCAAGTGATGGAGCGTCAGACATCTGTAACGGTCCAATATTAGACCGTCAGACATGACAGAGCGAGATTGAGCTAACAACGTGTAACAAGAAATGTGACGGTTCAAAGATGGAGCGTCACAGAGATGTGACGGTCTTACGATAGACCATTGTGGATCATGGAAAAATCCACTCTTAAAGGGAAATAAGAGTGATAATAAGAATATGAAGAATAATAAGAAGAATAGTGAAAAAAAAGGGAGTAAGAGAGCACGTGGTGCTAATAAGGAGTGTGATCGCCAGAGGGGTTACCTCAATAAGAAGAAAAGATGATCGCGAATACCTGGTGATAATAGGATGCGGGATGGATGTGAATTCCTTCCTCCACCTTCTATCGGCCGGCCGATGAAGGGGGTTTTCCTTGTTGATTACCTTGAAACAAAGAACAAAAAAAATAAAAGAAAAGTGGATCAGCCGAGAGTGAGTGTAGTATCAATCCAAATAAACAATATGATGATGAAATATGAATATAGCATGCGCACCTTTTTGTTTTGGTTTTAAAACCCCTAGAGAATTAGGGTGAGAGAGGAGATGCAATACTAATGCAAAAGAAGAAAAATAATGGATGTGATGATGCGATGAAGACAAACACAAAACAAAGGAGAGAACCCCTGCTGTTCCTGTAAACAGTAAAGGGAGAACCACCGGAGCAGCAGGAAGCAGAGGAAGATGATGAAGAAATTACACAGAGGAAGAGAGACTCTTCTCTGTGCAAACACCGTAACAACAGCCCTGCTTCTAACAACAACAGCTCTTTCTCTTTTTCTCTTCTCCTCCCTAACCTTACCTTACCTCGCTGTGTGCTCTCTGTGTTCTGTAAAAAACTCGCGCGAGATCGACCAGGGAATCCTTTTATAAGGTTTCGATCAAAGATAGACACAGATTTGGGAAGATAAGAATAGGCAGTGGTTATCAACAGCAAGGACTCTAGTTCCTAGATCGAGCAAGGTGACCAAGAAAGGTAGGGAACTCTTCAGGAAAGACGAGTTTAAGAAGGACACGAAAAGGGGAGACACGACCTACCGAAGGGCGTCAATTCAATAATTGACGACCTGCCCAAGGATGTTAAATTAAAACACGACCAGGATCAGGGCGTCACTTCCTGGATTCAATTTTGGTAATGAAACCTTCTTTATTTGAAAATTACAAGAAGATGCCTGAATCAAAGGCGTTGATTAAAAACACGCCCTGAGGAAGGACGTTAATCATTGATTTTCAATTAGTTGGGACTCGTAAAATATCAGGAATTGACGCCCGTATATGTAGTCGTCCTTTCTTTAGAACGCGCCTAAGGCGAAGCCGTTAATTAAAACACGCCCTCGGTAAAGTCGTGAATCACAAAAAAAGTACAAAATGCGAAGAAAACACACATAAAAATAGAAAATCTTTATTTTATGGAAATATTAAAGTTCACTTTGGGGCGTTAACATAGTGACATGAGATTTACTCATCATAGCGTCAATTTTGGCGTGTCTACAGCTGCCCCGCCTTGGCGTCTGCTTTGCAAGGGAGTGGGACGAAATGAAGTGAAAGTGCAACAAGCGGAATGAAGTGGAGCGAACTGATAAGTAGATGCCAAGGTGTGATGTGACACGCCTCAGACACTAAGCATTGGAAAATCTTTCCAAGATTCTGAGTGAAACAACTCCAGGTAATTCCAAGGAAGCATCGATTTGCTGGATAGAGGAGACTAAACTAATTAAATAAAATGTGCACGTGGGCACGACAGGGAGACACCATTGGAGAGCGGTTACCAGCCAATGTGGACGTGCTACAACCAAGGTGGATTTGCATGAAAAATAAAGGGAATTGAGATGAAGATCCAGCAAAGGGAAAGTTTCAAGGAAACAGCCTGAGTGGCTTCAGAGAGAATAAAGTACTTGATTTGGAATGGAATATCTCATGTCAACTCAATCAAGAGCGAGTGACCTTCATTATTGCCATAATATGAAGATTTTCAGCACGAAGCTCAAAGTTCTACATGATGCATGCTGGGCTAAAAGAAAAAACATAAAACAAACTAAAATATAGAAAATAATCAAGGATAATATTGTTAAGCCATCTAGATTTGGTCAAGAATTCAGATCTCTGAGCTGACACTAAGCCGAAGCCCGTTTGTCCGCGCATCAACCCAGAAAGTGGAACCATCGTCCCAGACCTTGAATGACTCAACGGCCTATCCGTGTGATCAAGACTCTCCTGGAACTATCACTGTTTTTGATGAAGGGGAACTCAAATTCCAGGTTCATCAGAACCACAAGGTCCTTGATATGCTATAATAGCGTAGATACCATATAGTAACAATGCTTACAGGAAAGAAATACAAGAAATAGGATGATGTTCTACCCACGAGCGATCCAAGCATCTCGGACCTGCAATCTTCTGCACTTGAAAATTTAATTAGCTCTCAGAAATAATCCTCAAGATATGATCATAAGTGCTTAATTAAAACAATTCCAACCAAAGAATAGCACTTAAGCTCATTAAGCATGTAGAGGAGTTTAAACATGTGAGCAAATAAAATCACGACTGGAGGGAATGGCGTCAAAAGCATGAGAAGCGTCTGACATCAGGGCGTCAAAACATAAAACACGCCCTTCATTAAGACGTTAAATGCACCGAGCGTTCAAGAATAAGACGACCCATCAAGGGGCGCTAAATAAAACACGACCTCTATTCAGTCGTCAATTAAACAATTGACGCCCCAACAGAAGACGTTAATTAACCACCCGCTTCCGATTCCAACTCGAAAGCTAAACCCAATCCTAATGGCAATCAATCTTCCAACTCCGAATAGCCTTAAGCCCCTCTAGACTTCTATAAAAGGAGGGAACCTCTGTAGATTAATCAAAACAAATTTATCAAATTTCTTGTTACTTCTGCTTCTGCTACTGCTCGTGTTCTTCTGCAAGCACTGCAATCGCTCGACTCTTCCTGCATACCAAAGATGGAGAGAGCCATTAAAAGATCAAAAACTTCTATTCCCAGGCTTACTGAAATCAATGGGCACATCAGCAACCGCATTGCATTAAATCAGGTACGTTTAACTGGTTGATGTCCCTTCTGTTTTATCTTTCTTCGGTTCTGCCATTCCAATTCTTCTCATCCACTTCTCTGCTTTCTTTTCTGTTTCCTTTCTTTTTCCACAGAAATATCCTAATATCCCAGGAGCTCGGAGATTCATCAAAATTAAATGGTTGCCTCTTATTCTTTCCAAGTTTTCTTCAGATATGAGGGTGTACCTAGCAAGATGGCACCTTCTTGGTCTAGTTACCCATGCAAAACACTATGACCAAATCCACCTTGATTGGGCTGCCATAGGAGCTCTAATTGAAATATGGCACCCTTCCACTCACACCTTTCTATTCTCAACCTTTGAGGCCACCATCCTATTAGAAGAATTGGAGATGATCTTGGGCTTGAAAAGGATGAAGCAAGGGGATGAGGAAAAGATGGCCATCATGCCAAAACCAATTTCCTCACATGAACTATTAAGCACATTGATACCTAGCCCAAACTTAGTGAACCAAATCAAGGTCACTAAAGGAATCAATCTTCTAAAGCTTGCCTCATGGGTGTACAAGAGAGCGGATCAAGCTAAAGAAGAAGAAGAAATCGAACGTGTAGCAAAGGCCTTCGTGGTATGCTTAGCGGGAGCACTCTTATTCCCATCCACGGAGGATTTCCTAGAGGAGGCCCAATTAAGCGCAATAGCGAGCTTATGGGAAGGAGAGAGTGTTGGACCGGCTATCCTAGCCTATCTCTATAGTGGGCTTACCTCGGCGGCAATGGGAAGGCCCATCTACGGATGCATGCTAGCTCTCTCTAGTTGGGTAGATCTTCACTTCAAATTCGATCCATGTAATGAGGCCCAAAAATCCTCAAGAATCTTCTCAAAAAGCCCACTCTCTTATATGACCGGCTCATTAGGAATAAGCAATAGGGTGACGAACCGGATTCCTCAAATCAAGAAGAGAGTGGAATGGAGGGAACACCTCAAAGTAATGCCAAAGAACCTCTTCACTTGCGCCCCGAGAATACTCAAGACTCAAGAACTCCGTGCAAGATTCTCCCCTGGGACGGACCTTCGACTCATAGGCGCTTCAGAATTCGTTCTGTATAACTCACATCGGTGCCTTCCTCAACTCGGGCTTCCACGGCAAGTATTCGAAGATCCATCTCATCTTCCCCCGATCAAGACACGAGATCTTGGCAGCAATGAGGATGGATAAGAGTGCACAACTATCCAAGCCCTGTGGAAAATCAACAAGGCTCATCATCCTGTGGAAAACTTAGAAGAAGACAGAGAACAGTGGAAGTCTTATGTAATAGCTTTAAGAAGCTTGAGGCCCAAAATGGCTCATTGAAGCAATGTGATCTTTTCTTCCAATAAATCAATGCTAATATTCCGATTGAGCCAATAACACAGTGTTCCTGATCAAATCTTCCAATTACTTGCGATTCTGTTGCAAATAACGACTCAGTCAATGTCGTTAATTCTATAAATGACGCCTCAGCACAGGTCGTCTTCAATGATTGATCTCTCATAATGGACGCCTCCACTAATGGGCGTTAACTGAATAACGCCTTAGGACAAGGCGTGAATTCGATTTATATTCCAAAAAGTATTCGTTGAAATTCCAAAAGTAACGCCTTCAGCAAAGCCACGTTTTATATAAATAACGCCTCAAGCATAGTCGTTACTCAGAAAAAGTAATCATTATTCCCATCACATCAATCAATCCCCATTGAATGCGTCTGACGACGGTTATCATTCCCCATGCAAACAAAAATAACGCCTTCATCAATGTCGTCAATTATCAAGAAACGCCCTTGTTTCCATCGTTAATTCCATAATACACGGCCTTTCTTAAGTCGTTAATTCTTTTTTGACCGTTCGACTTAACATTCCCTCCTTTCTTCTTCTTCCTTCGTCCTCTTTCCCTCTTTCTCTCCTCTCTTCTGCAACCCTAACCGAAACCCTCCCCCATCTCTCTCAATTCTCTCTCTCTTCTATACCCTAGCCCTATCCATGGCCGGTGGACTCAAACGGCAGAGGGTCTCGGCCCCGGAGGTTGTGGACTTGGGCGAAGATGCCCATGCCGAGGAGGACGCCCCTCCCATGGCGGCCGAGGAAAACCCGGCGGCGATGGCCGGCGACGCACCAGCGACGGCGGAGCATGACGAAGGCGAGGAACACGGCAACGAAGAGGCCGGAGATGAAGAAAACGAAGAAGACGAAGAGGGAGAGGACGAAGGAGAGAGAGAAGATGAAGATGAGGAAGGTGAAGGTGGTGACGGCGAACCAACAGCGGTGGTCGTGCCTCGTCGTGGCCAACTCTGGCGGCCACGGCAGCCACGGCCTGAACTCCGGGGAGAACTAATGGGACCCAAACGACAGAAGGTAAGCCCCCAACCCAATTCCATTTTTTTAATTATTTTTACCTCAATTTCCATAGCCCTCGGGCTAGAAAACCTGCAACTCAGAAAGAAGACGTCCCCAGGGGTGTCGCGGATTAAAAAGAAGACGCCCGACCTTGGGTCGTGAATTCATTTTATTTCCTGAAAAACAATTAACATCATGAAAAACACGCCCTAGAGCATGTCGTCCATTTAAATTTATTATTTTTCGTATCAATCATGCTGTTAATTCCGTGCATTTGTTCAATTATAAATTTTTTCCAATGATTTATATCGCATGCTATTTTTATTTAATTTTCACAACCCCTGGAAAATAACGCCCCCCATCGGGGCGTCAATTCAATAGATAATGACTATAGGGATGGTCGTTCATTTCATTAATTCCAGAATAAATTATTAAAACCCAAAATCCATTTAAGAAAAACGTCTCATTCAGAGGCGTTACCTAATCAAATGACGACCCTGAGACGGGCGTCAATTGAAAAAAAACTTTAGGAAATTAGAAATTAACCTCAGAACCACGCCCCCCATCGGGGCGTCTCTTAGATAAGCAACGACCTAGGGTAGGTCGTTAATTCAAAGCTCACTTAGAAACCACGCCCTCCTCAAGGGCGCCAATTAAACAAATCACGACCTGGGGATGGTCGTTAATTAAATCAAACATCAACATCTTAAGCCAAGACAATTAAGTGAATTTCAACCAGAATAATTGAACCAAAATTTCTTTCTTTATGCGTGCAGGGGTTGATGAGGACACGGATCTCCTGGGTCATGGTCTGGGCAGCATATTACGGCCTCCCCGAGTTCCAGAGAGCCAGGGTAGATGCTATGGGGTTCGGGGCCTTCCTTAGCATAGAGCCAGTCAGACCCGACCTACCACTTATCCAGGTTCTGAGGGAGAGATGGGATAGGACTAGCCGGGCATTCCTGATGCCCTGGGGGCATATGGTTCCTACCCTAGAGGATGTAGCTAGGATCACTGGACTGAGGGTAGACGGGGAGGCAGTGAGCGGGATCACCTTACCAGACTACACCGAGCTTGCCCAGAGGCTGCTAGGGCTAGAGATGGTCTACGAGACACCTAGCGAGTGTAGGACTATCTTCCGCACCGACCTGACTACAGTGATGGGCTTAGGGCATGCTAGGCATAGGTCAGGGGAGTCCTTGGAGCAGTTTTCACAGAGGTTGATAGACGGGGCTAGGGCGGTCTACTGCCAGGACCCTGCTGACAGGGAGAGAACAGACCAAGATCTGAGGAGGTTCCTACTGCTGCTGCTCGGGAGGTTATTGCTTGGCACGAAGGGTGACGTCATCAACTGCCGATTCCTAGGGATCCTGGAGGATTTAGAGGGAGTCGGCAGGTACGCCTGGGGAGCGGCGCTGCTAGCGCACTTACTAGCCGACTTGTCCACGGGGACAGGACGAGAGACGACCGTCAGTGGCTTCTCACCTTTTCTTCAGGTAGGCATTTTTTCCTTTTTCTTTTCTTTTTATTATGCATGTGAATGCCTCACTAATGCTATGCATGGATGTAGGTTTGGAGCCACCTGTACATGCCCATGGGGCGTGCTGACCCACGGCCAGGAGGTGAGGGTGCTTTCCCTCTAGCACGGCGCTGGCTGCCAGTCGTTTTCGGTGCCCCACTCGGCTACGAGTTGTGGGTGCTACGGAGAGAGTTCCGAGACTTCCCTCCCTCGCTGGTATGCATGATGCATTTTTTTTATGTTTATTAGAATTTATTATGATTATGATGAGATGACACACATGTTCATGGATGCAGGTGCAGTGGAGACCATATGCAGAGATGACAGATGAGGGCCAGCCGTGGGTCGTAGCGGGCCGACCTCGTTTTGGGCATGAGCTCTGGGTTCATTGCTTGAGCGAGATTGAGCCATTACGGCTTAGGCTGGTGATGAGGACCCTGGGCCTACACCAGGAGTGGATAGAGGTCGGGGAGCCACGAGGGATCGGGAAGAAGACGCGTGGTCGCACGAAGGTGATCGACTGGAGAGTACGGTTCGAGGAGCAGTACGCCGACTGGCGGCGAGGCGGGACCCGAGTCACCTCCCAGGCGACTGACAGCTCCGAGTACCTCCGGCGCTATTGGGAGGTATACGCCGGCCGACCCCAGATGAGGGTCTTAGGGGTATGTATGAATGCAATTATTTCTAAATTGAATACAAATGCTTATGTGACTATCAAGTGATTAATATGTAATGAATGCAGGATGCACGGGACATAGCGGCGATGGATGCCCAGGCCCACCTACACAGCCTGGAGGACCAGCTAGCTGCCACACGGGTCGACCTAGAGACCCTGGTGAGTGTTTAAATTATTTCTATATGCAAATGATTTTTTATTGAATTATTGGTGATTAGCCACTGACAATCTCAATGAATGCAGCGTGCCCAGCAGGGAGCCGTTAGGAGGGATCCAGGAGAAGCCTCCAGCTCGAGGGGGCCTAGTGCAGAGGTGACCGCACTAGCAGAGCAGCTAGCTGGAGCGGTGGCACGGGCTGAGGTGGCAGAGCGCGACCTCGCCTCACGGGTAAATTCCAGAACTCAAACCTCATTCAGTTATTGATTATATAATTATGCACTGATAAAATTCATTTTTTCAGACTGAGGAACTTCGAGCCGCTCTTGCTTGCGTCTGCGAGGGACAGCAGGCGATGACTGCCCAGGTGAGTGATTTACTTTCCGTCATGTGTTGCTTATTTCATGAATTATTGAACTGTGGAACTGATGATTTGTTTACCTGTTTGCAGACCAGACAGTTACAGGCGGCACGTACCCAGGCTGCCCTGGCCGGGACAGAGTTGGTGATCCGAGAGCAGTGGATTACAGAGCTGGAGCGGTCCTTGAGGCCACGGGAGGAGCTTCCTCAGGACGTGGCAGAGCTGTGGGTTGCCCTCGAGCTGGAGCGACGAGAGCGTGCTCGAGAGCGGGAGGAGCACCTGGTGGACCGTGCCCGTCACCACGAGCTACAGCAGTCAGAGCGTGCCCGTCACCTCGAGCTACAGCAGTCAGAGCGTGCCCGGTACCAGGAGCTGGTGGTAGCACACGAGCGTGAGCTGGCAGACTCGAGGACGCAGCTGGTCCTTGTTCAGGAGCGGCTACGAGTTGCTGAGGAGCGTCTCCAGCGAGGGCGTGAGCGAGCTCGTGCTGCAGGGTACTCCTTTACTAGCTCCACTTTTGTTGCGGGTTCTTCTCTTCGAGAGAGGAGCGAGGCAGGGGGCCAGGCTCGAGTTCCAACTTCTTCTCGGGGCCCATGCCTCCTCCACCAGCGCCTCCTCGGGACGGCGAGGATGAGGTAGAGAGTAGGAGAGAGGAGGGTGGAGGCGAGAGCTGAGAGACTTACTTGTACTCCTCCACCCTCACACCTGTACTCAAATATTCATGATGTATATATATATGAGATTGACATTTTTGTTACCTGAGCACTTGTGTAGTTGTGTACTTCGCTTCTTTTCCCGTTCTTCATGTTCGCTTTTACTTTGCCCTGTACTTGTAGCTGTGGTTCACGTTTAAATAAACAGGTTAATTCATCTGTTCGACTTGGCCCCTTGCTCAATAGGCAAGGGGTGCCTTTACTTTTGACCTGGATAGCGGGTCAAGGGGCCAAGCCTTTAATCAAATAAGGTAAATGAAATCACCAATAAAGGGAGATGCAACACGCAAGCATATGTATGCAAATAATAATCAAGATGCCCTATGCAATAATGCAAGCACACACATGAAGAATAAACCCCATTTCCTCTTTCCTTTTCTTTTCCTTTTATATATATATTTTTTTCTTTTATTTTTCAAAAGACGCGCCTTAGATTAGGTCGTTATTCAAACAAAAGACGCCTAGATGACGGCATGAATTTGAAAACGTGTTTTGAATGTTGTTGAAAAGACGACCATATATGTGGGCGTTTAATTTAAAAGAGACGACCTTAAGGAAGGCGTGAATTCAATAAAAAGTGCCTTAATCAAAGGCGTTAATTTTTTTTTTTTTTTTTGGTTGACAAAGCCACCCGGGCTCTTAATCCTACACGGTAACCATTTAAAATTCGTTGGTCCTTCTTGATTAATCAAAAAGGGGTGCGATGTGATAATAGTTAACTTATACCCGAGATTTCGCATGGTGCAATCTCCTAGGTCGGCCTTGACCATTCTGCTGGTTTATGACTTACCACAAAGAAAACGAAGATATAAGGAAGCCCATAAGAGATTCTGAGAAGCTCTAGGTAAAACCACTTCCCCTTACCCTATGCCTGTTGGGGTTCGGTCTTTGGCGTAGGGAAACTTTGTTGCCTTTTGCCTCATTTATTGCATGCATACACCCAAGGTTTTCCTTGCGGGGACTTTGCCCTCTTGACATGCTTTTCTTTTCATGATTTGACTTTCACTTTGGAACTGATTTGCATTGCTGAAAAATAAACCTAATTGTACTTGGGCTTTTGTGGCATTTGTTCCCTTTTGGGCCCTGACTTCCACCTACTAGGGCGGCGGATAGGCTTGGTGGATCTACATCGAGACTTCCTTTCCTCCCTTATGGGCCGAAGAGAAAAAGAATGGGCATTGTCTTCACCTTTAGTCAGGTTTTTGACTTCCCATCAGATTTTGCACCACTTGAGTTCACGGTTTTAAGTGTGTAATTTGTGCGGGTGTCAACCCCCTTTTTGAGTTAACAAGACTGATGAATGAATTCTGAATTTTGACCTTTCAGACCTTGAGCCCTTGTGTGCCATGGCAACCCTTTTCAATATATATATTTTTGGATTTTGGAAATACATTTTTGTTGGTTTTGGAAATATATATATATATATATTTGGTTTTTGGAAATATTTATATTTTTTTTTGGATTTTGGAAATCAAGGGTAGTATTTCTTAAGATACAAACCATTCCAAGGGTGAGTTAGCTCTTGTCCTTCAGCATTAATTAGTTTATAAGCATTGCCAGGATAAACCTCTTTTACAACAAACGGTCCTTCCCAGTTTGGTTGGAGTTTTGACCGAGGTCCACCAGGTTTTACGAAAATTCTCTTGATTACCATCTCACCGATTTTGAATTTTCTCTCAATTACTTTCTTTTGATAAAAACGTGATAGCCTATTTTGATAAACGCGCGCATGCTCAGCGGTGACCAGACGCTTCTCATCTAAGAGTTCCAATTGAGCAAGGAGCGAATCGCGACGCTCATCAATAGGGAGTTCCTTGTCCAATTGTACTCGCAAAGATGGAATGAGAATCTCATAAGGGACTACCGCCTCCATTCCATAAGTGAGGGCGAAAGGGGTTTGCCCAGTAGGGGTACGAATGGAAGTGCGATAGGCCCAGAGAGCTTCGATTAGCTTGTCTGACCAATCCAAAAATTTATTAGCCTCACACGTCTTCTTAACAATTTTGATCAATGTTTTATTAGTGGCCTCTGCTTGGCCATTGCCCTGTGGATAATAGGGAGAAGAATGATGCAATGCAATGTTATACCTGTTGCAGAGATCCTTGAGCTCTTGAGAGATAAATTGAGGTCCATTGTCGGTGATGATGGTACTCGGGATGTCGAACCTTGCGATGATGTTCTTCATTATGAATTTGCAGACTGTTGATGCTTTAATCTCCACGTAAGCTTCTGCTTCCGCCCACTTGGTGAAGTACTCCGTCGCCGTGAGGATGAACGACTTTTGCTTGGTCAGGAGGTTCGAATCACCAAGAGGTCCAATGATATCAAAAGCCCACATGGAGAAAAGCCATGGGGAGGACATAAGATGGAGTGAGGAAGCAGGAGAATGAATCTTGTCGGCGTGCAGTTGGCACTTAACACTCCTTCGAACATAGATGGAGCAATCCTCTTCTAGAGTTGGCCAATAGAAGCCTAGCCTAAGGATCTTCTTAGCTAACATCTGGCTGTTCACATGACCACCACACACTCCTGAATGCGCCTCTTCCACAACTTTCCAAGATTCATCATCGTTGAGGCATCTTAATAAAACACCCGTGAGCCCTCTTCTGTAGAGCACACCTCCAACCAAAACATAACGTTGAGCCACTCTTCTAATTGCCTTCTTTTCTTCCAATGTGGCTTCCTCGGGATAGGATTGATCATTGCAATACCTGGCAATCTCATAATACCAAGGTTTCTCTTCATCAGCCAACTCTTCTTCCCAGTCCAAAAGCATGACCTCTTTGCTTTTAAGAGATTCACTCTGCCTGACCTTCTCGAGCACCTTATCCCTAATATCGAGGAATGCACGATCCTTGATAGCTGGAGTATCACGCTGACGAATGAGAGGAACATGGAAATCACGCTCAAGAGGGAAGACTAGAGCAGTGGCCAAAGAAGCAAGAGCGTCGGCTAGGATGTTCTGGCTTCGAGGAACGTGAACAAAGATCAACTTGGTGAAAAGTTTGGCATAAGCTGAAGCAAGTTCCTGGTAGGGTTTGAGCTTAGGATTGATAGTGCGGCACTTGACAAGCACCTGGCGCAGAATAAGCTGACTATCACCAACAATTCGCAAGTGAGTGACACCATATTGATGAGCGGTTTGAAGACCAGCCAAAAGAGCCTCATACTCAGCTATATTGTTCGTGATAGGGAAGGTGAGCCGAGCAGCAAATGGGATGGTGACCCCTTCTGGCGTTAAAAGAACCATGCCGATCCCTCTTCCTTGGGAATTTAGAGCTCCATCAAAATGTAACGTCCACATAGGGATCATGGGGTTGATTAATGGACATCAGTTCTTCATCTGGAAACTCCGAATTGACAGGATCAAATCGGAGGAGAGTGTGGTGAGCAAGATGTTCGGCAATGGCGTAGCCTTTGATTGCTTTCTGTTAAATGTAAGTGATATCAAACTGTGAAAGGAAGCTTTGCCAACGTGCTAATCGATCAGTAAGAACAGATTTTTTGAGAAGGAATTTAATCGGATTTATGCGTGCAATGAGGTGAACCTCGTGAGCTAAGAAATAGTGTTTTAACTTCTGAACTACCCAGACTAAAGCAGCACAAGTCTTCTCCATGGTTGAGTACCTCTGCTCACAAGGGTTTAGAAGTTTAGATAAATAGTATGCTGCCCTCTCCCTTCCTTCTTCATCCACTTGAGCTAAGACAGCACCTACAGAGTCATCCAGGATAGAAACATAGAGGATAAGCGGTTTGCCTGGAATCGGCGGCCTCAGGATAGGAGGATTGGCCAAATAATCCTTCAATCCGTCAAAGGCTGCCTGACACTTGTCATCCAATCAAACTTGACTCCCGGCTTAGTAAGCTCGTAAAACGGCCTGCATCGTTGTGAGTGCTGGGAAACAAAGCGGCGAATAAATTGCAACCTCCCGATTAATCCTCGAACTTCCTTCAAATTCTTGGGAGGAGGCATATCTCTAATGGCCTTTGCCTTGTTGGGATCAACTTCAATTCCCCTTTTGCTGACAATAAATCCAAGCAACTTCCCTGAAGAAACGCCAAATACGCACTTCTTGGGGTTCATCTTTAATTGATATTCTCGTGATCTTTGCAAGACCTTAGCTAGAACCCCAGGATGCTCGATCCTTGTCCTTGATTTCACAACCAGGTCATCCACATACACTCAATATAAATATGAATCATATCATGAAAAATTGCCATCATAGCCCTCTGATAGGTGGCTCCAGCATTCTTGAGTCCAAAGGGCATGACCACATAACAATATGTACCCCATGGTGTAGTGAATGATGTTTTCTCCTGATCTTCCTCAGCCAAACAAATTTGATTGTAACCTGAAAAGCCATCCATAAAGGAGAGAGTCTCAAATCCTGCCGTATTATCAATCAAAACATCGATATGAGGGAGGGGGAAGTCATCTTTAGGACACGCACGGTTGAGGTCCCGGAAGTCTATACAAATCCGAACTTTGCCATCTTTCTTCATAACCGGGACGATGTTAGCCACCCAGTTGGGGTAGAGGAAAACTCTAACAAACCTAGCCTTATGAAGCTTGTCGACCTCTTCTTTCATCTTTAAAGCCATGTTAGGGTGGAAACGTCTCAACCGTTGTTTGATCGGGACAGACCCTGGCTTAAGTGTAAGTCGATGTTCAACGAGCGCAGGGTCTAATCCAGGCATATCCTCATAACTCCACGCAAACGTGTCCTTGTATTCTTGAAGTACCAAAATAAGCGCCTCCTCTTCGGAGGGCGGCAAATTCTTGCTGATGAGGACAATCCTAGGGTCTTCCTCGTACCCAAATTAACTTCTTTGGTAGGCTCTCTACTGAGGCTGATGGTTCGTCGAATCTTCTCATGCCACTGGCAAAGGCATCAGCCTCGTCCTCATATTCTTCATAACTTTCATCCCCCTCTTCAATAGGGTCTTCATCATTCATGATTTCATAGACACCCAAATCCTCATAAGAAGCATTAGCATCCTCATATTCCAACTCTGGCAGGATAACCGGATTCTCCACGAATTCAGGAAGAGCTAAACAAGCCTGGCACCTTTTGGCTAACTCCAACAGAAATCTACGCGGAATCTGCTTACCCTTGGATTTCTTATGAAAATCTACCCCATGAATTTTATTAGAAGAAGAAGAACAACTAGCTTGATTAGAATAAGCTGAAAAAGAGGAAGGAGGTGAAGAAGTGGATACAGGAGGTGATACAGATGGAGACCCCTCACCAGAGGGGGAGAAAGTATTTATCAATGAATCATGGAAGAGTGGCCCCTGGCTTGGGACACACTCGGAAAAGAGATGAGAAGTTTCCTCCACGGAGATGGAGGATTGAAGAGTTGGAATTTTGACATTTTTTTTTCATTTTTATCTTTATCTTCATTTTTATTTTCTTTTTCTAGAAGAAAATAATGTGAAGGGAGAACGACAAGAGGAGTGGAGATTGAAAGCTTGGAGAAAGATTGAATCAGAGATGACCCCCGTGGGGGTGTGATGGAGAGTTTGGAGAATTGCTCGAGGAGCAAGGGGGGAATCGGTAGAGAAATCTGCAGTGAATCTGGAGAAAAGCTGATCATAATTGGCGGCGGTCTCGGCACGCGAGAGAACAATTGAGAATGTAAGGAAGCTAGAAGAGACGGATGTATAGAAGTGAGGGAAAAAAGACCGGCCCACAGCCTGTCTATTGTAAATCCTTCTTCATACGGAACATCTGGCTCTCCAGTGTCTGTATAGTCACTCAGCAACTGCCTCTTATCTGTAATCGCAACCGGCATTTTAATCAATTCATGTATTAGTGGCGGCCATTCCGGATCAGTCGGCATAAAGAGACGGCTCAAAGCAATAGTAATATCATACATATCGAACCATCTGTACCAATCACACTCTGGATCATCCATCTTCCTTCTTTTATCAGGCCTTAAGGATTCCAGATCTTTATAAGTGGCCAATGGTGCAATATGACGAGTAAACTGTCTTGCATGAACATCTTGACAGTCTAGAATGGAGGTGATTATTGTAGTCTGCTCATTATTCTGAACGCCACCTGTGACAAAATGTGTCTTTAATGTCCAAGTAAGCGGCTGGCGATCTGTCTTCAAGGTGGATGTCATAACTGCCCATGGTTCATCTTCATTTTTGCCCGGCCCTTTGTAGCCCAGGCCGCCTCGTGTAATCAGTTTCTGAGGCTTAATAGGCCTAGTCCTGCCTTGACAACTGACACCCAGACCTTTGCCATTTTGATACCCCATTTTCATTAGGATTTTCCAACCAGGGGTGTTTATCATGCTTTTCTTCTTCTTCCCCTTGGAAGTCAAGGGTGTCATAGCAACTGTCGTGACTGTCTCGGGCGACATTGGCCGTGGGTAAGGGAGGTCTAGTATTGATAACAACGGCTTGTTGGCAGGCCAAATAGAAGGAACTAATGAAGTCAAGTGTATATCTTCCTCTGGCAGAATAGGCATATTGGTAACTTTGATGATGCGGCCTTTGTGTGGAAACTTAAGACACTGATGATTTGTAGAGGGCACTGCATCGAGCTGTTGAATGTAGGGGCGGCCCAGAATGCCATCGAATGTTGGATCCATGTCCAAAATGTGGAAATCGACCGTGATTGTGGCCGGACCCAAACTGACTTTTAATGTGATCATGCCTAGAGGAGGCTTCTTGGTATTGTCATATGCTGTGACTATTATAGTAGACGGCCGAATCAGATTTTCAGGAATGCCACATCTTCAAAGTGCTCGGCGGCAATACATTGATAGATGCCCCAGTGTCCACTAGACATTGTTTCACCGCCACCTTATTGATGTCGACTGTGATGCATAGAGCGTATTTCCTTGCTGGAGTGGTGCCAGTTCATGCTCATGAAAAGTAATTGCCGGCTGATTGCTAGCGGGCGTCAAAACTGTAGTTATCTGCTCGACCGGGATGTCTTCATTGACCATAACTTTTTGCAGATACTCTTCAGGGCTAACTGATGAGTGGTGGACCTTTTGATTAATTCTAGGATTGAAATTCTTACTAGAGTTCGGTCAAGATGCTTTAACAAATCATACTGAGTTCCTGGCACGGACTCTTGCTCTTGTTCTTGTTCATTCGGCCCCTGCGCGGGCTCTTGCTCTCTTTGGGGAAAGATGCGCTGGAACATCGTCCACTGCGGAGTGGTGCTACGTTTTGTCGTGCCTCTGTTGGGGCAAGTAGAGGAGGAGGGTTAGAAGAGAAGATGGTGTATTGGCGCTAAGAAGTGGTGGAGGGGTGTTTGCAGAGGGAGTTCCTGTAGGGTGCATTGATGAAGAGTTTGACAAAGATGCCCCCGCAGGAGGCGTAGGAGTAGAAAGGGATACCCGAATGCGAGGAGAGTTGGGGGGTGGAATGAGGAGAGATCTGGGTACAAAAGGCTGAGGAACCGGGGGTGGAGGGTTCCTTGTCGGTGGAGGAGTAGTGGTGGTGGGTGCAGCGGGCGTTGGCGACGGGCGGTTGAGGAGTGGTCTAGACGACGACGGTGAAGGGTTGGTGGTGGATGGCGGAGTTTGCTGCGTGGTAGGCGGCGGAGGCGGTAAACGGGTAAGGGAGATCGGGTTGGCAAGGATGGAGAATTGGTGGGAGCAGGTGGATTGATGGGGCGTAGAAGAGCCCGGCTCAACTGGGGAGTAGAAGAAGAAGGAAGCGTGCGCAAAAGGCGCGGAGGTTGATTTGAATTATGATTAAATGCCCCGACAGAGGCATTTTCTTCATGCCACCCCTGTCCTCTCTCCACCTCACGGAGAGATGTGACAGGGTTCACGTGCTGATTTGGTGGGTGCTCCGGCAGTGGGTTGTGGACAATCCCCATATCTTGCTGAGGTGCTGGAGCTTGCTGTTGTACTTGTGGAGCCTGTTGCTGTGGCTGCTGAGCCTGCTGTTGCCGAGGAGGCCTTCTTTCTTTCATAGTGGCGATAAACTGCCTCATCTCATCCCAGTTAATACCGCCCTGGTCATTTAAGTCATAAATATAGTCCTTGATGTGGAAGCAACGATCAATGTTATGACCAGGGGAGCGGTGGAAGACACAGTAGCGGGACGTGTCAACATTAGCGGGCCACACTGCCCTTTCCTTTGGTAGCATGAGCAAGTTGGCAGCCATTAAGGCATTGAAAATATCGGGGAGACTTTCTGGCAATGGTGGATAATGGGCCCTTTTGGGGCCAAGTGGTCTCCTCTGCTGTTGTTGTTGCGGTCCATAATTAGTGGGTGGCGGTACTTGGTGGTATTGTTGCGGAGCTGGAGGGTCAGCGCGGGGCGTTTGGTTTTGTGGTGGAGCGAAGGAAGGTTGAGGAGTAAATTGGTGTTGTGGGGGTGAAGTAAAGAGGGTGCCTTGTGATGGAGGTGGCGGAGGGCGTGGGTTAGATTGGCGAAAAGGTGTGGGGTTGCGACCGCGCCAACCTGCTCATTGATGACGGTGCCCTCAGTCGTGGGCCCGCTATTGTTGACATTTGTATTCTTTTTAACCAACCTTGGTTTTGGCTCAAACATACCCATGATGGGTGAATCTTTCATTTGGGTCTGAATATAACGAGCTCTTTCATAAAGCTCCTCCATGGTGGTCAATCTGTTCATAGCCAGTAGATGCCGGAACTGAGGGGTTGCATTAGATATAATCATCTTAACCTGTTCCGGTTCTGATAAGGTATCTTTCAACTTCTCAGCCATTGACCGCCATCTATCAGCAAATATGATGAAGTCCTCCTCGGGCTTCATTTTCTCTACAACCAAATCTGTAACTGAAAGGGAGGGTCCAACCCGGTCCCTATACTTCTGCAAGAATTTCTTCTGAACCACATCGAAATCACTAGCATCTGCCGGATCCAGGGAATAGAACCACTCGAGGGCTGGCCCCTCTAAGAATCTTCTAAACAAGTAAGCCAATGAGGCTTTGTTGCCCTGCCAAAAGGACGTTTCAAACATAAAATCCTTCAGATGGATAAAAGGATTACCAGTTCCATTGTATCGCTGAAAGTTCGGCATCTCAGAAGGTGGTAAATGAAAAACTGGCAATGTAGGAAGGGAGATTTCTGGGATATTCTTGGCTGCAGTAACCTTGTTGAGTTTTTCTTCCATGATAGCCAATTTCTGAAGGAGCAAAGCATTAGTGTCTGACTCGACCGGGGCCGAATTTGGAATGAAGGTGTTTGGCATAGGCGTCCTTAGAATTTGGGGAGGTTGAAAGAATTGGGGCCTAGCCGCTGAGTAGCTCGCCTGTTGGGCCGGCATGGCCGCACCAGGTGTCGGTAGACAAGAGGGGGGTTTGTGCAAGACCGCTTGGTCATTAGTGAGGTGATGGCCACTCTCGGCCGGAGGGGGATTGGAGGATGAAGAGGGAACGACTTCCCTTTCAAAGCAGCCTGAACTACCTGCCGCTGGGAGTCATCTAATTGAGATAGAGCATTAATCAAATCGGTAACATTGAAGGATGGGGAGGGGTTCCCCGGAGTGTTGGAGGGTAAAGCCTGAGAAGAGGGCACCACCTCTTGAGTAGTGGTATCAACCACATGAACTTGAGGATAATGAGAATGAGGAGGAGGGTAATTCCCTTCATGGTAGATAGAATCTTGAGGAACCTCATATGATTGACCAAAAACGTTCTCTTCCACATCATCATAGGAATATCCGTAGCTTGCCATGTTGATAATCTTACCTGAGCGGAGTTGCATGCTTAAAAAGAGAGAAGGCTTTATGTGAATTATCACACAACAATCACTCAACTCAAACAAGTTTAAATAATTCAACTCAATCAAGTTATGCAAACAAGTTGAGACGAACGCAAGATTTTAGTGTTAGGTTTGAGATTAAGGTGGATTTATTTGCAGAATAATTCACTCCTTTACAGTGTGAAACCTAGTTTGAATCCAAGTGATATCTCTGTGTCAACTAGGTTCTTTCTCTTTTCTCACCAACGAAGGTTCTCTAAACTCCGGGTACTTCAAGGGTACAACCAGCCCAGCGTCCGTGAGGGAATCCACGGGTGCGGGGACTTACGGAGGTCTTGGAAAAGGGATTTCCGGTCCAAAGAGACGGAATTCTCAATGGAGGGTTGTCCCGATTCCAAGAGAGGTGTGTGGAATCCTAATGTAGAGAGAGGAGGTCTCTCAACCAAATGCCACAAAATGCAGTATAAGATAAGCCAATCACAGCAATATGATCAAATACTCAAGGTAAGCATGAATCCAGCATGAATAGATAGAAACAGTAAGGTTCTGTAAACACACAGGAAAGAGGCGACCTGGAGGCAGTCGCTACTAACAAAAGAGACGACAGCGTGGCTGTCGTGAATTCTGGGAGGGGCTCTCGGACAATAAACAAACGTGCCTTGATGTGGGGCGCTAAATCTGATAAAGACGCCTCTGACAGAGGGCGTCAAATATAAGTGGTGCGCACGATCGAAGAAAAATGCGCCTTGGTGTGAGGCGCTACCAAATA
Source organism: Amorphophallus konjac (assembly GCA_022559845.1). Taxonomy (NCBI): domain Eukaryota; kingdom Viridiplantae; phylum Streptophyta; class Magnoliopsida; order Alismatales; family Araceae; genus Amorphophallus; species Amorphophallus konjac. The sequence goes on from CM040118.1 coordinate 210,931,272, forward strand.
AAAAGACGCCCGAGGAGAGGGCGCAAATTCACAGAAGCAGCAGATATAATGAAAGACGCCTTAATGTGAGGCGTTAAACAGAATAAAGACGCCCTGGATGAAGGCGTTAAACAGAAAGGCGCCTTTGTGAAAGGCGTTAATTCAGCAGATTAATCACAAACTGGCTGATCCCGGGGAGTGTGCAGTGCACAGTGGAGGGTGTCCGTGGGGCACAAAGGAGGGGTACCGTGGGTACCAAAGGGAAAGGGCACGCGTGGGTGCCAAAAGGGAAAGGGCACACGTGGGTGCCAAAAGGAGATGGTAATCAAAAGAAAAACAGTGGAAGTCCCACCGTGATCGCCAATTTGTGGATCATGGAAAAATCCACTCTTAAAGGGAAATAAGAGTGATAATAAGAATATGAAGAATAATAAGAAGAATAGTGAAAAAAAAGGGAGTAAGAGAGCACGTGGTGCTAATAAGGAGTGTGATCGCCAGAGGGGTTACCTCAATTTGAAGAAAAGATGATCGTGAATACCTGGTGATAATAGGATGCGGGATGGATGTGAATTCCTTCCTCCACCTTCTATCGGCCAGCCGATGAAGGGGGTTTTCCTTGTTGATTACTTTGAAACAAAGAACCAAAAAAATAAAAGAAAAGTGGATCAGCCGAGAGTGAGTGTAGTATCAATCCAAATAAACAATATGATGATGAAATATGAATATAGCATACGCACCTTTTTGTTTGGTTTTAAAACCCCTAGAGAATTAGGGTGAGAGAGGAGATGCAATACTAATGCAAAAGAAGAAAAAACGATGGACGTGATGATGCGATGAAGACAAACACAAACAAAGGAGAAGAACCCTTGCTGTTCCTGTAAACAGTAAAGGGAGAACCACCGGAGCAGCAAGAAGCAGAGGAAGATGATGAAGAAATCACACAAAGGAAGAGAAACTCTTCTCTGCGCAAACACCGTAGCAACAGCCCTGCTTCTAACAACAACAGCTCTTTCTCTTTTCCTCTTCTCCTCCCTTCCTAACCTCGCGCGAGATCGACTAAGGAATCCTTTTATAAGGTTCGATCAAAGATAGAGACAGATTCGGGAAGATAAGAATAGGCAGTGGTTATCAACAGCAAGGACTCTAGTTCCTAGATCGAGCAGGGTGACCAAGAAAGGCAGGGAACTCTTCAGGAAAGACGAGTTTAAGAAGGACACGAAAAGGGGAGACACGACCTACCGAAGGGCGTCAATTCAACAATTGACGACCTGCCAAAGGACGTTAAATTAAAACATGACCAGGATCAGGGCGTCACTTCTTGGATTCAATTTTGGTAATAAAACCTTCTTTATTTGAAAATTACAAGAAGACGCCTGAATCAAAGGCGTTGATTAAGAACACGCCCTGAGGAAGGACGTTAATCATTGATTTTCAATTAGTTGGGACTCGTAAAATATCAGGAATTGACGCCCGTATCTATAGTCGTCCTTTCTTTAGAACGCGCCTAAGGCGATGCCGTTAATTAAAACATGCCCTCGGTAAAGTCGTGAATCACAAAAAAAGTACAAAATGCGAAGAAAACACACATAAAAAATAGAATATCTTTATTTTATGGAAATATTGAAGTTCACTTTGGGGCGTTAACATAGTGACATGAGATTTACTCCTCATAGCGTCAATTTTGGCGTGTCTACAACCGCCAGAGAACAAACTGTACTCCGAGATGGATTCTGCCATGAGAGCCCAAACTCGAGGCAAGGAGACCTTAATTCCTACTAGAACCCTCCTAGGCTTAGGATAAGGCTTTCTAACCCAAATCTTATCACTCTAGAACCAGAATCAAGCCCTTAAAAGATAGGAACAAGCCCAAAAATTGTATCTTTCATTGATTCTCTACTACAAGGGTTGAAAACTCCATCAAAGAGCAAGGAACATCATGAAGAGAAGCTTTGGAGAGATGGGCATGGAAGAGAGGGTCTATACTGGGCCCAAAGCAGCCAAGAAGGAGCATAGGGAGATACAAAGGTTGACATCCATCCCCAAGCATCTGAGCTCAAGTGCCCAAGAGTGGTGAGTTCTAATTCAATTCGAAAGGTTCATCAATTTCTGCACTTTCCATACCACTTATGATTCTTCCTTTTTCTTCTTCTTTCTTCCTTTTCTCCTTAGCCTTTGCCTGGCCCAAGGTGTTATTCCAACTTAAAGTGGGTGGCTCCCATGGTCAAAGAACTCCCATTAGGAGTCTTATCCATCCTTAGGGCATGGCACCTCCAACCTTTGTTAGTTTTGGCCAAGAATTTCCAGAAATTTTCCTTAGATTAGGCAAGCATTTCAGCCCTCATAGAGTTATGGCATCCAAAAACACACACCTTCCTCTTCCCTACCTTTGAAGCAACAGTCCTATTGGAAGAGGTAGAGGCCTACCTAGCCCTTGCTAAGACTAAGGTGGGGGATGAAGACCTAGTGTGCCATACGGTTGAGCCTATTGACCCATCCTTAATTCTAAGTGATTTCATACACAACCCAAAGGATGTGAGGACCACGATCAGCCCAAGACATATTCACTTGATACCGATGGCTCAATGGATAGTCTCTCATTGTAAGAACAAGTGGGAGAGATATGAAGCCATTGCCAAAGCCGTGTCGGTTTGCTTATGCGGGGTCTTCCTTTTCACCACCACCGACCACCTCCTAGATATCCAAAACCTTAGCATCATCAGCGGGTTGTGGCGGGGCTTATCCATTTCCCAAGCGGTCCTTTCATACCTTTATGAAGGACTTAGTTCAGCTTGCTTAAGAGGACCTCTATTCGGCTCCATGATACTCCTTGAGTGTTGGGTGGGCGTGAGAATCAAGTTCCAACCCAAGGAAGACATACCTTCAGCTAGCCAGATCTTCGGGAGCCACCCTTTGTTCCTCATTAGAGGTGCCTTTGGATTTTCTTCACAGGTTGAATGCCGGACGGCGGATGAGAAAATGCGGGATGACTGGCGCCTCTTCCTCAACACCTTGCCAATTGAGAAGTTCATGATGCATCCAAGAGTTCTGCGGAGCACTTTGTTTAGAGTACCACAGCGACCAGGCCTTGATCTACAGCTAGTGGGTAACACAACCATGGCGATCTACAACCCGTACCGGTGCCATCTTCAGATTGGGCTACCCCGAACCGCGGTTCCTGCACTATCGCATTACCCTCCCCTTCAAGCTAGGAGGATGGGGACCGAGGAGGATGAGAGAGCAGTCCGGAACGCACTGATCATGTGGGAGATCAGCAAAGTGCGCCCGTGGCAAGAAGAAGTGGAAGAAGACGACGAGGGATGCCGTGACTATGTGAAGGAATTGCGTAAGATCCGCCCTCTCGTGGATAAAAAGTTGAATATAGCTTGAATTTTCTTATGATGCTTTTGAATTTGAAGTTTATCAATCAGTTTAATATTTTATTGAGTTTAATGAAATGACATGGAAGTGCCTTGAGTTGAATGGATTTTGAGTTTGTTGCTTGATCGAGCATGAATGTCCTTGAAAACGGAGCTCTGGAAGATGTAATGGTCTTATGCAGGGCCGTCACGAAATCCTGACATTCTCACGATAAGCCGTCAGAAGGAGTGAACTCAGAAAACTGAGTTTCTGTTCTTAGGAGAGTGTAACGGTCTAATGTCCAACTCTCAGAGAGATATAACGGTCCATCGCGGATGCGTCAGAGAGAGTTTATTGAGAGCCAATGAGTTTCAACCTTCGGGAGAGGGTGACGGTCGAATGATGACCGTTATAGTTGTGTGGCGATTTGATGCTGGAGCGTTACGCACCTCGTGGTCTTTGTGAGCTTGCAATCTGAACCCTGGTCTTGAACCTGTGTTCTGCACACACTTAGATAAGAAACAAGTTAGGTCTGTTCTTAGGCTCAACCCCTTGCCTGAAGCAAGTTAGAGAATGACCATTTCTTGATGTTTGGTCAAGGGGTGGAGCCTTATCAAATAGGCGGAAAAATAGAATGAAAAAGGATGCAATGCATGCGATGCACATGATGGTATCTTTGGTTTTTGCAAAAACACTTAAATTTCTGTGGGATTTTGAAAATATCTGATGTTTTTGGATTTTGAAATATACAATTTTTTTAGATTTTGAAACATATGAATTTTTTTTGGATTTTAAAATATATGATTTTTTTGGGTTTTGAAATATATGATTTTTTTAGGTTTTGAAATATATGATTTTTTGTTTGGGTTTTGAAATATCAGATTTTTTTGGATTTTGAAATATATGATTTTTTTTGGGTTTTGAAATATATGATTTTTTTGGTTTTAAAATATCTGATTTTTTTAGGTTTTGAAATATATGATTTTTTTTGGGTTTTGAAATATTAGTGCCTCCCATAGCAACGTGGGTCCTCCTTATTCCATTGAGAGTTCCCAAGGTCGGCGTGCAATAGAGGTGACAATCCCTGGCGAGGGCCTACTTACGCGACGGTGGCTCTACCAAGGCCATACCCAGGGTACTTGTCTTAGTCCTAAAAAGAAAAAAAAGAATGCGGGGGTAAGCTTAGGCCAGGTATGGAAGTGTTTAGGGCTTGAGTTCCTCTCCAGGCAACCCATTCAGAGACTTGGTCTGTTGCGCCGAGGCTTTGTGTCTGTCATCGAACCTTCGTCCACTCTAGGCATGCATACGACCGGGCTCATGCATCCCGCGGGGAAACTGTACTACCACTCTTGCCATGCCTAGCTTTTCTTTCCTTTCTTGGAGCTTCGAGATTATGATTGATAGTCTTTTGAGATAAACTTTTACTTTTGTCATGATGAATGCTCCTTTTCTTTGCCTTTTTTCTTTTCTTGTGGCGTCAGGTCATAACGGACTGCCCCTATTTGAGACCTCCTCTTGTCAGGGTGCCCAGATCGATCGTCGCCTCCTTATTCACCTCTTGCCCCTGGATTCAGCCAAAGAAAGAAATGGACAGGGACTTTGACTTTCCCCCCAAAGCATAGCTAAGGAGAAACGGTGTCTACAAAGTGGGAAACCCGACCAGGGACGTCGTGTAGTGTGTGATTGCCGTGCTTGGGGTCCTCTTTCATGGCAAGAGAGCAAACGCCTCGCTACTGGGGTGGCACCGACTAAGGAAATAAACGCTTAAGATACAACCCATTCCAAGCGTGAGCGAGCTCCTCACCTTCTGCATTCACTAAGCGATAAGCATTCCCTGGATAAGCCTCTTTTACAACGAACGGCCCTTCCCAGTTAGGTTGCAATTTAGACCGAGGGACTGCAGACCGTATGAATTTGCATTTCAAAATCATATCACCTTTTTGAAATTTGTGCTCAATTACCTTCTTTTGAAAATAACGTGAAACTCTCTTTTGATAAACGGATACGTGATCGGCCGCATTCATCCTCTTCTCGTCTAAGAGTTCCAGTTGGACGAGCAACGCCTCTCGACGCTCATCGAGATTAAGTTCCTTATCGAGCTGCACCCTTAAGGAAGAAATCAAGATCTCATATGGGAGCACCGCCTCCATCCCGTAAGTGAGAGCATAGGGGGTTTGCCCCGTAGGAGTACGGACGGAGGTGCGGTAAGCCCATAGAGCTTCCACTAATCTCTCTAGCCAATCAGAAAATTTATGAGATTCACATGTTTTCTTTATGATTTTGAGAAGGGTTTTATTAGTGGCTTCGGATTGACTGTTGTCTTGTGGGTAATATGGAGATGAATGATGCAATGCAATATTGAACTTCTTACATAGGTCCTTGAGCTCTTGAGAAATGAACTGGGGTCCGTTGTCGGTGACGATGCTGCTTGGCACTCCAAACCGCGAGATAATGTTCTTCATGATGAAGCGGCACACCGTGGTAGCTTTAATCTTTACGTACGCTTCAGATTTAGCCCACTTGGTGAAGTACTCAGTGGTGGTAAGAATGAAGGATTTCTGATTGATCTGAGAGTTGGGATCACCGAGCGGGCTGACAACGTCGAAAGCCCACATGGAGAACGGCCAAGGAGCAGAAAGAGGATGAAGAGATGAAGCTGGAGCATGGATTTTATCAGCATGGAGTTGTCATTTAAGACGCCTCTGGACATAGAGGGATCAATCTTCCTCTAGAGTGGGCCAATAGTAGCCCTACCTAAGGATCTTCTTCGCTAGAGCCTGGCCATTAACATGACCTCCACACTCACTAGAATGGGCCGCTTCGGCCAACTTCCAAGCTTCATCATCGTCTAAACATCTCATGAGCATCCCATTGGTAGCGCACCTGTACAGCTCTCCAGCAACGATAGTGTACTTTGTGGCAGCTCTTCTTATTGACTTGCACTGCTTGGCATTTGCTCCTTCTGGGAACGATCCATCTTTATAAAACATCTCAATTTCGTGATACCAAGGCAACTCTTCCTCCTCCAAGATCTCTTCTAACTCCATCAAAGATACTTCCTTCAACTCTTCCTTCTCAGCCCTCACCTCTACAGTCTTCCTAAGGTTAGCATACCAGGGATCCTGAAGAGAGGGTTCGTCCAATCTCTGAACGATGATAGTCTCAATACTCCGACTGAGAGGAAAAGATAGAGAGGAAGCGAGGGATGCTAAAGCATTGGCTAAAATATTCTGAGATCAGAGAGTATGGATATATATCAACTTGTAGAATTACCTAGCAAGGAGCATGACCAAATCTTGATATGGTTTGAGCTTAGGGTCACGGGTGCGGTAGGTGGACAGAACTTGCCGCAGGACGAGCTAAGAGTCCCCTATGATATTCAAGTAACGCGCGCCTAGAAGGTAGGCGTGCTTCAATCCAGCTAAAAGAGCCTCATACTTGGCGATGTTGTTGGTAGCAGGAAATCAAAGTTGATAAGCAAAAGGAATCGTCACTCCTTCCGGAGTGAGCAGGACAACCCCTATCCCTCGACCCTGAGAATTGAGTGCACCGTCGAAGGGCAGAGACCAGAAGGGATGATGAGTAAGGACAGAGAGATGCTCGTCAAGGAAATCATCCTGAATGGAATCAGTATGAAGGATGGGAAGATGGGCAAGATGCTCAGCGATGGCGTATCCTTTGACCGCCTTCTGAACGATAAACGTGATATCGAACTGAGAGAGGAAGTTCTGCCAGCGAGCTAACCTACTAGAAAGGACGGGCTTTTCTAAGAGATAGCGGATCGGGTCCATTCTAGAGATCAACCTAACTGGGTGGGCAAGGAAGTAGTGTTTGAGCTTCTGAGCTACCCACACTAAGGCGGCACAAGTCTTCTCCATAGCTGTATATTTAGCTTCCGCCGGGTTAAACAACCTAGAGAGGTAATAAGCTGCCCGCTCTTTCCCTTCATTGTCTACTTGTGCTAAAACCGCACCTAAGGAGTCCTCAATGATCGAAATATATAGGATTAGCGATTTCTCAGGGACAGGAGGTTGTAGAACCGGGGGATTGGATAAATATTTCTTTAAGTCCTCATAGGCCTTTTGACACTCTTGATTCCATTCAAATTTGACCCCCGCCTTTAGCAATTCATAAAACGGGCGGCACCTCTGAGAATGCTGAGATATGAATCTTCTGATGAATTGTAATCTACCAATCAATCCTCAAAGTTCCATAATATTCTTTGGCGGAGGCATGTCCATGACGGCCTTTGCTTTATTAGGATCAATCTGGATCCCCCGTTTGCTAACTATAAAGCCTAGCAGCTTCCCTGAAGAGACTCCAAAAATGCACTTCTTTGGATTCATTTTCAACTTGTACTCCCTAGCTCTCTGTAGCACCTTATCCAGAATAGAGGGGTGTTCTTCTTTGGTTCTTGACTTCACCAAGATGTCATCCACGTAGGCTTCCATGTAGATATGCATCATGTCGTGGAAAATGGCCGTCATTACCCTCTGATAAGTGGCACCTGCATTCTTCAGATCGAACGGCATAACCACATAACAATATGTGCCCCAGGGCGTGGTGAAGGAGGTTTTCTCTTGATCCTCCGGAGCGAGACGAATCTGGTTATAACCTGAGTAACCGTCCATGAATGACAAAGCTTCATACCCGGCAGTGTTATCCACCAAGACGTCTATGTGAGGCAGCGGGAAATCATCTTTGGGACATGCTTTATTAAGATCCCTGAAATCGATGCAAATGCGCACCTTTCCATCCTTCTTGATGACAGGGACTATGTTCGCCACCCACTGAGGGTATAAGACGACTCTAATGAACCTGGCCTTATATAACTTAGCGACCTCTTCCTTAATCTTCAAGGCCATGTGGGGGTGAAATCTTCTTGACCTCTATTTTACGGGTGTTGCCCCTAGTTTAAGTACGAGTCGGTGTTCCACTAAAGAGGGGTCAAGACCCGGCATGTCCTCATAAGACCAGGCGAAAGAATCGCTATACTCCCTCAGAACCTTGATCAGATCTTCTTCCACTTGCAGAGGGAGATTAGCAGCAATAATAATGGGCCTTGGGCCTTTTTCAGTTCCCAAATTTATTTCCTTTGTAGGTTCATCCACCGCCTACGATGGCTCGTCGAATCTCTTTAACCCTTGCGCATACAGATCGGCAGTGTCATCTACGTTGTTGTCCTCATCATCAATCGAATCTTTCTCATCCAAGACTTCATAGACACCTAGTCCGTCATCGCTCCACACCCCTTCTGTCTCCTCTTCATCTTCTATCACGATTTCCGTAGCAACAAATTCTGGACACTTCAAAAGAGCATGACATCGCTGAGCCAGATCCTGTAAGAACCTATCAGGAATGGATTTGGCATGATGCGCAAGCGGGCGCGGCTCAAGCTCGGAAGGATTGGACGACCTAGAAGAGGACCCGACTTCTCTAGCTCTAATCGACCCTACTTCCCTAGACTCGACGGACCCTACGCCTAACGTAGGAGAAAGGAAATCTAGTGGAAAGGAAAGAGCAGGGGACTCGTGCCCCTGGGGGGAGGATAGAGACAAGATAGCATAATCTTCCACCAAAATCTCCGTTTCAAATTTGACGTTTTTTTTGGAGATCATACAGCAGGATGCAGGAGGAGGAAGTTGCATGGGGGATAGAGAGGGGAAGATGCAATTGAAGAAGGGGTCGGAAGATGAAAACCACATCTCGTGGAGTTCGGCGGTGGGGGAAGGAGGGGTAAACAGAGTTGACAAATCAATGGGTGGGCAGCGCCCACATGCACAGGGAACAAACAATATTTCAGGTGATCTTTTCGTAAAATATGGATCGACCATAATCGGGGGTGAACGGGGTATGGATTTCAACTGTTGAAAGAGAGATGTGAGACGGGAGGGAAACCAAGAAAATACAATGGGTGAGCTCCCCTTCTCCTGTAGAGGACCAACTAGCTTTTTTCGGCTTCCACTGAACAAGCCGGGTTTCTTGATTCTCCTTCCGATCATGACTATCTGGCTCGCTGAACATTCTGGCGAATGACTGAATAAAATCTGGCATACCATCAATGGGCCCCTTTGGCAGCAGAGGCGGACTGTCAACTGTGCAGGCTGTATCTTCCTTCTCTGATCGTGCTGACTGTGGCCGAAGCGCCCCTGGCTGGAGAGGACCTTTAACAAAGTGTTGGCGATAGTCCCAAGTAAGTGGCCCTGAATCGCCTATCATTGAGAGTGTAGACTCTCGGTAGCCGAGACCTCTCCTGCCCAATTTTCTTCCTTTGGGCACTGACTTGGCTCGCCCTTGTAACTGCTCACCGAGGCCTCTCCCCGGTTGATAACCCAGCTTCAATATGATATCCCAACCTTTGGAATCTCGGATCTGGGGTTTCACTTTGATATTTACGGGTGTAGCGGCGGGCTTGCGTGGTGCATAAGCCCAAGGGAAATCTAGATCCAGTACAGAAATAAAGGGCCGGCTACTGGGCCATAATGTGGGCAGAATCTTCTCTGAAATAGCTTTTACAGACTGGACCGTGGATAAGCTTTTGACCTTAACCACCCTCCCTTGAAAAGGGAACTTGAGACATTGATGCGCGGTGGAGGGCACGGCACTGAGAGTATCGATCCACGGACGACCCAAGATAGCTTTGAACATCGGGTCGATGTCTAGCACATAGAATTCAACGGGCATGGTGAGAGGCCCAAGCTCAGCTTGAATAGTAACAATCCCATGACATGCCCTCCGAGAATTGTCATAAGCAGCTATAGTAGTGGGGGTCGGGCGTAGAAGTTTGCAGGCCCTAAGAGTGCTGAGCGGGCACACATTGATAGATGCCCCTATGTCAACTAATGCCGCATCGATGCTGACTTTATTCAATATAATGGTGATGCAAAGCGGCATTTGCCGAGCTTCTGGTGGTGCTACCTCGGTTTCAGAGAACGTAATTGCCGGTCCTTTAGAAATAGTCGCCAGTGCCGTAGGTAAACTGTCAGCTGCCACATCTTCACTAACCATCACCTTCTGAAGAAAGTTCCTGAGAGCATCTTGGTGAAGGGTAGATCTTTTGATAAGCTCTAGTACGGATATCTTAGCGGGCACCCGATCCAAGTGATGCAACAGATCGTATTGGGTTCCTGGTAACGGCTCGACTTCTTCCTGCTCAGTAGCCGGTTGGAGAAGACTGGGGATTGGAGGTAGAATGATAATTGCGGTGAAAGATGGGCTCGCTCCTTAGGGCAAAGTTATAGGCTGCCGCGACCTCGGATGGGCTCAAGATAAGTGACTTAGTAGGCCCGGTGGGATGGATGAGTGGTGCGGAAGAGGGTGTGGTGGAAAGGATGACGGGTGAGGGGTTGGTGGTAGCGGGTGCGAGCGGAAGTCGGGGTATAAAGGTAGGCGGAGGTGTAATTAGTGGAGGGTTAGATGGAGGTGTGGTGATAGCGGGGGTGAGTAACGTGCGAGAGACGGGCTGTGGAGTAGGAATAGATGAAAGAACAAACGGTGTAGCAGGCGGAGGAGGGTTTTGGTATGTGAGCGTAAGGATGGTGGGAGCGGAAGGAGTGCGGAAGTTGTGGTGAAGGGCCATGACTTGCGGCGTAGAGCTGTCATCATCAAAGGACCACCCGACATCAGGGGTCGGGGGTTGAACTACATTGACCTGAGCCGGCGTCGGCGGCTGAGGCTGTGGAGCGGGGGGATGATTCGGCATTGGGTTATGATGGATCCCCAAGTCTTGAACCGGCTACTGTTGCTGTTGCGGCTGCTGCTACGGCTGCGGTGCCTGTTGTTGCTGCACTTGCTGCCTCGGCGGCTGCCTTCTTTTCTCTTTAATTTCCATAATGGCCCTATGCATTTCGACCCAATCAATCCTTTGTCCTTCATGGAGGTCATAGACCAAATCCCTGAACTGAAAACACCCTTCAATAGTATGTCCCGGCTGCCTGTGGAACATACAATACTTTGTCTGATCGACGGCCGGGTTCCAGATGGGCCGTTCCGGAGGAAGTTGGATTGCACTAACTGACATGAGAGCCGAGAAGATATCCGTGAGGGTTTCTGGCAGAGGTGGGTATTGTGGTCTTTTAGGTCCCGGGCGCTTGTTGTTGTTATTGTAGCCGTTAGGTGGAGGGACATTATGGTATGGCGGAGGCTGTGGAGGTTGTTGCGGAGCGGCAAAGGTGTTTTGTGGAGGGGCGAAGGTAGGTGTAGGGTTTTGTGGAAGGGGTGGGAAGTTTTGTGGAGCGGGGTTCTGAGGAGTGCGGGGGTTTTGCGGAAAGCGGAATGGAGCGGCTTGGAAGGGGAAGGTAACGGCTTGAACTTGTTCGTTGGTCTGGACCCCCTCGGTGACAGGCCCTTGAGGTTTCTTGTGGTATTTTGGCTTTTGGTTCTCAAAGAGCGAGTGGATGGGGGAGTCTTTGAACTGTGTTTGGATGAACCGCGCTCGGCTATATAGTTGGTGCATGTTGGCTATATCATTCATAGCAAGGATGTTACGGAAGGTCGGAGTAGCGTTGGAGATGAGTAGCTTGACCTTCTCTTCCTCCGAAATATGGCCTGGCACCCTGGCGGCCATCAACCTCCATCTATCAGCATAAGTTGCAAACTCCTCATCGGGCTTCATTTTCTCGACCACCAAATCTGTAAAAGAATATTCTGGACCGACCCTTTCTTGAAACCGTTGGATGAACTTGTCTTTCACTATTTTGAAGCTCTCAGCATCCTCTAGCGGTAGAGAATAGAACCATTCCAGTGCAACACCATCCAATGATCGGCGGAACAAATACGCCATGAGGCGATCGTCATACTGAAATTGGGCTGATTCATATAAAAAGTCCCTAACATGAATAAAGGGATTGTCGTTCCCATCATACTTGCGGTAATTAGGGAGCTCGGATTGCGGGGGGAATCGGATGTTTTGGAAGCTAGGGACTGGAACATCTACCAAGGATTGTGGGCCAACCAATTTTTGGAGGAAATCAAGCTGTTGTTGCATGGTGGCCCACTTATCAAGTAGTTCCTGCTCCCTGGATGGAGTAGGGGTAGTGAAAGATGAAGGTTGAAATTGAGGAGCAGAAGGATAGACCGTTGTAGGAGGTGGAAGCCCATAAGAAGAGGCAGAATGATAAACGGACAAGGTAGGGAGCCCATAAGAAGGATATTGGGCCGAAGACTGACCCAGATTAGAGTGGACCTGGGCAACCTTTTGTTGAGGGCGTAAGAAATCTGAAGGGCCAACAAGGACTTGTGGCGCCGATGGGCTGGACATGTGATGATCCACCTGAATGAAAGAAGGGAGAATAGACTTTCCCTTGTCGGAAGGTTGTTGGGCCGAAGCAGAAGATTGGCCCGTCTCCATACCAGAAAAGGTGATGGTCCGAGGTTGGACCGGAGTAAGATCAATTGGAGTGGGCTGGATGGAGGGCCCACCAACTCTAGACTCGTCGATGGAAAGATTAGATTGGCCTTGCGCAATCGTGGGATGTGGGGTATTGGACCCCTGCATGGCCTGATAGACAACTTGGAGTTGGGCCGGATCCAACTGGGCCATCATTTGGAGAATGGAGCCAGCAGAAGGAGAAGAAAAGGAAGGAGTGGTTTGGCTGCCCTCCATAGGGACAGAGGACGGAAGAGGGGCAGACCCCTCTCCAGACGGGAATGAGATAACCCTAGAAGGGTTTTCAAGAAGCCCTTGAGGAAGAGAACCCTCTTGGGAACGGGGAGGATTGAAAGAAGCCATGGTGGGTTCAAAGAGCAGATTGGAATAGAGTTTGGGGAAGGAATTGACCTTAGAAGATGACTCTAATGGACGAAGACAACTCCACATGCAACAGAAGACCTTAACAAAAGTAAACAACACACAACAAACACACAATGAGTGATCGAACTTAGATGACTTTAACAAAGATGCAAGTGAGACAAGAGATAATAACCCTCAAGGTCAACCAAGTTGTTTAGATGATGCAACAAGATTTTTGATTTCTTCCTTTTTTAGAACCTTAGTGACTTGATTAAAATGTGCTCTCAAAATAGGTTCCTAATAGGGGAAGGATAAGCGGCTTGGTCGACTCTAAGTGTAATCACTCCTTCACTTATGCAATCCTAGACACGGTGTGGGAAGTGGTACAACTGGCCCGGCGTCCGTGTGGGAATCCACGGCTCGCGGGGACTTATGGAGGTCCCTGATGTGGTTTCCTGGTCGGCTCCAAGGAATATGGAGACGAGAGGTCCACACACCAAGGTAGGAGAATGCAATCTAATGTATGAAAATATGCATGAACCTATGGGCACCGGGGTGCATGCAAATTCTAGCCTAAAATCTAATAATCAATTATGCACACAATGATATGAATATGTGAACCAACCAAGGAGGAGACCAAATAGCACCCAAGCATGAAAATCACAGCAAAAACTGTGGAAGTAAACTACACCTCGGGATGCATACCTATCTGAAGTATGTGACGGTCTAGAATACCTATGCCAGAGGAGTGTGACGGTCGAAGACCAGACCGTCAGAATAAGGTAACGCGTGGACGCAGGACCGTCAGAGTAGCCAGAGAACCAGAAATAACAGAGAAATAGAGGGAAAATCTGGGGAAAACCAGAGCAACTTAGGGTAAACCAAGGACAGCAGGTTTAACAGAGATTCAAAGCACGATTGGCACTAGATGTCCCACCGTGATCGCCAAAAAATTATGTTGGTTTTGATGTGTCCCTTCTTTTGCAAGATGGGCTATGATGCCAACTATGATGAAAGTATGAGGCAAGTAATGAAGTCAATCAACCTATGGACATGTGAATCATGAACCTAGGCAACCAGCACAAGCTCTAGCATGGGCCTGCTAACTCAATCAAAATTAAACTAGGCAAATAAAGAAAAACACACGCCGGGGCATGGAATAAGAAATAAAGAAAAACACACCGTATAGGTGGAACAAGCAAAGTAAAGAGGAGATATGATGAAAGAGAAAGCTAATGCCCAAACTAAGGAAAGATGTGATCGCCACTAAGGTAAAAACAAGTCAAAGACCTGATAAGTACCTTAGAATAAGAGGATGATGCACCCGCCCACGGGAGAGAGAAAACAACCAGGAAATTGCAGCTCTGCAATATGTAACGGTCTAGGACAGATGCGCCACAGAAAGTGTGACAGTCCCACGATAGACCGCTACAAGACTCTAACGCGCCTGTGACAGACCGTCAGAGCTTCTACAGAATAGAAGTTGGGAATCTTTTGATCTCCAAGCTTTCCAGTCGGCCAGAGAGCGTGGGCCTCATGCTATGGACTCTGTAAACCTGCAAAAGAGTGTAGAACACAAGAAAAATAACTCAGATTAGCCCTTAGACAAAGTAGTATCAATAAATCAAAGAAACTTAAAAACATGCAAAAGGAAAGGGAAATATTGGGGAGGTTGGTTTTTTTAACCCCTCTAGGGCATTTTAAAAGATGGGAGGATGTTTTAAATGGATGCAGAAAGATGGAAGAACGTGGTAGAATAAGAGGGACAATGCTATGATGCTTGGAAGAGGGAAAAGACACTAAGATGACAACTTGACTGAACTAAACCCTTGGAATCAATACTCCCTGAACTTTGGAAGCAGATGGACTTGGGAAGCATCTCTCCTTGGTTAGTTCTAGCTCCAGGATGCGGCAACACTTCGACGCGAACTCCAGATGTCTCCTCCCTTCAGCCATGAAGTCAATGGTTCTATTTATAGACCCTTAAACTCTCTGGTCGAGCAGAGGATAATCCAGCTAGAAAGTAGGACGTTTCTTAGCAAACTCTTGAAGATAATACTCCCAAGAGTCCATAGAAACAAACAAAAGGTTCTGAGGATCAGATTTAGAAGAGAAATCAAAGAATCAAACTCTTAATTCGGCCACAGAGTAGCAAAGAAAGAGCAGTTCTACTAGAACTCTTTGTTTGTTGTAACGGCTGCACGATAGACTGCCACAAGGATGTAACGCTCCAAGGATGGACCGTCACACAACCCTATCCATTAAAAGATAAGATCAACGGGCGAAGTTTACGAACATAGGACTCTAGATGGATGTAACGGTCAAGGGTAGACGCGTTACAATGAATGTAACGGCCTCACGATAAGCCGTCACACTCAATGGATAGGCTAAAAAGATAAGCTTGAAAGAAGCCATAAGCTCAAGGACTCTGGGATGATGTAACGGAGAAAGGTAGATGCGCTAGAGCTTTGTAACGCACCCTCAAAGGACCGTTAGAGACAAATAGAACACAAATGAAATGAAAGTTTGCTAAGCTTCGTCCAGTGGAAAGAGGTAAGGAGCTAGACCCAACCAAGGAGACACGACCCATGAAATAAACCTCAAATTGACCAAGAAGGCTCCACAAAAGTGAACAACTCGGAGCATCATATGGAATGAACAAGGAGATGACCCGACTTATTAGTCATAAAACGGGTGTCAACACTTGGGGGTGGCCTTTGTCCATGTACTGGAAACCGAGGGGCCCAAGCCCGTCGAAGTCTACAACACCGCCATGGGGACTTCTACCAAACCAGCTGCTATCGGGTTGCCAGAAATTACTACTGACCGCGTGGCGGTCAAGGCCGTGGGCTGTTTTGTCCACCATGTCCGTTTCGACATGGGCTTTACTAGCAAGAAGACGGCGTCCCGCGGAAGGAGGAGCCGAAAGAATGTTGCTGCCACTCCTAGGGGCCGTGTCACGTTCCGAGATTATGCAGCGGAAATAATCGGGAACATGAACAGTCGGCTAGTATGCCTCGAGCAAGTAATATAATCAGAGCGCAAGACAATCACACTAAAGTATTTACACAAGTAAAATTTCTAAACTTCACTTTATTCCATAATAATAATATCAAAGTACACAAGATCCTTGACTCTTAACACTCTTACATCATAGACTCAAGAAAAATAGAAAATTACAACAAGACTCGATTAGACATCTGGTACTATAGCTTCTCTCGATTCGTTTGACCTTGAATCACTCTCGGACCCGTTACTTGTATAATCCGAATCCGATTCATCTGTACTTCCTGAGACATTTAAGAAAGTAGGTAATGAGCACACTTGCCCAGTAGGTATCTTCGTATCAACATGAAGGCAAATTTAAGTGATTAACAATTTGGCTCTAGAGACTAAGATAAATCATACGAATACGGCAAAGCATATGAATAAAGCCAAAGTAACAAGTTATGATCACGACGAAATACAAGAATATGATTGATCAAGTATATGACAAGAATGTAAATTTGGCCTTTCTGTGAACAAGAATGTAACAAGAATGTACTTTTCATAACCATGAAGGGTATGTACTAGAAAGTCATGTAACAAGCAAGAAAGTACTTTTCGCTTAATAGCAAGTACTTCGTGAATTTACGTGGATCTTTATTCACATTTGTAGATTTTCACTTATTTATAAAGAAAGTACTCCCAACGCAATGTGACACCAGTAGCATCATACCCCATGGTTTACAGTTTGTTTTCGACAAACAACCGAGGGGACTAGCATAGAGCCCTTGAACACAATCAGTGCTCGAACTGCATCTTCAAGTATAAATCAAGCTACTTCCATGATTATGACAATAATGTGGCCAATAATGTATAAGATCGACAATAACTCCATGATAAGGTAACCGAGGTATAGAACGTACCAATAATTGATCATGAGAATTCAACAAATGCATTAATAACTAGGTTATGCTATAGAGAAATTTCGGCAGCATAACGGTACATTCTTTATTTCCATAATTTATTTAGACATCTTTGAAATAAGGTGACAAGTTCTAGATACTCAATAGACCATCTGGAACATAGGAATACTCAACCCAAAGGTAAAACCATGGGTTAAACATAATTAGATTTGATGAAAGAGAAGTTGGAACCATGCGGTCTAGAGCAAGGCCGCTAGGTGACATTGGCGGTCTATCAATAGGCCTCTAACTGACTCTAGCGGTCATACATTAGACTGCTAAGGTCCAGAATTCTTTAAAACACCGGTAAAGTGCTTTCTAGATAATTGGACTTTTATGGTACAACCAGCTCGGCGTCCTAGTGGGAATCCAAGGCTCGCGGAGTCTTACGGAGGCCTTGAAACAAGATTTCCTAGTCCGTTGGAAGGAATATCCAATGGAGAGGTTATCAAGTCTAAGATTGTGTACTTAATGTGCAAAGGTGTAACTAATGACAACATATCGGGATATGTGCCATATACTTAAGAAAATGACTCTAGAAGAGAAAGATAATGGTAACATCGATCAAAACATGACTAGTCCATGAATCATACAAATTTAAGTTAATTACAAAAGTATATGATTTGGTCATGAAAATATCATAAGTTTAAAATAACTTTAAGTGCATAAAGAATCGTGAACTCTACTAGAATATTATGTTAACACAACAAGGTATACGAAAATATCACTTGAAACAGGAGTAAAACCTACTTAACTAGGCTTAACATACATTAATTAGAGCTAAGCTGCAATATGTTTTGGGTTAACAATATTACAGAAATCAGAAAATGAAAACGGCCTAGTGTACGATCGTTTCACTGGGCCAAACTGTCTATCGTACCACCGCTAGTGTTTCTGGCGGTCTATAGGAAGACCGTTTCTTCCTGTGTTAACAGAAAACTTAAAAATAGTAAAATACAATACTAATCTAAGGCATATCATGCATGGAAATCAACATGAATAAACTTCTATAGCATGATAGAACAAATATAGGCCAACAATATGCGTGGGTTTGTGTAACAACAAGAGAATTTCCTTTTTACTCCATTAGAGCTAGTTCATGCATGAATATTATACTAGATGCATAGTCCTAATGAAACCATAAAATTCTCAGTGTACAATACATGAAATCAACTGAAATCAGAGGGCTTGTATCCCTAATGTCATGTTTAAGCCGTTCATGAGATAACCTACCTCTGTCCTGGACTTTAGACTTCAAATTTAGGGCTGGAAGTTAACCCTAGTTCCTGCTCTTCCTAAACCGAACCAGCAACTTCGTGGCCTTCTATCTCTTGATTCCCTTTACCTATGACAACGAAATTTGGAGGGTAAGAAGAGGAAACTAAAAGGAACAAATAACTCTAAAGAACCTCTATCTAATTACCTTGTTTAGGGCTTCTATCTCATTGATCAATCTGACCCGGTCGCACAAATTCCTGAGATTCTTGTGTTGAACCAGCGACTTTAAATGCCTCTAACTTCCTGTAGGCTTGATCTCCTAGAACAAAATTTCGAGAAAAGTTAGATCTAACTAAAATGAATAAATTCTTAGAAGAAACTTACCTCTAATTCGGCCTCCTTACCTTAGTTCCATGTGAGCCAAAAGTAAGGGTCGCGTAGGTGAGATATGGGGTCTATTTATAGGGTTTAACTAGGGTTTCATAGATTAGAATGATTCTATAGTCCTAATTAGGTATTAGATCGATCTATGAGAGTCCCAAGCATGCTTACAAGTCTTCATACTTCGGTCTCTAGGAGTTTGGATGCCAAAAATTCAATCTTTTTGCACTTTCTTCCACTCACGGAATCTGCAGAGCTTAGCGGTCTAGGTCTAGACCGTTTCTTGTTCCATGCGGTCTCGCGATAAACCGTTTCTTCTATTGGGCGCCAAATTTGAACAATTTCAAACTCTCTTGATATTCTCTCTTATTATTATCCGCTTATTTATCTACTAAAGAGTAACTATCCCCCTTAAATTCTGAAAATACACTAGTCTAAGCTTCTAGAACATAGGCCAAACCTTATGGGCTTGGTTTTGGGCATTGATAATTAGATTTAATTAACTATAATTCATTTAATAGCCCATTGGCCTTGAATTAATTCTAGAAAAATATTAGAAAATCTAATTATGTTTCTAGAAAATTTTAAAATATTGTTTATAAAATCTTGGGTTATTACACCCTTCCCCACTTAAGAGAATTTGGTCCCCAAATTCAATATATGGATTTTATGGAGAGTGTACTTACAATTGAATAGCTCGAGAAATCTCTTGCACATAGCTTCTTCAGTTTCTCTTGTTGCTTCATGTGGCCATGACTTGGTCCATTGGATTTTGACCATAGGAATGGTTTTATTCCGAAGTTGACTTACTTCCCGTTCAATGATCTTGACTGGCTTTTGCTCGTATGTCAAGTCCTTTTTAATCTCTAGGTTGTCGTAAGTAATGACATGGAGTGGATCAGGTACATACTTTCTGAGCATTGAGACGTGAAATACATCATGAACTTCAGATAGTTGAGGGGGTAAAGTTATTCGATATGCAACTTCACCAACCCTTTCGAAAACTTCAAAGGGGCCAATGAATCTTGGAGTAAGCTTGCCTTTGATACCGAATCTTTGAATACCTCGACCTAGAGAAATCTTAAGAAATACATGGTGTCCTACTTGAAATTCCAGGACGCGCCTTCGGTTATCAGCATATGATTTCTGTCTATCTTGAGCCATCTGAAGTCTTTCCCGAATAAGCATTATCTTCTCGATAGTATCCCTAATGATGTCGGGACCAAGAAATTGCCTTTCTCCTATTTCATTCCAGCAAAAAGGCGATCGACAGCTTCTACCATACAGAGCCTCGAATGGTGCCATTTGTATACTAGCTTGGTAGCTATTGTTGTATGAAAATTTCACTAGAGGCAAGTGATCGTGCCAACTTCCTCCAAAGTTAATAGCACAAGCTCTGAGTATATCTTCCACCACTTGATTTGTCCTTTCAGTTTGACCATCAATTTGTGGATGGAACGCAGTACTAAAATTAAATCAGGTTCTTAATGAATGTTGATGTAGCAACCCTGATAAATGAATATTGAAATAAAAATAAAAACATACATAGTACAGAAGTAATACAGACAAAATAAAGCAAATTAAAAATAACGCCTCTGAGTAAGGCGTTAATTTAAAAATAAACGCCTCTACATACGGCGTGACTAAAGAAAGGACGCCCACACATGTGGTCGTCAACTCTCACGCGACCAAATAGGCAAGTAAAATAAACGCCCATGTCTTAGGCGTGTTTCAAAAACAAGGAACACCCTTATACAAGACGTTTCTTAAGAAACGACCTTAACAAGGTCGTTAATTTAAGAATAAACGCCCTGGCCAAAGGCGTTAATTCAGTTCGCGACCCGTTCGAACCCAGAGCTTATCCAGGGAAAGATTAACCTAATCTAGTAAGTGTCTATTAGAGTAAGGACTCTATTAGGGATATGTTACCCTCAATCAAACACTACTTTTGTTAGGACTCCAAAATCCTATAAATAGTCTTGATCGAACAACCCTAAACCTATTTGGACGATCGAACTACATAGGTACGTGAAGAACATATGTTCTTCTATTTTCTTCTTCTGTTCCTTTCTTATGAACGTAGCATGAGAAGAATTAATATTCTTGTTTCCTCTCCAAGTTGACGGAAGAACGATTGTTCTTCTTCTATTAAGTTGCAGTTGAAGCTTCAAAGCCCTTTCATCTCCTTCATCCAGATCATAAGGTAGGATTTTCTCAAGTCTCGTAGCCCAAACTAAAAATAAATATAAGAAGCACCATGCATGATATATTTATACAGTTTGCATGTAGTTTTAATACGTTTTCTGTAAATTTTTCAAGAAACGCCCTTGAATAGGGCGCTACTTTAAAAGAAACGACCATCAAAGTGGTCGTTAATTAAAAGTATACGCCTTGTATACAGGCGTTAATTTCATGAACAATCGCATGTAATCAATAATTGATCCTGTTTAAAATTCAATAAATATGAAATATCGATTCTAATATCTTGCATGACTCTACCTGTAAATTCCTGCTAATTTTCTTGTCATGATCATGTCTCCTGTTTTGGAAATTTATTTGTTGAAATATTGTAAATTCCTTGAATTCACGACCTTGACAACGTCGTTTTACACCTATTAACGCCCCATCACAGGGCGTAAATTGAAAATAAACGCCCCTTTCTAGGGCGCGTTTTCTATAAATTCCTGAACTACGTATATCCTGTAAAATAAAATTAAACAGTAACGCCCCTTTTCAGGGCGTGGTTTAAATAAATCCTGAAAATTATTTATATTCTGTCAAATATTTAAATAATGAGACGCCTGCTTATATAGTCGTCAACTCTGAAGAAACGCCCCTGTCAAGGGCGCGTTTTATATAAATTATTGAAATAATGAAATTTTGCAAAACGGAACATATGTAAATGCCCTTATGATAGGCGTTACTTACCTGACAAACGCCCCTGACTAGGGCGTATTTTTCATGAATTAATAAAATTATTAAAAATTCTGTAAAATAGAAATATGTAAACGCCCTTCTGTTAGGCGTTAATTACTTGAGAAACGACTTGACCTAAGTCGTTATTTTACTGTAAAACTGATTTTTCCCTGTTTTTGTTAATCGATGATTTCATATGTTATATAATATATATATCGGCACTATTCTCCACTCCGTGAGTATAGTCCCACGTTTCACGTTGTTTCATCGATCACACTCAACTCTCATTGACATACAAGCTCTCCATTGGACATTCTGTTCCTTTGGACTAGGAAGTTAGTCATAGAGACCTCCGTAAGACTCCTCGTAGCCTTGGATTCCCTCAAGGCCGACTGAGCTGGTTGTACCCTAAAAACCCATTACACGATCCTTGCCATGTCAATCTAAAGAAACATGGTATACCGGCCCTTATGATTATACAAAGAGTATATCATAAGAAATTCTTAATGGGATGATAATATCATGCCATATCATGTCGTTCTTGTAAACCTCAATTCTATGATAAGAATGAAGGTATCTTGCTTGATCTAATGTTTATGTGGACCTCAATTCTATATAAAGAATGTCTATATTGATTTGTCATGGGACCTAAGTTATGGGAACCATATTCTACCTAGTTTTATTGATATCGTGATTTTACCGTTATTATTGCCAATCTATGTCCTTTGTCATATTTTTGGACTCTATTCTGTCAAAGTTGTGATACATGTCTACAAGCTTGAATATTGAAACTCTATATTGGCTATATAAAGAAGAGTGGATGTCAAAAATACATGATAAATGCCTGTGCATATAGGGCCCGATCTGGTCCTAGGAGGAGCACCCGAAAGTACTTGTGCCCATGGGAGTTAAAATGATAAGGTATCTGGCATTATACCGAGTACTTGACTTGCTTGATTGGACATTCCACACACATCTTGTACTTGAATCGTACTTGACTTTACATGAAATGCGTGGCCCGAAAAAGGGTAATTTACTTGCTTGATACATGATAGCCAAAGTTCTTGACATGACTTGTTAAACGTGCTTGCTTGAATACCTTGAATATACTTGTCATCTTGTTGGAAGTTCATGATTAAGTTCATCTTATTTCTTGATATTACATTCTCTCTATCTTGTCGTTTTATGCGAGCATGCATAGCTTTATTGCATTCATGAAAGATGTAATTACTTAAACCCCTTGCTAGTACTTGAGATATAATTTCCTACTGAGCGTTCGCTCATTCCGTTTGTCCCTTTGTACTTTTCAGGTAAGTCCGACGACGATGGAAGTCAATCGGATGGGAATGTTCAAGAGTGAAAGTGATAGAGCTGCTCAAGTGTCGTCTAGTCTTTCCTATAGTTTCTTGAGTCAAATATGTATTCTTTTCCTTTTTAATTAAACAGAGTATTGGATTTGTAATAGTCTATCCATTATGAAATAAAGGATTGGGTTATCTTGCTATTTTGCGCATCTCTGTCTTTGCGTCGAATACACGACCACTCTGATTGATATGATTGATATAGACACGTCGCGCATCTCCCGGTATCTTCCGCGCTCGGGGCGTGACAGTCTTTGTGGTATCAGAGCCTAAGGTATTCAATTCCTAGGAAAAACCCAAGTCCAAGGATAAGTTGAACCTTTAAACCAGTGAGATTGGGTAGAACCAAGGGTTAGATTTAACATAGTATACGAGTCTTTAAATACGATCACGTACTAATATAGTTATTGTAATTGTAGGATAATGGCTGCCGAACGTGCTCAATGGCGCAACATGCAGCGTACCCTTCAAGGGATGACCCAAGTGCTACAACAGGTAGCACAAGGTGGTGCTCCACGAGCTGGAAGCTTACACCAAGCCTTTAAGAATATGAATCCCCCGAAGTTTATGGGATCGACCGATCCGGACGATGCCGAGCATTGGGTTCGGGAAACCGAACGCATATTCCGTGTCATGCAATGCACGGACCAGGACAAAGTGCTATTAGCTACATTCCAGTTAGAGAAAGATGTTAGATGCTGGTGGGAGTCTATTGAAGCAACCATCGATCCTACTCAAGTAACATGGGAAGAATTCGTGGAATACTTCAATGCTAAATATTTCTCGGACCGAGTCCAAGAAAAGAAGGCTGCCGAATTCGCGGCATTAAAGCAACGATCCTTATCATTAGCAGATTATGAAGCTCAGTTCTCCAGGCTATCTAGATATGCTAAGCATCTTATTAGCACAGAGAAGATGAAAGCCCGTAGATTTCTTAATGGACTTAGGCCCCACTATATTACTCAATTGGCGCCTATGGACATCCAAATTTATTCTGAAATAGTGCGCCGAGCTCAATTAGTTGAAGATGCCACGGAACTATCTGATAGGATCCGTGGAAAAGACAAGAAGGAACAAGTCACGGGTTCGGGTTCTTTCAAACCCAACTTTAAGAAGAGGCCCAATAATGGAGGTTCTTCCTCTCAAGATCAGAAATTCAAGAAGACCAAGCCTTTCTCTATCACCACTACCCCTTCGAATACAGTCTGCAAGCATTGTGACAAGGCTGGTCACAAGACGGAAGAATGCTGGAGGAAATTAGGAGCTTGTCTCCGTTGTGGAAGCCGTGAGCATCGGATTCCCGAGTGTCCATTAATGAACGACCAAGCCGGCGATGGTAAACGCCCGGTGACAAAGAATGCTCATCTTCATGCAATACAGAAGACCGAACCTGAAGAAGAAGGCGGATTAGTGGAAGGTACATTAAAAATTTGTTCCAAATATGCACATGTCTTATTTGATACGGGTGCATCGCATTCTATTGTTTCTAAGAAGTTTGCTGACCCGTTACCTCTAGAACCGGAATGGATGAAAATAGTGTTGTCTACTCCTCTCGGAAACGAGACGGATATCACGCATCATTACCAAAACTGTGAGGAATTGGTTCGAGGAAAGAATTTTCCTATTGATCTTATCTGTTTAGATCTAAAAGAATATGATGTTATACTAGGAGCAGATTGGTTATCTAAGTACCAGGCAACGGTTGATTGCCGTAATAGCAAGATCGTTTTCAAAGAATTTCCAGAACTGACTTATACTAGTCCTAAGAGTCGAAGCAAATCCCCTCTTATTTCGGCTCTTCGAGCAAGCAAGCTCGTCAGGAAGGGATATGTATCCTTCCTTGCTTTTGTCACTGTTAAAGAAGCTAAGAAAACCAAGATAGAAGACGTTCAGGTAGTGCGAGAATTCCCAGACGTATTTCCAGAAGATTTGTCGGGATTACCCCCTCAAAGAGAAGTGGCCTTCACCATTGACTTAGTCCCAGGTGCTGGTCCTGTTTCAAAGACACCATATAGAATGTCCCCTGCGGAACTCAAGGAGTTGAAGGAGCAGTTGATGGAACTAATCCAAAAAGGGTTTATTAGACCAAGTACTTCCCCGTGGGGAGCACCAGTCTTATTTGTAAAGAAGAAGGATGGATCCATGAGATTGTGTATCGACTATCGACAGTTGAATCATCTTACTATCAAGAACAAGTATCCACTGCCGAGAATCGATGAATTATTTGATCAGATTTCAGGATCCAAATATTTTTCCAAGATTGATCTCAGGTCGGGATATCATCAGTTAAGAATCAAGGATGATGACATTCACAAGACCGCATTTAGAAGCAGGTATGGCCATTACGAATTTGTTGTTATGCCTTTTGGACTAACAAATGCCCCTGCTGCTTTTATGCAGTTAATGAATAGCATATTCAGGCCTTACTTGGATCAATTCATAGTAGTCTTCATTGATGATATATTGATATATTCTAAGACTAAGGAAGAACATGAAGAGCATTTGAGGATTGCATTGCAAGTCTTGAGGACAAATCAATTATATGCTAAACTCAGCAAATGCGAGTTCTGGCTTGAAGAAGTGGCTTTTCTCGGACATGTCATATCCAAGGACGGTTTATCTGTAGATCCGTCAAAGGTTGAAGCTGTAAGAAACTGGGAAAGACCCACTAATGCAAGCGAGATCAGAAGTTTCTTAGGTCTTGCAGGCTATTATCGGTGATTCATCAAAGATTTCTCTAAGATCGCCGTGCCCCTTACAAGGTTAACTCGTAAGGAGATTCGATATGAATGGAGTGAGGAATGTGAAAGAAGTTTCCAAACTCTTAAGGATCATCTCACTACAGCTCCGGTGTTAGCTCTACCAATAGAAGGAGAGAAATTCGAGGTCTACACTGATGCTTCTGGCGTTGGCCTCGGATGTGTCCTAATGCAACAAGGAAAGGTCATAGCATACTCTTCACGTCAACTGAAGAAGCATGAGGAGAATTACCCCGTCCATGACTTAGAACTGGCCGCGGTAGTATTTGCCCTAAAGATATGGAGACACTATCTCTATGGAGTACAGTTCACTGTCTACTCCGATCACAAGAGTCTCAAATATCTATTCTCACAAAAGGAGCTAAACATGAGACAAAGACGCTGGCTAGAATATCTCAAGGACTTCGACTTCAATATACAATACCATCCCGGAAAGGGTAATTATGTTGCTGATGCCCTTAGTCGAAAGCCGAGAGCAATGATAGCCAATTGTATGATACAAGAATGGAGGTTACTTGAACAATTCTCCGAGCTCAATATAAGCTTGGACACGGAATCCAAATTTGTTACATTATCTCATGTAAGCATACAGTCAGATTTATTATCTGAGATACAAGCACTTCAGGGTGATGATCCTATATTAGTGGAAATCAAGGGCAGATTAGAAGGACAATCTGATTTTCAATTAACTTCTGATGGAAGATTATTATTCAAAGGTAGAACTTGTATACCTGATTGTCCGGAATTAAAGAAGAAGATCTTAGATGAAGCTCACCGATCAAGGTACACTATTCATCCTGGATCAACTAAAATGTACCAAGATGTAAAGAGGAACTTTTGGTGGCCCAATATGAAAAGAGAAATAGCGGACTATGTATCACGCTGTCTTACATGCCAACAGGTCAAGGCGGAACACCAAAAGCCTGCTGGAAAACTACACCCTCTAGATATTCCTAAGTGGAAGTGGGAGGATATTGGTATGGACTTCATCATGGGTTTGTCTAAATCTAAAGGAGGACATGATGGAATCTGGGTTATCATTGACCGATTAACTAAATCGGCGCATTTCTTGCCAATAAAAAGCCGATGGTCAATTGATGTGCTAGCTGCACTGTACATCAAGGAAATAGTCAGGATACATGGAATTCCTGTCTCAATCGTGTCTGACAGAGATCCCCGTTTTACTTCTCATTTTTGGAAGGGATTACAACATTCGTTAGGAACAAGGCTCAACTTTAGTACTGCTTTCCACCCACAAACGGATGGTCAGACCGAGAGAACTAACCAGGTTGTTGAGGATATGCTTAGAGCATGCATCATTGACTTTGGAGGATGCTGGCACGATCATTTACCACTAGTGGAATTTGCATATAATAATAGCTACCAAGCTAGTATCCAAATGGCACCTTTCGAAGCCTTATACGGAAGGAGTTGCAGATCACCCATATGCTGGAACGAAGTTGGAGAAAAACAACTGCTAGGTCCAGACATGGTAAGGGATACAACTGAGAAGATGCAAGTAATCAGAGAAAGATTGCAAGTTGCTCAGACGAGACAAAAAGCTTATGCTGATACAAGAAGGAGAGATCTTGAATTCCAAATCGGAGATCATGTATTTCTCAAGATATCGCCTGGACGTGGCATACGAAGATTTGGTGTTAAGGGCAAGCTTACACCAAGATTCATCGGACTATTTGAGGTACTTGAAAGAGTTGGCGAGGTTGCTTATCGCATCGCATTGCCTCCTCAATTGTCCGAGGTACATAATGTATTTCACATATCCATGTTGAAGAAGTATGTGCACGATCCATCTCATATTATTGAACATAGAGATCTGGTGATCCAGAAAGATCTCACCTATGAACAGAAGCCTATGAAGATCTTAGATCGAGAAATACGAGCTCTAAGGAATAAGGTTATTCCCATGCTCAAGGTGCAATGGAATAAGCATCCCGAACGCGAAGCGACATGGGAGACCGAGGAATCTATGAAGAAACGATTTCCCGAGTTATTCTAAGAGGTATATACACTCTCCACGTGTATAATTATATATATTGAATTTGGGGACCAAATTCTTTTTAAGTGGGGGAGGGTGTAGCAACCCTGATAAATGAATATTGAAATAAAAATAAAAACATACATAGTACAGAAGTAATACAGACAAAATAAAGCAAATTAAAAATAACGCCTCTGAGTAAGGCGTTAATTTAAAAATAAACGCCTCTACATACGGCGTGACTAAAGAAAGGACGCCCACGCATGTGGTCGTCAACTCTCACGCGACCAAATAGGCAAGTAAAATAAACGCCCATGTCTTAGGCGTGTTTCAAAAATAAGGAACGCCCTTATACAAGACGTTTCTTAAGAAACGACCTTAACAAGGTCGTTAATTTAAGAATAAACGCCCTGGCCAAAGGCGTTAATTCGGTTCGCGACCCGTTCGAACCCAGAGCTTATCCAAGGAAAGATTAACCTAATCTAGTAAGTGTCTATTAGAGTAAGGACTCTATTAGGGATATGTTACCCTCAATCAAACACTACTTTTGTTAGGACTCCAAAATCCTATAAATAGTCTTGATCGAACAACCCTAAACCTATTTGGATGATCGAACTGCATAGGTACGTGAAGAACATATGTTCTTCTATTTTCTTCTTCTGTTCCTTTCTTATGAACGTAGCATGAGAAGAATTAATATTCTTGTTTCCTCTCCAGGTTGACGGAAGAATGATTGTTCTTCTTCTATTAAGTTGCAGTTGAAGCTTCAAAGCCCTTTCATCTCCTTCATCCAGATCATAAGGTAGGATTTTCTCAAGTCTCGTAGCCCAAACTAAAAATAAATATAAGAAGCACCATGCATGATATATTTATACCGTTTGCATGTAGTTTTAATACGTTTTCTGTAAATTTTTCAAGAAACGCCCTTGAATAGGGCGCTACTTTAAAAGAAACGACCATCAAAGTGGTCGTTAATTAAAAGTATACGCCTTGTATACAGGCGTTAATTTCATGAACAATCGCATGTAATCAATAATTGATCATGTTTAAAATTCAATAAATATGAAATATCGATTCTAATATCTTGCATGACTCTACCTGTAAATTCCTGCTAATTTTCTTGTCATGATCATGTCTCCTGTTTTGAAAATTTATTTGTTGAAATATTATAAATTCCTTGAATTCACGACCTTGACAACGTCGTTTTACACCTATTAACGCCCCATCACAGGGCGTAAATTGAAAATAAACGCCCCTTTCTAGGGCGCGTTTTCTGTAAATTCCTGAACTACGTATATCCTGTAAAATAAAATTAAACAGTAACGCCCCTTTTCAGGGCGTGGTTTAAATAAATCCTGAAAATTATTTATATTCTGTCAAATATTTAAATAATGAGACGCCTGCTTATATAGTCGTCAACTCTGAAGAAACGCCCCTGTCAAGGGTGCGTTTTATATAAATTATTGAAATAATGAAATTCTGCAAAACGGAACATATGTAAACGCCCTTATGATAGGCGTTACTTACCTGACAAACGCCCCTGACTAGGGCGTGTTTTTCATGAATTAATAAAATTATTAAAAATTCTGTAAAATAGAAATATGTAAACGCCCTTCTGTTAGGCGTTAATTACTTGAGAAACGACTTGACCTAAGTCGTTATTTTACTGTAAAACTGATTTTTCCCTGTTTTTGTTAACCGATGATTTCATATGTTATATAATATATATATCGGCACTATTCTCCACTCCGTGAGTATAGTCCCACGTTTCACGTTGTTTCATCGATCACACTCAACTCTCATTGACATACAAGCTCTCCATTGGACATTCCGTTCCTTTGGACTAGCAAGTTAGTCATAGAGACCTCCGTAAGACTCCTCGTAGCCTTGGATTCCCTCAAGGCCGACTGAGCTGGTTGTACCCTAAAAACCCATTACACGATCTTTGTCATGTCAATCTAAAGAAACATGGTATACCGGCCCTTATGATTATACAAAGAGTATATCATAAGAAATTCTTAATGGGATGATGATATCATGCCATATCATGTCGTTCTTGTAAACCTCAATTCTATGATAAGAATGAAGGTATCTTGCTTGATCTAATGTTTATGTGGACCTCAATTCTCTATAAAGAATGTCCATATTGATTTGTCATGGGACCTAAGTTAAGGGAACCATATTCTACCTAGTTTTATTGATATCGTGATTTTACCGTTATTATCGCCAATCTATGTCCTTTGTCATATTTTTAGACTCTATTCTGTCAAAGTTGTGATACATGTCTACAAGCTTGAATATTGAAACTCTATATTGGCTATATAAACAAGAGTGGATGTCAAAAATACATGATAAATGCCTGTGCATATAGGGCCCGATCTGGTCCTGGGAGGAGCACCCGAAAGTACTTGTGCCCATGGGAGTTAAAATGATAAGGTATCTGGCATTATACTGAGTACTTGACTTGCTTGATTGGACATTCCACACACATCTTGTACTTGAATCGTACTTGACTTTACATGAAATGCGTGGCCCGAAAAAGGGTAATTTACTTACTTGATACATGATAGCCAAAGTTCTTGACATGACTTGTTAAACCTGCTTGCTTGAATACCTTGAATATACTTGTCATCTTGTTGGAAGTTCATGATTAAGTTCATCTTATTTCTTGATATTACATTCTCTCTATCTTGTCGTTTTATGCGAGCATGCATAGCTTTATTGCATTCATGAAAGATGTAATTACTTAAACCCCTTGCTAGTACTTGAGATATAATTTCCTACTGAGCGTTCGCTCATTCCGTTTGTCCCTTTGTACTTTTCAGGTAAGTCCGACGACGATGGAAGTCAATCGGATGGGAATGTTCAAGAGTGAAAGTGATAGAGCTGCTCAAGTGTCGTCTAGTCTTTCCTATAGTTTCTTGAGTCAAATATGTATTCTTTTCCTTTTTAATTAAACAGAGTATTGGATTTGTAATAGTCTATCCATTATGAAATAAGGGATTGGGTTATCTTGCTATTTTGCGCATCTCTGTCTTTGCATCGAATACACGACCACTCTGATTGATATGATTGATATAGACACGTCGCGCATCTCCGGGTATCTTCCGCGCTCGGGGCGTGACAGTTGAAGACCTTTTCAGAATTGTGATGTGAACCGAGGATCTCGGTCGGATATAGTGGTGACAGGGACACCATATAGTTTGACAATCTCCTTCATGTATAATGTTGTTAGTACATCCACAGACCATCGACTTTTAATTGGTAGAAAATGTGCAGATTTAGTTAATCGGTCTATGATCACCCATATACCATCATGTCCTCCTCTTGTCTTAGGTAAACCCATGATAAAATTCATCCCTATACTTTCCCATTTCCACTCGGGAATATTCAAGGGGTGTAATTTCTCAGCGGGTCTTAAATGTTCGACTTTTACTTGTTGACAAGTGAGACATCGGGACACAAAATTGCTACTTCTCTCTTCATGTTGGGCCACCAAAAGTTTCTTTTCAAATCTTGATACATCTTGGTAGCACCAGGGTGAATATCATATCTTGATTTGTGAGCTTCTTCCATGATCAATTTCTTAGTGTCATCATGATTCGGTACACAAATTCGATCCTTACATAATAGTCTTCCATCATTTGAGATAGAAAAATCTGGTCTCTGATCAATATTATCCTTAATCTTCATCAACGTGGGGTCATTTTCTTGCAATTGGACTATGTCCTTGATCAATGTAGGTTGAGACCTTATATTGGCAATCATACCTCCTTCTCCTTCTCTATCAATATTAAGATTTAAATGAGAAAAATATTCAATAAGACAAGTTATACCTTTCCTGAGGCTTGCTAGAGTTGCCATTGGTTTCCTGCTAAGAGTGTCAGCTACCACATTTACTTTCCCTGGATGATATTGGATAGTAAAGTCAAAGTCCTTGAGATACTCCAGCCATCTACATTGTCGCATATTTAATTCCTTCTGGGTGAAGAGATATTTCAAACTTTTATGATATGAAAATATAGTGAATTTCTCCCCATAAAGGTAATGTCGCCAAATTTTTAAGGCGAATATAACAGTTGCCAATTCTAGATCATGCACAGGGTAGTTTTCTTCGTGACGCTTTAACTACCTTGATGAATAGCAAATCACCTTTCCACTTTGCATAAGGACACATCCTAGGCCAATGCCCGACACATACGTATAAACTTCAAATTCACCACCCTCTGTTGGTAGCGTTAATATTGGTGCAGTGGTAAGGTGTTATTTAAGAGTTTGAAAACTCTCTTCGCAATCCTTCGACCATATAAAAGGATTCTCCTTTCTTGTGAGTCTAGTCAAAGGAACGGCGATCTTTGAGAAATCTTTGATAAATCTCCTGTAATAACCACCCAGACCTAGAAAACTTCTGACTTCAGACACAGTCATTGGCCAGCTCCTGTTCTTAACAGCTTCTATTTTAGAAGGGTCGACAACGATACCTTCCTTTGAAATAATATGACCTCGGAAAGAGACCTCCTTTAGCCAGAACTCACACTTACTAAGCTTTGCATAATGTTTGTGCTCCCTTAGCATTTGCAAGGCTATTCTTAAGTGCTCTTCATGTTCCTCCTTTGTTTTGGAGTATATAAGAATATCATCAATGATGACGACTACAAACTGGTCAAGATAAGGCCTGAAAGCATTATTCATGAGTTGCATAAATGCTGCCAGAGCATTGGTTAACCCGAACGGCATTATCACGAATTCATAGTGGTCATATCTGCTTCGAAAAGTAGTTTTATGTATGTCTTCATCTTTGATCTTGAGCTGATGATAACCTGACCTGAGGTCTATCTTGGAAAAATATTCTAGTCCAGAAATCTGATCAAAGAGCTCATCGATACACGACAACGGATACTTATTCAGTCGTCGGTAGTCGATACATAGCCTGAGGGATCCATCCTTCTTCTTGAGGAATAGAACTAGCGCACCCTAAGGGGATGTGCTAGGTCGAATAAAACCCTTGTCTAATAACTCCTAAAGTTGTTTCTTCAATTCCTTGAGTTCTGTGGGGGATATCCTGTAGGGAGCTATTGAAACAGGTGCTGCTCCGGGAATGAGTTCAATGAAAAAGTTTACTTCCCTTTCGGGCGGTAAACCAGGTAAATCTGATGGAAATACATCAGGAAACTCATTCACAATGGGAATATCTTCTAAGATAATTTCCTTGGACTCGGTAATGATTACGGAAGCAAGAAAAGCTTCACATCCTTACGAAATAAGTTTGCAAGCGTGAAGAGATGAAATAATGGTACGATGCTTCCTATATTTGATACCAAGGAAGGAAAACCTTGGAAGACCTGGTTTCTGAAAAGAGATAATCCGGTTGTGACAATTTATATAGGCGTCGTGGTCTACAAGTCAATCTACACCTAAAATAGCATCGTAGCCCTCCATGTCAAGACATACGAGATTTGCTGGAAGATTATGACCTTCTATCATTACCTCACTATTGGGGTAGTAGGTTGTAAGTTTGGTTCCGGGACCTAATGGTGTAGTGATTGCTAGGTCCGAAGGTAAGGGAACTGATGAAATTGGCAAGGTTGTTGCGAAAGCAGTAGATATAAAGGAATGAGAAGCACCAGTATCAAATAGTACGAATGTAGGACGGGAATAAATTTGGATAGTACCTTCTGTTAACCCATCATTCTTGGGCGCTTCTTCATCTTCCATAATAGCATTAAGATGAGCATGTCGCTTACGTCCACTACCAGAAGATTGTTCCTTCATAAGGGGGCAATCCGGCATGCAGTGCTCCCATTTGCCACATCGTAAACAAGCGCCGAGATGCTTCCAGCATTCTTCGGCTGAATGACCGAACTTCTCTCAAAATGTGCAAGCCGCCATGACTTGCTTCTCTTCTTCTTTGA
The DNA here is from genome assembly GCA_022559845.1 of Amorphophallus konjac. Classification (NCBI taxonomy): domain Eukaryota; kingdom Viridiplantae; phylum Streptophyta; class Magnoliopsida; order Alismatales; family Araceae; genus Amorphophallus; species Amorphophallus konjac. The sequence continues at coordinate 210,964,828 of CM040118.1, forward strand.
CCTTCTTATTCTTGTGGTAGCCACTGCCACTCCCATTTCGGGATCTCTTCTTGCTATCACGGGAATTTTAAGGTTCCGTGATACTAAACTTTCCCTTCTTTTCATGTTGATCAGACCTTCAGCTCGGCTCCTCTCCTTTTCCTTTAAGTTTCTTGACCTTCTGCAATGTCCTTTCGCATAGATGTGCCCGTTGGACAATCTCCGCATATGCATGGATATTCTGAGTCCCATGTTGTTGAATAAAGCCATGCCTCAATCCATCCATAAATCGGTTAGCTTTTAATAAGTCGGTACTAACCAAATGAGGCGCATAAGACGCCAACCTAGAAAATTGGAGTTCATACTCCGCCACTGACATCATGCCCTGGCGCAATGAAACAAACTCCATAGCCTTCCTCTCCTTAACATGTTTGGAGAAGTATTTTGCTCGGAAGAGGGTGAGGAATCCCTCCCAAGTATGTGGTGCATTTGAGACGGTGCAGGAATTGACTTCCACCATGTATGGGCATCTTTATTGAGTTGGAACGTGGCAAGATGGACCTTTTCTTAGTCGGCACACTGCATGACCTTGAATATATGGTTCATTTCGTCAATCTAGTTTTCTACCTCATCAGGATTAGAGGATCCTGAGAATCTCGGAGGATTTAAGCTCCAAAAATTGCGGTGTAGGTCTCCAGCTCTTGCCCTTGCTCCGGCTTGAGCCATATTCTGTAATACCTGGGTGAGACCCGCAACGGTTTGTTGCATTCCACCCCAAACAACGCGATGAGCCATTATGAGAGTAAGGTACCAGAGAAGAGTAATGGATTTGTTAATTCTAATGAAATGAGTGGGGTTAATCTTAGAAATAATTCTAATTACTATCTCATCCCCGGGTTCTACCCAATTTCTTACATGGGTTGAGAGTTTCTTTCCTAGTTTCATAGGCGTGGGTCCATAAACCTTGGACTTAGCCTATGACATGACTTCTTCCCTAGAACTCCTAGTCCTAGGCTCTGATACCACTCTAACTGTCACATCCCGAGATTATGTAGCGGAAACACTTGGGAACGTAAATAGTCGGCTTGTACGCCTCGAGCAAGCAATATAATCAGAGCGTAAGATAATCACACTAAAGTAATTGCACAAGTAAATTTTCCAAACTTCACTTTATTCCAAAATAATAATATCAAAGTACACAAGATCCTTGACTCTTAACACTCTTACATCATAGACTCAAGAAAAAATAGAAAATTACAACAAGACTCGACTAGACATCTGGTACTATGGCTTCTCTCGATTCGTTTGACCTTCAATCACTCTCCGACCCATTACTTGTATAATATGAATCCGATTCATCTGTACTTCCTGAGACATTTATGAAAGTAGGTAATAAGCACACTTGCCCAGTAGGTATCTTCGTATCAACATGAAGGCAAATTTAAGTGATTAACATTTTAGCTCTAGAGAATAAGATAAATCATGCGAATACGGCAAAGCATATGAATAAAGTCAAAGTAACAAGTTATGATCACGAAGAAATGCGAGAATATGATTGATCAAGTATATGACAAGAATGTAAATTTGGCCTTTCCGTGAACAAGAATGTAACAAGAATGTACTTTTCATAACCATGAAGGCCATGTACTAGAAAGTCATGTAACAAGCAAGAAAGTACTTTTCGCTTAATAGCAAGTACTTCATAAATTTTCGTGGATTTTTATTCACATCCGTGGATTTTCACTTATTTATAAAGAAAGTACTCCCAGCGCAATGCGACGCCAGTAGCATCATACCTCATGGTTTACAGTATGTTTCTGACAATCAGTCGAGGGGACTAGCATAGAGTCCTTGAACACAATCAGTGCTCGAACTACATCTTCAAGTATAAATCAAACTACTTCCACGATTATAACAATAATGTGGCCAATAATGTATAAGATCAACAATAACTCCATGATAAGGTAACCAAGGTATAGAACGTACCAATAATTGATCATGAGAATTCAAAAAATGCATTAATAACTAGGTTATGCTATAGAGAAAATTCAGCAGCATAACGGTACATTCTTTATTTTCATAATTCATTTAGACATATTTGAAATAAGGTGACAAGTTCTAGATACTCAATAGACCATCTGGAACATAGGAATACTCAACCCAAAGGTAAAACCATGGGTTAAACATAATTAGATTTGATGAAAGAGAAGCTGGAACCATGCAGTCTAGAGCAGGGCCGCTAGGTGACATTGGCGGTCTATCAATAGGCCGCTAACTGACTCTGGCGGTCATACATTAGGCCGTTAAGGTCTAGAATTCATTAAAACTCTGATAAAGTGCTTTCTAGACAATTGGGCTTTTATGATACAACCAGCTCGGCATCCTAGTGGGAATCCCAGGCTCGCGGAGTCTTACGGAGGCCTTGAAAAAAGATTTCCCAGCCTGTTAGAAGGAATATCCAATGGAGAGATTATCAAGTCCAAGATTGTGTACTTAATGTGCAAAGGTGTAACTAATGACAACATACCGGGATATGTGCCATGTACTTAAGAAAATGACTCTAGAAGAGAAAGATAATGGTAACATCGATCAAAATATGACTAGTACATGAATCATATAAATTTAAGTTAATTACCAAAGTATATGATGTGGTCATGAAAATATCATAAGTTTAAAACAACTTTAAGTGCATAATGAATCGTGAACTCTACTAGAATATTATGTTAACATAACTAGGTCTACGAAAATATCACTTGAAATAGGAGTAAAACCAACTTAACTAGGCTTAACATACATTAATTAGGGCTAATCTACAATATGTTTCTGGTTAACAACATTACAGAAATCAAAAAATGAAAATGGTCTAGTGTAGGACAGTTTCACTAGGCCAAATGGTCTATCGTACGACCGCTAGGGTTTCTGGCAGTCTACAGGAAGACCATTTCTTCCTGTGTTAACAGAAAACTTAAAAATAGTATAATACAATACTAATCTAAGGCATATCATGCATGGAAATCAACATGAATAAACTTCTATAGCATGATAGAACAAATATAGGCCAACAATATGCGTGGGTTTGTGAAACAACAAGAGAATTTCCTTTTTACTCCATTAGAGCTAGTTCATGCTTGAATATTATACTAGATGCATAGTCCTAATGAAAACATAAAATTCTCAGTGTACAATGCATGAAATCGATTGAAATCAGTGGGCTTTTATCCCTAATGCCATGTTTAAGCCGTTCATGAGATAACCTACCTCTGTCCTGGACTTTAGACTTCAAATTTAGGGCTGGACGTTAACCCTAGTTCCTGCTCTTCCTGAACCAAACCAACAACTTCGTGGCCTTATATCTCTTGATTCCCTTTACCTATGACCATGAAATTTGGAGGGTAAAAATAGGGTACTAAAAGGAACAAATAACTCTAAAGAACCTCTATCTAATTACCTCGTTTAGGGCTTCTATCTCGCTGATCAATCTGACCCAGTCGTATAGATTCTTGAGATTCTTGTGCTGAACCAACAACTTTAAACACCTTTAACTTCCAGTAGGCTTTATCTCCTAGAACGAAAATTTGAGGAAAGTTAGATCTAACTAAAATGAACAAATTCTTAGAAGAAACTTACCTCTATTTTGACCTCCTTACCTTAGTTCCACGCGAGCCAATAGTAAGGGTCGCGTAGGTGAGATCTGGGTTCTATTTATAAGGTTTAACTAGGGTTTCATGGATTAGAACGATTCTAGAGTCCTAATTAGGTATTAGATCGATCTATGAGAGTCCCAATCATGCTTACAAGTCTTCATATTTCGGTCTCTAGGAGTTTGGATGCCAAAAATTTAATCTTTTTGCACTTTCTTCCACTCACGGAATCTACAGAGCTTAGCGGTCTAGGTCTAGACCATTTTTTATTCCATGTAGTCTCGCGACAGACCGTTTCTTCTATTGGGCGCCGAATTTGAACAGTTTCAAACTCTCTTGATATTATCTCTTATTATTATCCGCTTATTTATCTACTAAAGAGTAACTATCCCCCTTAAATTCTGAAAATACACTAGTCTAAGCTTCTAGAACATGGGCCAAACCTTATGGACTTGGTTTTGGGCTTTAATAATTAGATTTAATTAACTATAATTCATTAAACAGCCCATTGGCCTTGAATTAATTATAAAAAAATATTAGAAAATCTAATTATGTTTCTAAAAAGTTTTAAAATATTGTTTATAAAATCTTGGGTTATTACAGGCCGGATCTCCAACATCGATAAGTATGTTCTGATCGGAGGCATCCGAGTTTATCTGAATGGTCGCAGTGCCGAAGTGATCCCCGAGCGGATCGTACCAAGCGTCCCTATGCGCAATTCTTTCCAAGCGCTATGGAGAATAGAGAAGAAGCATGTTGGAACGGCCCATTGGCCGAAGAATGAGCCAGCCCCAAGGCCAGTTAAAACTAAACAAGTCTGGGTGCCCAAGTCGACTCGGGTCCCAGTGACAACTCAGCTGGGATCTATTAAGGTTGACAAGCCCAGGAAGGAAGAGAAGGAAAAATAAAAGAAGAACGAGATGCCAACAAGGATGTCTAGCAAGCCACCTGCCCAAGCCTATAGGCGACAAGGGAATACTTCTTCACATGTTGAGAGTCATGGTAGGATGGCTAGAGAGGGTCAGCCCGCCTATGGGCCCCCAGCACAAGCAAGGATGCCGCCACCCGCAGTTTACGTTGATAATGAGCAAGAAGACATCACCCAGGCCGTGCACGGATATGTCTGTTGCCTCGAGAACACCTCCCTAGGGAGGCATCGACTACTACAAGCTGTCACCACTGCTGAAGAGGGTCGAGGATATCCAACCGACCCGGATGAGATAGAAGATGCGGAATCGGGGTGCTATGGGCCTCCCTGCCATGAAGAGGATGTACCGAGAGTTTCGGTGTTTGAAAGATTGTCCTTCCCCAGTCAGCCGACAAGGCGGGTGAAGAGGAGAAATAGAAAGATGCAAGTATATACCTGTCACATGGTCGGAGTGGCCAGTCGCTATGGGGCTTTACCTGAGGAGCCCGAAGAAGTTGTCAGAATTGCCGAGAGGCCAGGTCCCCTCACAAGAAGAAGGAAAGCTGCTACTGACGTGTTGCAGACCCTCGTCGGGACAATAAATCTAGAAGAGAGAATGGGGGTCCTGACCGCCAAGGTTATTACAACTGAAGATGATGGTGGGGTGCCATCCACATCATCTGAAGAAACACCAGCTGAGGATAGGGTAGCCTGCCCAGCCCCTCTATCAATGACTCGGCTTTGCTAATGTTGCTGCATAGATACCAGCAAGAAATTGAGGCACTGAAGAAGCAACTGTGCGAAAGGGATACACATGCTCCTGATGCGAGATGGACACGCGACCTGGGACTCTAGCTCGCGGACGTCCTCATGCAAGGGAAACACGGGATCTTGCGCGGTTGAGAAACCGGCGATGAGTCGGGTAGTCGGCTCTCTTTCGAGCCCGGATCGGGTCACGGGACGTTTTTCGCTCTCTCTCCCTCGCAGCTGTGAAAAAAATATATCAAGCAAGTAACCTATCACTCGCAGCGGCATATACAAATAAATACGAAAGAAGCAAATGCGATAGAGAGAGTGACGAGTTTACCTCTACGCTACCGGGCGTGGGGAAGACGATCCTGGCCAAGACAGTAACTCCTGGTAAAAAGAATTACAATAATTACAGAAATAAATTCTACTCCCCACTCCACGTAGGGAGGTAAATGGCGACAAGTGGGGCCCGGGAGGACTGATCTTGGGTTGACGGGCAGTGTGTTGGACAGCTCCGTCGGTGCCGACAAGCTGCAACTTGATGCTGTCCGGACGGTGCGTGCTGATATTTGTAGGGTCCACGACCTGCTCGGACGGTCGACTGAGGCGGGGTTGGTCCCGCTGTGAAGAGAACCCCTGGAAGGATGAACCCTATGAGGCGTCTGCACTGGTTCGCCTTGTGGAAGGCGAGGCGGCTCTGACCGTCAAGGTTTGAAGCTTGCTGCCCCGGACCTGATCTGCGGTTTCAGGCTTGAGCGATCCGGCGACAAAAATTGCTGTGATTAGCCCCGACGTTGGAATGACGCGAGACTGGCGCCGATGCGAAGCTAACTCGAAGTACTTCAACCCTCTGGTGTTACAAGAATTTTTTTGGGGCCATACTTTCCATGTATGATTTTACAACTGGCCGGCTCTCAGGTTCAGATCTGGCAGGATAGATTTGGATCTGCCTGAGAATGAGGGTTGATCGTGGTTCAAACTTCAGATCTGGAAGTTGGGCTTTTTATGGAAGCTAGAATGGGAAGTAAGGAAGACGTGGATAATTTGTTTGTAAATTTTGATGGAGGTTTGATATGGGAAATGGATTTTCTAGCACAGATGGGTCGGATTTGGACTGCAGGGGGCAGCACAGATTTGGTAAATAGCAAAGTTTTTTTGGATGGAAATAAAATTCCTAAAATCATAAAAAAAAAATTTGGATGATGGTTTAGGTGGACAGAACTCCCAGTTAAAATGTCCGATCATTCTGAAATCGAAAAGTGGGTGAAAAGGGCGAAGAGGTGACTTGCTGGCTGGTGGATCTGCACAGGAGGCAGATTATTAGGGGTGGGAAGAACATATCGGGAAAAATGGTAAACAAAGGTAAAATAACTTAAATTTTTTTGTGAAGGCTGGGGTGGACGTGGGGAACTCACCCTCCAAATTTCATCACGATCTGAGCTCCTGATTGAGAGCTAAAAATCACGAACTAGGCAGCTATCTAGAGTGGATAGAACACCGATGAAGTGGCGGTGGCGGTGCGATGGCGGGTCGGCGGCGGCGGCGGCGGCGATGAGCTTCACACTCAAAGGGGGATGGATAGAAAGGAATCACACCTCAGAGGAAGGGCTCTCACAGCTGCAAGGGAAGGATAAGAGAGAGGAATGGGGCGCACTTTGCTCCTTTGGGCAATTTTCCAACAATTTCATTCAGTAATTGTAACAAAAATAGAAAATACATGGCTTTTATATGAAATAGACACCCTTGGCAAATGACCACCCTTACCCTCAGATCTACGGTTAGGGAGGGGTACCTTGGAAATGCAAAAACCCATTTTTCCTCATGTGGTCAAAGCTTATTAAACACATTAAACAACTTAGCGTAATAAGGCCAAACATGGGGGCGCCCACCTTCATGGATCAAGAATGGTAACTTTGGTCCAAAGACCAACTAATTGGCCCATGAACCCATGCTTGCCTATGGGGCCTTCCAATCTAGGAAGCCCATGAGAGAGGGAAAAGCTCAATTGGGCCTTAAGTGGCTTTAAGGTCCATTATGAAGGCCTTAAGGTCCAATATGCACTTACCCCTTAATGGGCTCTACATAACCTTAACCCAATGGCTTATTAAAAGCCTTACAAAGGAGCCCAATTGAAAACCCAAAGAAGACGTGGGGAACTCACCCTCAAAATTTCATCATGATCTGAGCTCCTGATTGAGAGCTAAAATTTGCAAACTAGGCTGCTGTCCAGAGTGGACAGAACACCGACGAAGTGGCAGTGGCGGTGCGATGGCGGCACGATGGCGGCGGCGGCGGTGGCGATGAGCTTCACAATTAAAGGGGGATGGATAGAGAGGAATCACACCTCAGAGGAAGGGCTCTCACAGTTGCAAGGGAAGGAGAACAGAGAGGAAGGGGGCGCACTTTGCTCCTTTGGGTAATTTTCCAACAATTTCATTCATTAATTGTAACAAAAATAGAAAATACGTGGCTTTTATATGAAATAGACACCCTTGGCAAATGACCACCATTACCCTCAGTTCTAGGGTTAGGTAGGAGTACCTTGGGATTGCAAAAACCCATTTTTTCCCATGTGGTCAAAGCTTATTAAACACATTAAACAACTTAGCCTAATAAGGCCAAACAAGGGGACACCCTCCTTCATGGGTCAAGAATGGCAACTTTGGGCCAAAGACCAACTAATTGGCCCATGAACCCATGCTTGCCTAGGGGACCTTTCAATCTAGGAAGCCCATGAGAGAGGGAAAAGCCCAATTGGGCCTTAAGTGGCTTTAAGGTCCATTATGAAGGCCTTAAGGTCCAATATGAACTTACCCCTTAATGGACTCTACATAACCTTAACCCAATGGCTTATTAAAAGCCTTACAAAGGAGCCCAATTGAAAACCCAAACAAACACACATTACAAACCCATTAATACACAAATACATTCCACACATATAAGGAAATAGCCCTGATGTCCCATCAAATCTCCCCGGGTGGGAGGAACTTGACCCCGTCGAGTAAGGGGTGCGGCTGCTCGTGTCGCTCCTGCGGATCCGTCATGACCAGGTAGTGCGGAGTACACTCCACTCCAGGTAATCGTCACCTGCTCATCCCGTATAGATTCGATATGCACACGTTGCTGTGGGAATGAGGCTAGAGGTGGACACTCCGGGATGGGGTCACTCTCAAAGGAAGGAGACAGCTCAATGACTCAATAGGAATCACCGCTGAATCCCTATATATGACTATATCTGACACATAAATAGAGCTAAACCCAAATTCTGACAAGCCTATACCGTACGCATTGGATCCGACTTGCCTCGCACTCGAAGGGACTGACATCGCGAGCTGACATAGATTGACTGACTCGACACATGTAGACTCTCACGGACATGACGACATAAAAACTCACACATGACCCTAGACTCCTACCTAATGCAACGACATTACCCCTAGGTGAACATCAACTGGGGACTGCATTCTGGGTGTCAATAGGTTCCTCCAGGTCATCTCCATAGAATTCGTCAGCTAATTCATGGTTGGCCTCATAGCTGACTGTCACTAGCCCTAATGGTGAGGCTTCTCCAACCCTTTGGTCCCCAATGACTAGAGATGTACGTGTGGGGCACTAACCTGTAAAGTGATCGAACCCCTGGCAGCGATAACACTGCTGTCGTGACCCACTAGTTTTTTTGATAAATGGTCCCTTACCCTTATCTTCCCGACGGACTGGGGGTGTAGGCAACAAGGGAGGAGGTGTGGGTACCGGAGGACTGGCAATGGGTTCCGGGGGATGGGCAATGGGTGCCGGTGGTTGGGGTGGAGGTAGATCCCTTGGCGGGGGAAGACGAGGCCTTGGAGCGAATGGCTCTTGACGGGCGGGCTCCTGGGGTCGAGCCATGGGGGCCTTCGGGTATGGGCCTAAGGAGCTACGGGGCTCGACACTACGAAGTGGTACAGGGCCTAACCGTTGGGTAGACTCGAACTCTCCCTGAAACTGCTCCATCTTGAGAGCAACCTGATATGCATCTTCCAACTTGGTCACGTTGCGGTGAAACAGCTCATACTGATAGTGGGGCCGCAGACCACGATGAAAGCGGGAAACGGGCATGGTGCTCTCCTCTGAGACACCACATCGTAGAAAATACTCATCAAATTCAGTGATGTACTCGGAGACGAACCGATCTCCCTGGCTGAGACTCTGCCACCTATCGATGAGTCACTGACGGTATGTGGCAGGAAGGTACTTTTGCCGAAGCTTGACCTTCATTTCACCCCATGTCTCAAGCTGGGGCTCTTGCCTATGAAATAACAAGCTCTCTACGTTCTTCCAATATGTTTATGCCTGTCCCATCAGTTTCATGGTAGCGAATCGGACTCTCCGGCGATTCGACATGTTGAACCAATCGAAGTATCGGTCGATGCCAGACTCCCAATCTAAATAGACTTTCGGATCCAATGACCCGTCAAAAATGGGAGGGTCTGCTCACACGATCCGAAGGACCCAATCGTCCTCCTCATCTCTCTGCTGCAAGCCATGACGGCGTTGACCATTTCCCTCATAAGCGTTATCGGACCCATTGTCCTCAAGACTAGGGTCAAGGAGTTGAGGTTCGCGGGCCCGGTGAGGGGCCAGCTGAAGAGCATGTGCCGGTTGGGGAGCATGTGCTGGCGGGTCCTGGGCCACAGGGGCGGGCTGGACTTGGGCCATGGGAACGACTTGGCTTTGGGCCACAGCTGGAGGTGGTGTGGGTGGGCTTGGGGCCACTCTAGGAGGGTCTCCGTGTGACATCCTATCCAACCGTCCGACCAGACCTTGGACAAATCTGTCAGATGACTCCATCCGTTCCTCCATGGCGTTAAGTCGGCCATCCATACGGTCCGAGAAGCTCCTAAAGGTTGCCTCGGATTGGTCCATCCGGGCTATGAGGGTCATGATCGCCTCATGCAAGGAGTGAAGGTCTCCTGCGACGGTATCCCGTGGGTTCGCCATAGGTGCGGGGCGATGGTATTGGGTACCTCGCCGGGTGGGCATGCAACGACACAAAGTTTTTTTTTTATATAAAGCCCTTCCTAGTGGTGAGTGAGATTGTGATTCCAATCCGGAAAGCACAAGCCAACTCACACCTAGGGGGGTATTTTATTGATCATTGGAATGATTAAATCTTTACATCAATCGAATGCTAGGCATACCTAGCTTATCTAGCCTAGCAGCACCCTTTGCCGAGCTGGGAAGTTCATGCTGCGAAATGAAGAAAGAATTACAATTAGAGTATCAAGCAAAATTAGCTAATGAATCAGCTACTGTGTTGGCACAAAGTTTGGAATGCACTAACTAATGCACACTAAGGAACCTAGACCTAACCAAAATCTGGTACCTGGCGGAGATCGCACTCACGCAAGTGAATCACCTTCCCGATAGGCGTAACTTAACGTTCGGGTAACACCTTTTGATATAGCGAATAAAGGTATACAAATGCAACCTCAGACCGACTTAAATGACTCTTTTTTTATTTTTAAACAAATACTACCCTAGACTCAACCTGTCTCTGATACCAATTTTATGCGAGACAGACACGCGACCTGGGACTCTAGCTCGTAGACGTCCCTATGAGAGGGAAACGAGGGATCTTGTGCGATTGAGGAACCGGTGATGAGTAGAGTAGTCGGCTCTCTTTCGTGCCCGGATTGGGTCATGGGACGGGTTTCGCTCTCTCTCTCGCAGCGGTGATAAAAATATATCAAGCTAGTAACCTATCACTCGCAGTGGCATATACAAATAAATACGAAAGAAGCAAATGTGATAGAGAGAGTGGCGAGTTTACCTCCACGCTACCGGGCATGGGGAAGATGATCCCGGCCAAGACAGTAACTCCCGGTACAAACAATTACAATAATTACAGAAATGAATTCTGCTGCCCACTCCACGCAGGGAGGTAAAGGGCTACAAGTGGGGCCCGGGAGGACCGATCTTGGGTTGACGGGCAGCGTGTTGGACATCTCCGTCGGTGCCGACAAGCTGCAACTTGATGCTGTCCGGACGGCGCGTGCTGACAGTTGTGGGGTCCACGACCTGCTCGGATGGCCGACTGAGGTGAGGTTGGTCCCTCTGCGAAGAGAACCCCTGGAGGGATGATCCCAGTGACGTGGCTGCACTGGTTCACCTTGTGGAAGGCGAGGCGGCTCCGATCGTCAAAGTTTGAAGCTTGCTGCCCCAGACCTGATCTGCTGTTTTAGGCTTGCGCGATCCGGCAACAAAAGTTGCTGTGATCAGCCCCGACGTCAGAACGATGCGAGACTGGCGTCGATGCGAAGCTAACTCGAAGTACTTCAACCTTCTATTGTTACAGGAATTTTTTTGGAGCCATACTTTCCATGGATGATTTTAAAACAGGCGGGCTCTCATGTTCAGATCTGGCAGGATAGATTTGGATCTGCCTGAGAATGAGGGTTGACTGAGGTTCAAACTTCAGATCTGGAAGTTGGGATTTTTATGGAAGCTAGAGGGGGAAGTAAGGAAGACGTGGACAACTTTTTTGTAAATTTTGATGCAGGTTTGATATGGGAAATGGATTTTCTAGCACAGATGGGTCAGATCTGGACTACAGGGGGCATCACAGATTTGGGAAATAGTAGAGTTTTTTTGAATGGTAAATAAAATTCCTAAAATCACAAAAATATTTATGGATGATGGTTTAGGTGGACATAACTCCCAGTTAAAATGTCAGATCATTTTGAATTCAGAAAGTGGGTGAAAAGGGCGAAGAGGTGACTTGCTGGCTGGTGGATCTGCACAGGAGGCAGATTACTTGGGTGGGAAGAACAGATCGAAAAAAATGGTAAACGAAGGGAAAATAACTTGAATTTTTTTGTGGAGGCTGGGGTGGACGTGGGGAACTCACCCTCCAAATTTCATCATGATCTGAGATCTTGATTGAGAGCTAAAAATTGCGAACTAGGCTGCTGTCCAGAGTGGACAGAACACTGATGAAGTGGTGGTGGTGGTGCGATGGCGGCACGATGGCGGCGGCGGCGGCGATGAGCTTTACACTCAAAGGGGGATGGATAGAGAGGAATCACACCTCAGAGGAAGGGCTCTCATAGCTGCAAGGGAAGGAGAAGAGAGAGGAAGGGGGCGCACTTTGCTCCTTTGGGCAATTTTCCAACAATTTCATTCAGTAATTATAATAAAAATAGAAAATACATGGCTTTTATATGAAATAGACACCCTTGGAAAATGACCACCCTTACCCTCAGATCTAGGGTTAGGGAGGGGTACCTTGGGAATACAAAAACCCATTTTTCCCCATGTGGTCAAAGCTTATTAAACACATTAAACAACTTAGCCTAATAAGGCCAAACAAGGGGGCGCCCTCTTTCATGGGTCAAGAATGGCAACTTTGGGCCAAAGACCAACTAATTGGCCCATGAACCCATGCTTGCCTATGGGGCCTTCCAATCTAGGAAGCCCATGAGAGAGGGAAAAGTCCAATTGGGCCTCAAGTGGCTTTAAGGTCCAGTATGAAAGCCTTAAGGTCCAGTATGAACTTACCCCTTAATGGACTCTACATAACCTTAACCCAATGGCTTATTAAAAGACTTACAAAGGAGCCCAATTGAAAACCCAAACAAGACGTGGGGAACTCACCCTCCAAATTTCATCACGATCTGAGCTCTTGATTGAGAGCTAAAAATCACAAATAAGGCTGTTATCCAGAGTGGACAGAACACCGACGAAGTGTCGGTGGCGGTGCGATGGCGGCTCGATGGCGGCAGTGATGAGCTTCACACTCAAAGGGGGATGGATAGAGAGGAATCACACCTCAGAGGAAGGGCTCTCACAGCTGCAAGGGAAGGAGAAGAGAGAGGAAGGGGGCGCACTTTGCTCCTTTGGGCAATTTTCCAATAATTTCATTCATTAATTGTAACAAAAATAGAAAATACATGGCTTTTATATGAAATAGACACCCTTGGCAAATGACCACCCTTACCCTCAGATCTACGGTTAGGGAGGGGTACCTTGGGAATGCAAAAACCCATTTTGCTCTATGTGGTCAAAGCTTATTAAACACATTAAACAACTTAGCCTAATAAGGCCAAACAAGGGGGCGCCCTCCTTCATGGGTCAAGAATGGCAACTTTGGGCCAATGACCAACTAATTGGCCCATGAACCCATGCTTGCCTATGGGGCCTTCCAATCTAGGAAGCCCATGAGAGAGGGAAAAGCCCAATTGGGCCTTAAGTGACTTTAAGGTCCATTATGAAGGCCTTAAGGTTCAATATGAACTTACCCCATAATGGACTCTACATAACCTTAACCCAATGGCTTATTAAAAGCCTTACAAAGGAGCCCAATTGAAAACCCAAACAAACACACACATTAAAAACCCATTAATACACAAATACATTCCACACATATAAGGAAATAGCCCTGATGCCCCATCAATTCTCCCCGGGTGGGAGGAACTCGACCCCGTCGAGTAAGGGGTGAGGCTACTCGTGTGGCTCCTGTGGATCCGTCATCGACTAGGTAGTGCGGAGTACGCTCCACTCCAGGTAACTGTCACCTGCTCATCCCGTATAGATTCGATATGCGCACGTTGCTGTGGGAATGAGGCTAGAGGTGGACACTTCGGGATGGGGTCACTCTCAAAGGAAGGAGACGGCTCAATGACTCACTAGGAATCACCGCTGAATCCCTATATATGACTAGATCCGACACATAGATAGAGCTGAACCCAAATTCCGACAAGCCTATAACGTACGCATTGGATCCGACTTGCCTCGCACTCGAAGGGACTGACATCGCGAGCTGACATAGACTGACTGACTCGACACATGCAGACTCTCACGGACATGACGACATAAAAACTCACACATGACCCTAGGCTCATACCTAATGCAACGACATTACCCCTATGTGAACATCAACTGGGGACTGCATCCTAGATGTCAATAGGTTCCTCCAGGTCATCTCCATAGAATTCATCAGCTAATTCATGGTCGGCCTCATAGCTGACTATCACTAGCCCTGATGGTGAGGCTTCTCCAACCCTTTGGTCCCCAATGACTAGAGATGTATGTGTGGGGCACTGGCCTGCAAAGTGATCGAACCCCTGGCAGCGATAACACTGCTATCGTGACCCATTAGTTTCTCCGATAAATGGTCCCTTACCCTTATCTTCCTGACGGATTGGGGGTGTAGGCAACAAAGGAGGTGGTGTGGGTGTCGGATGACGGGCAATGGGTGCCGGTGGTTAGGGTGAAGGTAGATCCCTTAGCGGGGGAGGACGAGGCCTTGGAGCGAATCGCTCCTGACGGGTGGGCTCCTGGGGTCGAGCCATGGGGGCCTTCAGGTATGGGCCTAAGAAGCTACGGGGCTCGGCACTACGAAGAGGTACGGGGCCCAACTATTGGGTAGACTCGAACTCTCCCTCAAACTGCTCCATCTCGAGAGCAACCTAATATGCGTCTTCCAACTTGGTCACGTTGCGGCGAAACAGCTCATACTGATAGTGGGGCCACAGACCACGACGGAAGCGGGAAACGAGCATGGTGCTCTCCTCCGAGACACCACATCGCAGAAAATACTCATCAAATTCAGCGATGTACTCAGAGACGGACCGATCTCCCTGGCTGAGACTCTGCCACCTATCAATGAGTCGTTGACGATATGTGGCAGGAAGGTACTTTTACCGAAGCTTGACCATCATCTCACCCCATGTCTCAACCTGGGACTCTTGCCTATGAAATAACAGGCTCTCTACGTTCTTCCAATATGTTTGTGCATGTCCCATCAGTTTCATGGTAGCGAATCGGACTCTCCGATGATCCAACATGTCGAACCAATCGAAGTACCAGTCCATGTCAGACTCCCAATCTAAATAGACTTTCGTATCCAAAGACCCGTCAAAAATGGGAGGGTCCGCTCGCACGGTCTGAAGGACCCTATCATCCTCCTCATCTCTCTGCTACAAGCCATGACGGCGTCGACCATTCCCCTCATAAGCGTTATCGGACCCATAGTCCTCAAGACCAGGGTCAAGGAGTTGTGGTTCGCAGGCTCGGCGAGGGGCGGGCTGAGGAGCATGTGCCGGTTGGGGAGCATGTGATGGCGGGTCCTGGGCCATAGGGGTAGGCTGGACCTGGGCCTTGGGAACGACCTGGCTTTGGGCCACCACTGGAGCGGGTGTGGGTGGGCTCGGGGCCGCTCTAGGAGGGTCTCCGTGTGACATCCTAACTAACCGTCCGACCAGACCTTGGATAGATATGTCGGATGAGTCCATCCGTTCCTCCATGGCATTACGTCGGCCATCCATTCGGTCCGAGACGCTCCTAAAGGTTGCCTCGAATTGGTCCATCCGGGCTACGAGGGCCATGATCGCCTCATGCAAGGAGTGAAGGTCTCCTGCGACGGTATCCCGTGGGTTGGCCATAGGTACGGGACGATGGTATTGGGTACCTCACCGAGTGGGCATGCAACAACACAAAGTTTTGAATGCACTAACTAATGCACACTAAGGAACCTAGACCTAACCAAAATCCGATACCTGGCGGAGCTCGCACTCACGCAAGTGGATCACCTTCCCGATAGGCTTAACCTAACGTTCGGGCACGCCTTTTGATATACCGAATAAAGGTATGCACATGCAACCTCGGACCGACTTAAATGACTCTTTTTTTTATTTTTAAACAAATACTACCCTAGACTCAACCTGTCTCTGATACCAATTTGATGCGGGACGGACACGTGACCTGGGACTCTAGCTCGCGGACGTCCCTATGCGAGGGAAACGCGAGATCTTGCGCGGTTGAGGAACCGGCGATGAGTCGGGTAGTCGACTCTCTTTCGTGCCCGGATCGGGTCACAGGATGGGTTTCGCTCTCTCTCTCGCAGCGGTGATAAAAATATATCAAGCTAGTAACCTATCACTCGCAGCAGCATATACAAATAAATATGAAAGAAGCAAATGCGATAGAGAGAGTGGCGAGTTTACCTCCATGCTATCGGGCGTGGGGAAGATGATCCCGGCCAAGACAGTAACTCCCGGTACAAACAATTACAATAATTACAGAAATGAATTCTGCTGCCCACTCCACGCAGGGAGGTAAAGGGATGCAAGTGGGTCCCGGGAGGACCGATCTTGGGTTGACGGGCAGCGTGTTGGACAGCTCCGTCGGTGTCGACAAGCTACAACTTGATGCTGTCCAGACGGCGCGTGCTGACAGTTGTGGGGTCCACGACCTGCTCGGATGGCCGACTGAGGCGGGGTTGGTCCCGCTGCAAAGGGAACCCCTGGAGGGATGATCCCTATGAGGCGGCTGCACTGGTTCACCTTGTGGAAGGCGAGGCGGCTCCGACCGTCAAGGTTTGAAGCTTGCTGCCCCAGACCTGATCTGCTATTTTAGGCTTGCGCGATCCGGCGACAAAAATTGATGTGATCATCCCCGACGTCGGAACGATGTGAGACTGGCGCCGATGCGAAGCTAACTCGAAGTACTTCAACCCTCTTGTTTTATAGGAATTTTTTTGGGGCCGTACTTTCCATGGATTATTTTACAATAGGCGGGCTCTCAGGTTCAGATCTGGTAGGATAGATTTGGATCTGCCTGAGAATGAGGGTTGACCGTAGTTCAAACTTTGGATCTGGAAATTAGGCTTTTTATGGAAGCTAGAGGGGGAAGTAAGGAAGACGTGGATAATTGTTTTGTAAATTTTGATGGAGGTTTGATATGGGAAATGGATTTTCTAGCAGAGATGGGTCGGATCTGGACTGCAGGGGGCAACATAGATTGGGGAAATAGCAGAGTTTTTTTGGATGGGAAATAAAATTTCTAAAATCACAAAAACATTTATGGACGATGGTTTAGGTGGATAGAACTCCCAGTTAAAATGTCAGATCATTCTGAAATCGGAAAGTGGGTGAAAAGGGCGAAGAGGTGACTTGCTGGATGGTGGATCTGCACATGAGGCAGATTACTAGGGGTGGGAAGAACAGATCAGGAAAAATGGTAAACGAAGGGAAAATAAATTGGATTTTTTTGTGGAGGCTGGGGTGGACGTGTGGAACTCACCCTCCAAATTTCATCACGATCTGAGCTTCTGATTGAGAGCTAAAAATCGCGAACTAGGCTACTATCCAGAGTAGACAAAACACCGACGAAGTGGCGGTGGCGGTGCGATGGCGGCTCGATGGCAGCGGCGGCAGCTGCGATGAGCTTTACACTCAAAGGGGGATGGATAGAGAGGAATCACACCTCAGAGGAAGGGCTCTCACAGCTGTAAGGGAAGGAGAAGAGAGAGGAAGGGGGCGCACTTTGCTCCTTTGGGCAATTTTCCAACAATTTTATTCATTAATTGTAACAAAAATAGAAAATACATGGCTTTTATATGAAATAGACACCCTTTGGCAAATGACCACCCTTACCCTCAGATCTACGGTTAGGGAGGGGTACCTTGGGAATGCAAAAACCCATTTTTCCCCATGTGGTCAAAGCTTATTAAACACATTAAACAACTTAGCCTAATAAGGCTAAACAAGGGGGCGCCCTCTTTCATGGGTCAAGAATGGCAACTTTGGGCCAAAGATCAACTAATTGGCTCATGAACCCATGCTTGCCTATGGGGCCTTCCAATCTAGGAAGCCCATGAGAGAGGGAAAAGCTCAATTGGGCCTTAAGTGGCTTTAAGGTCCATTATGAAGGCCTTAAGGTCCAATATGAACTTACCCCTTAATGGACTCTACATAACCTTAACCCAATGGCTTATTAAAAGCCTTACAAAGGAGCTCAATTGAAAACCCAAACAAACACACACATTACAAACCCATTAATACACAAATACATTCCACACATATAACGAAATAGCCCTTATGCCCCATCAGCTCCTTCCCCCGGGGCAGCTGAAGGTCAACCTGGAACATCAGGGGGCGGAAGCCAGGCGTTTGAAGCCTCGCCGCGGGCAACCACATCCCAACCGGCACCCAACTTGTAACGCCCAGCAATTTTGAAATAGGAATAAATAGATTTAGGTTTTGAAAAGAAGGAAAAAACCTATACATGATGATAATTACATATTCTTACAAATAAGTTGATAATGTTAAATAAATAAGAATATTATTCTTCGAACAAATAAATGGCAAAGTGATATTCCATTCTGGGATGGAAATTAATATCTTGCTAGGATCAAACCTACCTCTGATACTCAAGACCATGATTAAGAAGGTAAATAAAGTGAAGGAAATTATAAGAAATGAAACCCCTAAATGAAGTACTACCCCAATCAAACTCTCAATCAATATCATGACCCACCTTCAATATAAGCTTAATACAACTCCATAGGAAATGGACTTAGCATTCAAGGCCAACTCATGTACACTAGTAGGCCCTTAAGACCCCACGTACGGGTTAGTATCAGTACATAATGGGCTTCGAGAAAATATATAATATATATATATATGACTATAATGGGCTTTATATATATATATATATATATATATATATATATATATATATATATATATCAAGATATTTGAATATTAAATAAAATATTTCAATTGACTATATCCTTAAACACGAAGCCCTAGCTCACATGATAACGAACACACCTAAAGAAAACCCAATTTAAAGAATCTCATATGCCCATACAGCAGGACACATTAAAGGGATGGCAACCATGAAATAAAATTATATATATATAAACCCACACTCACTGTATGCCAACTCACGTTAAACATAAAAGCCAACCCTTTTATACCCATCAAGGCCACCCACGAACGTGGATTTTCACACTATACCTTTATTTTGAAGGAGAAAGGATATATAGATAAGATTTTAAGGAATAAACATAATTGAGAAAGTTAGATAAGGTATATAAACAATTTTGGTTCGCATAGGGTGGATGAAAAAACTCCAAAATGATATAGCGACCATTTCATATGTCGTCATTCATGAATATAATGACATGCATTATGTCGTTATTCCTTTAAATGTGAATAGTGACACTTTTTATTTAAAAGAAATTTTATGAAATAAAATATATGAAAAATAAGAGAAAAATGTAAGGATCCTAACCACGAAAATTCACAATTTTATTCCATCTATTTTTAAAGATACAAATCGTTAAAGTTAATGCGGTGTTTTAACCGAATAATCGGGGTCAATTTTATTCTAGTAGATTTTTAATAAAATAAAAATATGAAAATTATCAAAAAAATCTAGGGATTATAAAAACATGCAATTTACTATTTTTATTAACATGGTTCATTGGATATAAAATTTTAAATGTTTCAACAGTTGTTAACAAAAAAAAATACATATCATATAGGAAAAACAGTGAAGAGCACCCCAGTAGCAGGTGCCACTTCATAAAGGGTGCCCCTCCTCTGGGTGTTATTTCCCCGAGGTTTAAACTTGGCAACCCGATTGCAGTGTTTGGTTCTAACTAGGAGATGTGGCTGCTGTTCGGGAAGATATAGATTAAAGTAGGATTGATCCAGGGGAAATATCAAACCTATTAGGATTCCTTGCAAAGAAACTCTAATTCCGACCAAACTCTAACCCACGATCGATCCTTTACCCTATAAATACCCCCCTTCAGAACACAACAGAGGTTACTACCTCTAGTTTTCAAAGGCGTCTCGTCGCTGGTTCTATTATTCCGTGGAAGAATTTCTTCTTTCCCGACGTTGCTACTTCCCTACAGTGGAAGGTCCTCTACTTCCCAGTTTGGGTTGCTGCTAACTCCCAAGGAGCACAGCGACTGTGCCTTCTTCCTCTTCTTCACAAACGTGAAGGGCAGGACCCCTGAAGGTGCATGTTCTGTTCTCTTTCCTGCTGATTGATCATGCTGCATGAAGGAAAGCCTCTGCCACATATATCATCTTTAGAAGACAAGTCTCTGATTATTTTTCATATTCCTCTCCTTTCTGCTACTAAGAAGGGGAAACATCTTCTTCCTCTGTCCGTTGAAGCTGCAGTTGTTGATTCTCTGCTATTGCTGCTCTTAATTCTTCACCGATTCTTCACGTCTGTCAACCAAACCCCCCTCAAAAGGTAGGTGTTCTCAAGTATCAAGCCCAATCTAATTAGCTTTAGATCATGAGCATGGATATAGATCAAGAGTGATTTACAGTTTTTTTCTGGATCGGAGTTTTTTCGGCATAAATAGTGAATAGCGACCCAACCTTGGGGGACTATTTAAAATTCAATGACTGTTTGAACAGTCGTTAATTCTTTTTCTAATTAACAATTACCCATGTTTAGAATTTAATAACTATATAACCTGATGTCTAAATTGATGCATGATCATAGTTTTGGAATCCTGCTATTTTTCTCTTTCTATCCATATATTCACTATTGCAAAATTCTCTTTATTAAGAAAGTAATATTGTTCATGTCAAATTTCATGAGAAAGTATATGGCAACAGAGCCAAAGTCTCTATTTAAGTAGCGCCCCTGTCTAGGGCGCTATATCCTAGAATTGAAGACTCTTCACACAGGCGCCATTTTCTTTATGTAGAGATTTTCTTGAAATTAATATATATATATAATTGAAACAACGCTTGAGACCCTGTCGCTATTCAATAAATAGCACCCTGACCTGGGCGCTATATCCTGAAATAGTGACTTAGCCCAAGGCGCCATTTACCCTGTGTAGAAATATTCCAGTAACTATTATATAGATATAATGTGGAATTTTTGAAATTAAACTGTTACATATATATAATGTGAAATTTCTGAATTTAATGAATACTTTATAAAATGAAATAATGGCACTGTCTAAGGCGCCATTTACCTGTTTCATTATTTTCTTCCGACTGTTTTCTTATGACCCATATCGATGGTCTATAGGGCACTATATTCCAGTCCGTGAGTATAGTCCCACGTTTCTCGATGTTTTCACGGGTACCCACTATTTCTCAGTGATAGATGAGCCCTCCGTGGGACATTTTGTTCCTTCGGACTGGTGACTTTATCATAGAGACCTCCATAAGACTCCTCGTAGCCTTGGATTCCCTCAAGGCCGATTGAGCAGATTGTACCACTAAAACCATGACACTTTTTAATTTTCATGTCACTCGAAAGAAACATGGTATACCGGCCCTCATGGTATGCTATTTAGATACCGTGAGAATATTTCTTGAGCTAATGGAATGGGAAACCATACCATTGCTATCCCTTAAGGATTTTATGCCTCTATGTAGACATAAATTCTTTCTACCTTATCATGTTCAAGGAACAAGCGACTATATATGAGTGCTTATTCTTGATATCATGGCTACCTACCTAGGTGCCAATCTCCACCAAGTTTATCGACATGTCATGATTTTTCTATGCTTTAGCGTGGATTTTATCGCTAGTCTGTCCCTACTCAAGGGCCTTGCCCTTGAATTCCATAAATCATACCTTATCGTTCTATTAAAGCTTGTTCTTGAAACTCCTTATTGGCTATGAACTATAGTGGATGACTAGATCTATCTTTAAATGCTATGCATATAGGGCCCAATCTGATCCTGGGAGGAGCACCCGAAAGTACTTGTACCCATGGGAGCTAAATTGATCACGGTGTCTGGCATTGCACCGAAGTGCATGACTAGTTGGATCTTTGCCATTCCACACTCACTCTCTCTTTTCGTGACGTTACTTGATATTACTTGCGTGCGTGACTTGACTTGCGTGACTCGACTAGCGTGGCCCGGAATGGGCAAGTACTTGCGTGAAATAGCCAATAATCTATAAATTCTCTCATGAATAACTCTTATTTAAGACTCGCTTGGAAGTTTTGCATAACGTTGTTAATCTCTTGCTAGTTTTGTTTCACTTGCTCGGTTAATTCTACATGCATAGTCTTACCTGTATTTACATGTGAAAAATGTAATTACTTAAACCAATTGCTTGTTCTTGAGATATAATTCCTACTGAGCGTTTCGCCCATCCAGCCTATTTTAATATTTTTCAGGTAATCAAGTGGCTAGCGTGACTGTGACTCAAACGGGAGGGACAAGTGTGTAAGAGAGCTCTGGAAATTAGTGAACCCGTGTCTTTTATCTTTCTTGAGTCTAGATAGTATTTCCTATTAGTTGCCTTGTCTAAGTTTGCTAGTGTGTCTTTGGCCCTTTTCTTTCCATTATGATGTAGTTGAGTCTTCAAGTTTGGAATTTGAATTTGTAAGAGACTTATATTTGAAATAAAATTGTTATTGTTGTTTCAAATTATTTGGTCTCGTGCGATTGCTCTTGATCATTCATGACTGTTTAACTGCCACGTTCCGAACTAACGAACACGTTCCGCTGCTATCGGTTCGGGGCGTGACACTGCTACACTGGGGGCATTCCTCTCCCGCAATAACAACTTACGGCTACGTAACAACCCTCAATCTTCCAATTTCAAGGGGTCGCTGTGACGCCTCACGCGGCCATATTGACAGCGCCGCACATGCAACAAGCTCATTTCTACCCAAGTCCAGTTGATCCGACAGTAATGACCAAGCTCATGGTCGAGCAAATGATAGAAATGAAGCTAGCGGAAAGGAGCGATGGTGACTCCCCCTCCTATGATGTATATAGGGTTCCATACCCACCCCATCATGCTGCCAAGAGGCTGTCCCGGGCATCACTAAACCTCCGAAGTTCAAGAAGTTCAATGGGCAAGGGTCTCCGCGGGAGCACATTGCCTAATACACTAATGTGATGGGCGACTTAGCTACTGACGAGTCGTACCTGTTGAAGTTCTTCGGATCCACACCAACGGGGCTTACCTTCGAGTAGTACTCAAGCTTGTTGTAATGCCCCAGAATTTTATAATGTATTTCTAGGAATTTTTTAGAATTTACAAAGGCCCAAATGAATTAATAAATGAATCATTATTAAGGCCCAATTATGATGGATAATTAACCTAACCTATTTAAATAAAGCCCAAAGGATTTAAGGACCAAGCCCATGAGGTTTGGCCCATATTCTAGAAGGTTAATTAATTTATTCACAGAATATAAAGATAAATACCCATTAATTGGATAATGGGGTAGATAATAGAATAAAAGAGTTTGAAGCAATTCAAATTCGGCGCCTAGGATCTGTGGCGGTCTATCGTGCAACCGCTACATCCAAGAAAGCGGCCCATTATTCGACCGCTACATTCTGTCAGTTCCGTGAATTGAAGAAAGAGCAAAAAGATTGAATTTTTAAGGCTCTATCACCTAGGGATCGAGATGGGAAGGCTAGTAAACATGCTAAGGACTCTCAGAAGTCGATCTAACATTTAATAAGGACTCTAGGATCGTTCTAATCCTCAAACCCTAGCTAAACCCTATAAATAGACCCTACATTTGACTTGCGCGACCCTTACATTTGGCTTGCGTGGAATTAATATAAGGAGGTATTATTTTGGTTAAGTTCTTTAGAAGTTTTTATTCCCAATACATAGGACTAACATCCCTCAAAATTTTGTGCTAGGAGATCAAGCACACAAGGAGATAGAAGCCTGCAAAGTTGTTGGTTCCATATTAGCGACCCAGGAAACTGAGCGGAAGTCCGGTGAAGATCAAGGGATTAGAGAACCAAATCGAGGTAATTAGCATTAGTACCTTTAAAACCTTTTGTTCCCCTTAGTATCTACTTCTTACCCTCCGAATTTCACGTCATTAGGTCAAGTGGATCAAGAGATAGCACGACGTGAAGTTTCTGATTTGTCATAAGAAGTTCAGAATTAGGGTTGACTTCCAACATCAAATTCAAAGCCTAAAAGCCTTAACAGAGGTAGGTCATCTCATGAACGGCTAAAATATCATTCTAGGACTAAAAGCCATCTTATTGCACTTGATTTCATGTATTGTGTACGGAGAATTTCATGTTCTAATAGGATCTATACATCCATGCGTCTTTCTTAGCGCTAATGAACTAAAATAATTCTCTTTGTCATAATACATGAATCCTATGCATATTGTTAGCTTAATCTTCGTTCTATCATGATAGGGAATTTTATACATGTTGATTTCCAGACATGATGTGTTTAGACATAGTTCTTCTTATTTTAGTTTTACTGTCAGACGTTCTCTAGCGGCCTAGTCTTTGACCGCAAACCTTGTGTAGCGGCCCTACGATAAACCGCTAGACACTCTGTAAACTCAATTTTTATGAAATCTCTGACGGACCATAGATAGACCGTTAAAGTCCCTCTGGCGGCCTTACGATAAATCGCCAAGCTGTCTGTAACGGCTCTATATTAGACCGCCAATGTTCTATTTTATGTCAACCCGAGATAGATTTAAGAACAGCCCATTAACTTATAAGTAAGCCTAGTTAACTATGTTCTAACCTATTCTAATGGTATTTCATTGTTCTGAGTTTTAAATTACTGATTCATGACAGTGATCACATGTTCTTTATCATACTTGGAATTATTTTAAAGCTTATGCTAATTTCATGCCAAAACTTATACTTTGTATTACATATATCATTCAAGAGTGATAATAAACATGGTTCACTGATTGGTTTATCACTATTACAAATTCTCTTCTTATCTTAGAGTCATTTCTTGATGTGACACCGAACCTTGGACCTATTTTCAAGCATTCAAGTTGAGCAGCGGACTCACACTAGCGAACTCACCCGTTTGGTGCACACTTGTGCCCGTTGGCAACTAAGCGATGTGGGAGAGGGTCCGAGGCGGGACCATGAAGCTCCAATGGTTGGCTAGCTTGTGGAGAACCCCAAGTGGGCCTAGGATGCCCAAACCATGGGCGGCCAGCACACCAAGGGTGTGGGTTTAGTGGGTTCACTCTCAACTCGCCCGCGGTGGTCACTCACGGAACTAGCAAGTTGGGCCGAGCTCTCACTCTCCGTCCGACGCAGTACTAGCAATAATACTAAGCTAAGCAAGTGATTAAACCAAGCAAGAGAGGGACTGAGGCTCACCTAGCCGGCGTGAAGACGCCGACTCCGGCCGGAGACGAGGGCGAGCCGGGAGGCGAGGGTATACACCCGATCGCCGCGGCGATGTAGCTTGAACCTGAAATTGAAAGAATTACACCACTACACCTCACGCAGGAGGGATGAACTTGGGGTGGGGATTATTCTTATTACATTCAAAACTACCTCCACGCAGGGAGGGGCCTTCAGCCGGCCAAGCGGGGTGGGGTTTTATGCAAAGGAAAAGCCGATCTTCCGAGTCCGCCGGTTCTGCCAATCTGCAGGTCTGCAGGATAGGGTGTCGCTGTTGACACTGCCACGGGCTCCACGGGGCTCCAAACTTGACGAAACCACTGCCAAAAGTTCCTCAGCTGACAGGGGATGAAGCTTGAATTTTTGGGGAAGCTTTGAGTCTCGGGGCTGACTGCACCGGCGACTGGAACAGGACACCACCGTCTGGTCTCTGGCTGGTATCGGGCTGAAGCAGTAGGTTGCAGAAGTCACTGTGGGCTCTCCCGGACTCCGATTGGAATGAAACTAGCGGTGACGCGAACTTGGTCGGAGTAGCTTCGAGCAGGAGTTGACGGGGATGCAATCCGATGTAAGTGGAGAGAGGAGTGACCGGAGAAATGAAGACTGATCTAACCTGGGACCACAGGGGCAGTCTGCCCTCTCCGACGAAGAAAATTGGAACAGAGGGTTTCAGAGGTCGATTGAGTCCCTTCTTCTTGGAGGTGGCAGCTAGTGGGAAGTAGTTTCTCCCCTCCAAAAATGGCGCTCAGAGCCTTCACGAGCTGGCTGTGGCAGAGTCTGGAACCGGGATGGTTGGTTCTGCCTCCGTCTGGTGCAGAACCATGTGACTGGATGCAGGGGGTGCCACGATTGCTACCGAGCTCTGATTGAGACGAGACTTGAACCGTTGGAACCGTGGTCAAGTCTTCTTTCTTTCGGACTTGACGGCGATGTCGGACGATGTTGGAGTATACCGGGACGAACAGATGAGCAGAGGGATGTCGGTTCTGGCTCCTGAAAACTGACCTGATGCCTTGGAGTAGAAAATTCGTAACTTCTGATGCCGATATCCAAATGCAGCTCTGCTTCTTGAGGATTAAAGAGGACTTGAGAGGGAAGATTTCTTCTGAAGAACACTTGATCTGAATCCCAAAGGGTTTGCCGTGGTTGAGCTTCCAATCACGTTCTGGTTCCTTGCCTGGGGTCTCCTGCGCAGTCGAGGGAGAATGGATGCTGCGGACTGCTCGGAGCTCGGATGCTGACGAAACCGCCTCGCCTGGAAAGCTCTCTGGAAGACCTTTCCAGAGATGTAGGCCTTGCTACTTGAATCTTCAAGTAACGGTCGTGGCTGCGTCTGCAACTTGTTGTAGTTCTGCTGCCTGAAACAGAGATAGAATGAGGAGATGTGCAAGGGGAGAGCAAGGGAGAGGGGGGGTGAACTTGGTTTGACCAAGGGGAGGTGGGGGACGAATTTGGGAGCTTGGGGGTGGGGGAGATGGAGGGGCACAGCCCTAGGGAGAGGGAAATTCGAATTTGGGCTTTGGGAGGGGTTAATTCAGCCTTGGGAAGGTGGTGGGGTGCTTTGGAAAGTGGAAAGGTGCCTAGGAGAAGGGGTTTCCACCTAGGGGTTGGAGGGGGAGTTGAATGAGTGCATGGGGAAGGGGAAGGGGCCTTAATGAGGGGTGAATGGGGAGGAGAGAGAGTGAATTTCGAAATTGGGGTGGGGAGGAGAGAGAGAGAGGGGGTACAACCCACTTAGAGAGAGTGATAGTAAGAGAGAGAGAGAGAGAGGGAGATATTGAGAGGGAGATGGCAAATGCTTTTCAATATTCATCAAAAGTTGTTACAAATGAGAGAGGGGTGGGGTATTTATAGACTCCATAATTTTCCTAAGACCAAACTGACCCTGACAAACTAACTAAAGACCACACAGTCCAAGGGAGGGGCGCCCCTGGGCCTAGCCCAATGGATTGGGCCCATTAACCTATCTAACCAACATAATGACTCAATACTTTAGGAAAATGACTCAACTACCTAGGTACATGACTCAAAATAAAGGGAAAATTACATGATAATGACTCAAAGAAAATGTGAAGATTACATGACTAGTCTCAAAAATACATGACAAATATAATGGTGCTTGCCGTCGAACAATCCGAGTCTGGAAAAAGAGTGGAGGGGCAAGGGATGCCCTCATCATACCCCCGGGGTGGGGAAAACTCGACTCCGTCGAGTATGGGTCCACCAGGGAAGTAGTGCATCGAACTGCAGCTCGGGGCGATCCACGATCTCCATACTCAACCCGCGACTCTAGTCGGGGAACGGTGCTTCAGTCGACAAAGTGACTCGGTCATACCCTCATGCTGGTGATGGGATCTTGCTTGCCTAGTATTGCCGCTGTGTGCTCACGTCGGGCTCTCAGGCTATTTGTGGTGGCACTCCGAGGGTGTCTCTCACAAGGGTAGGTGTAAGCTGGAGGCACTCACTAGGATCCACCGCGGTGCCCTTATAGGGTGCTAGATCCGCCACATGAGAAATGGGGAGAATCCCAAAACTCTTTTGAAAGTTCAACCCATAAGCCGGGTTGCCAAAAGTCACTCAGAACTTGGCAAGGTCCAAGTCCTCGTGCCCTCAATTTGGAGGTGACCCTAGGGTAGAGCCACTCCAAAGTCATCATCGTCAAGTTACCAACTTGGAATTCCAAGTGGCGCTCACGAGTTTTTGCTCGCTTGTTGTGAATCTCACCGCTTGTTGCTTGATACTTGCTTGAATGCATATGCCATGTACTATGACGCGGTGTGAGTTGACAATGTATGGTATGCAAAGGGGGTCCAGGACAACCACATATAGACCTATCATGCATTGATGGTATGAAGACTTTGAAGGATTTGGGAGGACCAGGGCATCCATAGGTGTCCCTCTTGTGAGTGAGTGTGATGAATGTTGGAGGATCCGAACATCCATGAATGCTCCTAACATGCTTGAGATTTATGATGAATGATGGTGGACCATGACAACCAAATATTGACCACTCATATTTTCTTCTTGACATGTGGGTGATATGGATGAATGTACCCGACGGACTAATCATGCCAAGCGGTGTGATGTGCCAAGACATATGAACTCCTTTCCCAAAGATGACTTCCTTATGTGGGATGGTGGGGTGGTCTTTGAGCTTCCACTCAAAAGGGTCGAAGGGATCTAGGTAGGTGGATATAGGGTGGGTCATTTCCTCAATCCCGAGGTGTTTGTTGTCTAAGGTCAATGCTCTCATGGTGTAACCCGATTCCAGGAAGGGAGGAGTTTGGGTCAACATGGGTGGTATGGGTAGGGTGAGGTGAGTGGTGAATAGGGGGAGAGGGTCACATGGAGATTTAGGCTCCCATAGAAAAGGGTCAAAGGGATCATGGTAAGGGTCACCTAGGTAGGGGTACTCCGTGTTCTTAAGGACCTCAAATGGTGAGTCATCCTCCTCCAAGATAATTGGGCCAAGGTTGCTAATGGGTTGGCCAATCAAAGCACTTGGGATCTCAATGGTTGGGGAGTAGACTATGATAGGTTCTTCCTCCATGGGAAGAAGGAGGATGATCTCACTAGTAACTTGGCCATTAGTATAGATGGAAGTGATGGAGCCAATTGTGGGATATGCTAGGCTAATGGTGTTAGTTTCGGGCGGCCTCATGGCTAGCATATTGGTCAAGTGCATTTGCCCATGTAGGTAGTTCACTAAGTCTCCCAAATCTTCCACACAATAGGAAGTTTGATAAGTGACATGTGGCTGAATGGGAATGATTTGAGATTGATATCCCATAGGTAGGTGGCATGGTTGTGAACTAGGAATGGTGAGACTTTTCTTGAGCCATTGGAGTATGGACTTATCTATGGTGAGGTTGGGTGTCTCTAGAGGATCTAGGCTAGGGGTGTGTGAGTTGTTTGGCCTTTGGATTTCCTCTATGTTGGGAGGTGGATCCGGAGGGGCATCTTTTTCCACTTGGGTGGGTGTGGGGGTTGCAACTTCTATTGCTAATGGAGTAGGGGGATCTATGGTGGGTGGTTTGGTGATAGCTAGCGTATGACACTCCCGGGGTGGTGAATAAGCATGGGCTTGGGTTGGGCTAGGAAGGGGAAGTAGAGGAGGCCTAGGTTGGGGAAAGATTGGTGTAGGAAGTGGGAGGTGGGTTGGGTGAGGGGTTTTGGGTTTTGGGGTGGTGGCCATTATGGGCCTTGGTGGAGGGGTGGACATGGTGTCCACATGGTTTTTAATGGTGAGGGTTGGATGAGTGGTGGTCACCATGGAGGGAATTGGGTCGGTTAGGGGTCTCTTGCCCTTGGGATCATTTGGGGTGGAAGTGGGGGCTAAAGGGGCTTGACTAGTGTAGGTTAGGGAAGGGGGTTTTGGTTGGGGTGTGGGGGACCTCATGGGGTTAGGTGGGGAGGTGGAGGTCTTAGGTACTTGGGTTTTAGTGATAAGGGTTTGGACGGGTGGGGTGGGAGGAGTGGGAGTGCTCCTTGGGTTTTGGTGATCCGAGTGAGAAGGGGACACATATCTAGCCCTTAGTTGATCCTTCATGTCCTCCCATGTGGTGAGGGGAGCTTCCCGTCTAATTATCCTTAAGCCCTCAATTTTACACCAATGAGTTTGAGCCCTTTTGGTTAGTTGCATTTTGGCAACCCATGCTTTTTCATCCTTGGAAATATGATACCAATTGAAGTATTGGTCCATTGTAGCTTCCCAATCTAAATATTTGCTAGGAGAGGTCCCATCAAAGGTGGGAAGTGGGAAAGGGGCCATCCTATCGTCCGTCCTTGGGGCGGGCCTATTTTTTCCAAGTTGGTCGAGTCGGCCCGATATGTTATCAAGCCGCTCATTGGCATAGGTCAAGGCTTTCATGAAGTAGTTGATATGGCCCGGGAAGTTATGGGTGTTAGTGGTAGGCATCTTTTGGTGACTTGGACTTATGGAGTGGGCCGATTGGTAAGGTCGATATGAGGTGGCCATATTAGGGGACAAGAGTGATGCATTTGAAGACTCTAAATGCTTAGACATGCCCTAGGACCAACTTGATAGAGACAAGTTGTGAACTTGCTCTGATACCACTTGATGTGACACCGAACCTTGGACCTATTTTCAAGCATTCAAGTTGAGCAGCGGACTCACACTAGCGAACTCACCCGTTTGGTGCACACTTGTGCCCGTTGGCAACTAAGCGATGTGGGAGAGGGTCCGAGGCGGGACCATGAAGCTCCAATGGTTGGCTAGCTTGTGGAGAACCCCAAGTGGGCCTAGGATGCCCAAACCATGGGCGGCCAGCACACCAAGGGTGTGGGTTTAGTGGGTTCACTCTCAACTCGCCCGCGGTGGTCACTCACGGAACTAGCAAGTTGGGCCGAGCTCTCACTCTCCGTCCGACGCAGTACTAGCAATAATACTAAGCTAAGCAAGTGATTAAACCAAGCAAGAGAGGGACTGAGGCTCACCTAGCCGGCGTGAAGACGCCGACTCCGGCCGGAGACGAGGGCGAGCCGGGAGGCGAGGGTATACACCCGATCGCCGCGGCGATGTAGCTTGAACCTGAAATTGAAAGAATTACACCACTACACCTCACGCAGGAGGGATGAACTTGGGGTGGGGATTATTCTTATTACATTCAAAACTACCTCCACGCAGGGAGGGGCCTTCAGCCGGCCAAGCGGGGTGGGGTTTTATGCAAAGGAAAAGCCGATCTTCCGAGTCCGCCGGTTCTGCCAATCTGCAGGTCTGCAGGATAGGGTGTCGCTGTTGACACTGCCACGGGCTCCACGGGGCTCCAAACTTGACGAAACCACTGCCAAAAGTTCCTCAGCTGACAGGGGATGAAGCTTGAATTTTTGGGGAAGCTTTGAGTCTCGGGGCTGACTGCACCGGCGACTGGAACAGGACACCACCGTCTGGTCTCTGGCTGGTATCGGGCTGAAGCAGTAGGTTGCAGAAGTCACTGTGGGCTCTCCCAGACTCCGATTGGAATGAAACTAGCGGTGACGCGAACTTGGTCGGAGTAGCTTCGAGCAGGAGTTGACGGGGATGCAATCCGATGTAAGTGGAGAGAGGAGTGACCGGAGAAATGAAGACTGATCTAACCTGGGACCACAGGGGCAGTCTGCCCTCTCCGACGAAGAAAATTGGAACAGAGGGTTTCAGAGGTCGATTGAGTCCCTTCTTCTTGGAGGTGGCAGCTAGTGGGAAGTAGTTTCTCCCCTCCAAAAATGGCGCTCAGAGCCTTCACGAGCTGGCTGTGGCAGAGTCTGGAACCGGGATGGTTGGTTCTGCCTCCGTCTGGTGCAGAACCATGTGACTGGATGCAGGGGGTGCCACGATTGCTACCGAGCTCTGATTGAGGCGAGACTTGAACCGTTGGAACCGTGGTCAAGTCTTCTTTCTTTTGGACTTGACGGCGATGTCGGACGATGTTGGAGTATACCGGGACGAACAGATGAGCAGAGGGATGTCGGTTCTGGCTCCTGAAAACTGACCTGATGCCTTGGAGTAGAAAATTCGTAACTTCTGATGCCGATATCCAAATGCAGCTCTGCTTCTTGAGGATTAAAGAGGACTTGAGAGGGAAGATTTCTTCTGAAGAACACTTGATCTGAATCCCAAAGGGTTTGCCGTGGTTGAGCTTCCAATCACGTTCTGGTTCCTTGCCTGGGGTCTCCTGCGCAGTCGAGGGAGAATGGATGCTGCGGACTGCTCGGAGCTCGGATGCTGACGAAACCGCCTCGCCTGGAAAGCTCTCTGGAAGACCTTTCCAGAGATGTAGGCCTTGCTACTTGAATCTTCAAGTAACGGTCGTGGCTGCGTCTGCAACTTGTTGTAGTTCTGCTGCCTGAAACAGAGATAGAATGAGGAGATGTGCAAGGGGAGAGCAAGGGAGAGGGGGGGTGAACTTGGTTTGACCAAGGGGAGGTGGGGGACGAATTTGGGAGCTTGGGGGTGGGGGAGATGGAGGGGCACAGCCCTAGGGAGAGGGAAATTCGAATTTGGGCTTTGGGAGGGGTTAATTCAGCCTTGGGAAGGTGGTGGGGTGCTTTGGAAAGTGGAAAGGTGCCTAGGAGAAGGGGTTTCCACCTAGGGGTTGGAGGGGGAGTTGAATGAGTGCATGGGGAAGGGGAAGGGGCCTTAATGAGGGGTGAATGGGGAGGAGAGAGAGTGAATTTCGAAATTGGGGTGGGGAGGAGAGAGAGAGAGGGGGTACAACCCACTTAGAGAGAGTGATAGTAAGAGAGAGAGAGAGAGGGAGATATTGAGAGGGAGATGGCAAATGCTTTTCAATATTCATCAAAAGTTGTTACAAATGAGAGAGGGGTGGGGTATTTATAGACTCCATAATTTTCCTAAGACCAAACTGACCCTGACAAACTAACTAAAGACCACACAGTCCAAGGGAGGGGCGCCCCTGGGCCTAGCCCAATGGATTGGGCCCATTAACCTATCTAACCAACATAATGACTCAATACTTTAGGAAAATGACTCAACTACCTAGGTACATGACTCAAAATAAAGGGAAAATTACATGATAATGACTCAAAGAAAATGTGAAGATTACATGACTAGTCTCAAAAATACATGACAAATATAATGGTGCTTGCCGTCGAACAATCCGAGTCTGGAAAAAGAGTGGAGGGGCAAGGGATGCCCTCATCATTTCTATAAGTACATGGCATATATTCCGGTATACGACCATTAGTTACACTTTTGCACTATAGGAACATAATCTTAAACTTGATAACCTCTCCTTTGGATATTCCTTCCAATGGATTAGGAAATCTTATTTCAAGGCCTCCGTAATTCTCCGTGAGCCTGGGATTCCCACTAGGACGCCGAGTTGGTTGTACCATTAAACCTAAATTGTCTAGAAAGCACTACCGATGTTTTCTGAATTCTGTCCTATAACGGTTCAATACTCAAGCGCTAAGGCCCCTTAACGGTCCAGTACCTGACCGCCTAGTTCTCTGATTCCAAACTGATTTCTTTCTGGATTCAACCCACTCTAGCGGCCCAATATCAGACCGCCATATAAATATAGCGGCCCAGTTATAGACCGCTAAGTTTTTTGAATACTGTTGACCCAAGGGTTAATATTCCTATAATCCTAGATTGACTAACGATAGTCTGAGACTTGTAACCTTATTCAAAGACATCTAAGATAAAGTATGAAAGATAAAGAATGTACCGTTATGTTGTCGAATTTTCTCCAAGGCATAACTTAATTATTAATGCATTTCTTGAACTCATAAATCTATATTTGGTGCATTCTTATTATTGACATTGAGTCTTGAACACTTATTGAACTTATCACATGCGTGGCCAACTTTATTGCTATATATGTGGAAGTAGCTTGATTTATACTTGAAGATGCGGTTCGAGCACTAATTATGTTCAAGGG
This sequence comes from Amorphophallus konjac, assembly GCA_022559845.1. Classification (NCBI taxonomy): domain Eukaryota; kingdom Viridiplantae; phylum Streptophyta; class Magnoliopsida; order Alismatales; family Araceae; genus Amorphophallus; species Amorphophallus konjac. Next base: position 210,998,432 of record CM040118.1, read on the forward strand.
CTCTATGCTAGTCCCCTCGGCTGATTGTCGAAAACATACTATTATAAATCATGGGGTATGATGCTACTGGCGTCGCATTGCGCTGGGAGTACTTTCTTTATAAATAAGTGAAATTATCTACGGCTCGTGAAGTGAAAATATCCACAGAAATTCACGAAGTACTTGTTACTAAGTGAAAAGTACATTCTCGCTTGACTTGCTAGTACATTCTCGTTACATTCTTGTTCATGAAAGGCCATAATTACATTCTTGCTTGATCATGCTTGCTCAATCATATCTTAACTTGATCATGTCTTGTTACTTTGGTTTATTCACATTATTTTTCACATTCGCATGATTTTACTTTATTCTTTAGAGCCAAAAATGCTAATCACTTTAATATTGCTTTCATGTTGATGCGAAGATACCTACTGGGTAAGTGTGCTCATTAACTATTTTCAAATCTTTCCAGGAGATGCAAGTAGTTCAGATTCGGATTCGAGTTATTCAAGTGATGGGTCCGAGAGTGAATGAAAGTTACATAAGATTGAGAGAAGACTTAGGAAGTCAATGATGTCTAGATCGAGTTCATGTAATTTTCTCTTTATTGAGTCACATAGTTGAATAGTTGATGTATTTGGATCATTCTTATTATTAATAAAAGTGAAGGTTTGAATAAATTATTGTGCAATTGCATCTTACGTGTGATTGTTATTGCGCTCTGGTTTTTCTTACTTGCAAGAGGCTTACCATGCCGGCTGTTCACATTTCCTGAGATTGTCTTCCACTGTATTAAAAGCTCGGGACGTGACAGTTAAGTTGGTATCAGAGCCTAAGTCCAAGGACTTAGGGAGAAAAGTCATGTCATCGGATAAGTCTAAAGTTTTAGGACCCATACCTATGAACTAAGGAAGAAATTCCCCACCTATGTGAGACATTGGGTAGAGCCCGGGGATAAGATAGTAAATTAGCTCTAGATTAATCCCTTTTCAAAATTCCATGGGAATTAACAATTTGTTATTTCTCTTAGGTACCTTATTATTATAATGGCTCATCGCGTAGACTGGGATGGTATGCAGCAAACTATTGCAGGCCTCACACAAGCTCTGCAAACGATAGCCCAAGCAGGCACAGGAGCAAGAGCTAGGGACTTGCATCGCGCTTTCCGAAGCTTAAATCCTCCACGTTTCTATGGTTCTTCGAATCCAGACGAGGCTGAGAACTGGATCGATGAAATGAACCGTGTATTTGACGTCATACAATGTACAGACCGGGAAAAAGTGCGTCTTGCTACTTTTCAACTCAATATAGAAGCATGTACATGGTGAAAGTCAGTACCGGCACCTCCAGCTGACGCACCACACACGTGGGAAAGTTTTCTTACTTTATTTCGTGCCAAGTACTTTTCTGAGCATGTCAAGGAGCGGAAGGCTATGTAATTCGCTTCTCTACGTCAAGAAATGATGATGGTTACTGAGTATGAATTACAATTTTCTAGGCTAGCACCATATGCAACTCATTTAGTCAGTACCGATTTATTGAAGGCCAATCGGTTTAGGGACGGGTTAAGACCCGGTTACATTCAGCAGCTCGGGACTCAAAATACCCGTACTTACGCGGAGATCATCCAGTGAGCGTATCTCTGTGAGAGGACCTTGGAAAAGGTCAAAAAATTGAAAGGCAAGGGAGAAGAGTCAAGCAGACGATCGGATCGGCATAGTAAGAAGGAGAAATTTAGCATCACAGAGCCCTACAAACCCCGTGATAGCAGGAATAGGTCAAGGAACGGGTGCGGGAGTAGCTCCCAAAAGAATAAGAAAGTCAAGGAGGAGGAAAAGTAAGTTATGGCGGCTTGCACCTTTTGTCAAAAGTTCGGCCACTCAGCCGAAGAATGCTGGAAGCATCTCGGTGCTTGTTTAAGGTGTGACAGCCAGGACCATCGCATGCCAGACTGCCCTCTCATGAAGGAACAATTGCCTGGTGGTGGACGTAAGAGGCAGGCTCGCCTCAATGCTGTTTTAGAAGATGAAGAGGTGCCCAGGGATGGCGGACTTATGGAAGGTACTATCCAAGTTTGTTCCCGTCCTGCATTTGTGCTATTTGATACCGGTGCTTCTCATTCCTTTATATCCACTGGTTTTGCAAAAACATTGCCAATTTCATCTGTTCCCTTACCTTCATGCCTTGCTATTGCTACACCCTTAGGTTCTGGAACAAAGCTTACCAATTATTACCCTAATATTAAGATAATTGAAGAAGGTCATAATCTCCCTGCAAACTTGGTATGCCTTGACATGAAAGGTTATGATGCCATTCTAGGGGTAGATTGGCTTGTAGACCATGATGCCTACATAAATTGTCATAATAGGATAATATCCTTTCGCAAACCAGGTCTTCCAAGATTTTCCTTCCTTGGTATCAAGTATAGGAAACATCTTACCATCATTTCTTCTCTTCACGCTTGCAAATTGATTTCGCAAGGATGTGAAGCTTTTCTTGCTTATGTAATTGTTACCGAGTCTAAGGAGATAATCTTAGCAGACGTCCCCATCGTAAATGAGTTTCCTGATGTATTCCCATCAGATTTACCCTGTTTACCACCTGAAAGGGAAGTAAATTTCTCCATTGAACTCATCCCAGGAGCAGCACCTGTTTCAATAGCCCCCTACAGGATGTCCCCCACAGAACTTAAGGAACTGAAGAGACAACTTGAAGAGTTATTAGACAAGGGTTTCATTCGACCTAGCACATTCCCTTGGGATGCACCAGTTCTTTTTGTCAAGAAGAAGGATGGATGGCTCAGGCTCTATATTGACTATCGGCGACTGAATCAACTCACAATTAAGAACAAATATACGTTGCCGCGTATTGATGAGCTCTTTGATCAGCTCTCGAGAGCAGAATACTTCTCCAAGGTAGACCTCAGGTCAGGATATCACCAGCTCAGGATTAAGGATGAAGACATATTCAAAACTTCTTTTCGAAGCCATTGTGGTCATTATGAGTTTGTTGTAATGCCGTTCGGGTTAACCAATGCCCCAGCAGCATTTATGCAACTTATGAACAAAATTTTCCAACCTTATCTGGACCAGTTTGTGGTCGTCTTTATTGATTACATTCTTATTTACTCCAAGACAAAGGAGGAACATGAAGAATATTTGAAAATAGCCTTGCAGACTTTAAGAGAACATAAACTTTATGCCAAACTTAGTAAATGTGAGTTCTGGCTCAAGGAAGTTTCATTCCTTGGTCATATTATTTTAAAGGAAGGTATCGCTGTTGATCCTTCTAAAGTGGAAGCAGTCAAGAACTGGAGCCGGCCAACGACCGTGTCAGAAGTAAGAAGCTTTCTAGGTCTGGCTGGGTATTACAGGAGGTTTATTAAGGATTTTTCTAAGATTGATGTTCCTTTGACAAGACTTACAAGAAAAGAAAATCCTTTTATATGGTCGAAGGAATGCGAAGGGAGTTTCTTAACTCTTAAGGATCATCTCACTATTCCCCTATATTATCATTGCCCGTTGAGGGTGGTGGATTTGAAGTTTATACGGATGCATCTGGCATTGGCCTAGGGTGCATTCTTATGCAAAACGGGAAAGTAATTTGCTATTCTTCAAGATAGTTGAAGCGTCACGAGGAGAATTATCCCATACATGATTTAGAATTGGCGACTGTTATATCTGTCTTAAAAATTTGGCGTCAGTACCTTTGCGGAGAAAAATTCACGGTCTACTCAGACCACAAAAACTTGAAATATTTGTTCTCCCAAAAGGAACTGAATATGAAGCAAAGAAGATGGTTGGAATACTTAAAGGACTTTGATTTTGCTATCCAATATCATCCTGGCAAGGCTAATGCTGTGGCATATGCACTCAGCAGAAAACCAATGAGAAAACTATCAACTCTCATGATTAGTATGACTAATCTCATCTCTCAATTTGCTCAGTTGAACTTAGATATTGACATGAAGAAGGAAGATTGTTTTATAGCCAATATCCGAACTAAACCCACATTAATAGAAGATCGGGTCAAGCTATAAGACAATGACCCAATATTACAGGAGATTAAAGTTAATATTGAGCAAAGGCCGGATTTCTCTATTGCCAATGATGGAAGGTTGCTATTCAAGGGCCGAATTTGTATATCGGATCATGTTGATACTAAAAAACTGATCCTGGAAGAAGCTCATAGTTCCAAGTACACCATTCACCCTGGTGGTACTAAAATGTATCAAGATCTTAAAAGGAATTTCTGGTGGCCTAACATGAAAAGAGAAATAGCAGATTTCGTATCCCGCTGTCTCACTTGTCAACAAGTAAAGGCAGAACGTTTAAGACCCGCAAGTAAGTTACACCCCTTGAATATTCTCGAATGGAAATGGGAAGGTATAGGGATGGATTTCATTATGGGTTTACCTAAAACAAGAGGTGGACACGATGGTATATGGGTAATCATAGACCGATTGAGTAAGTGTAATGCCCTGGACTCTTATTGGGTCTTTCAGATCCTTTTCGGGGAGTTTCGGATCGCTTTTGTGGGTCCTGAGTTGAGTTTTACGATCCGTGTGGGTTTTTCTCTCGTACAAGTTACGGAACCTTGCGGTGCGTTTATTTCTCAATTCATCGACTCGTGGATGCTGTAGTTTCGTTGTACTCTTCCCGAGGATCGTTTCGACTATTTTTACGTATTTTTTTGAATTAGTCCATTTTTGGGCTAATAATCAAATTTTCAAAAATTAGGAAAATTTCCTAATTTCTTTCTTTTTATTTCTTCTTCCTCTCTCCTCCCTTTCATTCACGGCCGTGACTTCTCTCTCCTCCGTTTTTTCTCTTCTCTCGCCCTTCCGGCTGCAGATGGAGGAGGCTCGGGCAGGTAGAGGTGATGCCATGGGAGTGGTCCGGAGCGCGATGGGGCGAGGATCGGATCGGTTTTGGCGCGATCCCGAACGGTGGATTCAAAGTCGACGGTCAAATTCGCGATGTGGTTTTTGGCGTGGTTTAGTCACTTCGGTGCATAGAATCTTCGGTGGAGGTAGGGAGATGGAAGCTCTACTTCTCCTCTACGTTTTCCCTATAATTTCACGTTGTTCGGTGCGAGTTTGAGCAAGTTTCGCTCAATTTTGAAAAAATCATGCTTTTGGGGTGTTCATAGGGTTCGCCAAAAAATGGCGACAATTTTTAGATCAGTTGGTATCAATCGAATCCCTGGAATGCCAGCGTTCTTGATCCACTGATTTCGTGTCGATCGGTTGTCATTTGGGGCCGGTACGAGCTCGGGAACCCCGGTGACCCAAATAGGGTTAATTCGGTGGAATTGCCCATTTCAATCCGTTTGAGCATTATTTTGACCCCTTTTGGAGTGTGGAAGGTCGATATTGTGATTGTGGTTGTTTTCCCCTTCGATCGGAATCGAACGGGGAGTGGAATTGGGCGTTTGGGCTCAGTTCTGCCAGTTTTTCACCGTGACCGGTCGACCGGACCTGATGGGTCGATCGACCGGCGGTTGCTCGCGGACCATGTCGGGTCCGGCCGATGGTCCGATCGATCGGACCACCTGGGCCGGTCGACCGACCCTGTCAGGTCGACCGACCCCAGGGTTCAGGTCGACCAGAATGATGTGTTTTCACTTGTTTTGAGTCCCGGTCGGTCCAGTTGAGACCCAATGACCGACCTGTGGCCTCGCGAGTGTCCCGGACACCCTGTGGGTTCCGTGTCCGTGTTTCTGGGGTGTCAGGAAGTACTGAGTTACTTCGATTAGCGTGCCCGTAGGGATGTGTGTCCCGACTTTGTGTTACGCTCGATCGAGTCCCCGTGTATCGGTGTGAGTGCGGTGGGGTTCCACCGCATGTATGTGGCCTCCCTTGAGTTACCTTTTGAGGGAATAGTCTCGGTGGCTTGTGATCTACCTTGATATTCGTGTTACCATGGTTTCAGACCTAGTCAATATTTTAAGTCGATTGGCCTTGGCGATCCAACCTTCATGCGTTTACTCGTTGTGGCGCCCCTTTCTTGGACTGCTACGAGTCGTTTGTCTTAGGGCGGTTAGTGTGGCGGTTGTCTCGTGGACCGCCTAGTCCGTGTGGCGGATCTATATTAGACCGCTTTGGTGGTTTGTTCAAATAGGTCGGTTCAGGGTTGACTGGGTTTAGCGGCCTAATCCTTGACCGCGATAGTCACCTAGCGGCCCATTCTATGACCGCCAGTGTATGTTCCTCCGCTTAATTTCTGAGTGTCGTTTCACGATGTTTTTATTTTCAATTGTCTTGGCTTGACCTTGTGGTTTGCCTGTCGTCCCATGGATATCTCTTGACGTCATATAAGAGCTATGACCACGATATAAGGTAGCTGGGCATGCATTGGTTTTTGTGCTGCTTCAGAGTCGTTATAGGTTTTGGTCAACACAGTGAGATCCAATGGTTGACAGGTAACCTTGTGTGTGTCTCGACTATTCTGAATAGCTCGAGACAGTGGTTTTGGATGCCTTAAGGTACTATCCTACCTCGATTTGCGTGTCCAGGTGCTTTGAGGGTCTTGATTGTTGGGTACCACAGTGTAGTGCCACGAATCTAGAGGGGGGTGAATAGATCCCTCTCTTTTAAAAATTAAATCCAATTGAGCAACTTAAATGCCTCTCAATCTAACCTCACCAAACGTAAGCAATAGACAAGATCACACACGGAGAATTAGCAAATTTAACTAACCGTATACATGGACAAGTCTAGCATCGATGAGCAACTTCATAAGCAATCCATCATGTGAATGGTGGTAGAAGATAGGGAGCACACACACAACCAATCACAAGTGCACAATGATTTTTTAGGTGGTTCGGGACCATGACGGGTACCCTACGTTCACACCTCACCACCTCGGTGAGGCTTCACAAAAACGCTACTCAAGATAGCACACGGGGACGAATCCTAATACACCACACACTGCACCACGTCATCAAACCACACACACGAGCACAAAGCTCAACACGCTGCTATGCAGCACTCATACGAGGGTGAACCCTCAACACGGTGCTCAGCACCACACACACACACTAAGATGGGGAACATACTCCAACAGTGAATCCACACTCGGAGACACCACTCCGAACACACACACACACAACCATTTTCAGTTTAAGAGATGAACATAGATATACAACGCAAGAGCAATAATCATCAACTAAACAAGGAATGACTGTAAATAGGGACAAGGATTGGTTCAGTAGACTCCTGGTCGGAAGATGATGGGGTTGATTTCTTCGATGACTGGGCTTCTTCTTCTTTTCACTTAATCGGTGGTTGACCCACGCTGTAGATTCCTTAACAGGTTCCTTGTTCCAACTTGCAGGGTGGGCGACCTCACGTTCTTCCTTAACACAACCCGTCTTCAGCTCTTCGATGGTTTGAAGGAGATGCAACCTTGATCAGTTCAGCAAGATAGCTTCAGCCAGGTGGAGGATGATCATCTTCGGCCTTGAATCCCATTCACCACACCATGAATGGAGGAAGGAGCAGCTGTGTTCTCGTCTCCCTACAAAACCCCCAAAAATAGATAGAACATAAAACCCTTTTTTTCTCTCCCCGTCGATACAAACCCTATCCTTAGCACTAAATACCCCGGGAATGAGGGGCCACGTGTAGGGGATATTCCGCCATGGGCCAATCAAAGAAGGGCACTCAATGAGAGGATCGAGCTAGGGCATCGGCCTCCGCACGAATCGGTAATTTTTCCGGTCGCCGAAAAGTGTCGACTCACAGAGTCGACACTCGCGTCCGGTCAAGGCATGAAACTCGGCCAAACAGAATGAGGTGAATAAAGTGTCAACTTATGAAGTCGACACATTCAGTCTGCTACATTAAGAAACGCCCAGACAGAATGCCCTGGCAAAAATGTCGACTCTGTGAGTCGACATTTGTACCCGAGGTGAGTCTGATAAACACACGACATAACTGCCCGATAAAAAGGTTGACTCATGGAGTCGACTTTTTATCTCACAGTTTGAAAGCATAAGAGGCCAGGCTTAAAAGCTTATGGACTCGAGACAAAGTGTCGACTCATGGAGTCGACACTTTTCCTGACATGAGCAGAGTAAATAAAACACACAGAGGGGTTATGCAAAAGACATGAGACATTGAAGACTAATGCATGTATGAAAGAATTAAGTATAATCTACCCCAAATCATAGACATACCAAGTAGAGATTGATAGGGAATTACATTGGGATTTGTTCATCCAATCTACACAACAATCCTCCTCCAACCATCCAAACAAAACAACTTACCATTTTGATGGTCCACAACTCATGTGAAGATCCCATTGGAAGGCTACCAATATGGTCTTCATGCTCATTGCCATTCGATACGCACATTGAGATCCTACATTTCAAATGTTAAGTGAATCAATTGACTCAAACATTATTTGAATCAATCAAAAGCATAGTAGGAGAATTCCATTCAATTGGCTTGAATCACACCCAGTTTTCATCACTCCCTGTACAAATGCCAACACAATGTCAGTCTAGTTCGACACTTAATTCTTGAAGTAAAGGCATCCCATTCAACTATTGCAAAGATATGAGAATGAGCTTCATTCAACCATATGGAGATTAAAGTAAATCATTTTACATCCACAAACCACATATCCATTTATTTACATGAAACAGAAACACATGGTATTTAATCATCATCAAAATTCTTTAACACACGATTGTGCACGGGGTTCAACATTGATGATCCCTCAGGTCCCCGTGTGTCATTTTATTCAGATGTGTAGTTTCTTTGACTTAGGATTAGACCGATTGGCAGCTTGTACCACTTTGTACGATGATCTTGACCTGAGTCTTTTGACTCAAGGATCGTTGTGTCTACAGGTCTAGTTGCCATGTCTTGAGTCTGTTGGCAGTCGTTGTGCTGCCTTGGTGCTTCATAGTACATACGGCAGTGCTTCCTTGCTTCTCAGTACCACAGCACTTGTGTTTCAGAGTTCTGTGTCTAGTGAGCCTCCACTAGTCGACCCATTACGATGTGTCGACCCACCCGGGAGTGGTGGCGTGGCAGTTCCCGAGATACGGTTTGTAAGCTAGTTTCTGTGGGCCCCCCTGTACAGTGGCGTCCTGCTGGGTGGGGAAAACTAGCTAGAGGCCTGGCTCTCCAGCAAGAGTCGGTGTGTGCACACGTGGTCAGGGGCTTGGACTGACGCCGAGGGGAGTTACCCTGTCTAGTAACTCGTTACTGTAGTTCCTGTTCTTGTTCTGAGCGTGTCTTAGTCTCTGTCGTGCTTCAGGCGGCAGCATAGATGAGACACTTGTAGGCGCAGCATATGACGTCAGTGGACGCAGCTGGCTGTTCTTCTAGTGAGGGGGTGCTTCCGTCACGTGACATGTGACTCTCGCATTTCTCGTGCGTCGTGACCTCTCCGGGTTAGCCCTCTCGTGGTCTTGCCCGAGGTCAGTTATTGTGTCATGTACATGACGTTCCAGTCGTGTATGTGGTCGTGTCTAGAAGAGTGTGCACGACAATCGAGTCATGTGTGCTTTAGGTCTATCTTATCTGTCTAGGTCTCTACTAGGCTTTTCTCTGCTTTAGTAGGCCCTGAGTTTGTCGACAGATCGGTGACGCCTGACTCTGTGAGGTCTGTTGAGTCTTGTTGAATCTTTACATGTTTTGATGATGACAACACTATAAGTCTTAGTAGTGTTCAGAAATATGTCTTCACTTCAGGTATACAAGGACTGTCTTCGTGTTGGTTGACACTTCGTCATGTTTGTATTTCCAACACGCCGTGTCGTCTTCTCTTACTTCATGTTGTTTATAATTTTCTGTCCTTCACTTCACTTCGTTGTTCGTATCGTTCCCTTTGTTCTTTAGTTGTTCATCTCGTGTCGTTTCTTTTCTGCTCCCACTGCTTCATCACGTGTCATGATAGCCGTGGCATCTGTCTGTCTTCGTGTTGTTTTCAGTATGTGTCAATTTCGTCTTCGTGTCGTTTTTACCTCGTGTCGTGTTACCCCGTGTCAATTACTGTTTCGACTTCATGTCGTTATCAGTCCGCATCTTCCTTATGTTGAAATCACACCTCGTGTTGATTTCTGTTCTCAACTTCGTGTCGTTTTCCTTCTTGTCCTTGTTTGACTTCGTGTCAAATCACTGTCTGTCTTCGTGTTGTTTTCAACCCGTGTCGATTACTGTTTTTACTTCGTGTTGTTTTCAACCCGTGTCGATTACTGTTTCGACTTCGTGTTAGTTTCACTACGTGTCGTGTTTTCCACACCACGTGTCGTTGTCGCTTTAGTAACCTCACCTCGTGTCGGTTATTGTTGTCTCCATGACTTCGTGTCGTTGTTGTTCCACTGCGTGCAGAACAGTGCAGCACCTCGTGTTGCTTTCTGTATACCACCTCGTATCGTTTCCCAGTGAATCTCGTGTCATCTCTTACGTCTACTCGTTCAACCCCGTGTCAACTTCTGTGTTCGTCTTCATGTTGATCTTTATCATTAAACCTCGTGTCCTTCTCACTTTGACCACACTTTGTGGTGCTTTACGTAGACCTCGTGTCGTGCCTGTTTGCAACCACTTCGTGTTGGTTTCTGTTTTGTCTACATATATCTCGTGTCGTTCTTCTTTTTACCTTGTGTTGTTTTATAACCTCACTTCGTGTCGTTCTCTTTGTTGTGTCAGTTCTGTCACAGTGTATCTCGTGTCATTCTTTCCTTACTTCGTGCTGTATTCACCTTGTGTATCTCGTGTCATTCTTTCCTTACTTCGTGCTGTATTCACCTTGTGTATCTCGTGTCATTCTTTCCTTACTTCGTGCTGTATTCACCTTGTGTATCTCGTGTCGTTCTCAGTGCATCTAGTATTGCTACTACATACTTCGTGCAGATCTAGTTATTGTGGCCCTGAGTTTTAATGGCTTTTCATCTCTTTGCAGGTCCGAGGAAGAAATATTCCCCAGTGACAGGCAGCACGTGATCCGAGGCTGGAATGAAGCCTACTGAGAGACTGCCACGTGGTCCGAATTCTTAGGGCTGGAAATGTGGAGGTCACACGTCGTGGCTGATACTGCTGCTGCTGCTGCTATATATATGAGCCTTCTTCCACTGAAGAAGATTGATCGAGTTGGCAAAAAGAAAAGCTCATACAGAGAGCCACGATCCAGATAGAAAAAGAAAAGGAGGAATAGAAGAGCAGAAGGAGAAGAAGAAAGAGTGAAGAAAGAAGAAAGAGTAAAAAAGAAGAAGTGCAGCACAGAGAGTGAGAGATTAGGAGAGTAGAAGAAAGAGAGAGAGAAGAGCAGAGATTGAGAGAGTGAAAGAGAAGAAGAAGAAGAAGAAGAGATGAGAAGAGGAAGAAAAGCTTACCTGAAGATCCGTCTACTGGACCGTGGATCAAATCCAGGCCAGTCAGCTCCGTTGAGAGCCACATTATGTGTTTCGTTTTTCAGCTTTCTGTTTTACTGAAGTTATTTTTCGTTTATTGTTCTTTCCTTTGTTTTCTGGTTTGCTGAGCTTTTCGACCCTCTGGTTTGAGGTCGGGTTCCCTCCGGTTAGGAGGAAGGGAGATCTGATCTCCAGTTGCAAGTAGCTGGGAGCTACTTGTGGGTTCCCTCCGGCTTGGAGGAAGGGAGACTTGTCTCCGGTTCTGGGCTTGTGGATTCAAGTCCAGAGGTTCCCTCCGGTTTGGAGGAAGAGGGGAGGTTGTTCCCCTGGTCAAGCTGTGTGGCAGCAATTGTTTGCAGACTGAGTCTGCTTGGTTCTAGCGTGTGCTAGTGAAGCCTCACTCCGGTTGGGAGTAAGGGGTGGATGTAGGTCTGAAGGACCGAACCACCTAAAAATCTTTTGAGCAGTGGCTTGATTGTTTGGTTTGCTTCCGCTAGATGCTTGAATAGGTGCGCTCAATGGGTTTGTATTTGAGTAGAATAGAATTGGTTCTATTCTGTTTCCTTATCTAGCATCCGTTTTTTAAATTTGCTCATTATTCGTAGAAGGATTCATTCACCCCCCCCTGTATCCGGGCCAAGCATCCTAACAGTTGGTATCAGAGCCGGTGTCTGCGTATAAGGTCCAGCGACCTGCAGATTCGCTCTTGCGGTCTTAGGTGCTTATTTGCCTTAGTGCATCAATATTCCTGCTGCATTGAATATTTCTGCTCTTGCTTCAATGGCCTGTCCACCTGTCTTCAGTGGTCTTGATGTCACCCAGTGGCACAGTGCTTTACGTGCTTATGTTAAGTCCGTTGACCCAGATCTGTGGAAAGTGATTTCACATGGTCCTAATGAACTACCAAAGAAAAGGTCCAAATGGACTAACAGTCACGAATCAATGTATGAGAAGAATCAGACAGCTATAAATCTGATGAAAGCAGCCACTGACAAAGCGTTTCATTCATGTTTCCTTGATTGCAGATCTGCAAGGGATATGTTGGAAATGATGAAGAGAAGCGGGAAAGGAAATCGAACAAGCTGCATGATGGCCAACAGAAGCGATCAAGGCAGCAATCAAACTGAAGAAGACGATGATGATGAGGTAAATCTCTTCGAGAACTTCTCTCTAGAAGATTGGGGGAATGCATATGCTGAACTATTTGAATCTCATGAACTGTTAAGAAAACAGTATAAAAAGTTGAAGAAGAGTACTCGGGTAGATAGTTCTAGCTCTCCATGTAAAAATTGTTCAAGTACGAAGCAATCACATGATGCATGTCTGTCTGATAATCATATGCATAAAAACCAGAATGCAGAACTGAAGATGGAACTTGAACGTGTCTACTCTGAACTGAACAATCTAAAATCTGAGGATGACTCTCTCAGAAAGTTCTCTGAAGAACAATTAGAGAAACTTAAACGAGAGAATGAGTTGCTGATTGAAAATTTTAATGCCATAAAATCTGTGAACATAGAATTACAGAAAGATTTTGAAAAACAACAAAAGGATTTGAGGGAGTTTGAAGCTAGGAGAGAAACCATGGTTAACTCAGAAGATCAGCTTCTAATAAATGAGTTAATTCAAAATGGTAAGCTTAAAGAAGAAGTTGAAAAATTAAAACTGTTAAACAGTGCCATGTCTGAAAGACTTCTCACATTGGAAAAAGGGAAAGCTATCTATACAAACGAGACTGAAGAGGTAGATGAACTAAGAAAGGAAATTGAAGAATACAAAACAGCTAACAAGGTTTTGAATGAAGCTGTCAATTGTAGTGAACAAGAGATCACTAGTTATGAAATACACATTGCATCTCTTGAAAATGAAATTCAGGATTTGAAAGCTTCCTTGTCTAAATTTGTTGATGGGCAGAAAAACCTAGACAAGCTGCTAGGTGTAAAAGTCAATGTCAAAAAGGAAGGGTTGGGCTACAATAATCTCAATAAGAAGGCCTTGCAGAACAAAGTAATGACATCCTTTGTAAATACTTCAAATGTAGCCAATACATTAAAAGACAAACAGCCCATTGTTCAGAAAATTCTGGGAACAAAGATTAACTCTAACAAGGAAGGACTGGGTTACAGTCCAGTCATGAGGAAGGATGATGGAGTCAACCTGAAAACTATCTTTGTCAAATCCTCTGAACAGGAAAAACCTTCTATCTCATCTCCACCTCAGTACAAGGCTAAGAAAACAGAAAAACAAAATAAAAATCATAAAACATCAAAAATTCAAAGGAACAATCTGCATGCTAAGAACTCATCAGATAAATGCCATGTTTTAAAGAAATCAAGTGGCTCATGTCATTATTGTGGTAAGTATGGACATCTTATGAGTAACTATTTTGTGATGGAAAAAGATGACAACAAGCATGTTAGAAAATCTGTGTCTGGTCAGAAAAGGAATGTCAAATGTTCTAATTATGATAAAGTAGGACACACTACTGCTCATTGTTGGTTTGCAAGTAGTAAGGAAAAATCATGCTCATATTATACAAAACACTTTGCAAATCAGCATGTCTTTAACAAGAACCAGTACATTATATGTTTTAATTGCAATAAAATTGGTCACAAGGCCTCTGAATGCTGGTCAGGTTCCTTTAGAAGAAATTCTCTCGTTTGCTCTCACTGTAGAAAGCATGGCCACACAGTCAAGGACTGTTGGCATATTCAGGGTAGAAATGTGAATCTCAAACATGCCAAATTCCCTGTAAAAGAATCAACAAAACCTTCATGTCATCACTGTGGGAAGTCAGGTCACAGGGCTGCAACCTGTTGGCTGGCAGGATATCAAAACCAAACCAGTTTTGGTAAACAAAAATTTTACCCTGTTAACAGAAAATCTCATGTGTATGCACATAGAATTCATGCTAATAAAAACGTGCATAAATCAGATCAGAAAACCACTCCTGGAAATGTGCTGAGAAAACTTGCTAAACATAATAATGTCATGTCAGGACCCAAGACCTCTTGGGTACCTGTTTGTGCAAAATAAACCTTGTTTTGCAGGTGTGCCTTGGGACTGGAATAAAAGGGGTAATGATCCAAGGCACTCAAGAAGAAAACCCCATTCTCACATTGTTCAGGTAATCTCTCTACATGTCTCATTTTGAAACCTATTGCATATCTGGTTTGATGTACTCTTGCTTATCCTGCTCTTAGTTTCATCTAGTGCATGCATATTGAATCTGCTCTTGCATATTCATTCACCATCTGCAAGTTGCATTATTTCCTAAACATGCACTCTGAAAAATTCATGGAAATCTGAATTGCTGATAGGATTGTTAAGTTTACCCTGTTATTCATGACCTCTATGGTATATCAAATGGTAAGCTACCCAAGGCAGGGAAATCTGTCCGGAGGTCCTTACTATGTGTGAGGTGGTCTCTGAGACCAAATGCTCCGCCTAGTACCATAAGTCATTTGGTTGATCAGGGGAGCCAGTATGTGCATGATTCACATCTCACATGTTTAACCGTCTTGGCAAACACTGCATTCAATAAAAAATTAATACCTCCAAGAGTCGTGTGTGAGATGTCCTTGAGTGGGCTGAAAAGGAGCTTGTCAGGCCATTTGGTTTCTGAGGGCCGATGCAGTTTATGTGGTATTAAGATCTGTCATCTCATGAGGTTGCAGCTTGCTGCTCAAGAGCTTCTCTGGATGTGAGACAGAACCTCCTCAAGAATTCTATATTTGGATGTGTCCTTAGTGCCTAATGTCTTGAGTGATCTCTCACTTGTTGGCTTGCTGATAGGAGTGCTGCTCATCTCATTTCATCTCTCTCTATTCGATCAGCCACCCCCTTATCTCTAACCTATCACTCTTGGTTCAGATTCTCTCTCGAAGAAATTGTGGTTTCAGTCTTCTTGCTCTTATCAAATAAGATCTGTATACCTTAAACCACCCAATATCAAGTGTATCAATCTACACCCGTTGATAAAGAACTTCAATGTTTGGGGGTTATATTTGGTCCTTGATCCTTCTAAGCTATCTCAAGTGTTGATCAACATTTTATAAAACTTTCTGTTAAATGAGAAAAACTTATTGAGGATCTCGACTTAACTGAAACTTATGTGAAAAGAGCTCTGAGATAAAAATGGTGTTAAGTAAGATATTTTAAAAAAAAAAATGAATGAGAAGTGCTACCAGGGAATACGCCATTATTTGTGGCAGAGCAATGGTTTTTGTGGAGAAATAGACACTCTAGATCAATGAAGTCCAGAGTCTCTGTCATGATACAATTAGCTATCTCTGTGTAGAAATGTTAAAATAAAAAAAAAAGGAAGGGGAAAAAGTCCTCAAAGAAAAATATCTTTGGCATAAAGGTAGTTCGTCCTGAGTAACCAGGGTTTCTGGTGTCTGATAAACATGTCTCCTTGTGTAAAAAGGGACTATACTACCTTGTGTTCAACAAATTGGTTGACTCTGTATGCCTTCTCGTCCATTAAATGAAGAAATGATTTCTGCTTGACATTAATGTGTTATTTCGTTGCTTGACAAACATAAGGTGCAATTTAATCGTGTCTCTCTCTAGGTTAAGCAACTTTAACAGCTAATTTTGTGATTATGCTGATTTAATATCTTGAGTTAACTGACCTTGGTTTTTGGAAGAATATAACCCGTCCACATATTGAAGGGCTAACTTAATATGGTGTAGCTGCGTTACATCAGAACTAAGGGTATTTTGGGTATTTACAGAAATAAGTGTGATAAGAGTAAAAAGCTACTCGACAACACCTTTTTTTTTGTTCACACGTCTTCAACCTCAAACCCTTATTTCCCCTTGTCGATTCCTATTCATCCTCGTGCCGCTCCACCTTGAGCGTCTTCTTCAAACCTATCTCCATCTCTTCCCGCTCACCTTCTTCCCCCCACAGAGGTCCATTCCTCTCTTCAGTCTAGCATCGCGTCCAACAGCAGCCTGCAAGAGAGAGTTGATACTCTGAAAGTTCCGGCAGATGGATCAGCAAAGGTCAGCAGCTCCGGGTGACAGGAAGAGGAAGGGAAAAGAAATAGTTGAAGAGCCTTCATCTAAACAACAGAGATGTGTTGAGCCAGAACCTGCTGCGGCAGTATCTTCAGAACAAGGTACCAGGATTTCTGAGTCAACCGTATCCTTAGAAAGTGGGAAAATCATCCCTCCTAGAATAATAGATTTCGGAGATGAAACTTTGGTCTCGAAGTTCCCAGAACTGTTGAAAATCTTTGAATTTCAGGAGTGGAGAATTTTCCTAGAAAATCACCGTGTCTATTACCCTAGGCCGGTAATGGAATTTTACAATAACTTGTCCTTGAGCCGAGACAAGTCTGCCTTATTATCTTCTGTTAAAGGGGTCGAGTTATCTGTTACTTGTGAGTCCCTCCACCAAGCCCTTGGTATTCCAGATAAAGGGGAGGTAGAGGGAAGCTTTCGATACAGTCTCCATGAAGCCTTCTCAGTCATTACTGGTAAACCCAGTAACATTCATGATAAAGGGCAGTTAAAGCTAAAGGCCTATCAGACATCATCATTTCCTCCTCTTCACAAGCTCCTTCAGAATGTCATCGCGTCCATTATCACCCCACAGACTGGGGCTAGAGGAAGAATAACAGACACACAGAGATTTCTACTGTTCTGTCTGATTCAAAATGTAAAGATTTGTCTGCCAGAGATCATTTTTTCGGTCATGAAGGGATGCATTGGATCCAAGAGACATCTTCCCTATGCCGCCCATCTGACAGACATATTCAAGCACTCTGAGATTCGCTTGGATGGAGAGGCCGCATCAGAAGTTAAGGCTAGAAACATTTTTAATATGAACTTTGTTTCAGTATTTTTGGGCTTAGAGGACTCCTCCATGGTGGGACAAGATAAGGTCCAAAAGGCCAGGGAATCACAATCTCAGGGGGAGCATTTGGAAGAATTTCAAATCTCAGCCCAAGCTGGTGAGCAATTGGTTTCTGAGATTGCTCAACAGGAAATACCAGGTGAACAACCAGTGTCCACCTTGCCAGCTGCACCCATCGAAGTACCCTTCTCATTTCAGAGGCTTGTTGAGGCTGCATCTGAGGACATCAGATTGTCTGACGAAAGCATTCAGACAGATCTAGATGCAACTATCGCTGGGATATTTGATTCTTTTGGGAAGACATCTGAGGAGGTAACAGTGCCTAAGGAACAGCCAGCTAAAGAGCACGAATTTTCTGATCAAGAAATTGCTGCGTTTGTTAAAGAAATTTTAAGAGAAACTGTTGAGCGAAGCTTGAAAGAGGCTACCGACTTGGTCGTATCTGAAAGTCTTGAGCAGGCCTTTGTTGACAGACCTACTGATCAGGAACTCATGGAAGATAGAGGAAAGGCTCCTGTCATAGAACTAGATTCAGAATCTTCAAGTGAAGAAGAGGTACCTGAAGGTATATTCCCTCAGAAAGAAACTCAAGCTGCAGATGAAGTTCAGGTCCCAGCCGAGAGCAGTCAAATGCCAGTACAAGAGGAAGCAGCTGAGAGGACTGAACCTCGCAGTGAATTTTTTGGTACACCTCTAGGTCCACCTAGACTTCTATCTGCAGAGGCACCCAACATTGAATCTACTCGGGCGCCCAACATTGAAGAGCTTCTCATAAACCTGACTCAGCAGATGCAAAAACAAGACAAGAAATTAGATGATCTGCTTACATTTGTCACTCTCAACATTAATCAGGTACATACCAGATTACTGAAGCTTGAGATATCTCTCCTCACTGAATGGAGACGATTCCTTCTAAACAAAAGGGCTTCAGATGATGCAAACAAATCCTTGATGGAAGGATTACAGGAGATTTGTTCAAAAATTGCAAAAGCTCTGAGAGAGTCACATGATGTTAATATTTCCTCCTTCAAAATGTCTTCTACCATAATAGATCATTGCTATGAGATCAGAACAGCTTTAGAATTGTTGAAGAAGTCTTCAAGTGCCCTAGGTCCAGGCATTCAGCAAATCTATGATAAGTTGGTCACCTTCTTATCAGAAATGACAACTCTGTCTGACAGATATGAAACGGTCAATGTTCGCCAAGACGACATTATTTCTGAAGTGGCAAATGTCAGAAGCACTGTGGCGTATTGGCTTGCTGAACTATCAAATGATTTAAAGGAATTTCAGTCTATCTTGGGTTCAACACCTGGTCACGCCTCTTCCAGCAGAACTCCACCTCAAGAACATTCTTCTGCTCCTCCAAGGGGGAGACCACCTCTTGGCAGGCCGCGTGGCCCCTCTAGCAGACAAGCCAGATACTTTTCCTGAAAAGACTATGCTCTGTATTTTGTTGCCCTTTTGAGGCCTTCTCTCTCAGATTCTTGGACTTATTAATTTAACTCATATCATTTGCATTGTTGCATTCTTCTTGTTTCATTCTTTTTGATGATGTCAAAGGGGGAGAAATCAGGCTTTTGAGCTCGTTGGTTTTTGCTAGCTCGTTCTTGAGAATGTTTAATGTGTTTGTGTTTTTCATTGAGAATGGCTATTTCGCCTTGGAGAAATCAGGCCGTTGCTAGCTCGTTGAGAATGGCTATTTAGTGTTTTTCCTTTCTCTGCAAAGACTCAAGACTCATAGTGTTGCCATCCATCAAAAAGGGGGAGATTGTTGAGTCTTGTTGAATCTTTACATGTTTTGATGATGACAACACTATAAGTCTTAGTAGTGTTCAGAAATATGTCTTCACTTCAGGTATACAAGGACTGTCTTCGTGTTGGTTGACACTTCGTCATGTTTGTATTTCCAACACGCCGTGTCGTCTTCTTTTACTTCATGTTGTTTATAATTTTCTGTCCTTCACTTCACTTCGTTGTTCGTATCGTTCCCTTTGTTCTTTAGTTGTTCATCTCGTGTCGTTTCTTTTCTGCTCCCACTGCTTCATCACGTGTCATGATAGCCGTGGCATCTGTCTGTCTTCGTGTTGTTTTCAGTATGTGTCAATTTCGTCTTCGTGTCGTTTTTACCTCGTGTCGTGTTACCCCGTGTCAATTACTGTTTCGACTTCATGTCGTTATCAGTCCGCATCTTCCTTATGTTGAAATCACACCTCGTGTTGATTTCTGTTCTCAACTTCGTGTCGTTTTCCTTCTTGTCCTTGTTTGACTTCGTGTCAAATCACTGTCTGTCTTCGTGTTGTTTTCAACCCGTGTCGATTACTGTTTCGACTTCGTGTTAGTTTCACTACGTGTCGTGTTTTCCACACCACGTGTCGTTGTCGCTTTAGTAACCTCACCTCGTGTCGGTTACTGTTGTCTCCATGACTTCGTGTCGTTGTTGTTCCACTGCGTGCAGAACAGTGCAGCACCTCGTGTTGCTTTCTGTATACCACCTCGTATCGTTTCCCAGTGAATCTCGTGTCATCTCTTACGTCTACTCGTTCAACCCCGTGTCAACTTCTGTGTTCGTCTTCATGTTGATCTTTATCATTAGACCTCGTGTCCTTCTCACTTTGACCACACTTTATGGTGCTTTACGTAGACCTCGTGTCGTGCCTGTTTGCAACCACTTCGTGTTGGTTTCTGTTTTGTCTACATATATCTCGTGTCGTTCTTCTTTTTACCTTGTGTTGTTTTATAACCTCACTTCGTGTCGTTCTCTTTGTTGTGTCAGTTCTGTCACAGTGTATCTCGTGTCATTCTTTCCTTACTTCGTGCTGTATTCACCTTGTGTATCTCGTGTCATTCTTTCCTTACTTCGTGCTGTATTCACCTTGTGTATCTCGTGTCATTCTTTCCTTACTTCGTGCTGTATTCACCTTGTGTATCTCGTGTCGTTCTCAGTGCATCTAGTATTGCTACTACATACTTCGTGCAGATCTAGTTATTGTGGCCCTGAGTTTTAATGGCTTTTCATCTCTTTGCAGGTCCGAGGAAGAAATATTCTCCAGTGATAGGCAGCACGTGATCCGAGGCTGGAATGAAGCCTGCTGAGAGACTGCCACGTGGTCCGAATTCTTAGGGCTGGAAATGTGGAGGTCACACGTCGTGGCTGATACTGCTGCTACTGCTGCTATATATATGAGCCTTCTTCCACTGAAGAAGATTGATCGAGTTGGCAAAAAGAAAAGCTCATACAGAGAGCCACGATCCAGATAGAAAAAGAAAAGGAGGAATAGAAGAGCAGAAGGAGAAGAAGAAAGAGTGAAGAAAGAAGAAAGAGTAAAAAAGAAGAAGTGCAGCAGAGAGAGTGAGAGATTAGGAGAGTAGAAGAAAGAGAGAGAGAAGAGCAGAGATTGAGAGAGTGAAAGAGAAGAAGAAGAAGAAGAAGAGATGAGAAGAGGAAGAAAAGCTTACCTGAAGATCCGTCTACTGGACCGTGGATCAAATCCAGGCCAGTCAGCTCTGTTGAGAGCCACATTATGTGTTTCGTTTTTCAGCTTTCTGTTTTGCTGAAGTTATTTTTCGTTTATTGTTCTTTCCTTTGTTTTCTGGTTTGCTGAGCTTTTCGACCCTCTGGTTTGAGGTCGGGTTCCCTCCGGTTAGGAGGAAGGGAGATCTGATCTCCAGTTGCAAGTAGCTGGGAGCTACTTGTGGGTTCCCTCCGGCTTGGAGGAAGGGAGACTTGTCTTCGGTTCTGGGCTTGTGGATTCAAGTCCAGAGGTTCCCTCCGGTTTGGAGGAAGAGGGGAGGTTGTTCCCCTGGTCAAGCTGTGTGGCAGCAATTGTTTGCAGACTGAGTTTGCTTGGTTCTAGCGTGTGCTAGTGAAGCCTCACTCCGGTTGGGAGTAAGGGGTGGATGTAGGTCTGAAGGACCGAACCACCTAAAAATCTTTTGAGCAGTGGCTTGATTGTTTGGTTTGCTTCCGCTAGATGCTTGAATAGGTGCGCTCAATGGGTTTGTATTTGAGTAGAATAGAATTGGTTCTATTCTGTTTCCTTATCTAGCATCCGTTTTTTAAATTTGCTCATTATTCGTAGAAGGATTCATTCACCCCCCCTCTGTATCCGGGCCAAGCATCCTAACAAGGTCAGGGTTCGCCATTCTATTGTTGCTCGGAGTAGTGTAGGGAGCCGAAGTCCTTTCGGCAGCCATGTTTTCATTCAGGTACGACTTCTTTTCCCTTTTCTTTTAGCTGTTTCTACTCCTACTCTTCTGACTTTTTTTTACAGCTTTCTAGTAGTAGTTTTCCCTTCTTTTCCTGCTTTACTACGGCTGCTGTTTTAGCTGTTGTTCCATGTTACTGCGTGTTTTTCAGTGGGGATCCGCGTGACCCCTACTGGGCCAGTGACACGAGGCTCACCCCTACTTTTTAGGTGTGGTCGTCTCTGCTTCCTTCGCGGTTCCTGGTGTGGCTAGTTCGTAGTTGCCAGCGGTACCTGCGTCGGGCTTCCCCCGACCTCAGTGTACGTTTTTCTTTCTGTTGGACTATACTTGTCTTTCCTTTGGACTGGACTCTGGTATAAATGTTAAATTTGAACTGTTAATTAAAAAGTAATTTTATTTCTACTACTTTAGTAAACCTGATTAATGAAATTTAATTGCTTACTGTTATATCTGCGACTTCAATGTACTACACGACACTCCTTTTTCCCTTCGGAGCTTTACAGCTCTTGGGAGGCTTCACGGGTTCCAAGTGGTATCGGGTCTACTCGGTAGTCCTATCGGGTATATCCGGTATCCGGAGTCTGGGTCGTCATAGGTGGTATCAGAGCATTGTTGTGTGAAGTACATGGGAATCTGAGATATACAGTCTCCAGAGGCCTGAAAGTCCAGTACAGTCTTTCGCTGGCTTAGCTTTCGTGATTCTTTGTCGCTCTATTTTCGCGTGTTGTCTTGTGCGTGCTGTGTTGGCACTGTGCAAGATGGGTTTGCTCTCGTCAGGATGCGACAGGATGCTCCTTTTCATCATGGTGTTCATCTCGATCATGTTGTACTTGGCAGAGTTCGCCGGTAGGCTTGAATCTGCAGTACATTGTTTGAGATTTTTCTGTGGTTTGTTCAGGTGGCTGGTGACTTTTGGCGTTGGCATGATAGCCGTACACGTTCTTACGTTGTTTTGGTCATCCCAGCTTAAGTCTGTGCAGCTCCTGAGGTGTTTCGCTTCTATCGACGTGGTCTATTAGATGCCTCGATTGAGAAGATTCTCAAGCGAACCTAGGATTTTTCCTTCTTGGTGAGCTACTGTTAGTCGAGCTTGATGCTTCTCATCCTCTTTGGTGGAGTCTTTTCGAGGTAAGCCTTAGAAGTGCTATCTTAGTGAGACCCTTGTCCTGTGTCTACTTAAGTGTGGACAGTATTTCTTTTGAGCCTGATCTGCCACTTTGTTCTACGGTTGCTTGGCTTTGGACCTAATCCTTGTGTTAAGGGCTGCTATGCACCATGTTTATCGTGCCGTGTCTAGCGGCCGATGTGTTGTGAAGGCTCA
This sequence comes from Amorphophallus konjac, assembly GCA_022559845.1. Taxonomy (NCBI): domain Eukaryota; kingdom Viridiplantae; phylum Streptophyta; class Magnoliopsida; order Alismatales; family Araceae; genus Amorphophallus; species Amorphophallus konjac. Next base: position 211,021,177 of record CM040118.1, read on the forward strand.
TTTATTATTTCAGGACATAAGGGTAAGATGAGATCAGCAGTTTTCTTTGTGCTTTGTGCTGAAGCTGGTGCTCTTCTTGGTTTGCACTTAGGCTCCTTGTGATCGGTTGCTCGCAGGATCAGTACTCATGGCGTGTTACATTGCGATTTGCATGAATTACGATGGCGTCGAGTGTGTGCTGAGATGTAGATACCAAGATATTTCTGATGCCTGTGTACATTGTTTGAGTGTGCAGCGGAAGTGTGTGGGCTAATTACCCACGGGTCGAGGATCGTAGGTTGTAAGATTCTGGCCAATCGAGGGAATTATTCTTCTCGATGTGACTTCATCTTGGCTTCCTATGCCTTGATGTGGTCTCTTGCCGTGTCGTTGCTGGAGTCATTCTGGTGTTGGCAATGGTGTTTGCGAGTATTGGGGAATCTGTCGGCATTTCTGCTGGTTGAGTACCCTCTATTCTGTAATCCTTCCTTGGGTGTTGTGCTCTCAGGACGTGATCGTGGTCCTTGAAATGCTTTTCCCGAGATTGTTGTTCTTGTTGTCGTGGGTCTGTTCTTGGTAAGCTACTCGTTGCATGACTAGTCCATTATAGTCGTGTGTTCTGCTGTTATCGTGCCGTGATGTGACCCAGCTTGCAGTTGCGTTCCGTGGTTCTGTGTTCAGTACGGAGCCGGCATTCTGCAAGTGTTGCTGTTGTTGTCGTTTTGTCGTTGTTTCCTCGTGAATCTGTCTTGGCACTGTGTGGACCATGATCTTGTCGGTTAGTTGTGTTGTACTCTTCTTTCCTGGTAGAGTTAGCATGTGACTCGATCAGATGTAATATCTGAGTGAGGACTGACTTGATTATATTGTGGTCCGGAGCTATCGTTGGTGTCATGTGTGCCAGGCTTTCGTTAATGCCTTTGGCACTGGAGCCGATTATGTGTCGAGTTGTCAACTAAGAGGACTATGCTTCCTTGTGTAAGCTGATGCTTGCCGTGTCTGTCGTTTTGTTTTTCCCGATAGCTATTGTCGTGGCATGTGTCGTGTCTCCTTTCTTGTGAGACGTAAGCGACGTTGCCTTGTTTCGGAGGTGTTAGACTTGAGTTCACTTGTGTCGTGCTCGATCTAGGCCGTGTACTTTGTTGGACTTTTGTGACTTCCCTAGTGTTTTGATGAAGAGCATCACTATGTTAAATATTGTTATTTTTAATCAGATATCATGAGTAATGTTATGCATTCGAACTTTCCATGATTAACAAGAAAAACTGCTATGAGATAATACCCTGCATGTCCGTACTGTTCCTTTCATACTTCATGTTGGTTGTGTTCACTTCACTTCGTGTTGTCTTTTTCAACATCGTGTTGTTCCAACTATGTTTGTTGGTTGTCTTCGTGTCGTGTTTTTGTTCTAGCGCGTGCTGAACACTGTAGCACCTCGTGCTGCTTTCTGTACCACCTCGTGTCGCTCCATCTGTGTCACCCCTTCATCTTAGAGTCTTTTGTTCTGGCCAAGTCTATACAGCCTCATCTTAACCTTCATTCCAAGCCAAAGTCTACACATTGGCTTAGCGTCATGCATCAGTATTCAAAGTCCATACATTGGTTTAAGCTTCCAAGTCTGTACATTGGCCTTCAAGCTTTCCAAGTCTATTCATTGGCAGCTGAACTTTGAAGTCTATACATTGGTCTTCACTTCAAGTATGTATAGCCATTGTCTTGACAAAGTATATATGTTGTGAACCCTCAAGTCTGTACAGACTTTGCCTTGTTCAAGTCTATACATCGTCCAGTTCTTTGGCAAGTCTATACCTTGTGAAAGTCCATACATTCGATTGTGTTGCCTTGAAGCCGTTCCAAGTCTATACATCCTGTTGAATGCAAAGTCTTCACTTCGCCTCGTGTCATTTCACCTCGTGCCGTTCTCCTTGCTATTTGTTATGTCGTGTTGTTTTTGTATTCGTGTCTTCGTGTTTTCTTGGGTTTATGTCCTCGTATTGTTTCTTTCTATCTTCGTCCAGGTTCCCTCTGATCGCGTGTTTGTCTACCTTTTCACTCCGTGAGACTTCCTTCTCACCTCGTGCTGTTCTCTTCTGACTTCGTGTCGTTTTCTTTGTAGTGTTAGCTTTATTATTGTGTATCTCGTGTCGTTCTCTTCGTAGTGTTTGTTTTGTTACAGTGATACTTCGTGTCGCTCTCTTTGTAGTATTAGCCTTATTAGTATGTATCTCGTGTTATCTCTTTTTACCTCGTGCTGTTTTAATCTGACCTCGTGTCATTCTCTCTTTAGTTCATACTGTAGCAATCTTGTGTATCTCGTGTCGTTCTCTGTAAAGTGCATCTCGTATTGTTATCACATACCTCATGCAGTTTTAGTTCTTGTGGCCCTCAGTGTTAATGGTTTTTATCTCCTTGCAGGTCCGAGGAAGAACATTCACCGGTGTCTGGGCTGCACGTGATCCGATACCAAAGGAACCAATGCTATAAGGGCACGTGGCAAGAAGGTTCTGGATCGAGCGCGGGAAGCACACGCCTTGCATGCACCGTCCTGATCACTTATAAAAGCATTCCCTCATCATCTACGAAAAGGAGAGCTCTGAGGTTACAGAAAAGAAAGTTGAAGTGAGAGCAGAAGAGAAAGATCCTCCCTGAGAAACTAGAGTGTTCCAGTTGAGAGATAAGAGAGAGCAGGAGAGTGATCAGAAGATGGGTTTTGACTTACGGATCAAATCCGAAGTCTGCTGCTCAGTTTGAGCTACATTGTTTCCAGTTTCTAAACTTTGGATTCTTTCTTTCTTGTTTTCGTTTCTTATATGTTTTCCATTCTTGATTGAGAGTTCTCTGTGTTACCTCCTGGTGTTCAGGGGAAGAGAGAGACGTGTTCTCTCTGGTTTACTTGCAACAGAGGTTGCAGTAGTGTTCCCTCTCGTAGAAGAGGTGTTCCCTCTGGGATTCAGAGGAAGAGAGACCTTGGTCTCTGGTTCTAGTGACTGTAGATCACTAGTGTTCCCTCCGGTTGGAGGAAGAGGAAATTGTTTTCCTAGTTTCTAGGGACTTGACGTCCTTAGGGTTCCCTCCGGGTGTGGAGGAAGAGGGGAGGATGTTCCCCTGGTGAAGCTGTGAATCTGCAGTTGTTGCAGACTGAGTCTGCTTTGCTAGCAGTGCTAGTGGAATCCTCACTTCGATTTGAAGTGAGGGGTGGACGTAGGCAGACTGGAGATCTGGCCAAACCACCTTAAAAACCTCTGTGCCCTTGTGTGATTGTCTGTGGTGGTTCTTGTGGTGTGCCTTCTATCTACTCGAGTTATTGTTCGCACTGCAGTTTTTGTGGGTTCATTTGCGAGATTGCTTGTTTTAAGTGAATCACTCTTCAGTAATTTTTAATCGGTTGATAATAGTGATCTATTCATCCCCTCCCCTTCTAGATCACTTCATATTTCTCGTATCAATTGGTATCAGAGCGGGTATTTCCCAGTATGTGATCCAACGGCCAGGGAAACGGATCCGCTGGTCCTCGCAGCTACATTGCTGAAGGGCAGTCAATCACCCGTCCCCCTTTCTTCGATGGTAATAACTATTTTTTTTGGAAGAACAGGATGGAAGTCTTTATCAGGGCCCAAAGCCACAAGCTCTGGAGAGTAATTACAGATGGTCCGTACCAACTTCCACCGAACGAAGACATATGGACAGAGGAACAGGTAAAACTCTCTGCACTGAATTGGACAGCTCTTAGCATCATACAGTGCGCCGTCCACCCTGAAGAGTACTTGAGGATTTCAGCATGCAAGACTGCAAAGAAAATGTGGGATGAATTGCAGTTAATTTATGAGGGCACATCTCAAGTGAAAGCTACCAAGATCAATATGCTTACAACTCAGTATGAGTTGTTTAAGATGAAGCCAGAGGAGTCGATCATAGAAATGTATGCTACATTATCTGTGATCATCAATAGTCTGAGAGGATTTGGAAAGGAGATTCAGCAAGAAGACATTGTCAGGAAGATCCTTAGGTCCCTAACTCCCATCTGGGATACTAAGGTGACCGTCATAGAGGAATCAAGAGATTTATCCACCATGTCAGTAACCCAGCTGATTGGGTCTCTCATGACCCACGAAATGAACTTCAGACAAGGGAATGATGGACATGACAGAAAGGGAAAGAATGTTGCTCTGAAAGTCTCACGACATACTAAGAAGAGCAGCAGCAGCAACAACAGTGGTGGTAGCAGCGAAGACTCTGACGGATTCTCAGACCTGGACAAGGGCGAGCAGGCCATGCTCACCAGGCAATTCAGAAAGTTCTTGAGAACTAAAGGGAAATTCTACAGGAGAAAGAGATTTAATGATGCAAGGAAGTCTCCTGAACGAGAACTTGAGAAGAACCGGTTTGTTAAGAAAGTTACATGCTACCATTGTCAGAAACCTGGTCACATGAAAAGTGAATGTCAAGAGCTGCAAGCTAAGGCTCCCGGATACCAGAAGAAGATGGTGCACAAGAAGAAGAAAGCCATGCTGTGCACATGGAGCGACGAGGAGGAGGATCCAGAAGCCACCTCGTCCAGTGAAGGTGAAGAAAAGACTTGCCTCATGGCCAACCATGAGGAAGAGGTAACGAACTTATTTGAGAATTTCACTTTGGATGATTGGGAGGACGCCTATGGCGACCTGTTAGCTAAATATAATTTTCTAACCAAGGAGCACAGAATGCTTAAACGAAAGTTTCACTCAGTTTCTGAGGAACACTCTATTGCTGTTACGGACAACATGAAAAACAGGGAGATGGCCATTGAGCTAGATCAGGCTAGAAGTGAGATCGAGAAGTTTAGAATGGAAAGAGAGGAAAATCTAGCTAGGATGAATGAGCTGAAGAGTAAAACTGAAGAGAGTAAAAAGGAGTTTAGACTGATTGCAGAAAAATATGAGGCGGTTAGAAAAGTTAATCAGGAACTCCAGGACCAATGTAATGAACTTCAGAAGGAGATTGAGGACAAAGGAAAAATGCTAGAAAAATTTACAGAGGGGAGAAACAATCTGGATGCCCTTCTGGGGTCGAGGGTAAACTTCAATAGGGAGGGATTAGGATACAATCCCACAAGTAAAAAACCCTTTGAATTCAAAACTGTCACGTTCTGCCCCGCCAAGGGCAAAGAAAAACTGGAAACCCCATCCAGCTCCAAATCTGTCTCCACATTGAAGGTTTCGACCAGCAAATCTATTCAATCCACTGGTCAGCAGACTAAGTCAGGAAATCCTGAGACTAGAACTGTTCCTGTGCAACAGGTGTGGAACAAGGGTTTTCACACGACCATTCCTATTGATGTCACTAGAAAGGTGAACAGTTTCGCTAAGAAAATTCAGCATGATAGTTATCAAGGAAAGCATGCGAACATGCATCACCTTCAGCACAATTTTCATTTGAATAAAAATGGCTACATGAATTATGCTCAGCACACACGTGTTTCCTCTAAGAGGCCAAACAACAATTTCTCTACTCGGAAACAGCATAATTTTAATAGGAATAGGCTCATTCAACACCCACTGAGAAATGCCAAGAAGGAAGAATCAATCTACATGAAATCTCTGAAAAGAACAGTAAAACAAATGCGGGTTCCTAAGTGTGATTTGGATAAATTGAAAACTGTCTTTGGACCCAATTTGAATTGGGTCCCACATCACTTTGTCTGAACTTTCGCAGGTTAGCCTGGCAGTCGAGCATAACAAGTGGTATCTTGACAGCGGCTGTAGCAGGCACATGACAGGAGACCGGTCCAAATTTAGCAAACTGAAAATGAAGTTTGGGGGCTTGGTCAAATTCGGTGGAAATAACAGAGGAAGAATAATTAGAATTGGTACAATTGGTAAGTCCTCTACTAACTCCATTGAAGATGTGTATCTTGTAGAAGGACTTCAGCACAACTTGATAAGTATAAGTCAACTCTGCGACAAAGGACACAAGGTACTCTTTGACCACAATTCCTGTATTATTTTTGAGCTGAATTCTGATAACGTCATGTTCAAAGGTCATAGAGTAAACAATGTATACATCGTAGACCTGGATGATAATCTTGAAAATCACTTGTGTATGTCTGCTAATTCTAAACAGGTTGCGTTTGACTGGCATAGGCGTCTAGGCCATGCTAGTTTGTCTACAATGAATAAACTGTCTAAGCATAACCTTGTTAGAGGTTTACCCCGAATAAGATTTCAGTTAGGGTCCAAGCTATGTGATGCTTGTGCACTAGGTAAACAGACTCGTGCAGTTTTTAAGTTGAGAACTGAGAATCTTTCATCTAAACCACTGCAGCACTTGCACATGGATCTCTTTGGTCCTACCTGCATACAAAGTTTGTCAGGTAAGAGATATGGATTAGTCATAGTTGATGACTTCACTAGATTTTCTTGGTTGTTTTGTTTAACAAATAAAAATGATGCCTTTGTTCACTTTGAAGAACTTTTCAATAAAATCAAAGTGCAAGGTGAACATAACATCATTACAATTCAGTCTGACCATGGAGGAGAGTTTGAGAACTCTTCATTTTCTGAATTTTGCTCAAGAGAGGGAGTGACTCACAAATTCTCTTCTCCCAGGACACCGGAGCAGAACGGAATTGTTGAGAGAAGAAGCAGGTCAATAATTGAAATGGCCAGGACTATGCTGATTGAGAGTGGACTTCCAAGGAGATTTTGGGCTAAAGCTGCGAATACTGCATGCTACATTCTAAACCGAGCCTTGGTAAGACCTACTCATAGGAAAACTCCGTATGAACTTCTCAAGGGTAAGCAGCCAAACATTTCTTACTTTAAAGTTTTTGGCTCCAAATGTTTTATCCACAATAATGGTAAGAATAGTTTGGACAAATTTGAAGCTAGGAGCTCTCCTGGAATTTTTCTCGGATATTCAGAAACTTCAAGGGCTTACAGAGTTTTCAATAAAGCTGACCAAACTGTTGAAGAAACACCGCATGTAGTGTTTGATGAAAATGATTTCTCTAACAAAGTGATGGATGATGACAGGGAGCCATCTAATGAGGGAGATTTCTTGGAGAGAATTGAAGAAGAAGAAATGCAGCCAGCTGCTCAACCAGAAAACTCACAGCAAGAAGGAGCAGCTGAGGTAGGTGAACCCTCAGGTGAGATAATATTTCACAAAGACCACCCTAGTGAAAATGTCATAGAAAATTTGCATGATCCTCCTAGGACTAGGTCTCATTTTAGAATTGTCCAAGAACAGGACTTAGTTGTATTGGTATCTCAGGTAGAACCCAAATCTGTGGAAGAAGCCTTAAAACATGATTCTTGGGTATCCGCCATGTGTGAGGAATTAAATCAATTTGAGAACAATATTGTATGGGAACTAGTTCCTAGACCTGATAACACTCATGTCATTGGCACTAAATGGATTTTCAAGAATAAAGTTGATGAGAATGGAGCTATCTCTAGAAACAAAGTAAGACTTGTAGCTCAAGGCTACAGTTAGGAATTTGGTGTGGATTTTGATGAATCCTATGCCCCAGTGGCTAGGATGGAAGCTATACGAATTCTGCTTGCATTTGCATGCTCTAGGAACATTCGGCTGCAGCAGATGGATGTCAAAAGCGCATTCTTAAATGGGGTATTGAAGGAAGAGGTATATGTTGAACAACCTCCAGGTTTTAATTTCTCTGTTCAGCCTAACATGGTTTTTAGGTTGAATAAAGCCCTCTATGGATTGAAGCAGGCTCCCCGAGCCTGGTATGAGAGACTTTCTGAATTCCTCTTGAGCAAGGGCTACACTCGAGGTAAGGTTGACCAAACCCTCTTCACCAAAAATCTCGGAAAGGATTTAATAGTGGTCCAGGTATATGTTGATGACATCATCTTCGTATCTAACAATTCAAAATTGTGTAAAGAATTCTCTGAATCTATGTCTCATGAATTTGAAATGAGTTTAGTTGGCGAACTAAAGTATTTTCTTGGGCTACAGGTCAAACAGATGGAGGATGGTTGTTTCATAAATCAAACCAAGTATACTCTGGAGATGCTGAAAAGGTTTGGAATGACCAACCTCAAGACTATCTCAACACCCATGGGCACCAACTCCTCACTGGATTCAGACGAAAAAGGTAAAGAGGTGGATGCTAAATTATATAGAGGTATGATCGGTTCACTCCTCTACTTAACAGCATCCAGGCCTGACATTCAATTTAGCGTAGGGATGTGTGCCAGATACCAGTCTAGGCCTACTGAATTGCATTTGGCAGCTGTAAAAAGAATCTTTAGATACTTATCTGCTACCCATGATCTAGGTCTTTGGTATCCTGCATCATGTAGTTTAGATCTCATTGCATATACAGATGCAGATTATGCATGATGTAAATTGGACAGGAAAAGTACTAGTGGTCACTGTGAATTTTTAGGAGGGTGCCTAGTCTCTTGGGGATCCAAGAAGCAACACTCTGTGGCTCTTTCTACTGCTGAAGCTGAGTATGTGGCAGCAGGGAGCTGTGGCACACAGGTTATATGGATAAAACACCAGCTTCTGGATTACTCAGTTGAGCTAGGTTGCACTTCCATCTTTTGTGACAATACTAGTGCAATAAACATTGCAAAGAATCCTGTACTTCATTCTCGAACTAAACACATTGAAATCAGACATCATTTTATTCGTGATGAAGTAGCTAGGAAGACCTTTGAATTGATCCATGTTGGCACTAACTCACAAATTGCAGATATTTTCACTAAGCCACTGGATACTGAAAAATTTAGCACATTGCGCAGAGAATTAGGTATTTACAGAATTTCATGATTGAATAATTGATCTCTAAATAATCTGTCATGTGCTCTTATGCTTATCTTTGCTCATTATCTGTTGCTGAAAATAACCTCATTATGGGTGTTTGCTGATTCACTCGTACTGATTAATACCACTTTGTTTTCTTTGAGGTGTTTTGAGGTTTGTCTTGGTTAAGTCTGAGTTGGAGTCAAGGTCTCAGGGGGAGCTAGATTAATAATTGGTGTCATGCTCTTTTGGCTAAATCTGAACATACTTTGAACGGACTTTTGCTGACCTTATAAGAGAATCAGTTTGAGTAGGTGGATAAAAGAAATTTTTGAATGTTTTATCCGTTAAGCCTGTTCATCTAATTTCTTGTTGGAATTTCGGCTGTTAGTCCCACTGAGATCAAAATCTGAATTCAAGACTATCTTCCTACACTGTAACTGACTTCTGATCTAGCCAGTACAGCATACCTACTTAGTCTAAGTTGAGTCCGAAATGAGGTATATAGTGTTTTTGTCTGAAAAACTTTGGAGCTGGTGTATTGTTCTCAAACTGAATCAAGACTAATTTACAAGGCTTCAAGTGCAGTTTAATGAAAAATTCATGAAAGAAGTTTTACAAATCTTGTTATCTGTTCATTGAGAAACTGAGACTTTCATCAATGAAGTGAAAGAATTCCTTGTCATGAGATGGCAGTAAATCAGGCTTAATTAGCTATCTTGATCATACAGAGCTATGGTATATATCTGGTTAGTAACTGGGGTGTCTGGCCTCTGGTAAATGTGTCACCTTAATGTCAACACCAGTTAGAATACTATCTCTGTCCTCTTGTCAGAAGGGGTAATGTGGTCTTGCCACTAAGTAACTGGGGATTCCTGCCTCTAAACAAGGTGTCTCCCTAATGTCAAAGGTGTACTTGACAGATTTACCTTTGATCTTGACCATCTTTGAAATATTTTCTCCCTCTTGGTATCAAGATCCTGCTCACTTAGCATTTCGGTCTTGGTTTGTTTGTTCTCAATACCACAGGTCTTTGTTTTCCTGACTTCCTTGCTTTATACACTCTGAGTAAAGACTTACTCTGACCATACTGGTATATTGTACCTTACTTACTTAGAATCTGGTTCTGTGTATGGAGCGGATCTTCATTCACCATTTTGCATACAGTCTGACTAACTGATCCTCAAAATCCTCACATAAAATTAATGGCTTTCTTAATTGCTTAAACATCTCAATAACTCTCCTTTATCAGCCATACTCTCTATTGTTTTCTCTCCACTGTCAGCAATTTTCTTTTCGTGATATCTTCAGACCTGCCCCTAGTTTTTGATGATGTCAAAGGGGGAGAGTGTCTTGCTAGTGTCTTACTTGTGCTTTTGTGCTTTGCTGAGGGGGAGCGAAAGATAAGTGTCCTGAGTTATCTAGTCAGAGGAAAGTAGATGTTGTGTTCAGGGGGAGCTCTTGGGAGTCGTCAGAGGAGGCGAGTGTGTTGTGTGCTTGCATTGCTTATTTTCACAGCTTATCTTCATGCACATCATCTCTGTTATTTAATATAGTGTTGCCATCATCAAAAAGGGGGAGATTGTTGGACTTTTGTGACTTCCCTAGTGTTTTGATGATGAGCATCACTATGTTAAATATTGTTATTTTTAATCAGATATCATGAGTAATGTTATGCATTCGAACTTTCCATGATTAACAAGAAAAACTGCTATGAGATAATACCCTGCATGTCCGTACTGTTCCTTTCATACTTCGTGTTGGTTGTGTTCACTTCACTTCGTGTTGTCTTTTTCAACATCGTGTTGTTCCAACTATGTTTGTTGGTTGTCTTCGTGTCGTGTTTTTGTTCCAGCGCGTGCTGAACACTGCAGCACCTCGTGCTGCTTTCTGTACCACCTCGTGTCGCTCCATCTGTGTCACCCCTTCATCTTCGAGTCTTTTGTTCTAGCCAAGTCTATACAGCCTCATCTTAACCTTCGTTCCAAGCCAAAGTCTACACATTGGCTTAGCGTCATGCATCAGTATTCAAAGTCCATACATTGGTTTAAGCTTCCAAGTCTGTACATTGGCCTTCAAGCTTTCCAAGTCTATTCATTGGCAGCTGAACTTTGAAGTCTATACATTGGTCTTCACTTCAAGTATGTACATCCATTGTCTTGCCAAAGTATATATGTTGTGAACCCTCAAGTCTGTACAGACTTTGCCTTGTTCAAGTCTATACATCGTCCAGTTCTTTGGCAAGTCTATACCTTGTGAAAGTCCATACATTCGATTGCGTTGCCTTGAAGCCGTTCCAAGTCTATACATCCTGTTGAACGCAAAGTCTTCACTTCGCCTCGTGTCGTTTCACCTCGTGCCGTTCTCCTTGCTGTTTGTTATGTCGTGTTGTTTTTGTATTCGTGTCTTCGTGTTTTCTTGGGTTTATGTCCTCGTGTTGTTTCTTTCTATCTTCGTCCAGGTTCCCTCTGATCGCGTGTTTGTCTACCTTTTCACTCCGTGAGACTTCCTTCTCACCTCGTGCTGTTCTCTTCTGACTTCGTGTCGTTTTCTTTGTAGTGTTAGCTTTATTATTGTGTATCTCGTGTCGGTCTCTTCGTAGTGTTTGTTTTGTTACAGTGATACTTCGTGTCGCTCTCTTTGTAGTATTAACCTTATTAGTATGTATCTCGTGTCGTCTCTTTTTACCTCGTGCTATTTTAATCTGACCTCGTGTCATTCTCTCTTTAGTTCGTACTGTAGCAATCTTGTGTATCTCGTGTCGTTCTCAGTAAAGTGCATCTCGTATTGTTATCACATACCTCATGCAGTTTTAGTTCTTGTGGCCCTTAGTGTTAATGGTTTTTATCTCCTTGTAGGTCCGAGGAAGAACATTCACCGGTGTCTGGGCTGCACGTGATCCGATACCAAAGGAACCAATGCTATAAGGGCACGTGGCAAGAAGGTTCTGGATCGAGCGCGGGAAGCACACGCCTTGCATGCACCGTCCTGATTGCTTATAAAAGCATTCCCTCATCATCTACGAAAAGGAGAGCTCTGAGGTTACAGAAAAGAAAGTTGAAGTGAGAGCAGAAGAGAAAGAGCCTCCCTGAGAAACTAGAGTGTTCCAGTTGAGAGAGAAGAGAGAGTAGGAGAGTGATCAGAAGATGGGTTTTGACTTACGGATCAAATCCGAAGTCTGCTGCTCAGTTTGAGCTACATTGTTTCCAGTTTCTGGACTTTGGATTCTTTCTTTCTTGTTTTCGTTTCTTATATGTTTTCCATTCTTGATTGAGAGTTCTCTGTGTTACCTCCTGGTGTTCAGGGGAAGAGAGAGATGTGTTCTCTCTGGTTTACTTGCAACAGAGGTTGCAGTAGTGTTCCCTCTCGTAGAAGAGGTGTTCCCTCTGGGATTCAGAGGAAGAGAGACCTTGGTCTCTGGTTCTAGTGACTGTAGATCACTAGTGTTCCCTCCGGTTGGAGGAAGAGGAAATTATTTTTCTGGTTTCTAGGGACTTGACGTCCTTAGGGTTCCCTCCGGGTGTGAAGGAAGAGGGGAGAATGTTCCCCTGGTGAAGCTGTGAATCAGCAGTTGTTGCAGACCGAGTCTGCTTTGCTAGCAGTGCTAGTGGAATCCTCACTTCGATTTGAAGTGAGGGGTGGACGTAGGCAGACTGGAGATCTGGCCGAACCACCTTAAAAACCTCTGTGCCCTTGTGTGATTGTCTGTGGTGGTTCTTGTGGTGTGCCTTCTATCTACTCGAGTTATTATTCGCACTGCGGTTTTTGTGGGTTCATCTGCGAGATTGCTTGTTTTAAGTGAATCACTCTTCAGTAATTTTTAATCGGTTGATAATAGTGATCTATTCATCCCCTCCCCTTCTAGATCACTTCATATTTCTCGTATCATACTTGTGATTATGGTCTGACTATGTCCCTCTGAATTGTGTTTTTCGCGATTCACACTGTTTCAAGTTGTGTCTTGGGGTTTGTTCATCCCTGCTTCTTCTTGTTCGTTCCTTAAATTTCGACGATGAAATTTCTTGAAAGAGGGGAGGATGTAATGCCCTGGACTTTTATTGGGTCTTTCGGATACTTTTTGGAGAGTTTCGAATCGCTTTTGTGGGTCCTGAGTTAAATTTTATGATCCGTGTAGGTTTTTCTCTCGTACAAGTTACGGAACCCTGCGGTGAGTTTATTTCTCAGTTCATCGACTCGTGGACGCCGCAGTTGCATTGTACTCTTCCCGGGATCGTTTCGACTATGTTTACGTATTTTTATGAATTAGTCCATTTTCGGGCTAATTATCAAATTTTCAAAAATTAAGAAAATTTCCTAATTTCTTTCTTTTTATTTCTTCTTCCTCTCTCCTCCCTTTCATTCGCGGCCGTGACTTCTCTCTCCCCCGTTTTCTCTCTTCTCTCGCCCTTCCGGCTCCGGCTGTAGATGGAGGAGGCTCAGGCAGGTAGAGGTGATGCCGCGGGAGTAGTCCATAGTGCGATGGGGCGAGGATCGGATCGGTTTTGGCGCGATCCCGAACGGTGGATTCAAAGACGACGGTCGAATTTGCGATGCGATTTTCGGCGTGGTTTAGTCACTTCGGTGCACGGAATCTTCGGTGGAGGTAGGGAGATGGAATCTCTACTTCTCCTCTGTGTTTTCCCTATAATTTCGCGTTGTTCGGTGAGAGTTTAAGCGGGTTTCGCTCAATTTTGGGAAAATCATGCTTTTGGAGTGTTCGTAGGGTTCACTGAAAAATGGCGACGGTTTTTAGATCAGTTGGTATCAATCGAATCCCTGGAATGCCAGCGTTCCAGATCCGCTGATTTTGTGTCGATCGGTTGTCATTTGGGGCCGGTACGAGCCCGGGAACCCCGGTGACCCAAATAGGGTTAATTCGGTGGAATTGCCCATTTCAATCCTTTTGTGCGTTATTTTGACCCCTTCCAGAGTGTGGAAGGTCGGTATTGTGATTGTGGTTGTTTTCCCCTTCGATCGGAATCGAACGGGGCGTGGAATCGGGCGTTAGGGCTCGGTTCTGTCGGTTTTCCGCCGTGACCGGTCGACCGGACCTGATGGGTCGGTCGACCGGCGGTTGCTCGCAGCCCATGTCGGGTCCAGCCGATGGTCCGGTCGATCGGACCACGTGGGCCGGTTGACCGACCCTGTCAGGTCGACTGACCCCAGGGTTCAGGTCGACCGGAATGCTATGTTTTTACTTGTTTTGAGTCCCGGTCGGTCCAGTTGAGGCCCAATGATCGACCTATGGCCTCGCGAGTGTCCCGGACACCCTGTGGGTTCCGTGTCCGTGTTTCTGGGGTGTCGGGAAGTACCGAGTTACTTTGATTAGCGTGTCTATAGGGATGTATGTCCCGGGCTTTGTGTTACGCTCGATCGAGTCACCGTGTATCGGTGTGAGTGCGGTGGGGTTCCCCCGCATATGTGTAACCTCCCTTGAGTTCCCTTTTGAGGGAATAGTCTCGGTGGCTTGTGGTCTGCCTCGGTATTAGTGTTACCATGGTTTCAGACCTAGTTAAGATTTTAAGTCGATTGGCCTTGGCGGTCCAACCTTCATGCGTTTCCTCGTTGTGGCGCCCCTTTCTTGGGCCGCTACGAGTCGTTTGTCTTAGGGCGGTTAGTGTGGCAGTTGTCTCTTGGACCGCCTAGTCCGTGTGGCGGATCTATATTAGACCGCTTTGGTGGTTTGTTCGAATAGGTTGATTCAGGGTTGACTGGGTTTAGCAGCCTAATCCTTGACCGCGACAGTCACCTAGCGGCCCATTCTATGACCGCCAGCGTATGTTCCTCCGCTTAATTTCTGAGTGTCGTTTCACGATACTTTGATTTCCAATTATCTTGGCTTGACCTTGTGGTTTGTCTATCATCCCGTGGATGTCTCTTGACGTCCTATGAGAGCTATGATCATGATATAAGGTAGCTGGGCATGCATTGATTTTTGTGCTGCTTCAGAGTCGTTATAGGTTCTGGTCAACCCGGTGAGATCCAATGGTTGACAAGTAACCTTATGTGTGTCTCGACTATTCTGAATAGCTCGAGACAGTGGTTCTGGACGCCTTGAGGTACTATCCTACCTCGATTTATATGTCCAGGTGCTTCGAGGGTCTTGAAGATCCCTCAGGTCCCCGTGTGTTATTTTATACGGATGTGTCATTTCTTTGACTTAGGATTAGACCGATTGGCGGATTGTACTGCTTTGTACGATGATCTTGACCTAAGACTTCTGACTCAAGGATCATTGTGTCTATAGGTCTAGTTACCCTGTCCTGAGTCTATTGGCAGTCGTTGTGCTGCCTTGGTGCTTCGTAGTACATACGGCAGTGCTTCCTTGCCTGTCAGTACCACATCGCTTGTGTTTCAGAGTTCTATGTCTAGTGAGCCTCCACTAATCGTAGCCTGGTGACAAGTTACGACGTGTCGACCCACCCGGGAGTGGTGGCGTGGCAGTTCCCGTGATACGGTTTGTAAGCTAGTTTTCATGGGCCCCCACTGTATAGTGGCGTCCTGCTGGGTGGGGAAAACTAGTTAGAGGCCTGGCTCTCCAGCAAGAGTCGGTGTGTGCACACGTGGTCAGGGGCTTGGACTGACGCTGACGGGCGTTACCCTGTGTAGTCACTCATTACTGTAGTTCCTGTTCTAGTTCTGAGCGTGTCTTAGTCTCTGTCGTGCTTCAGGTGGCAGCGTAGATGAGACACTTGTAGGCACAACAGAAGACGTCAGTGGACGCAGCTGACTGTTCTTCTAGTGAGGGGGTGCTTCCGTCACGTGACATGTGACTCTCGCATTTCTCGTGCGTCGTGACCTCTCCGGGTTAGCCCTCTCGTGGTCTTGCCTGAGGTCAGTTATTGTGTCGTGTACATGACGTTCCAGTCGTGTATGTGGTCGTGTCTAGAAGAGTGTGCATGATAATCGAGTCGTGTGTGCTTTAGGTCTATCTTGTCTGTCTAGGTCTCTACTAGGCTTTTGTCTACTTTAGTAGGCCATGAGTTTGTTGACAGATTGGTGATGCCTGACTCTGTGAGGTCAGTGTTCGCCATTCTGTTGTTGCTCGGAGTAGTGTAGGGAGCCGAAGTCCTTTCGGCAACCGTGTTTTCATTCAGGTACGGCTTCATTTCCCTTTTCTTTTAGCTGTTTCTACTCCTACTCTTCCGACTTTCTTTTATAGCTTTCTAGTAGTAGTTTTCCCTACTTTTCCTGCTTTACTACTGCTGCCGTTTTAGCTGTTGTTCCGTGTTACTGCATGTTTTTTAGTGGGGATCCGCGTGACCCTTACTGGGCCAGTGACACGAGGTTCACCCCTGCTTTTTGGGTGTGGTCGTGTCTGCTTCCTTCGCGGTTCCTGGTGTGGCGAGTTCGTAGTTGCTAGTGGTACCTGCGTCGGGCTTCCCCCGACCTCAGTGTATGTTTTTCTTTCTGTTAGACTGTACTTGTCTTTCCTTCGGACTGGACTCTGGTATAATTGTTAAATTTGAACTATTAATTAAAAAGTAATTTTATTTCTGCTACTTTAGCAAACCTGATTAATGAAATTTAATTGCTTACTGTCATATATGCGACTTCAATCTACTACATGACACTCCTTTTTACCTTTGGAGCTTTACAGCTCTTGGGAGACTTCACGGGTTCGAAGTGGTATCGGGTCTACTCTATAGTACTATCGGGTATATCCGGTATCCGGAGTCCGGGTCGTCACACTAAGTCTGCACATTTTCTGCCAATTAAAAGTTGATGGTCTGTGGATGTCCTAGCGGCATTATACATAAGGGAAATCATCAAATTACAAGGTGTACCTATCACTATCATATCTGATCGAGATCCTCGATTCACATCATAGTTTTGGAAGGGTCTACAGCTTTCATTAGGGACCCGACTAAACTTTAGCACGGCATTCCATCCACAAACTGATGGACAAACAAAGAGGACAAATCAAGTGGTGGAAGATATGCTCAGGGCTTGTGCCATTGACTTTGGAGGAAGTTGGCATGATCACTTGCCTCTAGTAGAATTTGCATATAATAATAGCTACCAAGCCAGTATACAAATGGCACCATTTGAAGCTCTGTATGGAAGAAGCTATCGATCACCATTATGCTTGAATGAAGTAGGGGAGAGACAATTTTTAGGCCCCGATATTATCAGAGATAGTACTGAAAAGATAAAGCTTATTCGAGAAAGGCTCCAGATGGCACAAGACCGACAGAAATCTTATGCTGATAATCGAAGGCACGACTTGGAGTTCCAAGTGGGAGATCATGTGTATCTTAAAGTTTATCCGGGTTGGGGTATTCGATGATTTGGCATTAAAGGCAAGCTTACCCCAAGATTCATTGGCCCATTTGAAATTCTAGAAAGGGTCGGTGAAGTGGCTTATCGACTGGCTTTGCCTCCACAACTAGCAGGAGTTCATGACGTATTCCATGTTTCTATGTTGAAGAAATATGTTTATGATCCTTTCCATGTCATCACCTACGACAATCTAGAGATTAAGAAGGATTTGACATATGAGCAAAAGCCAATCAGGATCTTTGAACGGGAGGTACGTCAACTTCGGAATAAAAGTATTCCTGTGGTCAAGATCCAGTGGACAAAGTCAAGAGAAACATGGGAGACGGAGGAAGCTATGTGCAAGAAATATCTGGAGTTATTTAATTGTAAGTACACTCTCCATATAATCCATGTATTAAATTTGGGGAGCAAATTCTCTTAAGTAAAGGAGGGTGTAATGCCCCGGAATTTTATAATTTATTTCTAGGAATTTTTTGAAATTTACAAAGGCCCAAATGAATTAATAAATGAATCATTATTAAGGCCCAATTATGATGAACAATTAACGTAGCCTATTTAAATAAAGCCCAAAGGATTTAAGGACCACGCCCATGAAGTTTGCCCCATATTCTAGAAGGTTAATTAATTTATTCACGAAATATAAAGATAAATACCCATTAATTGGATAATGGGGTGGATAATAGAATAAAAGAGTTTGAAGCAATTGAAATTCGGCGCCTAGGATCTGTGGCGGTCTATCGTGCAACCTCTACATCCAAGAAAGCGGCCCATTATTCGACCGCTACATTCTGTCAGCTCCGTGAATTGAAGAAAGAGCAAACAGATTGGATTTTTAAGGCTCTATCACCTAGGGATCGAGATGGGAGGGCTAGTAAACATGATAAGGACTCTCAGAAGTCGATCCAACATTTAATAATGACTCTAGGATCGTTCTAATCCTCAAACCCTAGCTAAAACCCTATAAATAGACCCTACATTTGACCTGCGCGACCCTTATATTTGGCTTGCGTGGAATCATGGTAAGGAGATATTATTTTGGGTAAGTTCTTTAGAAGTTTTTATTCCAAATACATAGGACTAACATCTCTCAAAATTTCGTGCTAGGAGATCAAGCACACAAGGGGATAGAAGCCTGCAAAGTTGCTGGTTCTACATTAGCGACCTAGGAAACTGAGCGGAAGTCCAGTGAAGATCAAGGGATTAGAGAACCAAATCGTGGTAATTAGCATTAGTACCTTTAGAATTTTTTGTTCCCTTTAGTATCTACTTCTTACCCTCCGAAATTCCCGCCATTAGGTCAAGTGGATCAAGAGATCGCAGGACGTGAAGTTTCTGATTTGTCACAAGAAGTGCAGAATTAGGGTTGACTTCCAACATAAAATTCAAAGCCTAAAAGCCTTAACAGAGGTAAGTCATCTCATGAACGGCTAAAATATCGTTCTAGGATTAAAAGCCATCTTATTGCACTTGATTTCATATATTGTGTACGAAGAATTTCATGTTTTAATAGGATCTACACATCTATGCGTCTTTCTTAGCCCTAACGAACTAAGATAATTCTCTTTGTCATGATACATGAATCCTATACATATTGTTAGCTTAATCTTCGTTCTATCATGATAGGGAATTTTATACATGTTGATTTCCAGACATGATGTGTTTAGACATAATTCTTCTTATTTTAGTTTTACTGTCAGACGTTCTCTAGCAGCCTAGTCTTTGACCACAAATCTTGTGTAGTGGCCCTACGATAAACCGCTAGACACTCTGTAAACTCGATTTTTATTAAATCTCTAACGGACCATAGATAGACCGTTAAAGTCCCTCGGGCGGCCTTATGATAAACTGCCAAGCTGTCTGTAACGGCTCTATATTAGACTGCCAATGTTCTATTTTCTGTCAACCCGAGATAGATTTAAGAACAGCCCATTAACTTATAAGTAAGCCTAGTTAACTATGTTCTAACCTATTTTAATGGTATTTCATTATTCTGAGTTTTTAATTACTGATTCATGACAGTGATTGCATGTTCTTTATCATACATGGAACTATTTTAAAGCTTATGCTAATTTCATGCCAAAACTTATACTTTGTATTAAATACATCTTTCAAGAGTGATAGTAAACGTGGTTCACTGATTGGTTTATCACTATTACAAATTCTCTTCTTATCTTAGAGTCATTTCTATAAGTACATGGCATATATTCCGGTATATGATCATTAGTTATACTTTTGCACTATAGGAACATAATCTTGAACTTGATAACCTCTCCTTTAGATATTTCTTCCAATGGACTAAGAAATCTTGTTTCAAGGCCTCCGTAATTCTCCGCGAGCCTGGGATTCCCACTAGGACACCGAGTTGGTTGTACCATTAAAGCCCAAATTGTCTAGAAAGCACTACCGATGTTTTATGAATTCTGTCCTGTAACGGTTCAATACTCGACCGCTAAGGCCCCTTAACGGTCCAGTATCTGACCGCCAAGTTCTCTTGAGTCCAAACTGATTTCTTTCTGGATTCAGCCCACTCTAGTGGCCCAATATCAGACCGCCATATCAATATAGCGGCCTAGTTATAGACCGCTAAGTTTTCTGAATACTGTTGACCCAAGGTTTCACCTAAGGGTTAATATTCCTATAATCCTAGACTGACTAATGATAGTTCGGGACTTGTAACCTTAATCAAAGCCATCTAAGATAAAGTATGAAAGACAAAGAATGTACCGTTATGCTGTCGAATTTTCTCCAAGGTATAACTTAGTTATTAATGCATTTCTTGAACTCATAAATCTATATTTGGTGCATTCTTATTATTAACATTGAGTCTTGAACACTTATTGAACTTATCACAAGCGTGGCCAACTTTATTGCTATATACGTGGAAGTAACTTGATTTATACTTGAAGATGCTGTTCGAGCACTGATTGTGTTCAAGGGATCTATGCTAGTCCCCTCGGGTGATTGTCAAAAATATACTATTATAAACTATGGGGTATGATGCTACTGGCGTCGCATTACGCTGGGAGTACTTTCTTTATAAATAAGTGAAATTATCCACGGCTCCTGAAGTGAAAATATCCACAGAAATTCATGAAGTACTTGTTACTAAGTGAAAAGTATATTCTCGCTTGACTTGCTAGTACATTCTCATTACATTCTTGTTCATGAAAGGCCATAATTACATTCTTGCTTGACCATGCTTGATTAATCATATCTTAACTTGATCATGTCTTGTTACTTTAGTTTATTCACGTGATTTTTCACATTCGCATGATTTTACTTTATTCTTTAGAGCCAAAAATGCTAATCACTTTAATATTGCATTCATGTTGATGTGAAGATACCTACTGGGCAAGTGTGCTCATTACCTATTTTCTAATCTTTCTAGGAGATGCAAGTAGTTTGGATTCGGATTCGAGTTATTCAAGTGATGGGTCCGAGAGCGAATGAAAGTCACATAAGATTGAGAGAAGACTTAGGAAGTCTGTCTAGATTGAGTTCATGTAATTTTCTCTTTATTGAGTCACATAGTTGAATAGTTGATGTATTTGGATCATTCTTATTATTAATAAAAGTGAAGGTTTGAATAAATTATTGTGCAATTGCATCTTATGTGTGATTGTTATTACACTCTGGTTTTTCTTGCTTGCAAGAGGCTTACCATGCCGGCTGTTCACGTTTCCCGAGATTATCTTCCGTTGTATTAAAAGCTCGGGACGTGACAGTTAAGTTGGTATCAGAGCCTAAGTCCAAAGACTTAGGGAGAAAAGTCATGTCATAGGATAAGTCCAAAGTTTTAGGACCCATACCTATGAACTAAGGAAGAAATTCCCCACCTATGTAAGACATTGGGTAGAGCCCGGGGATAAGATAGTAAATTAGCTCTAGATTAATCCCTTTTCAAAATTCCATGGGAATTAACAATTTGTTATTTCTCTCAGGTACTTTATTATTATAATGGCTCATCGCATAGACTGGGATGGTATGCAACAAACTGTTGAAGGCCTCACACAAGCTCTGCAAACGATAGCCCAAGCAGGCACAGGAGCAAGAGCTGGGGACTTGCATCGCAATTTTCAAAGCTTAAATCCTCCACGTTTCTATGGTTCTTCGAATCCAGACGAGGCCGAGAACTGGATCGATGAAATGAACCGTATATTTGACGTCATACAATGTACGAACCAGGAAAAAGTGCATCTTGCTACTTTTCAACTCAATAAAGATGCACGTACATGGTAGAAGTAAGTACCGACACCTCCAGCTGATGCACCACACACGTGGGAAGGTTTTCTTATCTTATTTCGTGCCAAGTACATTTCTGAGCATGTCAAGGAGCGGAAGGCTATGGAATTCGCTTCTCTACGTCAAGGAATGATGACGGTTGCTGAGTATGAATTACAGTTTTCCAGGCTAGCACCATATGCAACTCATTTAGTCAGTACCGATTTATTGAAGGCCAATCGATTTATGGACGGGTTAAGACCCGGTTTCATTCAGCAGCTCTGGACTCAAAATATCCATACTTACGCGAAGATGGTCCAGCGAGCATATCTCTGTGAGAGGACCTTGGAAAAGGTCGAAAAATTGAAAGGCAAGGGAGAAGAGTCAAGCCGACGATAGGATCGACGTAGTAAGAAGGAGAAATTTAGCATCACGGAGCCTTACAAACCCCGTGATAGCAGGAAGAGGTCAAGGAACGGGAGCGAGAGTAGCTCCCAGAAGAATAAGAAAGTCAAGGAGGAGGAAAAGTAAGTTATGGCGGCTTGCACCTTTTGTGAAAAGTTTGACCACTCAGTCGAAGAATGCTGGAAGCGCCTCGGTGCTTGTTTAAGGTGTGGCAGCCAAGACCATCGCATGCCAGACTGCCATCTCACGAAGGAACAATTGTCTGGTGGTGGACGTAAGAGGCAGGCTCGCCTCAATGCTATTTTAGAAGATGAAGAAGCGCCCAGGGATGGCGGACTTATGGAAGGTACTATCCAAGTTTGTTCACGTCCTGCATTTGTGTTATTTGATACCGGTGCTTCTCAATCCTTTATATCCACTGCTTTTGCAAAAATATTGCCAATTTTATCTGTTCCCTTACCTTCGGACCTTGCTATTGCTACACCCTTAGGTTCTGGAACAAAGCTTACCAATTACTACCCTAATATTAAGATAATTGTAGAAGGTCATAATCTCCCTTCAAACTTGGTATGCCTTGACATGAAAGGTTATGATGCCATTCAAGGGGTAGATTGGCTTGTAGACCATGATGCCTACAGAAATTGCCGGAATAGGATAATATCCTTTTGCAAACCAGGTCTTCCAAGATTTTCCTTCCTTGGTATCAAGTATAGGAAACATCCTACCATCATTTCTTCTCTTCACGCTTACAAATTGATTTCGCAAGGATGTGAATCTTTCCTTGCTTCTGTGATTGTTACCGAGTCTAAGGAGATAATCTTAGCAGACGTCCCCATCATAAATTAATTTCCTGATGTATTCCCATCAGATTTACCCAGTTTACCACTTGAAAGGGAAGTAAATTTCTCCATTGAACTCATCCCAGGAGCAGCACCTGTTTCAATAGCCCCCTACAGGATGTCCCCCACAGAACTTAAGGAACTGAAGAGACAACTTCAAGAGTTATTAGACAAGGGTTTCATTCGACCTAGCACATCCCCTTGGGGTGCACCAGTTCTTTTTGTCAAGAAGAAGGATGGATCGCTCAGACTCTATATTGACTACCGATGACTGAATCAACTCACAATTAAGAATAAATATACGTTGTCGCGTATTGATGAGCTCTTTGATCAGCTCTCGGGAGCAGAATACTTCCCCAAGATAGACCTCAGGTTAGGATATCACCAGCTCAGGATTAAGGATGAAGACATATTCAATACTTCTTTTCGAAGCCATTATGGTCATTATGAGTTTGTTGTAATGTCGTTCGGGTTAACCAATGCCCCAGCAGCATTTATGCAACTTATGAACAAAATTTTCCAACCTTATCTGGACCAGTTTGTGGTCGTCTTTATTGATGACATTCTTATTTACTCCAAGACAAAGGAGGAACATGAAGAACATTTGAAAATAGCCTTGCAGACTTTAAGAGAACATAAACTTTATGCCAAAGTTAGTAAATGTGAGTTCTGGCTCAAGGAAGTTTCATTCCTTGGTCATATTATTTCAAAGGAAGGTATCGATGTTGATCCTTCTGAAGTGGAAGCAGTCAAGAACTGGAGCCGGCCAACGACCGTGTCAGAAGTAAGAAGCTTTCTAGGTCAGGCTAGGTATTACATGAGGTTTATTAAGGATTTTTCTAAGATTGATGTTCCTTTGACAAGACTTACAAGAAAAGAAAATCCTTTTATATGATCAAAGGAATGCGAAGGGAGTTTCTTAACTCTTAAGGATCATCTCACTACAGCCCCTATATTATCATTGCCCGTTGAGGGTGGTGGATTTGAAGTTTATATGGATGCATTTGGCATTGGCCTAGGGTGCATTCTTATGTAAAACGGGAAAGTAATTTGCTATTCTTCAAGATAGTTGAAGCATCACGAGGAGAATTATCCCATACAGGATTTAGAATTGGCGGCTGTTATATCTGCCTTAAAAATTTGGCGTCAGTACCTTTACGGAGAAAAATTCACGGTCTACTCAGACCACAAAAGCTTGAAATATTTGTTCTCCCAAAAGGAATTGAATATGAGGCAAAGAAGATGGTCGGAATACTTAAAGGACTTTGATTTTACTATCCAATATCATCCTGGCAAGGCTAATGCTGTGGCAGATGCACTCAGCAGAAAATCAATGGGAAAACTATCAACTCTCATGATTAGTATGACTAATCTCATCTCTCAGTTTGCTAAGTTGAACTTAGATATTGACATGAAGAAGGGAGATTATTTTATTGCCAATATCCGAACTAAACCCACATCAATAGAAGATCTGGTCAAGCTACAAGACAATGACCCAATATTACTGGAGATTAAAGCTAATATTGAGCAAAGGCCGGATTTCTCTATTGCCAATGATGGAAGGTTGCTATTCAAGGGCCAAATTTGTATACCGGATCATGTTGATACTAAAAAACTGATCCTGGAAAAAGCTCATAGTTCCAAGTACACCATTCACCCGGGTGGTACTAAAATGTATCAAGATCTTAAAAGGAATTTCTGGTGGCCTAACATGAAAAGAGAAATAGCAGATTTCGTATCCCGCTGTCTCACTTGTCAACAAGTAAAGGCAGAACGTTTAAGACCCGCAGGTAAGTTTCACCCCTTGAATATTCCCGAATGGAAATGGGAAGGTATAGGAAAGGATTCCATTATGTGTTTACCTAAAACAAGAGGTGGACACGATGGTATATGGGTAATCTTAGATCGATTGACTAAGTCTGCACATTTTCTTCCAAGTAAAAGTCGATGGTCTATGGATATCCTAGCGGCATTATACATAAGGGAAATCGTCAAATTACATGGTGTCCCTATCACTATCATATCTGATCGAGATCCTCGATTCACATCACAGTTTTGGAAGGGTCTACAACTTTCATTAGGGACCCGACTGAACTTTGGCACGGCATTCCATCCACAAACTGATGGACAAACAGAGAGGACAAATCAAGTGGTGGAAGATATGCTCAGGGCTTGTGCCATTGACTTTGGAGGAAGTTGGCATGATCACTTGTCTCTAGTAGAATTTGCATACAATAATATCTACCAAGCCAGTATACAAATGGCACCATTTGAAGCTCTGTAAGGAAGAAGCTGTCGATCACCGATATGCTGGAATGAAGTAGGGGAGAGACAATTTTTAGGCCCCGATATTATCAGAGATACTACTGAAAAGATAAAGCTTATTCGAGAAAGGCTCCAGATGGCACAAGACCGGCAAAAATCTTATGCTGATAATCGAAGGCGCGACTTGGAGTTCCAAGTGGGAGATCAAGTGTATCTTAAAGTTTCTCCGGGTCGTGGTATTCAAAGATTTGGCATTAAAGGCAAGCTTACCCCAAGATTCATTGGCCCTTTTGAAATTCTAGAAAGGGTTGGTGAAGTGGCTTATCGACTGGCTTTGCCTCTACAACTAGCAGGAGCCAATCAGGATCCTCGAACAGGAGGTACGTCTACTTTGGAATAAAAGTATTCCTGTGGTCAAGATCCAGTGGACAAAGTCAGGAGATACATGGGAGACGGAGGAAGCTATGCGCAAGAAATATCTGGAGTTATTTAATTGTAAGTACACTCTCCATATAATCCATGTATTGAATTTGGGGACCAAATTCTCTTAAGTGGGGAAGGGTGTAATGCCTCGAATGTTTATAATTTATTTCTAGGAATTTTTTGAAATTTACAAAGGCCCAAATGAATTAATAAATGAATCATTATTAAGGCCCAATTATGATGAACAATTAACGTAGCCTATTTAAATAAAGCCCAAAGGATTTAAGGACCAAGCCCATGAAGTTTGGCCCATATTCTAGAAGGTTAATTAATTTATTCACTGAATATAAAGATAAATACCCATTAATTGGATAAGGGGGTGGATAATAGAATAAAAGAGTTTGAAGCAATTCAAATTCGGCACCTAGGATCTGTGGCGATCTATCGTGCAACTGCTACATCTAAGAAAGTGGACCATTATTCGACCGCTACATTCTGTCAGCTCCGTGAATTGAAGAAAGAGTAAAAAGATTGGATTTTTAAAGCTCTATCACCTAGGGATTAAGATGGGAAGGCTAGTAAACATGCTAAGGACTCTCAGAAGTCGATCTAACATTTAATAAGGACTCTAGGATCATTTTAATCCTCAAACCCTAGCTAAACCCCTATAAATAGACCCTACATTTGTCCAGCGCGACCCTTACATTTGGCTTCCGTGGAATCAAGGTAAGGAGGTATTATTTTGGATAAGTTCTTTAGAAGTTTTTATTCCCAATACATAGGACTAACATCTCTCAAAATTTCATGCTTGGAGATCAAGCACACAAGGAGATAGAGACCTGCAAAGTTATTGGTTCCACATTAGCGACCCAGGAAACTGAGCGGAAGTCCGGTGAAGATCAAGGGATTAGAGAACCAAATCGAGGTAATTAGCATTAGTACCTTTAGAACTTTTTGTTCCCCTTAGTATCTACTTCTTACCCTCTGAATTTCACGTCATTGGGTCAAGTGGATCAAGAGATCGCAGGACGTGAAGTTTCTGATTTGTCACAAGAATTACAGAATTAGGGTTGACTTCCAACATCAAATTCAAAGCCTAAAAGCCTTAACAGAGGTAGGTCATCTCATGAACGGCTAAAATATTATTCTAGGATTAAAAGCCCTCTTATTGCACTTGATTTCATGTATTGTGTACGGAGAATTTCATGTTTTAATAGGATCTATACATCCATGCGTCTTTCTTAGCCCTAATGAACTAAGATAATTCTCTTTGTCATAATACATGAATCCTATGCATATTGTTAGCTTAATCTTCGTTCAATCATGATAGGGAATTTTATACATGTTGATTTTCAGACATGATGTGTTTAGACATATTTCTTCTTATTTTAGTTTTACTGTCAGACGTTCTCTAGCGGCCTAGTCTTTGATCACAAACCTTGTGTAGTGGCCCTACGATAAACCGCTAGACACTCTATAAACTCGATTTTTATGAAATCTCTGACGGACCATAGATAGACCGTTAAAGTCTCTCGGGCGGCCTTACGATAAATCGCCAAGCTGTCTGTAACGACTCTATATTAGACTGCCAATGTTCTGTTTTCTATCAACCTGAGATAGATTTAAGAACAACCCATTAACTTATAAGTAAGCCTAGTTAACTATGTTCTAACCTATTTTAATGGTATTTCATTGTTCTGAGTTTTAAATTACTGATTCATGACAGTGATCACATGTTCTTTATCATACTTGGAATTATTTTAAAGCTTATGCTAATTTCATGCCAAAACTTATACTTTGTATTAAATACATCTTTCAAGAGTGATAATAAACGTGGTTCACTGATTGGTTTATCGCTATTACAAATTCTCTTCTTATCTTAGAGTCATTTCTATAAGTACATGGCATATATTCTGGTATATGACCATTAGTTACACTTTTGCACTATAGGAACATAATCTTGAACTTGATAACCTCTCCTTTGGATATTCCTTCCAATGGACTAGGAAATCTTATTTCAAGGCCTCCGTGATTCTCTGCGAGCCTGAGATTCTCACTAGGACGCCGAGTTGGTTGTACCATTAAAGCCCAAATTATCTAGAAAACAGTACCGGTGTTTTCTAAATTCTATCATGTAACGGTCCAATACTCGACCACTAAGGCCCCTTAACGGTCCAGTATCTGACCGCCAAATTCTCTGAGTCCAAACTGATTTCTTTCTGGATTCAGCCCACTCTAGCGGCCCAATATCAGACCGCCATATCAATATAGCGGCCTAGTTATAGACCGGTAAGTTTTCTAAATACTGTTGACCCAAGGGTTAATATTCCTATAATCCTAGACTGACTAATGATAGTCCGGGACTTGTAACCTTATTCAAAGACATCTAAGATAAAGTATGAAAGATAAAGAATGTACCGTTATGCTGTCGAATTTTCTCCAAGGCATAACTTAGTTATTAATGCATTTCTTGAACTGATAAATCTATATTTGGTGCATTCTTATTATTGACATTGAGTCTTGAACACTTATTGAACTTATTACATGTGTGGCCAACTTTATTGCTATATACGTGGAAGTAGCTTGATTTATACTTGAAGATGCGATTCGAGCACTAATTGTGTTCAAGGGCTCTATGCTAGTCCCCTCGACTGATTGTCAGAAAGATACTATTATAAACCATGGGGTATGATGCTACTGGTGTCGCATTGCGTTGGAAGTACTTTCTTTATAAATAAGTGAAATTGTCCACGGCTCGTGAAGTGAAAATTTCCACAGAAATTCACGAAGTACTTGTTACTAAGTGAAAAGTACATTCTCGCTTGACTTGCTAGTACATTCTCGTTACATTCTTGTTCATGAAAGGCCATAATTACATTCTTGCTTGATCATGCTTGCTCAATCATATCTTAACTTGATCATGTCTTGTTACTTTAGTTTTTTCACATGATTTTTCGCATTCGCATGATTTTACTTTATTCTTTAGAGCCAAAAATGCTAATCACTTTAATATTACCTTCATGTTGATGTAAAGATACCTACTGGGCAAGTGTGCTCATTACCTATTTTCTAATCATTCTAGGAGATGCAAGTAGTTCAGATTCGGATTCGAGTTATTCAAGTGATGGGTCCGAGAGTGAATGAAAGTCACATAAGATTGAGAGAAGACTTAGGAAGTCAATGATGTCTAGATCGAGTTCATGTAATTTTCTCTTTATGGAGTCGCATAGTTGAATAGTTGATGTATTTGGATCATTATTATTATTAATAGAAGTGAAGGTTTCAATAAATTATTGTGCAATTGCATCTTATGTGTGATTGTTATTGCGCTCTGGTTTTTCTTGCTTGCAAGAGGCTTATCATGCTGACTGTTCATGTTTCCTGAGATTATCTTCCGCTGTATTAAAAGCTCGGGGCGTGACACTTGTAGCCTGGGTGTATTATTGATTGGCCCGACATGTAAAGGAAATTCAAAGAAAGGTTCCACATCGCCGAAAGGGAGGTGACGGTGGCCGAATTGTATGTAACCAGGTAAAGGAACGATGAGTCCGCCTTGGAATATATTAAAAGATGGAGAAACCTCAGCATGAGGTGCAGGCGTCCGCCGTATCAGGATGATGACGTCCAAATATGCAAGCAAAATTTGAAAAGAGAGGTGCTGGAAAGAATGATAGGCACCGAAATCAAGTCATTTGATCGACTGAATAATGTTGTGGCAGAAGTCGAGGCATTCCTCTCGGAGTACTCCGCTGCTCCTGCCACTTCAGGCCAGAAGGCCAGGGCGACTGACAAATGACCGGCGTCTCAAGAAGTGCACATGATCGACTTCAAAGCCTTCGAGCAGCAGAAAGAAAAAGACAAAGGGGTAGCTGAGCCTCCCCCATCCAAGCCCACCGATCGGCGAGAGGGCCCATCCCTACGGGATAAAATAAAGAAGCTATATTTGTTCCCTCGAGATAAGACTCGAGTCTTGTTCGAATGGGCTACGAAATTCAATAAGATCACTCTCCCAGAACCAAAGAGGCCGTATGATCTCAGAAGAAAAGATGACCCTCATTTCTGCCCGTATCATCAAATGCTCGGGCACGCTATCGAGGAATGCTATGTCTTTAAAGACACTATTGAGTCCTTAATCAAGAAAGGGGAGCTACAAATGGGGGAGCACAAAGTCGATCCCCCACGCCCGCATGAAATGCCCACTTTGGGGCAAATAATTAACATGATATCTCTATATTAGCAACTACCCGAAGAAGTGGTGGAGGCCTGCACTCAACATACCTATGAGGCCTATATCATGGCGCTAGCAGAAGATCAGAGAAATTGGCACACCGTGCTTGCAAAAACAAGACGAAGGGTAGCGCCTCGTCGTGGCCCAGGAATTCACATACGGGGCGTCACACCTCAGTTGGAACACCCGGCTGTGACCCCTGTCTGGCATGAGACGGCTACCCAGCTGGTCATCAGAAGGTTCACTAATAATAAGAAGAAACACATCCCCATGCAGGTGCATAAAGAAACCAGTCCGCCAGTGGAACGGCTTCAAGAAATCATTGACGAGCTAGATGAATATGAACAGCCCGAACTCCGACCTGTCCAACTGAAAGAATATGTCCCCTGGGAACACTTCGAGTCCCTGGAATTAGCAGAAGAAGCTGAAGCTGAAGAACCAGGCATATGGGATGAACCTCCCCAGGAGCAGCCGCATACTATGAAGAAAAAGAAGAAGAAGTCAAAGAACAAGAGAAAAGGCAATGCCATATCTTGCAACACCCTCTCGGCCCTGTTTGACGTAGTCCGAATCTCCGAAGAGGGCGATGAAGAAATATGCCCTGCGATGGCAGAGGCAAATCAAGTTGAAGCTTCCACCTCCCAGCATGCCACGAGGTCTGGAAGAAAATGGGGGTGTCTTCCCCAGGCAAATCACAATATTATGTTCCGGGGTGAGCAACCATACCAGGTCCCCCAGCCTAAAGTCAAAGGTGTAGAAATTCCTCCTCTGTCGGGGCTTTACTCGGAGCATGCTAGCGGCCAAGAGGTCCCCTCCTTTGCTGAATTTCTATCCTCTCGGGACGGCAAGCGGCCATGCCCATAGCCACAATCAAGGGCCAATAACGCCCCAACCGTACCCTCAATGGTCTCTCCTCTAGCAAAAAAGGACCGTACGGGCATCCCAAGCTTCACTGAGTTTATGCAAGGGAAGGAGTCAGCTGGACCGGCGCAGCAAGTCCAGGCAACCCTTGAAGAAGAAGATGAACCACCTCCCGAGCCAGCTCCTCAAGAACACCATGAGGGCAGGCGTAATAGGGCTGAAGAACTGAAGTTGGTCAACGTCAGAGCCACCAACAGAATAGTGAAGCAGCTAAAAAGAATCCCTGCAAGTTTCTCTGTCTGGGATATACTCTCTCTCGATGAAGAAACAAGACAAGCCGTTATCATGACCCTACAAACTCCAGCATACTTTGAGAGCTGTTTTGTCGAGGCGCAGTTGGGGGTGGCTGTGACATTCATAGAGGAAGACATGCTTCTGCCCTCCGTCAACCACAATAGGCCGCTCTACATGAGAGGGCAATTGAATGGCCAACCAATAAGTAGAATTTTGATTGACCCGGGGGCAGCAGTAAACATACTCCCCTATCGGGTATATCAAAAACACTATTTTGATGTACACCTGATCGAGGTCAGGGATATGAGAATTGTTGGCTTTAACCAGAAATTTGAAGTCCCCATGGGTGTGGCAGAGTTTGAACTCTCACTCGACGACTTCACTACCAAAGTGCAATTCCATGGGATAAATTCTGATATGTCATACAAGGCGCTGCTAGGCCACCCATGGCTGCATCAAAATAAAGGTGGTGGCCTCCACCCTCCACCAATGCATAAAATATCCTCAGAACAGGAAAGAATAAAGAGCGTTCGTCGACTTACACCCTTTCAAGGTGTTCGAATGCCACTTGTTAGATGCATCTCTGTATCTAGAGAAGTCGAAGATGCCTACCCCTGCAGCCCAGGATAAGGAGAAGAAGAAACTAGAATCTGGCGACTGGTTCCCTCCGTCGCCGCCTGACTACGTGGCTCCCCCAGAGGTCCCATTCATATCTGAAGACGAAGGGGTGCTCAGAGCAATTCAATCTAGCATTTACCCTAAGCCGGGGGCATTAAAACTCGAAGAGTTACTTGGGGATGTCAAGGTCCCGCTAGGGATCATCAAGCCCCTAGCTAATGCAGAATGTCAAACAGTCGAAGTATTGAAGACCCTGGAGGTCCCTAATCCTGATGGCCAACCCACCATATTTTATGTGGCCAAGGAGCAGCCTGCAAAAAGGGATGATGATTGTCAATTTCCCGAAGAGATGCATGATCCACTTGTCCCAATCATGGGACTCCCATATATAAATGGCCATACGATCAAGTTGGCCAGAAAACATCAGATCTCCTTATGTCAAACCTCCAGCCAAAAGAAAAGGTTCAAAGAATTATGGTATCCGCCAAATATGGACAGAAGATTGCTACAGATTACTCAGCACCCGGGGTTGGGCTTCTCTGTAGAAGATTATCATGAAGTTGACATGCTCTCTACCTACACTTTACCAAGTGAAGACCCCCTGGGGGCAATCTATGATGAATACCTAACGGACTATGAACTGACGTAGCCATCTACAGAATTGAAAAGCTCATGCCCGTCCCTACCACGGGCGCACAATGATCATGGGGCTGCTACTCCGTGCAGATGCTGGGAGTCCATCTCTGTGGAGGGAACTACAATTCCCAACAACGACTCACAAGTGTCAAAAGTTGAAGAAAGTAACCCCACCCTTGAGGACGATCCACCAACGAGTCGGCATCCAAGTTGCATGGAATCTACACCACCAACACCAGGGATGCTTCTCCAACACAGTAAACAACCAACTGGCTCAGAAGAAGGCAAAGCCGAAGTCCCGTCGTCAGGCGAAATAAGACAAGAATACACCTACGATGCCCTCGAAGTTGAAGAGGATGACGAAGGCTTTGTCGACCTACAGTCGGCCCCTCTGGAAATAGAAGATGGCGGCCAAGTCACTTGTAACACCCCTAAATTTTTTAGGAAATTTTAGGAATTAAATAAAATTATTAAGCATTTAAAAGGCCCTAAATTAACCAAATAAATAGGCCCACTTAAATTATGCCCAAATATCAATTTCTAAGCCCTTTTGACCCAAGCCCACTTCTAGAGACATAATTAGGATAATTTCCTAATTTAATTAGATAAAT
Source organism: Amorphophallus konjac (assembly GCA_022559845.1). Taxonomy (NCBI): domain Eukaryota; kingdom Viridiplantae; phylum Streptophyta; class Magnoliopsida; order Alismatales; family Araceae; genus Amorphophallus; species Amorphophallus konjac. The sequence goes on from CM040118.1 coordinate 211,053,594, forward strand.
AGGGGATAAATAGAAGTGGAATTTAACTAAAATATAAATTTCTTGCGCCCTATCAGAACGCGGTCTATCGCGCGACCGCTTCTTCCTAGTAGCGGTCCAGGGGCGGCAGCATCTTTTTCGAAAATGTGGTTTTAAGAGGCGTGGAAAAAGGATATTTTTACCATCCCAATCTCCATGGATCGATGCTATCCAATGAGAAAACATGTCTAGGACTCTTAGGGATCAATCCTACTCCAAAATAGGACTCCTAGCCATCCCAATCCCCATGGATCGATGCTATCCAGTGAGGAAACATGCCTAGGACTCTTGGGGATCGATCCTACTCTAAATTAAGACTCCTAATTCGATATAATCCTAAGCCCTAGGCCAAACACTATAAATAGGGCCCAGAATCGACTTGCGCGAACCCTCGTATTGGCTCGCATGGTTCGAAGGAAAGAAGTCATCATCTCAGGTTAAGTCTTTAGAACTTTTTATTCCTTTTAGCTTTGTCTAACTCCCCTCTAAGCCCCATGCTAGGAGATCAAGCCCTTGAGAAGTTGGAAGCCCCGGAAGTCACTAGTTCTCTATAGACCGCACAGGAACGAGTGAGTTTCTCCGAGAAAGATCAGAGATTTAGGAACCCTAATCGAGGTATTTTCAGGTTCATCCTGTAGAGTTTATTAGTCCACTTTATGTCTTCTAACTACCCTCCAAATCTCATAAATTATGGTCAAGATATTAAGGAGATAGAAGGTCGGGAAGTTACTGGTTCCACGCAGGACGTGCAGGAACGGGAGTGAACTTCCAGTCAGGAATTCGAACTCTAGGAGCATTCCCAGAGGCAGGTGTTCGAACGCGAATGCTCGTCGTTAAAAACTCGTGCACTCAACTTCAAAATTCCATACTCACAATGAAATTTGGATTTTGAATACAGTGATGAATACGGGTCGATCCCACAAGGAAGCTAGATTTTTAAGTTAGAAAATCTCTTTTTTTTCTTTTATGAAACAATTAAAATTATGCAAGAGGAAAATCTATTTAAAGAAACATAGAGGGATAAAGAGTAGAAATAGGGAGAGAGAGAAAGAGAGTGAACCACAAATTTAGAGAGAGAATCACATCCACTTTTGCTTAACAATCAAAATAAAATGTTTACAATGCATAGAGGTTCAAATAAACAAAGTACAATACTCGGAATAAAATCTAACTAAAAATGAAAATTAAAGAACTAAGGAGGGGATGTAGCCGGGAAGATGAAGAAATTGTCGGCCTCATCACCGAGCCTTTGAAGAGTTGTCCGAGCTTTGCAAAGACGCCGCCGTGAGAGAGCCTTAGGGAGAGAGATTTAGAGAGAGGAATAATGAGAGGTGTAGAGAGAGAGAAAGAAATATAGAAAGGCGGAGGTGGGAAAAGGAAAAAATGAAACAAAGATAAATAAATAAAAATTAAAGCAGTGTATGTGCACATTTCAGAGAGATAGAGAGAGATAGACGGAGAGGAGAGAGATAGAGGGAAGGCGAGAGAGGGCGGGTCGAGAGTTAGGGAGAGAAGGAGAGAGGGGTGAGAACTACGTGGAGGAGGTCTACGCCGCGACCTGCAGCGTGGGTGAGGGTGTGAGAGTTTAGAGAGAAAGAGAGCAGGCGGGAGCAAGAGGGGTGGCCGCTGCGGTGTTGTGCGAACGGTGCAGTGGACAGAGAAGAGAAAGGGGGGAGCAGTGTGTGGAGAGGGAGTGGCCACGGTGGCTAGCAGGGTGAAGAGGAGCATGATCTGTGGTTGTCGCGGCTCTGGTGAGAGTGCAGGTGAGAGGGAAATGAGAAGGGGACACGGGACGCTACATGCAAGTGTGCACGAGTGTGTGTGTGTGTGTACAGTGGCTAGAGAGAGAGTCGTTGGCAGGAGAGGTGGAGTGACTAGACGGAGGGAGACGACTGGGTGTGTCGCCTGCGATGGGGGAGCGGCTGGATGGTGCCTGTGCGTGTGAAGGCTAGATAGAGAGAGAGAGGGAGGTGTGTGTAGCAGAGAGCGTTGGAGAGAGGTGTGTGTAGGGAGAGGGAGAGATGAGGAGGATGGTTAGAAGGCTAGTGAGAGAAAGAGAGGTAGAGAGAGGGACTACGTGTGGATGCCTTGTGTGGAGAAGCCGGCGAAGGGGGGTTCGCAGGGAGGCCGACCAGTGGCGGGCTGCCTGTATATGTGTGTGTTTACAGAGTAGAGACAGAGAGCGTGAGAAGAAAGGAGTGAAAGGGAGAGAAAGGGAGGTCGCGGAGGTGGCTTGGGCGTGTGTGCGTGTGCATGGGAGAGAGGGTAAGAGGAAGGTGGAAAGGGATCGACCTGCGGCAGTGCGACAAAGACAGTGGGAGAGGTGGAAAGGGATCGACCTGCGGCAGTGCGACAAAGACAGTGGGAGAGGTGGTTCGGAGGTGAGAAGGTGTGTGAGAGTTAGAGAAGGTAAGAGAGAGGGTGAGAGAGGTAGAGAGAGTGAAGTGTGTGGAGAGGGGTATTAAGGAGGCTGGAGAGATAGACAGGGAGAGGTAACCGCGATGGGGTCCCAAAGCTCCGGGGAGTGCATTAGAGGCCGGTGGCGGATGGTGTTCGCGGAGGAGAGGAGTTGAGAGAGGTGAGAAGGGAGATGGGAAAAGTGGCTTGTGTGTTGAGAAGTTGAGAAGAGAGGGAGAGAGTTGCAGCATTCTGGGAGAAAGAAGAAGAAGTGAGGGAGGGAGCAGAAGAAAGAGAGAACCGGATGGTGGTGGAAGGGAAGAGGAAGCTCTCCCTCGACGGCGAGGATGCGTTGGTTTTATAGGTGGGGTGACTCATTCATGCTACTGCGAGCTTGCCTTCGTGCATGCTCTTGTCAATGTCCGCCGTCTGCCACAGCCTATTGTAGCTCGCCATCGTCAATGTTGTGTCAGAGCACGCCGCTGCCAACCACCTACATGTCTGCTATGTTGCTAGCATATGCCCACCACTATATACTTGATGACTGTCTACCCACCACTGTGTGCTGTGTGCTTGCCGGCTGTATGTGATCTGTTGGGCCCCTATGTAATCAGTTTGCTAGTCGCATGGATGCTATCATCGAGGAGGCACATGTTGCTTTTCTCCTTCACCTGCGGGAGAGGGAGAAAGGATAACACTGTTCACATGGTTTAATAAAATTATATCTAACCCTTTCAAAAAAATGATTTAACAATATATTTATGCATAAGCTTTTCACATGAATAATTAGCACAACATTTCTTATGATGTTATTTTATCAACACAAATTTCTAATTCCATTAATTACCAACAAATCTTCATTTGGTATGAATCAGAGATATTCATGAAAAATTGTAGAATTTACTACATTAAAACCCAAAGATGATGTGTGTGAGATGAATAAATATAGATAATTGAGCATTTATCACACCTCCCAACTTACTCATTGCTCGTCCCTTAGCAATGTAAAATAAATTAAAAATTAGGGACCACAAAGAGATTAAAAGTTTCATGCCTCAAGTCAAGATCCTCCTTCATAGAATCAACCATGGATTAGGCATTGGAGTCTTTAAAGCATACTAGTCATAGGATTAGAGCATGATGCTCAAATATTTCCTAGAATACTCCCAAAGTCTCATAGCATTCGTGCTCGTGTAATCTAAATACATAGTTTGGATAATTGTTTCCTCCATATTGCCATTTTAGCCAAGTGTCTTTCAACTCTACCTCCCAGATTAGAGCTTTAATCACAGTAGCCTACACTTTTTTTCTTTTTTTTTCCCTTTTTTTTAACACATGGTGCTGCACAACCCTTCACCGTTTGACACGAACCTCAACTTTTGTCTTCGGAGAAGCAGACCCGGTTACTAAGATCATGGGCATTTTCTATGGTTTTTTTTATTATTCAATTTTTTTTCAACACATGGTGCTGCACAACCCTTCACCGTTTGAAGGGAACCTTAACTCTTGCCTTAGGAGAAGCAGGCCCGGTTACTAAGATCAGGGGCATTTTCCATGATTTTTTTTTATTTTTTTTATTTTTAGATCTAACTCTTCACTAGGGAGGGCAGAGTATCAGACACCATACCAAATGACAGAAGGCTTGTCCTTCCTATTTCATTAGTGTGCAAGTGACATTTTTTTTAAAATGCTAAGAGACCGTAGGAGATTCTAAATTACTTTCCATGACTAGACACTAAAATATTATTCCATCAACCTTCTCCACAGTCATCACCATTCCAGAGTCTCATTTATGAAAGCATGAATCATGAAAACTAAGAATAGGCTTTTATTTTTATTTTTATTTTTATTTTTATTTTTTAACAAAATGAAGCAGTAGTTTGTGTGAGATTCTTACATGGCAGTATGTTGCATGAGGTTTTTACAATGATTTCCCTTACCCCCCCCCCCCCAACTCAAATGACATCATCTCTGATGACATGAACAATAACTGAATAGGACAATGCATACATGAATGCTTGGGAAGGAAAGGTACCACCTGGGGTGTGCAGACGTGTCTATTTTGGCAAGCAGCATTGCGAACGACTTCTTCGAGCTCCTACATACAAAAATGAAAATAACTTACTAGATTATTAAAGGAGAAATGGTGGGGTTGCCTCCTAACAAGCGCTAAGTTTAACGTCTTCAGCCAAACGACCTTCTTTCATTATTCATGGGTCACCGAGTGGCATTGATTCTTTTGGTGAAAGTTGTGTATTCTCCAAGTAGGGTTTGAGACGTTGACCATTGATAGTTAAAGTTTGACCATTTTTAGGATCTAGGATTTTGATAGCACCATGATCAAAGATTTTGAGCACAACAAATGGTCCGTCCCATCTAGATTTCAATTTTCCCGGGAATAAGCGCAGCCTTGAATTAAAGAGCCAAACTTTTTGATTGGGTTGAAAGGATTTTCTCACAATGTATTTATCATAGAAAGCTTTGGTCTTGGCTTTATAAATCTTAGCATTTTCATAGGCTTCATTTTGTAATTCCTCCAACTCACTTAATTGTAAGCCCTATGAGTCCCGGCTTAGGCTAAGTCAAAATTGAACTGCTTAATAGCCCAATAGGCCCTATGCTCAAGCTCAATGGGTAGGTGACAAGCTTTTTCAAAGATTAACCTCTATGGAGACACGACAATGGAAGTCTTGTATGCCATCCGATAAGCCCACAGAGCATCATCCAATCTTTCAGACCAATCCTTCCTATCGGGGCTAACGGATTTCTGTAGTATGTTTTTGATCTCCCTATTGGATATCTCCACTTGGCCACTTGTTTGGGGGTGGTAGGGGGTGGCAATCTTATGAGAGATCTCATATTTCCAATTGGGCATGAGTGAATTGAGAACCCCCATCACTAATGATCGCCCTCGGACACCCAAACCTTGAAACTATATTCTTTTGGACAAACTTCATGACAACTTTGTGATCGTTGGTCCGGGTGGCAATGGCTTCAATCCACATAGACACATAGTCGACTGCCACAAGAATGTACGCATGTCCGAATGATGGCGGAAAGGGGCCCATAAAGTCAATTCTCCAAACATCAAAAATTTCCACCACTAGAATGGGATTAAGTGGCATCATATCTCTTTTGCTCATGTTTCCCACGGCTTGACACCTAAGACAAGTTTTGCTAAATTCATAGGCGTCTTTGAAGAGAGTGGGCTAGAAGAGCCCACTTTGCAACACTTTGGCAGCCGTTTTCTTTCCTGCGAAGTGTCTCCCACAAGCTAGAGTGTGACAAAAGTTCAGGACGCTTTGTTGTTCCTCCTCGAGGACACACCTCCTAATTATTTGATTCGGACCCACATGGAATAATTCGGGGTCTTCCCAGAAATAGTGTTTGGTTTTGGCAAAGAAGTGTTCCTTTTCATATTTAGACCACCCATTAGGAATTTATCCCACAGCTAAGTAGTTGATAATGTCTGCAAACCATGGAAGTTGCCTATGAGTGATGGACAAGAGGTGTTCATCAGGAAATGAATCTTGCAAAGGAGCATTATCAGTTGTAAGAATCCGAGAAAGATGATCGGCAACTTTATTCTCAGAACCTATTTTGTCTCGGATCTCAAGATCAAATTCTTGGAGTAATAGGATCCACCTAATGAGTCTAGGTTTGATATCCTTCTTGGAGAACAAATAATTGAGTGCGGAGTGATCGGAATACACAATGACTTTTGCCCCTAAAAGATTTGACCGAAATTTTTCAAGGGCAAAAACGATAGCAAACAACTCTTTTTCCGTGGTGGTGTAGATAAGTTGAGCATCGGCGAGTGTGCGACTCACATAATAAATCACCATCAGACACTTATCAATCCTTTGACCTAGAACTACCCCTATAGCATAGTCGGAGACATCACACATGATTTCAAAAGGCAGAGACCAATTGGGAGGTTGGAGAATTGGTGCTTTGGTCAAAGCGTCTTTAAGGATATTGAAAGTCTCAAGGCAGGCAGCATCCAAATGGAATGGAGTATCTTTAGCCAAGAGAAGAGTTAACGGGCGGGCAATCTTGGAAAAGTTACTTATGAACCGACGGTAAAAGCCGGCATGGCCAAGGAATGACCGAATTTGCCTCACACAGGTCGGAGAAGGGAGATTAGAAATGAGGTCAATCTTGGCCTTATCCACCTCTATACCCCGTTCGGACACAATATGACCCAAAACTATGCCCTCCTGAACCATGAAGTGGCTCTTCTCCCAACTAAGAACATGGTTGGTTTCAATACATCTTTCCAACACTTTCTTCAAAATTTTCAAGCAAGTTTCAAATGATTCCCCAAACACATAAAAATCATCCATGAAGATTTCCAAGAATTCTCCTACCATATCGGAGAAAGTGGCCATCATGCACCTTTGAAAAGTGGCTGGTGCATTACAAAGACCGAGCGGCATCATCCGAAAGGCAAATGCGCCATATGGGCATGTGAAGGTGGTCTTCTCTTGGTCTTCTAGATAAATGGCCACTTGATTGTACCCGGAGTATCCATCTAGGAAACAAAAATATCTTTGGCCTGCCAATTTCTCTAGAATTTGGTCAATGAAGGGGAGTGGAAAATAGTCCTTTTTGGTCATGGCATTGAGTTTTCTATAATCGATGCACACTCTCCATCATGTTGTTGGCCTAGTGGGCACATCTTCTCCTTGTTCATTTTTGACCACAATGAGTCTCGATTTCTTAGGAACAACCTGAGTGGGACTCACCCATCGGCTATCCGAGATAGGATAAATAATTCCCGCATCGAGCCATTTGACAACCTCCTTCTTCACCACCTCCTTCATATTTAGGTTCAGCCTCCTTTGCATTTCCCGACTTGGTTTGGCATCATCCTCCATGTAAATGTGATGCATGCATATGGATGGACTTATCCCCTTAAGATCGGCCACTGTCCAACCTATAGCACCCTTATAAGTCCTAAGAACTTCTAGCAGAAGGGTTTCTTGGGTAGGGGTAAGTTTGGAGGCCAATATAACATGAAGAGTTTGATCGGAGCCTAGAAATGTATATTTGAGGGAATCTGGAAGAGGCTTAAGCTCAAGTTTAGGAGGACTTTTAAGTGATGGTAGGGCTGGTTTGACTTGCAAAGCCAGAAGAGGTTCCACTTTAGGCCAAATGGTACTATGATGAGGGAAATCTTGTAGAGCATTAGCCTCTCTTATTTGATCCATGCCTGGACCATTCTCAAGAAGTTCATCGTAGATGTCAATGAAATGACATTCCTCATCAAGATCTAGATATTGGGAGGCTTTGAACACATTGAGAGAGACTTTTTGACCTCCAAATGAGATGTCCATGGTACCCGTTGCACAATTGATGTTGGCTTTGGCAGTGGCAAGGAATGGATGGCCTAAGATGATTGGAGTGTGGCTTAGCTCTGAGGAGGAGGCCATGTCAAGAATGAGAAAATCAACGGGGAAGTAGCAATCATGGACTTTGACAATCACATCTTCTATCAAACCCCGAGGGGTCTTGACTGAGTGATCCGCTAGTTGGAGAATGACGGGGGTTGGCTTGAGTTCCCCTATGTCAAATTGCTCGTAAACGGAGGTGGATAAAAGGTTGACACTAGCTCCTAAGTCAAGGAGGGCACGGTCAAAAGTTACACCACCTATATTACATGAGATGAGGGGAGCACCGGGATCCTTCAACTTTTTGGGGAGATTGTTCATCAAGACCGCACTAACATCCTCGGAGAGCCTGATTTTCTTAGGGGCCGTCTTAGGCCCCCTTCTTGGACTGCAAAGCTCTTTGAGGAATTTAGCGTAGGCCGGAACATGCTTTATAGCATCTAGAAGTGGAATGTTGATGTGAACTTGTGAAAAGATTTCAATTAACTCTTCATTTTGGGCCGGCCTAGTCTTAGTGGGCTTGGGTTCTAAGGCACTAGGGAAGGGAACCTTGGGTTGATAGGAATTTGGATCTTCATGGGTCTTCCCTTTCCCTTTATGATCTCCCCCCAACTTATCTTGAGTGCATTCCTCTTTGCTCACCCCCTCTTCATCTTGATCCTTTTCTATGGAATCTTGCAACACCTTTCCATCATTGTATCGGTCATCTAACACCTTTCCACTTCTCAAAGTTGAAATAGCTTTAACATTCTCAAATTGTGGGCCTTTAGGTTGGGCTTGTGGGCGGGGCTGAGGTAGGAGGCCCGGTTGTGGAGGGAAACCCGGAGGTTGGTTTCTAGGGTTGGCCACGGGTTGACTTGGAAGTTGGCCCACTTCTCTTCTCATTGTGGCTTCTGCCAATTGCCCTATTTGACTTTTCAACTTGGAAATAGATTGTTGTTGATTCAGAATGATTTTTTGGAGTTGATTAAATTTATCTTCAAAATTGGATTGAGGCGGGGGTTGGTAAGTGGGTTGGCCTTGATTGGATTGGAAATATGAATAGCCTATAGGGAAGAATTGAGCTTGTGGACCTCTAGCAAATGAATTCAAGGTATTGGTTTGGGCTTGAATTTGACTTTGTATGGGTTGCTTTTGGGCTTGATGAATAGAGGGATTGGTTGCTTGAGGTGAAGCTTGTTGGCCCTTCCAAGAAAAATTAGGATGGTCTCTCCAGCCCGGATTATACGAATTGGAGAATGGGTCGTAGTTGGGCTTGGAGAATCCTTGAGCAGCTTGAACTTGCTCTTGTATGAATGGTGGTAATTGGGCTGTCGTTGGGCATTCCGTGATGTGATGGGCCGGACTGACACATAGAGTGCATGCCTCCTGTGGAGTGAAGGATTGACTTGAGTATGAATGGGATGATGGTTGACAAGAAGGGTCTTTCAAAGTCAAGAGTTGGTCTAACTTTTGGGTCAGACTCTCCACCTTATCCAACTTTTGAGTGATGAAACTTACGTCCAATCTTGGTTCACAATCGGCTCGAGTTTTGACCTTATATAACCCGGGCCACTTGGAGGGCCCAATGGATCTCTCATAGGATGATAAGGAGACATGATTGATGGAATTCTCACTAAGCATTTCAAACAAATCATATGCCTCATCCTCACTTTTACTCATGAATGCTCCCCCACATGATGCATCTACCATTTGTCTAAATTGGTCGGACAATCCTTCATAAAAAGCTTGGACTATTTGCCATTTGGACAGCCCATGGTGAGGACACTTCCGAAGTAATTCCTTGAGTCTCTCGCACGACTCATGTATTTGCTCCCCCGGAGTTTGGGTAAAGCATGTGATTGCCCTTCTCATGGTATTGGTGCGGCCTATAGGGTAGAACTTCTTCAAAAATTCTTGTTGCATCTCGGCCCAAGTTCTAATTGGCTTCCCTATAATGCCTAACCAATATTTAGCCTTATCTTTAAGAGAGAATGGAAAGAGGGTCAATCTAAGGGCATCATCCGAGAAATTTTAGATTTTTACTGTGGAGCAAATTTCTAAGAATTCATCAATGTGCTTGTAGGGGTCCTCATTGGTGTTTCCATAAAATGAGGGGAGCATTTGAATTGTGCTTGACTTGATCTCATAATGGATGGCTTGATTTTTAGGAATGTGAATGCAAGATGGGGGCTGATATTGGTTGGGAATGAAATAATCCTTCATTTGCTTTGGAGGATCGGGATTTTCGGCCATTAGATTTTGGTGGTGAGGTCCTTGATTTTCGGCCATGGGATCTTGTTGGAGATCATTTCTTGGATACAAGATTCTCTCTATTTCTTGAATGGGTCCTAGTAGGTTTGGATGTTGAGATCTTCTTTCTTACATAAACCAGGACGAAGAGAGAGATGAGAGAGAAATTTTTTTTGTTGATTGATTGATTTTTTTTTAAACAATCACAAACAAGTTGTCACACAATTAACATAGGACACCTATGTGTTCCTTAGACTTAAAATTTGGGTTTCACAAAGAGGCTAGACACAACCTAAGTCCACTCTCTAATTTGTCAATTGGCCAGGTAAGAGGTGGGGTAGTGGGACGCTCCCCTTGCTTTCGCAAGTTCCTAATTAAAAACCACTTGCTTGCTTATGACATTTACCATTGACCTCAAGCTTTAGAGACCAATTTTCAAAAGAAGATTGTAGACTCAGGCCTCACCTAATCACAATGTGAACCTAGGGCCGATGTCTAATGAATTTTATTTAAGGTCTAGGTGATGCAAAGATGAAGAAAATTAGGGTTTGTGGGCCAAGGAAGGGTGATGAAATTCCCACCTTATCTTGCTTATGGGTGTTGCCCTTAAGATATTTTGAAATGATGTGCAACAAACCAAGTTCAAACAAGGGGTTCTATGCAAGCATGGAAATGCATGAGCATGCTTTTGGAGAAGTTAGAGTACTCACCTTGCCTCTCGTAATTTTTAATAATGTAATTAACAAAAATTAAACAATAACGGAAAAGAAATTATATCCTAAATGATGCATGACCTAAAACATGAAAGTACAGTTTCTACTCTTGGAATGAAGACTTTTATTGGGTTCAAGTGATTTTTTTTATTTGTGAACCTATCTAACCACAATATGCAAGAATATTAAGGAAATGACACAAAATGAGATGGCTAAGTTTGAAGACTTGATGTGCAATCACTCGTTCCTTTTTTTTTGAAATAAATGAAAAAAAGACTAAGTAAAAGGTAGACTCATCTCTGATTTTTGAATTTTTTTCTTGATTTTTCTTGATTTTTTATGATTTTTTGATTTGCTTTTTTTGTTTTCCTGCAAAAATCAGAAAAAGAAAAATTAGTACCAATATATACACAAGAGAAACAAAAATTTCAACTCAAGAATCATAAGCCTCCCCGACAATGGCGCCAAAAATTGTTTGAACGCGAATGCTCGTCGTTAAAAACTCGCGCACTCAATTTCAAAATTTCGTACTCACAATGAAATTTAGATTTTGAATATAGTGATGAATACGGGTCGATCCCACAAGGAAGCTAGATTTTTAAGTTTAAAAATTTCTTTTTTTTTCTTTTATGAAACAATTAAAATTATGCAAGACGAAAATCTATTTAAAGAAACGTAGAGGGATAAAGGGTCGAAATAGAGAGAGAGAGAAAGAGAGTGAACCACAAATTTAGAGAGAGAATAACATCCACTTTTGCTTAACAATCAAAATAAAATGTTTACAACGCATAGAGGTTCAAATAAACAAAGTACAATACTCGGAATACAATCTAACTAAAAATGAAAATTAAAGAACTAAGGAGGGGATGTAGCCGGGAAGATGAAGAAATTGCCGGCCTTGTCGCCGAGCCTTTGAAGAGTCGTCCAAGCTTTGCAAAGACGCCGCCGTGAGAGAGCCTTAGGGAGAGAGATTTAGAGAGAGGAATAATGAGAGGTGTAGAGAGAGAGAAATAAATATAGAAAGGTGGAGGTGGGAAAAAAATGAAAGAAAGATAAATAAATAAAAATTAAAGCAGTGTATGTGCGCATTTCAGAGAGATAGAGAGAGAGAGACGGAGAGGAGAGAGATAGAGGGAAGGCGAGAGAGAGGGGGGTCAAGAGTTAGATAGAGAAGGAGAGAAGGGTGAGAACTACATGGAGGAGGTCGACACCGCGACCTGCAGCGTGGGTGAGGGTGTGAGAGTTTAGAGAGAAAGAGAGTAGGCAAGAGCAAGAGGGGAGGCCGCTGCGTTGTTGTGTGAACGGTGTAGTGGACAGAGAAGAGAAAGGGGGGAGCTGTGTGCGGAGAGGGAGTGGCCGCGGTGGCTAGCAGGGTGAAGAGGAGCACGATCTGTGGTGGTCGCGGCTCTGGTGAGAGTGTAGGTAAAAGGGAAATGAGAAGGGGACACGGGACGCTACATGCAAGTGTGCACAAGTGTGTGTGTGTGTACAGTGGCGAGAGAGAGAGTCGTTGTCAGGAGAGGTGGAGTGGCCGGACAGAGGGAGGCGACTGGGTGTGTGGCCTGCGATGGGGGAGCGGCTGGATGGTGCCTATGCGTGTGAAGGCTAGATAGAGAGAGAGGGAGGTGTGTGTAGCAGAGAGCGATGGAGAGAGGTGTGTGTAGGGAGAGGTAGAAATGAGGAGGATGGTTAGAAGGCTAGTGAGAGAAAGAGAGGTAGAGAGAGGGACTACGTATGGATGCCTTGTGTGGAGAAGCTGGAGAAGGGGGGTTTGCAGGGAGGCTAATCGGTGGCGGGCTGCCTTTATATGTGTGTATTTACAGAGTAGAGCCAGGGAGCGTGTGAAGAAAGGAGTGAAAGGGAGAGAAAGGGAGGTCACGGAGGTGGCTTGGGCGTGTGTGCATGTGCATGGGAGAGAGGGTAAGAGGAAGGTGGAAAGGGATCGACCCGCGGCAGTGCTATAGAGACGGCGGGAGAGGTGGTTTGGAGGTGAGAAGGTGTGTGAGAGTTAGAGAAGGTAAGAGAGAGGGTGAGAGAGGTAGAGAGAGTGAAGTGTGTGGAGTGGGGTGTTAAGGAGGTTGGAGAGATAGACAGGGAGAGGCAGCCGCGATGGGGTCCCGGAGCTCCGGGGAGTGTAGCAGATTCTGATGGTGGACGGTGTTCGCGGAGGAGAGGAGTTGAGAGAGGTGAGCAGGGAGATGGGAAAAGTGGCTTGTGTGTTGAGAAGTTGAGAAGAGAGGGAGAGAGTTATGGCGTTCCGGGAGAAAGAAGAAGAAGTGAGGGAGGGAGTACAAGAGAGAGAGAACTGGATGGTGGTGGAAGGGAAGGGGAAGCTCTCCCGCGATGGTGAGGATGCGTTGGTTTTATAGGTGGGGTGACGCATTCATGCTACTGCGAGCCTGCCTTCTTGCATGCTCCTGCCGTTGTCCGTTGTCTGCCACAGCCTAGGTAGGAAGTTGCTATCGCCGCTACCATCCGCCTGGGGCTATGGTCGCCGCCTCCCTATACATATTGTAGCTCGCCATTGTCAATGTTGTGTAAGAGCACGCCGCTGCCAACCGCCTACATGTCTGCTATGTTGCTAGCATATGCCCACCACTATATACTTGATGACTGTCTGCCCACCACTGTGTGCTGTGTGCTTGCCGACTGTATGTGATCTGTTGGGCCCGTATGTGATCAGTTTGCTAGTTGCATGGATGCTATCATCAAGGAGGCACATGTTGCTTTTCTCCTTCACGTGCGGGAGAGGGAGAAAGGATAACACTTTTCACATGGTTTAAAAAAATTATATCTAACCCTTTCAGTAAAATGATTTAACAATATATTTATGCATAAGATTTTCACATGAATAATTAGCACAACATTTCTTATGATGTTATTTTATCAACACAAATTTCTAATTCCATTAATTACCAACAAATCTTCATTTGGTATGAATCAAAGATATTCATGAAAAATTGTAGAATTTACTACATTAAAACCCAAAGATGATGTGTGTGAGATGAATAAATATAGATAATTGAGCATTTAACAGTAGGTTATCTCATGATGGCTCAAACAACGTATCAGGAGTAAAAGCCCTCTGTTTTCTTTTGATTTCATGCTTCCTACACATCGTATTTCATGTTTTCCAATGACTGCGTAACTAGGGTTTCATAGCATGCATATCCCTTAACCTAATGGCAAAAGATGATAACTTTGGCCAAAATCACGCATCTCCATGCATCAATTCTGTTCTATCACGTTTTACCTTTCAGTATAACATGTTTTCATGCAATATTTACCCTAGGATAGGCTTTGCACGCACTATTTATCATCTGTCTGATACAGACAAAAAGCGGTCCATCAGAGACCGCTATTGTCAAGAAGCGGCTCCAAACAGACCGCTATTTCCAAGAAGCGGTTCCTGCTAGACCGCCTTCTACTTTCTATTTTCTGCCTTCTGTTAATCCTAAACAGAATGCAAATCAGCCCTTATAAATATATCATAAGCCTAAGTAGTTAGGCCCTATTCCTAGGTATCTCCTTATATTCATGATATTGGTTATATTGTGCATCAATCATGGTAGATTATATGACCTTCATGTTTTAGAAACTATTTTAAATCTTATGCTAATTTCATGCCAAAATCATATAGTCTTGTATTAAAGCTATTTTCATATGATTTGTGGAACTTGTTACATTGGTGTTTGACCGCTGTTTTCATGTATTTCACTCTCATCTCTAGTCTTTCTTAAGTACATTACACGTACCCCGGTGCATGGCTATTAGTTACACACGCACTTGACAGGCACACTTCTTGGACTTGTGATCCTTTCCATCGGATATTCCTTCTGCTAGACTAAGTGATCATGTTTCAAGGCCTCCGTAAGTCTCCGTGAGCCAGGGATTTCCACCAGGACGTGGAGCTGGTTGTACCCTAAAAATCTATTGGTCTAGAAAGCACTTGTGTTACCGGCGTTTTTCTATGAACGGACCTGAACGCGGCCATCAGGCGACCGCTACTTCATGATAGCGGTCTTGGCGTGACTGTGTTTTGGTTTCAACACTTATGCATCGACCTATTCCTTTTTCATGCGTCGACTCATACTAATAGCGGACTCGACCTGATCGCTACCTTCAGGAAACGGTCCAGATGTGACCGCGTTCTTCCAGATTGTGTCTAACCCATGGTTTGACCAAAAGGGTTAAGTCTACTCTGTTCCTCGATGGACTAATGATTATATGGAACCCAAACCTTATTCAATAAGTCATTAGCGAACTATGGAAAGTAATGAATGTACCATTATGCTGTCGGATTCCTCCCGTAGCATGACCTTGTTCTTAATACGTTCTTGAACTCATATGATTCATATTTAGTGAGTTCTTACCTTGATCTTTGTTATCATAAAGGTATTGTTTGAACCTTACATTATCGGCCAAACTTTATATTTCTCGTGGAAGTAGCTTGATTTATAACGTGAAGATGTAAGAGCGGGAACGAACAGTGTCCAAGGGCTCGACACTAGCCCCCTCGGTAGATAGCCAGAAACATACTGTAAATCATGGGGTATGATGAACACTAGCATCGCATTGCGTCGGGAGTACTTTTTTTATAAACGGGTGAAAACAATGAGGCTAATCATGAAATTATTACATTCTTGTTACATGACTTTCTAGTACATAGTCTTTATGGTTATGAAAAGTACATTCTCGTTACATTCTAGTACATTCTTGTTAATGAAAGGTAACATTATATTCTTACTTGATCATGCTCTCATTCTACATGAATACTCATATCTCTGTTGTCTATATCTTGCTACTTATGTTGTTACTTTGGTTTTATTCGTATGATTTATCACATTTCCTTATCTTACCTTCTAGAGCTAAAATGTTAATAACTTTAATATTGCCTTCATGTTGATTCGAAGATACATCCTAGGCAAGTTTGCTCATTCCCTACTTTTCCAATCTTTTTTAGGAAACTCTAGCGGGGATTCAGACTACTCAAGTGATGGGTCCGAGAGTGATTGACGAACGAGTGCAAGCTTAGATAGATAAAGTGTCATGAGTCTTGTGGTAGCTAAGTTCCTTCACTGTAATAGGTGGTGAAGTGGATCATGTTATGTAATTTTCCTTTTTTATTGAGCCTAGAATTAAAGGAGTCAAGTGTCTTGTAAACTTTGATTATTATGATTCAATAAAGTGAAGATTTTTAGTATATGACCTTGTGCATTCCTCTTTTATATGGATGTATTATTGCGCTCTGATTATATTGCTAGCTTGCGGCGTATTGTCGGCTGTTCACGTTCCCAACTTAATTCCGTTGCATATCTCGGGACGTGACAGTTAAGTTGTTATCAGAGCTTAGGCATAAGTCCTAGGAAAATGTCATGTGATAGGTTAAGTCCAAGGTTTAAGGACCCATACCTATGAATTAGGAAAGAAATTTTTAAACTCAAGTGAGATTGGGAAGAGCCCGGGATGAGCTAGTTTGTAGAAACTTATTTCTAGGGTAACCTCTATAGTTTCCATAAGGAAATAACTAATTGTTTATTTTCTCAAGCACCTCATTCTCACGATGGCCGCTAATCATGCAAACTGGGAAGCTATGCAACAAACTGTTGCGGGTGTCACCCAGGCCCTTCAAACCGTTGCTCAAGCTGGCACGCGGGTTGGCACTGGTGATTTACATCGTAACTTCCGAAGTATAAATCCTCCGCGGTTCTCGGGTTCCTCTAACCCCGATGAAGTTGAAAACTGGATCAACGAGATGGACCGGATCTTCAACGTTATGCAATGCACCAATCAAAAGAAGGTATTACTCCCCACATTTCAACTCTATAAAGATGCGTGCACATGGTGGAAGGCCACCACGGCCCATCTACAAAATGCTCAACTCACTTGCGAGTAGTTCCTTGAGCTCTTCCGAGAGAAATATTTCTCAGAGCATGTCCACGAGCGAAAGGCCGTGGAATTTGCCTCTTTAAGGTAGTTTATGATGTCCGTAGCGGAGTACGAGCTTCAATTTTATCGTCTGGCACCTTATGCTCCACACCTGGTGGCTATGGAGGTTCTTAAAGCTAATCGCTTCATAGACGGCCTAAGGCCGATTTTCATAAATCAACCTGGACGTCAAAATATCTGCACATATACGGAGATGGTCCACAGGGCTCATTTATGTGAAAAGACCTTGGAGAAGGTAGAGAAGTTTAGGGGAAAAGATGAAAAGCCAAGCCGAAAGCATGATAGGCAAGAGGAAAAAAAAGAAAGGTTTAACATCACGGAGGATCACGAACCCCATAATAACATGTTTTCATGCAATATTTGCCCTAGGATAGGCTTTGCACGCACTATTTATCATCTGTCTGATACAGACAGAAAGCGGTCCCTCAGAGATAGCTATTGTCAAGAAACGGTTCCAAACAGACCGCTATTTCCAAGAAGCGGTTCTTGCTAGACCGCCTTCTACTTTCTGTTTTCTGCCTTCTGTTAATCCTAAACAGAATGCAAATCAGCCCTTATAAATATATCATAAGCCTAAGTAATTAGGTCCTATTCCGAGTTATCTCCTTATATTCATGATATTGATTATATTGCACATCAATCATGGTAGATTTCATGACCTTCATGTTTAGAAACTATTTTATATCTTATGCTAATTTCATGCCAAAATCATATAGTCTTATATTAAAGATATTTTCATATGATTTGTGGAACTTGTTACATTGGTATTTGATCACTGTTTTCATGTATTTCACTCTCATCTCTAGTCTTTCTTAAGTATTTAGCACGTACCCCGGTGCGTGGCTATTAGTTACACACACACTTGATAGGCACACTTCTTAGACTTGTGATCCTCTCCGTCAGATATTCCTTCTGTCGGATTAGGTGATCATGTTTCAAGGCCTCCGTAAGTCTCCGCGAGCCTGAGATTCCCACTAGGACGCTGAGCTGGTTGTACCCTAAAAATCCATTGATCTAGAAAGCACTTGTGTTACCGGCGTTTTTCTATGAACGGACCTAAACGCGGCCATCAGGCGACCACTACTTCATGATAGCGGTCTTGGTGCGACCGCGTTCTGGTTTCAACACGGATGCATCGACCTATTCCTTCTTCATGCGTCGACTCATCCTAATAGCGGTCTCGACCTGACCGCTACCTTCATGAAATGGTCCAGATGTGATCGCGTTCTTCCAGATTGTGTCTAACCTATGGTTTGACCAAAAGGGATAAGTCTACTCTATTCCTAGATGGTCTAATGATTATCTAGAACCCAAACCTTATTCAATAAGTCATTAATGAACTATGGAAAGTAATGAATGTACCGTTATGCTACCGAATTCCTCCCGTAGCATGACCTTGTTCTTAATACGTTCTTGAACTCATATGATTCATATTTGGTGCATTCTTACCTTGATCTTTGTTATCATAAAGCTATTGTTTGAACTTTACATTATCGGCCAAACTTTATATTTCTCGTGGAAGTAGCTTGATTTGTAACGTGAAGATGCAAGAGCCGCCATGGACAGTGTCCAAGGGCTCGACACTAGCCCCCTCGGCGGATAGCCGGAAACATATTATAAACCATGGGGTATGATGAACACTGGCGTCACATTGCGTCGGGAGTACTTTTTTTATAAATGGGTGAAAACCACGAGGCTCATCATGAAATTATTACATTCTTGTTACATGACTTTCTAATGCATAGCCTTTATGGTTATGAAAAGTATATTCTCGTTACATTCTAGTACATTCTTGTTAATGAAAGGCCACATTATATTCTTACTTGATCATGCTCTCATTCTACATGAATACTCATATCTCTATGGTCTATATCTTGCTACTTATGCTGTTACTTTGGTTTTATTCGTATGATTTATCGCATTTCCTTATCTTATCTTCTAGAGCTAAAATGTTAATCACTTTAATATTGCCTTCATGTTGATACAAAGATACCTACTAGACAAGTGTGCTCATTCCCTACTTTTTCAGGAAACTCTAGTGGGGATTCAGACTACTCAAGTGATGGGTTTGAGAGTGATTGACGAACGAGTGCAAGCTTAGATAGATAAAGTGTCATGAGTCTTGTGGTAGCTAAGTTCCTTCACTGTAATAGGCGGTGAAGTGGATCATGTTATGTAATTTCCCTTTTTCTTGAGCCTAGAATTAAAGTAGTCAAGTGTCTTGTAAATTTTGATTATTATGATTCAATAAAGTGAATATTTTGAGTATATGACCTTGTGCATTACTCTTTTATGTGGATGTATTATTGCGCTCTGATTATATTGCTAGCTTCAGACATATTGCCGACTGTTCACGTTCCCGACTTAATTCCGCTACATATCTCGGGGCGTGACACCACTATTGATGAATTGGTCGAAATAAACCTCAGCACGAAGAATGATCCCAGGTCGACCTTTCTTAGTGCCCTCTTATCACTCGAAGAGAGGTGGCAGTATATAAAGCTACTCCAAGAATTATGAGATTGCTTTGCTTGGAATTGTAAAGAAATGCCAGGCCTCAGCCCTGCAGTTGCCCAACATTTCCTGGCCATTGACCCTAAAGCTTAGCCGGTGAAGCAATCACCTTGGCGAATGAGGCCAAAATTAATAAGCCAAGTCTGCAAGGAGGTCGACAAGCTCATAGAAGTTGACTTCGTGGCGGAGAATCAATATACTACATGGCTGGCTAACATCGTGCCTGTCAAGGAGAAAAATGGCCAGATCCGGATTTGCGTGGATTTCTAGGACCTGAATAAAGCGTGTCCGTGAATAAAGCGTGTCCGAAGGATGATTTTTCGGTGCCAATCACTGAAGTGATGATCGATGCCACTACCTGCCATGACGCCTTGTCGTTCATGGATGGATCATCTGGCTACAACCAAATCTGGATAGCTGAGCATGACCAAATCCACACAGCTTTCTGGTCGCCTAAAGGGATATTTCATTACAAACGGATGCCCTTGGGCCTCAAAATTCAAGCGCCACCTACCAGAGGGCAATGACAAAAATATTCGACGAATTGCTCTATAGCAAAGTCTAATGCTATATTGACGACTTAGTCGTCAAAACAAAGAAGAGGGAGGACCACCTAGCTGACCTCAGAATTATATTTGAAAGGCTTTGGCTGCATGGGCTGAAGATGAACCTGATGAAGTGCACTTTTGGCATCTCCCGCGAAAAATTTCTAGGCTTCATCGTCAGTTACAGGGGGATTGAAATAGACCCCACAAAAATCAAAGCTATTAAGGAGCTGCCTTCTCCTGGAAATCTGACGGAACTACAGTCATTGCAAGGCCGGCTATCCTACATCCGTAGGTTCATCTCCAACTTGTCTGGGCGGTGTCAACTGTTCCAAAAATTAATGATGAAGGATACCCCGTTCCATTGGGGCGAAGAATGTCAAAAAGCTCTTGACCAGCTCAAAGAATACTTGAAGACCCCGCCAGTACTGGGGACACCTGTCAAAGGGCATTCGCTAATCCTCTACATAGCTGCCACCAAATACTCTCTGGGGGCAATGCTGGCCCAAAACAATGAAGAAGGAAAAGAACAAGCCCTCTACTACCTTAGCCGAAGGCTGGTTAGGGTCGAAGCAAAATATACACCTATCAAAAAGGTCTACCTGGCACTGGTCTTCGCAGCCAAGAAGATGAGACATTACATGCTATCGCATGAAGTCAAGCTGATATCCAGGGCTGACCCGGTCAAATATATACTTTCTCAGCCAGTCCTAAAGGGATGACTGGGTAAATGGGCCATCATCCTCATGGAGTTTGACATTACTTATGTGCCGCAAAAGGCCATCAAAGGCCAGGGCATTGTAGATTTTTTCGCAGCACATCTGTTGTTTGAAGATTCTCCTTTGATCACGAAACTCCCCGAAGATGAAACCCTGGAGGTGGACCAACTCCAACAAGCCGTTTGGCAGCTATACTTCGACGGTGCTTCGAGAACAGAAACGTCCCCATCAGGACAAACAAGAATAAGAGTGGGGGCAGGAGTCATCCTCAAATCTCTTGAAGGAGAGGTGTTGCATACCTCTTGCTCAATCAATAAAGTCTGCACGAATAATGAGGCACAATATGAAGCTCTAATCATCAGCCTCCAGGTTGCTCTCTACATGGAGTTCCACATGCTGCAAGTGTTTGAGGATTCAATGTTGATTGTCAAGCAAATCCAGGGACAGTTTGAAGTCCAAAAATTTGGATTACTCCCCTACCATGCCAAGGTGAGGCAACTCATGGAGAAGTTCTACTTTATTGAAATAAGCCACGTCGGCCGAGGTCAAAATGCACAGGTCGATGCATTAGCAATGCTAGCAAGCTCACTAGCAATCCCACCAGATGAATCACTCAATATACGAGTGATCAACCGATGGCAAGTCCCCAACATGATAGAAGAGGAGCCAGGTGGAGAAGAACCTGAAGTAGCAACCGCAGAAGTGGTCAACTCACCTGACTGGTGTGACCCCCTCATGCAATGGTTTAAACACCAGCAGCTGCCCAAGCAAAGGGAAGAGAAGATCAAGTTGATCCGAATGAAAGACTCCTACGAAGTTAGAAATTGAATCATATTCTGAAATGTGGCAGACACCAAAAAGAAAATACTACTCCAGTGCCTTTCTATGGAGGAGGCCTGGAGGGTCATGAAAGAAATTCATGCTAGGTCAGTTGGGGCACACCAGGCTGAGCCGAAGATGAAGATCAAAGTTAAAAAGTTGGGCTATTATTGGCCGACAATGTTTGACGACAGCTGCAAGTATGCCAAGACGTGTCAAAAGTGCTAAGAGCATGCAACGGTCCCCAAGCGACCTCCAACACAGCTACATCTAGCAGCACCCAATTGGCCATTTGCCCAATGGGGATCAGATGTCGTGGGCCCATTGCCTCCGTCCTCTTCGGGATGCAAGTATATCCTGGCAATAATATACTATTTCTCCCGCTGGGCGGAGTCTATAGCCCTAAAAGAAGTGACAGGAGAAATTGTGGCCCGATTTATCCGATAAAATGTAACATTCTGATTCGGCATCCCCAATCGGATCATCTCAGACAACGGAAGTCATTTCCAGATTCAAAAGGTCTACAGACTGGCTGAAAAGTACAAGATTGACTGGAGGACATCCACTCTGTACAACCCGCAGGCAAATGGGTTGGTAGAAGCATTCAACAAAATCCTCTGCAGCCTCCTGGCGAAGACTGACAGTTCTAGCAAAAAGGAGTAGGAAGACAAGATGTATGAGGCATTGTAGGCGTATCGTACCGTCTATAAAACCCCAACGGGTTGTTCACCCTTCTCTTTGGTGTACGGCTCAGAAGCAGTTGTCCCCATTGAACTAGAAGTACCCTCACTTCGGGTCATAATCCAACATGAATTGGTCAAAGACGACAGAACAAATGCAGAAAGAAGATTGGAAGAGCTCTCCGACTTAGAAGGGAAGCGACTCCAGGCTCAACAAAACATATAGATCTATCAGGCCCGCATAACCTGTGCCTTTTACAAGGTTGTCAAAGGGCATGAATTCAAGAAAGGCGACCTCGTGATGGTAAAAAGAAGAGAGGTCATGGCTGCCAACCCTAAAGGCAAGCTGAATGAGAACCGGCTTGGGCCCTACGTCATCCGAAATGTTTATGAAGGAGGTGCATATGTAGTTGTCAACCATAGGGGAGAGACTCAGTTCTCACCCCTTAATGGAAAGCACTTGAAACTATATCATGCATCACTTCCCCAGTTTGATGAACAATCAAACCCCGCGCCTCACGCGGAGCAAGCATGTTTCTTATATCTCCCATGAGACTATGCACTATCCACTCAACAAAAAAGAAGAAAGAAAAAAAAGGAAAGAAAAAAAAGACTAAAAGAAAAAAAAACTTGTCAAAGTCACCGGGGGATGTTGATTCATCAAGTCCCACCGAAATTCAAAACTCCCTTGCTTTGGCTCACACCATTTCATCTTGGCTGATTGACCAAACTACTGTACTCTATGTAGTAGCATAAGCCTCAACAACACTACTCCATCATGTCCTACCAACATATGGACCTCTGACTTGGACCTTCCGTCCAAGCCGGTAAACAAAGACCCTTGCTTTGACTCGGACCTTCTGTCCCAGTCAATGAATGAAAAGACCTCCTTCCTTCGGCCCAAACCCTACATTTAGAGCTGAAGAACAAAAAGACCTCTTTTCTTTCTTTGACACTAACCCCGTGTCAATGAATAAACCACCTCGACATTATAATCTCTTGTCCCACCGACGAATAAACATGTGGCCCAGACCTTCTGTCTGAAGCCATGAACCAAAAGACCCTTCCACTCTGGACCGAACCTTTCGTCCAACTAAAGGACAAAAACACCCCCCCATATAGTCGGCACCCCGGTGCATTAAATGACAAAAGACCCCTATCACTCTGAATCAGGCTTCCCGTCTCGGCCAGAGAACAAAGAAACCCTTCCACGTTGGCCCAGACCTTCTGTCTAAGTCAATGAATAAAAAGACCCCTTGCTTCGACTCAGACCTTCCGTCTAAGTCAATGAATAAAAAGACCCCTTGCTTCGACTTCCGTCTAAGTCAATGAATAAGAAGACCCATTGCTTCGACTCAGACATTCCGTCTAGGTCAATGAATAAAAAGACCTCTTTCCTTCGGCCCAGACCTTCCGTCTGGAGTTGATGAATAAAAAGACCCATTTGTTTTGGCACTCATCCCGTGCCAATGAACAAATCACGTTAGCTCTCGACACCCTGTCAGGCACGAATGAATAAACCCTTGGCTCGATCTTTCCGCCCGAACCAACAAGCACACAAACTTCTCCTATCCGAGTCGATGAATAAACAACTCTCTTTGCTTCGGCATCGACCCCAGGCCGATGACCAAACTGCTCGAGGGCTAAACTTCTCGGCCCGCGTGCTCTCCGCGGTGAAGCTAACCCCTCATCCCTTCGCTGAAGGGGTGAGCGCTTTCCAACGAACTCACACCAGGCTGACGACCTGTCGGCAATCGAAATGATATGGCGAAGAAGCTACACCCACGGGCCCCGCTCACTCATCCCTCCCTTGCGCCACCCGCGGGTGGGGGGCATTTGTGGACACTAAAAAAAAAGAGAGAAAAAGGAGGGTAAAGGGCGGCCCACACACAAATAGGCCAAACCAAACAGGAAGGGCCCAAATGCAATGAGCCAAAAGAAAAAAAGGAGAAGGGCAAATATGCAATATGAAAAGAGGAGGGGGAAGAGAGAAAAGAGAAGGGAATTTCTCAAAAAAAAAAGGAAATTGGAGGAAATTACGTGCCACTGTTCACCCAGTGTCACTCTCCCTCCTTTCGTGTCCTGCTTCCCCCCTTACATAGCTACGACCGGCGGGCACTGTAGCACTTCGACGGGAACACTATAGCACCCAACCCAGGACCCCATGGCAACCAGCAGATGGAAGAGGGACGCACGATGGGTTTCCTCCGCCCCTCAGACACGACGATGGGAGTATCAGCCACCACCGGGGCAAAGGAGAGAGCCCGTCCTGTGGGGATCCCTTCCCGTAACCTCGGTCACAAATCTACATGAGGTAGCAGCAGTGTTGAGACCGGTGCGGTGGATTCAGAGGGGGGTGAATGAATCTCTCCTTTAAAAACTTTGCCTAATTAAAATCTATAAACACTCATAGATGAATGGGAAACAAATTCAGTTCTACTGAAACTGAATTATTGTGAAGTGTTCAATCAAACAGTAACTGTGCAAACAATTAGCTCAATCGATATATGAAGATAGTTTGAGCCTAAACATTGATCTAGCGTCAAACACACAATGTGATCAAACCACACCATACACAAGAGATTTTTAGGTGGTTCGGTCCTCCAGACCTACGTCCACCCCACACTCAACCCGAGTGTGGATTACTACTGACTCACAGCTTGAACGGCTGGGCATCACAACTTGCCTACATCAGCTGGGCCTCACAGCTTGCCATCCGCTGAGCATCACAGCTTGCTTCCGCTGGGCAATACAGCTTAGCCATCCACTGCCTAACAGCTTGCGCTGAGCCTCACAGCTTGCTCCGCTAGGCAATACAGCTTAGCCATCCGCTGCCTAACAGCTTGTGCTGAGCCTCACAGCTTGCTCTGCTGGGCAATACAGCTTAGGCATCCGAGGTATCCACCTCGCCGCTGTGCGCGCATCACAGCTTGCACTGCTGGCAAACAACTTGGAGAAAGGTTTAAAAAAAACACAAAATGGGAAACAATCAGCGGCTGAAAGCTGTAAATGAAATGCAAAATGTAGCTCTCGCAGGAGCAAGTCTGGTTTGGATCTGATCCAATTTCCAGACAACCAGATTCTTCAATGGATGCTTCCGATTCTCTACTCGAGCTCTCTATCTCTCTCTTTCTCTTCTTTCCCTTCTGTTTCTTCTCTCTTTCTCTTCTTCACACTTTTTCTTCTTCTGGGTCGTGCGGGCTATCTCTCTGCTTCTGCTCTGCTATCACGATCTGGTCTTCTTCTGAAGAAGAAGCTTCATATATATAGCAGCAGCAATTAGGAGGGCGTGTGGCTTCCAGATTCCCGCCCTAACACCTTGGCTGCGTGGCAGCATTTTAGCCTCCAAGATGACATGTGTCACGATCCTGAGCCATCTCCATTCTTGGATCACGTGTCTTTATTAATCTCCTTGAGCAAGTACCTGTCAGTCAGCCGAAGAGAATTATCAGCTTAAGACTATAAAATCTTGTACAGACTTCACTATGCAACATGTGTGAGCATACACAGACTTGTGCATCCCTACGATGCCAAAGCTGTACAGAGTATATGTGCTAGGATGAAGGATGTACAGACTATATATGCTAGCAGCACAACCAGAAGCATGCACAGACAAGACGATGTATAGACTAGCTCAGTCATCAAAACAAACAAGCGCTCATTAGTGTATAGACTTGCTACGGCATCAAAGCAACAGTGTGCAGACTTTAAAATAAAGAATGTACAGACTTCAGATGAATGCATGGACTATGCCGTTTGAAGAGTGCTGACGATGTACAGACTTGCTGA
This sequence comes from Amorphophallus konjac, assembly GCA_022559845.1. Classification (NCBI taxonomy): domain Eukaryota; kingdom Viridiplantae; phylum Streptophyta; class Magnoliopsida; order Alismatales; family Araceae; genus Amorphophallus; species Amorphophallus konjac. The sequence goes on from CM040118.1 coordinate 211,079,362, forward strand.
ACTACAGCATAAACATATCAGCAGAGAATGTATAGACTCTGCGTGCGTGCATGCTGCAAAGCAACGTATGGACTTGTGTTTGCGGGCAGACAATGTATGGACTTTAAATCAAAGGATGCACTGGCTGTATAGACTTTGCGTATGCACATGAGACGCTGAGTGAGACACAGGATGCACTAGCTATACAGACTTTGATTTATGCACATAGACGCTGAGTGAGACGGTGCATGCGATGCGATGTATATACTTAACATGAGATGCTAAGTGAGACGGTGCATGCGATGCGATATACAGACTTAGCATGAGACGCTAAGTGAGACGGAGCAATGTATAGACTTAGCCAAGACGTCATGAGCAATTGGATGATGTACAGACTTGAGTTCGTGCATGCTACAGGGCAATGTATGGACTTTGAATGTGTTCATGCTAAAACAATGAACGTAGGTAAAGATAGGAATGTATAGACTTGTGTGTGTGTGCATGCTGTAATGAAATGTATAGACTTGTGTGTGCACGCGTCAAAGCTATCAGCAGAGAATGTGCAGACTTGCTGTAATGATGCATGAATGTTACAGCAAAGAATGTATAGACTATATGGCGTGCAACTGATGAATGCACCGATGCGGTGTATGCATATAGTAGTGAACAAATGCAATGTATGCTAAACACAATGACTGGCTCACTGTGATACTCTCACTGTGTTGCTATCATCAAAACAAAATAGCATATGCTTGTGCCTAAAGGGCACAACATTCTCCCCCTTTTTGATGATGGCAACAAAGTGACAGTGAGTCACCAACCAAATTTTCTCCCCCTTTGACATAATCAAAAAGAAAGAAGAACATGAGTGCAAAATGCTGTATACATGCAGATTTCCCTTAGAATAACCCATTCTCCTCCTGAATGTATAACTCCCCCTGAATTATTTCTCCCCCTTTGACATAATCAAAAAGGAAATGGTTTGAGAGACAGAATTCAGCACACAGACTATTTTCCCACAAATTCAAAATATAGAGAATGAAACATAGTTCATTGAAATGGAGTTCCCCCTTATGACAAGAAAACATCTCTCCCCCTATCAACATGCAAATAATAACCAAAGCTCCCCCTCAGAATATGAGTGAAGTCAGGATGGAAGATTTCAACAGTGTGGAGAGTAAAGTGATTGATGATAGGAAGGTAAAAGTAGACAACAATAATCACAAGACATCTTAATGAAAAATCAATAGTTAAGAGAGATTTGGAACCAAGATTTATGTTGATCAGGCTGTCAGGAATGCATCTGATCATGAGGGATTTTAATGCTTGCACCACTACAATAAGTCTTAAGAAGAATAGACTCTTCTATCATAAAGAGTTATGAATTGGCAACTCAACCAATCTGATTTAATTTTGATGTATACCAAATTTGTCAAATTAAACTCAATACTCATATCTGAATCCAAGTTTTAATAAAGGTGAACCAAATAGTCAGATAACACTCAAAACCAATCATCTTTATCTTACACACATGATCTCAATAGCTCCTTTGAAAGTTACACAGATTAGTACTGAGGTTAAACACTTTTACAAGAACATGAGTTGACAGAATTTTCAATATATTTTCATTTGAAGCACATTATATTTTTCCTAAGCAATTTAGGTTGATCAACACCTTTTTACATGAGACACAACACGTCTCAGGTGAAGTGACCCAGTTACTCAGTGTGATAACTGTCATTGCCTCTCAACTTCGAGAACAGAGTTAGCATTATAAGTGTCTTTTTACATGAGAAGACACCTTGATCAGAGGCCAGACTCCCCAGTTACTCAACACAGAATTGCCATTGCTCTGTCAGGTTCTCAATGAATTTTCATTTTAAGTGACTATGACACTTCATGACTTGGGTTCACTCCATTTCTTTGATGGAAAGCCCAGTTTCTCAGTGAACAAAGTGATGGGGACATCCCTTGCCCCTCCATATTTTCTGAAGCCCGGATTGATCGTCGGTGTACGCCATTATGTTCCTCATGTGTTTGTGAGTCGAGTCATGTAATTTTCTTATTTTTATTTGAGTCTTAAACATGTAATTTTCCCTTTATTGAGTCTTGTACCTAGGTTAGAAAGTCATTTTCCTAAGTCTTGAAGTCATTATGTTAGTTTGATAGGTTAATGGGCCCAATTCATTGGGCTAGGCCCAGGGGCGCCCCTCCCTTGGACTGTTTGGTCATTAGTTAGTTTGTCAGGGTCAGTTTGGTCTTAGGAAAAGTGTGGGGTCTATAAATAGCCCCACCCCTCTCTCATTTGTAACAATTATGCTTGAATATTGAATCCAAAAAATTTCCACACCTTCTAGTTCCCTCTCAATATCTCCCTCTCTCTCTCTCTCTTACTATCACTCTCTCTAAGTGGGTTGTGCCCCCTCTCTCTCTCCTCCCCACCCCAATTTTGAAATCTATTCTCTCTCCTCCCCATTCACCCCTCATTAAGGCCCCTTCCCCTTCCCCATGCATCATTCAATTCCCCCTCCAACCCCTAGGTGGAAACCCCTTCTCCTAGGCACCTTTCCACTCTCCCAAGCAACCCTCCCTCTCCCCAAGACTGAAAGAGCCCTTCCCTAGGCCAAATTTCGAATTTCCCTCTCCCTTGGGCCGTGCCCTTTCATCTCCCCACCTCCCTAACCACCCAAGGTCGCACCCCCCCTTCCCCATCCACCCAATAAGCCCATTTTCATCCCCATCACCATACCCTCTCCTCCACCTATTCTGTCCCTGTTGCAGGTTTCAGAAAAGCAGTGACTTGCAGAAGCAACTACGACCGTCTCTCAAAGATTCAGGTGGTAAGGCCTACATTTCTGGAATCATCTACGAGTTAGCTTTCCAACGGAAGTGGTTTCGTCGGCATCCGAGTTCGGAGCTGTCCCGAGGAACGTCATCTTCAACAACTACGCAATCTGTCCCAGACTGAAGGCCAGAGTGATCTTGGAAGCTATTCAGCGGTCAACCTTGGAAGAATTCGAGCACACTTCCTTCTAAAAAATTCTTCTTCGGTCAGTTGTCCATCAGTAGCAGAAGGAATGATGCCAATCGCCTGCCCGAGCTATTTGTTCTGAAGTTTCTCGCCGGAGTGCGCAGTCTGCCACCTGTGGGTCCAGGTTTGACCTATCCCTACTTATCTGGCTACTTCGCTCTCCTCCGACCTCAGATTGTGGTCCCGTCAACTTCTGCTCGAAGCTACTATGTCCACGATTGCGTCACTGCCAGTTTCGTCCCAATCGGAGTTCGGGAGCATCCGTAGTACCTTCTGCAACCGACTGCACCAACCCTGCACCCGCCAGAGACAGAAAGTTGCAGCCAGGTTCCAGTCGCCGGCCCGATCAGCCTCGAGCTTCAGAGCCTTCCCAAAAAATCAAACATTACCCTCAGTCAGTTGGAAAGCTTTTTGCGCAAGTCTCATCAAGATCTGAGCTCTGTGGAATTTTTGACAGCATCATCACCGCCCCTCTGTCCAGCAACCTGCAGATTGGCAGAACCGGTGGAATTCGGCAAGTCGGATTTCCTTTGCGTAATTCCCCACCCTGCTTGGCCAGCTGAAGGCCCCTCCCTGCGTGGAGGTAGTTTTGGATGTAATAAACTTAATCCCCACCCCAAGATCACCCCTCCTGCGAGAGGTGTAGTTCATGTGATAATCTTTTCACAGATTTTGAAGCGACACCGACGCGGCTTGCGGGCGCAAACCCTTGCCTCCCCGCTCGCCCCCGTCTTCGGCCGGAGTCGGCGTCTTCACACCGGCTAGGTGAGCCTCGGTCCCCCTTTCCTTGCTGGTCAATATCACTTGCTTAGCTTAGTATTCTTGCTTTGCTGCGTCGGACGGAGAGCGAGAGCCCGGCCCAAATTACCGTTCACGTGAGTGTCCATCGCGGGCGAGTTGTGAGCGAGCCATTTCAACCCACACCCTTGGTGTGACGGCCGCCCGTGAGTGGGCATCCCTGGACCAATTGAGGTTCTCCCCAAGTTTACCAAGCACCGGAGCATCATTGTCCCACCCCGGACCCTCTCCATTATCGCTTAGTTACCCACGGGCACAAGTGTGCACCAAGCGAGTGAGCCGCTCGAGTAGTATCATCGCCAATTTGCTTGCTTGCAATCTTAGGTCCAAGGGTCATATTGTCTTGTGGTCATCACCCCCAAGGTGGTGTCACATCACAAAGTCATTTCATTACTCACTAATTTTATTTCCTGTCAAATTTTTTAAAGTTAATGTTTAACAACAATACTCACTCTATGTATCTTAACCAAAGTAGCCCTGATTTCAAATATTCAGATATCTGATGAGTAAGTCTAAGGTTTTTATGACACATATGGTTAAGATTTATTAAAGCTTATCATTCAGATATTTTTAATTCATTTAATTACAAATCTGAGAATACATTAATCTTATATCAGTCTGATTCAGTGGTAATTCTTAAATCTATATGATAGGAATTTCTACAAAGTTCTCAGACTGAATTGCATGACATGCAGCTTAAGTTCCTCAGACCGAATACAGACACAACTGATCAACAATCAACACTAGACACAATCATTCTAACCAGCTAAAAAGAATGTGAAGGATGAGTGTAAGCTGGTGTAAGAGTCAACAACATGAATGAATATATCAGAAGAGTGTATATCAACAAACAGTAGCTGAGTCTGGAATTCAGACAGATCAGCTGACAGGTAGTAACATGAAGAAGGTTGAAAGAAGCTCTTCTTTGACAACATAATGAGTAGAAGGAAGAATCCATTATCAAGAGAGATAGTATGAAATCAGATGAGAGTTATTCAATTACTAGACAAGAGGTGTTCAGAGTGTGACAAACTAAACCCCAATTTTTAAATGCTCCCCCTGTCTAGATGCATCATGTGAAAGAAAAAACATAAGCAGCAATATGATTGATCAAAAAAAGTTGGACTCCCCCTGACTATATGCATGAAATTTATTGAAAGCACATCACATGATATCAAATTTTATATTCAGATATGATTCATGCAAATTAGACAGAAGAGAATTACCATAAACATGATTGTGCAATTCATATTTCAGAAAACTTCAGTTTAGCACCAACAGATCAACATGATATGCAGTCATTTCAAGTTCACAATTTCATATAATGGAATTTAAACTGGATGGTCAGAAAAAACCTGAAGAGCAGGATCCTGGGGTCTTCCTGTTGAGTGCCCTGGTTTATTTACCCCTCTTTTTCATACCAAGGCACACCTGTAGCATGTTAATCAACTTGATCCTGCAGGGACCCAAACAGCCTTGGGTCCCGAGTTAACTCTAACATGTGTTCTGGATGATCTTTTAACAACATTATCATCATAATCCATCAGGTAGCAATTATTCATAGAGTGACCATACTTTCCACAATATCTACATGATGTAACAGCCCTTGAATTCTTTTTGTGGACATTATTATAATCATGGAATCTATGTAAGTTGGCAAAAAAATTTCTGTTGCTTGCATGAAATTTTGATTTACCATTACCTGCCCACCAGCATTCAGAAGCTCGGTGGCCAGGTTTTCCACATTCAAAACATGCAAGAATCTTTTCTTTAAAAATAGCTTTATTCCTACCAAAAACATTTCTATTTGTAGGTAATTTGACAAATTCAAAATTAAGTTTCTTTCCCTGTTTATGCCAGCAGTGGGCTCCAGTGTGGCCCAGCTTGCCTCAACAATAACATTAAATTTTCTTCTTATGACTTGCATGATTTTTAGTCTGAACAGTTCTATCATGCAATTTTCTAGCATTGAAATCATCCTGTTTCTTTAGTTTACAATTGTGCATAAGATGACCAATTCTGTGACAGTAAAAGTACTGAATTCTTTTATTCTGAGCTAAAGAAGATTTCTTAACCTGAGAATTCCTAGCATGAATTCTCTTAAATTTCAGATCATCCTTCTTCATCACAAAACACTCAGCCATCACATGGCCAAATTTCCAACAATAATAACATGACCCCCTTTTAGTATGAGTGTGTGAGAGATCATGTGACTTGCGTGCAGCAATCTTTGTACCAACAGGAGCATCTTTGTCCTTTTTCTGTGAATTTTCATTCTTTTTCAGTTTTTGAGTTTGTTCTTCAGTTTTGGGACTGACAGTAGATTTTTGGTTTTTCTGAGCACTGAATCGGAAGATAGGTACACTAGATGTGCTAGTTGACTCAAAACTATGCATAAATGAAGTGTGAAGCTTACTATCAAACCCCTTTTTATTATCTGGGTTAAAGCCCAGACCCTCGTGCTGGAAATGAATTTTGCTACCAAGGAGCTTATCCAAATTTTCTTTTCCACTCACAAATTTAGCCAAAGATTCAGTCAAACTTGAAATTTCAGATTGCAGTTTGGAAACATGAAGTTCATAGTTAGCAATTTTATCTTCATAGCACACAGCCTTTTCGTTTAACATCTGATTGATGGTCTTTATGTTTGCAATTTCTTGTTCTGCATTCAGCAACTCACTAGAGCTCGCCAGGTTTACGCTCTTCCCTTTTTCTAAAGTGATTAGCCTCTCAGACATTGCTGAGTTTAGGTGTTTCAGCTTATTAATTTCCTCTTTCAGTTTACTGTTTTGCTCTAGGAGTTCATTATGAGGCATCCAATCATCTAAGGAGAACTGACATTCATAAAACATTTCCTGTTGTTTCTTAGATTAAGGTTTGTTGAGATTTTTCTGAAGCTCTAGATTCATTGCTTTTTCAGCCTCCAATTTCTCAGAAATCAGTCTATTTTCTTTTTTAAGATTCATTGATTTGTGTTCAAATTCTTTGGACTGATTTTTGAGTTTTTCGATTTGTTCCTTATATGTCTGAATATCAGACAAGCATGCATCATAAGATTGTTTCAATTTTAAGCAATTTTCACATGGAGCTTTTGAAATCTCCTGATCAAGTTTCTTTTTCAACCTTTTATTCTCAGATTTTAATTTTTCACATCTATCAGACAGTTCCTCATTTATATCCCATAAATCATCAATCGAGATTTCTTCGGATTCAGAGCTTACCTTGGATGTAGTTTCCTCATGATCATTTCTCCAGTCAGCCATCAGACATGTGTTGTGATTCCTGGTAAGCTTTAGTTTCTCCAAAATCTCCTTGGCAGACCTGCAAGAAGAAACACATTAAATTAGAGCTCTGTCAAGTGATGCTTTCATTAAATCTAATGCTCTCGAGTTTACAGAGTCTTTCAGTCTATCCTTATCAGTCCATCTAGATTTATCTTTTGATAATTTGTGTGGACTGTGGACCATTACTTTCCAAAGTTCAGGATCAGTCGATCTAACATACCGATGTAAGTTCTTCAGCCATACATCAAGATCATTACCTTTGAAGATTGGAGGATGTGCCATTACAACTATTAGTAAACAACAGCGCACAAGACAATCGACAAGAATGCACCACAACTAGATAAGCAAAGAAAGGCACTAAGTCAGTGAAACTAAACATCGAGCACAAAAAAACCACTCTGAAATGCACCACAGAAGATGCAGGATATGCTGCGGATTATTAGATCCTATGCACAGCAACACGCTCTAATACCAAGTGTTGAGACCGGTGCGGTGGATTGAGAGGGGGGTGAATGAATCTCTCCTTTAAAAATTTTGCCTAATTAAAATCTATAAACACTCAGAGATGAATGGGAAACAAATTTAGTTCTACTGAAACTGAATTATTGTGAAGTGTTCAATCAAACAGTAACTGTGCAAACAATTAGCTCAATCGATATATGAAGATAGTTCAAGCCTAAACATTCATCTAGCCTCAAACACACAATGAGATCAAACCACACCGTACACAAGAGATTTTTAGGTGGTTCGGTCCTCCAGACCTACGTCCACCCCACACTCAACCCGAGTGTGGATTACTGCTGACTCACAGCTTGAACGGCTGGGCATCACAGCTTGCCTACATCAGCTGGTCCTCACAGCTTGCCATCCGTTGAGCATCACAGCTTGCTTCCGCTGGGCAACCTCACAGCTTGCTCCGCTAGGCAATACAACTTAGCCATCGGCTGCGTAACAGCTTGTGCTGAGCCTCACAGCTTGCTCTGCTGGTGATGGGGGCATCTCTCACCCTTCACATTTTTTTCACAGCTTCGATTGCTCGCCAGAATAGCTCCATTGTGTCCGTCATATTTTTCTGAGTCGAGTCATGTAATTTTCATACTTTATTTGAGTCATGTCATTATAATTTTCCCTTTATTTGAGTCATGTACCTAGGTTAGTGAGTCATTTTCCTAAGTTAGTTGTTATATGGTTGGTTTGATAGGCTAATGGGCCCAACTAATGGGCTAGGCCCCGGGGCGCCCCTCCCTTGGACTGCTTTGGTCATTTACTTGTTTGTCAGGGCTATTTTGGTCTTAGGAAAAGTATGGAGTCTATAAATAGTCCCTCCCCTCTCTCATTTGTAACAACCTTTTATGATCAATTTAAATCAAGTGAGTTCTAGTGTCATATTGGAGTGGATTCTCCAAACCTCTCTCTCTCTCTCTCTTTATTGGGGTGGATTCCCCTTCTCTCTCTATCTCACTTCTCTCTCTTCTCTCTCTCTCTTCAAGGAGGAGGGCACCACTTTCTCTCTCCTCTCCTCCCTCTCTCTCCTCCACATCATCAATTCTCTCTCTCTCCCCCTCATTACTCATCCTCCCAACTACCCCACCCTCATTACTCCACCCTAGTTCCAAGAGACCTCCCCCCCAATCCCAACTCCACCACCCAACCACCACCTACTCAACTCCCTTCCCTAAGAACCCTCTCATATCCCAAGGGAGAATTCCCCACTCCCCAAGCACCCCTTCCCTTTCCCAACACAACTCTTCCCATCCCCAAAGCCCCATTAACCACATTGGTCTATTTTCAAATTTTGGAGAGAGATGTCTCCTTCTCTCTCCCCCACCCATCCCAAATTCGCAGCTCCCCTCTCACCCACTGCAAACACCACCTTCCAGACCCCATTCTCCCCCATCCACACCTTGGAACACCCCCTCGTAGACCCCCTCACAGCCAGGGCTCTCCCCACACTCATCCACCCCCACTTCCCCTCCCATATACCCCATTTCCCCCCACTATCTTCAACCTACAGTTTTCAGTCCGCAGGCAGCAGAGGAGTGCCCAGTTGCAGAGGCTGCCATGTCTTCAACTGGAAGCTTCAGAGGGCATACCATATATCGTTGGAAGTGTTTCCCAGTCAGCTTTCCAACGGTGGTTGTCCCGCCGACTTCCAAGATCGGAGCTATTCGGAGGAGGCGATCTACCACGACTGCGCAAGACTTCTCAGGCAGAGGACCAGAACCAGAGTGGAAGATCTACAGAGGCCATCCTATTGGGAATCTGAGCAAGAGTTCTTCATCAAAAGTCTTCTATTCTGAGTTTTCTTTCATCTCCAAAAAGCAGAGCTCAATTTGGCATCCGGAAACAGGAGTTATAAATTTTCTCCCCCGAGTGTGCGGTGCTGCTTCCCCACAGTCTGCACCGACCTCTCATCAGAGTTCAGAGCCCACTGGTCTTTTCCAACAACGTTTGGCTTCTCCGCTAGTTTTTATTCGAAGAGGACTTGTCAACGGTTCCAACGGCTTTGGCGTCACTTGATTCTGAGTTCGGGAGCGGTCGTGGCATCCTCTTCTTCCTGCTGTTGAAAACCTGAAACAGCCAGTTCCGAGAAGCTACCACCCTGTTCGAGCCTCCACCCAGACCAGCGTTGGCGCCAGAAGAAATCGGAAAAATTCAGACGTTTTTCCGTTCCAGTTACAAAGAATTCCCCATTGGTCCCGTCATCAGAAAAAATCAGGAGAGGTCACAGAGGTGCTGTCTTCAACTTCTGGTCCCTGATTCCAGAACGTGGACAGATTCGGCATCGGCTTCCTTTCATCACTTCTAGCTCGAATTCCTCCCCGCTTGGCCGGCTGAAGGCCCCTCCCTGTGTGGAGGTAGTGTTTGGATGTAATCATTGTCTTCCCTTCCCCACGATCACCCCCTTGCATGGGGTGTAGTTTTGTAAATGTTTGAGCAGGTTGACGCTTCACCGGCGCGGCGTTCGGGTGCATACCCACGCCTCCCCGCTCGCCATCGTCTCTAGCCGGGATCGGCGTCTTCACGCTGATCAGGTGAGCTTCTGGACCCCTCCCTTTGTTGGTAGATCTTGCTTAATTAGTATTGCTTGTTAACTCCGTCGGACGGTGACTGAGCGCCCGTTCCAAACTTGCTTATGTTTGAGTGGTCGTCGCGGGTGAGTTGTGAGAGTGACCCTTCAACCCATGCCTTCGGCGTGCTGACCGCCCGTGAATTTGGGCAACCCTGGCCCCTAGGGGTCCTCCCCAAGTCAGTCATATCCTTGGAAACCACTGGTCCAACCTCGGACCCTCACCCCATTGCTGGTCCACCTACGGACCCGAGTGTTCCAAATGCGAGTGAGTCCGCTTGTGTGACATTGCCTAGTCGTTGCGTTTGCTTGCCACCTAGGTCCGAGTTCATGTTACATCAATTGGTATCAGAGTAAGTTCTAGACTTGTCTCTACTAAGTCTTGTCATTGGGCCATTGCATGCATCACCCTTGTCCACTATCATGACTACCTCATACTTGGCATATTCGCCACTCTTAGGCCCATTAGAAGCCTTTGTGTTTGATGGATCCCGCCCTAGCATGTATCTAGAATGGGAGAAGTCCATAGACCAACACTTTGGGAGGTTTACCCTGTCAGGGCTTGTCCAAGTCAACTATGCCAAGAGTTTGCTCTAGCGCCAAGCTAGGAAAGAATGGGAGAACATTGTAGGTTTGAGAGAAGCCAAAGGGGAAGCACCCATTGAATCTTGGGATGAAATGAGGGCCAATCTTAGAAAGATCTACACACCCCAACCCAAACCTCTTCAACCAACCGATCTTTCACCCCCGACCCCAACTCCAACCCAAGAACTTCCCCGACAAAGCCCAACCCAAGTCCACCCATGTTCACCACCCCGAGAGTACCATGCATTGACCATTATCACTCCACCCACCATAGACTATCCTACCCCATTATCCTTGGAAGTTGTGGCCCACACACATACCCAAGTTGATGTGAAACCACCTATGGACCTATATTGCAAGCAATCAGGTTGAGCAGCGGACTCACACTAGCGGACTCACTTGCGTGCCCGTAGGCGACTCGGCGATGATGGAGAGGGTCCGAGGCGGGACCTTGATGCTCCAATGGTTGGCTAGCTTGGGGAGAACCCCAAATGGCCTAGGGATGCCCAACTCACGGGCGGCCAACACACGCCAAGAGCGTGGGTTAAGTGGTTGCTCTCTCAACTCGCCCGCGGTGGTCACTCACGTTAATAGCAATTTGGGCCGAGCTCTCACTCTCTGTCCGATGAAGCAACAACAATAATACTAGGCTAAACAAGTTATTTAAACCAGCCAAGAAGGGGGGACCGATACTCACCTAGCAGGCGTGAAGACGCCGACTCCGGCCGGAGACGGGGGCGAGCGGGGAGGCGAGGGTATGCACCCGCACGCCACGTCGGTGTCGCTTTAACATGAAATTGAAACGCTACACCACTACACCTCTCGCAGGAGGGGAGATCTCGGGGCAGGGATTTATGTGATTACAACCAATACTACCTCCACGCAGGGAGGGGCCTTCAGCCGGCCAAGCGGGGAGGGGAAAAACCGAACTCGAAGCTATAAAGGGAGCCGATGCCGGTTCTGTCCGCTTCCTGCGAATCTGGACAGACAGTCAGAGTTGATGACGTAGAGGCCGCTTCTGAATTTTTTTGATGACGAGGCCAGCTGGAATTTCTTCGTAGCTGGATCAGGATGATGTCAGAATTTTTATGATTTCTTTGGTTATCGGTGCTGGTCGGGGCAGAGACACGAACAGGAGCTCAGGTCACTGGTCTAGACTGTCGCAGCACCTTAGAAGCAGGAAGATGATGGTACCACGAGCGCTTCAGAACTCCAATTTGAGCATGGCAGGTAGCTATAGATTCATTGTCAAGTCCTCTTCGAAACGCAAGCAACGGGGACGCCAGATGATGTCGGAGTGGACTGGTAGAACTCGAACAAGCAGGGGAGGTTGGAGCAGACTGACAAGAAATAGAACCAAGCACCTGGAGGAAGAAATTGATAACTCTTGATTCCGGGCGCCAATCGGAGTTCTGCTTCTTGATCCTGGAAGTCGATAGGTCGAGAAAGAAGTTTGAAGAAGAATGCTTACCCAGATTCACGCTAGAATTGCCGTGGAAGAGCTTCCACTCAGGTTCTGGTCCTCTGCCTGAGAAGTCTTGCGCAGTCGTAGTAGATCGCGTCTTCCGAGCAGCTCCGATCTTGGAAGTTGGCGGGACCACCACCGTTGAAAAGCTGACTGGGAGACGCTTCCAACGATGTATGGTATGACCTCCAGAGCTTCCAAGTGAAGACGTGATAGCCTCTGCAACTGGGCACTCCTCTGCTGCCTGCGAACTGAAAACTGTAGGTTGAAGGTGATGGGGGGAAATGGGGTATATGGGAGGGGAAGTGGGGGTGGATGAGTGTGGGGAGAGCCCTGGCTGTGAGGGGGTCTAGGAGGGGGTGTTCCAAGGTGTGGATGGAGGAGAAGGGGGTCTGGAAGGTGGTGTTTGCAGTGGGTGAGAGAGGAGCTACGAATTTGGGATGGGTGGGGGAGAGGGAAGGAGAGTTCTCTCTCCAAAGTTTGAAAATGGACCAATGTGGTTAATGGGGCTTGGGATGGGAATGGTTGTGTTGGGGAAGGGAAGGGGTGCTTGGGGAGTGGGGAATTCTCCCTTGGGATATGATAGGGTGCTTAGGGAAGGGGATTGGGTAGTTGGTGGTTGGGTGGTGGAGTATGGATTGGTGGATGGTCTCTTGGGACTAGGGGTGAAGTAATGAGGGTTGGGGTAGTTGGGAGGATGAGTAATGAGGGGAGGGGAAGGGTTGATGATGTGGAGGAGAGAGAGGGAGGGGAGGAGAGAGAAAGAGGTGCCCTCCTCCTTGAAGAGAGAGAGAGAGAGAAGTGAGAGAAGTGAGATAGAGAGAGAAGAGGAATCCACCCCAATAGAGAGAGAGAGAGGTTTGGAGAATCCACTCCAATATGACACTAGAACTCACTTGATTTAAATTGATCATAAAAGGTTGTTACAAATGAGAGAGGGGAGGGACTATTTATAGACTCCATACTTTTCCTAAGATCAAAATAGCCCTGACAAACAAGTAAATGACCAAAGCAGTCCAAGGGAGGGGCGCCCCTGGGCCTAGCCCATTAGTTGGGCCCATTAGCCTATCAAACCAACCATATGACAACTAACTTAGGAAAATGACTCACTAACCTAGGTACATGACTCAAATAAAGGAAAAATTACATAGTTTATGACTCAAAGAAAATATGAAAATTACATGACTTGACTTAGAAACACATGACTAACACAATGGCACTTGCCGATGAACAATCCGAGCCCATAAAAATGTGGAGGGGCAAGAGATGCCCCCATCATACCCCCGGGGTGGGGAAAACACGACCCCGTCAAGTATGGGTCCACCGGAGAAGTAGTACACCAAAATGCGGCTCCGGGCGAATCACGATATCCAAACTCAACCCACGTCCATAGCCGGGGAATGGCGCCTCAGCTTTTCATAGTGCCTCGGACACACCCTCTTGCTGGCTATGAGGTCTTGCTTGCCTAGTATTGCCGCCGTGTGCTCACGTCGGGCTCTCAGGATAATTTGTGGTGGCACTCCGAGGGTGTCTCTCGCAAGGATAGGTGTAAGCTCAAGGCACTCACTAGGATCCACCGCGGTGCCCTTAGAGGGTTCCGGATCCGCCACGTGAGAAATGGGGTGAATCCCAAAACACATAGGTAAGTCCAACCCGCAAGCCGGGTTGCCAAAGCCCCTCGGAACATGGCAAGGTCCAAGTCCTCGTGCCCTCAAATTAGAGATGACCCTAGGGTAGAGCCACTCCAAAGTCATCATCACCAAGTTGCCAACTTGGAATTCCAAGTGGCGCTCATGAGTTTTTGCCCGCTTCTTGTGAATCTCACCCCTTGTTGCTTGATACTTGCTTGGATGCATATGCCATGCACTAGGATGCGGTGTGAGTGGACAATGTGTGGTATGCAAAGGTGGTCCAGGACAACCACATATAGACCTATCGTGCATTGATGTTATGAAGACTTTGAATGATTTGGGAGGACCGGGGCATCCATAAATGTCCCTCTCATGCATAGGTATGATAAGTGCCGGAGGACCTGGACATCCATGAATACTCCTAATATGCTTAAGACTCATGATGAATGAAGGTGGACCATTACATCCGAATATGGATCACTCATGCTTCCTACTTGACATGTGGGTGATATGAATGAATGGACCCGACTTATGAATCATGTCAAGTGGTGCGGTATGCCTAGGCACATATATTCCTATCCTAGAGATAACTTCCATGTGCATGGGTGTGGGGTGGCCCTTGAGCTCCACTCGTATGGATCAAAGGGATCTAAGAAGGGGGACATCATGGAGTGGGCCAATTCATCAATCCCAAGGTGTATGTTGCCGATGGTCAAGGCTCCCTTGGTGTAACCCGATTCTAGGAAGGGAGGGGTTTGGGTTAACATGGGCGGTAAGGGTAGGGTAAGGTGGGTGGTGAATAAGGTGAGTGGGTTACATAGAGATCTAGGTTCCCATAGGAAAGGGTCGAACGGATCATGGTAAAGGTCACTTAGATAGGGGTACTCCATGTCCTCAAGATCCTCATATGGTGGTGAGTCGCCCTCTTCTAGTGAAATGGTTGGGCCGGTGTATGGGGTGGGTTGGTTGGTCAAGGTTCTAGGAATCACAATGGTAGGAGAGTGGACCGGGATGGGCTCTTCCACTATGGGGAGAAGGAAAAGGAGGTCACTAGTGTAGCAACCAATAGTGCAAACCGAGGTGATAGACCCAATGCATGGATGGATGAGGTCAAGGCTCTTGGGTCGGTCCGCCCCTAGGGTCAACAAAGAAGTCAAGTCTAATTGCCACTCTAGACCTTTGAGGAGATCATCCAAACCTTCTACCTCATAGTAGGATTGGATTATGGTGTGATAGGAGTGGAGGGGGACAATTTGGGATGGATATCCCAAAGGTGAGAGAGGTGGGGGTGAGCTAGGAAGGGTGGGTCCTCGTTTAAGCCATTGGAGTATGGCCTCATTCATGGTGGGGGTGCCAAGTGTGTAGATGTGTGGCTCGTGAGGAGTCGGACTAGGGAAGAATGGTGGGATTGGGGGCTCTTGAATTTCCACAATGGTGGGAGGTGGATCCGGATTGACATCCTTCTCTACTTGAGTGTGTGTGTGGGCCACAACTTCTAATGCTAATGGGGTATGAGGATCTATGGTGGGTGGTTTTGTGAAAGCCGGCGCATGATGCACTCGGGGTGGTGGGCAAGGGTGGACTTGGGTTGGGATAGGAAGGGGAAGTAGTGGAGGACTAGGTTGGGGAAAGATTGGTGTAGGAAGCGGGAGGTGGGTTGGGTGAGGGGGTTTAGGTTGGTTGACCTTGGGAGGTGCATCTTTCTTTGGGGGTGAGGGAGGGATAGTGGTGGTGTTCAAGGGGGCTTGTGGGATATGCGTTTGGTGGGGGAATTTGGGTTGGGGGGTTGTGGTCGTCATGGGCCTAGGTGGAGGGGTGGTCATGGGGCCCAATTGGGTTTGTGGAGCTATGGTTGTGGTGAGGACTTGTAGGTAGGGTGTAGATGTGGTGGTCGGGATAGGATAGGTGGGAAGTGGTGGGGAATGGGGGATTAGGGTCTTGGGTTGGCCAGGAGGGGGTGAAGGAGTTGAAGTGCTCCTTAGGCTTTGGTGATTTGAGTAGGAGGGGGAAACATATCTAGCCCTAAGTTGTTCCTTCATGTCCCCCCAAGTGGTGATGAGAGCTTCCCTTCTAAGTATTCTTAACCCGACAATTTGCAACTAATAAGTTTGAGCTCGTTTGGTAAGTTGCATTTTGGCAACCCAAGCCTTTTCATCCTCGGACATCAGATACGAAGTGAAGTACTTGTCCAATGTAGCTTCCCAATCTAAATATTCTCTAGGAGAGGTTCCATCAAAGGCGGGAAGTGGGAGGGGGACCATTCTATCGTCCACCCTTGGGGTGGGCCCATTGTCACCTAATTGGGTAAGTTGACCATTTATGCTATCTAGGCGATCAAAGGCATTGTTCATGGTTCCCATGAGGTATTCAACATGGCCATGGAGGTTATGTGCGTTGGTGGTGGGCTTCTCTTGGGGGTTTGAACTCATGGAGAGGACCGATGGGTAAGGTCGGTATGAGGTGGCCATGCTAGTGGACAAAGAGATGCAACCGAGGACTCTAAATGCATAAACATGCCCTAGGACCAACTTGATAGAGACAAGTTGTGAACTTGCTCTGATACCACTTGATGTGAAACCACCTATGGACCTATATTGCAAGCAATCAAGTTGAGCAGCGGACTCACATTAGCGAATTCACTTGCGTGGCATACACTAGTGCCCGTAGGTGACTCGGCGATGATGGAGAGGGTTCGAGGCGGGACCTTGATGCTCCAATGGTTGGCTAGCTTGGGGAGAACCCCAAATGGGCCAGGGATGCCCAACTCACGGGTGGCCAACACACGCCAAGAGCGTGGGTTAAGTAGTTGCTCTCGCAACTCGCCTGCGGTGGTCACTCACGTTAATAGCAATTTGGGCCGAGCTCTCACTCTCTGTCCGACGAAGCAACAAAAATAATACTAGGCTAAGCAAGTGATTTAAACCAGCCAAGAAGCGGGGACCGAGACTCACCTAGCCGGCGTGAAGACGCCGACTCCGGCCGGAGACGGGGCGAGCGGGGAGGCGAGGGTATGCACCCGTACGCCACGTCGGTGTCGCTTTAACCTGAAATTGAAATGCTACACCACTACACCTCTCGCAGGAGGGGGGATCTCGGGGCAGGGATTTATGTGATTACAACCAATACTACCTCCACACAGGGAGGGGCCTTCAGCCGGCCAAGCGGGGAGGGGAAAAACCGAACTCGAAGCTATAAAGGGAGCCGATGCAGGTTCTGTCCGCTTCCTGCGAATCTGGACAGACAGTCAGAGTTGATGACGTAGAGGCCGCTCCTGAATTTTTTTGATGACAAGGCCAGCTGGAATTTCTTCGTAGCTGGATTAGGATGACGTCAGAATTTTGATGATTTCTTTGGTTGCCGGTGCTGGTCAAGGCAGAGACACGAACAGGAGATCAGGTCGCTGGTCTAGACTGTCGCAGCACCTCAGCAGCAGGAAGATGATGGTACCACTGGTGCTTCAGAACTCTAATTTGAGCATGGCAGGTACCGATGGATTCGTTGTCGAGTCCTCTTCGAAACTCAAGCAACGGGGGTCGAAGATGATGTTGGAGTGGACCGGTAGAACTCGAACAAGCAGGGGAGGTCGGAGCAGACTGACAAGAAACAGAACCAAGCACCTGGAGGAAGAAATTGATAACTCTTGATTCCGGGTGCCAATCGAAGTTCTGCTTCTTGACCCTGGAAGTCGATAGGTCGAGGAAGGAGTTTGTAGAATAACACTCACCCAGATTCACGTTAGAATTTCCGTGGAAGAGCTTCCACTCAGGTTCTAGTCCTCTGCCTGAGAAGTCTTGCGCAGTCGTAGTAGATCGCCTCTTTTGAGCAGATCCGATCTTGGAAGTTGGCGGGACCACCACCGTTGGAAAGCTGACTGGGAGACGCTTCCAACGATATATGGTATGCCCTCTGAAGCTTCCAGGTGAAGATGTGGAAGCCTCTGCAACTGGGCACTCCTCTGCTGCCTGCGAACTGAAAACTGTAGGTTGAAGATGATGGGGGGAAATGGGGTATATGGGAGGGGAAGTGGGGGTGGATGAGTATGGGGAGAGCCCTGGCTGTGAGGGGGTCTAGGAGGGGGTGTTCCAAGGTGTGGATGGAGGAGAAGGGGGTCTGAAAGGTGGTGTTTGCAGTGGGTGAGAGAGGAGCTACGAATTTGGGATGGGTGGGGGAGAGGGAAGGAGAGTTCTCTCTCCAAAGTTTGAAAATGGACCAATGTGGTTAATGGGGCTTTGGGGATGGGAATGGTTGTGTTGTGGAAGGGAAGGGGTGCTTGGGGAGTGGGGAATTCTCCCTTGGGAGATGAGAGGGTGCTTAGGGAAGGGGATTGGGTAGTTGGTGGTTGGGTGGTGGAGTATGGATTGGTGGATGGTCTCTTGGGACTAGGGGTGAAGTAATGAGGGTTGGGGTAGTTGGGAGGATGAGTAATGAGGGGAGGGGAAGGGTTGATGATGTGGAGGAGAGAGAGGGAGGGGAGGAGAGAGAAAGGGGCGCCCTCCTCCTTGAAAAGAGAGAGAGAGAAGAGAGAGAAGTGAGATAGAGAGAGAAGGGGAATCCACCCCAATAGAGAGAGAGAGAGAGAGGTTTGGAGAATCCACTCCAATATGACACTAGAACTCACTTGATTTAAATTGATCATAAAAGGTTGTTACAAATGAGAGAGGGGAGGGACTATTTATAGACTCCATACTTTTCCTAAGACCAAAATAGCCCTGACAAATAAGTAAATGACCAAAGCAGTCCAAGGGAGGGGCGCCCCTGGGCCTAGCCCATTAGTTAGGCCCATTAGCCTATCAAACCAACCATATGACAACTAACTTAGGAAAATGACTCACTAACCTAGGTACATGACTCAAATAAAGGAAAAATTACATAGTTTATGACTCAAAGAAAATATGAAAATTACATGACTAGACTCAGAAACACATGACTAACACAATGGCGCTTGCCGACGAACAATCCGAGCCCTTAAAAATGTGGAGGGGCAAGAGATGCCCCCATCACAAGTGGAGATGGATGCCAATCCGGATCCACATCCCACCATAGAGAACATCCTAGACCCCCCACTTCCACCCACCTCTCCTAGTCCGAGTCCTCATGAGCCGCACACTCTCGCCATGAATGAGTCCATACTCCAATGGCTCAAGCGGGGCCCCACCGTTCCTAGCTCACCACCATACCTTTCACCCTTGGGATATCAAGCCCACATTGTGCCCACTCGGTCTTCCCATGTCACACTTCAAACCTTCTATCTTGTGGAAGACTTAGGGGACTTAGGGGATTGCTTACAATGGCAAGTCTACCTGACCAATATGCTAGCCATAGGACCATTGGAGTCTAGCACCATCTTCCTAGAATACCCCACCACCGGTTCCATCACCTCTATCTACACTAGTGGCCATTATACGAGTGAAATCCTCCTCTTTCTCCTCAAGGATGAGAAACCCATCTTGGCCCACTCCCCACCCATTGAGGTTCCAATTGATTTGATTGGACAACCCACTAGAGACCTTGGCCCAATTACCTTGGAGGATGATGACTCACCATTTGGGAACCTTGAAGACATAAAGTTCCTCTCTCTAGGTGGCCCCTTCCATGATCCCTTTGACCCCTTCCTTTGGGAGCTCGAGTACCCATGTGACCCACCCACATCACCCACCACCCACCCTTTCCTTCCTACACCCACCATATTGGACCAAGCCCACCTCAACAATGACCCAGGTTACACCATAGGAACCATGACCCTAGACAACACCTGCCTAGAGATTGAGGAAGTGCCCCACCCTATATCCACCTTCCTAGATCCCTTCGACCCTTTCACATGGAAGTTCAAAGGCTGTCCCACACCTATACACAAGGAAGTCACATTTGGGATAAGTGTGCATGTGTCTAGGCTTATCACACCACTTGGCATGAACACTATGTTGGGTCCTTTCATTCGTGTCACCCACATGCCAAGTAGGAAGCATGAGTGGTCCATATTCGGATGTAATGGTCCACCTTCATTCATCATGGGTTTTAAGCATAGTAGGAACATTCACGGATGTCCGGGACCCCCGGCATTTGCTATACCCATGCGCGATAGATTCTCCTACGGATGCCCTGGTCCTCCAACCATTGTTATGAAGTCCATGCATGATAGGGCCACTTGTGGCTGCCCCGGTCCACCCAAGTTCATCAAGGTCCACATGGCATCAAAGCATGATAGGTTAATTTATGGTTGTCCTGGTCCACCTTTATCCACACACATTTCTACACACCCACCACCCCGTAGTGCATGGCATGTGTATCTAAGCAAGCATTTTGCAACGAACGGTGAGGTTCATATTGAGCGGGCAATAGCTCGTAAGCGCCACTTGGGATTCCAAGTAGGCAACTTGGTAATGGTGACATTGGAGTGGCTCTACCCTAGGGCTATCTCCAAACCGAGGGCATGAGGACTTGGACCTTCCATGTTCCGAGTGACTTTGGCACCCTGGCTTACGGGTTGGATCTACCGATGGGATTTTGGGATATACCCTACTTTTCACGTGGCGGATCTAGCATTCTTTCAGGGCACCGCGGTGGATCCTAGTGAGAACCTTGAGCCTACCCCCACCTTTGTGAGTGACACCCTCGGAGAACCTCCACATATCAGCTTGAGAGTCCGACGTGTGCACACGGAGGCAATACTAGGCAAGCAGGGTACCATTGCCAGCAAGAGGGTGTGCCCGAGCCACCTTGAGAGGATGAAGAGTCATCCCCCGGCTAAGGATGCGAGGTTGAGTTTGGAGGATGTGTCTCGCCCAGAGCTGCATTGGAGGACCTCTCCCCTGGCGGACCCATACTCGACGGAGTCGAGTTCTTCGCACCCCAGGGGTATGATGGGGGCATCTCTCGCCCTTCACATTTTTCCACAGCTTCGATTGCTCGCCAGAATAGCTCCATTGTGTCCGTCATGTTTTTCTGAGTCGAGTCATGTAATTTTCATACTTTATTTGAGTCATGTCATTGTAATTTTCCATTTATTTGAGTCATGTACCTAGGTTAGTGAGTCATTTTTTTAAGTTAGTTGTCATATGGTTGGTTTGATAGGCTAATGGGCCCAACTAAGGGGCTAGGCCCAGGGGCACCCCTCCCTTGGACTGCTTTGGTCATTTACTTATTTGTCAGGGCTATTTTGGTCTTAGGAAAAGTATGGAGTCTATAAATAGTCCCTCCCCTCTCTCATTTGTAACAACCTTTTATGATCAATTTAAATCAAGTGAGTTCTAGTGTCATATTGGAGTGGATTCTCCAAACCTCTCTCTCTCTCTCTCTCTCTCTCTCTCTCTATTGGGGTGGATTCCCCTTCTCTCTCTATCTCACTTCTCTCTCTTCTCTCTCTCTCTTCAAGGAGGAGGGCGCCACTTTCTCTCTCCTCTCCTCCCTCTCTCTCCTCCACATCATCAATTCTCTCTCTCTCTCCCCCTCATTACTCATCCTCCCAACTACCCCACCCTCATTACTCCACCCAAGTTCCAAGAGACCTCCCCCCCAATCCCAACTCCACCACCCAACCACCACCTACTCAACTCCCTTCCCTAAGAACCCTCTCATCTCCCAAGGGAGAATTCCCCACTCCCCAAGCACCCCTTCTCTTTCCCAAGACAACCCTTCCTATCCCCAAAGCCCCATTAACCACATTGGTCCATTTTCAAATTTTGGAGAGAGATCTCTCCTTCTCTCTCCCCCACCCATCTCAAATTCGCAGCTCCCCTCTCACCCACTGCAAACACCACCTTCCAGACCCCATTCTCCCTCATCCACACCTTGGAACACCCCCTCGTAGACCCCCTCACAGCCAGGGCTCTCCCCACACTCATCCACCCCCACTTCCCCTCCCATATACCCCATTTCCCCCCACCATCTTCAACCTACAGTTTTCAGTCCGCAGGCAGCTGAGGAGTGCCCAGTTGCAGAGGCTGCCACGTCTTCACCTGGAAGCTTCAGAGGGCATACCATATATCGTTGGAACCGTCTCCCAGTCATCTTTCCAACGGTGGTGGTCCCGCCGCCTTCCAAGATCGGAGCTATTCGGAGGAGGCGATCTACCATAACTGCGCAAGACTTCTCAGGCAGAGGACCAGAACCAGAGTGGAAGATCTACAGAGGCCATCCTAGTGGGAATCTGAGCAAGAGTTCTTCATAAAAAGTCTTCTATTCTGAGTCTTCTTTCATATCCAAAAAGCATAGATCAATTTGGCATCCGGAACCAGGAGTTATCAATTTTCTCCCTCGGGTACGCGGTTCTGCTTCCCCACAGTCTGCACCGACCTCTCATCAGAGTTCAGAGCCCACTGGTCTTCCCCGACATCGTTTGGCTTCCCCTCTAGTTTTTCTTCGAAGAGGACTCGTCAGCGGTTCCAACGGCTCCGGCGGCACCTGATTTTGAGTTCGGTAACGGTCATGGAATCCTCTTCTTCCTGCTGTTGGAAACCTGAAGCAGCCAGTTCCGAAAAGCTACCACCCTGTTCGAGCCTCCACCCAGACCAGCGTTTGCGCCAGAAGAAATCGGAAAAATTCAGACGTTTTTTCGTTCCAGTTATGAAGAATTCCCCACTGGTCCCGTCATCAGAAAAAATCAGGAGAGGTCACAGAGGTGCCGTCTTCAACTTCTGGTCCCTGATTCCAGAACGTGGACAGATTCGACATCGGCTTCCTTTCATCACTTCTTGCTCAAATTCCCATCCCCGCTTAGCCGGCTGAAGGCCCCTCCCTGTGTGGAGGTAGTGTTTGGATGTAATCATTATCTTACCTTCCCCATGATCACCCCCTTGCATGGGGTGTAGTTTTGTAAACGTTTGAGCAGGTTGAAGCTTCACCGGCGCGGCGTTCGGGTGCATACCCATGCCTCCCCGCTCGCCATCGCCTCCGGTCGGGATCGGCGTCTTCACGCTGATCAGGTGAGCTTCTGGACCCCTCCCTTTGTTGGTAGATCTTGCTTAATTAGTATTGCTTCTTAACTCCGTCGGATGGTGAGTGAGCGCCCGTTCCAAACTTGCTTATGTTTGAGTGGTCGTCATGGGTGAGTTGTGAGAGTGACCCTTTAACCCATGCCTTCGGCGTGCTGACCGCCCATGAATTTGGGCAACCCTGGCCCCTAGGGGTCCTTCCCAAGTCAGTCATATCCTTGGAAACCACCGGTTCAACCTCGGACCCTCACCCCATTGCCGGTCCACCTACGGACCCGAGTGTGCCAAACGCGAGTGAGTCCGCTTGTGTGACATTGCCTAGTCGTTGCGTTTGCTTGCGACCTAGGTCCCTGTTCGTGTTACATCAGCTGGGCAATATAGCTTAGCCATCCGAGGTATCCACCTCGCCGCTGTGCATCACAGCTTGCACTGTTGGCAAACAGCTTGAAGAAAGGTTTAAAAGAAAACACAAAATGGGAAACAATTAGCGACTGAAAGATGTAAATGAAATGCAAAATGTAGCTCTCACAGGAGCAAGTCTGGTTTGGATCTGATCCAATTTCTAGCCAACCAGATTCTTCAATGGATGCTTCCGATTCTCTGCTCGAGCTCTCTATCTCTCTCTTTCTCTTCTTTCTCTTCTGCTTCTTCTCTCTTTCTCTTCTTCACTCTTTTTCTTCTTCTGGATCGTGCAGGCTATCTCTCTGCTTCTGCTCTGCTATCACGATTTGGTCTTCTTCTGAAGAAGAAACTTCATATATATAGTAGCAGCAATTAGGAGGGCGTGTGGCTTCCAGATTCCCGCCCTAACACCTTGGCTGCGTGGCAGCATTTCAGCCTCCAGGATGACACGTGTCATGATTCTGAGCCATCTCCATTCTTGGATCACGTGTCTTTATTAATCTTCTCGAGCAAGTACCTGTCAGTCAGTCGAAGAGAATTATCAGCTTAAGACTATAAAACCTTGTACAGACTTCACTATGCAACATGTGTGAGCATACACAGACTTGTGCATCCCTACGATGCCAAAGCTGTACAGAGTATATGTGCTAGGATGAAGGATGTACAGACTATATATGCTAGCAGCACAACCAGAAGCATGCACAGACAAGACGATGTATAGACTAGCTCAGTCATCAAAACAAACAAGCGCTCATTAGTGTATAGACTTGCTACGGCATCAAAGCAACCGTGTGCAGACTTTAAAATAAAGAATGTACAGACTTCAGATGAATGCATGGACTATGCCGTTTGAAGAGTGCTGACGATGTACAGACTTGCTGAACTACAGCATAAACATATCAGCAGAGAATGTATAGACTCTGCGTGCGTGCATGCTGCAAAGCAACGTATGGATCTGTGTTTGCGCGCAGACAATGTATAGACTTTAAATCAAAGGATGCACTGGCTATACAAACTTTGCGTATGCACATGAGACGCTGAGTGAGACACATGATGCATTGGCTGTACAGACTTTGATTTATGCACATAGACGTTGAGTGAGACGGTGCATGCGATGCGATGTACAGACTTAACATGAGACGCTAAGTGAGACGGTGCATGCGATGCGATATACAGACTTAGCATGAGACGCTAAGTGAGACGGAGCAATGTATAGACTTAGCCAAGACATCATGAGCAATTGGACGATGTACAGACTTGAGTTCATGCATGCTACAGGGCAATGTATGGACTTTGAATGTGTTCATGCTAAAACAGTGAACATAAGTAAAGATAGGAATGTATAGACTTGTGTGTGTGTGTATGCTGCAATGAAATTTATAGACTTGTGTGTGCACGCGTCAAAGCTATCAGCAGAGAATGTGCAGACTTGCTGTAATGATGCATGAATGTTACAGCAAAGAATGTATAGACTATATGGCGTGCAACTGATGAATGCACCGATGCAGTGTATGCATATAGTAGTGAACAAATGCAATGTATGCTAAACACAATGACTGGCTCACTGTGATACTCTCACTATGTTTCTATCATCAAAACAAAATAGCATATGCTTGTGCCTAAAGGGCACAACAAGCAGAAGTAGCTACAGTGGCATGGCAGCAACAACAGCAGTAGCAGGCCGAACGAAAGGAGAAGAGAAATCTACAAGGAGGCCTCCCTCTGAATGGGGATGAATCCCCTATAAGAAGAAGGTCCCGTGGTGCAGGAAAGGGGTTGGAGAGGTGAAGAATATGTTCTTCGGTCCTGCCTTCAACTCCTCTGTTTTTGAGTGCTGAGGTTGCTGAGGGAGATAAGAGAAAGAGAGAACTGGGGGAGAGAAAAAAAGAATAGAAGTGTGCAAAATATCTGTAAGAGGGTGGGTTGCTCACTCTTGTATTTCCTTCTTCTTCTTCCTCACCCTTCGTTCCAC
Organism: Amorphophallus konjac; assembly: GCA_022559845.1. Taxonomy (NCBI): domain Eukaryota; kingdom Viridiplantae; phylum Streptophyta; class Magnoliopsida; order Alismatales; family Araceae; genus Amorphophallus; species Amorphophallus konjac. The sequence continues at coordinate 211,104,509 of CM040118.1, forward strand.
GATGTATGATGTTCAGTAGTCTCCTTGATGTAATTTTCCTTCAAGAAGAAATAAGATCCATGGCTTTGCTCCCTAATTTCTTTTTATGAATATGGTGCCCGTTTCTTCAATATGCATATATATATATATATATATGTATGATATGGGTATATATATTTTGTGCTACATTTAATTCTGCTCTCTTGGTAGATAGGATGAACCCCCCTTTTTTTAATTTCTTTAGGCCACCCATATGGCGATTTAGCTATTATCACGATGGCCACAGGTCCAGAGCTCACTCCAATCCATGAGTGTGGCCCCGGGTTGCCAACCATCGAAAGCCCAACATACGTTTTCCTTGCTTCACCATGAGCACGATTTTCTTCTCAAAACCTCGCCTTGGGACTTGACCAATTCTGTGGCCATGGTGCCGATGAGGTGAGAAACATGGGCCTTAGCCCCGGATGTAATATTCTGTGAATAACCTTTCGATACCACTGTTTTGAGGAGAAATGCAAAGAATGGCTGTGAGGAAAGGCCCTGGGTTTACACAAGCCTATAAGTATGACTCGGGGCCCATGCCCACTCGGCCTCCTTTTAGGCCACTTCCCTCGATTCTCTCTTTTAGAAAGGATGTTCTTCCCAAATCTGGATTTTCTGAATAATACGTTTTATTGGACCCGTCTCCGGGGACTCATGAGGATGATCCTATAGGTGTTGCCGCTTCCATGCGCACCTTTTTATTTTGGGGCTGTCGCGGAGTTTTCTCCGTGGATGCGCACCCACTTAAACCTCCCAATGACTCCGGGTCAAGGGGAGATCCTGTCGAATTTTCGCTAGAGGATTTGGACTTATAACAAAACAAAAAGGAATAAAAGAATGAATGGAATGGAAACAAGCAATGTGAAGTGAATTGAGGCAGGAAGCCCTATACGGACAGGTGAATAAATTGAAGTGTTTATTGTGAACTGAAATTCAGAAAATGCGTTGGCCAAACATAACTCTTAGCACTGCTGGAAACAGAATGAGCAAACTATAAAGCATGAATATTGATTATGAAACCCCCTGATTCAAGAACTGAAGTCTAATTTGGATTAATGTGCATCAAGAAAAGTATAATGATCAAATACAATTTCTAAACTAACTGAAACCAGAGTGGATAAAGAGTTGGATGCTAAGCTTGAGTTTAAAACCCCAATTCAGAACCGAAGTTCCTGCTCCGAAAGCATTAACATCCCTGCATACCTATATAGATTATGCAATAATCATGCGTAGGCGAAGAGGGAAGAGCTATGAATCAAGAACTCTCGGACCATGACTGGGAAGGATGACTGGAAGAAACAAAAAAAACCTGTGAAGGGCTAATGCTCAGATAAAGAAATTCAGAAACCAACCCCCCTTTCTTCCCCTAGGGTCCAATTGGTCAAAAAAAAGAGTGAAGAGAACAAAATAAAAACATGAATAGTGAATACTCAGATAAAATAGCAAATAAGGAAATTATAACCTTCATAAATGGGCATCTGCATGCATGAATTTCAAGATATTGAGTTTTGTGGTTATGGGATTTATCCCCCCAATATCACCATTTTCTGCCTGCGAGGGTCATTCAGTGCAGGGGTCGACCCCTACACATGAGGGGGTCAACCGCTGTGCCAAGCTGGTTCTGGCTGCCAAAAAAAAAGAAAGAAGAAAAATGTGTGGAGTGTGTATCTGTGTGCTGGCCACTGTGAAAAGTTTCTTTTTACAAACATGGTAATAGAACTTACAATGGCTTCTCAATAGGATTCACATTGATTCCTCATATAAATAACCATGCATTCTGCATGATCATTGAGCCCCCATGAGCTTTGAATGTGCTTGCCCATATGCATACATGGACCTATATGCATCTTATAAAAAAGGATAACCTCAATCATGGTGAAAGGTGAATGAGTGAAGATTAAGGATGGATTTAATTGCATGAATGAAAGAAAGAATGAACTAAGGAAGGAAAGAAATCAAAACACTGTTGAAACCCCGGTTTAGTTTGGGGTAGGTCAACCTGTCCCCTATCCGGTAGGCTCTTTTGCCACTGGCAGGATCAGTCGATCGACCTAGAATTTTGGTCGATCGAATCACCCTGTAAACATAAAAAAAAAAAGAAAAAAAGAATCATTCATAAAGAAACAAAAGGAGTGGATGTGCATCGCCATGATGACCCCCTGTAAAGGGGTTTCTGTGAGCATGATGTGGAATCCAACTGAATTTTTCGTGAAGGCGATTGTTCATCCTGTGGGTTAATTGGATCTCCATGGGCTTGGGATAGGCTTGCCCTCTCCATTCATTATCCAAATGCATACACGGCATACATGCATGGCATTTTCCCAAATCACGCATTGAGCCATGATTTTAGATAGGATTTTATGAATACTTCTCATTTGAGTGCTCGCATGCCATCCCCTCGATATATCAAATGGTGAGCGGTGGAAACCCGTATTGCATTCGGGTGAAAACTGTAGCAACTCTGGTAAATTAAAGGACTAGAAAGTTTAAATAAATTAAAACTAATAAATAATCAAGGCCAGACCCTGTACACAACCCCCTCACATCCTAATAAGTCTTACAAAAAGAACTCATAGACCCTAGCCTTGTATTGTAATGAATTTAAAAATAACATGTCATTTTTTAAAATAGGAATTTAATGTACATTGTAATTTTATTTGAATTTAATAATCAATAAACCTTGGAGAAAGAGACAATTTATATTTTATTAATAATTTAGAAAATTTAATATTTCATATTTATTACATTATATCTTTATTTAAAGGAACAAGGGTATATGGATAAGATTTAATACATTAAAGATAGTTAAAAGGAGGTAGAATAGACATATATGCAATTTTGGTTAAATAAGGGTGAGAAGAAAATGTTTAAAATAATACACGACCATGCGATGGTCGTTGGTTAATAATTTATGACGTAAATCGGGTCGTTATTACAAATAAAGTATATAGGAAAGAGAGTTATAGAAATAGGAGGGGTATAAAGACAATATCGGTCTTTTTGAGGTTGAAGAGAAAGGGACAAAGTTAAAATGACGCCTGCTTGTCCAGGCGCATACGAGGTATACAACGACTAAATCAAAGTCGTTATTTTATTTAAGGTGAATAGTGCCACTTTTTAAATTAAAAGAATTTTATAAAACTAATTAGATGGAAAAATAGAGAAAAATGAAAAAATATTACCCATAAAATTTCATGTCAATACCCCATCAAATAAAAAGGATAACAATCTATAAAGATTGTAACACTATAAAATAAACTATTATAACGAGAATTTCGTGAACACAACCGTGTAACTAGGAAGGATTTGTGTTTTAGAAGGGTTAATGGGGGGAAATGCTAATAGCAATAGGACTCTTTCTGGGGAATACTGTGACGACCCAGAGCGCCGGATACCGATATACCGATAACATCGATATACCGATACCATGAACTGGGGAAGCCACCCAAGAGGCTGATGAGGCCCCTGAAGGGTTAGTGAAGTTTGTCGAGGGGATATATAACGAATCGCAATAAAATTTAGCAAAAGAGCGGAAGCAATTTCAAAATAAACAGAGTGCTAAATATATAAACTAGTCCAGAGGCACAAGAGTGCTAGTCCAAAAGTACAACTACACGGGGCATACCCCGGCAAAAGTACACCAGAAAGCCAAAAAGGCGACCCGTCTACTGCTGACAGCTAAGAACGGTCTCCGAGCACCCGGGAAACTCTGGGAGACGACGGGCGCGGCTCACCTGAAAGGAGAAGGGTGAGTCACAGCCAAACTCAGTAGGGGTCACGCAGATCCCTACCTCGTGCTAAACATGCAATCATGCGAAAATTAAGCAATTAGAGCGTGCATTTAATTAAATGAACAGGCAATGGCATGATAAGACTGAAAGCTGTAAATCTACTGAACAAGTATAACAGCTAATACATGCCAATAATATATAAGTCTAAACGACAAAAACTAAATCTACCAATAGAATATGCCTCAACTAACCAAGCCACAGGGAACAGGACAACCACAGGGAGCAGAAACCAGATGCGTCCACTGACGGCTTACACTGCATCTCAAGCACTCGCAGTCTGTAACACGACAAGCTGAGCGCATAAACAGTACCAAACCAAGTGACTAGTCAGAGTGTCACTCGTTAGTGTCAGTCCAAAGCCTCCGACCACGTGTGCACACACTGACTCTCGCATGAGCCAGGCCCTCTAGCTAGTTTTCTCCCTCGGTAGGATGCTACTGCTAGCCGGGAGCCCACAGAACTAGCTTACAAACCATGTGACGGGAACACCCCTCCACCATCCCCAGGCGGGTCGGCAACTCAAAGGCCTTAGGGCTACCACAGTGGCTCCATCGCAAGGAAAGAAAAGCTACTCTATTGGGATCTAAAAACATGCCATTATTTCATAAAACAACTTGAACATGGCGTAGAAATATTGTGGAAAGCATTAAAGAATGAACAAGCGGCTTTTGAAAAGCCCAGGGGATGTGACGGTCCACACTCACCGCGTAACAAGGCGTAACGGTCGCGGTGTCGTGCGTTACACGAACTGTAACGCGTTTCCACCCGGACGTTACAACCACACGAGACCAAAGGGGCTCACAGCCCTGACTAACACAGCGTGACGGTCCACTGTCACCACGTCACAGAGTGTGACGGTCGGGGGTCGGTGCGTTACATCGACTGTGACGCGCCCGCCCCTGGCCGTTAGAGCCACCCGACGCCAAAACAAAACCCACAGATTTTAACGCCCTAGCAGGATGTAACACGCACCCGGAGGCGCGTTACGGTGCCCTGACGGTCGCCCGACAGGCCGTCAGGCCAACCTCCAAACCCGGTCAACAGTAGGCAAACGAAATGTAACGGTCTAGGGCTAGGCCGTTACACTCCCAGTGACGCACCCCCTTGGGTCCGTCACAAGACTGTAACGCGTCCCCTATGGACCGTTACGGGTGTGACAGTTCCTGGTAGGACCGTCACACCGTCTGGGTTACGGACGGGTTATATCTAAAAACGGGTTCCCTCCCGGGCGACCGGAATCGCCGGGTAACGACGGAAAAACCTGTTTCCTGCCAAACCACACGTCCTAAACAACACAATACCAACAAAAACACCCACATGCAACACTCACAATTGATTAAACATGAAGAACGAAGCTTAAACCCCAAAAATGAAAAATAGCCATTATGCATGCCACAGGAGCTAAACTAAGCAAACAACTATAGGGAATGATCCTAGCGAGATTGGGATTCCATCCCCCTACCTCGTTCGAGCCGAAACGGCCGATTAAGCCGCATGCACCGAGGAGGGTTCACCGAGCTTCCACACCTCGTCTCGCACCCACGGACCGCGAATCACGTCGTGGAGGGCGTCAACGCGTTCCTCTCGACGCGAGGAATCCACCGGCGTGCTCCACGCCTCGATCCGTCGCCGTTCTGCCTGAAATCCCAAGAAGAGGGAGAGAGGCGATCGGAGAAGAGAGAGAGCGTGAGCGAGATCGACGAGGGGGGAGAGAGAAGTGAGGGAGAGGGTGAGATAAAAGAAAAAAAAAGGCAAAAAAGGATTAATATATATATATTTATATATATTATATATATAAACCTTAATTTCTTCTTTTAAAAACCCAAATAATTCCAATAAAAACCTGAAAAATGCCGAAAAAATTCCTAAAAATTCAGAAAAATAGCCAAAAATTCCAGAATAGATTCTAGGTCCGAACCACTAAAGATCCGCTAAGGCACGGGCCTCACAGTCCCTCCCTCCTAATAAAAATTTCACCCTCGAAATTTACAATGATGGATAAGGAGGAAACTGAGAACAAAATTATACCTTACTAGAATAAGAAAGGAAAAAGCTGACGCATTTCATCTTCACGCTCCCAAGTAGACTCATTGCCGGAGTGGAGCTGCCAAGCAACTCTTACCAGAGGGATAACCTTATTTCTCAACCGCTGCTCACGACGGTCTTCAATTCTAATAGGAAACTCTGGCGTAGACAAATCAGCAGTCACTTCGGGCCAAACAGAGTCATCAATGACATGGGATGCATCAGACACATATTTCCTCAACTGAGAGACGTGGAACACATCATGAATAGCTTGCATAGCCGCTGGTAGTTGCAAACGATAAGCTACATGACCCACAGCTTCTATAATAGGAAATGGGCCGACATAACGCGGACTAAGCTTTCCACGTTTCCCAAATCTGGAAACACCTTTCATCGGAGATACCTTGACAAAAACCATGTCTCCAAGTTCGAACCGCAGTGGACGTCTGCACTGGTCTGCATAGCTTTTCTGTCGACTCTGGGCTGTCAACAATCTCTGCCTGATTAGATGAACCACTTCAGAACATTGCTGCACCATGTCAGGTCTCGTTAAAAGTCTGTCCCCAACATCAAACCAGTTCAAGGGAGTACGACAAGGACGACCATATAGTGCCTCATAAGGAGCCATACCAATACTGGAATGAAAACTGTTATTATAAGCAAATTCAACAAGTGGCAGGTGTTGACTCCATGAACCTTGCCAATCCAGGCAACACGACCTCAGCATATCTTCCAGAGTCTGAATAGTCCTCTCCGACTGTCCATCTGACTGCGGGTGATACGCTGAACTAAAGGCTAACCCAGTGCCCAAAGCTTTCTGAAAACTGCGCCAGGAGTCGGAGGTAAACCGTGGATCATGATCTGACACAAGTGAAATAGGAATTCCATGCAGTGGCACTATCTTCTGAACGTAAAGCTCGGCCAACTTCTGCACATTCCAGGAGACTTTTATCGGCAACAATCTGGCAGTCTTAGTTAATCTGTCAACAAGCAACCAGATACCATCAAAACCTTGAGAAGTCCGAGGCAAACCCACCATAAAATCTGTAGTGACATGATCCCATTTCCACATTGGAATTTCTAATGGCTGAAGCAATCCACCTGGCTTTTGATGTTCAGCTTCAACCTGCTGACAAGTCAAGCACTTAGAAACAAACACAGCCACATCTTTCTTCATACCTGGCCACCAGAACTGCTTTTTCAAATTCTGATACATCTTATTGGTGCCTGGGTGAATAGTAAAGCGGGATCCATGGGCTTCACTCAGAATCACATGTCTCAATGAATCATCAGCGGGAATATACAATCTGCCTTGGAAACTGACAACCAGCTCGTCATCAAATTCAACATCGAACCTTGATATAACACGAGCCAAATCAGAATCAGCTTGCTGAGCTTCTTTAATCTGCTGATATAAAGCTGAACCCAAAGCCAAACTAGCACAAACTGCTATCCTCGGATCGGCAGGAATATCCACGCTAAACGCCTCACTCGGAAGCCGTTCCCACAATTTCCATTCATGAAGCAACAGATGACTGACTTGTACTTTCCTACTCAGAGCATCAGCCACAACATTCATTTTACCCGGCTGATAGGAGAGTGTAAAGTCATAATCTTTCATGCATTCTATCCAGCGACGCTGTCTGAGATTCAGATCTTTCTGGGAGAATATATACTATAAACTCTAATGATCAGTAAAAATTTGAAACTTCTCACCATACAGGTAATGTCTCCAGATCTTTAAAGCAAAAATAACTGCAGCTAACTCCAGATCATGCGTGGGATAATTTTATTCATGCTGTTTCAATTGCCGTGATGCATAAGCAATAACATTTCCATGTTGCATCAGCACTGCACCCAAACCTACTCGAGACGCATCTGTGCAAACCACAAATCCACCTGAGCCGGACGGCAAAATCAACACTGGAGAATAAGTCAAGAGCCTTTTCAATTCAACAAAGCTATCCTCACACTGAACCGACCAGACAAAAGGCACATCTTTACGAGTCAGTCTAGTCATTGGGGCTGTAATCTTTGCAAAATCCTGGATGAATCTTCGATAATATCCATCCAAGCCTAAGAAGCTTCTGATCTCTGTCACAGTTCTTGGTCTCTGCCAATTTAGAACAGCTTCAATCTTTGCAGGGTCTACTGCTACTCCGTCCCCAGAAATCACGTGGCCAAGAAAATGAATCTCCCGAAGCCAAAATTCACATTTACTGAACTTCGCATAGAGCTCGTGATCTCTCAGAGTCTGCAGAACGATCCTCAAGTGTTGCACATGATCTTCCTCAGAAGCAGAGTAAATCAAAATATCATCAACAAAGATCACCACGAACTGATCCAGATATGGATGGAAAATATGCTGCATTAGGTCCATGAAAGCTGCTGGGGCATTAGTCAAGCCAAACGGCATAACCAGAAATTCATAATGACCATAACGAGTGCTGAAAGCTGTCTTCTCCACATCCGATTCCCGGATCCGCAATTGAAAATAGCCAGACCGGAGGTCAATCCGAGAAAAGATAGTAGCAGACTGTAACTGGTCAAACAAATCATCAATCCTGGGAAGCGGATATTTATTCTTGATAGTTGCCTGATTCAGCTGTCTGTAATCAATACAAAGCCTCAGGCTTCCATCTTTCTTCTTCACAAATAATACTGGAGCACTCCACGGAGAAAAACTGGGGTGAATATAGCCCTTTTCCAGCAATTCAAGAAACTATGCTCGCAGTTATTTAAGTTGAGCTGGAGCCATTCGGTAAGGTGCCTTTGCTAACGGGGTGTACCTGGAATCAGTTCAATCACCATTTCTATCTCTCGCTCTGGAGGCAAGCCTGGCAACTCGTCAGGAAACACATCAGGGAACTCACAAACAATAGGAATATCACTGACGTCCTGTCGTGGTTTTTCAACCGCAACCACAGAAGCTAAGAATCCCTGACAACCTGCACTAAGCAATCTACAGGCTCGAATAGCAGAAATGATCAAGCGAGAAGAGCGGGATCGAATACCTTGGAAATAAAATGCCGATTCTCCCTGTGGCTGAAAATAGACCTTCTTCGATCTGCAGTCAACCACAGCTCCATAATGCTCCAACCAATCCATACCCAGAATGATGTCATAATCTGCCAACTGTAACGCATACAATCTCGCCGACAACTGATGATTATTAATCATAACAGGAGATTCTTCCAAACACAGAGGCGTGATCATAAAATCTCCAGAAGGCATTTCAACATACAACTCACAAGTCACTTCTGATGTCGGCTCCTCAATGCATGCAATGAAATCCTCAGAGATAAAAGAGTGAGAAGCACCAGAATCAAATAAGACACGTGCAGAATGACCATAAAGTATAATCGTACCTTCCACCAGATGGGAGGCAATCGCTTCAGCTTGAGAAATGTGAGAAACCTTGCCCTTTTGCTTCTTGGATCCGGCTGAAGACTGCTGGGAAGATGCTGAAGCTTGAGAATAGAATTGCTGCTGAGGTTGAGGTACAGGAGGAGGTCTAAATTGTGACTTGTGAGGCTGCGAAAACTGAGGAGCCTGCACTGGTTTCGGCCTCAACGGGCAATCTCGAATCACGTGACCAGGCTGGTCACAATGAAAACAAACAACAGGAAGAGAACACGGCTGACCCTTATGGCTGCCACCACATCTTCTACAAGTCCACGGCTGACTAACAGCAGAACTTTGACGACTTTGGGAAGAAGGCGCCGACTGCTGCTGAGCAGTACCAGTACCAGATGACGGCTGTTGAAATAACTTCTTCTTCTTCTTCTTGAACCTTTTGAACTTGGGCTTGGAAGAGGAAGAAACACTGCTAACATCTGGCGGAACAGAGGGAACTCCTGACACTGGCGGTCGGTAAGTCTGCGGAAACTAAACCGTCGGCTGAACCGACCCAGCTTGAGAATATCCTCCTGGTCTCGCCATTTCTAGCTCGAGTGCCACAGCTGCCTGGCACGCACCATCAAGATCAGCAACATGACTTGCAATCAATGGCAACTTAAGTTCAGGCCTGAGTCCTCGCAAAAACTGCTGAGTCTTCAACGCCTCATTAGCAAGCACATGGGGCGCATACTGACCCAATTCCATAAATTTGTTCCGATACTGAAGTACGGTCATATCGCCCTGAATCAATTCCATGAACTGGTACATCTTCGCCATTTGCAAACAGGCAGGGGTATAGGCACGCTCAAAGGCTGCCACAAACTCTGCCCAAGTGATCTGCCGAAGGGGCCTGGAACGAAAGGCAATCTGCCACTCGGATTTCCACCATGTAATAGCTATACCTTGGAGTTGAAACGCTGCTAACATAACCTTTTCATCCTCCACGCACTCCATAGATAGGAATACGCGCTCGATCGCATCTAGCCACTACCTTGCTACCTCTGGGTCTGCTTGACCATCAAAAGTTGGCGGATTAAACAAAAGAAACTCTTTAAGAGCCTTGCCTCGGCTACCAGGCACTTCGACTTGAGGAGCAATAACTGGCGCTGGAGCAGGAACTGCAGGAGGCTGAGCAGAACCACTCTCTTCTCTAGGCGAATGCCTAGGAACTCGAGGAACTCGAGGAGGTCTTCCTCGACGAGGTGGCATCTTACAACTGCCGACAACATAAAACAACAGCAAATCCATTAATCGTACGGAAAACATCCTAAGCCAGTAATAGACAACACAGGGGACTAACTGGTGCGGACACCCGAGCGCATGCGAGACACGAGCCGGCGAGCCATCGGTACCGCACGAGGAGCACGACTCGAGCCACCTCAGCATCCCTATGGCTCGGAGATAGTCTGGAGGTTCCCCACTGAGTCATAGCATTTATCATATTTTTTGGGGATTTTTATTTGTGTGTAATGTATTTTATTTTCTTTTTGTCAGTGTGTAATTTAGATAGTTCGAGGGGCTTATGTGCAAAATGGGGATCCCTGGGTCCCACGGACCCCCACTCCACTCCCATTGGGCCACCTCAGCTCTAGAAGAGTGGGCCAAGGGAGGGGGACAATGGACTTGAAAAGTCCACATGGGAGGCCACCAACCCCACCTACCATGTCCCCCCCTTGACCCTCCTTCGTCAAGGTGCGCCCCCCTCCCCTTTTTGTTTAATATTTTATTGTATTTTGATCAAACTCCATCCTAGCCATCCATCCCCAACCCCTAGATCCAACGGTGGAGGATGAGTTTGGTGGGAGTCATATATAAGGCATGTAATTACCATTTTCTTAAATTAATGCCATTTGAACTTGGAAAATTGCTTGAGCAAAGGCCTAGGCCGCCCCTCTCTCCCCCTTGGAGCTGTGAAGGCTTCCCTCTGGAGGTGTGACTCCTCCCCTTATCATTCTGGTCGCCGCCGCCGCCGCCACGAGCCGCCATCGCATCACCGCCGAGATCGCCGGAGTTCTGCCTTCATCCGACCACAGCAGCTTCCACGAATTCTCTGTGTCAGCCACGAGCTCAGATCGACCTGGTGATTTTAGGGGATGCTCCAGAGGTGTCAAGCACGTCCCAAAAATTTTGGTTGGTCATAAAGATCCCATTTGATATTTTTTTATTTTCGTCCAACCTTAATTTCTAGATCTGTCTGCTTACTGTTTTAATTTCCACCCACCCTGTGTTTCCCCTGTTCAGACCTCTTTCTGATTTTTTTAGATCTCCCAATTTTACTTGGAGTTCTGTCCGCCAACATCTCCGTCTCCAAATTTTCTTGAATTCTTTTGAGGCCATCCCATATTTTTCAAAAATCAATCTCAGAGATAGCTACAGTGCTATCCACTAGTTCCCAGATCCGAACACCCTCCAGTAAACAAATCATAACAAATCATAGACACCTCCAATCAGTTCACAAAAACTATTTCCATTCTCCTTGTTCAAAATCCCACAAGTTTAATGAAGAGCGCAGGAGCTGAATCATCCATCTTCCTCACGGTCAAAGGCAGCCTTCAGACAACTCACCTATAGATCTGAGATTTCGGTTACTGTACAACAGGGACTTGAAAATTCAATAAAGTTCTGATCCGACCAGATCCAGCAGATCTTTCTGGCTCCAGATTGAAGCATTTGAAGATAGCTTTCCAACGATAGCTCATGCGTCCCGATCCGACGTCGGGATTGATCGCAGCGGCCGTTTTTGCCGGGGCGCGCGCCGGAAGATAGTAACCAAAATCCGTGGGAAGTTAGTTCCAGAATTGGGAATCGGGGCCGATCGACCCCCGATCGGTGTTCCCGGCCGACCGTCGTCCGTGGAGGCGCGCCACCAGGCGTCCCCATCACAGAGGGGTCCCACCCCCACAGATCTGGAGGACAGCGCCGTCCTCGGACCCCACGGGTCCGTAAAACCCGCCACTCGGAAGGCACGAGAACGCGGAGTTCGGCGCGTCGAGACGACATCAAGATGCTGCCCGTCAACCTGATTTGCGTGATCCTCGGGCCCCATATGTGACCTTTTACCTCCCTGCGTGGAGTGGGTCGAATCTCTTTGTACCGCTGTGAATTATGTTAACCGGGGGTCTGTAAGTCAGCCGGGGTGTCTTCGCCACGCCGGGTGCGTAGAGGTAAAGGTCTTAACTCCTTGGCGTTACATTGCTTAGCTAGTATATGGTCTTACGCCGCTGCCGAGAGTGTAGGTACTAGCCCGTGTGTCCATGTCACCGCTGTGAGAGTGAGAGTGACCCGTCCCGCGACTCGATCCGAGTCCGGAAGTTGAGTCGGACTACCCTTGACCTCCGCCGGTTCCTTAACCGCGCACGGTCCGCGCTTTCCCTCGCTTGGGATGACGAGTGAGCTTCCACTTCTGTTAGCGACGTTTCGCCAGTAGGAGCTCGTAGTGTCGGGCTTAGTGTCTCCCTGGTGTGTGTTGCTGGTCATGTCTTCATCTAGAGTCCGAGGGTGGCACCATATAGTGTCGTCTCCTTAGTCCGTCCCGCATCACTAACTCTGGACAAGTGTAAATTCCAATTCCTTATACAAATCCTCAACTCCGCTCTGATATCAACTGTGATGACCCAGAGCGTCGGATATCGATATACCGATAACATCGATATACCGATACCAGGAAATGGGGAAGCCACCCAAGAGGCTGATGAGGCCCCTGAAGGGTTAGTGAAGTTTGTCGAGGGGATGTATAACAAATCGCAATCACAAGCGCGCATAATAGATTTAAGCAATAAAATTTAGCAAAAAAGCGGAAGTAATTTCAAAATAAACAGAGTGCTAAATATATAAACTAGTCCAGAGGCACAAGAGTGCTAGTCCAAAAGTACAACTACACGGGGCATACCCCGACAAAAGTACACCAGAAAGCCAAAAAGGCGACCCGTCTACTGCTGAAAGCTAAGAACGGTCTCCGAGCACCTGGGAAACTCTGGGAGACGACGGGCGCGGCTCACCTGAAAGGAGAAGGATGAGTCACAGCCAGACTCAGTAGTGGTCACGCGGATCCCTACCTCGTGCTAAACATGCAATCATGCAAAAATTAAGCAATTAGAGCGTGCATTTAATTAAATGAACAGGCAATGGCATGATAAGACTGAAAGCTGTAAATCTACTGAACAAGTATAACAGCTAATACATGCCAATAATATATAAGTCTAAACGACAAAAACTAAATCTACCAATAGAATATGCCTCAACTAACCAAGCCACAGGGAACAGGACAACCACAGGGAGCAGAAACCAGATGCATCCACTGACGGCTTACACTGCGTCTCAAGCACTCGCAGTCTGTAACACGACAAGCTGAGTGCGTAAATAGTACCAAACCAAGTGACTAGTCATAGTAACACTCGTCAGTGTCAGTCCAAAGCCTCCGACCACATGTGCACACACTGACTCTCACCTGAGCCAGGCCCTCTAGCTAGTTTTCTCCCTCGGTAGGACGCTACCGCTAACCGGGAGCCCATGGAACTAGCTTACAAACCGTGTGACGGGAACACCCCTCCACCATCCCCAGGCGGGTCGGCAACTCAAAGGCCTTAGGGCTACCACAGTGGCTCCATCGCAAGGAAAGAAAAGCTACTCTATTGGGATCTAAAAACATGCCATTATTTCATAAAACAACTTGAACATGGTGTAGAAATATTGTGGAAAGCATTAAAGAATGAACAAGCGGCTTTTGAAAACCCCAGGGGATGTGACGGTCCACACTCCCCGCGTCACAAGGCGTAACGGTCGCGGTGTCGTGCGTTACACAAACTGTAACGCGTTTCCACCCGGCCGTTACAACCACCCGAGACCAAAGGGGCTCACAGCCCTAACTAACAGAGCGTGACGGTCCACTGCCACCACGTCACAGAGTGTGATGGTCGGGGGTCGGTGCGTTACATCGATTGTGACGTGCCCGCCCCTAGCCGTTAGATCCACCCGACGCCAAAACAAAATCCACAGATTTTAACGCCCTAGCAGGATGTAACGTGCACCCGGAGGCGCGTTAAGGCGCCCTGACGGCCGCCCGACAGGCCGTTAGGCCAACCTCCAAACCCGGTCAACGGTAGGTAAACGAAATGTAACGGCCTAGGGCTAGACCATTACACTCCCTGTGACGCACCCCCTTGGGTCCGTCACAAGATTGTAACGCGTCCCCTACGGACGTTACGGGTGTGACGGTTCCTGGTAGGACCGTCACACCGTCTGGGTTACGGACGGGTTATATCTAAAAATGGGTTCCCTCCCGAGCGACCGGAATCACCGGGTAACGATGGAAAAACCTGTTTCCTGCCAAACCACACGTCCTAAACAACACAATACCAACAAAAATAGCCACATGCAACACTCACAATGGATTAAACATGAAGAACAAAGCTTAAACCCCAAAAATGAAAAATAGCCATTATGCATGCCACAGGAGCTAAACTAAGCAAACAGCTATCGGGAATGATCCTAGCGAGATTGGGATTCCATCCTCCTACCTCGTTCGAGCCGAAACGGCCGATTAAGCCGCATGCACCGAGGAGGGTTCACCGAGTTTCCACACCTCGTCTCGCACCCACGGACCGCGAATCACGTCGTGGAGGGCGTCAACGTGTTCCTCTCGACGCGAGGAATCCACCGGCGTGCTCCACGCCTCGATCTGTCGCCGTTCCGCCTGAAATCCCAAGAAGAGGGAGAGAGGCGATCGGAGAAGAGAGATAGCGTGAGCGAGATCGACGAGGGGGGAGAGAGAAGTGAGGGAGAGGGTGAGATAAAAGAAAAAAAAGGGGAAAAAAGGAGAGATATATATATATTATATATATAAACCTTAATTTCTTCTTTTAAAAACCCAAATCATTCCAATAAAAACCTGAAAAATGCCAGAAAAGTTCCTAAAAATCTAGGAAAATAGCCGAAAATTCCAGAATAGATTCTAGGTCCGAACCACTAAAGATCCGCTAAGGCACGGGCCTCACAAATACTATTCCCAATCGAATTCAACACCCGTTGGGTTCCCAAAACCCTATAAATACCACCCTTAGAACTCCGTGTTATTAGCTTCGTCAAACCCACGAACTGCTTTCTCCCTACGAAACCCCTCAACCCACGAATTTCTTCCTCCTTGCAAGCTAAAGAGGGAAGAAGCCTCCCTTCTTTTCCTGTTGACGAAGGAGTTGCTGCTGCTAGCCTTTCTTCTATCGCCAGAAGCAGAAGAACAAGCTGCTTCTTCCTCCGAAGGATGCTCCTGCCGTGGTGTACATGAAGAACGTGAAGTTCTTCATCTTTCCTTCTTCTTCTTTGCTATACGGAGGTTTGAAGGCCGTTTCCTTTCTTCACCGTTGCTGCTACTGCTGTTGTTGCTTCGGCCGCTGAAGCTAGAGGAGCAAGCTGTTGCATCTTCTTCCTTCTAAACCGGTTGCTCTGTTGAAAACAGAGTATCGTTCGTGGTTATTCTCTTCATATATTCTTCACATATTCATCAACCAAATCAAGCCCAAGGTAGGTTTTCTCAAGTACAAGCCCCATCTAGTAATTTAGTAATCATAATCATGCATGTAGGCTGTTAGAAGGTTTTCAGTATGTCTAGATGAATTTTTGAAAGTTTTAGTAAAATAACGACCCAAGCTAGGGCATTATTTTGATATAACGACGTGAAAATAGTCGTCAATTAGCTAGTTAATTAATAAATTACACTTGTTCAAAATTTAATAACTTTGAACCTTGACATCTAATTTAATGCATGATTATATTGTTAGATTCCTGTTATTTTTCTCTACCAGTACTTATCTTTAGTTCCTTGATTGGACATACTCCAAAAATCCATGTGTCTAGGATTATACCTGCCCAGTGCCAATCATATGACAAATAATTAGTGACCACTTCTAGGTCATTAATTGAATGAACGCCCCCGTACACAGGCGTCAATTAGTGAATAACATATGAATTTTGGATTATTCGTGAATTTACCTGAATGTTGAAATAATGACATGCACCCTGCCGTCAGATTTATATATGACGCCCTTGACTAAGGCGTTATTTACTGAATTAAAGACTTAAGATAAGTCATCATTTACATAATACCTGAAATATGAGAATATTTATGAATTTTAATATTAATAGAATCCGGATGTAACGACTGAGTGAACAGTCGTCATTTGTTGAATTGACGACCCAGACAAGGGCGCTACTTCATGAAATGAAGACTTGATCCCTGACGCTATTTTCCTATTTTCTGATTTTCGTGGTTTCTGTAACCCTTGACAGTGGGTTATGATTATAGGCACTATATTCCATTCCGTGAGTATAGTCCCACATTTCACTATATTTTATCGATTACCCCATTAACTCTTGGTGACATACGAGCCCTCCGTTGGACATTCCGTTCCTTCGGACTGGTGAGTTAGTCATTGGGACCTCCATAAGACTCCGCTAGCCTTGGATTCCCTCAAGGCAGCCGAGCAGGTTGTACCATTAAAACCCATGATACTACTTAATTGCCATGTCACTCTAAAGAAACATGGTATGTAGACCCTCATGACAGGCTACTTAGATGTCATGAGAATATCCTTGAATTAATGGAATGAGAAACCATGCCATTAATATTTCTTAAGAATTATGTGCCATATGTGTGGACACTAATTCTATCTATCTTATCATGTACAAGAATGAGCGACCATGTCTCTATAAGCGCTTATTCTTAAATGTCAAGGCACCCAATTAGAGAGTCGATTCTGCCTAGTTTCAACGTGAATCGTGGTTATACCGTTATTATCGTGATACGTCCTTACACAACAAGTTGAACCCTTGTGATTCTATTCATAAGATCTACCTTAAAGTTCTTACAAGCTTATTCCTTTGAAATTTCATATTGGCTATAACTATAGTGGATGTTGAAAATACATGATCAATGCCTACGCATATAGGGCCCGATCTGGTCCTAGGAGGAGCACCCAAAAGTACTAGTGCCCATGGGAGTTGTGATGATCGCGGTGTGGCATTGCACCGAAGTGCTTGTCATTCTAGTTAAATGAGATTCCACAAATTTAGTACTTTACTCGACTTGACATGACATGACTTGCGTGACCCGAAAAGGGTATTTATTTACTTGCTTGAACATGATAGCCAATTCTTGACATGACACGATAAACATACGTGCTTGATCATCTTGATATATATTGACATGAGTTCTTGAAAGACTTGCTATCTCTTGATATACATTCTCTATTGTCGTTTTACGCGAACATGCATAGCTATATTGCATTCATTTAACTTGTAATCTACTTAAAGCCAGCTAGCACTTGAGATATAATTCCTACTGAGCGTTCGCTCATCCAGTGTTTTTCCCTATTTTTCAAGTAAGTCCGATGGCGAGACTCAATCGGATGGGGAAAGTCAAGAGTGAAGAGATTAGCGCTACTCCGTCTATCCAAGCGTCTACTAGTCTTTTCTTTCTATATTCTTGAGTCAATCATTGTACTTTTCCTTTATTGAGTCTTAGCACTTTCATTAAGTAAATTGTAATAGAAGTACTTTGAGGTTGTTATTGAATAAAGGATTGGGTTATCTTTACTTTTACGCACTCTGTCTTTGTGTCGAATACACTAACGCTCTGATTGACATGATCGATATAAACTCGTCACGCACTCCGAGTTCTTTCCACGCTCGGGGTGTGACAGTTATTCACCGCTGCGAGAGAGAGAGAGTGAGTGACCCTTCTCATGACTCGATCCGAGTACACGCGAAAAGCTGATACCCGAGACTCACTGTCGGTTTCTCAACCGCGCACGGTCCAATGTTTCCCTCGCCAGGGATGAGTCGCGAGCTAGAGTCCCAGGTCGCGTGTCTGTCCCGCATCAAATTTGGTATCAGAGCTAGGTTGAGTATAAGGTAGTCTTTGATTAAAAACAAAAAAAAAGAGAGTCATTTAAGTCGGTCCAAGGTTGTATTGCATAACCATTATTCGGTATATAAAAAGGTGTTGTCCGAACGGTAGGTTACGCCTATCGGAAAGGCCGCACACTCGCGTCGAGAGAATCTTCGGATCCCACAACTCCGCCAGGTACCGAATCTTGGTTGTGTCTATGTTCATAGTCGAGTCGGCATTCCATCCTTGCATTTAGTGTCTTGACTCTTTGTGTCGACATGTCCATCGTGTAGTTCCCAAGTGTCCAATGGACTTCAAGTCGCCCAGGCGATATCACTGGTTACATGACACCCATGGGTTAGGCAACCATTCTCTCCACTTCCGTAGGCCCGAAGCCTCGGACTTTTATGGCTCCAATAACCCGGGCGACTACCTCAAGTAGGAGGCCGCCATAGACAAATATTTTGAATGTTACACAATGTCCAATGCCATGCAAGTCAGTTTTGCCCAAGAGAGGCTTGTCCACAAAGCCGCCTAGAAATGGGAGAGCATTGAGCACATGAGAGATGTTAGGAGGCAATGGCCCATCGAGTCATGGTGCCAAATGAAAGGCGAGCTTAGGAAGGTCTATCTACCACACCCAAGCACCTCCAACCAAGTGGACCATAGTCGGAGGCAAAGCGCCCCGCATGTAGAAGAGCCTAGGTCCACGACTAAGCCGAGTTCTAATGGGTGAGCCCATCACATCGCTCCTACTCCAAACCCCACCATTGCTGAACTCTTCCAAATCATTTCAGATAGAGTGGATAGGAGGTGTGCTTATATCGAGTCCATGGTTTCCCCCTGCCTACCTCCTAGATAGAATGGAACCAAGCACGAGCCTAAGGAGGTAGCAACCGGTAGCCCCAACCCGATGTCATCTAAGGTGCCATCCCAATGCCCTCTCCCCATCATGATTGATCCTCTTCCCCCACCCACAAGAGCCCCATTGCCTACACCCCCTGTCCGTCGGGAGGATAAGGGTCAGGACCGACTTATCAGGGAGCCTAGTGGGTCACGACAGCAGTGTTATCGCTGCCAGGGGTTCGGCCACATTGCCGGACAGTGTCCCACTCGGACATCTCTAGCCCTAGGGGACAAAAGGGTTGGAGAAGCCTCACTCTTCAATCTTTATTCGGAGTCACCTCAGCCACAGCTACCCATGTTTCTAACGGGAAAGCTACTCATAGCCGAACCACTTCTTAGCTGGCTTAGGAAGGGCTTGGTCCCAGACACACCATACTACCCTGTTTGCGACCTTTTCTTTCTTTCGCGGGTCGATCGACCAACTGACTAACTGGTAGTCAAATGATCAATTAACGACGCGGGCGTGCCAGTTACATGAGTGACGAATTTGTGATGCGCTCATTCTGACCCATGTCGGGCGAATGTGAGGTTCGGTCGGGACCAGCAGTCCGCCATACCATAAAGGCTATGGCGTTAATTACATCTCCCACGAGGAGGGAACACCTTTGATTAATTACCGAGATAGCGGGCTGTCGAAGCCGAATTAAAAAGAGCTACATGATGATCAAGACGAAAGCATGCATGATGCATACATTTATCGTGCAGAAGATGCATAATTCATGGGATTATGGATCCTCGGTACGCGGCGGAGGACATAGGTCCGAAGACCACCGTCGCGCATAGCGAAGACTTCCGACCAGACGTAATCCAGTTTTCTGTCGACGCCATTTAATATACCCGAGGATCTATGCATGCATGCGCACATGGCATTCATGACTATATTAAACATGATAATGGAATTCATGGAAGCAAATGGTAATCGACCACATTTATTACTCCCCATCGAGAAGAGGGAAGGCAGCACAGGTGTGATAGCGAAAGCACAATGCTAACGAACATGGTGATGAAGATATGATAACAATATAGTTCGGGCTCGCTCGGCCCTTCCTTTATTCAATTTATTACCAATTGTGGTTTATTAACACTGACCGTGAGAGACGAGAATCGCTCCGGGGGGCGAGTGAATGATTAAAACAACAAGAGGGGTTCAAAACCGGCGCGGACACGTGAGGGATAGCTTATACGGCGTGATAAAGCGTAGGTATAAACGGTTAATACGGCGCGGCCATATAGCTGGTTAAGACGGCGCGCAAAGGATTGGGGCGCGCCGGTTCATGGCGCACCGGAAAGGCGCAAGGAAGTTTTTTATTTTTTTGAGTGTGGGGTTAATCCGGCGCGGGGGGGGGGGTACCACGCCGTATTAGGGCGCGCCGGGTTAAGGCCACGCCGTATTAGGGCGCGCCGGGTTAAGGCCGCGCCGTTTTAGCTTATTTTTGATGAATTTCGAATCATTTGAGTTTGTTAAGTTTATGTTGAGGGTTTTGAAGCCATTTGAGGCCAATTGTTTGTTAAATTGAAGTCCAGAACCCTCCAAGAATGACGTGATAAGCCAGTGCGAGGTTTCTACTCGAGCACCGGGATAATTGGGTCCAGAATGAGTATTTCGTTATGGTTTATTCATTATTAATCTGTCCAAAATTGGACAGCATCTCCCCTAAACCTGAAGAGTTGCAGGGGAGAAGCGGGGTCATGTTCATTCATGGAACAAGCCCCTAAACCGCCGGTCTACACGAAGGCAGCCAACAAACCCCATTGGATAGGATACCCCGAGGACTAGCCTGCTAGGGGCACCAAGGTTCCATAAGGGAAAAGACAGAGAGATGAAGCCATTGATGATGGGAGCATCACCCCGAGGACTAGCCTGCGAGGGGTGGACAACCCACAATTTGTGACTCATCCCGCAGAGGAACTGACCATCAAGAGAGTGGAGCTCCGAGGGCTAGCCTACGAGGAGCACCCGTCCCCGAGTCTCGATCGGGTCCTAGATTGTCGGGGCTGAGCTGATTGAGCTAGGACCCCATTATTATCTGTTGTGGCCCCGAGAGGACGTCTACCATCAGGAGGTAAAGCCCCCGATCGCCTAGCAATTTCAAAAAGCAAGAGGGAATGTCCCCCTCCCCGGGTGGTCGGGACGATGAGAAAACCTCGGAACAGTTTGGATGATCGTGATGCACAGATGCAGTAAATGCATAAACGAGACGGGCACTTTGCAGGGGCATATGCTCGAACAATTGGAAAGCAACGTTCAGGGGATGGACCCTATGCATGGCGGAAAGAGGCACGCGCAGAAGCACGGCTCCATCTGAGAAGAGAAAGGGATGCGAAAACCCTTGAATCAAACGTGAGAATGATCGAAAGAAAAGCCCCCGGGGAGGGGGTGTCTCTGTAGCCCACGATGATTCGGGGCGCGATGTAGACCTCGGAGAAACCGGAATTAGAGCTGTGTGGAGAAGAGCTCAGACACACGCATTGGCATGGATAAAAGAGGGGCTGAGGATCATTCATTCGATCTATTCATTTGAGCATTCACACGCGCATATATATTACCATCCCAGAAATGGGAATGGTTTAGCATTTACATGGCGAGAGTACAGCACCGGCACCATTGCTCGGTCACCGTTCTATAATATCATAGGCAGAGGACGCTCGGAGCGCAACAACAGGGGAAGAACAAAGAAAAGAAATCACGTAGAGGGGGAGGAGAATCGACTCATATCATCGTCGCTCCTCCCCCCCTCGCTTACATTCGATGGGTGGAAGTCTCAGAAGAGAGATCTGCGGAAAACAGGAAAAGAATCAGCACCCGCGCCCACCTGTTCCTGAAACAGGGTATCGTAGAGGAAGAAGACGACCGGCCGAAGCTGCTCCGAAGGAACCCCAAGACTCTCTACTTCAGGAGAAAACCCTCTCGAGAAGCCCTCTCCCTCCTTTTTTTCTTTTCTTCCTCTCTATATCTTCTGATCTTTCTTCTTGATTTTGCCTCTCTCCTTCCATTCTCCTCTCTTCTGATCGAACTTCACCCATTTATATAGCAGGTTGGAGGCTCTTCATCCGGCGTGGGCTTTGGCGCGCCGGGAGGAAGCTCCATTCTTTAGCGCGCCGGGATAGGAGGACGCGAGGGTAGGTCTTAAGCGCGCCGGCCAAAGGGGCATTAGGTGGGGGGCGCGCCGGGATAAGGGCGCGCCGGGATAACGTCCCTTGCGCGCTTCGAGACAGCCGACGAGTCCGGGGATGATTCCAGGGATCACCGTGAACATTATCTTGCCAATGCCCATCGAAAGCTTGACGAGGCGTTTTGTCGAAGCCCCTCGGTTGACGTACGGCCATTCTCGAGACTCCAGATAGCTTTAGTTTGGTCACGCGGGTTTAACGCTGACATGGCCTTCGGCTCTACGATCCATGCCGTTGGCTTGGTCTGGCTCGTACCCAAAGCTCCCTAGGGGGTTGGATAACACCAGGGATAGTTCCGCCCGAGCTGGGTGATCATTCGGCCACTAACGGGCCCATCTTGGCGGGAAGCCTTACCCGTGCCGGGTGATCGGGGTCTTCTGCCGACAGAACCTTCGACCCCCTTGTTGTGAATGGCCGAGGACGTTCTTCCTCCTCAGGAGAGTCACCGGGTAGACCGTCGTCCTTGGTCGGGTGACGGATGTAGGGTAGCGGCATGAC
This sequence comes from Amorphophallus konjac, assembly GCA_022559845.1. Classification (NCBI taxonomy): domain Eukaryota; kingdom Viridiplantae; phylum Streptophyta; class Magnoliopsida; order Alismatales; family Araceae; genus Amorphophallus; species Amorphophallus konjac. Next base: position 211,127,201 of record CM040118.1, read on the forward strand.
GGGGTCGATGCCGGATCATTGGGCAGGCTTGGTCGCACTACCGGTTGGTTGTGGATTCATCTCGACTCTCCTGAGGTGAAGTCCCCGGTATTCACTTCAAGGTGACTCGGGGCCCTGGCAGCTTGAGGAGCCTTTAGTAAGTTGATCTTCATCGGCTTCTGTGCTTCAGTGGGTCGTATCATTAGTCTTTGCGACTTGGTCGCCGAAGGATCATATTTTGGGTGCCAACAAATGCCCCCCAGACATGGGTGTTGCGCACTAGGCACGAGTGTAGCAGGGCCGACGGATGCATTTCACCCGGCCTGACCTCCTCTTCGGTTGACAAGAGCTCTGGATGGCCCTTAATTCGGCACGAATGTTAATCCGACGCCGTTTACATCTTAATACGGTGCGGCCTTGGGTGTTAACTCATTAAACCGGCGCGGCCTTTACATTGGATTGGTTAATCCGGCGCAGTTCTTCTCGGCGGGCCTTTTGCTTATAAGCTTTTTAATCTGGGGCGCTATTTAGCGCGCCGATTTAACGGTGGGGAGGCCTCCCCTGTATATCTCTTTCTCTCTTGTTTTCTTCCTTCATCGCCTTTCATTTGCGCATTTCTTTTCTCTCTCCTCCTGTTTCTCTTCCTGCGGCACCGAGAGCGGTGGCTTTTCCTTCGGGTGAGTGGGGGGATGCTGTACATTTGGGTTTCAAAACCCTTTCTTTGGGCCCCGGGAGGCTTCTGGTAGGGCTTGCCCCCGGAGCTATTTCCTAGGGTGTTCCCTTTGGCCTCGGTGTAATGCCGATGGCTGACTTTTAGGGACCGTTCCTCAGTGGACGCGTTCCCACTTTTCTTTGGCAATCCCCTGTGCTGGGGAGACTCTGCCGAAATTTTGTCAGAAGTTCGCCTTTGATCAGCTATTTTCTGACTTTACTTTTGTTTGATATGCCTTTTTTTGCAGCTATCATGGCATCCAACTCTTCTTCTCGTGCCGTAGTGACATGGGAGAATGTCAGTTCCCTCGATTGGGGGCACGGCCAAGTGGCCATAGTTGCGGAGTCTTCGGATTCAGAGACAGACACTGTGGACACCAGCCGTCTTCTTATCCTCGGGGTGACTCTTTTCATTATGACAGAGAGGGTGTGACCAGGAGGGATTATCCCAAGGACAAGCACCTGATGTCCCTTCTTCAATGCTTCAACCTTCAGGGGAAGAGGGATGTGTCTGCCGTTTGGAAGGTCGAGCAGGCCTTACTGGTGGAGAGAGACAGCCTGGCCGAATGTGTGATGCGGGGAAGACCCATCTATCTCCCCGGGGAGGTCAGGAAATGGAGCGTTGTGCTGGGGCTGCAAGACCTGGCTCCAGCAGACGGATTGCTGACCAGAGCTCCCGGCATAGTCTCCGCAGTGGACTGCAGCTCATGCCATCGTCATCTTCCGGGTCGGCCGATGATATCTGGGCTGCTGTGGATAGCAGAGTGGAATTTGAACTGCCCGAGACGTCGCCACTGGGTCTTCAATCTTCAAATGACCTTGTGTGGCAGTTTTTGGGGACTCTTCAACAGACCATAACGGCTAGCAGGGATTTAACTTATGTTCAGCTGAGGGGCTTGATAGAGCATCTTTCCCGATCGCTGTTGGCCTTTGGTTACCCTATGGACGATTGGACTCCGCGGGTAGTCATGCTCCTGAAGTATGTAAACAGGAGGGAATTTCTAGGCCGGGAAGCAGCTGACCAGCTGGCGGCCATATAATTGAAGCGGGCTGAAAGCCGAACGACCCTCATTTCTCTGCAAGAGATTGCAGCTAGGATGAGGGATGAAGCCAAGGCCTCTTTACAACATCGAAGCTTCCTGACGGCCCGGATGGCGGCATTACAGGCCGAACTTTCAAGGGTAGAGGCCGAACTTGAAGAAGTAGATCGCCTGGGAGTCTAGAAGGCGGAGGATGCAGAGATGGCCAAGGGACAAGCTGCTTCCCTCGAGGAGAAGCTATCTGAGCTGGAGGCCACCGAGTTCTGATTGCAATAACTAACTCACCATCCTTCCCTGGGTATTCTTGCGCTGGAGGACATCTTCCGACGCCCTCTGCCGTAGTCTTTTTTTTCTCTTTATTTGCTCCCTTTTTGACGCACTTCATGTACTCCGGGGGATGGCCCATGTAACATGTACCTTTTATTTCATAGTAATGGAAAATCTCCATCGTGCTTTTTGAATGAAGACTCCATCTTGTCATTATTCTTTTCTCTTCCATTCGCCCGTTGTTTCTAATCCGAGTGTATGAGTCACTAGGGCAGGAGAGCGCTCACGCCTTCAACAAAGGGGTGAGGTGTTCGCTCCACCGTGCCGTGACTTTTCTCGAGACTAACAACGGCCTATGCCAACCGAGAGTCCGGGGGACTCAAGAGGGTATATCAAAACTGGCGGGTAAGCGGTCCTACCGCGGATGGCAAGACCCGAGAATGGGTAGCGACCGGTCCTGTCGATGATGACGAAGGTCGAAAAAGGGTAGACGGTCTTGATGATGATGACAAGAACCGGACTAGGGTAGCGACCGGTCTTGCCGATAGTGACAAGGGTCGAAAAGGGTAGACGGTCTTGCCGATGGTGACAAAAATCGGGTAGAGTAGCGACCGATCTTGCCGATGGTGACAAGGGTCGAAGAAGGTAGACGGTCTTGCCGATGGTGACAAAAATCGGGTAGGGTAGCGACCGATCTTGCCGATGGTGACAAGGGTCGAAAAGGGTAGACGGTCTTGCCGATGGTGACAAAAACCGGATAGGGTAGCGACCGATCTTGCCGATGGTGACAAGGGTCGAAAAGGGTAGACGGTCTCACCGATGGTGATAAAAATCGGGTAGAGTAGCGACCGATCTTGCCGATGGTGACAAGGGTCGAAGAGGGTAGACGATCTTACTGATGGTGACAAAAAATCGGGTAGGGTAGCGACCGATCTTGTCGATGGTGACAAGGGTCGAAAAGGGTAGACGGTCTTGCCGATGGTGACAAAAACCGGATAGGGTAGTGACCGATCTTACCGGTGGTGACAAGGGTCGAAAAGGGTAGAGGGTCTTGCTGATGGTGACAAAAATTGGATAGGGTAGCGACCGATCTTGTCGATGGTGACAAGGGTCAAAAAGGATAGACGGTCTTGCCGATGGTGACAAAAACCGGATAGGGTAGCGACCGATCTTACCGGTGGTGACAAGGGTCGAAAGGGTAGACGGTCTTGCTGATGGTGACAAAAATCGGATAGGGTAGCGACCGATCTTGTCGATGGTGACAAGGGTCGAAAAGGGTAGACGGTCTTGCCGATGGTGACAAAAACTGGATAGGGTAGTGACCAATGTTGCTGATGGTGACAAGGGTCGAAAAGGGTAGACGGTCTTGCCGATGGTGACAAAAACCAGATAGGGTAGTGACCGATCTTGCCGATGGTGACAAGGGTCGAAAAGGGTAGACAATAGATGTATATAGGTGGGATATCGGATGAAAATTCCCCGTCGACCTCGTAAGGGGTCTTCCGGACAGAGAATGAATCATCACTATTCATCATTCAATTTTTATTCACATTACTGACCTAAGCGCCCTTTCGGGTTTTCGCCGAGGCCAGCCCCCTCTTGCTTTTGCCCGCGCGTCCTTTCGGGTTTTCACGTGGCGAGGCACCCGATTTTGCCTGCGACGCCCTTTTGGGTTTTCGCCATAGCTGGGTTATAGCCATTTTTGCACTTGTCCTGATATAGGAATAAGTCTGGTGGGGTATCTCTATTTTTAACCCCATTTTCTTTTCTTTCTTTCTTTTTTCTTGAATTCGGGATGCAGAAGAACTGGACCGCGAAAATATTGACTGGGCTTGTCGATGATGACAAGGATTGGACCCTGCTTCGGTCTGTCGACACTGGTTAGACATTGAAGCAAAGGATACGGTCTATTAACAAGGATGTAAGATCCGAGCTAAGGGTAAAGATCGACCGGTCTCGCCGATGATGACGAGGGTCGAACGTGGGTTTATTCATCGGCATGGGCCACATGCCGAGGCAAAGGTAGGGTTATTAACGGGGACGGAAAGTCCAAGTTAAGGGTAGAGATAGACCGATCTCGCCGATGATGACAAGGGTCGACCATGGGTTTATTCATCAACATGGGTCACATGCCGAAGCAAAGATGGGATTATCAACAGGGACGTAAGGTCCAAGTTAAGGGTAGAGATCGACCGATCTCGCCGATGATGACGAGAGTCGAACGTGGGTTTATTCATCGGCATGGGCCACATGCCGAGGCAAAGGTAGGGTTATCAACAGGGACGTAAGGTCCAAGTTAAGGGTAGAGATCGACCGATCTCGCCGATGATGACGAGGGTCGAATGTGGGTTTGTTAAAGGATTTCCGGTGGGACATTGATGGTTGTCCCTTTCGGAGTTTCATTGGGTGGAGAATAGGAGAGGAATTTGGAAATTACCACTTTACTGACTCAAGCGCCCTTTCGGGTTTTCGCCGGAGCAGCCCCCTCTTGCTTTTACCTGCGCGCCCTTTCAGGTTTTCACGCGGCGGGGTGCCCGATTTTGCCTGCAGCGCCCCTTCGGGTTTTTGCCACAGCTGGGTTATAGCCATTTTTGCACTTGTCCTAATATAGGAGCAAGTCTGGAGGGGTATCTCTATTTTTAACCCCATTTTTTTATTTGTATAGGGTGGCAGGTCGAAGTGTAATGTTCGATTCCTGGTCGACAGTGGATGGCCCGTAGTGGCAACAATGTGAGAATGCCAGCTAGAACACAAAGCCTTTAGTCGACTCGGGTTTATTCGTTAGCGGGAAGATAATGCTAACACAAGGAAGGGCTTTCGTGCCAATCCGAACGTAAGGCTCGTAATGGCGGTGTGGCGTATTCTTTTGGAAGCTCGATCAGGGCGGAATGCCACTAGACCAAGGAGAGGGTAGCTTGATCAGGGCGGAATGCCACTGGACCAAAGGGAAGGGTAGCTCGGTCAGGGCGGAATGCCACTGGACCAAGGAAAGGTAGCTCGGCTAGGGTGGAGTGCCACTAAACCAAGAAGAAGAGTAGCTCGGTTAGGGCGGAGTGCCACTAAACCCAGGAAAGGGTAGCTTGGTTAGGGCGAAGTGCCACTAAACCAAGGAAAAGGTAGCTCGGTTAGGGCGGAGTGCCACTAAACCAAGGAGAAGAGTAGCTCGGTTAGGGTGGAGTCCAACTAAACCAAGGAGGAGGGTAGCTCGGTTAGGGCGGAGTGCCACTAAACCAAGGAAAAGGTAGCTCAGTTAGGGCGGAGTGCCACTAAACCAAGGGGAAAAGTAGTTCGGTTAGGGCGGAGTGCCACTAAATCCAGGAAAGGGTAGCTCGGTTAGGACGGAGTGCCACTAAACCAAGGAGAAGAGTAGCTCGGTCAGGGCAGAATGCCACTAGACCAAGGGAAGGTAGCTTGATCAGAGCGGAGTGCCACTAAACCAAGGAAAAGGTAACTTGGTTAGGGCGAAGTGCCACTAAACCAAGGAGAGGGTAGCTCGGTTAGGGCGGAGTGCCACTAAACCAAGGAGAAGAGTAGCTCGATTAGGGCGGAGTGCCACTAAATCAAGGAGAAGAGTAGCTCGGTTAGGGCGGAGTGCCACTAAACCAAGGAGAAGAGTAGCTTGTTTAGGGCGGAGTGCCACTAAACCACGGAAGGTAGCTTGGTTAGGGCGGAGTGCCACTAAACCAAGGAGAGGGTAGCTCGGTTAGGGCGGAGTGCCACTAAACTAAGGAGAAGAGTAGCTCGGTTAGGGCGGAGTGCCACTAAACCCAGGAAAGGGTAGCTTGGTTAGGGCGAAGTGCCACTAAACCAAGGAAAAGGAAGCTCGGTTAGGGTGGAGTGCCACTAAATCAAGGAGAAGAGTAGCTCGGTTAGGGCGGAGTGCCACTAAACCAAGGAGGAGGGTAGCTCGGTTAGGGCGGAGTGCCACTAAACCAAGGAAAAGGTAGCTCGGTTAGGGCGGAGTGCCACTAAACCAAGGAGGAGGGTAGCTCGGTTAGGGCGGAGTGCCACTAAACCGAGGTAAAGGTAGCTCGGTTAGGGTGGAGTGCCACTAAACCAAGGAGAGGTAGCTCGGTTAGGGCGGAGTGCCACTAAACCAAGGAAAAGGTTAGCTCGGTCAGGGCAGAATGCCACTAGACCAAGGGAAGGTAGCTTGATCAGGGCGAGATGTCACTAAACCAAGAAAAGGGTAGCTTGATCAGGGCGAGATGCCACTAAACCAAGAAAAAGGTAGCTCGGTTAGGGCGGAGTGCCACTAAACCAAGGAGGAGGGTAGCTCGGTTAGGGCGGAGTGCCACTAAACCAAGGTAAGGGTAGCTCGGTTAGGGCAGAGTGCCACTAACCCAAGGAGAAGAGTAGCTTGATCAGGGCGAGATGTCACTAAACCAAGAAAAAGGTAGCTTGATCAGGGCGAGATGCCACTAAACCAAGAAAAAGGTAGCTCGGTTAGGGTGGAGTGCCACTAAACCAAGGAGGAGGGTAGCTCGGTTTGGGCGGAGTGCCACTAAACCGAGGTAAAGGTAGCTCGGTTAATGCGGAGTGCCACTAAACCAAGGAGAAGAGTAGCTCGGTCAGGGCAGAATGCCACTAGACCAAAGGAAGGTAGCTTGATCAGGGCGGAGTGCCACTAAACCAAGGAAAAGGTAGCTTGGTTAGGGCGAAGTGCCACTAAACCAAGGAGAGGGTAGCTCGGTTAGGGCAGAGTGCCACTAAACCAAGGAGAGGGTAGCTTGGTTAGGGCGGAACGCCACTAAACCCAGGAAAGGGTAGCTTGGTTAGGGCGAAGTGCCACTAAACCAAGGAGGAGGGTAGCTCGGTTAGGGCGGAGTGCCACTAAACCAAGGAAAAGGTTGCTCGGTTAGGGCGGAGTGCCACTAAACCAAGGAGAAGAGTAGCTCGGTTAGGGCGGAGTGCCACTAAACTAAGGAGAGGTAGCTCGGTTAGGGCGGAGTGCCACTAACCAAGGAGAAGAGTAGCTCGATCAGGGCGGAGTGCCACTAACCAAGGAAAGGGTAGCTTGATTAGGGCAAAACGCCACTAACCAAAGGGGAGGTAGCTTGATTAGGGCGGAGTGCCACTAACCAAGGAAAAGTTAGCTCCGACCGATCACTCGAGACATGTCGGCTGCGCTGCATGATACAACTTAATGTGTTTTCCGTTGAGGAGAGAGAACTGAATGACTCCTTTGTGGTCTACAAGGACGTAGGCACCCCCTTCATATACTCGGCGGACGATATACCGCTCGACCTAGCTTTCGACCAGCTTCCCTTTGGGGTTGGAGGGCATCACTTCTTTTCTTTTGACCATTACCTGGTCTCCTTTCTTGAATTCTCGACCCTTGACTAGCTTGTCAAAAGCACGGGCCATGCGAGCTTGGTAGAGTTGGATGTTTTGCTGTGGCCGGAGGTGTTTTCCTTCGAGCTCAGCGAGCTCCTCCAATCTTCTTTTTGCATTGGTCTGCTCACCACTGAGTAGTCCGTGCTGGATGGCAACTCGCAATGAAGGAACTTCAAGTTCAATGGGCACTACAGCTTCCGACCCATAGACGAGGGAGAAAGGTGAACAGCCGGTTGGGGTCTTGTAGACAGTACGATGGGCCCAAAGTGCTTCGTACATCCTTTCTTCCCAATCTTTTTTATTAGACTTGACAGTCTTTGCCAGCAATGTACATAATGTCTTATTAAAGGCTTCTGCGAGTCCATTGGCCTGAGGGTTATAGGGGGACGATGTCCTCCAGTCGATTTTGTATTTGTCGGCCAGCCGATAAACCTTCTGGTTCCTAAAATGACTGCCATTATCAGAGATGATTCGGCTGGGGATCCCGAACCGAAATATTACATTCTACCGGAAGAACCTTGCAACTAGTTCTCCCGTCACATCTCTTAGTGCTATTGCCTCCGCCCATTTGGAGAAGTAGTCTGTAGCTGCTAAGATGTATCTGCACCCTGATGAAGATGCTGGTAGCGGCCCTACTACGTCCGTGCCCCACTGAGCAAACGGCCAGCTTGGTAGGGTGGGATGTAATGGCACTGGAGGTCTTCTTGCCACATTAGCGTGTTCTTGACACTTCTGACAATATTTGGCAAACCTGCAGCAATCGTCAAATATAGTGGGCCAATAATAGCCCAATTTCTTTATCTCTATCTTCATCTTTGGGCCAGCTTGGTGTGCTCCAGCTGATCCTGCATGGACTTCCTACATCACCTGCCCCGCTTCCCCTGAAGACAAGCAGCGAAGTAGAACTTTCCTTCGGGCATCTGCCATAATTCGGAACAGGTTCCCGCTTCTCATCTCGTAAGAATCCTTGACCCTTAGAAGCTTCATTCTTTGTTCCTTTTCTTTTGGAAGTTGCTGGTGTTGAAACCAGCGTAGGAGATGCTCTCGCCAATCGGGCTGCTGAACCCCTTCGATGACTGTGACTTCCATCTCTTGTTCGTCGGCCAGGACCTCTGTTACGCTGGGGACCTATCGGCGGTTGATCACTGTTATATTCAGGCTTGTGTCTGGCGGGACCGCCAATGAACTGGCCAGCTTAGCGAGGGCGTCTGCCTGAGCATTCCGGCCTCGATTGATGTGCTTGATGCTGATGAAGTAAAATATTGACATCAGGCGGGTTGCCAACTGGTGATAGGGGAGGAGCTCTTGCTTTCGCACATCGAACTCTCCTTCCAGCTGTTTTATAACTAGCATGGAGTCTCCGAATGCTTCCAGCATTTGAATTCCCAAGGACAAAGCAATTTGCAACCCGATTATCAGGGCTTCATATTCCGCTTCATTTTTTGTGCATTGCTTGTTTATGGAACAGGATGTATGCACCACTTCTCCTTCTGGGGATTTCAGGACTATGCCTACTCCTGCCCTGACTCTGGCTGATCCAGTGGCAGAGGCGTCAATTCTGGAAGCGACATCAAAGTATAGCTGCCATAAGGCGGGTTGTACTTGAATAGCTTCTAGGGTTTCATCTTCAGGAAGCTCCGGCTCCAACGGGCAATCCCCGGGCACTGGGTGCTCAGCAAAGAAGTCTGCAATAGCTTGGCCCTTGGCGACCTTACGCGACACGTAGGAGATATCAAACTCCATAAGGATTACCGCCCATTTGCCCAGGCGGCCTTTGAGTGCCGGTTGAGACATGATGTACTTCAGGGGATCCTCTTTGGACACCAAGCTGATTTCATGCGACAACATATAGTGTCGGAGCTTCTTAACTATGAAGACCACCGCCAGACAGATCTTCTCAATATGAGTATATTTCTCCTCAGTTCTGACCAGTCTCCGACTGAGGTAATAGAGGGCTTGCTCTTTCCCTTCTTCATTATTCTGGGCCAGCATTGCCCCTAGAGAATTATGTGTAGCTGCTATATACAGTATCAATGGTCGTCCTTTCACCGGTGCGCCCAGCACTGGAGGAGTTTTCAGATGGTCTTTCAGCTTGTCAAAGGCCATCTGGCAATCTTCATCCCAATAAAAGGGAACCTCTTTCATCATCAACTTGTGAAAAGGCTGACATCGCCCTGACAAATTAGAAATGAACCACCGGATATAAGCTAAGCGGCCCTATAGTGATCTCAGCTCGGAGATGTTCCTTGGCGGAGGTAACTCCTGAATTGCTTTGATCTTTGCGGGGTCTATCTCGATTCCCCGATATCGGATGATGAAACCCAGGAATTTTCCGCTCGACACTCCGAACGCACATTTCATGGGGTTCATCTTTAGCTCATGCTGCCTCAGCCTCTGAAAGACAATCCGGAGGTCTTGCAGATGATCTTCTTTTCTTTTGGTCTTGACCACCAGGTCATCTATGTAGCATTCGACCTTGTGGTAGAGCAACTCGTCAAAGATTTTGGTCATTGCGCGCTGATAGGTTGCGCCCGCATTTTTCAGTCCGAACGGCATTCTCTTGTAATGATAAATGCCTTTAGGAGTTCGGAAAGCAGTATGGACTCGGTCAGGCTCCGCGATCCAAATCTGATTGTAACCGGAAGACCCATCCATGAATGACAGGGCTTCATGGCTGGTTGTAGCATCAATCATGACCTCGATTATTGGCACCGGGAAGTCATCTTTGGGGCAGGCTTTATTTAGATCTCGGAAGTGGACACATATCCAGATCTGTCCATTCTTCTTCTTCACGGGGACGATATTCGCCAGCCATGTAGTGTACTGGTTTTCTTCAATAAATCCCATGTCAATGAGCTTGTCGACTTCAGCACAAATTTGGGTGATGAGCTCTGTCCTCATGCGCCGCGGTGGTTGCTTCACTGGCTCGGCCTCAGGGCTGATTGTTAGCTCATGTTGTGAGACAGCGGGGCTTAGACCTGGCATCTCTTTGTAAGTCCAGGCGAAGCAATCCCGGTACTCTAGCAGCAGCTGGATGTACAGCTCCCGTTCTTCTGGGGACAGTTGGGCGCTGAGGAAGGTGGGCCTAGGGTCCTCCTCATTTCCTAAGTTGACTTCTATTAGTTCATCGACTGTGGCCTGGCCTCCGTCTTCTATCTCCGGAGGTGCCAGTTGGAGGTCAACGAAGTCTGAAATACCATCTTGAGGGTCGAGTACTTCGACTTCCTCGTCAGACACCACCAGAGCTTCTTGCGGTTTCTTGATTTCTTGTGCTAGCGGCTGGGTGGATTGTTCTATTATCAAATCCATTGCCGTCACAGCTTCCAAGGATGAGAGAGCAGCCTTGGTGTTTGTGGATGAGGTTGCAGCCATAACGGGCTGGTAGCTGTTTATTGCCGGACTCAGACAACATACTGGTTTTATAGCAGAAGCTGAGGAAGTCTCACCTTCTAGGACAGTTGTATCTTCCGCAGAAGTGGCTTTTTCTTTCCTAGTAGCTGGCTCCCCTTGATTGGAGTTGACCAAGGCTTCCCTGATTGGCAGAAAGGGTGTTGAGGTTGTCATTAGTAGGACCCCTGTGGAGGGAGAGACTCCTACTTCTTGAATGTCTTCAGCTTCGCTGCTGCTAGATGTATCAAATTCGGCTTGAAAGGCCGCTTCTTCAGGATGAACTTGCTCCCAGCATCGGCAAGGGGCCGAGGTTTCTACTTCTTAATTCCCGAACTGAACAAGTTCAAGATATTCGGCTTCCACCGGATACTCATCAAAGGTTGCCCCCAGAGGGCTATCTTCAGTAGGATAGAAGGCGGAGATAGTATCCACCTCGTACCGCCCACTGTAATAATATTCCTCCAGGGTGAAGCCCAACCCTAGATGCTGAGAGACACGTCTCATTTCCTTATCCAGATTTGCAGGATACCACATCTTCTGGAAAGCTTCTTTGCGCTTTTGAGACTGATCGGGAGGAAGGTGTTGCTTCTGAAATATTCTGGCCATCCGATCGGTCGTGAACGCTAGACCTTGGACAGGAACCCGCGGGTTGGCTAGATCTTCAGGGAGGCTGCAGTCTGTGTCTTCCCGAGTAGGATGCTCCTCAGCTGTATAGAACAAGCTGCTGGGCCCATCTTCCTGTGTCACCTCCCAAGCATTGAAAGGTTCGACAGTGGGGTCGTTGAGGCCGAGGACTGGCTTGGTGAGGCCGGCCGGGACTCCGATGTGGGCGTGCTGTCGATTGACCTGCACTTCCTTAGCTTTGGGGTATAATGCTGGGGGTGTTACCCTGTCGACATCTCCAGAAGCGGTGATGTGGGAGACCACCTTCGACTTGACATATCAGCATGGTGGTGGTGGATACCAACAGTCACCCGATCTATTCTTCGAGGCCCCTATGGGGGTCTTAGCTTCAGAAACCTTCCGGGGAGGCCCCGTATATAAGTTGGCGTCTGCCAAGTGACATTCAAACACCTCGAATGGGTGGAGATCAGCAAATATCCTCTCCTCCTTCCCCTGGAGGCTGTATTTGATGCATTGGTGGAGCGTGGAGGGCACCACCATATTTTCATGCAGCCATGGGCGGCCGAGCAGCGCTTTGTAGGAGGTGCGAGAGTCAATGACATGAAACTGCACCGTTGTAGTGAAATCTGCCAGGGTCAGCGTGAACTCTACCACTCCCATAGATACCTCACATTTTTGGTTGAAGCCAGCGATACGCATATCCCCGACTTTCTCGAGATGCACATTAAAGTGGTGCCTCTCGTATATTCTGTATGGCAGGATGTTGACTGCTGCACCGGGATCAACTAGTATTCTGTTCAGCTCCCTTCCATTCAGGTGCCCTTTCATATACAGCGGCCTGTTGTGGCTGGCAGTAGGTAGTAGCATGTCTTCCGGAGAGAAGGTCATACTGGCTTCTGGTATAGCCTTGGCTATGCACGCTTCAAAATGAGCAGGCGTCTGCAGAGCAGTGATGATCGCCTGTCGAGTTTCTTCACTCAAAGAGAGAATTTCCCAGATCGTAAATCGAGCGGGGAGCTTTTTAAGCAACTTCATTATTCGGCTCCCAGCCCGGACATTGGAGAGCTTCATCTCTTCAGCCCATCTGGGCTTGGGGAGGTTTTGATTTGTCGGTCCAGACGGACCTGCTTCATCTTCCTCGGACTCGGCATCCTCTTGGCTGGCACCGGCTATCGGGTCTTCTTTATTAGTTGCTGTAGGGCAAGCTCCATCTGCATTTGCATCCTCAGTAGATTGCGCTGGCTGCGGGTGAATGGCCCCGGGTGTAGGGTTAGCCTCTTGACAGGGCTGTTTTCCCTTTGAAATTTTCATAAATTCAAGGAATGAAGGGACTGCCTTGCCCCCACTTTTGTTGTATAGGCCTGACAGAGGGGGGATTTGAACTCCCTTATCCTCCGGCGGAGGTGTCTTGTAGGGTTGCTCCCCTCTGAACATGATGTTGTGGTTGGGTGGTGGCTGGCGCCCCCATCTTCGGCCCGACCGAGTGGCATGAGCAGCAGTTGCGGCCTCGGCTTTGCCTCCCCCAGCATGGGGTGTGAAGCAAATTTCTTCTTCTTCCTCTTCTCCGGGTAGGTTGAAGAGTGCTGATAGGGTATTGCAGGAGACAACCTGTGCTTTATTGGCCCCAGTGGCCTTTCTTTTCTTCTTCTTTTGCTTTCTCTTCTTTTTGGTTTCTGCGGGTGCCTGCCCCCAGAACAGGCTGCCCTCTTCAGGGGGTGCTGCTTCAGCTTCCTCCACCTGTTTGAGTGAGAGTTGTTTCAGCTCTTGCCATGGGACGTGGTCCCGTACCAGCAGAGGTTTCAATTCGGGCTGCACATATTCATCTAGCCCTTCAATCAGGTGCTGTAGTCGAAGGACTCCAGGATTGGTTTCCTTGATTACTGGTAGCGGAGTCTATCTCCTCCTGTTAGGTGTATGTATTCTGATGGCTGTAGGTGGAGTGACCCATACGGGTGCTACCACTGGCGGAGCAGGCCGGGGCGTAACGCCACGGATATGTGCCCCCTCTTTCGGGCGGGGTGCCCTCTTCTTCTTGTGCTTTACAGGGATCTGCTGCCACCCCTGTTGTTCTTTCACGGGCTCCAGGAAATGGATTTCGTAGGTGCTCCGTGTGCCTTCTTCAGAGATCTCCTCAGGTAATGCCTGGTAGAGGGAGACCATGTTGACTGCTGCTCTCCTGGGAGGAGCTTCATATGGCTGAGGAGGGTCTACTTTGTACTCTCCCAGCTCTATTTCATTCTTCTTTACCATTCCTTCGATGATGTCTTTGAAAACATAATAGTCTTCGATTGGATGTCCCAACATCTGGTGGTAGGGGCAGAATCTTGGACTGTCTTTTCTTTTCAGGTCCTCCGGTCTTCTTGGCTCAGGCAGGGTGACCATGCCGTATTCTGTTACCCAGTCGAACAGGACTCGGGTCTTGTCCTTTGGAAAGGAGTAGGCTTTCTTCATCTTGTCCCTCAGCGAAGGACCTTCTTTGTCATCCGGAGCTTTTGCAGGCTGCGGGGGAGCCGCCTTCTTGCCTTTCTCCTTCTGCTGTTCGAACGCCTTGATATCAAGCGCATTCGCCTCTTTAGGTGTGGGATGCCGTTCCGCAGCCTTGCCTTTCTGGGCTGTGCTGGCAGCTGATGCCGGGACAGGCTTGGCTAGGAAAGCCTCCACTTCGGCCACCACATTATTCAGCCGGTCGAACGACCGTATTTCCATTCCAATCATCTTCTCCAGGACCTCCCTCCTGAGGTTTTGTTTGCATATTTGTACCGCGTCCTCCTGATGCGGGGGCCGCTTGCATCTCATTCCGAGGTTCCTCCACCTCTTGATGTAATCAAGGACTGTCTCGTCTGCCCTTTGTTTTGTTGAGTAGAGTTCGGCCACTGTGACCTCCCTCTCTGTGACATGGAATCTTTCTCTGAACTTTCTCTGCATATCCGACCAATCACTCATTGACCCGGCTGAGAGGCTAGAGTACCATTCAAATGCGAGCTCTGTCAGCGAGGACACGAAGAACTTCAGCAAATATGACTCGTCGGTGGCCAGATCACCCATAACGGTCATATAATATGCAATATTCTCTTAGGGGACGCTTTCCCGTTGAATTTATCAAACTTAGGCGGCTTGTTGACCCCCGGGGGAAGTCGTTTAGCCGCATGGTGTTGCGGGTAGGGCACCCGATAGGCATCAAATGCGACATAGTCACCTTCACTTTTCTCTGCGAGCTTCAGCTCGATCATCCTCTCCACCATCATCCGGTTCACGACCGTGGGGTCAACCGGTTCTGGATAGAAGTGTGCCGGCTGCAAGTATGGGGTGACCAGGGTGGTCGCCTGTGGAGGATGCAGCAGCGGGGGTGTCGGGTGAACCTGAGGGAGCACCGGAGGTAGCAGCGGCTGAGGCTGTGGTGGCCGCTGTTGTGCTGTCGCCATGCTTGGCTCTGATGGCTGGGACAGTGTATAGAGCGGTGGAGGGTCGTCACGACGAGCCGCTCCCCGAGATGACTCACCCTGGACTTCGGGTGGTTTAGAAGCCGATGAATGTTCAGTCTTTTCCATCAGCTGCTTCTTCAGAGTCTATCTCCCGTTGATATTTTTGTAGTAGCATCAGAACTGATGGGTCTATAGTGGTGGGGATACCCTCTGTTGTCTCCCCGGACGTACCCTCAGGCAGGATGTCGAGGAGGACGTCGTCTTCTTCTTCCGCCGTCACCACATTAGCGGTCAAGATGGGGGCCTTGTCATCCCAGTGGGGATAGAGCTGGGGCTATTTCCCTTTAACCATCATCAGAAGCTCTCTTGCTGCTTCTGTTCTGTGGGCAGTTGGCCCCGGCCGTGCAGCCAATTGAGCCAATTCTTGGGGGTCTTCAGGAAGCTCCCCATATCGGTTAGATATACCAGCCATGTTGCAGGTGAAAACCTGCATCCTTCTCTTTTGTTGATAGACCCTCCTTCTGGCTTGCTGCGGAAAGGTCAGCCTTTCGAACACAGAAACTCTTCTTCTTTCTTCCCGCTCGGGGAAGGCTTCATCGGCTTCGACCTCGAAGCCGTCATTATATCCATTGTCGTCGACTGACGACACCATCATTCTATCTCCCATATTTCCTTCATCTGCCTTTGATGGGCAGTAGTCTTCCTCAGTGGCGACTGTCTGCATCAGCCGCTGCTGTCCGAGTGAGGGGTTGCCTAAGCCTCAGAAATAATTTCTGACCAAGCAGGTCATCTCTTCTCGACCCCGTTCTTGATGTAGGACGGGGGGTGATTGTTGACCTCCAGCGGGAGGGATATAGGCCAGCCGAGCTCTGTCAGCAGGCTGTTGGAATCTTCGTCCCGCAGCAGGGACGTTGGCTTGACGGGCCGTGGCCCGGAAACTTCTGTGGCCCGGAGGATCCGCGACCACCTCTTCTTCCTCCTTCGGGGGCAGGCCCCTTTCTCTTCTCACTTCCGCCTCGTCGTTCACAAGATGACGGCAGATGGGAGTTAGCTGGTGGGCAGGTCGGGTCTGTAGATATATATTTTTCCTCTCCTCTCTCTAAGAATCAGGGCACATCAAGTGCGTGGACCAATGCGTAATGGGCAAATAATGAAAACGAGAGGAAAGTAGAGAACAAAAGAAAGGACCGTGATAGCCACCAAGGCGCCGCACGTGACCGGCACGCCGTACCTTGGAAAGGAGGGAGCTGCAGCGCTGGAGAGATGAACGGTTCTTTAGGAACCGCTTGACTTGACGCGGTCTTACGACAGACCGTCCTTGTACGCTGCAAAGGAGGCGGGAGGAGCTGCTGCCGTGGGACGGACGGTGGAAGGTAGACCGCACTCCAAGGAAGAACGGTCGTCAATGAACCGCACCACACGTTGAACGGCCAAAGGGAAGCCGCTCGATCCCTTCACGCAGCAAGCTGACAAGGGTTCGACCTCCACCCTCTCCGGCCGGCCAGAGGGGATGAGCCTCATGCTGATGAAGTGCTGACCTGCAAAACAGTGTAAAGACACAAGAGAAACACCCAAATTAGAACTAAAAGACGTAGTACATGTTCACATAAGGAGGATTAAGCATAAATTAATGAAAAGGGGAATACCTGGGGTATTTTAAACCCCTAGGGTGACAAAAGCATGGGTGGATGTGTGCATGGAAACGAAAACGAGGGAAGACGTGGGGGAAAAGCAATGCATGCAACAGACGACGAAGGAATCGAGAGACGACACTATGACTCAACACGCGGACTACTCCCTGAACCGGAGGCTCATAAGGACGTAGAGAGCCTCCCTCCTTGGTGCTAGGTCGCTCAGGAATGCGGCAGGGCTTCGTCGTCGACCAAAAATCTCCCCCCTTTTTGACGTCCGGCCACTAGGGTCTATTTATAGAGCCAAGAAAGCCAGCCTCAAAATTAGGGTTTTTAGGTATTTTCAGGTCGAGATTATAAAAGATAAATCATAGATATTATCATAATCTCTTATCCAGTCGAAACGGCATAAAAAATGGTTAATTATCCACGGAGAAATCATCAAAACAAACTGGGGATAAAGCCATGAATAAAAGAGACAAAAGTCTGTTAAAAAGCCTCATCCGACGGGATGAGCGGTCTTACGATAGACCGCGCAACATTTGGGCGGTCTGGTTCAGACCGTCCAAGCTGTCAGTGGAAATTCAGATAATCAGAAAATCAACCCAATTATCTCTCTAACTGGCCGAAACGCCCGCCCTTGGACCCTCAAAGGTGAACGGTTCTAGTGAGACCGTTCTAGTGTAGAGCGGCCAATAGTCAACCGTTTCACCCTGTCGGTGATAATTCAGATAATTGGATAATTATCTGAGGAAATGGGCGTGCGTAGGACTCTAAGGTATAGGCGGTTGTAATACGCCTATCCATTGGTTTGAACGGTCCTAATGGGACCGCACCACAGCCTATCGGTGAATATTCAGAAAAGACCTCAGAAATTAACAAAATGTATGAACGGTCCATATTCAACCGCTCATCATCTGAACGGCTGAGGTTGGGCCGTGTATGCTATGAAACGTTCAATTGACCAAAGCCAAGGCCCATTAAGCCCTGAATCGCCACGGACTTCACCAAGGAGGGAGACGACCCATAAAACGAGCCCAAGACGTGCCACAAAAAATGGCCCAATGAATGATGGACAACTCGAGGCATCAACTAATGGGAGTAAGAGAAACGACTCAAATTATCGGTATAAAACGGGTGTCAATAGATGCCCCTCCTTAACGTCCTCTTTGCAGGGGAGTGAGCGGAGGTGAAGCGGAGGTGACATGGAACATGGAGGTGGAGCGGAAATGCAGCGGAGTGGACCGGAAAAGCGGGCGTTAAGGTAAAACGACACCCGTTCTTACCAACAAGTGATGAGAATCTTCCGGAAAACCTTGAACCAAACGCCGGGAATAGTTAACTGAAAGTGACGGCAAATCTGGAGAAACTAAACTAAATAAAACAAATCGACAAGACCGACCTCATGGGGGACACAATCCCGCGGTCCAATGAGGGGGCCACAAAAGAAAAAAGGCTAAAGCTCCAGACGGGGACCTTTCAATCAACCGGACCAAACGAATCGACCAAGGAAAACCTTCGAATTCAGAGTGGAATTAGTTCCTCTTACTCGAGCGTCCGAACACATAGCTGACCATTACTGACGGGACATTTCTTAAGCAAACCATGGGGCATGAAAGCTCAAAAGGATGCGTATGATGCATGCTGGGCTAAAATAAAGGAAACCGTTAAAACAAATGCCAAGAAAGATTAAAATATAAAATATTCAAGAGTAGTATTGCTAAGCTGGGAACGTCAGAGTCAAGATACCGTCCGCAACCACAGCGTGCGGATAGAACCGTCCTCCTCGTGACATCCCAACTTAACGGCCTATCCGAAGGTTAGGTACATGAGCCTGGATCATCATCATTTTTGTTGAAGGGGAACATCAGATCCGGGGACACGTAGATAACCTGTCGGCTCTTGAAATAATATAACATAATACCATATAATTAATGCAATAAGGGATTAGGGATAGAAGGCCATACCTGACTTACCTGTGCAGGCGAAACGGCGAGACTGGAGGAAATGATGCTGCATAAGATGGTTAAGAGATAATTTCCAAAGAAAATATCAATATTCATGATCTAAATACACCATCCAGATAAACGGCCTTATTGTAACCGTGCAATATTCTAAATGGCTCTATGTTAACCGTGTATACCTGACCTTTAAACGATTCTAAAGGGGCCGGTTGCCAGGGATGAACGGTCCACATAATACCGTTTATGATAGAACGGCTCTATGAGAACCGCTCGGGCCTGGAATTTCAACCGACTTAAAGTTAACGGTCACTAGTGATGTACGGCCAAATAGGAACCGCCCAACGGACAAACGGTCTAACGATAGACCGTCCTTCTCTGTAACCTCGAAAAACTGAAACCCCCTCGTCTCCCTCCACCGTAACCGACGGTGGAAGGGACGAAGGGGGCCAAAAGACCCTCGTTCTCCCATTCCCTCACTCTCTCTTCTGCAAACCCCCCCTTCTCTAAGCCTTAAGCCTTTCTCTCAAACCCTCCCCATCTTCTCGATGACACGGACGAAGCACCAAGCGGCCAGGCCACCGGCCGCCGGTGAGAGTTCGCCGCCGCCGCCGCAACCGCCACCACCGCCACCGTCCGAGGAAGGAGGGACGCCCAGAGTGACGCACACGCCGACGGGAGTGAGATGAGAGACGAATGCCGACTCGAGTGAGATGAGAGACGCACGCTGACGAGAGATGTACGCCGACTTGAGTGAGGTGAGAGACGCACACGCCGACCGAGTGAGGCCAGAGTGACAAGTTGATTGAGGGGCAGAGCATATGGGCGGTTCTTGTAGAGCCGTTTATAGAGAAGAGCGGTTCTCCACAGATCGCTCCAATTGGGTTGGAACGATTCAATAGAAACCGGAAGAACATCTGAACGGCCGATTGTAGACCGTACAAGTCACTGGACTCGGATTTTCTTAGGGAGATGAACGGTTGATAGTGGGCCGTACATGCACATGGACGGTCTATCGTAAGACCGTCCAAGTGGACATCCTATCTGCTCGAACGGGGACTCCCTGGAGAGTCCCCAGCCCGAGGGTAAGATGTTTTGAACTTATCAAAACCTTATCTTAACCCATCCTAGACTTAACCAAGCCTAATCCTGAAAGGCCCAGGCTTCCTAACAAGTCTTATAAATAAGACAGGGGCCTAAACTCGTAGCTCACACATTCCCTCTCTTTCAAGGCTTGAAATCTTTGATTCTCACTACCAAAACATCATGAAGAGGGCCCTGGAGGCGAGTTCGATGGAGGGGGCACTTTTTGAAGGGCCCAAGTCGGCCAGAAAAGAGCGGGAAGTGCTCCAACGGCTGACCGCAATCCCACGACATCTGAGCTCAAGTCCCATGAGAGAGGTAAGCCTATCACGGTACATTTAGTTCAATTTATTTCCTTCCACTTATATTCCCTCCTTTCCCTCTCTTTTGGCCTCCAGCTTCTTCCTGGTGCGAAGCGGTACTCTATCTTGAAGTGGCTGGCTCCCATGGTCCGTGCTTTGCCCCTAGAAGTGACGGCCATCCTTCGATCCTGGCATCTGCAACCTCTCCTAGTGCTTGGTCAAAACTATCCAAAACATTCCCTTGACTGGCACAGCATCTCAGCTATAGTTGAAATATGGCACCCTCAGACCCATACTTTCTTCTTTCCATCATTTGAGGCCACTGTCCTACTAGAGGAGGTGGAGACCTACTTTGGGTTCCCTAGATCCAAGGTGGGGGAGGAAGACTTGATATGCCATACGGTTGCCCCTATAGACCCGAGACTCATTCTAGGGGGATTCATCTCGGACAGTAGAGAGGTTCACGCCTTCGTAGGCCCACGTCAGATCCACCTTCTTCCCCTCAGCCAGTGGGTAGTGGAACATTGTAAGAACAGGAGTGAGCGGGACGAAGCTATAGCCAAAGCCGCCTCCATTTGTTTATGCGGGGCCCTCTTGTTTCCCTCAGTCGACCATATCCTAGAGATGCCCCTTCTTAGTACCATCAGCGGACTGTGGCAGGGACTTTCCATCTCCCAGGCCATCCTTACTTATTTGTACGAGGGTCTTACTTCAGCAGCCTTGGGAGGTCCCCTCTTTGGTTCCATGATCCTATTGGAGTGCTGGTTGGGAGTTAGGATGAAATTCATTCAAAGGGAGGAGGTCACTTCGGCGAGCAGGATCTTTGGGAGCCACCCCCTCTTCTTCATAGGTGGCGCGTTCAGATTCTCCCCACAGGTCGAGTGCAGGACAGCTGAGATGAAGACCAGGGACGAGTAGCGATTGTACATCAATCGGCTGCCCCTGGACAGGTTCGTGATGCGCCCGGGCTTCCTTCATGACACCACCGTCAGAGTTCACAGGAGGATCGGCTTGGACTTGAGGCTTGTGAGCGACACTGCACTGGCAATGTACAGCCCACACCGGTGCTACTTACAGGTCGGGCTACCCTGGACGGTTCTACCGGCACTACCCCACCTTCCCGCATTGCAAGCGAGGAGGATCGGCGCGGAGGAGGACGAGCAGGCAGTCAGGAGTGCCCTGATTATGTGGGAGGTGAGCAGGGTACTTACCCTACCGGCAGAGGTGGAAGAGATCTCGGCGATACGCCAGGCCTATCTTAGTGAGCTAAGAAAGATACGTCCTCGCGGAGATGCCTAGAGGGAGGATCGAGTGATTTCCCTTTTCTTGTTTGATGATGATTGTTGGATGAGACTTATGTTTAGATAGTTTGATATATGAAAGGAATAAAGTGGATGAGTTTGATTGAATTTGGGCTTTGTGGTTTGATCATGATGTGATTGCATAAGGCGAGGATTGAACATTCATGTGGTCACGAACCGACTGCCCTTCCAATCTGCCCCTGTACACATGCAAACATGAAAAAGATTAAATCTATTTTAGGCTTAGCCCCTTGCCTATAGTAAGTCAGGAGATGACCGTTTTCTTGATTTTTAGTCAAGGGGTTAAGCCTTATCAAATAGGCAAATATCAAAATGTGAAAAATGCAAATGAATGCTATGAATGCAAGAGGGAAACATACGATTTGTGAGTTTTGGAATATTTGATTTTTTTCTTCGGGTTTTGAAATATTCGATTTTTTGGGGTTTTGAAATATTCGATTTTTTTTAGGTTTTGAAATATTTTATTTTTTTTGGGTTTTGAACCAGCTCGGGTTTTAAAAGCTGGGACCTTCTCATCTTCCCATGGACTTCCCAGGCCCAGCGTGTGCAGGAGAGGGACTACCTGTGGTCGGAGTCAACTTTGCTCAACAGTGTTTCTACCGAGGCCATATCCGGGGTGGGATTCATTCCTTGGGAAAGTAAAAAGGGATCGAGTAGGAAAGCTGACGATAGGTGTAGAGATTTTTAGGGCTTGAGTTCTTTCCCAGGACACCCTTTTTTTTCAAAGAATCCGGTCTGTTGCGTCGGGGCTTTGTATCCATTATCGAACCTTCACCCGCTCTAGGCACGCATGCGACCGGGCTCATAACGTCCCGCGGGGAAACTGTACTGCCACTTGTAGATTCTAAGAAATCCACTTAGAACAACTATAGAAATAAAAGAAAGAATTAATGGCTTGCACGTGGTGCAAATAGGAGTGTGATCGCCAGAGACACGAGGGCCTCAAAAATATAAATAATGATATGGAGGGATCGCGAAAAAAAACCTTAAAGAGCAAGAATTGTGAGTCCTTTTCTTCTCTTCCAATCGGCCGACCGATGAAGAGAGTTCTTCTTATTGATTACCCTTGCAAAATTAACAAACACCAATAGAAGATTGGATTAGAACCAATGTGAGTGTAGCATCAAATTCACAAAAAATGAGCATGAAAACATAGATTAGAACACACCTTGTGGGTGTTGGCCCTTAAACCCCTATCCAAAAGGGTGGAATATGATGAATGTATGATGAATAAAAAAAGATGATGAATAAGAATAAGGAGAAGAGTGCAAGTGTTGCACTAAAGAAAATACTCAACGTGGTTGAGTAACAAAAATTATGAGAAGAGATGAACGTGCATGCACATATGAACTAATGATAATAAAAAGAAAAGAAGAATAAAAGACAGGAGCCTGTGTTTCTTTAGCCTTTGGATGCTCGATGGGGAGGAAGCCTCGGTAGACGAAGCGTCGCAGTGTAGGAGAACTTCCTCCTTCAGCCAGCAACGACAGCAACTCCCTGTAAAAAAAGAAGAATTAGAATCCCCGTAACTGAGCCGCAGGAGCTCTATTAATAGGGCTCGAAACACAGATTTGGGAAGATAAGAAAGGGCAAGAGTCATTGGAGGCAAGGACTCCAGTTCCCAATCGAGGAAGATGACCAAACAGAGAAGGGAACTCCCTGGGAAAAGCTGCGTTCGAGCAGGACACGAAGGTGAAAGACGACCTAGATAAGGGAGTCAATTCAACAATTGACGACCTACCATAGGGCGTCACTTCATGAATCAATTTTTTAGAAATAAAACCTTCCTGTATTTGAAAATTGTGAAAGGCGCCTAAACTAAAGGCGTTAATTAAAAACGCGCCCTACCAAGGGACGTTAATCAATATGATAAACAGTCAAAAGAGAAAAGACGACTGTTGATTCGGGCGTCAATTTAATTGACGTCCGAATCAAGGTCGTTAATTCAAAATATTCAAAACAGGGTTATTTTTTATTTCTCAATATTATTTTCCCATTTTTTAGGTGGAGGTGCATCACACTGTGCTGATTCCAATGACTATTTTTTCGTATTTCTGACACCCTGAAGGCCACCAAATCACCTCTTGAAGAGGGTTTAAAAATAATATTAAAAATTTCAAATTGAAAGTGACGCCCTCAACGATGTCGTTATTTCCAATTTTTTTGATTTTGATTTAATTTAAAATTAAGATAACGTCCCTTGTTAAGTCGTTAATTCATAAAAAATTCCGAAAAATCTTTAGAAAAATCCAGAAAATTGGAAAATGAAAGGAATTGACGCCTAATGGAAGTGGCGTCAAATTTGTAAGAAACACCCAAGGGTAAGCCGTTATTTAAAAGACGCCCCACGTCAAGTCGTGATTTCTGAAAAATTCATAAAAATAGAGAAAAATGCCCAAAAAATCCAAAAAAATAGGAAAAAATAAGAAAAGGGAGGGAAAAGGGAGAAATCCAAGAAAAGTGAGAAAAACTACTCAAACAAAGTTAATTTGAGGGTCAAATTGGGGTATTACAAGGTAATACGAGATGCACTCACAGTAACGTCAATTTTGGCGTGTCTATAGCTGCCCCGCCTTGGCGTCTGCTTTGTAAGGGAGTAGAGCAAACTGAAAAGTAGATGCCAAGGTGTGATGAGACACGCAATCAACATCACTTGATGAGAATTAAATCAAAAGCTCGAGATGAAGTAACCTCGGGAAATTCAATGAAATCAACGATGTTTGGATAAGAGGAGGAGTGTGCACGCGGGCACGAAGGAAAATGATCAACTTCCAGCGCGGTGGAAGTATCCCAAGTCACAAACCTGTAGGTTTCACCATTGGGGAGCGGTTACCAGCCAATGTGGACGTGCTGCAGCCAAGGTGGATCAAGGGAAAGGATTGAAATAAGAGGATAGAAATCCAAACAAGGAGCTTTCGAGAAGATGACCCAAAACAGCGACAAAACGAACTAAGGATTCCATTCAGTAATGAATATCTCATATCTGGAAAGATTAAGATCAATTTGACCCTCCAAATCAGCTTATCAGAATGATTTTTCAATGTTGTTTCAAAGTCCTATATGAATGCATGCTGAGTTTAAAGGAAAAATTAAAACAAATAAAAATATAAGATAATCAAGGATAATATTGCTAAACTGCCCAAATTGGGTCAAGAAACCCATTCTGCGAGTCGATACTAAGCCGAAGCCCGTTTATCCACGCACCAACTTGTAAAAGGGAACCATCGTCCCCAGTCTTGGACGGCTCAACGGCCTATCCGTGTGACTAAGACTCCTCTGGAACCATCATTATTTTTGATGAAGGGGAACTCAGATTCCAGATTTACCAAAGCCACAAGGTCCTTGATATAATCTAGTAGCGTATGTAACATATAGTAAAATGCATACAGGAGGGATGGTGATAGCAATGAGCATGGGGGAACTGAGAAATGAGGTGCAAGCACCGTGGGGCTTGGATGATGATGCCCAGTCGGTGGGACCAAGAGCTTCTTCCTGCGCTCAAAGATTCATCAGCCAAGATATAAAAGATAACAAGCAATGGATAAGGCATTTAAGCATAGCAAGCATAGCATGAATCAAAGCATCAATAAGCAATATAGACATCAAAGCAATCAAAGCTTAGTGTGGATAGCATTCAAGTGTGCACAGCGTGAAAGGCATGAATAACATAGATAGTATCATTAAAGCATAGATAGCATAGCATCATTGTTTGTCGTTTGTCATGAGGATGACAACTTGGCTAATCAAGATTTGGAGTTGAATGATCAAGATCTAATAATGCCCATCGGCGGAGTGATAAGCAAGATTTGATAAAAAAGATTTGGAGATGAATAATCGGAGTAATGCATAGCAAATTATGAAGATGTGATCAATTGTGAACATGGGAAGAATCAAAAGGTAGATGGCAATGAATGGAGAGGACTCATCCCGTGCTCTTGGTCCTTGCAAAGTTGTTGTTCCTGCAAAAAGCACCATCAGAAAAATACAATGTAATTTTTTTTGGATTTTGAAATATGCAAATTTTTATGAGTTTTGAAAATATTTAAATTTTTATGTGGATTTTGAAAAATATTTGAATTTTTATTATGAATTTTGAAAATATTCAATTTTTGTTGGATTTTGATCAGGAAATATTCAAATTTTTTTGGATTTTGGCTTAGAAAATATTCAATTTTTTTGGATTTTGACTTATGAAATATTCAAGTTTTTTTTTGTTTTTTTTTCTTTGGATTTTGGTTTAGGCTTCGTTAATGCAGCATCAAAGGGTGTTTTTGAACCACTGGCTAAGGGTCCTTGTTCCTTCCCCTTTCGCTAAAAACTACCCAAAGCCGGGCGTGCATTGAAGGTGGCGCCCTACGACCGGCTACCCTTATATAACGATGCCCCTACCACGGCCATACCTGAGAAACATTCGGTCTTAGAGGGAGAAGAGAAGAATAATTGAGGATAAGCTTTATGCAAGATGGGAGATGTCGGGACTTGAATTCCTTCCAAGGTATTTCCCCTCAAAGAGGTAGTCTGTTGTGCCGGAGCTTTGTGCCTTTGATTTTTAGACCCTTGACATGCATACGACCAGGGTTTTCCCTGCGGGGACTTTGCCACTCTTGTCATGCCATAATTCATAATTTTTCTTTTATCAAAATTTTGACTTGATTTTCATAATAGCCCTTTTGGCAAGATGTAGATCATGAAATTCATATGAAAACTCATATTGATTTTGAGTCAAGACTGCCCCTATTTGAGACTCCTCTCGTATTGGGGATTACCTAGGTTGGTCATCTCGTCCGTCAACCTCTTGCCCCTGCATGCGGCTGAGTAAAGAAGAGAAAAGACTTTCAGATATACTCATGGCATGGCCAAAGTAGCAACGGTGTTTAACCAAAGGAGCCGGCTAAGGACGCCGTGAAGTGTGTGGAATGCCCAGCTAAGGGTTACTCTTAACAAGCGGGGAGAGAATGTCGAATTCCTGGCGCGGGGTTCTTTTATCCAAAGTGCTGCATAGCAAGCCTAAAGACTCTTTTTGACAATGATTTAGTAAAGATAAAGATATGACCTAGGATAAAGGTCTTAACTACCACTCTTAATCTTGTTAAGAAGCACTTCATTTTGAAAATCAGGCGTGAAGCAATGAGGTAATGATATCATAAAATGCGTACTTCTGCCAACATATTACCTTGCGACCTTTCTTGAAATAGTTGCCGCGAGAGGCGGGGTTGATCATCGTGGGATAGTCCTCTTTTAGCGAATAAAAGGATTGGAAGCAAAGGATTTGGAAGTGGCTTAATAAGAAGGAGTGGTGCTCAGACCAGACTCAGACGAATAAGGAGAAAAGGAAGAGAAGCGAGGGCTAGAACTCCCTCACTAAGGCGCAGAGACCCTGATCATATAGAACAGTCTACAGAAGAAGTGAAATATCAAAAAGAGAGGTGAGGACTAAAGCCTCGGAAGCAGTGGGAGAAAGGGCAGATGCCCAAAGCAGTGGACGTGGAAGAAGTTGGGTCGGACCCGTGATTAGGAGGAATTAGAAGAAGAAATTGGTAGATGGAAAGAGGTGGATCCGGAGGGTCCGGAGGCAGAGGAGGAGAATCATGGGGGGAAGAAGAATCCGAAGGCTCCGGAGGAGAAGAATCTCGAGGGACGCGATGCCCTGGGAAGAAATATGCAAAAAGATGATAAAAAAGGAAAAAGAGGACCAAGGACGTGATATCCTGGAGGAGCAGGAAGATGAGACGGAGGAAAGATGGAGGGTCCGGAGGTATCGGAGGAATGGAATTAGAAGGGTCAGGATGTCCCGAAAGAAGATAGAAAGAATAAGATGGAGAATCCAGAGGTTCAGAAGGGGGAAGATGCCGAGGGACGCGATGCCCGGGGAGAAGAGAAAGATCCGGAGGTTCCGGAGTAGTGGAATCAGAAGGGGCGTCATGCCCTAAGAGGAGGGATAAAACACCTGGAGGTTCCAGGGAAATAGCAGGAAAGGGGACGTGATGCCCCGGTGAGAGTGGATTAGAAGAGGATGAAGATGAATAAGATGGGAAATGCGAAAGATCTGGAGGTTCCGGAAGGCGGGTAAGACACGGGTTTGGAAACCCGGGAAGAAAGAAGTGCATGTGGATGCAATAGAATGGATGCAATGAATGCATGGATGCAACAAAATGCATGAGATGTAAAGAATATGAAGAACATGAAGGGCGAGAGGATGAGATCCTCCTCCTTACCCCTGGAGTGGCCCATGAAGAAAATAAGAATGTGGATGGCGTTGAATGGAAGGTGGATAGAATAGTGAAAGTCCCCTTAGCACCAAAATAACCACCCCTCCATGGCAGTGAAAGTGTATAGCCAATTGGCACAATAGATAAAGTACAAGCCTATGATGAAGCTTCGATGGTAAATGACAGCTCCCTTGTAGAGTGGAAAGCAATAGTACGAGGGAGTTGGAAAGTTAGGATATGAAGCATTGTGTTGCCCATGGATTGTAGCGTATGAAGAATATTGATTAAGGTGGGCGTTCGTCCCTTGTATAGAAGAAAAGGTTCAAAATTTGAAAGTTGGAACAAGGGGTGCCCTGCCCGGCCCTTGGGCACAAACTTATACGGCATCAACGCTTGGCATTCTCTTCTAGCGAGCAGTGGCGGGGACTCGGCCTTTTCAACCATGCTTGGCACAATAACCCAGATTGGCATCCGGTAAATAAACTCTTGCATCTTGAACAGCATGGCCATGGCCAAATCTTTCTTTCCCGGCTCTTGATCATCTTCGGCACAAGTATTTACAGAAGGACGCCCGTTCTGAGTAGTAAAGGGGGGTGAAGCGGAGGCGGAAGGTTCCATGGATGGCGGAGGTGAAAGGGTGAGTGGAAGCAAAGGTTCAAACACGTCGAGCTTCTCCCTTTGCTCGGAAGCAGTCGGGGTTGACTGGAGTGCAAAAAAGGGTGAACCTTGCTCAGGACTAGCCACAGGTAAGGGTAAAGGGTTAAGTAGTGGAGTAGGGGTTATAGGCATAGTGGGTTTTGGGGTTAAAAGGATAATGGAGGGTTGAGGTGGCGAACAAAGAGAAGGAGTAATAGAAGGCTCAGCAGAGACCGGCGTAGTGGAGGGTGATGGAGGTTCGGCGGAGGCTGATGGCATGGAGGCTATTGGTGTGGTTACGGGAGGGGTGAACGGAGAAAGTTTAGTGCATTGGAAATGCTGGATGGGGCGTGAGGTGTTAGGGATAGGATGAGACTCATGGTGTGGCGGTATGGGTGATTGAAATGTCGACCCGTCATCGTAACATCAATAGGTCTCATAAATGGGGGTTGGATCGAGAACCGTGGCATAGTCCTGAGCAAGGGGTTCATCAAGTGATAGCAAAGGGAGAGGGAAACGAAGAAAACTCGGAAGGGATGCCTGCAGAGCATCATCATCATGTGCCGTCTTGAATTCTTCAATTGCCGGTTCTTCATTATCGGGTTCAAGTGGATGCCATGTATTAATAGGTGGTGGAATGTAATGGTATTGTGGATGATGTGGTGAATGCAAGTGTGAATGCGTAGGCGGAGGCGGAGGGCCATATGAATGAACGGGGTGAATGGATGGAGGATGGACAGCGTCCACTTGAACGTTGAAATCTGTCGGCTCTTGCTTGCTCGCACTATCGATGCCGTAGTCGTCTCTCCTATCCTTCCAAGCTTGCTCCATCTTTGTAATGTCATTCAGAGCGGCGTGGAGGGGATTGACTGGAGTAGAAGGAGCGGGCCGTGGGCTCGTAACCCTCTTAAATTGTTCCTCCAACGAAGTGACTTTGTCGAGAAGTGTTTGTTGGAGGGGTGTGACCTGAGTAATAGAGGGTTGGCAGGGCCTTGAAGGAGGGGCCGCATAAAAAGGCCGTGAAAGGGGGTTAATGGTATGACCCATAGAAGAACCCATGGGTCGAGCAAAACCATAAGAATGAGGACGTGGTCCTTTAAAAATATGGTGAGAATGATGTTGAACATGTTGAGACTGAGGATTGCAAGTTGTGCTAGGTTGTGCATCCTCATTAATGCATTTAAGATTAAACATGTTACTTTGTCTATCAAGGTAAGCCATTATACAATCAAAGTTTAAGCAAAATAATTTGCAAAGAAGCACACAAGTTGAAATGGTTACCCTTGATTTCTTTTGTTTGATCCTTGGTGAATTAAAGATTTTATGCAAATTGATATAATCACTCAAGGGGTGAACCTAGTTTCAAATGTGGTTTAACTCCGGTGCCAACTAGGAACACTCTCTCACCACGTATAGGCCAACTAAACCCGGTACTTCAAAGGGTACAACCTGCCCGGCGTCCGTGAGGGAATCCACGGGTGCGGGGACTTACGGAGGCTTGGTTTAGGAATTTTCGGTCCAAAGAGACGGAATGCTCAATGGAGGGTCCTTCCTTCACCAAGAGGGGGTGTGGTTCCTAACAATGTGAGAAGGTCTCTCAACCAAAAGCAAATGATGAATGCAGAATCATATATGCAATAGATGGATGTAATAAACAGATGAATGTAAGCAGAAGACAACCGATCAGTCACTGTGACACACAGGAAAGAGACACCCCGGAGTGCGGCGTCAATTCTGTAAAAGGCGCCTCTGCCAGGGGCGCTTAATAAACAAGAGGCGCCCAGAATGTTGGGCGTCAATTCTACATGGGACAAAAGGAACACCCTGGCAGAAGACGTTAAATAGGAAAACACGCCCTGAGTGAAGGCGTTACTCACTAGAAACACGCCTCTGAAAGGGGCGCCAATTCTTCTGTCCCCAGAAACAGAGTTAAATACCAATATGAAAGGAGACAAAGACACTCACAATCACAATAAAATCATGGCAATCGACCACCAAAAGGAATATAGCATGCTCATCATCATTTTTTTTTAATATATAAATGGAATTTATAAAAATCTATCAAACCAACCAATCACTTAAGGAAGTGTGCTACGTGGACCACAAAAGGAGATGCACTGTGGGTGCAAAAGGGAGATGGCACACGTGGGTGCCCAAGGGAAAGGGTAATCAAAAGAAAAATAAAAGGGGTCCCACCGTGATCGCCAATTTGTAGATTCTAAGAAATCCACTTAGAACAACTATAGAAATAAAAGAAAGAATTAATGGCTTGCACGTGGTGCAAATAGGAGTGTGATCGCCAGAGACGCGAGGGCCTCAAAAATATAAATAATGATATGGAGGGATCACGAAAAAAAACCTTAAAGAGCGAGAATTGTGAGTCCTTTCCTTCTCTTCCAATCGGCCGGCCGATGAAGAGAGTTCTTCTTATTGATTACCCTTGCAAAATTAACAAACACCAATAGAAGATTGGATTAGAACCAAGGTGAGTGTAGCATCAAATTCAGAAAAAATGAGCATGAAAACATAGATTAGAACACACCTTGTGGGTGTTGGCCCTTAAACCCCTATGCAAAAGGGTGGAATATGATGAATGTATGATGAATAAAAAAAGATGATGAATAAGAATAAGGAGAAGAGTGCAAGTGTTGCACTAAAGAAAATACTCAACGTGGTTGAGTAACAAAAATTATGAGAAGAGATGAACGTGCATGCACATATGAACTAATGATAATAAAAAGAAAAGAAGAATAAAAGACAGGAGCCTGTGTTTCTTTAGCCTTTGGATGCTCGATGGGGAGGAAGCCTCGGTAGACGAAGCGTCGCAGTGTAGGAGAACTTCCTCCTTCAGCCAGCAACGACAGTAACTCCCTGTAAAAAAAGAAGAATCAGAATCCCCGTAACTGAGCCGCAGGAGCTCTATTAATAGGGCTCGAAACACAGATTTGGGAAGATAAGAAAGGGCAAGAGTCATTGGAGGCAAGGACTCCAGTTCCCAATCGAGGAAGATGACCAAACAGAGAAGGGAACTCCCTGGGGAAAGCTGCGTTCGAGCAGGACACGAAGGTGAAAGACGACCTAGATAAGGGCGTCAATTCAACAATTGACGACCTACCATAGGGCGTTAATTAAAAACGCGACCGGGACAAGGGCGTCACTTCATGAATCAATTTTTTAGAAATAAAACCTTCCTGTATTTGAAAATTGTGAAAGACGCCTGAACTAAAGGCGTTAATTAAAAATGCACCCTACCAAGGGACGTTAATCAATATGATAAACAGTCAAAAGAGAAAAGACGACTATTGATTCGGGCGTCAATTTAATTGACGTCCGAATCAAGGTCGTTAATTCAAAATATTCAAAACAGGGCTATTTTTCATTTCTCAATATTATTTTCCCATTTTTTAGGTGGAGGTGCATCACACTGTGCTGATTCGAATGACTGTTTTTTCGTATTTCTGACACCCTGAAGGCCACCAAATCACCTCTTGAAGAGGGTTTAAAAATAATATTAAAAAATTTAAATTGAAAGTGACGCCCTCAACGATGTCGTTATTTCCATTTTTTTTGATTTTTATTTAATTTAAAATTAAGATAACGTCCCTTGTTAAGTCGTTAATTCATAAAAAATTCCGAAAAATCTTTAGAAAAATCTAGAAAATTGGAAAATGAAAGGAATTGACGCCTAATGGAAGTGGCGTCAAATTTGTAAGAAACACCCAAGGCTAAGCCGTTATTTAAAAGACGCCCCACGTCAAGTCGTTAATTCTAAAAAATTCATAAAAATAGAGAAAAATGCCCAGAAAATCCAGAAAAATAGGAAAAAATAAAAAAAGGGAGGGAAAAAGGAGAAATCCAAGAAAAGTGAGAAAAACCACTCAAACAAAGTTAATTTGAGGGTCAAATTGGGGTATTACAAGGTAATACGAGATGCACTCACAGTAACGTCAATTTTGGCGTGTCTACACCACTCTTGCCATGCCTAGTTGTATCCTTTTGGGAATTTTGAGAGCTTCGAGCTTTGTGCTTTCGGCCTTATCTGTCAATTTTTTTTCTTTTTTTTTCGGAGTGAGGTCTTAACGGATTGCCCCTATTTGAGACCTCTTTTAATGGGAGATCTAGGTCAGTTCTCGCCCCCTTATTCACCACTTGCCCCTATCTTCAGCCAAGAGAGAGGAAATACAAGGATTTCCACCTTCCCCGAGCATGGCCAAAGGAGAAACGGTGTCGGGTAGCATGAGAGAATACCGAACCACAGGCAATCGTGTAGTGTGTGAGATGCTGGACCTAGGTCCTCCTTTCGCAATCTGGTGGGGTGTATACCCTGCCATCGAGCCATTGCTGGTTTTGACTTTATGGATAGAAACGTTTTAAATACAACCCATTCCACGGGTTTGGCAATTCTTCACCCTCCGCATTGATTAGGCGATACGCGTTACCTAGATAAGCCTCTTTGATTATGAAGGGCCCTTCCCAGTTGGGTTGTAGCTTAGACCTGGGACCTGCTGACCTGATGAATTTACGTTTCAAAACCATATTACCTACTTGGAATTTTCTTTCAATGACCTTCTTTTGAAAATATCGCGAGACACGCTTTTGATATACTGAAACATGATTGGCCGCATTCAACCTTTTCTCATCTAAGAGTTCCAGTTGGACTAGCAACGCCTCTCAACGTTCGTCAAGATTAAGTTCCTTATCCAGCTACACTCTTAGGGAAGGGATCAGAATCTCATACGGGAGTACCGCTTCCATCCCATATGTGAGAGCAAAAGGAGTCTGCCCTGTGGGAGTGCGGACGGAGGTGTGGTAAGCCCATAGAGCTTCTATCAGTTTGTCGGCCCAATCAGCAAATTTATGTGATTCACATGTTTTCTTGATAATTTTAAGAAGGGTTTTATTCGTGGCCTCAGTCTGGCCATTACCTTGGGGGTAATATGGTGATGAATGATGCAGAGCTATATTGAATTTCTTACAGAGGTTCTGGAGTTCTTGTGAGACGAATTGAGGCCCGTTGTCGGTGACGACATCGCTTGGCACTCCAAATCATGAGATGATGTTCTTCATAATGAAGCGGCACACCGTGGTGGCTTTGATTTCTGCATAAGCTTCAGCTTCCTCCCACTTGGTGAAGTACTCCGTAGCCGTCAAAATGAAGGACTTCTGCTTAACTGCGGAATTTGGATCACCAAGGGGTCCGATAATATCAAAGGCCCACATGGAGAATGGACAAGGAGCAAACAGGGGGTGAAGAGAAGAAGCGGGAGCGCGGATTTTGTCAGCGTGGATCTGGCACTGAAGGCACCTACGGACATAGGTGGAACAATCTTCTTCTAGGGTTGGCCAGTAGTAGCCCTGCCTAAGAATCTTTTTCGCCAACACCTGTCCATTCACATGCCCGCCACACTCACTGGAGTGGGCTGCTTCCATGACTTTCCAAGCCTCTTCGTCATCTAGGCACCTCATTAGAACTCCATTCAGAGCCCGCCTATATAATTCACCAGCAATGACAGTGTTTCTCGCGGCAACTCTTCTAATGGCCTTTCGCTGCCCAGCGTTTGCCTCTTCCGGAAATGTACCATCCTTGCAATACCTCCCAATTTCATAAAATCACGGCAATTCTTCTTCTTCGATGATCTCCTCGAGCTCAGCTAACGATACTTCCTTCACTTCCTCTCTTTCTATCTTCCTCTCTACGGACTTTCGAAGGTTGTCGAACCAGGGATCCTGAAGAGAAGGAGCATCTAGCCATTGGACCACAATGGTCTCAGTGGCACGATGATGCGGGACGGACACGGGAGACGACACTATACAGTGCCACCCACGGACTCTAAGTGAAGACGCGACCAGCAATACACACCAGGGAGACGCTAAGCCCGACACTATGAGCTCCTAGTGGCAAACGTCGCTAACAGAAGTACAAGCTCACTCGGCGTCCCATGCGAGGGAAAGCGTGGATCGTGCGCGGTTAAGGAACCGGCAGAGTTCAAGGTAGTCAGACTCACTTCCGGACTCGGATCGAGTCGCGGGACGGGTCACTCTCACGCTCACAGCGGTGACATGGACACACGGGCTAGGAGCCTACACTCTCGGCAGCGGCCTAAGACCGTATACTAGCTAAGCAATGTAACGCCAAGAAGTGAAGACCTTTACCTCCACGCACCCGGCGTGGCGAAGACACCCCGGCTGACTTACGGACCCCCGGTTAACATATTTCACAGCGGTACAAAAGGATTCGACCCACTCCACGCAGGGAGGTAAAAGGTCACATGTGGGCCCCGGAGATCACGCAAATCAGGTTGACAGGCAGCATCTTGATGTCGACTCGACGCGCCGAACTCCGCGTTTTCGTGCTTCCCGAACGGCGGGTTCTGCGGGCCCGTGAGGCCCACGGATGGCGCTGTCCTCCGGATCTGCAGAGGTGGGTCCCACTATGATGGAGACCCCTGGTGGCGCGCCTCCACGGACGGCGGTCGGCCGGAGGCACCGATTGGCGGCCGGTCGGGTCCGATCTTCAAGTTGTGGAATGGCTGCCCACGGATTTCAGTTCTGTTTTCCCTGCGCGCGCTCCGGCGAAAACAGCCGCTGCGGTCGATCCCTACGTCGGATCGGGACGCATGAGCTATCGTTGGAAAGCTCTCTTCAAATGATTCAATCTAGACTCAGAGAGATCTGATGGATCTAGCCGGATCTAGACTTTAATGAATTTACAAATCCCTGTTGTACAGTAACCGAGACATCAGATTTACAGGGTACTTGTCTGAGAACCACCGTTGACCGCCTACTTTCCGTAGGAATCAGACTCCAAGCTTTTCTTCAACTTTGTAGATAATCAAACCATGAAGCTGGGACAATTTTTGGAATTGGATTCGGAGGTGGTGGTGATTTGATAGGATTTTTGGAGTGCCTGGTGGTCGGATCTGGGAACTGGGGAACAGAACTGTAGCTAGGACTGGGAACGAATTTTATAAAATATGAAATGGACGAACAAAAAATTAAAAAAAATGGTGGATGGAGGGATGGATTCAAGGAACACCCATTTAAATTGGGTGAACCAAAGAAAATCAAAAAAAGGACCTAAGACTTAAAACTCTGGGCGGGTGGAAATGAAAATAGACAGTAGACAGATCTGGAAACTGTGACTGGACGAAAATAAAAAAATACCAAATGAGATCTTTATGACCAACCAAAATTCTGAGGACGTGCTGGACACCTCTGGGACATCCAGTAAAAGTTCTAGCTCGATCTGAGGCCGTGGCTGAGACTGGAATTTCGTGGAAGTGGCTGTGGTACTGCATGGACAGAACTCCTGCGAAGGCG
Organism: Amorphophallus konjac; assembly: GCA_022559845.1. Lineage (NCBI taxonomy): Eukaryota > Viridiplantae > Streptophyta > Magnoliopsida > Alismatales > Araceae > Amorphophallus > Amorphophallus konjac. The sequence goes on from CM040118.1 coordinate 211,162,435, forward strand.
ATGGCGGTGCGGTGGCGGCTCGTGGCGGCGGCGGCGATGACCGGAACTGATAGGGGAGGAGTCACACCTCCAGAGGCAACCTTCACAGCTGCAAGGGGGAAGAGAGGGGCGCACCAAGCTGGAGCTCCAACAATTTCTTGATTCCAAATGGCATTAATTCATCAAAAATGGAAATTACAAGCATATATAGGTCACCAATCTAATCAATCCTCCACCGTTGGATCTAGGGGTGGGAGATTGAGGGCTAGGATTGCATGTGACCATCCACACAAATGAAAATTAAAAAAAAATAAAGGGGGGGGGCGGCCTATTGACTAGAATGGCAAGGATGTGGAAGTTGGACTTGGTAGGTGGGGGTAGGTGGCCTCTCATTTGGACTTTTCAAGTCCATTGTCCCCCATGTGTCCAAATACCATTCAAACTTCTAGATGCTCCCATGTGGCATGTTGACTGGCCCCATGTGGGACCCTAGGCTGAGGTGGCCCAATGTGGTGGGGCCCGGGGGGCCCGTGGGGCCCACGGGGTCCGAAATGCTCGTAAGCCCCTATTACACTCAAAATGGCAAACCGAATGCAACGAAATAAATACAAATTACACACACATAAAGTCTAGCTAAATATAATAAATGGGGAGGCTCAAGGCGGAGTCTCCAAGCTGTCTCCGAGCCAGATGGACGCTGAGGTGGCTCGTGTCGTGCTCCGTGTGCGGTACCGGTGGCTCGGTGTGTCGTGCCGATCAACAGCTCGGGTGTCCGCACCAATTCTCCCCGGGTGGGAGAAACTCGACCCTGTCGAGTAAGGGTCTGCATCGCTCCTGTATCGCTCCAAAAGGTCCGGATCAATCTGCTGCAACTCACCATGTGTGATCCATGTGTCCTCAGTAGCGGGCCGTCCTCTCCATCGCACTAGGTAGCGCGGGTAAGATCCACTCCTGGTAACCGTCACTTGCTCGTCCAGTATACGATCTATATGCTCATGCTGCCGTGAAAAAGGGGCTGGAGGTGGAAGTGGACACTCAGGTGTGGGATCACTCTCAAGGGGAGGAGATGGCTCAAAAGGCTCACTAGGGATCACCGCTGGGTCCCTATATGCAACAAGATCCGATACATTGAAGGTAGAGCTTATACCATATTCCTCGGGCAAGTCCACAACGTACGCATTGGATCCAACGCGTTTCAACACTCTGAATGGACCGGCTCCGCGAGCTTGCAACTTCTTAACGGTTCCAGAGGGAAACCGTTCAGGTCTTACCCTGATCATGACGTATTCGCCCTCGTGGAACTCTCGGTGGTGTCGGTGGGCATCGGCTAACTCCTTGTACCGTGCATTGCTGGACTCAATGTGACGACGGATGTCGTCATGCAAACTCCTAACATGCCTAGCAAATGACTCGGCCGACTCCGATACTCTAGCATGGACAGGCATGGGGACAAGGTCAACGGGTTTCCTAGGCCTACGACCTGTGACAATTTCAAATGGACTCATGCCAGTAGACCTATTCACCGAATCATTATATGCAAACTCAGCCATAGGTAGAATGAGATCCCAATCCCCAATGCGGTCCCTAACAAGACATCTCAAAAGATCACCCAGACTCCTATTGACCACCTCGGTCTGACCATCTGTCTGGGGATGGTATGCAGTGGAAAACTTGAGGTGCGTACCCATCATATGCCATAGTGTCTTCCAAAAATAGGAAGTGAACCTAACATCACGGTCAGACACTATAGTGCGAGGCAACCCGAACTTGCACACCACATGAGTAAGGAATAGGCGGGCTACCCTAGAAGCATCCGAAGGCTTTGAGCAAGGGATAAAGAGGGCCATCTTCGAGAAACGGTCAACCACCACATAGACCGAATCATGCTTCCTGGAGGTACGTGGCAATCCCAAAACAAAATCCATGCTGACATCCTGCCACGGGGCATCAGGCACGGGGAGAGGCGTATAAAGGCCTGAGCTTTGCTTCTTCATTTTGGCCGTAGCACATGTACGGCACTGAGCCACGATGTTAGCAACATCGCGCTTCAAGCTCGGCCAATAAAATCGATGCTCCACTGCCTCAATAGTCTTGTTCCGACCAAAGTGGCCGGCTAGACCTCCCGCATGTAGTTCCCACACTAGGAAATCTCGAACCGAAGTTCGGGGAACACATAGCCTGCTACCTCGAAAGAGGTAACCCTCCTGAAGCACATAATCATCATGGTCTCTCGAGGGCCCGGCCTGGAGAGTAGTAAAAATCTGACCGAAGTCAGGACAATCAACATAGGCCTCCTTCATCTTCTCTAGCCCTATGACCTCGGCACTCATGGTGGTAAGAAGACATGCTCGCCGACTCAAGGCATCGGCCACCTTGTTCTCCACTCCAGCCTTATGTTTTAGCACAAAGGTGAACTGCTGGAGATACTCAACCCAACGACTATGACGCGAATTCAGCTTCTTTTGGGAATGGAGGTACCTCAAAGCCTCATGATCGGAGTATAAGACAAACTCCTGATGTAATAGGTAATGCCTCCAATGCCTAAGAGCCTGAACAATTGCGTAAAACTCTTTATCATATGTGGAATATCGCAGTTTCGCATCATTCAGCTTCTCGCGGAAATATGCGATCGGGTGGGACTCCTGACTCAAAACTCCTCCTATCCCAACACCCGACGCATCACAACAGACCTCAAACACCTTCGAGAAATCAGACAGTCGAAGGATAGGTGTCTGGGTCATGCGCTCCTTGATGTCCCTGAAGGCAGCAGATGCGGCCTTCGTCCATACAAATGTGCCCTTACGGATGCAATCCGTGATCGGGGCAGTGACGGAGCTAAATCCGCAGATGAAGCGACGATAGAACGTCGCAAGGCCATGAAAGCTGCGGACATCATGAACCGTACGGGGTTCCGGCCACTCAACAATGGCCCGGACCTTCTCCGGATCGGCGGAGACCCCAGTACTAGACACAATGAAACCCAAGAAGGTAAGCTGAGATGTCATGAAAGCACACTTCTGTGGGTTCGCAAACAACTGCTCTCACCGAAGAAGTATACAGACCTGCCGAAGGTGGTCTAAGTGGTCCCCTGTGGTGCGGCTATAGATAAGGATATCATCAAAATACACCACTACAAAGACTCCAATGAAAGGTCGAAGTACCTGAGTCATGAGCCGCATGAAAGTGCTAGGGGCATTGGTCAACCCAAAAGGCATGACCAACCACTCATATAGACCATCCTTGGTCTTAAATGCGGTCTTCCACTCATCACCTGGCCTAATCCTCACCTGATGATAGCCGCTCTTAAGATCGATCTTCGAAAAGATAGTGGCACCTGCCATCATGTCCAGCATGTCATCAAGGCGGGGAATAGGGAACCTGTACTTCACGGTGATTTTGTTGATGGCACGACTATCAATGCACATTCTCCACGTGCCATCCTTCTTCGGGGCGAGTAATGCGGGTACAGCACATGGACTCATGCTGTCCCGGACAGATCCTCTCTGCACAAGCTCATCGACCTGCCGTTTAAGCTCGGCATGCTCCGTGGGGCTCATTCGATAATGAGGAAGATTGGGCAAAGAAGAGCCCGGAACAAGGTCGATGGCATGCTGAATATCCCGCATAGGTGGGAGTCCCTCGGGAAGCTCATCGGGGAATACATCAGCATACTCCTGCAGAATGGGAACAACCTCGGGTGGGAGCTCACCCTCGGAGTCCCGCTCCACCTCTCGGACCGTAATGGCAAACACTGGACAGCCCTGACTAAGCTCCTGCTCCATTTCCCGGGAGCTAATCATCATCAATCTCCTCGTCGAGGGCTCTCCTGGGCCAGAGGTAACGGTCATAGCCCGAGCTGGGGATGGGGTACTAGGCCCGGGAACGGAAGGCTTCGGAGTACTAGGGCCAGTAGGACCCCTAACAGATGGGCTCCTGGGCCGAATGGGTTGGAGGGTGACCCGCTGGCCATCGTGGTCGAAGGTACAGGTGTTCGACCGACCATGGAGTGTGGCATCTCGGTCGAATAACCACGGCCTACCAAGAATGATACTTCCCACTTCCATGGGAAGAACATCACACCAGATCTCGTCACGGTAGGAGTGGAGCTGCAGCGGGACCAAGCACCGCAGCCTGACCGAAATGGAAGTTGTATCCACCCATGATACCTGGTAGGGGCAAGGGTGGTCTACGGGTGTGAGACCAAGACGAGTGACAGCGTTCGTGGAGATTGCATTGATACAACTCCCGCTATCGATGACCACCTTGCAAATTTGCTTTCCCAGCCTACAGAATACATGAAGGATAGTGGTCCGACGCCAGTCATCACTGACCTGTGGCTGGGTGAGGATACATCTGACGACCCCCACATGGGTATCGTCTAACTGCTGGGCATCCTGGGCCTCACCTCCCATCTCATAGTACTCGTCAGCTAGCTCTTCATCTGCCTCATAGCTGACTAACTCTAGGCCCGCAGGGGTGGTATCCTCAGCTTGTGTGTCCCCAATGTGAAGAGATGGGCGAGTGGGACACTGGTTGGCGAAATGGCCAAACCCATTGCAGCGATAACACTGCTGCCGTGATCCACTAGGCTCCCCAATCATAGGTCCTTTACCTTTATCCTCCCGACGGATAGGAGGCGTAGGCAACAAAGGACGTGCGGGTGGTGCAGGTGCCGGTGGACGGGCTATGGGTGGGGCCGTAAGATGCTGGGGACGGGGAAGGTCCCTCGGGGGTGGAGGGCGAGGCCTAGGAGCAAAGGGCTCGTGGCGAGCGGGCTCCTGAGGTCGAGCCATGGGGGCCCTCGGATATGTGCCAGATGAGCCACGGGACTCGACACTACGAAGGGGAAAGGAGCCCAACCGATGGGGTGACTCGAACTCGGCCTCGAACTGCTCCAATTCGAGAGCAATCTGATATGCCTGCTCCAAAGTGGTGGCATTGCGGCGAAAGAGTTCATATTGATAATTAGGCCGCAAACCTCTCCGAAAGCGGGATATCGTCATGGTGCTCTCTTCCGTGACCCCGCACCGCAAATAATACTCATCGAACTCAGCGGTGTACTCGGTCACGGATCGGTTCCCTTGGGAGATGCTTTGCCACTTGTCTATAAGACGTTGGCGATATGAGGCAGGAAGGTACTTCTCCCTCAATTTGAGTTTCATATCATCCCAGGTACCGATTTGGGGTTGACGTCGCTGGTTGAGCAGGCTCTCCACATTGATCCAATAAGTTTGGGCCTGCCCTTGCAGCTTCATCTTCGCATATCGGACTCTTCGGTGGTCCGTCATCTCAAACCACTCGAAGTACCGGTCCATACCGGTCTCCCAATCTAGATACACCCTAGGGTCCAAGGACCCGCTAAAAGTGGGAGGGTCCGCACGCACACCCCTAAGAATGCGATCGTCATCCTCGTCATCACGATTCCGTCGTTGATGATGACGACCGTTACCCCCGTGATCATTGTCGGAGGCATAATCATCCACTATAGGCGCCTGTTGCCTCCCGACATCCTCTACCTGAGCCCTTGGCACAGCGGGTTGCTGCACCGGCTCTTGTTGGCCGTTCGTCGGCGCGGGTTGCGCCGCTACTGGGCCCCTCTCTAGGACGGCAATCCTCCCAACAAGGCCTTGAATGGACTGCTCCGAAACCCCGGCCCGATCCTCGAGGACCTTCATCCTCCCTTCTAGACGCGTCCCTATGCCATCCATACGCGTACTAAGACCATCCATACGCGTGTCTAAACGATCCATGATGGCCCGGAACATCTCGGCCGTGGAAGACTCATCGGAACTACGGGCTCGGGAGTCCGCCATAGGTGGTGGTGGCGAGTATTGGGTGCCTCGACGGGTGGGCATGCAAAGACGTACGGACTAGGTGACAACAACCGACTAATGCAAACACACTAAATGATACACTTATACCTAATTGCAATTTGAAAACACTCCTTTTTTTGGTATTTTGAAAGAATGCAATTTAAAACACTTTTTTTTTTTTTGAAAAGAATGAGACTCGACTACACCCTAGACACGGCCAAGACTCGGTACGGGGCGGAGGTAATCGACCCGAAGGTCACTCGCGCAAGTGTGTGGTCTTCCCGGTAGGCGAAGCCTAACGGTCGGACAACACCTTTGGATATACCGAGTGAAGGTGTGTGTGGGGTAACCTTAGACTATGCAAGACTTATGCAACGACTACCCTAGACTCGACTGCTCTGATACCAAACTGATGCGGGACGGACACGGGAGACGACACTATACAGTGCCACCCACGGACTCTAAGTGAAGACGCGACCAGCAATACACACCAGGGAGACGCTAAGCCCGACACTATGAGCTCCTAGTGGCAAACGTCGCTAACAGAAGTACAAGCTCACTCGGCGTCCCATGCGAGGGAAAGCGTGGATCGTGCGCGGTTAAGGAACCGGCAGAGTTCAAGGTAGTCAGACTCACTTCCGGACTCGGATCGAGTCGCGGGACGGGTCACTCTCACGCTCACAGCGGTGACATGGACACACGGGCTAGGAGCCTACACTCTCGGCAGCGGCCTAAGACCGTATACTAGCTAAGCAATGTAACGCCAAGAAGTGAAGACCTTTACCTCCACGCACCCGGCGTGGCGAAGACACCCCGGCTAACTTACGGACCCCCGGTTAACATATTTCACAGCGGTACAAAAGGATTCGACCCACTCCACGCAGGGAGGTAAAAGGTCACATGTGGGCCCCGGGGATCACGCAAATCAGGTTGACAGGCAGCATCTTGATGTCGACTCGACGCGCCGAACTCCGCGTTTTCGTGCTTCCCGAACGGCGGGTTCTGCGGGCCCGTGGGGCCCACGGATGGCGCTGTCCTCCGGATCTGTAGAGGTGGGTCCCACTATGATGGAGACCCCTGGTGGCGCGCCTCCACGGACGGCGGTCGGCCGGAGGCACCGATTGGCGGCCGGTCGGGTCCGATCTTCAAGTTGTGGAATGGCTGCCCACGGATTTCAGTTCTGTTTTCCCTGCGCGCGCTCCGGCGAAAACAGCCGCTGCGGTCGATCCCTACGTCGGATCGGGACGCATGAGCTATCGTTGGAAAGCTCTCTTCAAATGCTTCAATCTAGACTCAGAGAGATCTGATGGATCTAGCCGGATCTAGACTTTAATGAATTTACAAATCCCTGTTGTACAGTAACCGAGACATCAGATTTACAGGGTACTTGTCTGAGAACCACCGTTGACCGCCTACTTTCCGTAGGAATCAGACTCCAAGCTCTTCTTCAACTTTGTATATAATCAAACCATGAAGCTGGGAAAATTTTTGGAATTGGATTCGGAGGTGGTGGTGATTTGATAGGATTTTTGGAGTGCCTGGTGGTCGGATCTGGGAACTGGGGAACAGAACTGTAGCTAGGACTGGGAACGAATTTTATAAAATATGAAATGGACGAACCAAAAATTAAAAAAAATGGTGGATGGAGGGATGGATGCAAGGAACACCCATTTAAATTGGGTGAACCAAAGAAAATCAAAAAAAGGACCTAAGACTTAAAACTCTGGGCGGGTGGAAATGAAAACAGACAGTAGACAGATCTGGAAACTGTGACTGGACGAAAATAAAAAAATACCAAATGAGATCTTTATGACCAACCAAAATTCTGAGGACGTGCTGGACACCTCTGGGACATCCAGTAAAATTTCCAGCTCGATCTAAGGCCGTGGCTGAGACTGGAATTTCGTGGAAGTGGCTGTGGTACTGCGTGGACAGAACTCCTGCGAAGGCGATGGCGGTGCGGTGGCGGCTCGTGGCGGCGGCGGCGATGACCGGAACTGATAGGGGAGGAGTCACACCTCCAGAGGCAACCTTCACAGCTGCAAGGGGGAAGAGAGGGGCGCACCAAGCTGGAGCTCCAACAATTTCTTGATTCCAAATGGCATTAATTCATCAAAAATGGAAATTACAAGCATATATAGGTCACCAATCTAATCAATCCTCCACCGTTGGATCTAGGGGTGGGAGATTGAGGGCTAGGATTGCATGTGACCATCCACACAAATGAAAATTAAAAAAAAATAAAGGGGGGGGCGGCCTATTGACTAGAATGGCAAGGATGTGGAAGTTGGACTTGGTAGGTGGGGGTAGGTGGCCTCTCATTTGGACTTTTCAAGTCCATTGTCCCCCATGTGTCCAAATACCATTCAAACTTCTAGATGCTCCCATGTGGCATGTTGACTGGCCCCATGTGGGACCCTAGGCTGAGGTGGCCCAATGTGGTGGGGCCCGGGGGGCCCGTGGGGCCCACGGGGTCCGAAATGCTCGTAAGCCCCTATTACACTCAAAATGGCAAACCGAATGCAACGAAATAAATACAAATTACACACACATAAAGTCTAGCTAAATATAATAAATGGGGAGGCTCAAGGCGGAGTCTCCAAGCTGTCTCCGAGCCAGATGGACGCTGAGGTGGCTCGTGTCGTGCTCCGTGTGTGGTACCGGTGGCTCGGTGTGTCGTGCCGATCAACAGCTCGGGTGTCCGCACCACACGACTTAGGGGAAATGATAGGGAAGAAGTGAGCGATGCAAGGGCATCAGCCAAGATGTTCTGAGAACGAGGAGTATGAATGTAGACGAGTTTCCTGAATTGCCTAGCCAAGAGCGTGACCAGATCTTGATAGGGTTTAAGCTTAGGGTCACGGGTGCGGTAAGTTGACAAAACTTGGCGCAGCACCAATTGAGAGTCTCCTATGATGTTAAGGTATCGCGCGCCCAAGATGTAAGCGTGCTTCAGACCGGCAAGGAGAGCCTCATACTCGGCTATATTGTTAGTGGCTGGAAATGAGAGTTGATATGCCATAGGGATAGCTACCCCTTCCGGAGTGAGAAGAACGGCGCCAATTCCGCTGCCCTGGGAATTATGGGCACCATCGAAATGAAGAGACCAGAAAGGAAGATGAGTGATCACCGCCAGGTGTTCATCGGGGAATTCGTCCTGGATGGAATCAGTACAAGGGATAGGAGAATGAGCCAGGTGCTCGGCAATAGCATATCCCTTGATTGCTTTCTGCACGATGAAGGTGATGTCGAACTGGGAAAGAAAGCTCTGCCAGCGAGCTAGTCAACTAGAAAGGACAGGCTTTTCCAAAAGATAACGAATGGGGTCCATTCTAGAGATGAGCCTAACCTCGTGGGCGAGGAAATAGTGTTTAAGCTTCTGAGCTACCCACACCAGCGCCGCACAGGTCTTCTCCATGGCAGTGTACTTGGATTCAGCGGGATTAAATAACCTTGAGAGATAATATGCTGCCCTTTCCCTTCCTTCATCATCTACCTGTGCCAGGACGGCTCCTAGGGAGTCCTCAATCACAGAAATGTACAGGATCATGGGTTTCCCAGGGACAGGTGGTTGTAGAACCGGGGGATTAGAGAGGTAGACCTTGAGTTCCTCATAGGCCTTCTGACATTGTTCATTCCATTCAAATTTCACGCCTGCCTTTAGCAATTCATAAAATGGGCGGCATCTTTGCTAGTGCTGACATATGAATCTCCTAATGAATTGCAAACGCCCGATCAGACCTCGAAGCTCAGTGATGTTCTTCAGCGGCGGCATTTCCATAACGGCCTTCGCTTTGTTTGGATCGATCTGAATCCCCCGTTTGCTAACTATAAACCCGAGCAATTTCCCTGATGCGACTCCAAACACACATTTCTTTGGATTCATCTTTAATTTGTATTCCCTAGCCCTTTGCAACACCTTGGCTAGAATGGCGGGGTGTTCTTCTTGTGACCTCGATTTGACCAAAATATCGTCCACGTAAGCTTCTAAGTAGATGTGCATCATATCGTGGAAGATAGCCATCATTGCCCTTTGATAGGTGGCGCCTGCATTCTTCAATCCGAATGGCATAACGACGTAGCAGTATGTTCCCCATGGTGTGGTAAACGAGGTCTTTTCTTGATCTTCCGGAGCCAGAAGGATTTGGTTATACCCAGAATAATCATCCATGAAGGAGAGGCTTCGTACCCAGCTGTATTATTGACCAAGACATCGATGTGAGGAAGTGGAAAATCGTCCTTCGGACATGCTTTGTTCAAGTCCCTGAAGTCAATACAAATTCGAATTTAACCATCTTTCTTCATTACTGGGACTATGTTTGCCACCCATTGGGGGTACAGCACAACTCTAATGAACCTGGCCTTATGAAATTTATCGACTTCTTCCTTAATCCTCAAGGCCATATGCGGGTGGAATCTTCTTGCTCTTTGCTTAACGGGCGTTGCCCCGGGTTTGAGAATCAGCCTATGTTCGACCAAGGCGGGGTCAAGACCCGGCATGTCCTCGTAGGACCAAGCAAAAGAATCGCTATATTCCCTCAAAACTTTGATGAGTTCCTCTTCAACTTGCGGAGGGAGGTTAGCAGAAATAAGTATGAGCCTGGGATCCTCTTCTGTTTCGAGGTTAATTTCCTTAGTGGGCTCATCCACTGCTATGGAAGGTTCGTCAAATTTCTTCAAGCCTTGTGCGTATAAATCGGCAGTGTCATCCACATCATCTTCCTCATCATCCGCTGGGTCCTTCTCATTCATAATTTCATATACTCCTAATCCATCATTGCTCCATACCCCGTCAATTCCCTCATCATCTTCCAGGACAATCGCGGTCTCTACAAATTCCGGACATTTCAGCATAGCATGACATCTTCCGGCCAAATCTTGTAGAAATTTATCGAGAATGCTTTTGGGAGGACGCGTTACGGCAGGTGCCGCAGACGTGGAAGGGCTGACTAGACACGAACTAGATTCTACCCTGACTGATTCGACTATCCTAGGAGACTCTGCACACTGTACATCTAATCTAGGGGAGCGAAAGTCTACCGGAAAAGGAACAGGGGCCTCATGCCCCTGGGAATTTGGGCAGAACATAGCGTAATCTTCCATGGAGACCTCCGTTTTGAAATTGGTGTTTTTTTTGGAGGCTGGAGGTGATCACGCAGCAGGAGGAAGAAGAGGATGGAGGAGGAGGTAACTGCATAGGAAACAACTCAGGGAAAATACAGTCAAAGAAGGGATCAGAAGAGGAGAACCACATTTCATGGAGCTGAGCTCCTGGGGGAGGAGGGGTGAACAGGGTGGATAGATCAATGGGCGGGCAGCGCCCGCAAGCACATGGAACGGATAAAATTTCAGGCCTCTCCGCGATGTACGGGTCGACCATGAGTGGAGGGGAACGAGGAACAGAATCCAACTGTTGAAACCAGGGAGCAAGATGGGACGGGGATGTAGAATAAGTAGTGATAGAGCTTCCCATCTTCCGTGGCCCCTGGCGGACCAATGGCATCGGAGGACGCTTTGCCAATTGCGTCTCCTTCTTCTTTGGCTCACTCTCTTTTTCATGAAACATTTTTGCAAAGCAATCAGAAAGATCTTCCAAGTCACCGACCGACCCTTGCAGTGACGGTGGTGGATCAGCAACAGCACAGGCTTCGTCTGTCTTCTCTTCAGGGCTGGAGGGCGGGGTCTTCAGGGTACCAGGCTGTAACGGACCCTTCACAAAATGTTGCCGGTAATCCCATGTTAAGGGCCCAGAGTCTCTGAGCATCGACATCAAGGACTCATGGTAGCCGAGGCCCCGGTGACCCATTTTCTTGCTTTTGGGGACGGGATTAGTCCGGCCCTGCAATTGCGCGCCGAGCCCCCGGCCCGGCTGGTAGCCTAACTTCAAAATCATATGCCATCCTTTGGAATCTCTAATCTTGGATTTGACTTTCACATTGACTGGCGCCGTAGCGGGCTTGCGTGACGCATATGCCCAAGAATAATTCAAATCCATTACTGACAGAACTGGCCTATTACTTGGCCATAATGTAGGCAGGATCTTGGCTGCTATGGCGTCGACATTTTGGACTGTGGAAATGCTTTTTACCTTGACCACCCGCCCTTGGAAAGGGAACTTCAAGCATTGGTGGGTGGTTGAGGGGACGGCATTTAAACTGTTCAGCCACGGACGACCCAGAATAGCTTTAAACATCGGGTCTATGTCCAACACATAAAACTCCACGTCCATAACCAAAGGCCCCAGCTCGGCCTGCACAGTCACGACCCCATGACAAGCACGCCTGGAGTTATCATAGGCCGCTATTGTGGTCGGCGTCGGCTTGAGCATGTCCTCTGAGATATTGCAGGCACGGAGGGTACTCAATGGACACATATTTATTGATGCTCCTGTGTCCACAAGGGCAGATTCCACGGCCGTTTTGTTTAAAGAAATGGTTATACACAACGGCATCTGTCGGGCCTCAGGGGGTGCTAGCTCTGACTCGGAAAATGAAATAGAAGGCCCCTTAGTAATCGTTGCCAAGACCGAGGGCAGGCTGTCTACTGCCACATCTTCACTCACCATAACTTTCTACAGGAAGGTCTTCAAGGCATCTTGGTGGAGTGGCGACCTCTTGATCAATTCTAACACTGAGATTTTAGCCGGCATCCGGTCTAAATGTTGCAATAAGTCATATCTTGTGCCTGGCACGGGGTCTGCTTCTTCTGTTTCAGCTGCGGGGGGATGAACTTGGAGATTAGGTGCAGATGCACCGGAAGGGGGGAAAATTCTCTGGAAGGGACGCCCGCTCCGAAGGGCACATTGTGATGCCGACACGGCCTGAGACGGACCCCCGCTTGGCCCGGTGGGATAGGTGAATGGCGTAGAAATGGGGGTGAGGATGGCGGAAGTGGGTTTAATAGGCCCTGGTGAAGAGGAAATGGGTAAAGGGTTAAGCGGAGGGGAGATAACAGAGGGTATGGCGGGTGGTGGTGGAAGGACGGATGGAGCGGAGGGGAATGTAATGGGTCTAAGGGGCGACGTAGGGGGCGTGACAAGTGGTGTGGTGGTCAAAACGGCGGGTCTGAGGATAGAGGGGATAGCAGGTGCGGGAGAGTAGTTGTGGTGGAAGGCCAAGAGGTGTGCGGGGGTCTCATCATCAAACGTCCACCCAGCGTTGGGGGCCGGGCGCTGGACCATATTTACTTGTGCTGGGGCCTGTGCCGGCGGCTGTTGTTGTTGCTGGGGAGCGGGTTGATGTACTGGCATGGGATTCTGATGGATCCCGAGGTCTTGTTGCTGTTGTTGGGGTTGTTGTTGCTGCTGGGGTTGTTGTTGTTGCTGCTGCTGGGGCGCCGCCTGCTGCGGCCTGGCCTGTCTCTGTCTCTGCTTGATATCCTCAATCAACTGGTGCATCTGGGCCCAATCAATCCTCTGGCCCTCATGCAAGTCATATACCATATCTCTGAACTGATAACACCGTTCTATCGTGTGCCCGGGCTGCCGATGGAATATGCAATATCGGGACTGGTCGGCTGCCGGATTCCAGTTTGGGCGCTCAGGAGGCAACTGAAGATCACCAGTATACATTAGAGCAGAGAAGATATCTGGCAAGGTTTTTGGAAGAGGAGGGTAATGGGCCCTCTTTGGAGCTGGTCGAGGAGAGTCGTAGGCGGTGGGTGGAGGAACATTATTGTACTGCGGGGGCCGCTGAGGCTATTGGGGTGGCGGAGGCGCCTGTTGAGGGTATTGTGGGACTTGGAAGGTGGACTGGGGAACTTGCGGAGTGGCGAATTGGGGGTTGCGCTGAGGCTGTGGGAAGCGAGGTGGAGCGGTTTGGTGGGGAAACTGAACAGCCTGGACATGCTCATTAATTTGTACTCCCTCAGTAACGGGGCCCTGGGATTTCTTGGCAGCCTTGGGTTTCTGGGCCTCGAATAAAGAATGGATGGGGGAGTCTTTGAACTGGGTTTGTATGAACCGAGCCCTGCTGTATAACTGGTGCATGCTCGAGATATCATTCATTGCTAAAATGTTCCTGAAAGTTGGTGTAGCGTTGGAAATTAATAACTTTACTTTTTCTTCTTCCGGGATCTACCCACGCATACGTGAGGCCATCTGCCTCCAGCGGTCTGCGTAGGTTGCGAAGTCTTTTTCCGGCTTCATCTTCTCTGCCACTAAATCAGTGAAGGAGTATTCGGGTCCAACCTGATCCTGAAATCTCTGTATAAACCTCTCCTTGACTGTCTTGAAATTCTCGGCCTCCTCCATAGGCAAGGTGTAGAACCATTCCAGAGCGACCCCTTCCAACGACCGGCGGAACAAATAGGCCATTAGGTGATCGTCCTGCTGGAACTAAGCTGACTCGTACAAGAACTCCCAAACATGGATGAACGGGTTGCCATTCCCGTCGTATTTACGGTACATGGGGAGCTCGGACTGTGCTGGAAAATGAATGTCCCTGAAGTTAGGGATAGGGATGTCAGCAAGGGATTGCGGACCAACCCGCCTTTGGAGGAGATCAATCTGTTGCTGCATAGCAGCCCATTTGTCAAAGATTTCCCGTTCCCAGGAAGGAGGAGAAGGAGCAGGAAGAGCAATGTTTGGATAGGGGGCCGAGGGATGAGCCGACTGAAGAGGCGGTGCGTAAGAGGGATAATGGGCGGAGGAGGGGCCCATATCCACGCGAGTCAACAGAGCAGCCCCCGGATGCAACCTAACAAAATCCGTCGGGGCCACGAGGGCCTGCGGCGATGGAGAAGCTGTGGTGTACGAATCAAGATAAGGCATGGAGGGGATCTGAGACTTCCCCTTATCAAGTTGTTGATGGACCGAGGTGGAGGCCTGGCCCATTTCCATGTTAGAGGAGCAAAGGATCTGAGGGCGGAGAGGCGTGAGATAAATGGGTGCCACAGAGGTGGTCCCGATCACGGGGGAAGTGGTGGAAGCAACAGTCGTGCCACGAGGAAGAACTGGGTCGGGGCATCACCCCCTTGTAAAGCCTGCCGAATGAGATGGAGCTGGGTCGGATCCAGCTGAGCCATCATGTTGAGAATCTGGCTAGCGGGATTCTGAATGGAGGGATTTGAAAGAGAGGGTTGAGAACCCTCACCAAGAACGGTCGGGAGCGGAGGGGCATTCCCCTCCCCCCCTTGTATATGGGCGACCCGAGGTGGGTCCTCGAGAAGGCCACGAGGAAGAGAATCCTCGTGAGACTGAGAGAAGTCGTAAGACGACATCGGGTAGGCTGAATCAAACAAGGGGTTGAAGTAAGAATGGAAACGAGAACGGACCCTAGGAGATGATCCTGAGGGACAGAGACAACCCCACATGCACTAAGAGACCTGAAGAGGGGAGAGACAGATAACCCTAACCCAACTGAATCAAACAAACAAATCAAACCACGAGCATGCAAAATGGAAGGAAGAGATGAGAGGAGAATCACCCCAATTGTGCAATCAAGTTATTAAAATGATGCTCGTCGGATTTCTTAAAATCTCCCTTTCGAACCTTAGTGGATTAATGACAATATGTATTCTCTCAACCACTAGGTGCCTAACTGGGATGGGAAATGGGGAACTGTGTGAGTCTACTAGGATTTCTCACCGACGAATGCAATCCTATACTGGGGGTGGATACGGTACAACCTGCCCAGCGTCCGTGTGGGAATCCATGGCTCACGGGGGCTTACGGAGGTCCTCGGCGGGATCCCTAGTCGGCTCCAAGGAATATGGAGACGAGAGGAAACCCCACCTCGGTAGGAATGCAGCTAATATGAGAATAGGTGAATGTTCCTATGCACTTCGGAGTGCATGCACAATCTAGCCTAGCAGCTAACAATCAATGAATAAGCACACACACGAGCAATAAAGAAACATGGTGATGCAATGATGATAAGGAAATCGGGGGGGATCAATGAATAGCGCCAGAAATAGCAGACCACATGAAATATGATAATCAAAGCATAGCGTACGTATGCTGTGGCAGCAGATGAACGGCTCTTCCTCGATCGCTCCAACAGTAGAACGGTCTGTCTGGGACCGTATAATGCAGGGAGAAAGTAAAACTACAACGTAATCAAAGGACCTGAACACATGGGGCAGTAGCGGGGGGCAAAGATAATACCAGACAGACGGTTCATCATCAACCGTGTGGCATCCCGAACGGTCTCCCAGCAGCCGCGTACCTACAATAAGAACAAAGCGAAACGCACCTGTGCTGGAGGACTGAACGGCTAGACCCAGACCGCTCTAAATATTGGACAGTGTATATGGCACCATCTGTAACAGGAAAGACCGGCGAAGCTGGCTCGGACTGCAGGGTTGAATGGTGGAATGTCAACCGTGTCTGTGTTGGGCGGCTCTGGGAGAACCGCTCAGGTCCCAGGGGACGGAAACGCACCCCAACCTACAAATCACTCTTGGGAAGAACAAAAACTTGGACACAAAGAAAGAGGGTCAGCAATGTCAACAGCGCGATGGGCATTAGATGTCCCATCGTGATCGCCACAAAAGGGGTGTAGATATATATTTTTCCTCTCCTCTCTCTAAGAATCAGGGCGCATCAAGTGCGTGGACCAATGCGTAATGGGCAAATAATGAAAACGAGAGGAAAGTAGAGAACAGAAGAAAGGACTGTGATCGCCACCAAGGAGCCGCACGTGACCAGCACGCCATACCTTGGAAAGGAGGGAGCTGCAGCGCTGGAGAGATGAACGGTTCTTTAGGAACCACTTGACTTGACGCGGTCTTACGACAGACCGTCCTTGTACGCTGCAAAGGAGGCGGGAGGAGCTGTTGCCGTGGGATGGACGGTGGAAGGTAGACCGCACTCCAAGGAAGAACGGTCGTCAATGAACCGCACCACACGTTGAACGGCCAAAGGGAAGCCGCTCGATCCCTTCACACAGCAGGCTGACAAGGGTTCGACCTCCACCCTCTTCGTCGGCGAGAGGGGATGGGCCTCATGCTGATGAAGTGCTGACCTGCAAAACAGTGTAAAGACACAAGAGAAACACCCAAATTAGAACTAAAAGATGTAGTACATGTTCACATAAGGAGGATTAAGCATAAATTAATGAAAAGGGGAATACCTGGGGGATTTTAAACCCCTAGGGTGACAAAAGCATGGGTGGATGTGTGCATGGAAACGAAAACGAGGGAAGACGTGGGGGAAAAGCAATGCATGCAACAGACGACGAAGGAATCGAGAGACGACACTATGACTCAACACGCGGACTACTCCCTGAACCGGAGCCTCGTAAGGACGTAGAGAGCCTCCCTCCTTGGTGCTAGGTCGCTCAGGAATGCGGCAGGGCTTCGCCGTCGACCAAAAATCTCCCCCCTTTTCGACGTCCGGCCACTAGGGTCTATTTATAGAGCCAAGAAAGCCAGCCTCAAAATTATGGTTTTTAGGTATTTTCAGGTCGAGATTATAAAAGATAAATCATAGATATTATCATAATCTCTTATCCAGTCGAAACGGCATCAAAAATGGTTAATTATCCACGGAGAAATCATCAAAACAAACTGGGGATAAAGCCATGAATAAAAGAGACAAAAGTCTGTTAAAAAGCCTCATCCGACGAGATGAGCGCTCTTACGATAGACCGCGCAACATTTGGGCGGTCTGGTTCAGACCGTCCAAGCTGTCGGTGGAAATTTAGATAATCAGAAAATCAACTCAATTATCTCTCTAACTGGCCGAAACGCCCGCCGTTGGACCCTCAAAGGTGAACGGTTCTAGTGAGACCGTTCTAGTGTAGAGCGGCCAATAGCCAACCGTTTCACCCTGTCGGTGATAATTCGGATAATTGGATAATTATCTGAGGAAATGGGCGTGCGTAGGACTCTGAGGTATAGGCGGTTGTAATACGCCCGTCCATTGGTTTGAACGATCCTAATAGGACCGCACCACAGCCTGTCGGTGAATATTCAAAAAAGACCTCAGAAATTAACAAAATGTATGAACGGTCCATATTCAACCGCTCATCATCTGAACGGCTGAGGTTGGGCCGTGTATGCTATGAAACGTTCAATTGACCAAAGCCAAGGCCCATTAAGCCCTGAATCGCCACGGACTTCACCAAGGAGGGAGACGACCCATAAAACGAGCCCAAGACGTGCCACAAAAAATGGCCCAATGAATGATGGACAACTCGAGGCATCAACTAATGGGAGTAAGAGAAACGACTCAAATTATCGATATAAAACGGGTGTCAACAGGGTCCGCTTGGGAACCCACACCTCTTTAAACTTCCTCGGCCTGGGTGCCGGGCTTTCCCGGCCATAGTGGCCGGCTTCTTCTATTTCTGCCCTCCTTCCGGTGAGGGCCTGATAGGCATTGTGGACAGGAATGTTGGGGATGACTCGGTCCGGGGTCACCTGTGCAGTGCGTCCGTCGAGGAAGACGCACATACCCCCGACTAGCATAGATTTCCTGGACTGAGACAGAGTTCCGGTGATTACAGCGGCATTCTTGCGGGCCTGGCGATGCTGGCGTCCTCCAGGGTGTTTATTAATGACATTGGGGTGGGTCCCACGTATGACGTGGTGCACCAGATAGCTAGCGGTCGGGGCCGGACTTTCGGACAAGTCTTTGCAGCAGGGAACCTCCAGAGGCTCCATTTTTTCCACAGCTTCCTTGATAGGTTCTGGGGCTTCGGCCTCCAGCATATCTATAAAGGCTAACCCCAAAAAGTTGGGGAAGCCCACAGCGGCAGGAAAGCTGCCGAATTCCATGGGTACCGCCAGGTACCCTTGCGCGTGTCCAACGACAATCGAAAGATCGAAGTCAACGCCAGTTATCCCATTGATCATCATTGATATGCCTGGAAAGACAAACGAAGCAATAATCAGTAGCCTTTGAGAGGGCTTCGAAGCCCGAATATCTCGGCAAAGAGATGAAAGGTGACACTGGTCCCACCGGGCGTGCCAGACTTGTTTGCGACCTTTTCTTTCTTTCGCGGGTCGATCGACCAACTGACTAACTGGTAGTCAAATGATCAATTAACGACGCGGGCGTGCCAGTCACATGAGTGACAAATTTGTGATGCGCTCATTCTGACCCATGTCGGGCGAATGTGAGGTTCGTTCGGGACCAGGAGTCCGCCATACAATAAAGGCTATGGCGTTAATTACATCCCCCACGAGGAGGGAACACCTTTGATTAATTGCCGAGATAGCGGGCTGTCGAAGCCGAATTAAAAAGAGCTACATGATGATCATGACGAAAGCATGCAGGATGCATACATTTATCGTGCAGAAGATGCATAATTCATGGGATTATGGATCCTCGGTACGTGGCGGAGGACATAGGTCCGAAGACCACCGTCGCGCATAGCGAAGACTTCTGACCAGACGTAATCCGGTTTTCTGTCGACGCCATTTAATATACCCGAGGATCTATGCATGCATGCGCACATGGCGTTCGTGACTATATTAAACATGATAATGGAATTCATGGAAGCAAATGGTAATTGACCACATTTATTACTCCCCATCGAGAAGAGGGAAGGAAACACAGGTGTGATAGCGAAAGCACAATGCTAACGGACATGGTGATGAAGATATGATAACAATATAGTTCGGGCTCGCTCGGCCCTTCCTTTATTCAATTTATTACCAATTGTGGTTTATTAACACTGACCGTGAGAGACGAGAATCGCTCCGGGGGGCGAGTGAATGATTAAAACAACAAGAGGGGTTCAAAACCGGCGCGAACACGTGAGGGATAGCTTATACGGCGTGATAAAGCGTAGGTATAAACGGTTAATACGGCGCGGCCATATAGCTGGTTAAGACGGCGCGCAAAGGATTGGGGCGCGCCGGAAAGGCGCAAGGAAGTTTTTTGTTTTCTTGAGTGTGGGGTTAATCCGGCGCGGGGGGGGGGGGTACCACGCCGTATTAGGCCACGCCGGGTTAAGGCCGCGCCATTTTAGCTTATTTTTGATGAATTTTGAATCATTTGAGTTTGTTAAGTTTATGTTGAGGGTTTTAAAGCCATTTGAGGCCAATTGTTTGTTAAATTGAAGTCCAGAACCCTCCAAGAATGACGTGATAAGCCAGTGCGAGGTTCCTACTCGAGCATTGGGATAATTGGGTCCAGAATGAGTATTTCGTTATGGTTTATTCATTATTAATCTGTCCAAAATTAGATAGCATCTCCCCTGAACCTGAAGAGTTGCAGGGGAGAAGCGGGGTCATGTTCATTCATGGAACAAGCCCCTAAACCGCCGGTCTACACGAAGGCAGCCAGCAAACCCCATTGGATAGGATACCCCGAGGCCTAGCCTGCTAGGGGCACCAAGGTTCCATAAGGGAAAAGATAGAGAGATGAAGCCATTGATGATGGGAGCATCACCCCGAGGACTAGCCTGCGAGGGGTGGACAACCCACAATTTGTGACTCATCCCGCAGAGGAACTGACCATCAGGAGAGTGCAGCTCCGAGGGCTAGCCTACGAGGAGCACCCGTCCCCGAGTCTCGATCAGGTCCTAGATTGTCGGGGCTGAGCTGATTGAGCTAGGACCCCATTATTATCTGCTGTGGCCCCGAGAGGACGTCTACCATCAGGAGGTAAAGCCCCCGATCGCCTAACAATTTCAAAAAGCAAGAGGGAATGTCCCCCTCCCCGGGTGGTCGGGACGATGAGAAAACCTCGGAACAGTTTGGATGATCGTGATGCACAGATGCAGTAAATGCATAAACGAGACGGGCTCGTTGCAGGGGCATATGCTCGAACAATTGGAAAGCAACGTTCAGGGGATGAACCCTATGCATGGCGGAAAGAGGCACGCGCAGAAGCACGGCTCCATCTGAGAAGAGAAAGGGATGCGAAAACCCTTGAATCAAACGTGAGAATGATCGAAAGAAAAGCCCCCGGGGAGGGGGTGTCTCTGTAGCCCACGATGATTCGGGGCGCGATGTAGGCCTCGGAGAAACCGGAATTAGAGCTGTGCGGAGAAGAGCTCAGACACACGCATTGGCATGGATAAAAGAGGGGCTGAGGATCATTCATTCGACCTATTCATTTGAGCATTCACATGCGCATATATATTACCATCCCAGAAACGGGAATGGTTTAGCATTTACATGGCGAGAGTACAGCATCGGCACCATTGCTCGGTCGCCGTTCTACAATATCATAGGCAGAGGACGCTCGGAGCGCAACAACAGGGGAAGAACAAAGAAAAGAAATCACGTAGAGGGGGGAGGAGAATCGACTCATATCATCGTCGCTCCTCCCCCCCTCGCTTACATTCGATGGGTGGAAGTCTCAGAAGAGAGATCTGCGGAAAATAGGAAAAGAATCAGCACCCGCGCCCACCTGTTCCTGAAACAGGGTATCGTAGAGGAAGAAGACGACGGGCCGAAGCTCCTCCGAAGGAACCCCAAGACTCTCTACTTCAGGAGAAAACCCTCTCGAGAAGCCCTCTCCCTCCTTTTTTTCTTTTCTTCCTCTCTATATCTTCTGATCTTTCTTCTTGATTTTGCCTCTCTCCTTCCGTTCTCCTCTCTTCTGATCGAACTTCACCCATTTATATAGCAGGTTGGAGGCTCTTCATCCGGCGTGGGCTTTGACGCGCCGGGAGGAAGCTCCATTCTTTAGCGCGCCAGGATAGGAGGACGCGAGGGTAGGTCTTAAGCGCGCCGGCCAAAGGGGCATTAGGTGGGGGGCGCGCCGGGATAAGGGCGCGCCGTGCTAACGTCCCTTGCGCGCTTCGAGACAGCCGACGAGTCCGGGGATGATTCCAGGGATCACCGTGAACATTATCTCACCAATGCCCATCGAAAGCTTGACGAGGCGTTTTGTCGAAGCCCCTCGGTTGACGTACGGCCATTCTCGAGACTCCAGATAGCTTTAGTTTGGTCACGCGGGTTTAACGCTGACATGGCCTTCGGCTCTACGATCCATGCCGTTGGCTTGGTCTGGCTCGTACCCAAAGCTCCCTAGGGGGTTGGATAACACCAGGGATAGTTCCGCCCGAGCTGGGTGATCATTCGGCCACTAACAGGCCCATCTTGGCGGGAAGCCGTACCCGTGCCGGGTGATCGGGGTCTTCTGCCGACAGAACCTTCGACCCCCTTGTTGTGAATGGCCGAGGACGTTCTTCCTCCTCAGGAGAGTCACCGGGTAGACCGTCGTCCTTGGTCGGGTGACGGATGTAGGGTAGCGGCATGATGGGGTCGATGCCGGATCATTGGGCAGGCTTGGTCGCACTGCCGGTTGGTTGTGGATTCATCTCGACTCTCTTGAGGTGAAGTCCCCGGTATTCACTTCAAGGTGACTCGGGGCCCTGGCAGCTTGAGGAGCCTTTAGTAAGTTGATCTTCATCGGATTCTGTGCTTCAGTGGGCCATATCATTAGTCTTTGCGGCTTGGTCACCGAAGGATCATATTTTGGGTGCCAACATACCCATCCATGGACCCCGCACTACAAGTAGTGCCCATCAACTCCTTCCACACAACTTTTCGGTCTAGTCACCACATAGATACCTTGGAAGACCTTCTCCAGGGATTAGATTGCCAATGGAAGTTGATGCATATGTTGGCCCCAGGCTTCGACCGACCCACAGGTCGTAGCTTCACCCATCCCGCTTTGGGGTCCATTACCTCCGTGTACACCATGGGTCGTGTCACCACGGAGGTCCTCTTATTCCTCCCCACGCCGGTCGAGCCCAACTTCATACTGATAGGTGCAGATATTGAGACAAACGTTGATCTAGAGGGGGTGAATGGATCTTTAAAGCTTTTTGGTACAATTGAAAAATGTGTGAGACACAAATGGCTTGAATGCAGGTCAAACACTTAATCTGCAAGAGTATGTGCCCCAATCGATTTGTGAAAAAGCGGAAGCAATTAAGATGATATGGAACACATTCACACAGAAACACAAGCAAGCTCACAACACCAGAGATTTTTAGGTGGTTCGGTCCGCAGACCTACGTCCACCCCACACTCAAACCAGAGTGTGGCATTCTGCTGTCAAACAGCTTGAACCGTTGGGCCTTACAGCTTGCGTCTGCTGAGCATTACAGCTTGACTTACATCCGTTGGGCCTCACTGCTTGCCATCCGCTGAGCGTCACAGCTTGCTATCCCGCTGAGCATCACAGCTTGCTGTCCAAAGTGACCACCTTGCCCGCTGAGCATCACAGCTTGCTCTGCTGACTTATAGCTTGAATAAAGATGAAAATGAGAAACAAGAACGATGAATACAGCGATTGAAAGCTGACAATAAAACCTGATGAATATCACTCACGCAAGAGCAAACTGGCCTGGATTTGATCCAAGTACCAGTGAACAGAACATCAATGATTCTTCTGTCGATCTCACTCTCCCTTCAACTCTTCTCTCAATCTTACGAGCTCCTCTTTCTTCTTTTTCTCTGTCTCTGATCTTCTCTTTGTTTCTTTGATTTCTCTTCTCTTTCTTTCTCAGATATCTCCTTTGTGTGCTCCTCTCTTCTTTTCTTCACACTATCGAAACTCTTCAGAAAAAGAAGTTTATATATGACTTCAGTCTCAGACTCACATGTTCACGGATTGGGCGTGTGGAGGAAACACTCCCGCCCAATTGCTTCCAGAAGGCTCTCAGCCACGTGTCCAAATCTGGGCACTGGAGCTTCCACGTGGCAGTCATTTGTTAGGGATGGTCCGCCTGGGATCACGTGCCATTATTAACAGTCACAAGCAGTTGGCCTGTTAAAATGTCAAGACATATAAACATCAGGTAGTTATGAAGATTGCATAGACTGGCTAAGACATTTAAGTAAATGTGCATAGACTAAGCACACAAATGCACGAACTCGGGTTGATCTCATAGCAATGATGTGCATAGACGTAATCAGCATACAAGCAGCCATGCACAAACCTTGTAGAAACACACGATAAGAATGCACCGACTTATGCACACGCAATGGTAAGAGAAGCACAGATTTGTATGTATGCAGCGATGAGAAATGCACAGAGTTCGGTCTTGCATACGTAAAGTATGCACCGACTAAATTCATCCACGGACAAACATTGCAATGACTTGGTCGCGTACTGCCACAGAGGTTGCACCGACTCAATGAGACACTAACCAGATAGTGCACCGTGTATGAGAATACAAGCCAAACTATGCACCGACATAATGCGAGAGATAGCAGGACCTGCACCGAGGTGATCGTGTAAGAAGAAGTATTGCACAGACTCACTATCGTGTAGCGCCAATGTTTGCACTGATTTGATCGAAAGGGCAACACTAAGTTGCACCAACTCAATAACTCTGCAGCACGGAATGCATCGACTTCTTTTCGTGCACGGCCAAGAGTTGCACAGATCTAATGAAAGCCACGATAGAAAATGCAATGACACTATGACTTTTGGACTTAAAAATGCAACGACTTAGCTCTACTGCATGACTTAAATGCACAGGCTTATTTCGCTAAGTATGCAACACATGCATGGACTTGGTGCACCCTAACGAACATATGCATCGACTTAGTACGGAGCAAACATGACTATGCACAGACTATGCTAAGCTAATTAACTAAGTGTGCATGAGCTAACTTCAGAATGATCATGCGCTATAATGCAATATGATGATGCAAAAGACATTTTTTATGCATTTTGATTTCACCATGACTCATAGATTGTCATTGTCAAAACCAGGGTCCAATTGTCTCCCCCTTTTTGATGATGACAACTATGAGTCATGTATCATTCTGAAAATGAGATTATTAGTTCTTCTCACAAACTATGTTCATTCAAGCCAACAAGGCAAATGCAATGCAATGCTAACATTTTTGTGTTCAGGAAAAAATAAACCATCGTATAATTAATTATCACATTACCGTGAGAGTGAGAATTCTTCTTATGCAAAGAGCCAAAGGAGAATACAACAGGTCTAAGGCTCCCCCTTTGATCAAGACTTCATACTCATCTGTAAGAATCTATCTCCCTCTGTGCATAACAACCATTATTGCACGGCACTCCAGACCTCCCCCTTTTTGTATAGCCTTTGTATAGCTCCAAGTCATTCAGCCATTGGACACATGACACCAACATACTCTCCCCCTTTGTCATCAACAAAAAGGAGTAGGAGAGCAGTTATCGATTACCTTGACTGGGTCTGCTGGAGTTGCCACCGCTAGATCTACCTCGAGCTGAAGAGGGTGTGCTACTTGAGCTGCGTCTTAGAGGAATAGCCTCAGGGAAAGATACAGATATTTGTTGTACTCTGATATTCAGTTTAGTAAACTTAGTGAGCATTCTCTGGTCATTGCTCTGAATCTCTTATTGGAGCTACTTGAGATGAGAGAGTAAGTTGTCAAATGACTCTTGCATCATATGGTGAACTTAAGACGACTGTTGAGTAGAGGAGCTGGTTGCAGGAGAAGCTACAACATCTTTAAATTCTGCAGCTAATTTCTCTACAAGAAGTTGGACATGATCCATTTTCTCATAAGAATTTCTGACTTGAATCATGCATCCATGGACTTCACCAGAAATAGCATTTATTCTCTGGGAGAGTGCTTGATGTTCTTGTCTGAATAATGTAGTCTGAAAACTCAACTTCTCTATTTCAATCTTGATGTCAACACAATGAAGAAGATTCTGAGTAATCTTCAAGTGAGACTCAGCCTGAGTGCGACAAATTTGTGCTAAGAATTCTGCTACTTGCTGACAAGTTAGGACTAGTGAATTCAAGAAATCATTTAATCTTCTATCAGACATATGTTTGTCGAAAATGAATTTTTGCCAATGACTATTCATTGTCTGCTCCAAATGAAGAACCCTTGAATCAAGTCTGTCAATAGCTGCATGCAATTGTAGACTCTGGTTCACAATCTGACTTGACAAAGCAGTGTATAATGCATCAAATACTGGTCCTAAGATAGGTCCAGTAGAGCTGAAATCTGGAGCTTCCCGAGAGGTGGATGGTTGGTCTTCTGGTGTATATGGAACTCCAAAAACAAAAACTGTACGGGTTCCTCCTTTGCTCCTTGTTGAGCCTGAGATAATTCTTGTTGAGTCTCCTCTTCATGCTGTTCAACATTCCTTTCTTCGCCTCTCTCTTCCACTACTTGCTCAACTTGAGCTTCCTCAAATCTCTGCTATTCAACATTTTGTTCAGCTTGGATCTCTATTCCTTTCTGCTGTTCCTAATGAATTTCTCCAAATCTGTTGAATATCTCATGAATGTTCTGATCAATTTCCTCCAATATCTGATAATCGGTCAAATTCAATTCATCAACATTTTGAGCTATCCAATTGTTTTCCTGCCCTTCTGCAGGAATCCCTTCATTAGCTGCTTTACCCACTACATCATCATGTACTTGCTCTTGTTCAGTTTGATGTTCAACAGGCTGATCTTCTTCAGGTTGTGCTCTCTCAATCTTTTCAACTTGTGGTTGTTGTATATCCAGTTCAGTTTCAACTTGGGTTCTTCTCTTTTTCTTCGAGTAAACATTTTTCCCTGAGTCAGCTTTTCTTTTATGAACAACAGGAGTGATTTTTGTCTTAGACTCCTTTAAGTTCATGAACTTTTTGTTGTGCCCCTTGTGCCTTGATGATGTAGTGATGTTTTGATGATAGCAACATTAGTGTCATCACTTGGTTAATCTTCAATTGAGTACTTGATCTGTATGTCTTATGCCTTGATGATGTTTTAGCTGATATGCATAAATTGTTTTGTGCATGCATTGAAGGTCCGTGCATTCGCATGCAAGCATCAGTGCAATTCTAGTTCACATGCATAATAACATCGGTGCATTGCTCATCATTCACACAATGTGTCTGTGCAATTCTCTGTTTATACGCACTCTGCATCGGTGCATTCTTCAGTTACTATACATCGCTACATACACTAAGTCTATACATTCGTTGTGTCTTGTGCATGCATCATTTAAAGTCTATACAACCTTCATTGGCACATTAATATTCACTCAAAGTCTGTACAGCCCGTGTTCACAAGATCAAGTCTGTACAGCCCGTGTTCAGAGCATACGCAAAGTCTGTACATCGTCTAGTTGCACACCACACGGTTGAGCAAGTCCATACATCCGTTAAAGTCTATACATTATTTACGGCCATGTTTATGCACGCACTCAAAGTCTATACATTGCCTTGTGTAGCATGCACGCACTCAAAGTCCATACATTGCATTGTAGCATGCACGCACACAAAGTCCATACACCAGCAAGTCTATACATCGGCTGCTGCATGCTCACTAAGTCCATACACTCGCAAGTTTGCACACTCCTTGATAGCAAGTATGCACATTGTCTGGTCGCATGCACTCAGAGTCTACACATTACCTGCTGTTGTGTTCGTGCATCATTTGAGCAAGTCTGCACATTGCTGCATGCTGAGTCTGCACATTCGGTTGGCATGTCAGTGCACTCATCTTCAATGTACATAATTTCCCATATGAATACTGCATAATGTGCTATCAAGTCTATACACTCATAAGCTTAGTCAGTGCATTCTGTGCTTTAAGAATACACAAAGTCTGTACAACCTCCATTGGTTCACTCGACCAGGTCTGTACAGCCAGTGTATTTCATGCACTGTTTTGCTTGCATGAATGAAGTCTGTACAATGTTTTATAGTCTTAAGCTGATAATTCCCTTCGATTGACTGATAGGTACGTTTTTGTGAAGATTAAGAATGGCACATGATCCAAGACTTGAGGAGGTGCCAGGATCGTGACACGTGTACATCAACGAGCCTGGATGCTGCCACGTGATCAAGGTGCTCTGGGCGGGAATCTGGAGGACACATTCCCACCTATCTGCTGCTCTATAAATATGAAGCTTCTTCCTCAGAAGAAGACCTGATCGTGATAGAAGAGCAGAAGCAGAGAGATAGCCTGCGCGATCCAGAAGAAGAAAAAGAGTGAAGAAGAGAAAGAGAGAAGAAGTAGAAGAGAAAGAAGAGAAAGAAGAGAAAGAGAGAAGAAGCAGAAGAGAAAGAAGAGCGAGAGAGAAAGAGTTAGTGGAGAAGAAATCAGAAATCCTTGAAGATCTGTTCTCTGGCATTTGGATCAAATCCAAGCCAGACCTGCTCCTTCGAGAGCTATATTACTTGTGCTTCATTTTCAGCTTTCAGTTGCTGTGTCTTCCTATTTTTATTTTTCTTTTGAATCTTTCATCAAGCTGTTTGCCAGCAGTGCAAGCTGTGATTCACAGCGGCGAGGTGGATACCTCGGACGGGTAAGCTGTAATCTCCAGCGTTGCAGAGAACGTGGTTCTCTGGACCGCAAGCTGTGAGACTCAGCGCAAGCTATTAGGCAGCGGATGGCTAAGCTGTATTGCCCAGCGGAAGCAAGCTGTGATGCTCTGCGGTTGTAGGCTAAGCTGTAAGGCCCAGCGGACGCAAGCTGTGTTGCGCAGCAGTAAGCCACACTTGGGTTTGAGTGTGGGGTGGATGTAGGTCTGGAGGACCGAGCCACCTAAAAACTTTTGTGCAGTGGTTTGAAGCTTGATTGTATGATTCGCTAGATGTATATCTAGGCACGATTTGTTTCGTTTGTCTGGTGGAATCAAGTTTGCATACAGATCATTTGATTTCGGCTCCATGAGAACCACCGTGTCTAGAAGAGCAGTGATTTCCCTATACTTTACATGGATTAGATCTGGAGTTTAATTCATTCATTTAGGCTTTAAATTCCGTAGTTCTGAGCATTAGATTTTAATTAGGTAAAAAATTTTAAAGGATTGATTCATTCACCCCCCTCTGAATCTATCGCACCGGTCCCAACAATTGGTATCAGTGCGGGTGTCTGAACAGAGGGTCCAGCGACCTGCAGATCTGATCCGTAATTGGCTTTGGTGCGATCTGAGTTGATCCGTTCGCTTGCATTGTTTTAATCTCTTCTTTATTTAGAATTCTGATCTTGTCTGAGCATGGAATTCATGATTGATCTCTCGAGGTACGAGAGTCAAAGCTTCTACAATTGGCTTAATCAGTTCAGGGAATATGTGATGCAGACTAATCCAGATCTGTGGATAGTCATTGCACACAGTCCTTATGAAGTTCCAAAGGATGAATCCTTATGGAAAACTTTAGACAGATGAAAATTCTCTGCGAATCAAAGTGCCCTGAATGTAATCAAAGGGACGATAAAGACTGACAAGTTTCCTTGTGTAGTTAATTGCTACAGTGCCTCCGAAGTGGTCGAGATAATAGCAAGCAGCAGAAGCCAGGGTAAAGTGAAATGTCTCATGGCAATAGAAGAAGACGAAGATTATGTGGAGGATACTTCGTCACAGGTAAACTCTAACACTGATAATTTTTCTCTGAAAAGTATGATTGCGTTGAATGAGCATTTATTGAACAAATATGATAGACTTAAATCTGAGAAGAGAAAATTGAGAAAAGAAATGCTGCATGAAATCAAAAGTATGAATGTGGAAAATGAAAACCTAAAGTCAGATATGAATAGAAAAGAAAATGAAATGAAACACTTGAAGTCTGAGAATGATAGTTTAAGGAATAGACTCATCAAAGAAAATGATTCTTGCAATGAATGTGCTGTTCTCAGAGATTTGGTTAATGATATAGATCATGATGATAATTTGCAAAAGGAATTAATCAAATCCCTGAAAGAGGAAAATAAATTATTGTTGGAAAATAAAATTGAGGTTGAAGAAAGTAAAGAAAAACTGTTTGAAGAAAATGGTTACTTGAAAGATCAAAACAAGAAACTGATGGTTTTGAACATTATGCTTTCTGAAAAACTGATGGACATTGAAAAAGGTAAGGCAATTTTGATTGACAAAGAAGCTAATGAGAACTTGAAGATACTGCAGGAAAATGAAAATTTGAAAAGACTCAATGATGGTTTGCATAATCAAATAATCTCATGTGAAGATGACATTGTGTTATTGCAAACTGAAATTGATGATCTAAAAGCTTCTATGTCTAAATTTGTGAAAGGAAAGGACAATTTGAATAAGGTCCTTGGAGCAAATGTGAATTTTCAGAAGGAGGGACTGAGTTACAATCCAGTCATGAAGAAGGTTGAGAAGGTTGATGGAGACAAATTCAAAACTATTTTTGTTAAATGTTCAGAACAAGAAAAACCTTCTACCTCATTTTCACCTCAGTACAAAAATTAGAAAAAGACTGAAAAATAGAAAATAAATAAAAAGGATTCATCAGTGCATGTTGATCACAGTCCTCACACACACTCACATGCATCTAGAAAGAAAATGATCTGTCACTACTGTCACAAATTTAGGCATCTGATGCATGAGTGTAATTTGATGGAAAAGGATGACCTAGCTGCGGTACAAAACAATCAGGGTTGAAAGCATGCTTCTAGGGAAAGGAAAATTCATTGTTATAATTGTGGAAAAATGGGACATGTTGCTGTTCAGTGCTGGTCACTCGAAGGCAAGAGAAAATTTTATTCTCATGTTAATCATGGCCACCAGAATGTTACCAATAAGAATAAATTTGCAATTATGAACCAGCATGGTAGGTGCTTCAATTGTGGGAAGCCAGGCCATAGGGCAAAAGATTGTTGGCATGTTCAGGGAAAGAAATTTAATTCTGAAATTGCCAAATTCCCTGCAAACAGAAATGATTTTGGTAGAAATAAATCTATTTTCAAAGAAAAGATTCCTATATATTTTGAATGTGGAAAACTTGGCCACCGAGCTTCAGAATGCTTGTGGGAAGGTTATGGTAAACCAAAATTTCATGTAAGTAACAGAAATTTCCATGTTTATCCACATAGATTCCATGATTATAATCCTGTTCACAAAAAGAACTTAAAGGCTGTTACATCATGTCATTATTGTGGGCAGGTAGGGCATTCTATGCATAATTGTCATATCATGTGTTGTGATGATAAACAAGCTAAAAATTTGTTGAGAAAACCTGCTAGGAGTGTCACTGTTAATTCAGGACCCAAGACTTCTTGGGTACCTGCTTGTGTGAAATGATTCAGTTGTTGCAGGTGTGCCTTGGAAGCTGATGAATAAAGGGGTTAATAATCTAAGGCACTCAAAAGTGAAACCCCAAGAAGTGGACTATTCAGGTTAGTTCTGAAAACTCAGTTTAAAATCTATTTTCTAAATTTGTTTGCTCCAGATGCTTGTAGATCATGACAAATTATTTGATGAATGCATTATACATTCTTGTTATGATACATATCTGTCAAATTCGCTGTATAATGATATTGCATATGTTGCATTAAGAAACCTCATTCATTGCATATAATCAAGGGGAGTTTGGTTATCCCTGCATAATGTTCATGACATTCATGTTCAGGAAATATCTGAAGGAGAGTCATTGCACAAGCATACATGTAGTGACTGCATTACATATCATCATACTGAAAATTCCAAAAAGAAGTGATTCACTGCATATAGACAGGGGGAGCCTTTCTAAATTCTTCAGTGGTGTCAATTGTCTGAACTCTTCCTGTCTACCCATCTGATTCATTGCCATATATACATATTCTGTCCCATCTTCAGAACTCCTGTTCCTCATGAAAAATTAGTCAAATCACTTGAAAAATTTTCTTTGCACCGAGTTTGAGTGGTTCATATCGTGCACATAGTTGATGCATCTAGACAGGGGGAGCATTTAAAATTGGTGTTTAGTTTGTCACACTTTGAACACCTCTTGTCTAGTAATTGAATAACTCTCATTTGATTTCATATTCTCTCTCTTGATAATGGATTCTGCCTTCCATTCATTAGATTGTCAAAGAAGAGTTTCTTTCAACTTTCTTCATGTTGCTACCTGTCAGCTGATCTGTCTGAATTCCAGACTCAACTACTGTTTGTTGATATACACTCTTTTGATATATTCCTTCATGCGTTGACTCTTACACCAGCTTACACTCATCCTTCACATTCTTCTTAGTTGGTTTGAATGATTGTGTCTAGTGTTGATTGTTGATCAGCTGTGTCTGTATTCGGTCTGAGAAACTTAAGCTGCATGTCATGCAATTCAATCTGAGAACTTTGTAGAAATTCCTATCATATAGGTTTAAGAATTACCACTGAATCAGACTGATATAAGATTAATGTATTCTCAGATTTGTAATTAAATGAATTGAAAATATCTGAATGATATGCTTTAATAAATCTTAACCATATGTGTCATAAAAACCTTAGACTCACTTATCAGATATCTGAAAATTTGAAATCAGGGCTACTTTGGTTAAGATACATAGAGTGAGTATTGTTGTTAAACATTAACTTTGAAAATTTTGACAGGAAATAAAATTAGTGAGTAATAAAATGACTTTGTTCACTGAGAAACTCGATTTTCCATCAAAGAAATGGAGTGAACCCAAGTCATGAAGTGTCATAGTCACTTAAATAAAAATTCATTGAGAACCTGACAGAGCAATGGCATTTCTGTGTTGAGTAACTGGGGAGTCTGGCCTCTGATCAAGGTGTCTTCTCATGTAAAAAGACACTCATATTGCTAACTCTGTTCTCGAAGTTGAGAGGCAATGACAGTTATCACACTGAGTAACTGGGTCACTTCACCTGAGACGTGTTGTGCCTCATGTAAAAAGGTGTTGATCAACCTAAATTGCTCAGGAAAAATATAATGTGCTTCAAATGAAAATATATTGAAAATTCTGTCAACTCATGTTCTTGTAAAAGTATTTAACCTCAGTACTAATCTGTGTATCTTTCAAAGGAGCTATTGAGATCATGTGTGTAAGATAAAGATGATTGGTTTTGAGTGTTATCCGACTATTTGATTCACCTTTATTAAAACTTGGATTCAGATATGTGTATTGAGTTTAATTTGACAAATTTGGTATACATCATAATTAAATCAGATTGGTTAAGTTGCCAATTCATAACCCTTTATGATAGAAGAGTCTATTCTTCTTAAGACTTATTGTAGTGGTGCAAGCATTAAAATCCCTCATGATCAGATTCACTTGTTATTATTGTTGTCTACTTTTACCTTCCTATCATCAATCACTTTACTCTCCACACTGTTGAAATCTTCCATCCTGACTTCACTCATGTTCTCAGGGGGAGCTTTTGTTATTAGTTGCATTAAGAGGAGAGTAGTTCTGCATGCATGTTGATAGGGGGAAAATAGTCTGTGTGTTGAATTTTATCTCTCAAAGTACTTCCTTTTTTGATTATGTCAAAGGGGGAGAATAGTTTGACGAGTCAGTGTGACTCATTTATGTTGCCATCATCAAAAAGGGGGAGATTGTTGTGCCCCTTGTGCCTTGATGATGCAGTGATGTTTTGATGATAGGAACATTAGTGTCATCACTTGGTTAATCTTCAATTGAGTACTTGATCTGTATGTCTTATGCCTTGATGATGTTTTAGCTGATATGCATAAATTGTTTTGTGCATGCATTGAAGGTTCGTGCATTCGCATGCAAGCATCAGTGCAATTCCAGTTCACATGCATAATAACATCGGTGCATTGCTCATCATTCACACAATGTGTCTGTGCAATTCTCTGTTTATACGCACTCTGCATCGGTGCATTCTTCAGTTACTATACATCGCTACATACACTAAGTCTATACATTCGTTGTGTCTTGTGCATGCATCATTTAAAGTCTGTACAACCTTCATTGGCACATTCACTCAAAGTATGTACAGCCCGTGTTCACAAGATCAAGTCTGTACAGCCCGTGTTCAGAGCATACGCAAAGTCTGTACATCGTCTAGTTGCACGCCACACGGTTGAGCAAGTCCATACATCCGTTAAAGTCTATACATTCTTTGCGGCCATGTTTGTGCACGCACTCAAAGTCTATACATTGCCTTATGTAGCATGCATGCACTCAAAGTCCATACATTGCATTGTATCATGCACGCACTCAAAGTCCATACATTGCATTGTAGCATGCACGCACATAAAGTCCATACACCAGCAAGTCTATACATCGGCTGCTGCATGCTCACTAAGTCCATACACTCGCAAGTCTGCACACTCCTTGATAGCAAGTATGCACATTGTCTGGTCGCATGCACGCAGAGTTTACACATTACCTGCTGTTGTGTTCGTGCATCATTTGAGCAAGTCTGCACATTGCTGCATGCTGAGTCTGCACATTCGGTTGGCATGTCAGTGCACTCATCTTCAATGTACATAATTTCCCATATGAATACTACATTATGTGCTATCAAGTCTATACACTCATAAGCTTAGTCAGTGCATTCTGTGCTTCAAGAATACACAAAGTCTGTACAACCTCCATTGGTTCACTCGACCAGGTCTGTACAGCCAATGTATTTCATGCACTGTTTTGCTTGCATGAATGAAGTATGTACAAGGTTTTATAGTCTTAAGCTGATAATTCTCTTCGACTGACTGACAGGTACGTTTTCGTGAAGATTAAGAATGGCACATGATCCAAGACTTGAGGAGGTACCAGGATCGTGACACGTGTACAGCAACGAGCCTGGATGCTGCCACGTGATCAAGGTGCTCTGGGCGGGAATCTGGAGAACACACGCCCACCTATCTGCTGCTCTATAAATATGAAGCTTCTTCCTCAGAAGAAGACCTGATCGTGATAGAAGAGCAGAAGCAGAGAGATAGCCTGCACGATCCAGAAGAAGAAAAAGAGTGAAGAAGATCCAGAAGAAGAAAAAGAGCGAAGAAGAGAAAGAGAGAAGAAGCAGAAGAGAAAAAAGAGAAAGAGAGAAGAAGCAGAAGAGAAAGAAGAGCGAGAGAGAAAGAGTTAGTGGAGAAGAAATCAGAAATCCTTGAAGATCTGTTCTCTGGCATTTGGATCAAATATCAGCCAGACCTGCTCCTTCGAGAGCTATATTACTTGTGCTTCATTTTCAGCTTTCAGTTGCTGTGTCTTTCTGTTTTTGTTTTTCTTTTGAATCTTTCATCAAGCTGTTTGCCAGCAGTGCAAGCTGTGATTCACAGCGGCGAGGTGGATACCTCGGATGGGTAAGCTGTAATCCCCAACATTGCAGAGAACGTGGTTCTCTGGACAGCAAGCTGTGAGGCTCAGCGCAAGCTGTTAGGCAGCGGATGGCTAAGCTGTATTGCCCAGCGGAAGCAAGCTGTGATGCTCAGTGGTTGTAGGCTAAGCTGTAAGGCCCAGCGGACGCAAGCTGTGTTGCGCAGCAGTAAGCCACACTTGGGTTTGAGTGTGGGGTGGATGTAGGTCTGGAGGACCGAACCACCTAAAAACTTTTGTGCAGTGGTTTGAAGCTTGATTGTATGATTCGCTAGATGTATATCTAGGCACGATTTGTTTCGTTAGTCTGGTGGAATCAAGTTTGCATACAGATCATTTGATTTCGGCTTCATGAGAACCACCGTGTCTAGAAGAGCAGTGAATTCCTTATAGTTTACATGGATTAGATCTGGAGTTTAATTCATTCCTTTAGGCTTTAAATTCCGTAGTTCTGAGCATTAGATTTTAATTAGGCAAAAAATTTTAAAGGATTGATTCATTCACCCCCCTCTGAATCTATTGCACTAGTCCCAACACTTTTCAATGAAATCCATATTGTAGACATTTACCTTTCGAATTTCTTTAGAGACCTCATCATCTAGAGATATGTGCACCTTCTTAAATATAGCAGTGAGATGAGCTGCATAGGGTAGATGTCTCCTAGACCCTTTCCAAGTTCTCATGATCTGAATCATTATTTCAGGCAGACAAACTTTGATTTTCTTCAGTAGATAGTACATTACAAAACGTTGGGTCTCGGTCACTCTCCCTCTTCCTCCAACTTGAGCAGTAATCATAGTAGTAAGTATGTGATGCAACAATCTCTTTGGAGGGGAAAATTTATTTGCATTAAAATGACCTACTTTTGTTTGTTCAAGGTCCTGCGGATTACTAGGCTCATCAGCAATCAGTGAGTATGCATCATGAAGATTATATACACACACTCTTTCAATTTCTCCTTCATCTGGTATTCTGAGAGATTTATGAAGGAGATGCCTAGTTATCTCAAATTTACTTCCCTTGACACAAGACAATAATTTTTCTAGGTCTGCATCATATCTCAGATTCTGATAAAACTCCGCCACGAGTCTAGGATAGTATATTCTATGTTTGCCCAAGAATTTCATCCATTTTTGAACATTGAAGATTTCAATCAGCTCAAGAAATTTATCAATCATTTCTGAATCATGGAAATCCACGTACCGTGGAAAAGTAATCCTTCTAGCCTCCAAAGTAATCTCAGCTTGTTTTGAGGCTTCAACAGAAATAATTTTTTATTTATCTCCTACCTTTTCTTTTCCTTTGCTTTGACCCTTTGCTGTCTTCTGCTTCTTTCCCTTCGGCAATGACGTATCGGCTTCCACTGCTTCAGCAACTTCTGGTGGCTGTTCTACCACTACCTTCCTCTTTCCCTTGCTCTTGGCGGCTGGAGAGGACATGGTGGTTGTAGTGAAGGAGACGCTGAATGAGAGGAGTGGAAGAAATGAGCACTAGGATGGATAGCAAAAGTGAAGAGTTCGCGGCAGAAGATGAACACTTCGAAACGGGAGGGAAGAGAAATAAAAGACTCTGTAAATAGGGTTTTCTTTTAAAACACTTGTCAACTTTACCCTATTTCAAAATACGGATACCCAGAATGTCATTCCTTTAAATAAAAATGCATTCTTTATACTTTTTCATGATATTATGTTTATCGAGATTATATTGAAACCGGAAACAGTTTGTGATCATTCTTTGAAAAAAAATGGAACTGAAATAATCTAAAGAAATACTTTGCTCAATCATTAACCCAAAGATCTTATAAAACATTTTCACAAGAAATATGATTTAAAACCCCTCTTATATTGAACTTATACCCGTCTAAGGTTATTGCAAAGAGCGCAGAGTCAACCATTTTTACCAATCACTTTTTTTATTTTTGTAATCGAGCAATCTAGTAATATTTCACCTTTTTACTCAAGGAAACATGTTGATTAGACACCGGATTCCCTGGTTACTCAATGAGGTATACCATCATGCTTCACTCTTATGAACAGAGATACACATTTGTTGTCATGACATAACTTCTATATTTCGTCGATATAGACAGTCAATTTCTCAAACGAAATGTCATTGCTCTGCCAACATTGATTTTTAATTTTATAGCATATTCCCTGGTCTTTTATTCATTTTTCTTAGATCATGGCATAAGAGCCATATAAGCGTAGGTCTCTTACCAGATTTGCTCATTACTAGTGATGTTCATATGTTTGGAAGAACTTTTGAGCATTTCTAACTTTTAGTTGATTTCAAAACCATTTAGATTTATTCAAGAATAATTGCAATCAATTTACCTTTTTAATTTAATCCCTATAGACAGAGAATCACATTTCCGTAAAAGTTAGCAACCTTATTCTCAGTTCAGAGCAATCTTTGATAGCCAATCAATTGAAAACAGGTAAGGTGATCTGTTTTAAATTTACTCCTCCTGAATCACAGAGTCGGTCATCCTAGTGAAAAGAGGAGAGTGATAGACAAGGGTGTTAGAGAGAGAATTCCAGGCGAGAGCAGAGATAAGATTGGGAAGGGTTTTCCAACCACTCAAAGTCCCAATTTCACTGACTCTTAAACAAACCACAATTTGTCTCTCCACTTATGCACATCACACCTCTCAAGTGCTTAAACATCCAAAAGCTAGCACCTACCTCACTGTATCAAAACCAACGACACTTCACTAGAAGAATAATCAGCTCACAGCTAGTCCAGACACCTTAAGCTCAGCAGCTAGTGAAACACCAAATCTTATGCTCTCTCTCTCAAAAGAATATACCTCTGAAAATCAACTGGCTCAGTTTATCTGAACTCCCCCTCACTTGGTGCAGTGATTTTTAATCATACAACAATTATTTTCTTAAGAACATGACAATGTAGCAAGATGTATGCACATGATAAATTGAACATATATGCAAAGTTCATAAACATGCAGATGTGTGCAACTGATATAAGCATGATAGATTGAGTGTAAACAAGTTTTTCAACATGAGCAATTTCAAAGTGAGACTCACTATGTAACATATGATCAGATATCGAGCATTCATCACGAGATTGCATCAATTAACAGCATGAATTGATGAATTGACATTGATCACAGTAGTGTTGACACCCGTTTTATGACCAATAAGTTGGGTCATCTCCTTATTCATTTTAAATGATGCTCCGAGTTGTTCACCCTTATGGGGATATCTTGGTCAATTTGAGGTCTATTTCATGGGTCATGTCTCCTTGGTTGGGTCTGGTTCCTTACCTTTTTCCGCTGGACGAAGCTTAGTAAGCTTTCATTTCATTTGCACCCCATTGTCTCTAACGGTCCTTTGATGGAGCGTTACAATCCTCTAACGCATCTACCTTGGTCCGTTACATCATGCCAGAGTCCTTAAGTCAAAGGCTTCTTTCAAAAGCTTATCTCATATCCTATCCGTTGGGTGTGACGACTTATCGTGCGGCCGTTACATTCATTATGACGCATCTATCTTTGACCGTTACATTCATCTAGAGTCATGCGTTCGAAAACTTCGCCCGTTGGCCTTATCTGTTAAGGGATAAGGTTGTGTGACGGTCTCTTTCTGGGCGTTACATTCCTGTGGCGGTCTATCATGCAGCCGTTACATTAAACAGAGAGTTCTAGCAGAACTGCTCTTTCTCTGCTACTCCGTGGCCGAATTAAGAGTTTGATCTGAGGATTTCTCCTTCAAATCTGATCCTCAGAACCTTTTGTTTGTTTCTATGGACTCTTGGGAGTATTATCTTCAAGAGTTTGCTAAGAAACGTCCTACTTTCTAGTTGGATTATCTTCTACTCGACCTGAGAGTTTGAGGGTCTATAAATAGAACCCTTGACTTCATGGCTTGAAGAGGAGACATATGGAGTTCGCGTCGAAGTGCTGCCGCATCCTGGAGCTAGAACCAACCAAGGAGAGTTGCTTCCCATGTCCATCTACTTCCAAAGTCCAGGGAGTATTGATTCCAAGGGTTTAGTTCAGTCAAAGTTTTCTTCTCTAGCGTCTTTTCCCTCTTCCAAGCATCATAGCATTGTCCCTCTTCCTCTACCACATTCTTGCATCTTCTGCATACATTTACAACCTTCCTATCTTTTAAAACGCCCCAGAGGGGTAAAAAAACCAACCTCCCCAGTATTTCCCCTTCCTTTTGCATGTTCTTAAGTTTCTTTGATTTATTGATACTACTTTGTTCAAGGGCTAATTTAGGGTTGTTTTTCTTGTGATCTACACTCTTTTGCAGGTTTACAGAGCTCCTAGCACGAGGCCCAAGCTTCTTGGCCAGCTGGAAAGCTTGGAGATCAAAGATTCCCAGTTTTTATTATGCAGAAGCTCTAACGGTCTACCATAGACGCGTTATATTCCCTGTAGAGGCTTATCGTGAGGCCGTCACAGTTCTGTGACGTATCAGTCTTCAGCCGTTACATCAGACAGAGCTGTAGTTTTCCTGGTTACTTTCTCTCTCCCGTGGGCGGGTGCATCATCCTCCTATTCTAAGGTATTTACCAGGTCTTTGACTTGTTTCTACCTTAGTGGCGATCACATCTTCCTTAGTTTGGGCATTAGCTCTCACCTTCTTTATATATTCTCCTTATTTGCTTATTCCACCTATACAATGTGTTTTTCTTTATCTCCTTATTCCACGCCCCGGCATGTGTTTTTCTTTGCTTGCTTAGCTTAGTTCTGATTGAGACAACATGCCCATGCTAGTATTCATGTTGATTACCTAGGTTCATGTTGTACGTGTTCATGGGTTGATTGATTCCACTATTTGCTCATACTTTCATCATAGTTTGGCATCATAGCCCATCTTGCAAAAGAAGGGACACATTATAACCAACAGAATTTTTTGGCGATCACGGTGGGACTTCTAGTGCCAATCGTGCTTTGAATCTCTGTTAAAAACCTACTGTCCTTTGTTTGCCCTAAGTTGCTCTGGTTTTCCCCAGACTTTCCCTTTATTTCTCTGATGTTTCTGGTTCTCTGGCTACGCTGACGGTCGCCTCTTCACGCGTTACGTTATATCTAACAGTCTAGTCTTAGACCGTCACATTATTCTGGCGCGGGTGTTCTAGACCGTCACATACTCCAGACATGTACGCATCCCGAGGTATAGTTTATTTTCACAATTTTTGCTGTGATTTTCGTGCTTGGGTGCTATTTGGTCTCCTCCTTGGTTGGTTCACATATTCATATCATTGTGTGCATATTTGATTGCTAGATTTTAGGCTAGAATTTGCATGCACTCCGGTGCACATAGGGCCATTCACACATTCATACTTTAGATTGCATCTGCCTACCTTGGTGTGTGGACCTCTCGTCTCCATATTCCTTAGAGTCGACTAGGAAATCATATCAGGGACCTCCATAAGTCCCCGCAAGCCATGGATTCCCACACAGACGCCAGGCCGGTTGTACCACTTCCCACCCTGTGTCTAGGATTGCATGAGTGAAGGAGTGATTACATTTAGGGTCAACCAAGCCACATATCCTTCCCCTATTAGGAACCTATTTTGGAGAGCACATTTTAATCAAGTCGCTAAGGTTCTAAAGGAGAAAACCATAAAAATCTTGTTGCATCATCTAAATAACTTGGTTGACCTTGAGCATTGTTATCATCTTTTTCACTTACATCTTTGTTAAAATCATCTAAGTTTAGTCACTCATTGTGTGTTGTTTGCATTATTCTAAGGTCTTTCGTTGCATGTGGAGTTGCTTCCATCCTCTAGAAGCTTCATCACCTAGGGGCAATTCCCTTTCCACATCCTACATCAATCCACTCTTTGAATCCACCATGGCTTCTTTCGATCTTCCCCATTCCCAAGAGGAGTCTCTTCCTCAAGGGTTTCTAGAGGATCCCTCTAGGGTTATCTCATTCCAACCCAGAGAGGGGCCCATCCCTCCTTCGTCCTCCATCGCTATGGAGGGCGCCCAATCCACTCATGCTCTTCTTCCTCCTTCCGCTAATTCTATTCCTCAAATGATGGCCCAATTAGACCTGGCCCAACTTCAGGCGGTTTATCAGGCCATGCAGGGGCCCAACACCCCACCTTCCCCGATTATGCAAGGTTAGACCAATCCTTCCATTCCTCAGCCTAGGGCCGATGGGTCCACTGTCCAGCCCATTCCCATTGACCTCACTCCGGTCCAACCTAGGACCCTCAGATTCTCTAATCTGGAGATGGGCCAGTCTTCTGGTTCGGCCCAGAAATTTTGTGTTGAGTTAGATGGACGTAGTCTATCTCCACGAAATGTGGATCTAGAGGGGGGTGAATAGATCTAATGCCTATTTAAAAAACCAATGTAAGGTTCAAATGTGGAATATAGGCAAATCTGCTAAATCACTAATCCTGATACTAGATTTCAACAGAACCGAATCAAGCTCTTAAAGTAAACAAGACAACCAGTCGCACACAATTCATAGACAATCACACAAACACAAGACACCCATGATTTTTAGGTGGTTCGGTCAAGGACCTACATCCACCCCACACTCAACCGAGTATGGCTTACTGCTGCGCAGTACAGCTTGCGTCTGCTGGGCACTACAGCTTGGCCAACAACCGCTGATACACAGCTTCGCTGGGCACTACAGCTTGCCGACCAGAGGAACAGATCCTCTGCAACTGCTGGGGAAATACAGCTTAACCCGTCTATTGGAAACTTCCACTGCAAATCCGCTGACTCACAGCTTGAAGAAACAGGAATTCGGAAATGAAAGACAGAAGTAAAACGAAAATGAAAACCCAAATGGGAATGTAGCTCGAATGAGCAATGCTCAGCTCTGGTTTCTGAACCACGAGACTGAGATACAACCTGTCAAACAAAAACTCTCACAATCTCACTCTCTCGATCAAGCACTCTCAACTCATCTCTCTTGATCTTCTCTTCTCTCTTCTCTCTTTTTCTTCTTCTCTGTTTCTCTTCTCACAGTGGATCGATGGCACTCTGCTGCTTTCAGACTTGCTGTATAGACTTTGCTCTCTTCAGATTTTGATCAACCTCCATCTGAACACCAAGGCTTCAATATATACTGGTAGCAGGTGAATAAGGGCGTGTGGTTTCCACGTTTTCCCGCCCAAGGAATTCGCCAGATCCAAGGCAACTTTATCCACGTGTCATCATTTGATCACCTCGTCCTCCTGGGATCACGAGCCATGTCAGCAATCCCTGTAGAGAATCCCTGTCAGACAGAGTCGGATCATCAGCTGTAAGTATATTCATTGCAGTGTATAGACTTCGGTTTATAGCCGACGTACAGACATCAATGTATGGACTTTACAAGACAAACACAATGTGTATACTTGCTCAGTGTATGGACTTGTTTGAACGAAAAAGTAATGTATATACTTGAGGCATGAAGGCCAATGTACAGACTTGGCCACAAGCTGAACAATCGGATGTATAGACTTTGAGATCATTCAATCAGCCAATGTGTAAGACATCACGATGTATAGACTTCAGTTTATATGAAGGGCTGTACATACTTGCTGAATTGTAAAGCAATGTGCAGACTATAAAGAACCTCACCCAATGTATGGACTTTAGATTAGGGCCGATGTATAGACTTTGAATATGAAGACCAATGTATGGACTTCGAATCTGAGGACCAATGTACAGACTATGAGAGCTAAGGCCAACGTATACACTTTAAGAACCTGACCCAGTGTATGGACTTAACATGATGCACGAAGACACAGTCCAATGTACAGACTTCATGAACAATGCATGAACGAGACGTTGTACAGACTTTGAATGAAGGTCCAATGTGCAGACTTGCCTTAGACTCTAAATGAGACGTACCTGGCTGTACAGACTTTGACTAATGCATGAAGACAGACACTGTACAGACTTGGATAGCGTGAGACACTGGAAGAGACGGTGGAGTCTGTATAGACTTTGCCCAAAGCCTTAGACGCAACAGAGATAGACTGATGTACACACTTAACCAATGCAATGCAATGTATGGACCTGTACAGTGAAACGATGTATAGACTTCACCAAGACACTGCATGAACAATATGATGCGCTGTACATACTTTGAAGAACAGCATCCAATGTATAGACTTGATGAAACACTCACGAGTGTATAGACTTAGAGTGAAGCATGCAATGTATAGACTTTACGAAATGCATGCTACAGTGCCAATATGTAGACTTGAATATCATTCAACAGCTAATGTGAAGACTTCCCGATGTATAGACTTTCAAAATGAAAGGCTGTATAGGCTTGAACAAAGAAGCAACGAATGTATGGACTTCCAAATGGAAACGACGGTAAAGCGATCCGTGTATAGACTTCAAGGGAAACGACGATAAAATTACCGATGTATAGACTTGAAGGAAAACGTATGTAAAACTTCCAATGTACAGACTTCGAAGATGAACAGTTGGATGTACATACTTGGAAGATCACTGATGGCTGTACAGACTTTGCTTCAATGTATAGACTTGGAAGTTCAACGAAGGATGCATAGTGCACTGTATGGACTTCCAATGAGATGCAAATTGAGACGATGGATGTATATACTTTCCACCGACAAATGTATAGACTTTACGAAGCACAGTCCATTGTACAGACTTTCAAGCCTGAAGGCCAATGTGTGGACTTTGCACAGTAGCTCAATGTATAGACTTGATATGTGTGCTTCGGCTGTACAGACTTCACTCTAGCAGGTAATGCAGCAATGTATATACTTTGAACTTGAATGTGCAGTGTATAGACTATGCAATGCACTGTGGATGTATGGACTCTGCAACGACGGGCAATGTATAGACTATGCACAGTCCAATGAATGGACTTTAACTAAGGTGGACAATGTACACACTTAACCGATGTGCAGACTTTAACGATGTGATGCAATGTACACACATGTAAAGATGATGCAATGCGTTGACGCTGCAATGTATGCCAATGTATAGA
Source organism: Amorphophallus konjac (assembly GCA_022559845.1). NCBI lineage: Eukaryota > Viridiplantae > Streptophyta > Magnoliopsida > Alismatales > Araceae > Amorphophallus > Amorphophallus konjac. The sequence goes on from CM040118.1 coordinate 211,206,085, forward strand.
GTTTCATGCTGCAAAGCACTGTGAAGACTTGTGAGTGTGTTCAGAACACAGTATAGACTCTGACTGCATTATGTACACAGACAACCTGATAAAAGCAATTTCATCAAAATAGGAACTGTTGTCAATCAATCAAAACAAGCAATCAATCAAGATAAGGTGTTGCCAAAGAAATGAAGCAAATGTCAACATCATCAACACAGAGGAGTCACAACAATCTCCCCCTTTTTGATGATGGCAACTCCTTATTAAATAGAATAGCAACATCCTGTCAAACAGATGTATTTTTATGTATTTTGAATGAAAAACATGATTTCTTATTCAGATTGACATGCAGATGCTATGAATGCATGATGCTATGAATGCATGCTACACAATGCAAGCAACTTACTGCCCCAGACTCCCCCTGTAAATGAATTCAGAATTCAGACAACATATTCTCCCCCTAGATAGTATTCTCCCCCTTTGCCATCAACAAAGAGGAGGGAAAGGGGATGCAAGGGAAAGATCAATAAGTTATCTGACTGGCCTCTGAACAACTAGTTCATGAATAAGCATTCGAAAGCACAGAGTCTTCAGGTATATGAATTTAGAAACTACTTTCAGATAGAGTGCTGGTTTAAAGACTATAAAATTTTGAGTTCATGCACTACAATCAATAGATAAGTTCGCTGTGCATGATAAAACAATAAACCAGAATCACATTTGCATGAGAGAGTCAGTTTCAAAATATCTTACTTTCATAGTCTCAAAAAAAATGATTGAGAGATACCAAGTCATGTATTGAAACTAAACAAATTGACATTCATGAAATTTCTTTCGATGGAGCAGTATTTTCAATACAAATTGCATTCAGGTGCCATTGTCTTTTTGCATAAGAGTATACGTTTATCAGACGCCAATACCCCTAGATACTCAACATGATGGACCATTCTGCCATGATCAAACTCAATAAAAGTGATTTACACCTTTTTATGTGAGGGTACACGTTTATCAGACGCCAGTTACCCCCAGGTACTCAATGAAACCACCCTACTATTTTGATTATTTTATACAGAGATAGCTGATACACCTCATGACATAAGTGTTGTCCACTTCTTTGATGGATCACTCAGTTTCTCAGTGATTTACCAGTCATTGCTCTGCCAATTTTATTTTGCAATAATTTTCAATGTTTTTCAATATCTTTCTTAGCTGTCCTTTACTCCTTTATATGTTTCAGAATGACTTGTTTAAGAACAATACACATACTTAGCATCTCTAACATGATTTTAGATATGATTAGCTTTGTCTGACATGAAATAAGATAAGGGTTGAGACTTTTTATCAATTTTCAGCTTACTCCTATACTGATTGCAATTTTTAAACTCCAACAAGTTATAAAATTTAAACCATTAGGTCAGTCCTTAAGCAATTCAAATTCTTACAACTGAAGAAGTCTATTTTCTATTGCTTAGAAATCAGAACTGACTAACAGATTGTCATAATGTCAGAATCGACATTCAGAATTAAAGGACTGACCTAATGATATGCAGAAAGTTGTAAAGAATCGACATTCAGAATTAAAGAAAGTTGAAGACACTCTGAATTTCTAGCAGAAACTCCCCCTGTCTATATGCATGCAATTTTGCAAATGAATGGCAAGAATTGACTGAGAGAGAGCTTAGACACAATCATGACTAAATGATATGCAATGATGATCATGAGTGTGATGCCACATTCAACATCCACAGGTTTATTCAAGCTATCAGATGCAAGTCCAAATCAGAAATTTTATTCAAGGCAGCTGAACATATCATTCGTCATGCTGAAATTTACATAAGCCAAGTTCTCTTCTAAGAAATTTAAATCATTCATTCCCAAGAGGCTTAGTAAAAATATCAACAATTTATTTTTCAGTTTCTATGAAATTCATTTCAATCTCCTTTTTATTTACAGCATCTCTAAGAAAATGATGTTTTATCTCTATGTGCTTAGTCCTAGAATGATGAACAGGATTTTTAGCAAGGCATATAACACTAGTATTATCACATAAAAGTGGAATACATCCCAAATTTATCTGATAATCAGCAAGTTAGTACTTAATCCAAAGTACTTGGGTAGCACAATTACATGCTGCAACATACTCAGCTTCAGCTGTAGATAATGCTACAGTGTATTGCTTCTTAGATGCCCAAGACACTAGACAGCCACCAAGGAATTGACAATAGCCACTAGTGCTTTTTCTATCTACTCAACACCCAGCATAGTCTGCATCAGTGTAGGCTAGAAGCTCTAACTCACACTTAGCAGGATACCAAAGACCTAGCTCTTGGGTGCCTAGTAAATACCTAAAAATCCTTTTCACAGCTTTAAAATGTGTTTCTTTAGGACTAGCCTGAAATCTAGAGCATAAATACACTGCAAATTGAATATCAGGCCTAGATACTGTAAGATAAAGAAGGGATCCGATCATACCTCTATATAGCTTTTGGTCCACTAGTTTACCTTTAGAATCTTCATCTAAATTTGTTGAGGTACCCATTGGAGATGCTATTTCCTTGAGGTTGTCCATTTTATACTTCTTCAATAGATTCTTTATGTACTTGGACTGAGAAATGAATATGCCATCTTTTGATTGTGTAACCTACAGTCCAAGAAACAATTTGAGCTCACCCATTGAGCTCATTTCAAACTCATCAGTCATAATTTGAGAGAATTCTTCACACAATTTGGGGTTAGTTGACCCAAACACAATGTCATCCACATAAATCTGAATAATAAGAATATCTAGATGACTCACCTTGGTAAACAATGTTTGATCAACTATACCTCTTGTGAAATTCTTGTTAGTGAGGAATTTGCTCAGCCTGTCATACCAAGCTCTAGGAGCTTGCTTTAAACCATAGAGAGCTTTATTGAGTTTGTAAACATGATTATGGAAATCTAAACATTCAAACCTAGGAGGCTGTCTCACATAGACATCCTCATTAATTTCCCCATTCAGAAAAGTAGATTTCACATCCATCTGCTGAAGATTTATTCCTAGGGAACATGCATAAGCTAATAAGATTCTAATTGCTTCTAACCTAGCTACATGGGCAAAAGACTCTTCAAAGTCTATTCCAAATTCCTGATTGTACCCCTGAGCTACAAGTCTGGCTTTATTTTTAATAACATTCCCTGATTCATCAGTTTTATTTCTAAACACCTATTTAGTCCCTATGACTGTTTCATGATTAGGAGGTGGAACCAAATGCCACACCTTATTCTTGTCAAATTGATTGAGCTCCTCATGCATGGCATTTATCCAATGCACATCTTGGAGAGCACAGTCAATGGACTTGGGTTCTATGTTTGATACAAAAGCATAAGCATTCAGTTCATGTTGAATTCTCAGGTGGCCTCTAGTCCTAGGGGGTCATGCAGATTTCCAATTACATTATCTACAGGATGATCCTTGAGATATCTAATGTTAACAATTGGATTTTCATGAATTTGATTTACCTCCCTCTGAACTGTAGGCTCCTCTTCATTAAGCTCTGTATGTTCTTCTTCATCCTCGGATTTGTCTGCAGGATCTCCTTCCTTCTAAATTTCACCATTATCCTCATTCCTGCATTAACCAACATTAGAGTTTACTAAGGATTCATCAAAAACTATGTGTGGAGATTCTTGAACAGTTTTAGAGTTCAGATTGTACACTCTATATGCTCGTGTGTTTTCAGAATAACCAAGAAAGATTCCTGGTTCACCTTTAGGTTCAAATTTATCAAGGTCTCTTTTATCATTTATATGAATAAAACATTTACATCCAAAAACCTTGAAATGAGCAATAGAAGGTTTCTTACCCTTTAAGATCTCATATGGTGTTTTCTGGGTAGAAGGTCTTACCATGGCTCTGTTAATTACATAACAGGCAGTGTTCACTGCTTCAGCCCAAAATTTCCTTGGTAGAACACCTTCAACAAGGAGTGTACGACCCATCTCCACTAGGGTTCTGTTCCTTCTCTCCACAACTCCATTCTGCTCAGGTGTCCTTGGTGAGAAGTACCTATGGTTGATTCCATTTGACCTGCAGAATTCATCAAACTGTGAGTTTTCAAACTCACCTCCATGATCAGTCAAAATATTTTCAATTTTCTGATTTATTTTAACATAGAACTCCTGAAATTCTGAGAAGGCATCACTCTTATTAGATAAGAAATAAACCCAAGTATACCTAGAAAAGTCATCTACCATGACAAACCCATACCTCCTCCCTGATAAGCTGACAGATCTGGTTGGCCCAAAAAGGTCCATGTGTATCAGCTCATAGGGTTTGGAAGATAGATTTTCAGTTCTAGACTTAAATGACTTTCTAGTTATCTTTGATTGAGTGCATGCATCACAGATTTTATTTTCTTTCTTGAAGGAAATTTCAGGAAGTCTTCTAACCATGCCATGCTTATTTAGTTTGTGCAAAACAGTGTAACTAGCATGACCTAACCTACGATATCATAAAAATGCTAAGTCTTCTCTACTGGCAGTAAGGCAAATGTTAGTATGTTGAATGTCATCTAAATCTATCATGTATGTATTATTTATTCTTTTTCCAAAAAATTTGACACTTTCAGAATCAGGTTCAAAAACCTTGCAGCATTGAGAATCAAATAAAACATTATATCCTTTATCACACAACTGGCTGATGCTAAGTAGATTATAAGCTAACCCTTCAACCAGCATCACATCATCAATGCAGCAGGTAGAGCACTTACCTATTTTACCTGATCCAATAATCCTACCCTTTGTGTTGCTTCCAAAGGTGACAAGGCCTCCTAGTTTCTCAGTCAGCATGCGGAACTTGGCCTTATCTCTTGTCACATGCCAGGAGCAGCCGCTATCCAAGTACCACAAGTTGTTCTTGGCTGCCAGACATACCTGCATACACAATTAGGTAAAGAGATTTGGAACCCAAGACTGATTGGGCTCCATAACAGATGAAATAGAAGCAAAGCAAGAAAGCAGGCTTTTCGGAATCCACATTTGTTTAAATGAATTTTGTTCAGTGGATCCTACATATTTTCTTCTGTTGTTGTTCCTCTTCTTATTGGCAGCAGCATGATTATTGACAATGTTGTTACTTCTGTGCCAGTGCCTTGGCCAGGGTGTGTTCACAAAGTTTTGGCCATAGTAGTTCCTGGGCTGGCTAAAGAAATGTTGGTTCCTAGGTGTCCAGTTTCCATACCCATTTACCCAATTGCTAGTGTAAGGTCTTTGATATTGTGCAGCCTGATATGCAAGACCTGTATGCCTCCCCGGAGTTCTAGTCCAATCTGACCTGTTGAAGTAGGTTGAATGTGCATTGTGATAGGTCTAAACTCTGGGTTGGTAAAAATGTTTGGGTTGACTCCTAGCAGCATTCTGTCTCCCCTGCACCTTGGACCCTGCTGTCCTATTCATAGGTTTGTTTTGGGTCTTCTTCAGAGGTGGTGATGATGGTGGAGACTTAGTGACTTTAACCTGGGGTTTATGAAACTGTGTAGGTTGACCCCTAACCTGAGTCTGAGCCCTAGGATTTTGCTTAGATGTGCTAGCTCTACTAGGCTCACTGACTTTTTGTTTACCCTTCTCCTCAGCACTGATCTTTTTCAAATTAGCAGCTTTATTCACAGAAATTTTTGAATTCATGCTAATTAGAGGTCCTTTTTCTTTTTGTGCAACAAATGAAATAGTTTTCATTCCAAAGGTTTTAGTTACACTTGAATTAAATCCTAGGCCCTCTTTTCTGAAATTACCTTTTGACCCTAACAAAGCATTTAGATTATCTGTTCCTTGGGTCATTTTCTCAATGGTTTTCAGCTTATCCTCATTGTCTTTCTGAATTTCATCAATAGACTTTTTCAGTTCATTATTTACATTGAGGACAGCTTCATATTTTTCAAAAACAATTTTTACTTCACTCTCACATTTCTGAATTTTTAGCTTCCATTCATCAATTTCATTTTCAAGCCTCACATTCTCTTCCCTAGTAGCTTTTAACTCATTTTTGATTTTATCTAATTCAGAACATGCGAGTTTCAATTCTTTATTCTCAGAATCTAAGCATGCAATCTTATCAGTTAGAGTTGTATCATTTTGCATGGAGTTAATTTTTCTTCTAAGATGCATATTCTCTTTTCTGATATCATCTACCTTATCAGCTATGTCATGATAAGCATCTATCCAATCATTGATAGTAAAATCATCGAATCTAGTGATTACCTCATCTGATTCCTCTTCTCTATCTTCTGAGCTTGTTGCTGTTGCCATGAGACAAATGGACTTCTCAGATTCGGCTTCACTGACTGAACTGCTACTGAAGGAGCCTTCATCTTCATCACTCCAGGTGCTAATCATAGCTCTCCTTATCTTGTTTTTCTTCTTTGACTTGTCCTTGTATTTCTGATTGTCTGGACAGTCAGCTTTCAGATGGCCCGGTTTCCTGCATTGGTAACAGACGTTAAGTTTAGTTTTCTTAGCAGGTTTAGATTTATACCTTTTATCCTTTCGGCCGCCACTGTATTTCTTTTGGCCGAATCGTCATGCTCCTTTTCTGAGAAATCGCCTGAACTCTCTAGTCATCATGGCCATCTCAGAACGAGTCATATCTTCTTCATTCGGGCTTTCCTCTGATGATGAAGAACTGCTGGAGCTGGATTTGTTGGAATTGCTTGAACCAGCCTTCAGCGCTATCGGCTTCTTCTTCCTCTCAGCTTCTTTTGTCCTTGGCATATTAATCTCATATGCCATTAACGAGCCAATCAGCTCATCAGCTCTTGTATTACGCAAATCCCTTGACTCCTCCATCACTGTAACTTTTGTGTGCCAAGCATGAGTCAAGGACTGCAGAATCTTCCTCACCACATCATATTCTGTCTGAGGTTTCCCTAGACCTCTAAGACCATTGGTAATGACAGTCAACCGAGCATACATTTCGCTGATGGTCTCGTTCTGCTTCATCTTGAAGGCTTCATATTCGGATACAAGAAGATTGGCCTTCTGCTCTCTTACTTGAGATGTACCCTCATGAATGACTTCCAATGCATCCCACATCTCCTTGGCTGATTTGTAGGCTGACACGCGGGAGAATTCGGTAGGGTGCAGAGAGCACTAGATGGCGTTTATGGCACTCTAATTTAGCGTGGACCTTCTGATCTCCTCCTTGGTCCAGACATCTTCATTCGGGGACAGCTCATAAGGTCCCTTGCTGACAACCTTCCAGATCTCGTAATCCTAAGCCCTCAGAAACACTTGCATACGATTCTTCCAGTATGCATAGTTAGATCCATCGAAGAATGGGGGCTTAGTTGTTGAGTGACCTTCAGCTATCATCCCTCGAGCATCCATCTCTGCCTATCCTCTTCGGGCGATGAGTCCCTGTAGAAGAGTGTGGCTCTGATACCAAGTGTTGAGTTAGATAGACGTAGTCTATCTCCAAGAAATGTGGATCTAGAGGGGGGTGAATAGATCTAATGCCTATTTAAAACACCAATGTAAGGTTCAAATGTGGAATATAGGCAAATCTGCTAAATCACTAATCCTGATACTAGATTTCAACAGAACCGAATCAAGCTCTTAAAGTAAACAAGACAACCAGTCGCACACAATTCATAGACAATCACACAAACACAAGACACCCACGATTTTTAGGTGGTTCGGTCAAGGACCTACATCCACCCCACACTCAACCGAGTATGGCTTACTGCTACGCAGTACAGCTTGCGTCTGCTGGGCACTACAGCTTGGCCAACAACCGCTGATACACAGCTTCGCTGGGCACTACAGCTTGCTAACTAGAGGAACATATCCTCTGCAACTGCTGGGGAAATACAGCTTAACCCATCCATTGGAAACTTCCACTGTAAATCCGCTGACTCACAGCTTGAAGAAACAGGAATTCAGAAATGAAAGACAGAAGCAAAATGAAAATGAAAACCCAAATGGGAATGTAGCTCGAATGAGCAATGCTCAGCTCTGGTTTCTGAACCAAGAGACTGAGATACAACCTGTCAAACAAAAACTCTCACAATCTCACTCTCTCGATCAAGCTCTCTCAACTCATCTCTCTTGATCTTCTCTTCTCTCTTTTTCTTCTTCTCTGTTTCTCTTCTCACAGTGGATCGATGGCACTCTGCTGCTTTCAGACTTGCTGTATAGACTTTGCTCTCTTCAGATTTCGATCAACCTCCATCTGAACACCAAGGCTTCAATATATACTGGCAGCAGGTGGATAAGGGCGTGTGGTTTCCACGTTTTCCCGCCCAAGGAATTCGCCAGATCCAAGGCAACTTTATCCACGTGTCATCATCTGATCACCTCGTCCTCCTGGGATCACGAGCCATGTCAGCAATCCCTGTAGAGAATACCTGTCAGACAGAGTATCGGATCATCAGCTGTAAGTATATTCATTGCAGTGTATAGACTTCGGTTTATAGCCGACGTACAGACATCAATGTATGGACTTTACAAGACAAACACAATGTGTATACTTGCTCAGTGTATGGACTTGTTTGAACGAAAAAGCAATGTATATACTTGAGGCATGAAGGCCAATGTACAGACTTGGCCACAAGCTGAACAATCGGATGTATAGACTTTGAGATCATTCAATCAGCCAATGTGTAAGACATCACGATGTATAGACTTCAGTTTATATGAAGGGCTGTACATACTTGCTGAATTGTAAAACAATGTGCAGACTATGAAGAACCTCACCCAATGTATGGACTTTAGATTAGGGCCGATGTATAGACTTTGAATATGAAGACCAATGTATGGACTTCGAATCTGAGGACCAATGTACAGACTATGAGAGCTAAGGCCAATGTATACACTTTAAGAACTTGACCCAGTGTATGGACTTAACATGATGCACGAAGACACAGTCCAATGTACAGACTTCATGAACAATGCATGAACGAGACGCTGTACAGACTTTGAATGAAGGTCCAATGTGCAGACTTGCCTTAGACTCTAAATGAGACGTACCTGGCTGTACAGACTTTGACTGATGCATGAAGACAGACACTGTACAGACTTGGATAGCGTGAGACGCTGGAAGAGACGGTGGAGTCTGTATAGACTTTGCCCAAAGCCTTAGACGCAACAGAGACAGACTGATGTACACACTTAACCAATGCAATGCAATGTATGGACCTGTACAGTGAAACGATGTATAGACTTCACCAAGACACTGCATGAACAATATGATGCGATGTACATACTTTGAAGAACAGCATCCAATGTATAGACTTGATGAAACACTCACGAGTGTATAGACTTAGAGTGAAGCATGCAATGTATAGACTTTACGAAATGCATGCTACAGTGCCGATGTGTAGACTTGAATATCATTCAACAGCTAATGTGAAGACTTCCCGATGTATAGACTTTCAAAATGAAAGGCTGTATAGGCTTGAACAAAGAAGCAACGAATGTATGGACTTCCAAATGGAAATGACGGTAAAGCGATCAGTGTATAGACTTCAAGGGAAACGATGGTAAAATTACCGATGTATAGACTTGAAGGAAAACGTAGGTTAAACTTCCAATGTACAAACTTCGAAGATGAACAGTTGGATGTACATACTTGGAAGATCACTGATGGCTGTACAGACTTTGCTTCAATGTATAGACTTGGAAGTTCAACGAAGGATGCATAGTGCACTGTATGGACTTCCAATGAGACGCAAATTGAGACGATGGATGTATATACTTTCCACCGACAAATGTATAGACATTGCGAAGCACAGTCCATTGTACAGACTTTCAAGCCTGAAGGCCAATGTGTGGACTTTGCACAGTAGCTCAATGTATAGACTTGATATGTGTGCTTCGGCTGTACAGACTTCACTCTAGCAGGTAATGCAGCAATGTATATACTTTGAACTTGAACGTGCAGTGTATAGACTATGCAATGCACTGTGGATGTATGGACTCTGCAACGATGGGTAATGTATAGACTATGCACAGTCCAATGAATGGACTTTAACTAAGGTGGACAATGTACACACTTAACCGATGTACAGACTTTAACGATGTGATGCAATGTACACACATGTAAAGATGATGCAATGCGTTGACGCTGCAATGTATGCCAATGTATAGAGTTTCATGCTGCAAAGCATTGTGAAGACTTGTGAGTGTGTGCAGAACACAGTATAGACTCTGACTGCATTATGTACACAGACAACCTGATAAAAGTAATTTCATCAAAATAGGAACTGTTGCCAATCAAGCAAAACAAACAATCAATCAAGATAAGGTGTTGCCAAAGAAATGAAGTAAATGTCAACATCATCAACACAGAGGAGTCACAACAATTTTTGGATAAGGGAAAGACCATTGTCCCTCCTTCTTCTATGTCGGATCATCACATGTCCGGCCCATCAGTGCCGCAGGTCCTTATCGGCCCAAATGATTTCATGCGCCCTCATCAAGGGGTAGCCCAAGTTCACACCAATATGGGTCATCCTTCGGCCCAATATCCTTCCTATGGGCCGCCCCCTCTATCTGCTTACCCCTCTGCTCCTCAAATTCCATCTTTCACTATCCCTACTCCGTCCAGAGAGCATGAATTACTCGATAAATGGGCCGCCATGCAACAACAACTTGACTTCCTCCAGAAGTGGGTTGGCCCACAATCTTTGGCAGACGTTCCGGTCCCGAGTTTCTAGAACATCCGGTTCCCTCCGCAATCCGAGCTCCCCAATTACTGCAAGTATGATGGGAACAGTAATCCCTTTATCCATGTGAGGGACTTTTTATATGAATCGGCCCAGTTTCAGTATGATGATCACCTCATGGCGTATCTGTTCCGCCGATCATTAGATGGGGTCGCGCTTGAATGGTTCTACTCTCTGCCACTAGAGGATGCCGAAAGCTTCAAGATAGTGAAAGATAAGTTCATTCAACGGTTTCAAGACAGGGTCGGCCCGGAATATTCATTCACAAACTTAGTGGCTGAGAAAATGAAGCCTGATGAAGAGTTTGCAACCTATGCTGACAAGTGGAGACAGATGGCCGCCAGGGTACCAGGCCACATTTCGGAGGAAGAGAAGGTCAAGCTACTCATTTCCAATGCCACTCCGACCTTCCGTAACATCCTTGCCATGAATGATATAGCAAACATGCATCAATTATATAGCCGGGCGCGGTTTATCCAAACCCAATTCAAGGACTCTCCTATCCATTCACTTTTTGAAAACCAAAAGCCCAAATACCACAAGAAACCTCAAGGGCCCGTTATCGAGGGAGTCCAAACAAATGAGCAAGTGCAAGCCGTTAACTTTCCCACCGCCAACCCAAATAACCAAATTCGCTTCCCCCAGAACTCCCGCAACACTCAATACGCTCCACAAAACCCTCCGCTAGCCTACTCCACCCCACAAAACCTTCCGCAAAGCACCTTTGCCACTTCGTAAAACCCCTTTGCCCCTCTGCAACAACCTCCACAGCCTCCTCAATACCATAATGTCCCTCCACCAAACGGCTACAACAACAACAATAAGCACCCAACTCTGAAGAGAGCACAGTACCCACCTCTACTAGAAACCCTCACGAACATCTTCTCAGCTCTTATGTCCATTAATGCTATACAACTCCCTCCGGAACGGCCCAATTGGAACCCGACTGTTGATCAGACAAAGTATTGTATGTTCCACAGGCAGCCGGGACATACTATTGAAGTGTGTTTTCAGTTCAGAGACTTGGTCTATGACCTCCATGAAGGGAAAAGGATTGATTGGGCCGAAATGCATAGGGCCATTACAGAAATTAAAGAGAAAAGAGGGCAGCCGCCGAGGCAGCAAGTGCAACAACAACAGGCACCGCAGCCGCAACAGCAACCGCAGCCGGTCCAAGACTTAGGGATCCATCAGAACCCAATGCCGAACCATCCTCCCGCTCCACAGCCTCAGTCGCCGGCACCGGCCCAGGTCAATGTAGTTCAACCCCCGACACCTGACGCCGGGTGGTCCTTTGATGACGACGGCTCCGTACCACAAGTCATGGCCCTCCACTACAACTACCACACTCCTTCCACCATTTTTACACCCACACACGAAAACCCTCCTCCGCCTGCTAGACCACTCATCCTTTCACCCGTTTCTACCCGACCACCCATCTCTCGCCCATTGCTCACACCCGCTATCACCATGCCTCCATCTAACCCTCCGCTCATTACACCTCCGCTTACCACCCCACTTTCGCTCACCCCCGCTACCACCATACCCACAACTAACCCTCAGCCCATTATTCTGTCATCACAATCCGTTACCTCTGTTCCCACTCCCATTATTACCTCCACACCCTCCTCTGCACCATTCATTCACCCCACCGGGCCTGTTAAGTCACTTATTTTGAGCCCATCCGAGGCTGCGGCAGCTTATAATTGTGCCCTACGGAGCGGGCGCATGTTTCATCGCAATTTTGCTCCTACCTCAAATCCCCAGTCTTCCCAACCGGCTGCTGAGCAGGAAGAGGCTGAGCCACTGCCAAGTACTCAGTATGATTTGCTACATCATTTGGATAGGGTACCTGCCAAGATATCTGTACTGGAACTCATTAACAGATCTACTCTTCACCAAGATGCTCTCAGGAACTTTCTTCAGAAGGTGATGGTTAGTGAAGATGTGGCAGCCGAAAGTTTACCCACAGCACTGGAAACTATTTCCAAAGGGCCGACAATCACCTTCTCTGAGACCGAGTTTGCACCCCCGGAAGCTCGGCAAATGCCGCTTTGCATCACAATAATCTTGAACAAAGTCAGCATTGACACGGCGTTAGTTGACACAGAGGCATCTATCAATGTATGTCCACTCAGCACTCTCAATGCCTGTAACTTATCAGAGGAACTTTTACGGCCAACCCCCACAACTATAGCTACATATGATAACTCACGAAGAGCATGTCACCATATTGTTACTATTCAAGCTGAGCTTGGGCCTCTCACTATGCCCATTGAATTTTATGTGCTGGACATTGACCCTATGTTTAAGACTATCTTGGGTCGTCCGTGGATCGATACTCTCAGTGTTGTGCCATCCACCGCGCATCAATGTCTTAAGTTTCCTTTTCAAGGGAGGGTGGTTAAAGTAAAAAGCTTATCCACGGTCTAGTCTGTTAAAGCTATCTCAGAGAAGATCTTGCCTACGTTATGGCCCAGCAGTCGGCCTGTTATCTCAGTGTTGGATCTGGACTTTCCTTGGGCTTATGCACCTCGTAGGCCCGCCACTACACATGACGATATCAAAGTGAAACCCCAGATCCGAGATTCCAAGGGTTGGGACATTATATTGAAATTTGGCTACCAACCGAGGAGAGGCCTCAATGCGTAATTACAAGGGCGAACTAAGCCCATTCCCAAGGGTAGAAAAATGAGTAGACGGGGTCTCGGCTACCGAGAGTCTGCACTTTCGATGATGGAAGACTCAGGACCGCTTACATGGGACTATCGCCAACACTTTGTTAAAGGCCCTCTCCAGCCAGGAACACTTCAGCCGCAGCCAGCACAGTCAGAGAAGGAGAATATAGCTTGTACGGTTGCCAGTCCGCCTCTGCTGCCAAAAGGGCTTGTTGATGATATGCCAGATTTCAGTCAGTCATTTGCCAGAATGTTCAGCGAGCCAAATGGTTATGGTCATAAGAAGAATCAGGAGGTACGACTTGTTCAGTGGAAACCGAAGCCAGCATACCGTCCACGGGGAAGAGTGAGCTCTCCAATTGTTGTTTCTTTATCTCCTTCCCGCCTACGCGCATTGTTCCATACGCTGGACTTTATTCCCCGTCCTCCCTCAATTGTGATTGATCCACTTTGTCCAATATGTCCGTTCCGGTACGACCTGCCGATGGAATTCTCAATGAGTCACTCTCCTTATGGGTATTCCCTACCTCTTAATTCCCCCTCCTCTATCTTTTCCTCATCCGATTCTCCCCTCAATCTTCTCTATTCCTCTCTTCTTCCGCTTGCACTTCCTCCTCCACCATCTCCTCCATCCTGCTATATGATCTCCACTGATCTCTCAAAAAAACGTCAAATTTGAAATAGAGATTTCAGTGGAAGATTACGCTATCCTGTCTTCATCCTCCTCCCAGGGGCACGAGTCCCCTGTTCCTTCCTTTCCACTAAATTTCCTTTCTCCTAGGTTAGGCATAGGGTCCGTCGAGTCTAGGGAAGTAGAGTCAGTTAGGTCTAGAGAAGTAGGGTCCTGTTCTAGGTCATCCAATCTTTTCGAGCCTGAGCCACGCTCGCTTGCGTCTCATTCCAAATCCATCCCTGATAGGTTCTTGTGGGATTTAGCTCAGCGATGTCATGCTCTCTTGAAGTGCCCAAAATTTGTTGCTACGGCAATTGTGATAGAAGACGATGAGGAAGTAGACGGGGTGTGGAGTAGTGACGGACTAGGTGTGTACGAAGTCTTGGATGAAAAGGACCCAATCGATGATGAGGACAGCAAAGTAGATGACACTACCGATCTGTATGCGCAAGGATTAAAGAGATTCGATGAGCCATCGTCGGCAGTGGATGAAACTAAAAAGGAAATAAATTTGGGAACTGAAGAAGACCCAAGGCCCATTATTATTACCGCTGACCTCCCTCCGCAAGTAGAAGAAGATCTAATCAAGGTTCGGAGGGAGTATAGTGATTCTTTTGCCTGGTCTTATGAGGACATGCCGGGTCTTGACCGCTCTTTAGTGGAACACCGACTCGTACTTAAACCAGGGGCAACGCCTGTAAAGCAAAGATCGAGAAGATTTCCCCCCCACATGGCCTTAAGGATTAAAGAAGTGGTCGATAAGTTATATAAGGCCAGGTTCATTAGAGTCATCTTATATCCCCAGTGGGTGGCGAACATAGTCCCTGTCATCAAGAAGGATGGGAAGGTACGCATTTGAATTGATTTCAGGGATCTTAATAAGGCATGTCCCAAGGATGACTTCCCACTGCCTCACATAGATGTCTTGGTGGATAATACCACCGGGTATGAAGCTTTATCATTCATGGATGGTTATTCAGGTTATAACCAGATTCGTCTCGCTCTGAAATATCAAGAGAAAACCTCCTTCACCACGCCCTGGGGAACGTATTGCTACGTGGTTATGTCGTTCGGTCTGAAAAACGCAGGTGCCACCTACCAAAGGGCGATGATGGCCATCTTCCACGACATGATGCATATCTATATGGAAGCCTACGTGGATGACATCTTGGTGAAGTTGAGAACCAAAGAAGAACACCCCTCTATTCTGGCTAAGGTGCTGCGGAGAGCTAGGGAGTACAAGCTCAAAATGAATCCAAAGAAGTGTATTTTCGGAGTCTCTTCAGAGAAGCTACTAGGCTTTATCGTTAGCAAACGGGGGATCCAGATTGATCCTAATAAAGTAAAGGCTGTAATGGACATGTCTCCACCGAAGAATATTACAGAACTTCGAGGACTGATTGGTAGATTGCAATTCATCAGAAGATTCATATCCCAGCATTCTCAGAGATGCCGCCCATTTTATGAATTGCTAAAGGCGGGGGTCAAATTTGAATGGAATCAAGAGTGTCAAAAGGCCTATGAGGACTTAAAGAAATATTTATCCAATCCCCCGGTTCTACAACCTCCTGTCCCTGAGAAATCGCTAATCCTGTATATTTCGATCATTGAGGACTCCTTAGGTGCGGTTTTAGCACAAGTAGATGATGAAGGGAAAGAGCGGGCAGCTTATTACCTCTCCAGGTTGTTTAACCCAGCGGAAGCTAAATATACCGCTATGGAGAAGACTTGTGCCGCCTTAGTGCGGGTAGCTCAGAATCTTAAACACTACTTCCTAGCCCACCCAGTTAGGTTGATCTCTAGAATGGACCCGATCCGTTATCTCTGATAAAAGCCCATCCTTTCTAGTAGGTTGGCTCGCTGGCAGAGTTTCCTCTCTCAGTTCGATATCACCTTCGTCGTTCAGAAGGCAGTCAAAGGATACGCCATCGCTGAACATCTTGCTCATCTCCCCATCCCTCACATTGATTCTATTCAGGATGATTTCCTTGATGAGCATCTCTCTGTCCTAGCTCATCATCCCTTTTGGTCTCTGTACTTCGATGGTGCACTCAATTCTCACGGCCGAGGGATAGGCACTGTTCTGCTCACTCCGGAAGGGGTGACGATTCCCTTTGCTTATCAACTCTGATTTCCTGCCACCAATAACATCACCGAGTGCGAAGCTCTCCTAGCCGGATTGAAGCACGCCTATGTTTTAGGTGCCCGTTACTTAAATATCATAGGGGACTCTGTCACGTCCCGAGCGCGGAAGGAACCCGGGAGAACGTGACGAGTTTATATCAATCATGTCAATCAGAGCAAGTAGAATTTTGACATCAAAAATAGAGTGCGCAATAAGATGAGCTTTTGAAACAAAATCAAACACTGATACCCGTGATAATAACAAACCCATAAGTAAAGTCACATACTCCAAGACTTAACAATACGAACCAGGCCCCTGAGCCTTAACTATTACAACACATTGACATAACACCATATCCAATGATAAGACTCCTAAGAATAAACTAAAGACGACAAGAAACGATAAGTGGTAGTAGCACGACGCTTGTGGATTCTACGCTCGTCACTCTTGCTCCTGCCCATCCGAGTCCGAGTCATGGTCCGTATTACCTGAAAAGTTTGGGGACAAGAACTTGATGAGTGAACGCTCAGTAGGAATTATATCTCAAGAACTAGCAATTGGTTTAAGTATTTAACTTTTTCAAATGAACATGCAAGTCTATATGTAAAACATGTAAAATAAAATGTTATGGAATTGAACAGGATAACGAGAGGAAATAACATATGTTGTTGATCCAAAATAGGGAATTTCAAGTATTCAAGTATTTGAATGAGTACCAAGTATATCAACAAAGTCTTTCATGCCGTGAAATAATGGCTATTAACAAGCAAGCACTTTGCCCATTCCGGGCCACGCAAGTCATGTCAAGTCAATCAAGTCAAGCACGCGAGAGAGAGATAGAGATATAGTGGAGATGTCGTAGATTCAAGCAAGTACTTCGGTGTAATGTCACACCGTGATCAATATAACTCCCATGGGCACAAGTACATTCGGGTGCTCCTCCTAGGACCAGATCAGGCCCTATATGCGCTGACATTGTTACATGTAATATCTAGACAACCACTTTATGTATAGCCATGGAATTCCAAGAACAAACTCATGTAAGATATCAAGATAGATTTGTGGATAGGTTCCACGGAATTCAAGGAAATAGCTTTTAGAGTACAAAAATCGATAATGACGGTATAATCATGAGTGTCGATAAAACTGGGTAGATTTAGTTCCCCAAATGGGTACCATAACAAATAGGTATCCATATACATGGATGGTCACCCATTTGATATAGAATTGAGGTCCACAAGAACAGCATATCAATGATATGATGTTCACATTCCATTAAGAATATACTCATGATATCCACATAGCATATCATGAGGGCCGGTATACCATGTTTCTAAAGAGTGACATGGTAAAATAGTGTAAGGGTTTTTATGGTACAATCTACTCAGTCGGCCTTGAGGGAATCCAAGGCTCGAGGAGTCTTACGGAGGTCTCTATGACTAACTTGCTAGTCCAAAGGAACGGAATGTCCAATGGAGAGCTTGTAGGTCACCGAGAATTGAGGGGTAATGCGATAACCATCGTGAAACATGGGACTATATTCACGGAATGGAACATAGTGCCGATATATATATATAGATATAGAAAACCCTCGGTTCACAGAAAGCAGTATGAAATAATTACACAGGAAATTAGCGACTTAATCTAAGTCATTACTTATCAAATTAACGCCTTTTACAGGGGCGTTTATTTATAATTTGACGACTTATATAGGGGTTGTCCATTATATAATTCTATTTTGTAGGAATTTCTATATTATGGAATTTTAACAAAAACGCGCCTTGGACAGGGGCGGTACTTTTAAATTAGCGCCCTTTGCTGGGGCGTCAGTTCTATAAGAGACGGCCTGTATCAGGTCGTTAATTCAAGCAGTGAAAAATTTCCAGATAATACAATTTTGGGACAACAAATTACCTGGTTAGGACAGGAAAAATAGCAGGATTCAAGGGGTATAATCATGCATTAGATTGGATTCATGGTTTTATAGATATAAAATTTTTAAACATGAGTATTTAATAATTTCAAAGAATTGACGAGTCTTGGGGAGGGCGTCAGATCTTGAATTAGCGCCCTGGGTTGGGTCGCTTCTTTTAAATTAGCGCCCTTGGCAGGGTCGCTTATTTTAAAATCTTACAGAGCCTTTGAAAACGCAATAAGACTATATGCATGAGATCATGGATGATATTATTACATAATCTATGCTAGTTTGGGCTTTGTTTCTTGAGAAAACCTACAATATGATCATGATTTATGCTTGTTTGGGCTACGAGACTTGAGATAACCTACCTCTGTGGATGATCTGGTGAACAGGATGAAGGTCTGAAGCTTTTACGATGGTATGTCTCAAACAACAGCAGGATGAAGAATGCACTTCGTGGTTCACAGGAGGAAGAAAATGATGACGATGAATGACCGTGGTCTAGTGCAGGCCTCAGTAGGATGACGGGGGAAGTAGAGGAACGCCTTCACACGTTCGTCAGCAGGAAGAAGAATGAAGAAGAGGGAGCTCCCCTTCAGGTTGCAGTCAACAGGAAGAAGAGGAAGAAGCCTTCCTCACTTGCATTCGCAGCAGCAGGATGGCGTCGATGCAGTAGTAACATTGCTACGATCGACGAAGACGTAGTTTTATAGGGTTGTGTGGGTTCTGGGGGATTCAAATGCTCAGATACGGAAGGGATTTTTGATCAAGATTGGTAAGGTTTTAAACCTACTATGCATGGACCTCACCCCTTCCAAGATAGCAGCCGCCTGCTCCCATTTGCATCGGAGAACCCTAACACAGGCCATGCAGCGAACGAGCATGCCTTAATTTAACTCTGGGGGAAAGAGACGTCTGAGACAAGAGCATCTTTTTATCAAGTAGCGCCCTCACCAGAGGGCGTGTTTTTATAAAATGACGCCTTAACTAGGGTCGTCTTTTACATTTTCCATATTTTGGCGCTAAATTTCTATATTTTACTGGGTATGAATTAGCGCCCATGATCAGGGCGTTATTTATACAACCAACGCCTTAAGAGAGAGCGTTATTTAATTAGCGCCTTATGGAAGGGCGTTATTTCTTTTTGGCACAATTTTATGTATTTCTCTTGGATGGTTTTACGTTTATTAAGTACCTCTAATCATATATATCAACTATTTTTTTTAATTCGTTTGGAATATTTTATTCCTTATTAATTATCTCGGGTCTTACACCCTCCCCCACTTAAAAGAATTTGGTCGCAAATTCAATTACGTGAAATGGAGACATGGAGGGTATAGAGTACTTACGATTTAGAACAATTCTGGATATCTTCTTCGCATAGATTCCTCGGTTTCCCATGTAGCTTCTTGTTCCGAGCATCTGTTCCACTGTACTTTTACCACGGGAATGGTTTTGTTTCTTAAGACTCGGACCTCTCGATCAAGAATCTTCATTGGTTTCTGTTCGTATGTGAAGTCCCTCTGAATTACCAAATTACTATGATCAATGACGTGGAAAGGGTCGTGTACATACTTCTTTAGCATGGAAATGTGGAACACGTTGTGCACTTCCGACAATTAAGGAGGCAAAGCAAGATGATAGGCTACCTCGCCTACTCTTGCCAATATTTCGAATGGACTAATGAATCTTGGTGTGAGCTTGCCTTTAACTCCGAACCTCCTTATTCCTCGACCGGGTGAGACCTTGAGGTAAACATGGTCTCCGACTTGGAACTCTAATTCCCTTCTTCTATTATCTGCATAAGATTTTTGTCGGGATTGTGCTACTTTGACTCTTTCCTGGATAAGTTCAACCTTCTCTGTTGTATTTCTTACCATATCAGGCCCTAGTAGTTGCTTCTCGCCAACCTCATCCCAGCATATAGGAGATCGGCAACTCCTGCCGTACAAGGCTTCAAATGGAGCCATCTGTATACTGGCTTGGTAACTATTGTTATATGCAAACTCGGCTAGGGGCAAATGATCATGCCAGCCTCCGCCAAAGTCAATAATACAAGCCCGTAGCATGTCTTCAACTATTTGGTTTGTTCTCTCGGTCTGGGGATGGAAAGCAGTACTGAAGTTGAGCTTCGTCCCCAAAGAGTGTTGTAGACACTTCCAGAAATGAGAAGTGAAGCGCGGGTCTCGGTCAGACACGATTGATGTTGGGACTCCATGCAATCTCACGATCTCCTTAATATATAATGCGGCCAAAACATCAATCGACCATCGACTTTTAATGGGCAAGAAATGCGCCGACTTGGTCAGTCGGTCGATGATTACCCAAATACCATCATGTCCGCCTCTAGATTTAGGCAATCCCATGATGAAATCCATACCAATTTCTTCCCATTTCCATTTGGGAATATCAAGGGGGTGTAACTTTCCGGCGGGCCTTTGGTGTTCTGCTTTCACCTGTTGGCACGTGAGACAACGAGACACAAAGTCCGCTACCTCCCTCTTCATGTTCGGCCACCAGAAAGTCCTTTTTAAGTCTTTGTACATCTTAGTTGCTCCAGGATGAATGGTATACCTAGAGCGGTGAGCTTCACCTAGAATCTTCCTTTTCAACTCAGGACAGTCCGGGACACATGTCCTTTCCTGAAACATTAGTCTTCCATCAACTGCCAGCCTGAATTCGGTTCTTTGATCTAGTTTCTCCCTGATTTCAATCATTCCAGGATCTTCATCTTGTAACTTTTTGATTTCGGATAGCAAGTCCGGATGCACACTCATGTGAGAGAGTGTAATACACCCATCTTTCTGGTCCGTGCTTATATTTAATCTAGAGAATTCCTCTAATAGTTTCCATTCCCTTATCATACAGCTGGCTATAAGGGTTCTCGGCTTTTGACTCAAGGCATCAGCCACCGAATTCCCTTTACCGGGGTGATATTGAATAGTGAAATCAAAGTCCTTTAAATATTCCAGCCATCGACGTTGCCTCATATTAAGCTCCTTCTGAGAGAATAGATATTTGAGGCTCTTATGATCGGAGAATACTGTGAATTGTTCTCCATAGAGATAGTGTCTCCAGATTTTTAGTGTAAATACTACTGTAGACACGCCAAAATTGACATTTTGTTGATCAAATCTCATGTTATTATGTAAACGCCCCAAGTGGACTTCAATATTCCTATAATATAAAGTTTTTCTATTTTTCATGAGTTTTCTGCATTTTTCTTGCATTTTTGTGAATCACGACTTGACTAAGGGCGTTACTTGATAAAATAACGACCTGTGATAAGGCGTTTTAAAAGAAAGGACGACCGTATGTAAGGGCGTCAATTCCTGGTATTATCCTTTAATTTCTGGAATTATCTATTTTCAAAATAAAAGGCTTTTTCTGAGTAACGCCTTTCCTCAGGGCGTGTTTTGAAGAAACGCCGTTTTCGCAGGCGTGTTATCTCAGTTTCCAAACGGAGGAAGTTTTCATTTCTAAAATTAAACCCAGGAAGAAATGGCCTTTACTAGGTCGTGTTTCAAGAAACGCCTCTGTGTAGGTCATCAATTCATAAAAAGACGCCCTGACGCAAGGCGTGTTTTCACTCCAGAGTCCTTTTTTTCTCCATCTTTCCCCCACAGTTCCCTGCTATCCTTGGACTCTTGCTCGATCTTAATCCTTCCTTGGATGCCTCATTACCTATTCTTATCATTTCCTTGTTTGATCACATCCGATTGAAACTATAAAAGAAAACTTCATTCGCTCGTAAAAGAGGTTGAAGATTTTACGTATTCAATAAGCACCCTGAGCATTTAGAGGTTAAGACGTGAGTTATCAAGCAAGCACGCAGAGCTTCCTCCTTCGAGCATTGATTTTTCTTCATCCCTCTGCATCCGTTCAGCGTCTTCCCGGTTCCCTTTACTCTTGTCAGGGAGAGCAGGGCGATATATATATAGCTTGTCTGTTGTTCATCACATTCTTATCATCACTATTGTTACCTGTCGTTAGTTCTTTTACCGCATTTAGCATATCATATTCTTCCCTAGTTCTCTGCTAGGGGTTTACAAAACAAAAAAGGAAGGTGCGTATGTTGTTGTCTTTTCATCATTTTTATGTTGGCTCTTGACTGATACTATTGCACTTTGGCTGATCCCCTTCTCTTTTCCTTGTTTTTCATTGTCTTCTTTTACAAGGTAATCAATCGAGAAAACCCACTTCATCGGCCGGCCGATTGGAGTTGGAGGAGGAGACTCACATTCATCCCGCATCCCACTTTTCACTAGGTACATGCGATCTCATTTTTTCTTATTGAGGTAAACCCTCTGGCGATCACAACTCCCCTTTAGCACCTCGTGCTATATTATTTATCACATCTTATACATGTTATCATCATGGTTATTTATTTTTCACTCCCTGGTATTTGAGGATTTTTAGTCGGATCTACAAATTGGCGATCACGGTGGGACCTCCACTGTTTTTTTTGTTGATTACCATCACCATTGGCACCCTCGTGTGCCCTTTCCCCTTGACACCCTCATGTGTCCTTTCCCCTTAGGCACCCTCGCGTGCCCTTTCCCCTCGGTACCCTCGGTACCCTTTCCTTTGTGCCCCTCGGGCACACTCCATTGTGCACCCTGCACACTCCCCGGATCAGTCAATTGCTGCTTATTAACGCCTTCGACAAGGGCGTCTTTTGATTTAACGCCCCTCACAGGGACGTGTTTTGATTAATTAACGCCCCCTTCAAGGGCGTGTCTTTATTGCATCTGCTTGCCTGATCTCCGCTATTTTCTCGTCTGCTATTTAGCGTTCCTTATAGGGACGTGTTTCATTGATTAACGCCCATCTCCAGGGCGTCTGTTTCTATAACTGCGGTTTGTTGCATGCTGATTATACTGTCTGTGGAATAACGCCCCTCTTCAAGGCGTTTCACTTCTTATCAACGGCTGTCATTAGGGCGTTTCTCTTTATCATAACTGCTGTTCGCTGCATCCTTATCATATTGCCTGTGAATTAACGCCCCTCTCAGAGGCGTTTCATTTATTATCAGCGCCTTCCATCAGGGCGTGTCTCTGAGTTTTGACGTCCTCAGTTGCAGGCGTCCTTTCTTTATAACGCCTCATCCTAAGGCGTTTTTTTTTCTATGGTCTGTGAGACCCTCACAGAGTTCACGACAGCCACGCTGCCGTGTTTTCATTTTATCACAACCTGCCGTAGGGCGTGTCTTTCCTCTTGCTGTAAACAGGACCTTTCCAAAGGCGTGTCTTTACTGTTCTTTTCACAGATTGGCTATTATTCATTGCTGAGCATTTGTCTTGATATTACATTGCTGATTGGATTATCTTGATTTGCTGGCTTGGTTGAGAGACCTCCTCTCTCTATCCTAGGATCCACACACCCTTCTTGGAATCGGGACGACCCTCCATTGAGCATTCCGTCTCTTTGGACCGGAAATCCCTTTTCCAAGACCTCCGTAAGTCCCCGCACCCGTGGATTCCCTCACGGACGCCGGGCTGGTTGTACCCTCGAAGTACCTGGAGTTTAGAGAACCTATACGTTGTTAAAAGAGAGAAGAACTTAGTTGACCCGGAGGTTACATTCGGATCAAACTAGGTCTCATTTGGCAAAAGAGTGAACCTTCACAACTAATCCACCCTAAATTCAAACATCAAACATTAAAATCTTGCGTTTCTTGCCAACCTTGTTTGCATAAAACATAGTTGGGTGATTTGATTGCTTTGTTTGGATTGAATATTTTGTGATAGTCCCTTCATTAAACATCCTCTCTTAAGAATGAAACTCCGTTCAGGTAAAACCATCAACATGTCAGGCAACGGGTACTCTTATGATGATGAGAATGAGAACATATTTGGTCAATATGAGGACCCTCTCCAAGATTCTGTTTATTATGAGGGGAACTACCTTCCTCCTCACCCCCATTACTCACAAGTCCATGTGGTCGATACCACCATCCATGAGGCGGACCCTTCGTCTCAAGTTCCATCTTCCAACACTTCGGGGAACCCTTCCTCATCCATCAACGTCACAGATTTGATCCAAGCTCTCTCCCAGTTGGATGACTCCCAGCGGCAAGCCATTCAGGCCGCTTTAAAGGGGAAATCCGTCCTTTCATCTTCCTCTAATCCCCCTCCGGCCGTGAGTGGCCATCAGATTGCTAGTGACCAGGCGGTCTTGCATCCCCCTTCCTCTCATCCACAAACGCCTACTGCGGCCATGCCGGCCCAGCAGGCGAGCTATTCGGCGGTTAGGCATCAATCCTTCCAACCTCCTCGGATTCTCCGAACGCCTATACCGCATTCTTTTGTTTAGAATCAGGCCCCAGTCGAGCCCGATACCAACACTCTCTTGCTTCAGAAGCTGGCCAGCATGGAGGAGCAGCTCAAGAAGGTTACAGCAACTAAGAATGCTCCGTAAATTTCTCTTCCTACGTTGCCAGTGTTCCATTTACCACCTTCTGAAATGCCGAATTTCCGGCGATATAATGGAACAGGCAACCCATTCATTCATTTAAAGGATTTCCGATATGAGACTTCTTTCTGGCAAGACAATAAAGCCTCTTTGGCCTATTTATTCAGGAGATCTCTTGAGGGACCCGCCCTCGAATGGTTTTATTCTCTGGAGCCAGCTGATGCCGGGGATTTTGATGTTATCCAAAGGAAATTCTTGCAAAAGTATAGAGACCGAGTAGGACCATCCCTTTCTGTTACCGATCTGGTCGCTGAAAAGATGAAGCCCGAGGAAGACTTCATTATATTTGCTGACAGGTGGCGGTCTATGGCCGAGAAATTGAAGGACACATTGTCGGAACAAGAACAAGTAAAAATGGTCATTTCTAATGCAACTCCTCAATTCCGGCACATTTTGGCCATGAATCGGCTAACAACTATGGAAGAGCTCTATGAAAGAGCTCGTTATATACAAACACAAATGAAGGATTCGCCCATCATGGGCATGTTTGAGCCGAAGCCTCGGCTGTTTAAAAAGAATACAAATGTCAACAGCGGGCCCACGACTGAGGGCACTGTCATAAACGAGCAGGTTGGCGTAGTTGGTCACCCCCACCACCAATCAAACCCGCGACCTCCGCCACCTCCACAGCAAAACCCCCATTTTACCTCCGCTCCACAACGCCACTTCACACCCCCACCTTCTTTTGCTCCATCACCGAGCCAAGCGCCTCGCACCGACCCTCCAGCACCACCACAATACCATCAGGTCCCCCCACCTTCCAACTATGGCCAACAACAACGGAGACCACCGCTTGGCCCCAAGAGGGCCCATTATCCGCCACTCCCAGAGAGTCTCCCTGACATTTTTAATGCTTTGATGGCCGCCAACTTGCTCATCCTACCAAAAGAAAGAACGGTGTGGCCCGACAATGTTGACACATCCCGTTACTGTGCATTTCACCGCGCCCCTGGTCACAACCTTGATCGTTGTTTCCATTTCAGAGATCATATTTATGATTTGAATGACCAGGGTGGCATTAATTAGGATGAAATGAGGCAAGTCATCGCCACCATGAAAGAGAGAAGGCCGCATCGGCAACAGCAAAATCAGCAACAACAACAGCCAGCTCCGCAGCAAGTTCAGCCACAGCAAGCTCCAGCACCCCAGCAGGATATGGGGATTGTCCGTAATCCATTGCCGGAGCACGCTCCTAATCAACACGTGAACCCTGTCACGTCTCTCTACGAGGTGGAGAGAGGGCAGGGATGGCACGAAGAAAATGCCTCTGTCGGGGCATTCCACCATGATCCAAACCAAAATCAAACTCCGCGCCTGTTGTGCGTTCCTCCTTCTCCTTCTAGTCTCCTATCAGGACGTTCTCTTTTACGCCCCGTCAACCCACCTACCACCACCAATTCCACGGCCTTGCCGGCTCGCGCTCTTCTTAACCGCTTACCACCATAGCAACCTGCCATTCCACCTTCCACCACCAATCCTACATCCGCGCCCTCCAGGCCACTCCTACTCCGTTCACCGCCAGCACCCGCTACCCCCTCTACCACTCCTACACCGGCAAGAGTTCCTCCACCATCAGTACAACCACCTTTTGTGCCACGATCTCTCCTTATTCCACCACCTGCCAATACCCCTCGCATTCGGATATCCCTTTCTTCTCTCACGCCTCCTGCGAGGGTACCTTCTTCAAATACTCCTCTCGTGCCTCCCGCGAGGGCATCTCTATTAAACACCACTACTACGCCTCCTACAGGGGCGCCCCTTTCATTGAGTTCCCCTTTGGTATCCCCTAGCAGGGTCTCTGCTACCGACATTCCTTCCTCCTCTTCCAACCCTCCTCCTAATATTGCCCCGACAGAGGCGCGTCAAGGCGTAGCGCCGCTCCGTAGTGGACGGATGTTCCACCGTGTTTTCCCACAGAGAGAGCTAGAGCCCGTACAGGGGACGCAAGAGCAAGAACAAGAACAGGATTCAGTGCCGGGAACTCAGTATGATCTGTTAAAGCACCTGGATCGCGCTCCAGCCAGAATCTCCATTCTTGAATTAATCAAGGGGTCCACCACTCATCAGCTAGCCTTGAAGGAATACCTGCAGAAGGTTATGGTCAATGAGGACCTCCCGGTTGAACAGATAATTACAGTCTTAACCCCTACCAGCAGTCAGCCGGCAATCACATTCCATGAACATGAGCTAGCACCTCTACCGGCAAGAAAATATGCCCTGTGTATTACGGTTGATATCAACAAGGTGGCTGTTAAGCAGTGTTTGGTAGACACCGGTGCATCTATCAATGTGTTGCCTCCAAGCATTCTGAAGTTATGCGGTATCCCTGAGAGCCAGATTCGGCCATCCACCATTACTGTCACTGCATATGACAATATAAAGAAACCCCCTCGGGTATGATTACTCTTAAAGTCAGCTTAGGTCCAGCCACCATTACGGCAGATTTCCATATTCTGGATATGGACCCGACCTTTAATGGCATCCTGGGTCGCCCTTATATTCAGCAGCTTGATGCAGTGCCCTCTACAAACCATCAGTGCCTTAAGTTTCCGCACAAGGGCCGCATTATCAAGGTGACCAGCGTGCCTATCTTACCAGAGGAGGACATTCATGTAGCTTCATCAGTTCCTTCTATATGGCCAGCCAACAAGCCGTTATTATCTGTGCTGGACATTCCCCACTCTCAGCCGATGCTGTCTGAGACTGTTACAACGGTTGCTATGACACCCCTGCCTTCTAAGGGGAAGAAGAAAAAGAAAAATATGATGAATACCCCCGGCTGGAACATTCTGATAAGAATGAGATATCAAGATGGCAAGGGCCTGGGCGCTAAACTCCAGGGCAAGATTAGGCCCATTAAGCCTCAAAAAGTGGTTGCACGAGGCGGCTTAGGCTACAAAGCACCGGGCAAGAATGAAGGAGAGCCGTGGGCTGTTATGACGTCCACCTTCAAGCCAGATCGCCAGCCGCTCACCTGGACTTTAAAGACACATTTTGTCACCGGTGGCGTTCAGAACAATGAACAGACTACCATCATTACATCATTGCTTGATTGTCAGGATGTGCACGCTAGACAGTTTGCTCGTCACATTGCCCCATTGGCTACTTACAAAGCCCTGGAGTCGTTAAGGCCAGATAAAAGAAGAAAAATGGGTGATCCGGAATGTGACTGGTACAGGTGGTTTGACATGAATGACATCACTTTCTCTTTAAGCCGCCTGTTCATGCCGACAGATCCAGAATGGCTGCCATTGATTCAAGAACTGATTGAAATGCCTGCCGCAATCACAGATAAAAGGCAGATGTTAAGTGACTACACAGATACGGGGGAGCCAGATGTCCCCTTTGAAGAAGGATTTTCCGTGGATAGGCTGTGGGCCGGCCTTTTCTCCCTCACTTCTGTGCATCCATTGGTGTTGGCTTCTCTCTATTCCCGTTGGTTTGGTCACGTGCCGCGACCACCACCGATTACTATCAACTTGTCTCCCGATTCAATTCAGATTTCCCTCCCAATTGCTCCTTCGCTCCTCGAGCGATTTGCTGAAGACTCCATCTCGCCCCCGCGTGGGCCATCTTTGATTAAATCTTTCTCCAAACTTGCAATTTCCACTCCACCTACTATTCTCCCTTCACATTGCTTTTTACTTGAAAAAGAAAATAAAAACAAAGGGAAACATGAAAACGAAAAAAAAACGCCAAATCTCCAATATTCCAATCCTCCATTTCTTTTGAGGAGACCTCCTACTTTTCTCCCGAGCGCGTCCCAACCCAGGGGCCGCTCTTCCAAGATTCCTTGGTAAGTCTTTTCCCCCCCTCCGATGAGGGGTCCTCCCCTGTATCACCTCCTGTATCCACTTTATCACCTCCTTCTTTCCCTTATAATCAAGCTAGTTGCTCTTCCTCCCTTTCTTCCTCTTCTTCTAATAAAAATCAAGGGGTAAATTCACACAAGAAGGCCAAGGGTAAGCAGATTCCTCGCAGATTTTTGTTGGAATTGGCCATTAGATGCCAAGCTTGTTTAGCTCTCCCTGAGTTTGTGGAAGATCCAATTATCTTGCCGGAGTTAGAATATGAGGATGCTGATGCTTCTTATGAGGGTTTGGGCGTTTATGAAATTATGAATGATGAAGACCCTATTGAAGAGGGGGATGAGAGTTATGAAGAATATGAGGACGAGGCTGATGCTTTTGCTAGTGGAATAAGAAGATTCGACGAACCATCAGCCTCTGTAGAAGAACCAACCAAAGAAATCAATTTGGGTACTGAGGAAGACCCTAGGATTGTCCTCATTAGCAAAAATTTGCCGCCCTC
Source organism: Amorphophallus konjac (assembly GCA_022559845.1). NCBI lineage: Eukaryota > Viridiplantae > Streptophyta > Magnoliopsida > Alismatales > Araceae > Amorphophallus > Amorphophallus konjac. The sequence continues at coordinate 211,234,946 of CM040118.1, forward strand.
CGAAGAGGAGGCGCTCATCTTAGTTCTTCAAGAATACAAAGACACGTTCGCATGGAGTTATGAAGATATGCCTGGATTAGACCCTGCGCTTGTTGAACATCGCCTTACGCTTAAGCCAGGGTCTGTCCCGGTAAAACAACGGTTGAGGCGTTTCCACCCTAGCATGGCTTTGAAAATGAAAGAAGAGGTCGATAAACTCCACAAGGCTAGATTCGTTAGAGTCGTCCTCTATCCCAATTGGGTGGCTAACATTGTCCCGGTTATGAAGAAAGATGGAAAAGTTCGAATTTGCATAGATTTCCGGGACCTCAACCGAGCGTGTCCTAAAGATGACTTCCCCCTCCCTCATATTGATGTGTTGATTGACAACACGGCAGGATTTGAGACTCTTTCTTTCATGGATGGCTTTTCAGGCTATAATCAGATTCGCCTGGCCGAAAAAGATCAAGAGAAAACTTCATTCACTACACCATGGGGCACATATTGTTATGTGGTCATGCCCTTTGGACTTAAGAATGCTGGAGCCACTTATCAAAGGGCTATGATGGCAATTTTTCATGACATGATTCATATTTATATTGAGGTGTATGTGGATGACCTGGTTGTGAAATCAAGAACAAGGATTGAGCATCCTGGGGTTCTGGCTAAGGTTTTGCAGAGATCACGAGAATTTCAATTGAAAATGAACCCCAAGAACTGCGTATTTGGCGTTTCTTCAGGGAAGTTGCTCGGTTTCATTGTTAGCAAGAGGGGAATTGAAGTTGATCCCAACAAGGCAAAAGCCATTAGAGATATGCCTCCTCCCAAGAATTTGAAGGAAGTTCGAGGATTAATCGGGAGGTTGCAATTTATTCGCCGCTTCGTCTCCCAGCATTCACAGAGGTGTAGGCCGTTCTACGAGCTTACTAAGCCGGGAGTCAAGTTTAATTGGGATGACAAATGTCAGGCAGCCTTTGACGGATTGAAGGATTATTTGGTCAATCCTCCTGTCCTGAGGCCGCCAATTCCAGGTAAGCCACTTATTCTTTATGTTTCAGTCCTGGATGACTCCGTAGGTGCTGTCTTAGCTCAAGTGGATGAAGAAGGTAGGGAGAGGGAAGCATACTACTTGTCTAAGCTTCTTAACCCCTGTGAGCAGAGATACTCAGCCATGGAGAAAACTTGTGCAGCTTTGGTTTGGGTAGTTCAGAAGCTAAAACACTATTTCCTAGCTCACGAGGTTCACCTCATTGCTCGCATGAATCCAATCAAATTCCTCCTTGAAAAATCTATCCTCACTGATCGATTGGCACGCTGGCAAAGCTTCCTTTCTCAATTTGACATCACTTACATTCATCAAAAACCTGTCAAAGGTTATGCCATTACCGAGCATCTTGCTCACCACCCTCTCCCCCGCTTTGATCCTGTCAATTCAGAGTTCCCAGATGAAGAATTAATGTCCATTAATCAATCCCATGATCCTATGTGGACGTTACACTTTGACGGAGCTCTTAATTCTCAAGGAAGAGGGATCGACATGGTTCTTTTAACACCCGAAGGGGTCACCATTCCATTTGCTGCTCGGCTCACTTTTCCCGTCACCAATAACATAGCCGAGTATGAAGCTCTTTTGGCTGGTCTTAAAACCGCTCATCAATATGGTGTCACTCATTTGCGAATTGTCGGTGACAGTCAGCTCATTCTACGCCAAGTGTTGGTCAAGTGCCGCACCATCCATCCTAAGCTCAAGCCCTACTAGGAGCTCGCTTCAGCTTACGCCAAACTCTTCACTAAATTGATTTTCGTTCATGTCCCGCGTAGCCAGAACATTTTGGCCGACGCACTTGCTTCCTTAGCTTCCGCTTTAGTTTTCCCTCCTGAGCGTGATTTTCATGTCCCCCTGATTCATCAGCGTGATACTCCAGCCATTAGGGATCGTGCTTTTCTCGATATTAGGGATCAGGTGCTTGAGAAGGTTAGACGGAAGGAAGCTCTCGAAGGCAAAGAGGTCATGCTATTGGATTGGCAAGAAGAGTTGGCTGACGAAGAAAAGCCTTGGTATTATGAGATTGCCAGATACTGTGATGATCAGTCTTATCCCGAGGAAGCCACAACAGAAGAGAAGAAAGCAATAAGAAGAGTGGCTCAACGTTATACTTTGGTTGGAGGTGTGCTTTACAGAAGAGGGCTCACCGGTGTTTTATTGAGATGCCTCGATGATGATGAATCTTGGAAAGTTGTGGAAGAGGCGCATTCTGGTGTGTGTGGTGGTCATGTGAACAGCCAGATGCTAGCTAAGAAGATTCTTAGACTAGGTTTCTATTGGCCCACTCTAGAAGAGGATTGTTCTATCTATGTTCGAAGGTGTGTTAAGTGCCAACTGCACGCCGACAAGATTCATGCTCCTGCTTCTTCACTCCATCCTACGTCCTCCCCATGGCCTTTTTCCATGTGGGCTTTTGATATCATTGGACCTCTTGGTGATTCGAACCTCCTGACCAAGCAAAAATCATTCATTCTCACGGCAACGGAGTACTTCACCAAGTGGGCGGAAGCAGAAGCTTACGTGGAAATTAAAGCATCAACCGTCTGCAAATTTATCATGAAGAACATCATCACGAGGTTCGGCATTCCGAGCACCATCGTCACCGACAATGGGCCTCAATTTATCTCTCAAGATCTCAAGGATCTCTGCAACAGGTATAACATTGCATTGCATCATTCTTCTCCCTATTATCCGCAGGGCAATGGCCAAGCAGAGGCCACTAATAAAACCTTAATTAAGATTGTTAAGAAGACGTGCGAGGCTAATAAATTCTCAGACTGGCCAGACAAGCTGGTTGAAGCTCTTTGGGCCTACCGCACTTCTATTCGAACCCCCACTGGGCAAACTCCTTTTGCCCTTACTTATGGAATGGAGGCCGTAGTCCCGTATGAGATTCTTATCCCCTCTCTGCGAGTACAATTGGATGAGGAGCTCTCTATCGATGAACGTCGTGATTCACTCCTTGCCCAATTGGAACTCCTAGATGAGAAGCGTCTGGTCGCCGCTGAGCATGCGCGCGTTTATCAAAACAGGCTCTCACGTTTTTATCAAAAGAAGGTAATTGAGAGAAAATTTAAGGTCGGTGAAATGGTAATCAAAAGGATTTTTGTAAAACCAGATGGCCCTCGTTCAAAGCTCCAACCAAATTGGGAAGGGCCGTTCATCATAAAAGACGTTTATCCTGGCAATGCTTATAAACTGGTTAATGCTGAAGGAGAGGAATTAACTCACCCCTGGAACGGTTTGTATCTCAAGAAATATTACCCCTGAACAAAAATCCAAACAAAATTTCAAAACTTCACAAAAAAATCCAAAGAAAATAGAAATCTCCCAAAATAATCAAAAAAAAAGTCGAATATTTTCAAAATCAAAAACAAAAAAAAGAGTTTTCTTTCATGATTCTCCTTTTTGGGCTGACATGACAGGCGAAGGTCCACGGTCCGAAAGGTCAAAATTCAGAATCCATTTGTCAGTCTTGCTAATTTAAAATGGGAGTTGACCCCGCACACACTACACACTTTACTCTTGAGCTCAAGCAGTGCAAAATCTGATTGAAAGTCGAAACCAGACTAAAGGCGAAAGACGATATCCATTCTTTTTCTTCTTCGGCCCACAAGGGATGAAGGGAGGTCTCGAGGTAGACACGCCAAGCCTATCCACCGCCCTAGTAGGAGGAAGTCAGGGCCCAAAAGGGAACAAATGCCACAAAAAGCCCGAGTACAATTAAGTTGTTCATCAGTTCAAATCTATTCAATGCAAATCAATTCTAAGGTGAAAATCAAATGGTGAAAAGAAAAGCATGTCAAGAGGGCAAAGTCCCCGCAAGGAAAACCTTGGGCGTATGCATGCAATATGAAAAGAGGCAAAAGGCAACAAAGCGTCCCTACGCCAAAGACCGAACCCCAACAGGCATAGAGTAGGGGAGGTAGCTTTGCCTCAGGTATCTCTAAATCTTTTGTGGACTTCCTTATACTTTCTTTTTTATTTTTGGAAAAGTCATGAACCAGCAGAATGGCCGAGACAAACTGAAGAGAATGCACTGCACGAAATATTGTGTATAAGTTTAACAATATTCACGCCAATTCCCCTTTTAATTATTCAAGAAAGGTTAATGGATCTTAGATGATGACCGAGTAGGGCCCACCACCTTAATTTCTTTATCAGCTCAATTTGGGAGGAATAGAATTAACGCCTTTGTTCAAGGCGCTTTAATGTTAATTCACGCCTATCTTAAAAGTCGTTTCTTTAAAAATAACGCCTCTGGGAAGGTCGTGTTTTCAACAAAATTCAAAAAAAAATCTTTTCACAGTAACGTCGTCTCCGAGGGCGTCTTTTACTTGAGTAACGACCTAATCTAAGGCGTGTTTTTCAGAAAATCCCTAAAAATATATATATATATATACTGAAAAGAACAAAAAATAAATTCTTCATATTGCATGAGTTGCATTCTTGCCTGGACATCTTTTTAATTATTGTTTACATATGTGTGATTGCATGAGGCATCCACGAGTTTTGATTATTCCATTTTGCCTTATTAAAGGCTTGGCCCCTTGACCCATTACTAAGGTCAGAATATGGACACCCCTTGCTCATCGGGCAAGGGGCCAAGTCGAACAGATGAATTAACCTGTTTGTTCAAGTGAAAACCGCAGCTGCAGATATAGGGCAAAATAAAGCAAACACATGGAACGTGGAAAGAAAAAGTACACAAACACAAGTCCACAACCATACAAGTGCTCAGGTAACAAAAGCTCAAATCTCCTATATATATATATCATCATGTCTATCATGTACAGGTGTGGAGGTGGAGGAGTACAAGTACCAAACTCTCAGCTCTCGCCTCCACCCTCCTCTCTCCTACTCTCAACCTCCTCCTCGCCGTCCCGAGCTGGTGCTGGTGGAGGAGGCATGGGCCCCCGTGAAGAAGACGGAACCCGAACGTGTCCCCCTACCTCGCTCCTCTCTCGGAGGGAAGAACCCACCACGAAGGTGGAGCTGGTGAAGGAGTACCCCGCGGCCCGTGCTCGCTCGCGGCCTCGCTGCAACCGCTCCTTGGACACTCGCAGCCGCTCCTGGGAAAGGATCAATTGGGTCCTCGAGTCTGCCAGCTCACGCTCTCGTACCGACAACTGCTCCTGGAACCGGGCACGCTCCGCCTGGTGCTCCTCCCGCTCACGAGCCCGCTCCTCGCGCTCCCGAGCACGCTCCCTCCTCTCCAGCTCTAGGGCAACTCGCAGCTCGACTACGTCCTGAGGAAGCTCACTGCGTCGCTGCAGGGTCCGCTGAAGCTCTGCGATCCGCTGATCGCGGATCGACAACTCGGTACGTATAGCCTTCAGCTGAGCAGCCTACAAACAGGTAAACAAATCATCAGTTCCACAGTTCAATAATTCATGAAATGAAATAACAACATGTGACTGAAGGTAGATCACGCACCTGTGAGCTCGTCGCTCGGAAGCCCTCATCTACACAGATAAGAGTGGCTCGAAGCTCTTCAGTCTGCAAAAATGAATTTTTATCAGTGCACAATTTATATCTAATCATTATTTGAATGAGGTTTTGAGTTCAGAATTTACCCGTGAGGCAAGGTCACGCTCCGCCGCCTCGGCTCGCGCTATCGCACCAGCCAGCTGCTCTATCAGTGCAGTCACCTCTGCACTAGGCCCCCTCGAGCTGGAAGCCTCCCCTGGATCTCTCCTCGCTGCTCCCTGCTGGGCACGCTGCATTCATTAAGACCGTCAGTGGCTAATCATTAATTCAACACAACAAAAAAAAATTCAGTTGCATATAAGAATAATTTAAACACTCACCAGGGTCTCCAGGTCTGCCCGTGTGGCAGCTAGCTGGTCCTCCAGGCTGTGTAGGTGAGCCTGGGCATCTATCGCCGCTATGTCCCTCGCATCCTGCATTCATTACATGTTAGTCGCATAATAGTTACATAAGCATTTGCATTCAATTTAGAAATCATTGCATTCATACATACCCCTAAGACCTTCATCTGAGGTCTGCCGGCGTGAACCTCCCAGTAACGCCGGAGGTACTCAGAGCTGTCAGTCGCGTGGGAAACGACTGTGGTCCCGCCACGCTGCCAGTCGGCGTACTGCTCCTCAAATCGCACCCTCCAGTCGGTCATCTTGGTGCGACCGCGGGTCTTCTTGCCAATCCCTCGGGGCTCTCCGACCTCGATCCACTCCTAGGGCATGCCCAGGGTCCTCATCACCAGCCGAAGCCGTAACGGCTCAATCTCGCTCAAGCAGTGTAGCCACAGTTCACGCCCGAAGCGAGGTCGCCCCGATACGACCCAAGGCTGGCCCTCATCGGTCATCCCCTCATATGGTCTCCACTGCACCTGCATTCATGAACACGCATCATTATCATTTCATCATATTCAAATAAACAACAAAAAGAAATGCATATCATTCATGCATACATACCAGTGAGGGAGGGAAGTCGCGGAACTCTCTCCGTAGAACCCACAACTCGTAGTCAAGTGGGGCGCCAAAGATGACAGGCACCCAGCGTCGCGCCAGAGGGAAGTACCCCTCAGCTCCTGGCCGTGGGTCAACGCGCCCCATCGGCATGTATAGGTGGCTCCACACCTGCATCCATGCATTGCAATTAGTATTATATTCACACGCATCATAATAAGAAGGAAAAGATGTAAAAATGAGAAATTGCATACCTGAAGAAGAGGTGAGAAGCCACTGACGGTCGTCTCCCGGCCTGTCCCTGTGGACAGATCGGCCATCAAATGCGCCAGCAGGGCCGCTCCCCAAGCATATGTGCCAACCGTCTCCAGATCCTCAAGGATGCCTAAGAAGCGGCAGTTGATGACATCGGCTTTCGTCCCCAGCAATAATCTCCCGAGTAGCAGCAGCAGGAACCTCCTCAGGTCTCGGTCCGCTCTCTCATGGTCAGTCGGGTCCTGGCAGCATGCCGCTCTCACCCCGTCGGTCAGTCGCTGTGCAAACTCACCTAAGGTCTCCCCCGATCTGTGCCTGGCATCTCCTAGACCCATCGCTGTAGTCAGGTCCGTACGGAAAATGGTCCTGCACTCGGTAGGTCCCACATAGACCATCTCAAGCCCTAGTAGCCTCTGGGCCATCTCCGTATAGTCAGAATAGGTGAACCCACTCACGGCCTCACCATCTACCCGTAAACCTGTGATCCTGGCTACATCCTCTAAACTAGGAACCATATGCCCCCAGGGCATCAGAAAAGTCCGGCTAACCCTATCCCATCTCTCCCTCAAAACCTGGATCAGTGCTAGGTCAGGTCTAAAAGGCTCGATGGATAGAAAAGCCCCAAACCCCATGGCCTCTACCCTAACCCTCTGGAAGTCGGGGAGACCCTGGTATGCTGCCCAGACCATGACCCATGAGATACGGGTCCTCATCAGCCCCTGCATGTATTAAAAGAGAATTATTTTTCTTAATTATCTGAATATCCATGCGGAATTACATTTGATTTGGGTTAAATGTTGAATTTTAGCATTTTTGGAATTCACGGCCACCCTCAGGTCGTTTCTTGATAAATTCACGCCCCTGCGGGGGGCGTTTTTCAGAATGAACTTTAATGTAACGCCCTTAATGAAGGCGTTTTTTATGTTTATCACGCCATAGTCTTAGGCGTATTTTGGCGGCTGTTTTGCTATTTCTGAAACATTTTTCTAATCACGCCTCGGTGATGGGCGTTTCTTGTTGAATTAACGCCCTGTGGTAGGGCGTTTTCCTAAAGGTGGTTATTTTTGAATCGTTAATGAATGAAGCGACGCCCTCTGGTTTGGGCGTCTCTTGTTGAATTAACGCCCTACTGGAGGGCGTGGTTTTCTCAATTTAACAGAAAATCAAATAACTGACAGCATGCGAAATAATTCATGAAAATATTTTTGGAAATTGTTTAGTGAGCATGGAATTCATGAAAAATCATAAGTTTTAAGAAACGACATGCTTCAGGGCGTTTTTCATGAAGGATAATTAATTTTCAGAAATTAAAAATAATTAACGCCCTGGATTAGGGCGTTGCGTTTGTAAGTAACGCCACCGTGGGAGGCGTGCATTTTCTGAGTTGCAGGTTTAGTGCCCGAGGGCTATGAAAAAATCAAGAAAAAATATAAATAAAAAAAATGGAATTGGGGAGGGGGAGCCTACCTTCTTGTGCTTCTGGGGTTGTGGCCGGGGTAGCGGCCGTCTGGGCCGCCGGAGTTGCCCCCGGGGAACGACCGCCGCCGTGGGCGGTGGTCCTTCTTCTTCTCCATCTCCTTCTTCTCCATCTCCTTCTTCTCCATCTTCTTCTCCTTCTTCTCCACCTTCGTCTTCTCCTCCTCCTCCTGTCGCTGCTTCGTCGGCGTCGTCGCCGCCGGCCACCACCGGCTCTTCTTCAAAAGCCACGACGGCGAGCTCCTCCACGGAAAGTTCTTCCTCTTGGGCGTGGGAGGCATCGTGATCGACCACATCTGGGGCGCTAACTCTTTGGCGTTTGGCCATGGCTAAGATTGAGAGAATGTTTGAGAGAATGAGAGAGAAGAGAACGGGAGAGAAGCTTTGGGGAGGGCTTCGGTTAGGGTTTGCAGAGAAAAGGGGTGAAATGAGAATGGAAGGAGGAAGAAGAAGGGGCCCGACAGCTTTTGGGTTTCGAAAAGAAGACACGCCCTAATGGGGGGCGTTTATAATGAAAGTCACGTCCATTCCTTGGGCGTTTTATGAAAGTTGACGACGATGATTAAGGCGTTAATTTCTTTTGCATGGGGAACGATAACCGTCGTCAGACGCATTGAATGGGCGTTGATTGATGTAAGAGAAGTCATTATTGCTGTTTGAAGTAACGCCTCTTGTAAAGGCGTGTTACATTTGAAACGTGACCAAGGAAAAGGCGTTATTTTTGAAGAGTCAACGATTATATTCTTTTGGTTTGAATCTAGTCACGCCTTGCCTAAGGTCGTTATTTAAAGTTACGCCCACCCTGCAGGCGTCATCTGTTGACAAAGGCCCACTGGAAGCGCCTTTAGGTAAGGCGTGTATTTTTGAATTCACGGCATTCTTGGAGGCGTTATTCATGACAGAAATACAGGTTTTTGGATGATTTGGTTCATAATCACAGTGGCAGTTGGCTCAATTAGAGAACAATCTTTATTATTTTGAAAAGAGGAACTACAATGACTAATGAGCCACTTTGGGCCTTATTTTTCTCAATGAAGTTACATAATTTTTCCACTGTTCCTTGTCTTCATCCAAGTCTTCTACAGGTTGATGAAGCTTGCTTAGCCTCCATAGAGCTTGAATGGTGGTAACCTCTTCTCCATCTTCATTGCTGCCTAGGTCTCTTGATCTGATTGGAGGGAGATGAGAGATGTCTTCTAAGTGTTGTCTTGGGAGCCCAAGCTGAGGAAGGCACCGGTGTGCATTATATAAAACGAAGTCCGAAGCACCAATAAGACGAAGGTCCGTCCCAATAGAGAAGCGTGCACGAAGCTCCTGCATTTTGAATACACCCGGGGCACAGGTAAAAAGATTCTTTGGCATTACCTTCAAATGCTCCCTCCAATCCCCTCTCTTCTTGATTTGAGGAATCCGGTTGGTCACTCTATTGCTTATACCTAATGAGCCGGTTATATATGAGAGTGGGCTCTTTGAGAAAATTCTTGAGGGTTGTTGGGCTTCGTGGCATGAGTCGAATTTGAAGTGTAGATCAACCCAACTTGAGAGTGCTAGCATGCACCCGTTAATGGGCCTTCCCATGGCCGCTGATGTAAGCCCGCTATAGAGATATGCTAGGATCGCCGGTCCAACTCTCTCTTCTTCCCATAAGCTCACCACTGCACTCAATTGGGACTCCTCTAGAAAGTCCTCCGTGGATGGGAATAGGAGTGCTCCTGCCAAGCACACCACGAAGGCTTTGGTCACTCTTTCTATCTCCTCCTCCTCTTTAGCTTGACCCGCTCTCTTGTACACCCACGAGGCGAGCTTCAAGAGGTTAACTCCTTTAGTGACCTTGATTTGGTTCACTATATTTGGGCTAGGTATTAACGAGGTTAGCAATTCATGGGAGGAGATGGGCCTTGGCATGATGGCCATCTTTTCTTCTTCTCCGTGTTTCATCCTTTTCAAGCCTAGGATCATCTCTACTTCCTCTAGCAAGATGGTGGCCTCAAATGTGGAAAATAAGAAAGTATGGGTGGAAGGATGCCAGGTTTCAATCAATGCTCCTATGGCAGCCCAATCTATGTGGATTTGATCATAATACTTGGCATGGGTTATCAACCCCAAGAGATGCCATCTAGCTACATATACCCTCATGTCTGAAGTAAACTTGGAGAGGATGAGGGGCAACCATTTGATTTGGACATATCTTCTAGCTCCCGGAAGATTTGGATAGTCCTGTGAAGAACAGAACACATACAGTAAACAAGTATGAGCATATGCAACGTGAAAGGAGAATTCGGCAGGAGGAGCATCCCAAAGCAACGGGCAGAAGAGAAAGCTTACCTGTTTTAAAGCAATGCGGTTGCTTATGTGCCCTTGTATTTCAGAGATTCTAGGAGTAGAAATCTTAGGTTTCTTCAGTATTCTGTCCATCGCCGCCAGCAGTTGAGAACAGAAGCAAGAAGAGAGCAAAAGGCCTGCAGAAAAAGAAAGAAACGAAGCAGTTCGGCCGCAGAAGAATTCTGATGATTTGGTTAAGAAAGTCTGCCGTTTTATAAGGATTTGAAGAATCCTAAAGAGCCCCGAAGATAGAAGTTTGATTGGGTTAAGGACTCTATTCTTGATTTAGAAACGGAGGATCGGGCTAATTCACGCCTTGTTTAAGGGCGTGTATTTTTGATTTAACGACCTTATACTGGTCGTGTTTCATGTAACGCCTTTGATGAGGTCGTGTTTCTTCCAAGCTTTCTCTGTTGGTTACGCCCTATGAAAGGGCGTATTTTTTTTGATGAGACGACATTTGGCATGGTCGTGTCTTGATGAGGTCGTGTTTCTTCTAAGCTTCCTTTCTTGGTGACGCCTTTGAGTAGGACGTGTTTTAACAATTAACGACCTATGGAGCGGCGTCTTTCATGCTGTTAACGCCCTATTCTTAGGCGTGTTTTATTGGCCTACGTTTTTGCCCTCCCAATGCTTTTGAATGAACTTAAGTGCTATTATTTGATGAAATTGTTTATGATTAAGCACTTATGATCATGTCATGTTCTGAATTGATAAATGAAGTCTAATAACTTTCAAAGTGCAGAAGTTTGCAGGATTCAGGGCGTTTGGATCGCTCATGGGAGCAACATCGTGTCACCTTGTATTGTTTCTTGTAAGCATTATTATTATATGATATCTACGATATTATAGTATATCAGGGACCTTGTGGTTATGATGAACCTGAAATTTGAGTTCCCCTTTATCAAAAACGAAGACGATTTCAGGAGAATCTTGATCAAGCGGATAGGCCGTTGAGTTGTTAAAGGCTTGGGACGATGGTTCCACTTTCTGAGTTGATACGTGGACAAACGGGCTTCGGCTTAGTGTTAGCTCAGAAATATGGATTCTTGACCAGACCTAAACAGCTTAACAATATTATCCTTGATTATTTTTTTCTATTTAGTTTGTTTTAATCTTTTCTTTTAGCCCAGCATGCATCATGTAGGACTTTGAGTTTCATGCTGAAAATCTTCATATTATGGCAATAATGAAGTTCACTCGCTCTCGATTGAGTTGACATGAGATATTCCATTCCAAATCAAGTACTTCGTTCTATTTGAAGCCATTCAGGCTGATTCCTTGAAAGTGTTCCTTTTGTTGGATCTTTATCCCAATTCTCTTTACTTTTCTGCAAAATTTACCTTGGTTGCAGCACGTCCACATTGGCTGGTAATCGCTCTCCAATGGTCTTTCCCTGTCGTGCCCGCGCGCACACCCTTTATTTATTTAGTTTAATCTCCTTTTGTCCGACAAATCAATTGTTTCCTTGGAACCACTCAGAGTTGTTTCACTTTGAATCTTGGAAAGATTTCAAATGCTTAGTGTCTGAGGCGTGTCCCATCACACCTTGGCGTCTCCTTATCAGTTCGTTCCACTTCAATCCTTTCATTACACTTCATTCCATTTCCGTCTCACTCCCTTGCAAAGCAGACGCCAAGGCGGGGCAGCTGTAGACACGCCAAAATTGACATTTTGTTGATCAAATCTCATGTTATTATGTAAACGCCCCAAGTGGACTTCAATATTCCTATAATATAAAGTTTTTCTATTTTTCATGAGTTTTCTGCATTTTTCTTGCATTTTTGTGAATCACGACTTGACTAAGGGCGTTACTTGATAAAATAACGACCTGTGATAAGGCGTTTTAAAAGAAAGGACGACCGTATGTAAGGGCGTCAATTCCTGGTATTATCCTTTAATTTCTGGAATTATCTATTTTCAAAATAAAAGGCTTTTTCTGAGTAACGCCTTTCCTCAGGGCGTGTTTTGAAGAAACGCCGTTTTCGCAGGCGTGTTATCTCAGTTTCCAAACGGAGGAAGTTTTCATTTCCAAAATTAAACCCAGGAAGAAACGGCCTTTACTAGGTCGTGTTTCAAGAAACGCCTCTGTGCAGGTCGTCAATTCATAAAAAGACGCCCTGACGCAAGGCGTGTTTTCACTCCAGAGTCCTTTTTTTCTCCATCTTTCCCCCACAGTTCCCTGCTATCCTTGGACTCTTGCTCGATCTTAATCCTTCCTTGGATGCCTCATTACCTATTCTTATCATTTCCTTGTTTGATCACATCCGATTGAAACTATAAAAGAAAACTTCATTCGCTCGTAAAAGAGGTTGAAGATTTTACGTATTCAATAAGCACCCTGAGCATTTAGAGGTTAAGACGTGAGTTATCAAGCAAGCACGCAGAGCTTCCTCCTTCGAGCATTGATTTTTCTTCATCCCTCTGCATCCGTTCAGCGTCTTCCCGGTTCCCTTTACTCTTGTCAGGGAGAGCAGGGCGATATATATATAGCTTGTCTGTTGTTCATCACATTCTTATCATCACTATTGTTACCTGTCGTTAGTTCTTTTACCGCATTTAGCATATCATATTCTTCCCTAGTTCTCTGCTAGGGGTTTACAAAACAAAAAAGGAAGGTGCGCATGTTGATGTCTTTTCATCATTTTTATGTTGGCTCTTGACTGATACTATTGCACTTTGGCTGATCCCCTTCTCTTTTCCTTGTTTTTCATTGTCTTCTTTTACAAGGTAATCAATCGAGAAAATCCACTTCATCGGCCGGCCGATTGGAGTTGGAGGAGGAGACTCACATTCATCCCGCATCCCACTTTTCACTAGGTACATGCGATCTCATTTTTTCTTATTGAGGTAAACCCTCTGGCGATCACAACTCCCCTTTAGCACCTCGTGCTATATTATTTATCACATCTTATACATGTTATCATCATGGTTATTTATTTTTCACTCCCTGGTATTTGAGGATTTTTAATCCGATCTACAACTACCGCGGCCAACTCCAAGTCATGCACCGGGTAGTTTTCCTCATGCTTCTTCAACTACCTAGAAGAGTACGCAATAACTCTTCCCTGTTGCATTAACACACAACCGAGGCCAACACCGGAAGCATCGGTATATACCTCATACTTCTCTCCTTCAATAGGAAGGGCCAAGACTGGAGCAGTGGTCAAATGGTCCTTCAACGTTTGGAAACTTTGTTCACATTCCTCATTCCACTCATATGGCACTTCCTTGCGAGTCAGCCTGGTGAGTGGTACTGCAATCTTCGAGAAGTTTTTAATAAAACGCCGGTAATAACCAGCAAGACCAAGGAAACTCCTAATTTCTGTTACATTTGTTGGTTGTTCCCAATTCTTTACCGCTTCAACCTTTGCGGGGTCCACTGAGATTCCATCTTTTGAAATTACATGTCCTAAGGAGGACACTTCTTCCAGCCAAAACTCGCATTTGCTAAATTTGGCATATAATTGATTATCCCTCAATATCTGCAATGCTATTCTTAAATGCACTTCATGCTCCTCTTCAGACTTTGAATATATCAAGATATCATCGATAAAAACCACAATAAATTTGTCCAGATGTGGTCTAAAGATGCTATTCATAAGCTGCATAAAAGCTGCAGGGGCATTTGTTAGTCCAAAAGGCATAACAGTAAATTCATAATGCCCGTACCTGCTTCGGAATGCAATTTTGTGAATATCCTCGTCCTTGATCCTCAATTGGTGATAACCTGATCGAAGATCAATTTTTGAGAAATACTTTGCTCTAGAAATCTGATCAAAGAGTTCATCAATCCTCGGCAGTGGATATTTATTCTTGATAGTGGGGTGGTTCAGCTGCGGATAATCGATGCACAGCCTCATCGATCCATCCTTCTTCTTGACGAACAACACTGGTGCTCCCCATGGGGAAGTACTTGGTCTAATAAATCCTTTCTTTAATAGCTCCATAAGCTGCTCCTTCAATTCTTTTAATTCTGCAGGGGACATTCTGTAGGGTGCTTTGGAAACAGGTCCGGCACCCGGAACAAGGTCTATAGTGAACGAGATCTCTCTCTCTGGTGGCAAACCAGGCAAATCTTCAGGGAAAATATCGGAGAACTCCCGAACCACTAGAATGTCTTCTAGTCTAGCTACCTTAGCCTCTGTGGCAGTTACAAATGCTAAGAATGCCTCGCATCCTTTGTTGATAAGTTTATGGGCTCGAAGAGCAGAGATGACTGGTGATCTCTTCCGGGGAGTAACGTAAGTTAACTCCGGGTAATCCACAAAAGTTACTTTTCCATTTCGGCAGTCTACAGTTGCCCGGTGGGTGGATAGCCAATCGGCCCCTAAAATTACATCGTACTCCTTTAAGTCTAAGCATATTAAATCTGCAGGTAAGTTGTGACCTTTAACTATAACCTTGCAGTTTGGGTAATGGAAAGTGACATCAGACTCATTCCCTAACGGGGTAGAAATTACCAAGTCTATCCATTCGGGTTCCATAGAGAATGAAGCAGCAAATTTCTTTGAAACAAAAGAATGTGTGGCGCCAGTATCAAACAGTACTTGAGCAGATTTAGAGCAGACAGTCAAAATACCTTCCACCAACCCACCCTCGGTTGGTTCTGTCTCTTGGAGAGCTTGTAAACGTCCTTGCTTCTTTGCCGGACGCTTCTCTTCCTTTGTCTCCGGCTCACTTTGCTCGTTCATCATCAGACAATCGGGAATACGGTGTTCTTTACTCCCACAACGAAGGCATGCTCCAAGCCTTCTCCAGCATTCCGCAGCCTGATGACCCGGCTTGTCGCAATATTTACAATTCTCCTTAGGCGGCGCCGTGATGGAGAAAGGTTTGTTGTTGCCCTTCTTGAATTTTTTCTCTTTGGAGGGTTCGCCTCAATTATTGGTCCGCTTCTTAAAAGATGGTTTAAAAGTGTTGGGGCCTGTAACATTCTCCCTTTTATCCTTACCATGGATTTTGTCAGACAGTTCCGTGGCGTCTTCTAGCAACTGGGTACGACGTACCATCTCTAAGTATACTTGGATATCCAAGGGAGCGAGCTGGGTGATATACTGGGGTCGTAACCCATTCAAGAACCTCCTTGCTTTCATCTTTTCAGTGCACACTAAATGTGGTGCATATCTAGATAATCGGGAGAACTGGGCTTCATAGTCAGCTACCGACAGGGATCGTTGCTTCAAGGCAGCAAATTCCGTGGCCTTTTTCTCCTGAACACGGTCAGAGAAGTACTTGCTATTGAAGTGTTCGACAAATTCGACCCAAGTAACATGATTTTCGGGTAAGGTGGCCTCAACAGACTCCCACCAAGCACGATCGTCCCGTTCCAGTTGGAACGTGGCTAGAAGCACCCTTTCATCATCTGCGCATTGCAGGACGCGGAAGATCCGTTCGATCTCTTTTATCCAATTCTCTGCATCCTCAGGGTTTGATGATCCTGCGAATCTCGGAGGGTTGAGGTTCCTAAAACTCCGGTGGAGGTCGCCAGCTCCATGATGTGCCCCACCTTGAGCCACCTGTTGTAAGGCCTGGGTCAAGCCCTGAACAGTTCGTTGCATCTCACAACATTGTGCACGTTCAGCAGCCATAGTCCTTCAAAGAGTCGACCTTAATTAGTTTCATGTTGAAATTTGTAGTCGAATGCCCTATAAGGACTTATACCCACGGCACTACCCATCCTCACAGTTTGGGATAGACCTATCCTTAGACTTGGGTTTCCTAGGACTTGAAATCCTAGGCTCTGATACCACAAAAACTGTCACGTCCCAAGCGCGGAAGGAACCCGGGAGAACGCGACGAGTTTATATCAATCATGTCAATCAGAGCAAGTAGAATTTTGACATCAAAAATAGAGTGCGCAATAAGATGAGCTTTTGAAACAAAATCAAACACTGATACCCATGATAATAACAAACCCATAAGTAAAGTCACATACTCCAAGACTTAACAATACGAACCAGGCCCCTGAGCCTTAACTATTACAACACATTGACATAACACCATATCCAACGATAAGACTCCTAAGAATAAACTAAGGACGACAAGACATGATAAGTGGTAGTAGCACGACGCTTGTGGATTCTACGCTCGTCACTCTTGCTCCTGCCCATCCGAGTCCGAGTCATGGTCCGTATTACCTGAAAAGTTTGGGGGCAAGAACTTGATGAGCAAACGCTCAGTAGGAATTATATCTCAAGAACTAGCAATTGGTTTAAGTATTTAGCTTTTTCAAATGAACATGCAAGTCTATATGTAAAACATGTAAAATAAAATGTTATGGAATTAAACAGGATAACGAGAGGAAATAACATATGCTATTGATCCAAAATAGGGAATTTCAAGTATTCAAGTATTTGAATGAGTACCAAGTACATCAACAAAGTCTTTCATGCCGTGAAATAATGGCTATTAACAAGCAAGCACTTTGCCCATTCCGGGCCACGCAAGTCATGTCAAGTCAATCAAGTCAAGCACGCGAGAGAGAGATAGAGATATAGTGGAGATGTCGTAGATTCAAACAAGTACTTCGGTGCAATGTCACACCGTGATCAATATAACTCCCATGGGCACAAGTACTTTCGGGTGCGCCTCCCAGGACCAGATCGGGCCCTATATGCGCTGACATTGTTACATGTAATATCTAGACAACCACTTTATGTATAGCCATGGAATTCCAAGAACAAACTCGTGTAAGATATCAAGATAGATTTGTGGATAGGTTCCACGGAATTCAAGGAAATAGCTTTTAGAGTTCAAAAATCGATAATGACGGTATAATCATGAGTGTCGATAAAACTGGGTAGATTTAGTTCCCCAAATGGGTACCATAACAAATAGGTATCCATATACATGGATGGTCACCCATTTGATATAGAATTGAGGTCCACAAGAACAGCATATCAATCATATGATGTCCACATTCCATTAAGAATATACTCATGATATCCACATAGCATATCATGAGGGCCGGTATACCATGTTTCTAAAGAGTGACATGGCAAAATAGTGTAAGGGTTTTTATGGTACAACCTGCTCAGTCGGCCTTGAGGGAATCCAAGGCTCGAGGAGTCTTACGGAGGTCTCTATGACTAACTTGCTAGTCCAAAGGAACGGAATGTCCAATGGAGAGCTTGTAGGTCACCGAGAATTGAGGGGTAATGCGATAACCATCGTGAAACATGGGACTATATTCACGGAATGGAACATAGTGCCGATATATATATATAGATATAGAAAACCCTCGGTTCACAGAAAGCAGTATGAAATAATTACACAGGAAATTAGCGACTTAATCTAAGTCATTACTTATCAAATTAACGCCTTTTACAGGGGCGTTTATTTATAATTTGACGACTTATATAGGGGTTGTCCATTATATAATTCTATTTTGTAGGAATTTCTATATTCTGGAATTTTAACAAAAACGCGCCTTGGACAGGGGCGTTACTTTTAAATTAGCGCCCTTTGCTGGGGCGTCAGTTCTATAAGAGATGGCCTGTATCAGGTCGTTAATTCAAGCAGTGAAAAATTTCAAGATAATACAATTTTGGGACAACAAGTTACCTGGTCAGGATAGGAAAAATAGCAGGATTCAAGGGGTATAATCATGCATTAGATTGGATTCATGGTTTTATAGATATAAAATTTTTAAACATGAGTATTTAATAATTTCAAAGAATTGACGACTCCTGGGGAGGGCGTCAGATCTTGAATTAGCGCCCTGGGCTGGGTCGCTTCTTTTAAATTAGCGCCCTTGGCAGGGTCACTTATTTTAAAATCTTACAGAGCCTGTGAAAACGCAATAAGACTATATGCATGAGATCATGGATGATATTATTACATAATCTATGCTAGTTTGGGCTTCGTTTCTTGAGAAAACCTACAATATGATCATGATTTATGCTTGTTTGGGCTACGAGACTTGAGATAACCTACCTCTGTGGATGATCTGGTGAACAGGATGAAGGTCTGAAGCTTTTACGATGGTCTATCTCAAATAACAGCAGGATGAAGAATGCACTTCGTGGTTCACAGGAGGAAGAAAATGATGACGATGAATGCCCATGGTCTAGTGCAGGCCTCAGCAGGATGACGGGGGAAGCAGAGGAACGCCTTCACACATTCGTCAGTAGGAAGAAGAATGAAGAAGAGGGAGCTCCCCTTCACGTTGCAGTCAACAGGAAGAAGAGGAAGAAGCCTTCCTCACTTGCATTCGCAACAACAGGATGGCGTCGATGCAACAGTAACGTTGCTACGATCGATGTAGACGTAGTTTTATAGGGTTGTGTGGGTTCTGGGGGATTCAAATGCTCAGATACGGAAGGGATTTTTGATCAAGATTGGTAAGGTTTTAAACCTACTATGCATGGACCTCACCCCTTCCAAGATAGTAGCCGCCTGCTCCCATTTGCATCGGAGAACCCTAACACAGGCCATGTAGCGAACGAGCATGCCTTAATTTAACTCTCGGGGAAAGAGACGTCTGAGACAAGAGCGTCTTTTTATCAAGTAGCGCCCTCACCAGAGGGCGTGTTTTTATAAAATGACGCCTTAACTAGGGTCATCTTTTACATTTTCCATATTTTGGCGCTAAATTTCTATATTTTAGTGGGTATGAATTAGCGCCCATGATCAGGGCGTTATTTATACAACCAACGCCTTAAGAGAGAGCGTTATTTAATTAGCGCCTTAAGGAAGCGCGTTATTTCTTTTTGGCCCAATTTTATGTATTTCTCTTGGATGGTTTTACGTTTATTAAGTACCTCTAATCATATATATCAATTATTTTTTTTAATTCGTTTGGAATATTTTATTCCTTATTAATTATCTGGGGTCTTACAGACTCTCAGCTTGTCCTGCGGCAGGTGCTGTCCACTTACCGCACCTGTGGCCCTAAGCTCAAGCCATATCAAGATTTGGTCACGCTCCTAGCAAGGCAATTCCTCAAGTTGATCTACATCTACACTCCTCGATCTCAGAATATTCTAGCCGATGCTTTAGCATCCCTCGCTTCCTCTCTATCTTTCCCTCTCAGTCAGAGTATAGAGACTATCGTCGTTCAGAGATTGGACACACCCTCTCTTCAGGATCCTTGGTATGCCAACCTTAGGAAGACTGTAGAGGCGAGGGTTGAGAAGGAAGAGCTGAAGGAAGTATCTTTGATGGAATTAGAAGAGATCTTGGAGGAGGCAGAATTGCCCTGGTATCATGAAATTGAGCTATATTGCAAGGATGGGGCATTCCCAGAAAGGGCAAGCGATGAGCAGCGCAAGTCAATAAGAAGAGCCGCCTCAAGGTATACTATCATCGCAGGTGAACTTTACAGGCACGCGACCAATGGGATGCTCATGAGATGTTTAGGTGATGATGAAGCTTGGAAGGTGGCCGAAGCAGCCCATTCTAGTGAGTGTGGAGGTCATGTTAATGGCCAGGCTCTAGCAAAGAAAATCCTTAGGCAGGGCTACTATTGGCCCACTCTAGAGGAAGATTGCTCCCTTTATATCCGAAGGTGTCTTAAGTGCCAACTCCATGCTGATAAGATTCACGCTCCAGCTTCATCTCTTCATCCTCTTTCTACTCCTTGGCCATTCTCTATGTGGGCTTTTGACGTTGTCGGCCCGCTCGGTGATCCCAATTCTCAGATCAAGCAAAAATCCTTCATCCTTACCGCCACTGAGTACTTCACCAATTGTGCTGAAGCCGAAGCGTACGTGGAGATTAAAGCTACCACAGTGTGCCGCTTCATCATGAAGAACATCATCTCACGATTCGGAGTGCCAAGCAGCATCGTCACCGACAACGGACCCCAGTTTGTCTCTCAAGAGCTCAAGGACCTATGTAAGAAGTTCAATATAGCATTGCATCATTCATCTCCATATTACCCGCAAGGCAACGGCCAGGCCGAAGCCACTAACAAAACCCTTCTCAAAATCATAAAGAAAACATGCGAATCTCACAAATTTTCTGATTGGCTAGAAAGATTAGTAGAGGCTCTATGGGATTACCGCACCTCCGTCCGCACTCCCACGGGGCAAACCCTCTATGCTCTCACTTATGGGATGGAGGCGGTACTCCCATATGAAATCCTGATCCCTTCTCTAAGGGTATAGCTCGATAAGGAACTTAATCTTGATGAACGTCGAGAGGCATTGCTCGTCCAGCTGGAACTCTTAGACGAGAAGAGGATGAATGCAGCCGATCACGTATCCGTTTATCAAAAGAGAGTTTTACGTTATTTTTCAAAAGAAGGTCATTGAGCGCAAATTTCAAAAAGGTGATATGATTTTGAAACATAAATTCATACGGTCTGCAGGACCTAGGTCTAAATTACAACCTAACTGGGAAGGGCCGTTTATTGTCAAAGAAGCTTATCTTGGGAATGCTTATCGCTTAGTGAATGCAGAAGGTGAGGAGCTCACTCACACTTGGAATGGGTTGTATCTTAAGTGTTTCTTTCCTTAGAATCTAAGCCAGTGCCACCCCGGTAGCAAGGAGTTCTTCCCTTTCACCTTGAAAGAGGACCCTGAGAACGACAATCACACACTACACGACGTCCCTGGTCGGGTTTTCCACTTGGTAGACACCGTTTCTCCTTGGCCATGCTTGGGGGAAAGTCAAAGTCCATGTCCGTTTCTTTCTTCGGCTGAATCCAGGGGCAAGAGGTGAATAAGGAGGCGACAACCAATCTAGACACTCGGACGAGAGGAGATCTCAAATAGGGGCAGTCCGTTATGACCTGACGCCACAAAGAAAAGAAAAAAGAAAAAAAAGCAAAAGAAAAGAAGCAATCTTCTCGACAAAAGCAAAAGTTTATCTCGAAAGTCCATCAATCATAATCTCCAAAGCTCCAAGAAAAGTAAAAGGTTAGACATGGCAAGAGTGGCAGTACAGTTTCCCCGCGGGACGCATGAGCCCGGTCGTATGCGTGCCTAGAGTGGATAAAGGTTCAATGACGGACACAAAGCCCCGGCGCAATAGACCGAGTCTCTGACTGGGTTGTCTGGAGAGGAACTCAAGCCCTGAACACTTCTATATCTGGCCTAAGCTTAGCCCCGCATTCTACTTTCCTTTTCAGGACTAAGACAAATACCCTGGGTATGGCCTTGGTAGAACCACCGTCACGCGAGTTAGGCCCTTGCCAGGGGTTGTCACCTCTATTGCACGCTAACCTTGGGAACTCTCAATGGAATAAGGAGGACCCACGTTTCTAGGGAGGCACTGGTGTTTCAAAATCCAAAAAAATCATATATTTCAAAATCCAAAAAATCATATATCTCAAAATCCAAAAAATCATATATTTCAAAATCCAAAAAAATCATATTCCAAAATCCAAAAACATCAGATATTTCCAAAATCTTACAAAAAAATCTAAGTATTTGAAAAAATCCCAAAATACCATCATGTGCATCGCATGCATTGCATTGTTTTCATTATGTTTTCCGCCTATTTAATAAGGCTCCACCCCTTGACCAAATATCAAGAATGGTCATTTTCTAACTTGTTTCAGGCAAGGGGTCGAGTCTAAGAATAGATTTAACTTGTCTCTTGTTTAAATGTGTGCAGGCAGGTTCAAGATCCAAGCTCACAAACCCATAAGGCCTGTAACGCTCCAGTCTTAGACCGTCACAGAACTGTGACGGTCCATGGTTCGGCCGTTACCTTCTCCGGAGGGTTGAAACTCATCTGTTCTCAGTAAACCCTCCCTGACGCGTCTACATTAGACCGTCACTTCACTCTGGCGACCCATGATTAGACCGTTATACCTTCACGAGGATAGAAAACTCAGTTTTCTGAATTCATCCATTCTGACGACTCATCGTGAGACCGTCAGAGAGTTGTTGCGGCCCTATGTAGGACCGTTACATCCACCAGAAGCTCTATTTTTGAAGGACATTTGGGTCCAATCAAGCATCAAATTTATATTCCATCAACTTAAGGCACTTCCATGTCATTCAATTGAATTCAATGATACATAAGTTTGGTTGGTAAACTTCCGTTGTCATTACATTCAGGAAAATTCAAGCTACATTCAGTTTTAAATCCGCAAGAGGCCGGATCTTGCATAATTCCTTCACATAGCCACGGCGTCCCTCGTTGTTTTCTTCCACCTCTTATTGCCACGGGTGCACTTTGCTGATATCCCACATAGTCAGGGTGCTCCGGAGTGCTCTCTCATCCTCATCTGTCCCCATCTTCCTAGCTTGAAGGGGAAGGAAATGCGATAGTGAAGGAACTACGGTACGGGGTAGCCCAATCTGAAGATAGCACTGGTGTGGGTTGTAGATCGCCATGGTGGTGTTCCCCACTAGCTGAAGATCAACACCTGGTCACCGTGGTACCTTGAGCAAGGTGCTCCGAAGAACTCTTGGATGCATCGTGAACTTCTCTATTGGCAAGGTGTTGAGGAAGAGGCGCTAATCGTCCCGCGTTTTATTGTCTGCCGTTCAGCATTCAACCTGTGAAGAGAACCCAAAGGCACCTCCAATAAAGAACAAAGGGTGGCTCCCGATGATCCGGCTAGCTGAAGGTATGTCCTCCTTGGGTCGGAACTTGATTCTCACGCCCATCCAACACTCAAGGAGTGTCATTGAGCCGAATAGAGGTCCTCCTAAGCAAGCTGAGCTAAGTCCTTCATAAAGGTATGAAAGGACCGCTTGAGAAATTGATAAACCCTGTCACAACCTATTGATGATACTAAGGTTTTGGATATCTAGGAGGTGGTTGATGGTGGTGAAAAGGAAGACCCCGCATAAGCAAACCGACACGGCTTTGGCAATGACTTCATATCTTTCCCACTTGTTTTTGCAATGAGAGACTATCCATTGAGCCATGGGTATCAAGTGAATATGGAATGGGCTAATCATGGTCCTCACGTCCTTTGAGTTGTGTATGAAATCACTTAGAATCAAGGATGGGTCAATAAGTTCAATCGTATGGCACACTAGATCTTCATCCCCTACCTTAGTCTTAGCAAGGGCTAGGTAGGTCTCTACCTCCTCCAATAGGACTGTAGCTTCAAAGGAAGGGAAAAGGAAGGTGTGTGTTTGTGGATGCCATAGCTCTATGAGGGCTGAAATGCTTGCCCAATCTAAAGATAATTTCTGAAAGTTTTGGCCAAAACTAATAAAGGTTGGAGGTGCCATGCCCTAAGGATCGACAAGACTTCTAATGGGAGTTATTTGACCATGGGAGCCACCCACTTTAAGTTGGAACAACACCTTGGGCCAGGCAAAGGCTAGAGAGAAAAGGAATAGAGAAGGAGAATAAGGAAGAATTATACGAAGCATGGAAAGTGCAGAAATTGATGAACTTTTGAATTCAATTAGAACTTACCACTCTTTGGGCACTGGAGCTCAGATGCTTGGGGATGGATGTCAATCTTTGTAGCTCCCCATGTTCTCTCTTAGCTACTTTGGGACCGGTGTAGACCCTCTCCTCCATACAAATCTCCCCGAAGCTTCTCTTCCTGGTGTTCTTGGCTATTTTGATGAAGTTTTCAGCCCTTGAAGCAGAGGATTAATGAAAGCTGCGATTTTTGGGCTTGTGCCTAACTTATAAAGGCTTGATTTTGGTGCTAGAATGATAAGACTGGGGTTAGAAAGCCTTATCCTAAGCCTAGGAGAGTTCTAGTGTTGATTAAGGTCTCCTTGCCTCGAGTTCGGGCTCTCACGGCAGAATCCGTCTTGATTTATAGTTTTTTCTCTGACGGTTCATCGTAGGACCACCACAGCTCCCTGACGCTCCATCACTGGACCGTCACACTTCCTGCTACACATTTTTTAGCTCAATTTCGCTGTCAGGTCTAACGGTCTAACCTTGGACCATTACCTGATCCTGACGCTCCATCATTGGACCGTCATATTTTCTGCAACAGGTTTTTCAGTCCACTTTCGCTCTGTCATCTCTGACGGCCTAAGCTTGATGCGTTACATGGACCCGACGCTCCACCATTGGACCGTCACACCCTCTGCTACATGTTTTTGTTCTTTCCATCGTCCTTTGGTCTAACATGCCAGTCTTACACCTTGTCCCCTGTTTACATTCATTCACACCTTCATTTACATTCATCCACACATTCACATCCATTTTCATCCACGCATCCATTCATCCACATAAACGAAACACAAAAAAGAATTTTCATTGATTTTTATCATTCCATTTCATTCACATAAGTCATGTACAAGTGTGGGTGTCAAAAGAAGAAAGGAAAATAGATCATTCGGCCGGTTTGTCTCCCGAGCCGTCACTATCACCAGCACCCTCGGGTCTCTTTTCTGGTGGGGCCATGGAGATGCTCCCCTCCTCTCGCTACTGCCTCTGCTCTACCTCCTCGTTCCTCCGCTGGCTGGAGGAGTTGGCAAAAAAATCTGCAACTGATCCGCTCGGGGCAACGCTCCTCCGTGCTCCACTCTGTGTGGTACTCCGCTCCGGTCCGCGGCCCATCATCCGCACCGTCCACTCCATTGTCCATAGCTCGATCTTCAACTCGAAGATCTGACGCCGTGTCTCACGGGCCTCGGTCCGTTAATGCTCCAAGTCCGATGTCCCGGTACGGAGTCTCTCCACTTCGGTCCGTGCCTGAGCCAACTCTGTCCGTACTCTCTCTGCCTCCGATCATCCTCGCTCTACCTCCGCTTGAGCCCGTTGAGCCTCGACTACCACTGCGGTCAGCTCTCTCACCTGCATTTTGCATTTGATCATAGGTAGTCAGTCCATTAGGCATTTGCATAATCAAAAGCATTTAAAGAAGCATTTTAAGTCTAAAGGAATTGGGTTGATTCTTACCCGCTCCATGAGGGTGGCCTCCACCTCCTCGGCCCGAGCTACCACCCGAGCAAACTCTGCATCCCGCTCAGCTTTGCCCCCGGCAGGCTGTGACTATAAGGACGGAGCATCCGGTCCTGCTCTTTGGGCTCCCTCAGCCCGCTGCATTTAGAAGTCAAGGTCGGTCACATTCACATCATAAGCATAAGCATTTAAGTCTAAGGTTTAGGGAAACTCACCAAAAGCTCCAAGGCAGACCGGTACTCATCCTGCTGCTGGATGGTGGCATGGAGAAGTCTCTCGAGCTCGGCTATCCTTCCCTGTGGGTCTAGCTGCATTTAGAAAATAATGACAGTGCATATAGAAATTAATTGAAATAGACAAGGGTTTTGAGTTTAGAAGTTCATACCGGTCGTCGGGTGCCTCGAAAAACCTGGTCACCGTACCACTGCGAGTAGGCCTTGAGGTAGGCCTCATCGCTGTCTGCTCGATCCTTTATGGCCTGGCCTCTCTTGTTCCAATCGTGCACATATTTTGCCTTCCGGGCACACCAAGCGACGTCTCTGCTAATGCCCTTTGAAGATTTGCCCGGGCGCTCATCATCTCTGCGGGGGAATGTCACCTCTGGCTGATGAACTCCCCGTGTCCTCAGGATCAGGCGATAATGTAGGGGCTCGATCACGTTGATGCAGTGTAGCCAGACATCTTGCCCGCTGTATGCCAGGGACACCTTGACCCATGGCTATCTCTTGTAGCTCTCATCCCGGTACGGTGTCCAGCGCACCTAAAAAGGCAATTGAGTCCATGTCAGCATTTAGCAGCATTAGAAAACATTTAAGAAGCATATAGAAAGTTTAATCTCGGAGTTTACCGCTGTGTGTGGGAATGAGTCAAGATCATCCTGGATGGCCCGGGTCAGCTTGTTGATCGACCCCGTGTCCCTCGCAACCATCCACCGCCTAGTGATAGGGAGTCATCCGGGATACATCTGCGTACCTCGCCCAATCCCCGGGAGGTAGACGAAGCTCCAGATCTGCATTTTAGAAGTCAAGTATCAACAAATTGCATTCATGCTCATAATCATAAATATATAGAAGAGTTCAGCATTTACCTGAAGAAAAGGTGAGAAGCCGCCCAACATCGTCTGCCGGTCGGTCGTGCTCAAGGACTCGAACAGGAAGGCGAGTGCTGCCGCTCCCCATGCATATTTTCCCACTCTGCCCAAATCCTCCAGCAATGGCAGCAGCCTGCAGCTGATCACATCTGCTCGGGTCGGGAATAGCAGCTTCTTGAACAATAAAATCAGGAAGCATCTCAAAACTCTGTCTCCCTCTGGTCCCGCCTCCGCTGCTACCCTCGGGTGGACCTGCTCAATCACTCTGTCCAGATGATGCTATGGAAGCTCCCCGACTGCTATAGCTGCTCCCCATAGGCCCAGGCTCTCCTGGAGTCTCAATCGTGACAGCTGGGATGATGGATGTCCCGGTCTCACCAAATCCAGCCCTAGCAGCTCCTGGGCTATCACTCTATAATCACCGTAGGTCCAGCCGGTCACCGCTGCTCCATGGACTCGCAACCCTGTAATCCTGGCCATGTCTTCTAGTGTTGGGATCATGTGACCCCAGGGGAAGATAAATGCTCGGCTAACCGGGTCCCATCTCTCGTGCAGCGCGTATAGCAAAGGCGTATCCATCCGTATCACCTCTATGCTCAAGACTTCCGCGAAGCCCATAGCGGCTAGTCTCTCCCGCTGATACTCGGGCAATGCTTGGTACACCGCCCTGATCTGCAGCCAACATATTCTGGTTCTTCTTTTCCCCTGCACACATGTAGAGCATAAGTTAGTCATATCATTAGTTTCAAATCATTGCATTTAATATGAATAAAATAACAAAAAAATTGAATAAGCATAAAACCTAAAAAATCAGTTCTATCTTTGGTTCATCTGACGGTCGTACCCTGGCGCGTCAGAGTTCTCTGACGCACCAAGGGTGGTGCGTCAGGTGTTGTAACGGTCCCCGGAAGGACCGTTACGTGGTTCCGAAATGGACATCACACCCTTTGGTCCCCCAATTTATGGAATTGGCCACAATGGCCTACAAACGTTCCCAATGGGTCCCCAGACCCATTTCTATCCCCTCAATCGCATATGAATGGACATAAAAATTGAAAGAATTGATTTTTGGGCGAGGTACCTACCTCTCGATCCCGGCCCCGTTTCTTCTTCTCCGATGCCGTGGCCCCTTCTTCACCTCCAATAGCCTCCTCCATGGCCTCTTCCCCTTCTTCTCCGGCCGTGGGAGGGTTCTCCTCCGCCATTCTCTCCGTCGCCGCCGTCGCCGGTTGCGCGGTCGCCGTCGGGGGAGTCTTTTCCCAAGCTATGCAATCCTGGCAACGCTTGATCGCCAATTTCTTCTTCCCCTTTTCTCTTGCCCTTGGTAGCCGGGGGAGCTCATCGCCGGTCATGGTCGCGGGTAAAGAGTGGGGTCTTGGTAGGGTCTTGGTGGGGTTTGTTGCTCGGTTTGGGTGTTTGAACGAATGTGAGAGGGGAACGGCCGTTCGGTTTATTTTTTTTTGAACACCCAGAAACTGTAACGGTCTATCATAATACCGTCACAATCTCTGACACGTCTCTATTGGGCCGTCAGGTGAAATAGTTATCTATTTTTGAAAAATATGAACCGACGTTGTGTGACGCGTCTATCTCAGACCGTTACAATTTTCTGACGCACCTTCCATGGACCGTTAGAGGCTTTAAAACATTTGATGAATGATAATGCCCTATTTTATGATTGAATGATCATTATGCTTTCATGCCTTATGTTATCAATGAAGTTCATGCTTGAAGCTGATTAATTATTATTGGCTTATCTCTTTTCTATGGATGAAAATCATGAACACCATTTAGCCATTATGCTTCGCCACTTCGCTGCACAGGTAAGTCAGGTACAATATCTCGATCCTTTATCTCTTAATGCATTACTATATGTTATATATGATATATTATCTCAAGAACCGGCTGGTCATTCATGTGTTCTAGGATCTGATGTTCCCCTTAAACAAAAATGATGATGATCTAAGTACACATGTTTAATCGTTGGATAGGCCGTTAGGTTGGAAAAGCTTGGGGACGATGGACCTGTCTCACACGCCGTGGTTGCAGATAGTATCTTGACCCTAGTTTCTCCGGTCTAGGAATACTATTCTCGAGTATCTTATTATTTTATCTTTCTTTGCATTTATTTTGACGATTTTCTTTTATTTTAGCCCAGCATACATCATGCGCATCTTTGAGCATTCATGAGCCTCATCTGTCCAGGTGTTTCAAGAATGGTGAATAACTCTATGTTCAATGATCTCGAATAAGGAGAGTCATTCCACTCTAAATTGGAAGGTTTCCTTCGGTCTACTCGCTCGATCTGGTTAGCTGAAGATTCCTATCTGGAGTTCAGTTAATTGTCTTTTTCCTTTCCATCGCTCCGGCCGCTGGCCGTGTTTTCCTCTCCTTAGTTGTTAGTTCCTCCAGACATGCGTCATTTAGTTGGCTATTTCCTTGTGATTAGTTCGAGGTTTTCTAGAAAATTCCTATTGCTCGTTGGTTGAGAACGGGTGTCATTTACCTTAACGCCCGCTTTTCAGTCCTCTCCACTTCATCTCTGCTTCATCTCCATGTTCCATTTCACTTTCGCTTCACCTCCGCTCGCTCCCCTGCAAAGAGGACGTTAAGGAGGGACATCTGTTGACACCCGTTTTATGACCAATAAGTTGGCTCATCTCCTTATTCATTTTAAATGATGCTCCGAGTTGTTCACCCTTATGGGGATATCTTGGTCAATTTGAGGTCTATTTCATGGGTCATGTCTCCTTGGTTGGGTCTGGTTCCTTACCTCTTTCCACTGGACGAAGCTTAGCAAACTTTCATTTCATTTGCACCCCATTGTCTCTAACGGTCCTTTGATGGTGCGTTACAATCCTCTAACGCATCTACCTTGGTCCATTACATCATGCTAGAGTCCTTAAGTCAAAGACTTCTTTCAAAAGCTTATTGCATATCCTATCCGTTGGGTGTGACAACTTATCGTGCGGCCGTTACATTCATTGTGACGCATCTATCTTTGACCGTTACATTCATCTAGAGTCCTGCGTTCGAAAACTTTGCCCGTTGACCTTATCTATTAAGGGATAAGGTTGTGTGACGGTCTCTTCTTGGGCGTTACATCCCTGTGGCGGTCTATCGTGCAGCCGTTACATTAAACAGAAAGTTCTAACAGAACTGCACCTTCTCTTCTACTCCATGGCCGAATTAAGCGTTTCATCTGAGGATTTCTCCTTCAAATCTAATCCTCAGAACCTTCTGTTTGTTTCTATGGACTCTTGGGAGTATTATATTCAAGAGTTTGCTAAGAAACGTCCTACTTTTTAGCTGGATTATCCTCTACTCGACCGGAGAGTTTGAGGGTCTATAAATAGAACCCTTGACTTCATGGCTTGAAGAGGAGACATCTGGAGTTCGCGTCGAAGTGCTGCCGCATCCTGGAGCTAGAACCAACAAAGGAGAGCTGCTTCCCACGTCATCTACTTCCAAAGTCCAGGGAGTATTGATTCCAAGGGTTTAGTTCAGTCAAAGTTTTCTTATCTAGCGTATTTTCCCTCTTCCAAGCATCATAGCATTGTCCCTCTTCCTCTACCACGTTCTTGCATCTTCTGCATACATTTACATCCTTCCTATCTTTTAAAACACCCCAGAGGGGTTAAAAAACCAACCTCCCCGGTATTTCCCTTTCCTTTTGCATGTTCTTAAGTTTCTTTGATTTATTGATACTACTTTGTTCAAGGGCTAATTTGGGGTTGTTTTTCTTGTGATCTACACTCTTTTGCAGGTTTACAGAGCTCCTAGCACGAGGCCCAAGCTTCCTGGCCGACTGGAAAGCTTGGAGATCAAAGATTCCCAGTTTTTATTCTGTAGAAGCTCTAACGGTCTACCATAGACGCGTTATATTCCCGTAGCGGCTTATCGTGAGGCCGTCACAGTTCTGTGACGCATCAGTCTTCAGTTGTTACATCTGACAGAGCTGCAGTTTTCCTGGTTGCTTTCTCTCTCCCATGGGTGGGTGCATCATCCTCCTATTCTAAGGTATTTACCAGGTCTTTGACTTGTTTCTACCTTAGTGGCGATCACATCTTCCTTAGTTTGGGTATTAGCTCTCTCCTTCTTCATATTTTCTCCTTATTTGCTTGTTCCACCTATACGGTGTGTTTTTTTTTTATCTCCTTATTCCACGCCCCGGCGTGTGTTTTTCTTTGCTTGCTTAGCTTAGTTCTGATTGAGACAGCATGCCCATGCTAGTATTCATGTTGATTGCCTAGGTTCATGTTGTACATGTTCATGGGTTGATTGATTCCACTATTTGCTCATACTTTCATCATAGTTTGGCATCATATCCCATCTTGCAAAAGAAGGGACACATTAAACCAACAAGTAGATAAGCAATCTGATCATGCATGCAGTACTAATGGAAGAGAAGACATAATAAACACAGGAAGATTATGGGATTAACTAACCTTTATGTGCCTTGATTTTATTACCCCTTTATTTCCTTCTTCAAGGCACACCTGCAAGTTAAAATCACTTTGCAAATTTGAGGACCCAAGAGCTCTTGGGTCCTGTCAGTTGAGTAACACCTCTAGCAGGTGCACTCCAAGATTTCCAAACCTTTCTATCATCAAATTCCATAGCATGGCAGTCATTCATGATGTGTCCTATTCTCCCACAATAATGATTTTTGTTAACCAAAGACCGACCAAACCGGGCAGATACTGGTCGAGTGCACCCTCCCTCATAGAGGGAGAATGTTCTCACTCCCCCAGGCTATACCCGTGGCCCTAGATTTTATTACTTTTAGATGAGAAAATTACAGAGACAAAGGGTTCACCCCTGAGGAAAACAGATGGGCGAACAAGAAAGGCCCTTAAGATGCTACAAGCTGAAGAAGGCTAAAAAGGAATAAAGGAGGTACTAAAAGGATCAGATGGCTGGCAAACCAGCCTTAGCCATCCTGAGGGCCCCCCTGGCCAACCTTGGCAGATCCCTTTCATGGACAAAAAAAGCATTTCCAGAAGCATTGCAAGCATATGATGCTAAAGAGTCGGCCACTTGATTCCCCTCCCTAAAGATATGCTGGAGCAGACATCCGCTGTCTTGAAGTAAAACCAGAGTTTTCTTCCACCACGGTAGAGCCATCCAGCTGGGGGACTCTCCCTTCCCAACAGCCTCAACTAGGAGAGCACAGTCCGAGAAGGCAGCAGCGAAACTTATCCACACCGCTGTGCAATTGCTAAACCATCGTGCAAGGCCCTTGTCTCAGCCAGTAGGCTATTGTCATAGCCATAATAAAATGCAAAGCCTATAATCAATCTTCCAGCGGCATCCCTTATACAACCACCACCTCCACTCCTTCCTGGGTTACCCTTCAAAGCCCCGTCCACATGCAAAGTATGCTCCTGTGGGGCCAATCTACAGTAAACCATGAGGGGCAGTTTAATTGTGACCCGAGGAAATAGTTGGAAGGAAGCCAGACATCTGGACTTAGCAAGGGATATTTGCTTGTGAAAATTGAGCCTGTCCAGAGTCACTGCAATGGATGAGAGAATTTTCCTATTAATAATAGCACTTCTCAGGGTCACACCTTCAAATCTAGCAGCACACCTGAGCTTCCAAATTTCCCACAGCATCAATACTACCGCATACATCCCAATGAAGTCAAAAGCTGAATGCAAATTTGAGATTGATAACAAATTCCATAACCGATTAGTAATCTGCTCACTTAGCCAAACCCTGTTGCTGATCAAAGGATTCAGCCAACCTCACAGCTCTACAGCCAACTCACTAGAGATAAAAACATAGTTTAGGTCTTTTTGACAAAGAGAAGAACAGCAATTGCACCTGGAAGCCAATGGGATACCACAGTCGACAATCCTACAGTCAACTGGCACAGCTCGGTGGAGGAGCTTCCAAGCAAACAAAGCAGTCCTCGGAGCAATGGCAGAATGCCACAACTTAGCCCAAGCTGGCCTCCGCAAGCCTTTATTTCGGATCAAATTGCACACTGACTTAACTAAAAAAATGCCTTTTAGAGTACCTATCCATACACAAATATCAGCTTCACTGGTAAATTGAATATCAGGGAATTGAAAATTATTGCTGAGAATGCCCCTAGCCTCATGCTGTGGATCCTGGAACACTTCTCTGACCGAGGCCAAGGAAGGACCAGTATCCTTATTGCTACCATAGGCCTGAGCCATATTGACAATTGGACCATTCCCTGTCCAATTGTCCCTTAGAAAATTAGTATCCACCCCTCTCTCAATAAACCACCTGCTATTAGAAAGTAAAATTTCTCTTGCCTGCCTGAATACTGCCAAAGGCATTCCAGCAGGAAAGGGCTTGATGCAATTAGCAAAATGGTATTTGATGAAGCGGCGCCGGGCATACAGGGACTAGAGAGATGTCCCATGAAGAATGTTCCACAAAATGTTAACAGCCAGAGATTTCTGAACCCACTACAGAGCCCTTATACCCAGTCCTCTCTCTAAATGGGGCTTATGTATAACTGACCAAGCAACCCAGTGTCTACGATTGGTGCCTTTGTCACCATGCCAAAAGAAATTTGCACATTGGCTTTCAATGAATTTTAATACCTTCTTCGGGATAAAACATGCTGAAGCAAGATAAATTGGCATGCTATGTAAAACTGAATCAATAAGAACTGCTCTACCTGCTGGAGACAAAAGCTTGGACTGCCAACCTTCCAATTTGACTTGAATCCTTTCAATTAAGAACTTGAAGTCAGAACAAATATATCTGCCCTTCTTGATAGGGATTCCAAGATAGCTAAGGCATGCAGTCTGATTCTTGTAGCCAGTAAGGGTGCGGATGGACTGTCTAAGAGAGAGAGGGGCTTTAGTTGAAAGGATAAATCAGCTCTTGGTTGCATTAACTTTCTGCCCTGAACATTGCTCATAGCTACTAATGAAATGTTGGAAAGCTTCAATATTGTGTCTGCTAGCATTCAATAAAACCAAGGTGCCATCAGCATATAGTAAATGAGAAACCTGCATAGATTGCCTTGGCCCTTTGTATCCTTTTAAACTACCTGATTGAAATGAAGCAGTGAGGCCTCTACTGAGGACTTCTGATGCAATAATGAACAGAAAAAGAACTAAAGGGTCCCCTTGCCTGATGCCTCTGCTAGACTTGAAAAAACCAGTAGCCGCACCATTAAAGTTAACCGAAAACCAGCTATTGTAGAGGAGCATACCAATATAGGAATTAAACCTAGTGCTGAAACCAAATTTTCTCATGATAGCTAAAATGAAATCACACTCCATCCTATCATAGGCTTTAGCCATATCTAATTTAAAGATAGCATTATGGCCTCTCACCTTTCTATTGAGATCCATCATTAACTGTCGGGCAAGAGCAACATTATTTAGGATGAATCTCCCTTTCACAAAGGCCCCTTGCTCCATAGAGATTATACTAGGCAAAAGCAGTGCCAGCCTTTCAGATATAATTCGAGTGATGATTTTATATGAGAAATTGCACAAACTTATGGGCCTAAAGTCATTGAAAGACTTAGGTTCTTGAACCTTGGGTATTAATGTTATGAGAGAGGAGGAAATACCTCTAGGAAGAGGAAATCCTTTAAAGAAAGCCCACATTGCTTCAATTACGTCCTGTCCAACAATGTCCCAGGTAGATGTAAAAAATTCCCCAGAAAAGCCATCCGGACCAGGAGAGCTAGAGCCCTTAAGAGACCAAACAGCTTTGCGAATTTCTAAGGCATCAGGTAAGGTACATAGAGCTGAATTCTGGACCTCAGTAATAACCTGAGGGATACAGTCAAGCATGGATGGATCTATTAGGTGATTCTCAGAAGAAAATAATTGCTTAAAGTATGCCTCTGCATGGGACTGCAAGGATTTCTGATCACTGCACCAATCAGCTGGGTCTCCAACCCTGAGTCTTTTGATGACATTCCTTCTTCTATTACACTGAGCAACAACATGGTAGAATGATGTATTTCTGTCCCCACTTTCTATCCAGTCTACCCGGGATTTTTTATTCCAAAACAGCTCCTCTCTGAACAATGCTTGGCGAAGTCTAGCATTAGCAGCATTTAAACACTCTTTATTCTCAAGAGAGGGGTATGAATCATATATGTTCTATTTTAATTCAGCTTCAACTTCAGCAAGATTTTTGTTCACAAAGATATCCCCGAAGACTTCTTTGTTCCATTTGCAAAGGGAAGCCTTGATAGCCTTCAACTTAAGGAATAGCCTAACCAAAGCATTTGGATGACTACTCTGAGCTTTCTGCCATACATCAGTGACCAGCTGCTTGAATGATATATGGGTGCACCACATTTTCTAGAAAATAAAGCGACCAGGACTTAATGGTAAACTATCCTCAGAGATGAGCATGGGAGCATGATCCGAGGGACCTCTTGGGAGGTGCTTAATGGTCAATTGAGAAGAAGCAGTAAGGTAGATGTTATTCACTAATACTCGATCCAACCTTGCCCGAATATTGGCAGGACCTGATCTATTGTTAGTCCATGTCATAATTGACCCTTGAAAACCAGCATCTATAAGGCCAGCAGAGCAAAGAAAGTTATTGAAATATGCCATAGATGTTAAAGCCGGAGTGTCACCACCCACCTTTTCAGATGGCCTTAGCACACAGTTAAAATCTCCCCCCACCAGCCAGGGAACAGATACAGAACCAGCAAAAAGGACAAGATCATTAAAAAGGGACTGTCTATAATGGGGATCACAAGAGGCATATACAAAAGAATAGTATGTATAGAAGGAATTGTCAATCTTTAGTCCAAGAGTAATATATTGTGGAGAGGAAACTATCACCTCCAAAATGATACTTTCATGCCAAAAAACCCAAATCTTAGAATCTAAAGAATTGTTACCTGCATATCCCCCAAGCTTGAGATATCTTCCCACTAAGGGGGCTTTATTGAATTTAAGCATTGGTTCAGTAACGGCAACCAGAATTTCCTTATTAGACTGTACAGTATGTTTCAAACTTCTTCGGGAACTAGAGTTCCCAACTCCTCTAATGTTCCATATAAGAATGGGCTGAATCATTGAGGGTTCCATATGATGTCCTCCATCGATCTAGCTTTGGATCTGGTAATTACCCCACCATCATGGTGCCTGCTCAAATTCTGATCCTCCCTCCCAATCAACTTGGTTTGTATCAGCTCATTATCAAGATATGCCTTATCCGCTACCTGCTTACTGGCCATTAATAAATCTTGTATCACCACATTATTTGGGACCTTCACATCAAGGGCCGCAGCATAGACTTTCAAATCCCCCTTGGCCTTTACCATTGAATCAGTACATAACTGTTGACTAGCATCATCAACTCCATCACCAGGACCATTAGAGGAAGGGAGTACGTGTAATGCACAGCCTTCCCCTTCTCTATTAGGTATTACACAACCATCTAATTCCTACATAACATCATGTTCCTGCCCATCAGAAACACAAAGAAATGACTTGGGAGAAGAGGGAGACTCCACAAGAATCATCTGCTGTTTAACAGGAATAAACTCCTCCCCCCAAGATCCTGAAGAGTCCCATTAGAATTATTTAATTCTGGGTTAGCTTGCTACTTCTCCATAATCTCAGCAACCTGGTGAAGAATCTTGAACTTATTATCTGTTGCCACATTGTGTCGAATGGCCAGAGAGCCTGTCGGCCTAGGCCTAAAGGCCTGCCTAGAATTCTTAGGTTCCTGATCTTTAACCAATTGATTTCGGGCCATTCTACCCTGTTTCTTCTTACATCCATCAACAGAATGGCCAAGCTTGTGATAGAATGAGCAGAGAGTAGGAACACGGTTATAACTAACCGATTGCCAATAGCCAAAACCATCCAAATCGATCCATAGCCGCTCCCTGTGCGGAGCTAATAGATCCATGTCCACACAAACTAGAGCCTCCGAGGTGTCTGTCATGGCCAGTGTTTTTTCATGAATGCGTAGTACCATCCCGAAGTTCCCGACAATAGACCGCAGACAATCCTCATGGTACAAATTCGCCAGCAAGGCTAGAAAGCCAATCCAAACCGGCACCGTCGGCGGATCAGCATCAAAATTGAAATCCGGTGTCCAACGGAAGAATCGAAACAAAAACCCCTTGATATAAAGGTTCTTCAGTATCAGCAGCTTCGTGAAATCAGATTCACTATCAAAACGGATGAGTAGATGCCTCGGATTAAGCTTACCGATAACAAAGTCAGAGGATAACGCCAATCACTGCACCAGATAGCTCTTGATTTCAGAGAAAGAAGGCCGTCCATAAGCACATTTGGCCACAATGGAGAAGGACATAAAGTGAATGGACGCCTGAAACTCCACCTTGGTGAAGAACACCGCAGGCTCACCCCGATCAGTATACGCCAGATCCTTCACTGGAATCGTGATCCTCGGCGGCCTCTGCTTGGAATCCATAAGAGCCTGCGCAAAAGTCCGGTGGGAGATAGCTTGGGAGGACGAGGAACCAATCTCCGGTGGCGCCGAAGTGGAACGTAAAGCCCCGGCCACATCGGCCATGGCCGGCAGGGAGGGGCGCGCCGAGAAAGAAGAAAACAAGGTGGGAGAAAATCCGGAGTTTCTTACACTAGAAAAAAAACTAGAGAGAGAATCTAAAACAATGTGTTAATATACCATTTATCCAATTTTTCCCAAAGCTTGTTCAAACTTTTCTTGACAGGATGAACATGGAATTTTTGTGGGTGGACATGCGTTAAGTTGTTTCTGCCATAAAGATTATTGTTCCTTTTCACATGCCAACATTCAGAGGCACGGTGGCCAATTTTTCCACATTCAAAGCATGCAAAGTTTTTATTACCAAAAATATTTTTATTTGCAGAGAAATTTACTGGTTTTAAATTTACTTTCTTTCTCTGGGCATGCCAGCAATGAGCTGCAATATGACCCAACTTTCCACAATGGAAACAATTAATTTTCTTCTTAAACGCAACATGATTTCTACCAAGAAATTTCTATGCAGTAATAGCAGCTAGATTATCAAGTTCAAGTAACTTACACTCATGCATCATATGACCTATTTTATTGCAATAAAAGCACTACACATTCTTCTTCTTTTCAAACTGACTTCTATGAGGAGATTTTTCACAGCAATTTTTCGCTTGTTCAGATATGTGATTGTGAGAATTCTGTAACTTCTTAGGTGAAACAGTTTTTGAAGAGCTCGCACAATCTGATCTTTTCACAAAGATAATTTGTTCTTTTTCTTTTAAACTCCTCTTATTATCTGGACTGTATCCTAGGCCTTCTTTCTGAATGTTAACTTTGTTTCCCAACAGCTTGTCCAGATTTTCCTTACCTTTAACAAAACTAGATAGAGATTTATTCAAATCAACAATTTCAGATTTGAATGAAGAGATCTGCATTTCAGAGTTTGTTATATCTTCTTCACGGGTGGCAATTTGCTTCTGCATGGCATCATTTAGATTTTTTAGAATTTGGATTTCATGCAAAAGTTTTTGTTCCTTTTCATTATTGATTTTAGTTCCAGTGCATTTCTCTCTCTCAGCAGTTAAGCATCTTTCAGCAGCAACAATATTCAGCACCATTAACTTTTTATTTTGTTCTTTCAACATTTTATTTTCTTCAATCAAATTATTTTGATTCATAGCTTTCAGATTTTCAATCAGTTTCTGTTCGGACAGCTCTAGTTCAGAATTCCTATTCCTCAAATCTTCTAACTCTTCTTTAAGAGGTTCAACTTGTTGTTCCTGCAACTTTAATTCAGACAAAAGATCATTATTCAAGATTTTCACGGAGTCACAATTTTTGCATGAATTTTCACTTCTTTTCAAACTATCTTTTAGATTAGCGTTTTCACACTTCAACTCTCTTATTTCATACAACATGCTCTATTTCATCTTTTTCATTTCCCTTTTATCAGCCTTATAACTATCCAGCAGATTATCATACATCTCAATAAGTTCATCCAATGAATTTTGTTCTAAGTCAGAATTTACCTGTGATGGAGAATCATCAGATTGATCACTGTAGTGATCCCTTGTCATAAGACACTTGAGCTTCTCTTCACCATATTTGACATTCAACTCATCTATCACTTCCTTGGCGCTCCTACACTCAGACACGCATGTAATCACATTAGTTTTTATCGCCCCTTTCACTAGCTCCAGGGCCTTTCTGTTCTCAGTGTTCATCAATTCATGACCAATATTCCAGTCAGATCTTTTCACTGGAATATCATATGGACCATGTTCAATTAAGACTAACAAATTTGAATCGACAGAGTTCACATACTCCCTAAACTACCTAAGCCAATCAGAGAAACATATTCCGTCAAACATTGGAACTTCAGGTATAGAGTCCATGGCAAATAAGCGAGATATAGACACTCTACACAATCAATCAAAGCACCGAAAATAGCAGGATCCACTGCAGATCGTTGGATCTGATGAATCAGTGACCCGCTCTGATACCAAGTGATAGGTGCAGATATTGAGACAAACGTTGATCCAGAGGTGGGTGAATGGATCTTTAAAGCTTTTTGGCCCAATTGAAAAATGTGTGAGACACAAATGGCTTGAATGCAGGTCAAACACTTAATCTGCTAGAGTATGTGCCCCAATCAATTTGTGCAAATCATTCAAGCGGAAGCAATTAAGATGATCTGGAACACATTCACATAGAAACACAAGCAAGCTCACAACACCAGAGATTTTTAGGTGGTTCGGTCCGCAGACCTACGTCCACCCCACACTCAAACCAGAGTGTGGCTTTCTGCTGTCAAACAACTTGAACTGCTGCGCCTTACAGCTTGCGTCTGCTGAGCATTACAGCTTGGCTTACATCCGCTGGGCCTCACAGCATGCCATCCGCTGAGCGTCACAACTTGCTATCCCGCTGAGCATCACAGCTTGCTGTCCAAGGTGACCACCTTGCCCGCTGAGCATCACAGCTTGCTCTGTTGACTTATAGCTTGAATAAAGATGAAAATGAGAAACAAGAACGACGAATACAGCGACTGAAAGCTGACAATAAAACCCGATGAATATCGCTCACGCAGGAGCAAACTCCAGTGAAGAGGACATCAACGATTCTTCTCTCGATCTCACTCTCCCTTCAAGTCTTCTCTCAATCTTACAAGCTCCTCTTTCTTCTTTTTCTGTCTCTGATCTTCTCTTTGTTTCTTTGATTTCTCTTCTCTTTCTTTCCAAGATATCTCCTTTGTGTGCTCCTCTCTTCTATTCTTCATACTATCGAAACTCTTCAGAAAAAGAAGTTTATATATGACTTCAGTCTCAGACTCACATGTTCACGGATTGGGCATGTGGAGGATACACTCCCGCCCAATTGCTTCCAGAAGGCTCTCAGCCACGTGTCCAAATCTGGGCACTGAAGCTTCCACGTGGCAGTCGTCTATTAGGGACGGTCCGCCTGGGACCACGTGCCCTTCTTAATAGTCACATGCAGTTGGCCTGTTAAAATGTCAAGACATATAAACATCAGGTAGTTATGAAGATTGCATAGACTGGCTAAGACATTTAAGTAAATGTGCATAGACTAAGCACACAAATGCACAGACTCGGGTTGATCTCATAGCAATGATGTGCATGGACGTAATCAGCATACAAGCAGCCATGCACAAACCTTGTAGAAACACACGATAAGAATGCACCGACTTATGCACATGCAACGGTAAGAGAAGCACAGATTTGTATGTATGCAGTGATGAGAAATGCACTGAGTTTGGTCTTGCATACGTAAAGTATGCACCGACTAAATTCATCCACGGACAAACATTACAATGACTTGGTCGCGTGCAGCCACAGAGGTTGCACCGACTCAATGAGACACTAACCAGATAGTGCACCGTGTATGAGAATACAAGCCAAACTATGCACCGACATAATGAAAGAGATAGCAGGACCTGCACCGAGGTGATCATGCAAGAAGAAGTATTGCACAGACTCACTATCGTGTAGCGCCAATGTTTGCACCGACTTGATTGAAAGGGCAACACTAAGTTGCACCGACTCAATAACTCTCCAGCACGGAATGCATCGACTTCTATTCGTGCATGACTAAGAGTTGCACAGATCTAATGAAAGCCACGATAGAAAATGCAATGACACTGTGACTTTTGGACTTAAAAATGCAACGACTTAGCTCTACTGCATGACTTAAATGCATAGGCTTATTTCGCTAAGTATGCAACACATGCATGGACTTGGTGCACCCTAGCGAACATATGCATCGACTTAGTACGGAGCAAACATGACTATGGACAGACTATGCTAAGCTAATTAACTATGTGTGCATGAGCTAACTTCAGAATGATCATGCGCTATAATGCAATATGATGATGCAAAAGATAATTTTTATGCATTTTGATTTCACCATAACTCATAGATTGTCATTGTCAAAACCAGGGTCCAACACATACCCTATTGCCCGAGGGAGGAACCATATCTCCTACCTATGACCACCGTCCCACCAACCATAATGCATGAGGGTGATCGTTTACACCTTCAAGAATTTCAAACATGGGACTATGTAATGGGGGAACCCATCTCGTGGGGTCACACATTTTTCGACCCTTTCGACCCCTTCCCCAATGAGCCTTATGACCCACCCCTTCCCTTCTACCTTGTCAAGGAAGTCCCCTACCACTCCCCTCCCACTCGGACCAATCAAACTCCACATAGCCATAAGTCTAATGATTGGAAAGAATGGCATGCCTTACCTACATCTAGGGGTGATGACGAAGGTAGTTTTGAATCTCCTAGCCCTCCCACACCCAAGTCTCATAGGAGGTCAATGCATGACTGGTTTATACTTGTGTGTCTCGGAGTCCCCCATGACGTCAACCTCTGGTTACGTCAAATGCATGCATGGCACACATTCG
Organism: Amorphophallus konjac; assembly: GCA_022559845.1. Lineage (NCBI taxonomy): Eukaryota > Viridiplantae > Streptophyta > Magnoliopsida > Alismatales > Araceae > Amorphophallus > Amorphophallus konjac. Next base: position 211,276,213 of record CM040118.1, read on the forward strand.
GGTGTCCTGGTCTGCCATTGAATATGTATGGGTCAGACTAACCATAGGTCTATTTAGGGTCGTGCATGCATCCGTGTGTTTTTTCTTTGTCTAGTTTGTCAGGAGTCTGTATACGTCGTCGAGTCGAGTCTGTCATCAGCTCGCGATGTTAGTCCCTTTTGAGTGCCAGGCAATTCGGATCTATTGTGTACATTGTAGACTTGCTGGCATTTGGGATCGGCTCGACCACTCTCTATCTCGGATCTCGTCACATATAGGGACCCAGCGGTGATTCCTAGTGACTCTTTGAGCCGCCTCCCTCCTTTGAGAGTGACCCCACCCCGGAGTGTCCACCTCTAGCCTCATTCCCCAGCAACGTGAGCATATCGAATCTATACGGGATGAGCATGTGACGATTACATGGAGTGGAGCGTACTCCGCGCGTCCAGGTTCGGTGACGTATCCACAGGAGCTACTCGAGCAGCCGCACCCCTTACTCAACGGGGTCGAGTTCTTCCCACCCGGGGAGAATTGATGGGGACATCAGAGCAAGACCACCCACATTTTGTTTGCATTTGTGTTCTTTTAGTTTACATTTATATCCTTGGGAAGTAGGTTTACAATTGTAAGGCTTTATAAGCCAATTTGTTATTCCTTAAGGATCTTTGGGTTTTTGTGTAAAAGTCCAGTAGGACCAGCAAGGGTCCGCCATCTCCTTCCCCATTGGTCCACTGTGGATGCACTTTTTATTTAAGATCGTTGTTTATTTGTTTATTGGGTTTATTAAGTGCGTGGGCGTGCCGGTCACCTAGGTGACGATTTATTGTGTGCTCGATCTGACTAATCAGATGATTGTGTAGTTCGTGTCGAGACTAAAACCCGCCGTGCCGTAAAGGTCACAGCTTCATTTACATCCCATCGGAGAGGGGAACACCCTTGATTAATCATCGGGAATCAGGGCCTCATAGCCAGGAAACTATATCGAGAGAAACAAGCCGATAACGGTCTCGAATCAGTCGGAAAGCCCGATGTTTAGGGAAGCAAGCATTCGGAATATGTCGGTCACTTAAGGGACCATTTTGATATTCGGACGAGCGTCCGGCTTCAGAAAATCATGATCGTCACGGGGACAACCGGAGCATATGTATGCCTGGGTACGGTAAATTTATTGTTCAAAGGGATAGGAGACATTCTGTTGAATCTCGATTAGAGTGGTCGAAAATCAACGAGTTTATTGGCCCGGTGCGAGATCGGGTCAGGACCATTCCGGGGGCACCTCCCGCGGTCCAAACGAGGCTTGCGTGGGCATCGTTAACATTTACGGTGCCGAGGGGTAGCGGGAAAGTGTCCCGGAACTACATTCCAAAATAAAGACGTGTACAGAGATAGCTGGCTATAGGCCTAGGAAGTAGGTCCGGCAATGACCATGGTTGGGGCGAATCCGAGGTCCAAACGTGACTCACGAAGGTCTTATTGATATTCCCACACGTAGGGTTCGGGGAAGACGAGAGCCATCTCGTTCCATTCTGATTTTGTTGGTCATTCATGGACCACTTTATGTTCGGACAAAGATCCGTATTGAAGGCACGACGTAAACGGAAATAAACCCATACAAATGTCTGCCGTGACTACGGCAAGTTTAATGCAAGTGCGGGATTAGATCCCGGTATATATGTCGGTCACTAACGGACCATTCATCGTTCGATCGAGAGTCTACATTTGAAGCATCAAAGACAACGACAAAGCCATACGGATGTCTGTCGTAGGTATGACAAGTTTAATGTGGGTGTGGGATTAGATCCCGGTATATATATGTCGGTCTCTAACGGACCATTCATTGTTCGGATGAGAGCCCGCATTTGAAGCATCGAAGACGATGACAAAACCGTATGAATGTCTGCCGCGAGTACGGAAAGTTTAATGGGATTGCGGGCTTGGATCCCGATAGAAGTGGGTCAAGTTAATGGACTATTGGCCCGAGGTGGTTGCGGACTATGGCCATATCAGGATCCCCGAGGTCCACGTCCGATACCATGGGGCATCGTTGCTTTCCTCTTCACGCATAGTCAGGGGAAGCGAATTGTTAAGTGTGGAGCTCGGACTAGCCAACGTGCGCCCTCGCACGCGGATCGACCTGCGCTGAAGAAAATTATATTTTATTTCATTGTTTGGTTAATTATATTTTTTTATGGAAGGCACGCTGATTTAGGGAGATACCAAGAGAGGAGAGGGCACGCCGGTTTAGAGGGTGTAATAAGGCGTGCCAATTTAGGTGGGCAAAGGGGGGGCGCCAGTTTCAGGACAAGCTGGGGGGCGCACCGATTTAGAGGAGATTAAGGGGGGCTCGTCGGTTTAGGTGGCAAGCCAGGAGAGAGGGGGCGCGCCGGTTTAGGTGGGCAAGCCAACAGAGAGGGGCGCACCGGTTTAGGATGTAAGCAAAGGGGTGGAGAGGTGTTTTGGTGAGAGGGTTTAATCCGGCGCGCAGGGGGCGCGTCGGTTTAGAGCCAAGAGGGGTAAAATGGTTTATGAGTGTGGGGCTAAAGCGGCATAGGGGGGTAGCGCGCCGGATAAGTGCGTGCCGGATTAGGAGCACGCCAGATTAGACCGTTTTGTTCTTTTCAAAGGCTTGCAGGCTAGCAGATGGTTAGGCTGTTTGTTCACCCAGCAAAAATTGGTGGATTTGAAGGTTTCAAAGTATTTTGTTCATTTGTTAAGATTAAGATTTGGATGGTTTATTCAAAGGGGTTCAGGAACTCCAAAGTTCAGTTCATGCTCTAAGGGAGCTCAGCTCGTTCTTATTGTTCATATTCCTAGAAAAAATTGGGTAGCACCTCCCCCAGACTGAGGTTTGCTGGGGCGACATAAGGGATTGTCAAACGGAGTACTCCGAGACGATCCCAAAAACTCGGAGTGGCCTAATGGCAGTCCGATGTCCCATAGTTGAACGCAGAAGCCCCGAGGACAAGCCTTCAAGGGGTTCTAGTAGTTCATGGGTAGTAACTGTATGAGACTCTGACGGGACAGATGTATGCCATGTGAGGCCATGAATGTTCATCTCCTGACGGACTCCTCGAAGGCCATGCTATGGAGAAGCAAGTTTCGAAGAGCCCTGGATGAGGAGAAGGCAGAGAGAAAGCGAGGGAAACAGAACACCATATATTGCAAAAGGGACTTTTATTTTTATTCATCCACAAAAGGAAGGGAGACGAGATATAGAGGAGGATTTATCCCAAAGCAAAGAAAGATACATCGAAGAAAGAAGAAAGAGATACATTGGTGAGGGAGGGGGAACGGAGCAAAAGCTCCTCCCCCTCCAAGCTCACCTCTCCTCTCTCACACTCCCTCTCTTTTTCTTCACCTCCCAGGTGCAAGGGAATGGAGCTTCTCTTCTCTTCGTCTTTTCTCTTCAGTGGCTAGCCACCCAATGTCTCTCTTTGGGACTGCCTCTTCTCCTTTGCTCTGTCAAACAGGGAGAGTATATATGGAATGGGCTGCCCTTTCTTTGTTCGAACGGAAGAGACTCCCACCACTTACTTCGTCTGCCAGACGAGCAGGATTGACATGTTACGCTGGCATCTGGTGATTGGTGCCGTACCCTGTCCTTCGTCCGAGGATAGGATGTTTGCGGGTTTACCGGGATATCTTCTGCTACTTGCACCATCGATGCGTGCCTCACCGCCGTGCTGTCGAACGGATGTGGAGGCAGAGCTTGGTAGCATTAAATGCTATGCCCCCTAGCACCTGTCCCGAATCCTATGGGAGAATAGAGTATCGGTTGGCAGATGAGGCAGAATGGGGTTAAACCGGCGCGGCCAGGGGCGCGCCGGTTTAAACCCAAATGAAATTAGCGCGCCGGTTTCAGTCCTTTTGAAGGGGGCACGCCGTTTTAGGAACTCTTGAAGGGGCGCACAGTTTTAAGGCCAGTCTGCGCCATTTTCAGCATCAAGAGATCTTGTCCCGGCTTCATGGCGACTCAGATGAACATTTGCACTCCCGCAAGGCTTTAGTTGTAATGCACCACCTCCAAGGAGTTTGATTTGAAGCCTCCAAGCCCCGATTTAGGACTTTGAGTGATTTTTGACGCATGTCGAACATGTGTTTGAATTCCCGAGTTTCTTTTGATTTGGCCTTCGACACCACCGACTAGGGAGCCGGAGCTGTCTCTTCTACCCGAGGGGGCTTCTTTGTTGGGTGGCGGAGCCCCGAGTATATATTTGCCTTGCTTGGAGGAGGTATGGAGTTTATTCGGCCTTTCCGTCTCCGTCTTGCTCTTGGGTGCGTAGACGTGAGTGTCGTATGATCATCATCATCATTTTTCTGACGTCCACATCCAACTAAGCCTTAGGGCCCATGTGGGGCCAGTCAAAGGTCCAAGGTGAGCTTCTAGATGGTTTGACAATTCAAGGAGACAATGGGATGAAAATGTCCAAGATGCCTACCATGGAAGTCAAGGGGGCGCCCCCCATTTATTGTTTTTTTAATTGGTTCCAAACCACATGGGAGAAATAAATGTGATCTCCTCTATTTACCCCTCCCCTAATTTAGATCTGAAGGTAGAATAGGTCATTTTACATTTCTTATAAATACCTTGTATTTTGTGAATTAACTTAGCATTAATGTGAGAAAAATTCATTTGTGCTCATTTTGGCCCAAGGGCACCCCTCTCTCCCCCTCTAGAGCTGTGAGAGCTCTCCCTTCAGATGTGTGACGCATCTCCACCACCACCTCTCTGAGTGCGACGGTCAGCTGCGCCGCCGTCGCCACCGTTTGTGCCGCCATCGCACCACCACAGCCTTGCCGCCAGAGTTATGTGCAAATCAGGATAGAGCCCCCTTGTCCGATTTTTAGCTCCAAATTCACAGATCTTATGGAGCCTAAATTTTGAGGGTAGGTTTCCCACGCAAATACCCTCTCCCTAAAAAAGTTTCCTATTTTCTAGCCTTCCTTTTCTATTTTTCTTATTTCGTGTTTTCCAGTCCTCCAGATCCGTCTGTGTTCTATCCTGTGTCACATCCTTCCCCTTTTCTGATTGAGTCCAAATTTGGACTAGTTGTTCTACCCATCTAAACACATCTCCACAAAATTTCCCTTGATTTTAGAAGTTCCTTTTCCCCACCAAAAAATAAAAACTCAGTCATAAATCTGTTCTGTCCTATGTAGTCCAGATCCGACCCACCCCTGTTCTAAAATCCTTTTCCCCAGTCAAACCTCCACCATAAAATCCACAAAAAATATCCTCGTCTTTCTTACTTTATTATCTACAACTTTCATCAAGGAGTCAACTTCTATATCTGAAGTTTTTCCTTCGGTCAACTCTTGTTCTCAGGAAAACTCAGATCTGTCCTGTCAGATCTGGTTCTGTGAGCCAACAACTTGCAAATTCGACCAAGGCCAGTTCCAGGATAGACAAAATTCTTTCTCTGGCCATAGATCAAAGTATTTCGAATCAGCTTTCTAATTGCACCAATTTCGCGTCGATCTGACGTCGGGATTGATCGCAGCTGCAGATTTTGTCGGGTCGCGCAGGTCTGAAATAGCAACTCAGATCTGTGGACAACAAGTTCAACACTTGGAGATCTGAATCGACTTGCCTTCCAAAAGGTGAACCAGCGCCGCCATCCCAGGGAGCGTCCCTCCAGGAGCCACCGTCACAGCGATGCCACTCCGGGTCCACTCGACCCCACCGACCAGCACGTGGGACCCACGTGAGTGAGTACGCGTGCCGGCGAAGCTACACAAAATGCTGCCCGTCAACCCGAACCCGCTACTCCCGGGTCCCACTATGTAACCCTTTACCTCCCTGTATGGAGTGGGCAGAAATATTCACTTCTGTAATTCTTAATAATTGTTGTTCCGGGAGTACAAGTTCGACCGTGATCGTCTTCCCCACGCCCGGCGCGTGGAGGTATCGTGTTCGCTCCTTCACTCGGCATTTACTTTACGCGTATTGATTTGTATATGCCGCTGCTAGAGAGCATGATAGGATAAATTAGCTCGTTATCATATTGTTATTCACCGCTGTGAGAGAGAGAGTGAGTGACCCGTCCCGTGACTCGATCCGAGTACACGCGGAAAGTCGATACTCGAGACTCACTGTCGATTTCTCAACCGCGCACGGTCCAACGTTTCCCTCGCCAGGGATGAGTCACGAGCTAGAGTCCCAAGTCGCGTGTCCGTCCCGCATCAACGTAGACCTCGGGTTTGAGGTCGAACCACCGTAAAAATTCATCGTCTACTGTGTGATTGCCTTGTGGTTTGTGCTTATCTCTCTTTAGTTTCACCAGTAGATGAATGCTTAAGACCGCCTATGTGCTGATCTTCTAGACCTACTATGTTCGATTGCATTTTCTTCATCCTACAACAGCTTGATTTTATTCCGCAACTGTTCCTGCTGTAGTCAATTTTTATTGGGTGATCGATCTATTCACCCCCCTCTAGATCATCAATAGTGTAATACCCCGATTTATTTTGAGCTTTATTAATTAAAAATTGAAATAAAATGGTTTAATGCATGAATTTCGAAATTTAATATTTAATTCCTTAGTAAATAGAACTAGTGAAATTTCGACTACCTTATAAAAATCTGGAAAATTACTAATTGGGTCAAGGACCATTTATTTAACAACTTTGTCTTCTGTGGTCGACCCAGCAAAAATCCGTAATTTGGTCAAATTAGTGGATTAAGCCCAAAAGTGCACACTTATCTAACCTTTACCTAACCTTAACTTAAACCGTCAAATTAGAGCTTAATACTCCACCAAATGACCCCAAATCGGTGGCAAATGAAAGGCCACGATCTAAGGATCATTTCCCCTCTATCAATTGATCGAAAACCAAACCCTACAACGTGCAGTCGGCCGAGTTTGGTTGGGTCAAACATTTCGGCGCCGTTTCAAACACTCACCTTGCATCGTCGATTTCTCCCAGCTCCGAAGGCTCCAGAAGGTGTATGAGCTAGAAAAATGAAGCTCTTCAACCCTAGTTTCCTTTGGTAGTAGCGGCAGCCGCAGTGGAGTTCGATCTAGGAAGATCTTGGTCAATTAGTGGAGGTGGGTCGGCATCCCGTCGTCCTCCTTTCTTCATCTTTGTTCCTTCGACTGAGGTAGGCATTCTCAACCAAAATCTGCACATGAGTACATCATTTTGTTCCTCTCGACGAGATATTTCCATTAGTAGTAAAATCCCTAATTTTTATTAGGTATCCAGGGAGATCTCGAGGTTTTTCTGAAGTGCTGTCAAGTTCGTTCTTCAATCTAGGTTCATAAGTTCTCTCTTCGATTGAGGTAGGTTATAACAGCCCAAACTCTAATTAACATATATGGATGTAATCAGCAGCATGTTAGCTTTCATTTGGCGTAGAAAGCCCTAAATTTCATGAAGCATGCTTAGAGAATTTCTGTTCGGAGTAAGAGCATGTCTAGACTTAGTTTTTGATGTGTTCTTTCAAGTTAAGTTATGATTTTGAGCTATTAATCTTGATCCCCATATAGCATGTCATATATGGTTGGAATCAGCATCAAGCCCTCTTTCTTTTGATATATAAAGCCCCAATTTTCATAGACCATGCTTAGAGTATTTCGTGTTTTATTAGAAACATGCTAAAACTAGGTTTTCAAGTGTTCATCATAGATAGGTTGTGATTTCGATTGATTTTTCGGCAAATTTCATGTTCCAAATCCCTGTATTATGACTCTAGTATGTCGATCAGGAACCCAGGAGCATGGGGTTAAGATCCCTGCCCAATTAGACCCCAATTGGGTGAGCTTTCATTGATTTCCGAAGTCACGTTCGGATCTGTGGACGCAGGGGTCGACCCATTGGGTCGACCCATGCTCAAGCAGTTTTTGACTGCCCGAGGGTCGACCCATCCTGCAGCGTGCGGGGGTCGACCCATGGGGTCGACCCATACAGTAGATTTGCAGGGGGGTCGACCCTAGGGGTCGACCCATCACACAGGCAGACCCTGTTTTTGCAGGGGTCGACCCATATGTCAGCAGACCCGTTTTAGTTGTTTTTCGACCCGAGGATCGATCCGGACCATTAGGGGATCGACCCATTCAAACTAGTCCAATTGAAAACTATATTTTGAGGAACCAGTGACCCATACATGTAACCTTATGATCTCAATTTACAATGGTCCCTACATTCAATCATAGTGTAAAACCGTTCCGATTACCATCTCCATTTCAACGCATTCAATGGTTAATTAGAAACCCACATGATTAGTGGTTAATTATGTAACTAAATTTCTGTTAATTGCATGTTGTTCATTCCTACGTGATCTGATTCATTCTCTTTATCATCTTGAATCATCTTTTTGGCAATTTGAGTTAACGTAGAACTTAATCCTTGGTAAATTGACATGAAATTAGGATTCATATGATTATTAGGTTGCTGGACAGCCACCTTACTCCTGTTGAACAGCGGCCAACTTATGACCGCATATCTGTAATACGGCCCAGTAAGGACCGTATATCTTATGCATGGGTCTTAATGTCTTCTGGACATGCGCGGCCCATTACTTACCGTTCATACCGTAGAGCGGCCCACTGTCAGCCGTTCTTTCTTGACCTCGTGGACTGAGTTTTGGTCCAGTTCTTATAATGCGGCCAGTAGTAGCCGTATGTCCTGTCACACGGCACAGAAGTGACCATATACCGAGTTTTTGATTTGATGAATCCAAGGACAAGTTAGTCCTTTACATCTAAACTTATGGACAGTAATTCCTCTGATTAATTGGCCACGAATTTGACTAAATGTCTAGACGGATCTTGGGATCTTGTATCCAATAAATCAATGCCAACGCATCATAAGGGCCAGGTCTGGTCCTGGGGAGAGCGCTCGAAAAATTAGTGAGCCCATGGGATGTTATAATGACATGGTGAGGCATTGCACCGAGTGCATGACTAGCTTGTTGTCTACGACAGAAAAACTCTGGTTACTCTTGTTACTTGATCATGCTTGACTTGTTATCTCTTGTTACTTGCTAGTGGCCATTCCTCGTTACAGTTCTTGTTACACTTGTACATGTTATTCTTGTTAAATTCTAGTTATCTTATATTTCTTGACCTTGCAAGATCTTTTATTACGTTGTTTCATTGTATCGTCATTTATTTCTTTTATTAGCATGGCATATGAAAATGTTATTAAATTGTTAATCACGTAAACTTGTCTGTTATTTCCTACTGAGCGTCAGCTCATAGTTGTTGTTTCCCCCCTTTCCGGGCTGTTCAGGTGATGACGCACATACCGATGGGGAGGGGTAGGAGTGATACTTTTGAGAGTACTTGTTAGTAGATGCCGAGTTGGCATAGTTGTTTACACTAGTTATTCCTTAGAGTTGTGTTAGTACTTTATTACTTTTGGAATCAGTTATTGTATTAGAGTCAGTTTGGAAGTTACGTTTGATCGTGTTTAAACAGTTGTTGGTTATTGTAATAAATTTGGTTTTATCCTTGATCAATAGAGTTATTTCTATCCATAGCACCTGTGTAATTGGTTAGTTTAGCTTGTTAATATTATTTCTAGCTAGTTTCTAACTGTACAACCCGATATTCCGCGTCGGGGCGTGATAGTTTAGTTGATATCAGAGCCCTAGGTTTCACATTCGTAGATGTTCCTAAGTTCTAGGTTTTCCAAGTTCTAGGGTTCTAAGTGTTATCATAGGACCCCTAACCTTGTTAAGTCTAAGAACCTGACCTGGTGAGATTTGGGTAGAAACTCGGGTTAAGTTCGTATCTTAATCGTGTTATTATCTATCTTATTGAACCTAAGTAATCTATTCCTCGTGTAGGCCATTGAAATGGCAGCAGATCGTACGGAACGGAGGAACTTACAGCTTACGGTTCAAGGCCTTACACAGGCTTTACAGCAAGTGGCTCAAGCAGGAGCGGCACACCATGGCACTGGTGACTTATATCGAAACTTCCGAGGGATGAATCCGCCGAGATTTGGAGGCTCGACTGACCCTGATGAAGCCGAGCACTGGCTAGATGAGATGGGAAGGATATTCGAAGTAATGCAGTGTAGCAATCAAGAGCGTGTCCTTCTTTCAACCTTTCAACTTGAACGTGATGCAAGAACATGGTGGGATTCTGTGAAGGCTACCCTTGGTGACCATCAAGTCACATGGGAGGAGTTCGAGGAATTCTTTAACAGCAAGTGTTTTTCTGATAGAGTGCAAGAGAAGAAGGCAGCGGAGTTTGCAGCTTTGAAGCAGCGAAGTCTATCCGTGGCAGAATATGAAGCTCAATTTTCTCTGTTATCCCGATATGCTAACCACTTGATATCTACCGAGAAGATGAAGGCCAAGTGCTTTCTCAACGGACTGAGGCTGCATTATATCAACCAATTGGCACCAATGGAAATCTCCACTTATTCTGAGATGGTGAGGAAAGCTCAAGTCTTAGAAGATACTCTAGAAATGACGAAGAGAATCCGTGGAAAAGGTGCAAGAAAGGAACAACCTACGGGTTCCGGGAATATCAAACCCGGGTATGGCAAGAAGAGGCCTATTAGTGGACCTGATTCGTGGAGTGGTTCTGGATCGTGGAAGGGCAAGATGCCGAAGCATGAAGATAAGAAGCCTGGCCCTATTGTTCCATTCAAGGGCGTGTGCAAGTTTTGTGATCGTCCCGGTCACAAGATGGTGGATTGCTGGCGCAAGCTAGGCGCCTGTTTGTGATGTGGAAGTAGGGAGCACCGTATCCCTGACTGTCCTCTTTTAACGGAACAAGCTACCCCGGTAAAATCACAAGGCATCAAGAAGCCACAAGGCAAGCTTCAAGCCTTACATGCAGATGAAGTAGGAACCGCCAAGGATGGTGGACTCGTCGAAGGTACTCTTATTATACTCGACAAGCCAGTATTTGTTCTTTTTGATACTGGTGCCACACGTTCATTTATTTCTCGGAGATTTGCTAAGTCTTTAGCTGTGGAACCTGTTTTGATGAATTCTCCATTAGAAATCTCAACGCCTATTGGTTCTAGATCAGCAATACGGTATTTCTATGCTTCTAGTAAGGTCATGATTGGAGAACAGAATATACCAGCTGATTTAGTTTGCATGGACATAAAGGATTATGATGTAATCCTAGGAGCAGATTGGTTGGCTCAATATGAGGCTAATGTTCACTGTAGTTCTAGCTCCGTGTCTTTTACTAGGCACCCGAGACTTTCTTTTGTGGGACTTAAGCACCATAACTCCATATCACTTATCTCGGCTGTTCGAGCTGATAAGCTGATGAGACGAGGATGCGAGGCTTTTCTGGCCTTTGTCTGTGCAACCCCTGAGCAGCAGATTGAGATTAAGGACATTTCCGTTGTCTGAGATTTTCCTGATGTCTTTCCAGAGGAACTACCAGGACTTCTGCCTGAGCGGGAAGTTATCTTCTCTATTGATCTCATTCCTGGCACATCTCCTATTTCCAAGGCTCCTTATCATATGTCTCCTGCGAAACTGAGAGAATTAAAGCAACAGTTGATGGAATTGCTCGAGAAGGGTTTCATTCGTCCAAGTACTTCTCCTTGGGGAGCCCATGTATTATTAGTCAGGAAGAAAGATGGTTCGATGAGGTTGTGCATGGATTATCGGTAATTGAACCAGTAGACTGTCAAGAACAAATATCCATTGCCGAGGATTGACAAACTATTTGACCAGATAGCGGGAGCTCAGTATTTTTCTAAGATCGAACTTCAATCTGGATATCATCAGTTACGGATTAAGGAAGAGGATATCTATAAAACAGCTTTCCGCAGTAGGTATGGTCATTTTGAATTTGTCGTTATGCCTTTTGGTCTAACGAATGCACCAGGAGCTTTCATGCAGTTGATGAACAATGTATTTCGGCCCTATCTTGATCAATGGGTCGTGGTATTCATTGATGGCATCTTGATTTATTCTAAGAATGAAGTGGAGCATGCTGAGCATCTGAGGATGGCATTGCAATTGTTGAGAGATCATAAGCTATATGCCAAGTTCAGTAAGTGTGAATTCTGGCTACAAGAGGTGTCCTTTCTCGGACATATCATCACCAAAGAAGGTATTTCTGTTGATCCTTCGAAGGTAGAGGCAGTGAAGAATTGGGATCAGCCTACCAGTGTGACTGAAGTTAGAAGTTTCCTAGGCCTGGCAGGCTACTACAGAAGATTCATTCAAGATTTCTCCAAGATTGCGGTACGTATTACAAGATTAACCCGCAAGGAGAACAAGTTTGATTAGTCAGATGATTGTCAGCTAAGCTTTCTAACTTTGAAGGAATGTTTAACTACTACACCTGTATTGGCTTTACCTTCTGGTGAAGGAGGTTTTATGGTATACACTGATGCTTCAGGTATTGGTTTAGGCTGTGTACTCATGTAGCATGGGAATGTGATTGCCTATTCTTCTAGGCAGTTGAGGAAGCATGAAGAGAATTATCCTGTTCATGATTTGGAACTAGCAGCAGTCGTGTTTGCCTTGAAGATATGGAGGCACTACTTGTATGGAGAAACATTCACAGTGTTTTCAGATCATAAGAGTCTGAAATATTTGTTTTCTCAGAAGGAACTCAACATGAGGCAGAGAAGATGGTTGGAATACTTGAAAGACTTTGACTTCTCGATTGAGTATCATCTTGGAAAAGGTAATGTTGTGGCAGATGCATTAAGCCGAAAGCCTGTAGCTAGATTATCAAGTCTCATGTTACAAGAGTGGAAGCTACTGGAACAATTAGCTAGCCTGTATCTGAATGTTGATAATGATTAGGTTATGATTGCTCAGATTCAACTTAAGCCCGAATTATTGATGGAAATCAAGTCCTTGCAAGATAATGATCCCGAGCTAGTAGAGATCAAAGGAAGCTTGAGCAGCAGACCTGATTTCATGATGGCCGATGATGGAAGAATGTTATTCTAGGGTAGAACTTGTGTACCTGATGAAGCTGGAATAAAGAACAAGATTCTGGAGGAAGCATATAGATCCAGATATACCATTCGTTCTGGAGGCACTAAAATGTTCAAGGATTTGAAGAGATCTTTTTGGTGGCCGAACATGAAAAGGGAAGTTGCAGACTTCGTGAGTAGATGCTCGGTTTGTCAGCAAGTTAAGGCTGAACATTTCAGACCAGTAGGAAAGTTGAAACCACTTGACATACCCCAATGGAAGTGGGAAAGCATTGGCATGGATTTCATTATGGGTCTACCAAGGACTCGTGGTGGATTTGATGCAATATAGGTGATTGTCGACCGATTGACAAAGTCAGCTCACTTTTTATCCATTAAGTCTAAATGGACAGTTGATGTTTTGGCAGCTTTGTATATGAAGAAAGTGGTAAGACTTCATGGCATTCCAGTCAGTATTGTGTCTGATAGAGACCCCAGATTTACTTCACATTTCTGGAAAGGACTACAAGCGTCTTTGGGTACTCGTCTGAATTTCAGCACTGCCTTTCATCCACAGACAGATGGGCAGACTGAAAGAACCAACCAGATAGTGGAAGATATGCTTAGAGCATGCATGATCGATTTTGGAGGCAGTTGGAATGACCATTTGACTTTGATTGAATTCGCCTACAACAACAGTTATCAATCTAGCATTCAAATGGCTCCTTTTGAAGTATTGTATGGAAGAAGCTGACGTTCCCCGTTATGTTGGGAGGAGATAGGTGAGAAGCAATGGCTTGGACCGGATCTTATTTCAGAATCATCACATAACATCCGTATTATCCGAGACCGGTTACAAGTAGCCCAATCAAGACAGAAGAGTTATGCCGACAACAGAAGAAGAGAATTGGAGTTTCAGGTTGGCGAGCATGTATTCTTGAAGGTCTCTCCTACGAGAGGGATTCGAAGATTTGGCATTCAGGGCAAGCTCAGTCCGAGATATATTGGTCCATTCGAGATCCCAGATAGAGTGGGAGAGGTTGCTTACAGACTGGCTTTACCGCCTCAGTTGTTTGGCGTACATAATGTTTTCATGTGTCCATGTTACGGAAATATGTGTATGACCCCACTCACGTCATTCAGCGTGTGGATTTTGAATTAAAGGAAGATTTGACCTATGAAGAAAGACCTATAAAGATTCTAGACCGAAAGCAACAGCAACTCCGGCATCGTTCTATACCTATGGTCATGATTCAGTGGAGTCGGCGTGGAACCGAAGAAGCTATTTGGGAGTCTGAAGATACTATGCGGAAGCGGTATCCCGACTTATTCTAGGTGAGCTATCTCATTCCCTATCCTCCGTATTTAGTGCGGTGAATTTGGAGGACCAAATTCCTTAAGTAGGGGAGGGTGTAATACCTCGATTTATTTTGAGCTTTATTAATTAAAAATTGAAATAAAATGGTTTAATGCATGAATTTTGGAATTTAATATTTAATTCCTTAGTAAATAGAACTAGTGAAATTTCGACTACCTTATAAAAATCTGGAAAAATGCTAATTGGGTCAAGGACCATTTATTTAACAACTTTATCTTCTGTGGTCGACCCAGCAAAAATCCGTAATTTGGTCTAATTAGTGGATTAAGCCAAAAAGTGCACACTTATCTAACCCTTACCTAACCTTAACTTAAACCGTCAAATTAGAGCTTAATACTCCACCAAATGAGCCCAAATCGGTGGCAAATGAAAGGCCACGATCTAAGGATCATTTCCCCTCTATCAATTGATCAAAAACCAAACCTAAAACGTGCAGTCGGCCGAGTTTGGTTGGGTCAAACATTTCGGCGCCGTTTCAAACACTCACCTTGCCTCGTCGATTTCTCCCAGCTCCGAAGTCTCCAGAAGGTGTATGAGCTATAAAAATGAAGCTCTTCAACCCTAGTTTCCTTTGGTAGCAGCAGCGGCCGCAGTGGAGTTCGATCTAGGAAGATCTTGGTCGATTAGTGGAGGTGGGTCGGCATCCCGTCGTCCTCCTTTCTTCATCTTTGTTCCTTCGATTGAGGTAGGCATTCTCAACCAAAATCTGCACATGAGTACATCATTTTGTTCCTCTCAACGAGATCTTTCCATTGGTAGTAAAAGCCCTAATTTTTATTAGGTATCCAGGGAGATCTCAAGATTTTTCTGAAGTGCTGTCAAGTTCGTTCTTCAATCTAGGTTCATAAGTTCTCTCTTCGATTGAGGTAGGTTATAACAGCCCAAACTCTAATTAACATATATGGATGTAATCAACAGCATGTTAGCTTTCATTTGGCATAGAAAGCCCTAAATTTCATTAAGCATGCTTAGAGAATTTCTGTTCGGAGTAAGAGCATGTAAAGACTTAGTTTTTGATGTGTTCTTTCAAGTTAAGTTATGATTTCGAGCTGTTAATCTTGATCCCCATATAGCATGTCATATATGGTTGGAATCAGCATCAAGCCCTCTTTCTTTTGATATATAAATCCCCAATTTTCATAGACCATGCTTAGAGCATTTCGTGTTTTATTAGAAGCATGCTAAAACTAGGTTTTCAAGTGTTCATCATAGATAGGTTGTGATTTCGATTGCTTTTTCGGTAAATTTCATGTTCCAAATCCTTGTATTATGACCCTAGTATGTCCATCAGGAACCCAAGAGCATGGGGTTAAGATCCCAGCCCAATTAGACCCCAATTGGGTGAGCTTTCATTGATTTCCGAAGTCACGTTCAGATCTGTGGACGCAGGGGTCGACCCATTGGGTCGACCCATGCTCAAGCAGTTTTTGACTACCCGAGGGTCGACCCATCCTGCAGCATGCGGGGGTCGACCCATGGGGTCGACCAATACAGTAGATTTGTAGGGGGGTCGACCCCAGGGGTCGACCCATCACACAGGCAGACCCTATTTTTGCAGGGGTCGACCCCAGGGGTCGACCCATATGTCAGCAGACCCGTTTTAGTTGTTTTTCGACCCGAGGATCGATCCGGACCATTAGGGGATCGACCCATTCAACCTAGTCCAATTGAAAACTATATTTTGAAGAACCAGTGACCCATACATGTAACCTTATGATCTCAATTTACAATGGTCCCTACATTCAATCATAGTGTAAAACCGTTTCGATTACCATCTCCATTTCAACGCATACAATGGTTAATTAGAAACCCACATGATTAGTGGTTAATTATGTAACTAAATTTCTGTTAATTGCATGTTGTTCATTCCTACGTGATCTGGTTCATTCTCTTTATCATCTTGAATCATCTTTTTGGCAATTTGAGTTAACGTAGAACTTAATCCTTGGTAAATTGACATGAAATTAGGATTCATATGATTATTAGGTTGCTGGACAGCCACCTTACTCCTGTTGAACAACGGCCAACTTATGACCACATATCTATAATACGGCCCAGTAAGGACCGTATATCTTATGCATCGGTCTTAATGTCTTCTGGACATGCGCGGCCCATTACTTACCGTTCATACTTTAGAGCGGCCCACTGTCAGCCGTTCTTTCTTGACCTCGTGGACTGAGTTTTGGTCCAGTTCTTATAATGCGGCCAGTAGTAGCCGTATGTCCTGTCACACGGCACAGAAGTGACCGTATACCGAGTTTTTGATTTGATGAATCCAAGGACAAGTTAGTCCTTTACATCTAAACTTATGGACAGTAATTCCTCTGATTAATTGGCCACGAATTTGACTAAATCTCTAGGCGGATCTTGGGATCTTGTATCCAATAAATCAATGCCAACGCATCATAAGGGCCCGGTCTGGTCCTGGGGAGAGCACCAGAAAAATTAGTGAGCCCATGGGATGTTATAATGACATGGTGAGGCATTGCACTGAGTGCATGACTAGCTTGTTGTCTACGACCGAAAAACTCTTGTTACTCTTGTTACTTGATCGTGCTTGACTTGTTATCTCTTGTTACTTGCTAGTGGCCATTCCTCGTTACAGTTCTTGTTACACTTGTACATGTTATTCTTGTTAAATTCTAGTTATCTTATATTTCTTGACCTTGCAAGATCTTTTATTACGTTGTTTCATTGTATCGTCATTTATTTCTTTTATTAGTATGGCATATGAAAATGTTATTAAATTGTTAATCACGTAAACTTGTTTGTTATTTCCTACTGAGCGTCAGCTCATAGTTGTTGTTTCCCCACTTTCCAGGCTGTTCAGGTGATGACGCGCATACCGATGGGGAGGGGCAGGAGTGATACTTTTGAGAGTACTTGTTAGTAGATGCCGAGTTGGCATAGTTGTTTACACTAGTTATTCCTTAGAGTTGTGTTAGTACTTTATTACTTTTGGAATCAGTTATTGTATTAGAGTCAGTTTGGAAGTTACGTTTGATCGTGTTTAAACAGTTGTTGGTTATTGTAATAAATTTGGTTTTATCCTTGATCAATAGAGTTATTTCTTTCCATAGCACCTATGTAATTGGATAGTTTAGCTTGTTAATATTATTTCTAGCTAGTTTCTAACTGTACGACCCGATATTCCGCGTCGGGGCGTGGCAAATAGAGTCTTGTCTATTAGTATCCGAGCGTCCATCTATTCTATCACATTCTTGATACATGAAAGGCCACTATACATTATGGAATGAATATCCTCTCAATCTCTATATAAAATCTCATATCTTCATGCTCATGTCTTGTTACTTGCATTGTTACTTTGATTTTGTTCACATTCATTTATTCTTCTTTTCTAGAGCTAAAATGCTAATTACTTAAACGTTACCTTCATGTTGATACGAAGATACCTACTGAGAAAGTGTGCTTATTCCCTACTTTTCCAATCTTTTCAGGAAACTCTAGTGGGGATTCGGATTACTCAAGTGAAGAGTCCCAGAGTGATTAAATATCGAGAGAAGACCTAGTAGAATTATGAGTCAAGTTGAGTCTATGTACTTTTTCCTTTATTTGAGTCTAGTAAAATGAGTCAATTATCATTGTACTTGAATATTATTCAATAAAGTGAAGTTTTGAGTATATTATCTTGTGCATTCCCTTTTATATGTGAATGTGTTAGCGCTCTGATTTTATTACTCGCTCGTGGCGTACTAGCAGGCTGTTCACGTTCCCGATCATCTTCCGATGTACTTATATCTCGGGGCATGACATTGACTGATGCCCCCGGAGCAGGCACTTCATGAGGGCGTGGAGGGACAACTCTGTGCTCCCCCATTTGCAACTCCTCTCTTTTGATTAAGCCCTAGACAATGTCCTTGAATATTTGACAAACTTCAATAGGATGCCCCAGGATTTGATGATAAAGGTAGAAGCAAAGCTCATCTCTTCTCCTGACATCATCGGGCCTCTTTGATTTTGGGAGAATAATTTTATTATATTTGACAATCCACTCAAATAATGCTTGAGTCCTGTCTCTGGGGAAGGCATAGAGCTTCTTTGCTTTGTTCTGCAGTGGAGGCCTTTCTTGACATCCAGCAGGCTCACTGAGAGGAGGGTTGTGCACCCCTTTGTGCCTCTTCGACTTGAGGCTAACAGCAAGGACAGCTTTCAGTATCGGCCGTTTATTAGCTTGCCTGGATTGATGACTTGAGTCGGCAGGGGTGGAGGGATACCTCGCGAAGAAGTCTTTGACTTCCATGGCAACATCATTTAAGTGGTCAAAAGTCCTGACTTGTATTCCCATCATTTTCTCTAGGATTTCTTTTCTTATATTTTGTTTGCATATTTGTATCGCATCTTGTGGGTGCGGAGGCCGCCAGCATTTCATGCTGAGATCCCTCCATCTCTTGATATATTCCACCACTGGTTCATCATTTCTTTGCTGGCTTGCATATAGCTCAGCCACGGTCACCTCTGCCTCGGCGGCGTGAAATCTTTCATTGATTTTTTGCTGCATGTCCATCCAGTCATTGATACGGTAGGCTAGAATACCATTCAAAGGCCAATCCTGTTAATGAGGCTCCGAAGAACTTTAACATGTACGACTTGTCCGCCACCAAGTCGCCCATGACTGTTACATAACATGTGATATGTTCCTTCGGGGAGCCATGCCCATTGAATTTATCAAATTTTGGTGGTTTGTCGACACTGAGCGGCAATCTGTTGGCAGCATGGTATGTTGGATATGGCACTTCATATATGTCAAAGGGGGCATAATCATCACCACCCCTCTTTGCTAATCTTGCCTTGATCATTTGCTCCACCATCAGCTTGTCCATCATAATTGAGCCTGCTGGTTGATGGTAGAGGTGGGTGGGTTGCATCAGTGATGTGGCCTGAGCTGTGGCAAGGGGTTGCAAAGGCCCTGGCAATGGAGCATGCTGTTGCATTTGGAGAGACATTGGCCATTCCAGTTGGATCCGTTGGGAATGATGCTGGGGAGTAGCCCGGCTATGGTTTATAAATTATGGAATAGTCAGTGAGAGAGCATCAACGGGGTCTAAGGCCTCTCCCGGGTCTCAGCCGTTTGACGCACTCTGACATTCCGTTGTAATTATTGTAATATCGCGGTATTGTTCATTGGTTTACCAGTTTATCATTTATCAGATTATCATTTTATCAAGTGCGAGGGCGTGCCAGTCACCTAGGTGACAATGTGTTCAGGCTTGGAGACTGTAGTGGTCCGAAGCCCAGGGTGCGCTCCGTCTGACTTACCAGACAATTGTGGGTATCGGATCGGGACTGAAGACCCGCCGTGCCATAATGGTCATGGCGTTATTTACATCCCCTCGGAGAGGGGAAAATCTCTAATTAATCGCCACGAAAAAGGGGTGAAATGGCCTAGAGATCAATTTTCATTAAAGAATAAAAGTTGGGTGGGAATGATTGAAATCCTCTGCATCGGAGTGCCAGACAGTGTTCAAAACCGTATCGGTCACATGCAGACCATTTCATGTTCGGACTAGGGTTCGGGTCGAGAAGCATCCCAGGTGTACGTGAGATACCGAGACAAGTGTATGCCGGGGTATGGCAAATGTGATGTCTCAATAAATGAGGAATCACGATCGAATCCCGGTTAAACGGTCAAAACATCGCAGGATGTCGGCCTGGTCCCAAGTTAGGCCGTGACCATGAGAGGGCAGCCACGCTTAACTTGCAAGGGCGACTTTGGTATTCCCCCGTGTGCGGGGTCAAAGGAGAAGGGTTTCCGGACAAATCGCCGTTTAGTTTTAAGCTTATCTCTTTGTGGTATTGCTTTCATGGTATTTTTTTTATTATTATTGCATTATTCATATTCTTTCCCTTCTATTTCTTCCTATTTCTTTCTTGTTAGGTCAATGCCTCATCACTTCCATTTATTCTTTATATCTTTTTATCATTTTTTGGGATCTTTTTAATTGGCGCCCACTCAATGGGCGCAAATTAGGGATTTTAAGAATTGGCATCTCTGGTCTGGGCGTACATTATCAATTTTTTTCTTTCTTTCTATTTATTTCTTTTAATCTATTTCTGAGG
Source organism: Amorphophallus konjac (assembly GCA_022559845.1). Classification (NCBI taxonomy): domain Eukaryota; kingdom Viridiplantae; phylum Streptophyta; class Magnoliopsida; order Alismatales; family Araceae; genus Amorphophallus; species Amorphophallus konjac. Next base: position 211,296,509 of record CM040118.1, read on the forward strand.
AATTGGCACCCACGCGAGCGGGCGTTCATTAATTACCACCCCAGACCGGGCACAGTTTCCTTCATTATCATTTTCTTTTCTTTTTCTTTCTTTTTGTTTTATTGGAGGGATTAGCGCCTTTCCAGAAGGGCATTCATTAATTGGCGACTGTTCACACGGTCGTTCGTTATGAGTTTCATTTCCTTTTATCATTTTTCTTAATTTTATGAATTAGTGCCTCTGTGAGTGGTCGTTGATTAAATGGCAACTGTTTAAGTGGTCATTAATTAAATTAATTAGCGACACCTGTATGGGTTCCCATTTTCTTGGTCACAGAAGCTCTAGCGAGAGGCTCAGCCGTGGGTTCAAAGTTTCTTCACAAATTCAATTTTTTGCATCTTTCATCATTTCTTTGGATATGAATTGGTTCATAATGTCCTTAAACTTGGTCCAATTGTCATTTTTCTTAAGTTCTTAATTCTGGCAAAATTTCAGCTGCACCTCCCCTAGACTTGAAGTGTCGGGGGGTTGCAAATGGGGGCGCGCCCTATGAAAAGAACTCCGACGGCCCTGAACAAAAAGGGATACGCGCGAAGCGACGTGATCCCCGGGGTATGCCGAAAGCGACAACACCCCATCACCCATTGTGGGGGCAGAGATCCCAAGGGCGAGCCTACGAGAGACCCCACCGATCCATGTGCTGCCACGAACTCGTAGCCGAGATGTGGACTTCTTTTCTTTCATTTTTATTTATCATTGTATAAGGCTTTGGATATCTACCTTCAAAAAGAGGAGTTACTGGGGAACATGCTATGACGAAGCGGACCCCCGATGGTCTAAGAGTGGTTAAGAATCCGGAATCGGAAAGAGACGAGTATCGGGCTTTCGATGGTTGGTGGCCTCGGAGACATATCTATGGGTTTAGACAGACCCCGGGCCGGTGGCCATCATGATAAAAATCACCGAATAGGTGGCTTTGAAGAAATAAAAATGGGTTTGCCCTATCTCCTGCAATATGGAGAGTAGAACAGAGCAATATATTTTATAGAGATAGCTATATGCATACATTCATATGCACATGCATACGTCAGGAATCCACAGAACCCATGCAAAGCAAAGGAGGGAGGGGAGGATCAGCCGTAAAAAAAAAAGAGAAAGGTCTCCCGAAGGAGTATCTTGATTTCACCATAGAGGGGAGCGAATACAGATATCAAAGAAAAAAAAAGCTACAAGAGGAGAAAAGAGAAAACAAAAGGAGGTAGGTGGGGAGGTTCATCTCCCTCACCTCTCTATCTCTCTCTCTCTCTTCTCTCCCTCTTCTCTTTGCTTCTGCAGGCTTCGGGCTTCAGATAAAAACTGAATGCTTCAGGGGGGGCTTCAATCTTTTTAGGAATCCATGAGGCCAACCTTCCAACCTTATTTTGTTCCCCCGTGAAGGGGCATTTATAGAAGCAGAGGGGCCTCTACCTTTGAAGGAAGACGCCACTTGGCTTTCTCCCTTTCTTCTTTTTTTTTTAAAAAAAAAAACTTGCTATCGCGCAAGCCGCTGCTACTTTGTTGCATGCAACTTGTTGCCTTGCTGTCGAGTTCGGATGATGCCATGAGCTGGAGGAGGCATGGAGAAAGGTGAAGTATGGGAGAGAGTCCCCTGGCTTCTATCGGAGGTCACTGTTGCGTGAGGGGAGACGTCTGCGAACAATCAATGCGTGTGGAAGAAGTACAATAAGACACGGTGAATTGGCGACTTGGCCTCTGCCGTTCATTCTTAAATTGGCACCTGGGTGATAGGCGCCCATTCCTTTTCTCATACATTTCGCTAATTTTGAATAGTCCCAAGAATCAGCGACTTCATGGGAGGGTGTTCATCTAGGAATTAGCGCCTGCTTGCGTGGGCGCCCAATCTTCAGATCTTTAGATTACAAAAATCCAAATTTCAGTAACCGCCAAGAATTGGTGAGACCATAGGAGGGTGCTCATCTCGAAAATGGCACCCACATGAAGGGGCGTTCATTCAATCTGTTGACCCGTTCGTGGGCTGAGTCGTCTTGAGGAATTGGCGCCTGCCCAAGAGGCGCCAGTTGTGAATTGGCGATGACGGTCGTGGCGCCATATATTTTTATTCATTTTTTTGATGCCAACAAGTGCCCCCCACTCACAGGTGTCACGAGCAAGAGACAGGGGAGCGGGATCTGCGGGAGTCTTCGGCTTCATGGCGATGCTTTCGGTCCCGAGTTCTATCGATCGGTCTTGATTGGAATTCAGGCACTGATCAAGATTATATTCGTCAAAGTCGGGTCTACATCGACGCAAGGGAACCAGGTTTATTTGGCCTGGGAGGAAGGTCTAGGCCGTCGAGTTATTGATGCTGGGATTGAATCGATGCAAGGAACTTCTGGTTTCTCCTGACTCAGATGAAAGGTCTAAGTCGGATCGCTCGGTTGAGACCCGGGAGAGGTCTTAGGCACCGAGTTAGGTGGTTCACCGATGCTGGGATGGCACCAACGCCATGAGTTTCAGGCTTCTCCGACTTAGACGGAAGGTCTAGGTTGGACTGCTGGGCTGAGACCTGGGAAAGGTCTTAGGCGCAGAGTTAAGTGTGTTCATCAGTGCTGGGATGGCACTGATGCGAAGCGTTTCAAGTTTCTCTGACTTAGATGAAAGGTCTAGGTCAGATTGCTCGGCTAAGACCTAGGAAGGCCATAGGTGTCGAGTTTGAAAATTAAGAGGGCGTCTCTCCCCCCCCCCCTTTTTTGAGATGACGCGGTGGGATCGTACTATCGTATCGTCGACATCGGGTTCACGTCAATGCAACAGAATCGAGTTTGTCCGGCCCAGCCGGAATTTCTAGGCCGTCGAGTGGAGTGTGTTCATCGAAGCTGGGATTGCACCGATGCAAAGAATTTCAGGTTTCTCTGGCTTAGACGAAAGGTCTAGGCCATCGGATTGCTCGGTTGAGACCCAGGAAGGGCCTTAGGTGCCAAGTTAAGTGGTTCGTCGATGCTGGTATGGCACCGACGCAAGGAGTTTCAGGTTTCTCCAACTTAGATGAAAAGTCTAGGTCAGATCGCTTGGCTGAGACCCGGGAAAGGCCTTAGGCACCGAGTTAAGTGGTTCATCGATGCTGGGATGGCACCGACTCAAGAAGTTTTAGGTTTCTCCTGCTTAGACGAAAGGTCTGGGTCAGATCGCTCGGTTGAGACCCGGGAAAGGCCTTAGGCGCCGAGCTAAGTGTGTTCATCGATGCTGGGATGGCACTGATGTAAGGAATTTCATGTTTCTCTGGCTTAGATGAAAGGTCTAAGTCGGATCACTCGGTTGAGACCAGGGAAAGGCCTTAGGCACCGAGTTAAGTGGTTCATCGATGTTGGGATGACACCGATGTAAGGAATTTTAGGTTTCTCTGGCTTAGACGAAAGGTCTAGGTTGGATCGCTCAGCTGAGACCTAGGAAAGGCCTTAGGTGCCGAGTTAAGTGTGTTCATCGATTGCTGGGATGGCACCGACGCAAGGAGTTTCAAGTTTCTCTGACTTAGACGAAATGTCTAGGTCGGATCGCTCGGTTGAGGCCCGGGAAAGGCCTTAGGCGTCGAGTTAAGTGGTTCATCGATGCTGGGATGGCACCGACGCAAGGAATTTCAGGTTTCTCCGACTTAGACTAAAGGTCTAAGTCAGATCGCTCGGCTGAGACCCAAGAAAGGCCTTAGGTGCTGAGTTGGAGATAGTGCTTTGTGGTGATTCATGTGAAGAGTTCCAAGATGCAGTCTTGTTCATTGTGGGGTGTTGGTTTCAGTCGATCGTCAAACTGGGGGAGTGGCGAATGGTATAACTTCAAGTGTTTCCCGTTGAGGGGTGGGAACTGGACTTCACCTCTGTGGTTGACGATGACAGAGGCACTACATTCATAAACTTTCTGGACTATGTAAGGTACTATCTAGTTTTCATTCAATTTTCCCTTGGGATTGGCTGCCATGACTTCTCTTCGCTTGACCATGACTAGGTTTCCTTTCTCGAATTCTCGCCCCTTGACGAGCTTATCGAAGGCGCGGGTCATACGGGCTTGTTAGACCTGTGTGTTCTGCTGGGCTCCGAGCTGTTGTCCTTCCAGATCGGAGAGTTCGTCTAGTCTTATTTCTATATTGCTTCAGCCATCTTTGACCAATCCGTACTAGATCACCACTCGTAGCGCGGGCACCTCCAGCTCTATCTGGACGACTGCTTTCAAGCCGTACACCAGGGAGAATGGAGAACAACCCGTCGGGGTCTTGTACACGGTACGGTACTCCCAAAGTGCTTCATACATTCTGTCTTCCCAATCCCTCTTGCTAGAGCTGACCGTCATGGCAAGAAGTGTGCATAGTGTTTTGTTGAAGGCCACCACCAACCCATTTGCTTGTGGATTATACGGAGTGGACGTCCTCCAATCAATTTTGAATTTCTCAGCTAGCTTGTAGACCTTTTGGTTTTGGAAGTGGGTTCCATTGTTAGAGACAATTCGATCGGGCACGCCGAATCGGAATACGATGTTTCGACGGACAAATCTGACTACGATATCTCCCGTCACTTCTCTTAGAGCCGCAGTCTCTGCCCAGCGGGAGAAATAATCTATCTCTGCTAGAATGTATTTGCATCCTGACGAAGACGCGGGCAATGGGCCCCAAATATCAGTGCCCCATTGGGCGAAAGGCCAACTGGGGGCCGTTGGGTGCAGATGTATCGGGGGTATTCTTGGGATCTGTGGACGTGTAAAATCACACATCCATATGTCTTACCGAATCCCCGCATTGGTATCAGAATTAAAGAGAGAAGACCCGGGGAGATTGGCCATCCAGGGCTCCGGAGAATACTACCGGTCGGCAAATCCTCACATTTTCACGGGCGCATTAAATGACAAAGAAAACACAGGAGACCCCTCCTGAATTTATACACTACTATGGACCCACCCTGGAGTTCCTAACGGTGAAGAAATGTCCCAAAGAGTACACAACTGTGAGTCCCTGAAGAAAAAGCATAGGCCCCTTCCAAACGGCACACCATGTGCCCTTTCAACGGCACACTGCTTGGAAAGCCCCAGCGGCACACGCCTGAGGTGCCCCCAACGGCACACTCACTCGGTGCCCTTCACCGACACGCTCAATTCGTGCCCTCCAGTGGCACGCTAAATAGGCCCTTCCAACGGCACACTGCTTAGTGCCCCCAGCAGCACACCCTCAAGGTGCTTCTAAAGGCACACACCCCTTTGTGCCCCTTCCAGTGGCACACTCTTGTGCCCGCCAACGGCACACCAAATGTGCCCTCCAATGGCACAAGTCTTCCTGCCCTTCAGCGGCACACCTTTGGGTGCCATTCAACGGCACACTTCAAGTAGCTTCCAACGGCACAATGTTGCAACGGCCAGAACGGCACAAGCTGGCAGAAAACACAACGGTCATTGGGTGAGCCCCTTGGCGCGCAGCTCGACCACTTCAACACCAGCTAACGCCCTGCCTTGGTGTCACCCTCTGATTCGGCCATGAGATCTCCGTCTGATAGTGATGAGACCGGAGTCAACCTCAGACGGCAGTGCCATCATGAGGTCCCCCCATCAACGACACACATATAAAAACCTTGCTGGAAGAAGAACAAGGCATGCGAGTAGAAAGAAACCCACAGTAGGAACGACAGAGAAAAGAGGAAGAGAAGAAGAAGGTAGATGGAGAGAAGGAGAGAGTTTACTGAATGTAGCGGAGGGGAAGGAATGGGGAAGGGGATGGTTACCTCTCTTCGTTCCAACTTTCTCCCTGACTATTTTCTTTCTCTTCTTCCTTCTTGTTTCTCCTCCTACTTTTTCATTTGAATGTATTGTATCGTATTTGGCCCTTTGGCCATAACCTTTTGTCATCATGTTCCCCATGAATGAAATACCTTCTTTTTTGTTTGATTTTTGTTGCTCTCATTAGCTTCTCCTTCACCATTGGCCTATGGTTTGTACTCTGTCTCCCAGTTTTCTAGCCCTTTGTCTTACCTGCTTCCCCATGGCACTGGCTGGTCTACCCCGATAGGTGGTGCGTCACGCTTGATAGCATCGGGCTGGCCTCCTCCATCCTCTGTGGTTTGCTACAGCATAATAATTCCTTCCTCCTCCTCTTAGTGCTTCTCCGTAGCATGATCACCCCTTTTCTTTCCATGAGTTTGTTAGTACCTACTGCCCCTTTACTAGCACTTGGGATTCACCAACTGGCCAAAACGTTCCCTTGCTTCCTTCTCAGAGCCAATGGTCTACACATACCTACCTGAGTTTCCCACCGGCACGCCCCTTGGGTGCCTACCCGGCACAGCCTCCTCTGTCCTCCTGCCCGGCACACCTCCCCGATACCTGCCCTGGCCGGCACACTCCCCCCTTGACCTTCTCGGCCGGCACACTCCCTGGCGGTGCCCTGCCAGCACACCCCAACTGAGTCTTGCCCGGCACACTTTGGCCATTCCCTATCCGGCACACCCCTGGGCAGTCCAGCCTGGCACACCCTAGCCATTGCTTCCCCAGTGCATTTGTGACTTGTGTCAGTCTAGTGGCTTCTCGTTTGGTGTTTTCTCTGAGTTTTCCGAAGTATTCTCAAAGGTGGCTGCCTCAGCACACACCTCAAACTGTTGGGTCATGCCACTCCTTGTGGGCATGTTCCCCTTTTACTCCCTTACCATCCGGGTCAAGGGGAGATGCTGCCGAATTTTTGTCAGAAATAACAATATGTTAAAAGACAAAAGGAAGCAACAAACAAATGAAATAAGCAACAATACAACATTCTAATTAAGACAAAGGAACCATGCAAGACTCAGAGAATTGGATTTACTGAACATGGCTCTGAATTTAACTACATGACAGTAATTTGGAGGCTTGTCATTCGATACCCTTCACCTGAATTCCATGAGCAAAGAGACCCTCCTCCCAGATCTTACTCCACTCATGAGGGCTTTGCCTCAACTGCATTGGCCCCTTTGGCCCACTCCTTATCCGGCACACTCTTACATCTCCCTGCCAGTACAGCCCTGCCAACTTCTCCCGGTACACTTGTGCCTTCTTCTCTTCCTCTCCCCAGCACAGTCCTGGCCACCCCTTCACCCGGTGCAGTCAAGCCCATGCTTACCCGGTACACCCTCAATCAAGCCTTCCCCGGCACACTTCAGTTGCATTGAGTTGCATTCCAATCTGACCTTGACCCGTCACTTGCACAACCTTACACAGACCTTACCCACGACCTGCATTGACCTCATCCCATATGTTCCTAGACCTAGCTACACTAGCATAGACCTTGTCCCAAACGAGCCCAGACCTGCACCGACCTTACCTAGCCTTTACCCGGCACACCTTCAGTCCTCCCCAGCCCTCTCATCCGGCACACTGCCACCTCTCCCTGCTAGCACACTTGTGCCTCTCTCCGTCTGGCACACTCCCATTCCCTTCCAGCGATACACCCCCCAGCTCACGCCCTGGCTGGTACACCCTTCCATTATGCTTCCAGCGGTACACTCTCCTACACACCCATTCCGGCACACCCTGCTTTCAAAAGGATCACACCAATAAGGGGAGGTATAATAAAAGGGGGGGGGGAATTTATATAATAATAATGCTAAAAAGTGGACTTTAATTGAGGACAATAATAAAAAAAATCAAAAGAAAAGATTTAACGAAAGGAATAATAAATGGGAAGGGAGTTCATGACCCATGGGTAATAAAGAAGAAGAATCAACAAAATAATAATAATAATAATTGGAAATAGATGGTGATAATGAACAATGACAATAATCGTGAACAAATGACACGGCCTTTGTCTCCCTTGGACTCTGGATCCGGAAACATTAATGATGCCCTCGTAGGTCAGGCCTCACCTTCGGGAGTTACCCTCCCCCCACTATGGTTATCGTCCGACCTCGTTTTGGGCCAATATCTCATCGAAGTCTTCCTTTGCACCGGGATCTGATCCTATCTCTGTATCAAATTGCCAACTCCTAGCAGACATTTGCACGGATTTATCCCCGTCACCGTCTTATTTTCCGTATGGACTTTTGTCCAAATATGGAATGGTCCATCAGTGACCGACATAATTTGAATGTTCATACCCCCGATACGGGCTTTCAACATAGCCCAACTACCCCTATCTTCCTGCATTAATTAGTGATTATTTCGGCCATAGAGACCTTATTTCTGGCAATTAATCAAAGGTGTTCCCCTCTCCGAGGGGATGTAAATGACGCCGTGACCTTTATGGCACGGCGGGTCTCAGTCCCGACCCGAACCACACAATCATCTGATCGAGTCAGATCGAGTGCACCATGGGCTTCCTTGAAGCCCGAATAAATTGTCACTTTGTGACTAGCACGCCCACGCACTTAATAAACCAAACAAACACAATAACCGAATAAACAACTAATTAATGAAATAAGTGCGTCCACAAGTCTGGCACGTCTGGTGCGACCGAATCACCCTTCTTCTCTTTGCCGAAACTAGGGGCTCCACGGCCCCCTTCTTGTAATACTAATTCTTCGATTTGTAAATGCAGGCTGCATTTTGGACATCAGAATGGCCCTCACTTTCGGTCAGGAGGTCGTCGAGAAGCATGTCCGGAACGGCTACTTGGCCCTCCCTCTCAGCTTCGGGAGCTTCCCCCCCGCGGTAGGCTTCCCCAACTTCCTCGGGGTGGCCTTCACGAACCTGCTAGACGTGGAGGCATCTGACAGGATTGAAAGCAACGCTCCCATCCAGGGGGCCGCCAAAGCTATTGCCAACCGATCAGAGGCCGAAACTTCCAAGACCGTCCCGACCAGGATGTTGAGCTGTAACGTGCACCATGTGTACCATACCACCGGCCCATCTCGCCAGGGGTCGGCCTCTCACCAAAGGAGGCTCCGGAGGAGTCACGCCACAACATCACCCCGAGGCCGATTCTCCAGCACCGGCAAGTCTGTTGTCATCGGGACTGTCTGAGTGCATCTTGCCGGACAACGTTCCGATATGATCTCGGAGCGCGTTGTGCCCGTCGTACCAGTGCGCAACTCCTTTCAGCCACTGGAGAAGATGAAGGGCAAGATGACGCCCATCACTCATGCCCCGTCACCATAGCATCAACCGACCTCTAGGGCCGCCAAAGCCAAGCAAGTTTGGGTTCCTAAGGGGGCTCGATTCACCTCACCGGCTCAGGCAGAGCATAGTACCTTCTGCCCAGCAAGGGCACAACAAGCAGACCGGGTCAAGACATCGGCCCCCATCTACCAGTCGACACTAGCCATACTGGCCCCACCGGAGAACACCCGCCGTCGACACTACCGACGTTGCTATTAGGTTGCCCGTGCGGAGCCTGCAACCCACAGGCCCGTTGCTGTCAATAGGGCAACATCAGTGGCTTCTCCTCTTGATCAAGATTGGGAAGGAGTGGAGCAAGCCATGAGGAACTACTTACGGGGACCAGGGAGCACTCCCCAAGGTCGTCGGAGATTATTGGGGACAGTAGCCTCCGCATTCGAAGAAGAAGAGACCCGACCGGCGCCCAACGCCAAGTCAAGAAATTGCTCCGAGGAGCGTTATCAGTCTCCATTGAGGGAAGAAGTAAAGCCACAGAGATCGGTTTTTGACAGACTGGTCTTTCTATGTAGGACATCGAGAAAAGTGGCAAGAAGAGGTAGAGACCTGAGGGTCTACACTTGCAACATGGCCGGAGTATTCGGCCGATACGGGGCTTTATCGACTAAACTCAAAGAAGTGGCCAGGCTTGCCACAAGGCCAGGACCTCTTACAAGAAGAGGGAAAGTAGCAACTGAGAAGACACAAGTCCACACTGGAGAAGCTAACTATGGGGAACCTTCGATGGCCTTGGCCGCCAATGTTATTACAGAAGGCACCTCGGGAGGACCATCCACGTCATCCGAAGAGGCGCCGGCCGAAGAAAGGGGGGCACCCCTAGTCTTTCCATGAATGACCCCGCTGTATTGCACATGATGCAGCAATATCAGTGGGAGATTGAGTTGCTACGAAACTAATTGACCGAGAGAGTTGCTCAGCCCTCGACATCGGGTCAGATCGAAGCATTGCCAGAGACTCCTGGGGGTAATGGTCAGGCCTCGAAAGCTTCTCCACAGGCAACGGTGTCTCCACCGATCCCCAGCTATACTGTGGGCATACCCCCGCATCAGCCACAGCATGCTACATCGGCCCCGCCACAGAACTTGCCATTTCAGGGGTCCACTATCGCACCTCAGGCGATAGTGTTAACAACACCGCTGGCGCAACCGGCCCATTTCTACCCAAGTCCGGTCGACCCGACGACAGTGAGCAGACTGATGCTCGAACAAATGATAGATATGAAGTTGGCAGAAAGAAGCGATGATTATCACACACCATTTGACGTATATCGGGTACCTTACCCGGCGCACTATACTGCCAGGAGGCTACCGGCAGGTATCACCAAACCGCTGAAGTTTAAGAAATTTAATGGGCAAGGGTCTCCCAAGGAGCACATTACCTACTATGTGAATGTTATGGGGGGTCTAACTGCAGATGAAGCCTACCTCCTCAAATTCTTTGGCTCGACACTTACCAGGCTTGCTTTTGAGTGGTACTCGAGCTTGCCCGCCGGGTCCATTGCAGACTGGCCAGATATGCAGAAAAAGTTTAAAGAAAGATTCTACATAGCTGAACGAGAAGTGACCGTGGCGGAGCTCTATGCCACAAGACAAAGAAATGATGAGTCGGCTCTCGACTACATAAAGAGATGGAGGAACCTCAGCATGAGGTGCAGACGTCCCCCGCATCAGGAGGGCGCAGTGCAAACCTGCAAGCAGAATCTAAAAAAGGAAATCCTTGAGAGGATGATCGGTGCTGAGGTAAGGTCATTCGACTGTCTGAATAATATAGTGGCAGAGATTGAGGCATTCCTTGCTTGATACTCTTCTGCTCCAGCTGCATCGAGCTAGAGGGCCAAATAGGTTGAGAAAAGACCAACACCGCCAGAGGTTCACACGTTGGACTTTGAAGCTTTCGAGAAGCAGAAAGAGAAAGCCAAAGAGACAGCTAATCCTCCTCCGCGCAGATCTACTGAGCGGCGGGAAGGTCCCTCTCTGCGGGAGAAAATGAGGAATAAGTTGTATTCTTTTCCTCGAGATAAGTCTCGGATCTTATTTGAATGGGCCACCAGGTATAATAAAATCACATTACCATAACCAAAGAGGCCTGGTGACTTGAAGAAGAAGGACGATCCTCGCTTTTGGCCGTACCACCAGATGCTCAGACACACTATCAAGGAGTGCTACATCTTCAAGGATGTTATTGAATCCTTGATCAAGAAGGGGGAGCTGGACATGGGGGAGCACAAGATAGATCCTCCGCAACCACACGAGATGACGAACCTCGGCACCACTGTCAACATGGTATCTTTATACCAGCAGCTACCTGAAGAATGGGCGGAGGCCAGTACACAGGCCACTTATCAAGCCTTCGTCATGGCGCCAACTCAAGACCAAGGAGGTTGGCAAGCCGCGCCAATGAAGAACAGAAGAAGAAGACAACCTCCCCGGCCCACTCCGGAGGTTCACATAAAGGGCGTTACGCCCCGACCAGCACCACCACCGGTGACACCGGTTTGGCATGACACAACCCCTGGGCTAGTTATGAGACGGCCTACTCACAACAAGAAGAAGCACATCCCGATGCGGGTGCACAAGGAAACCAGCCCTGTGGTTGAAAGACTCTAGGTTATTATTGATGGGCTTGAAGATTATGAATAGCCCGAGATCCAGCCTATGGAACTGAAGGAGTATGTCCCCTGGGAGGAGATTGAGTCACTCGAACTGGCTCCAAGAGCGAAAGCCGAAGCAAGCGAAGAACCTCTTCTGTGGGGAGAATCCCCTATGGAGCAGCCACCAGCTGGTGAGGAGAAGAAGAAAAAGAAGAAGAGAAGACCCAGAAACAAGAAGAAGAGTGGGGTCGTCCTTTCCTGCAACACCCTCTCAGGATTATTTGACACAGCCCTCTCCCTGGGAGAGGAAGAACAAGAAGCGCCCGTCGAGCCGTTAGAGGTGAATCAGGCTGAAGCATCCACTTCCCAACATGCTACCAGGTCGAGAAGGAAATGGGGACGCCCTCCTCAAGCCAACCACAATATCTTGCTTAGGGGAGAACAACCATATCACATCCCCGAGCCTAGGGTCCAAGGCATGGAGATCCCCCCTCCATCAGGCCTCTACCCCGGAGAACCAAGTGGCCAGAGCGCCCCTTCATTTATTGAATTTCTCATGACTCAGAGGGGAAGACAGTCATGCCCCCACGAGTCCCAGCATACCAAAGAGGCAGGCAGCCCCTCGGCCCCGTCGATAGTGATTCCCTCTCAGCCAAGGGAAGAGCCCGATAACACCCCAAACCTTGCTGAGTTCATGCAAGAAAAAGATGTGACTTAGCAGGCCCCACAAGCTCAAGCGGCACCCAACCCAGTGGAAGAGGCACCCACTGAGTCGGTTCCCCAGGCTCAAGGTGGAGGTAGACGCAGTAGAGCTGAAGAAATGAAGCTGCTCAAAGTCCGAGCTAGCAACAGAATAGTCAAGCACCTGAAGAAGATCCCAGCCAGGTTCACCGTTTGGGAGATTCTATCTCTAGATGAAGAGACCCGGCAAGCCATCATTGCCGTGCTCTAGATGCCAGCATATGTGAAAGCTTGCCTTGCAGAAATGTCACCTGAAGTAGCTGTGGCCTTCATAGAAGAGGATATGCTTCTACCCACCTGTAGTCACAACATGCCACTCTACATGAAGGGGCAGCTGAATGGGCATCCCATCAACAGAGTCTTGATTGACCCTAGGGCAGCGGTGAACATACTCCCCTACCGGGTGTACCAGAAACACTACTTTGACGTACACCTGATTGAGGTCAAGAATTTAAAGATTGTCGGCTTCAACCAGAAGTGTGAGGTCCCTATGGGGGTCGCAGAGTTCAACCTCTCCCTTGGTGACTTCACAACCAAGGTCCAGTTCCATGTGATCAACTCCAATACCTCCTACAAGGCGTTGCTCGACCGACCTTGGCTGCCCCAAAATAGGGTGGTGCCATCCACTCTGCATCAATGCATCAAGTACCCCGGCAACGGGAAAGAGGAGAGAATCTTTGTTGACCTCCACCCTTTCGAAGTGTTCGAATGTCACCTATCGGATGCCACTTTGTATTTGGAGAAGCCGAAGCAAGCTCCCTAAGTCACCCAGGACAAAGGGAAGAAAAAGGCAGAGCCTGATAGCTGGTTTCCTCCGCCGCCGCCATGCTATGTGGCTCCCCCTCATGTGTCATTTGTCTCTGAAGCAGAAGGGGTGTTCAAAGCCACTCCCCTTCCCATTTACCCTACATCGAGGATGCCCTATCTTGAAGATCTGCTGGAGGACGTCAGGGTCCCACCCGGGATCATCAAGCCTCTCATAGAAGTCGATTGCCAAGTGGCCGAGCCATTAAGGACCTTTGAGGTGCCTAACCCCGGAGGCCCGTCTACTATCTTCTACGTGGCTGAGGAACACCCGGTCAGAGGGGATGATGATTGTAAACTCCCTAATGAGCTGCACGACCAACTCGTCCCGATCATGGGACTTCCTGACATATCCGGCCGTGTAGTCAGGATGACCAGAAAACAAGGGATCCCCCTTCGCTAGCTCTCCGGTTAGAAAGAAATGTTCAAGAAAATGTGGAACCCGCCAAACCTGGACCGGAGGTTGTTGCAGATTACCCGGCACCCGGGTTTGGGTTTCTCAATAGATGACTCCTTTGAAGCTGATGTGATATCAGTCTCGGCTCCGATCGGCAACAGCCCTGCAGGTAGGGCAGGCCCACTGGAAGTCGAAGATCGTCAGCATCCTACGCCTCAGGCCGACAAAGATCAAGATGAAGAGGTGTTCCTATGGAATCCCCTTGTAGCAACCCTGATAAATTTAAAAGGAATAAATAAATCAAAATAGATTAAAAGATTTAATAAATAAACGAAAGAGCTTGGAATAAAAATAATTAAAACCCTGATGGAAATAACGCCTCAGATAAAGGCGCTACTTTACAAGACAACACCCATACCTAAGGCGTGTTTTAAGAAAGGACGCCCACACTTCAAGGCGTCAAATTTCAAACGACCAAAATAAATAAAAAGGGCAAGATAGCGTAACGTCCCTTACATGGACGCGTTTCAACAAGAAACGACGCTTGACAAGGCGTCAATTTAAATTCGACGCCCTGACCTAGGTCGCTAATTCAGTTTGAGTTTCGTTCGACCCAGGAGTCTATCCAGGGTAAGATGATAACTATGAGAAAGAGTTCGAATGTAGTAATAACTCTAATATGGAAATATTACTTCCAATCTAACACTAACTCTATTAGGATTCTAGAAATCCTATAAATAACCTACTGCTTGAACCGAGAACGCTATTTGGCGTTCGGAGTATTCTAAGGTATGTGAAGAACAACAGGTTCTTCTTGTATCTCTGTTCGTCCGATTATCGATTTCATGAAAGAATACTAAATATTCTTATTCTTCTTCTCTTCTTACAGGTTAAGAAGATTAACGGGTAAGTTTTTCTTCCCTCCACCTTCAGTTAAGTATTATGAAGAAAAACTGATGTTTCTTCATCTTATTTCTCTTTAGAGAAGTCATCTTAACCTACTGAAGAATGTGGGTTCTTCATCGACGAACGTCTACTTCTGATCGTGCCAAAAAGAGAACCTGTCGATACATCTACACCAAGACTTCTGCCCCTTTCATCCAACTCTGTTGATAGCAGAGTACCGTGTCTTCATCAGTTCTCCAGTTAATCATCATAAGGTAGGATTTTCTCATGGAACGTAGCCCAAACTACCATATAACTATAGATAATTATCATCGGTAGTTCATGCATATAGTTTTCCTGCGTTCTGGTTATTTTCTACGGAATTTTTGAAAGAAACGACCCTAACAAGGGCGTTAATTTAAAAGACACAACCATGCCCAGGTCGTCAATTCCAGATTTGACGCCCTGCACACGGACGTTAATTCCTGTTAATTAATAAATATCATGTTTAAAAATTAATTATCATTGCAAACATGATCCTAAATTAATGCATGGTCAATTTCTTGTAATCCTGTTATTTATTCTGGTCCTGACTATATACCATGTTCCTGAAATATTCATTACCTCGAAATTTGTAAAATTGTGAATTCACGACCTTGATCAGGTCGTCTCTTGTTTAACTAATGCCCCGGACTAGGGCGCCTTTTTCCTGGTAACACCCCCATCCAAGGCGCGTTTTCAACAAAATTACAGATTTTAATATCTTGTAAAATAGCAATATTGGAAAGGACGACCTCTTTATATGTCGTCAAATTTAATATAAACGCCCCTGATTAAGGCGTTAATTTTACGAAAAATGACTTTACCAGAGTCGCTACTTTCTGCATTACTGATTTTTCCCGATTGCTGTTATCCGAGGGTTTCACTATATGTATATATATATATATGTAGGCACTATTACTCCACTCCGTGAGTATAGTCCCACGTTTCATGATGTTTTATCGATCACCCTCAACTCTCATTGACATACAAGCTCTCCATTGGATATTCCGTTCCTTTGGACTAGCGAGTTAGTCATAGAGACCTCCGTAAGACTCCTCGTACCTTGGATTCCCTCAAGGTCGACTGAGCTGGTTGTACCCTAAAAACCCATTACACTATTGAATGCCATGTCACTCTAAAGAAACATGGTATACCGGCCCTTATGATATGCAAAGAGTATATCATGAGAATTCTTAATGGGATGATGATATCATGCCATTGTTGATATTCTTGTGGACCTCAATTCTATAATAAGAATGAGGGTATCTTGCCTTTGATGTACTGTTCATGTGGACCTCAATTCTATATAAAGATTGTCCATACTTGTTTGTCATGGTACCCGAGTTAAGGGAACCTAATTCCACCTAGTTTCATCGTTCATCGTGATTGTACCGTTGTTATCGCCTATCTATGTCCAATGTCGTATTTTTGGACCCCATTCTCTCAAAGTTATCCTACGTGTCTACAAGCTTAAATTGTTGAAATTCCCTATTGGCTATATATATACAAGAGTGGATGTCAAATATACATGATAAATGCCTGCGCATATAGGGCCCGATCTGGTCCTGGGAGGAGCACCCGAAAGTACTTGGGCCCATGGGAGTTGAATGATAAGGTATCTGGCATTATACCGAGTGCATGACTAGCTTGATTGGACATTCCACACAAATCTTGTACTTGACTCGTACTTGACTTGACATGAATTGCGTGACCCGAAAAAGGGTAATTACTTGCTTGCTTGATACATGATAGTCAAAGTTCTTGACATGACTTGCTAAAAAGTACTTGCTTGAATATCTTGTCATCTTTTTTCTTGAAAACTCATGACTAGTTCATCTTGCTGTCTTGCTTGATAAATTCTCTATCTTGTCGTTTTATGCGAGCATGCATAGCTATAGTGCATTCATGAAAGATGTAACTACTTAAACCCTTGCTAGTTCCTGAGATATAATTTCCTACTGAGCGTTCGCTCACTCCGTGTTTGTCCCTTACTTTTCAGGTAATTCCGACAACGAGGGAAGTCAATCGGATGGGAATGGTCAAGAGTGAAAGAGCTAGAGCTTTTCCAAGTGTCATCTAGTCTTTTTTTCCTATTTTCTTGAGTCAACTATGTACTTTTCCTTTTTAATTGAATAGAGTATTGGATTTTTAATAGTCTATCCATTATGAAATAAAGGATTGGGTTATCTTTCTATTTTACGCATCTCTGTTTTGGTGTCGAATAGACTACTACTCTGATTGACATGATTGATATAAACTCGTCGCGCATATCCGAGTATCTTCCATGCTCGGGGCGTGACAGTTTTTGTGGTATCAGAGCCTAGGGTATTCAATTCCTAGGAAAACCCAAGTCCAAGGATATGTTCAAACCTTTAACCAGTGAGATTGGGTAGAACCAAGGGTTAAAGTTAACATAGTATATGAGTCTTTAAATACAATCACATATTAACCTAGTTATTGTAATTGTAGGATAATGGCTGCCGAACGTGCTCAATGGCGCAACATGCAGCGTACCCTTCAAGGCATGACTCAAGTGCTGCAACAAGCAGCACAAGGAGGTGGACAACGAGCAGGAAGTCTCCACCAGACTTTTAAGAACATGAACCCACCCAAGTTCACGGGTTCTACTGATCCAGATGACGCTGAACACTGGATTAGGGAGATAGAACGTATATTCCGTGTTATGCAATGCACGGATCAGGATAAAGTTTTATTAGCTACTTTTCAGTTAGAAAGAGATGCTAGATGCTGGTGGGAATCAATAGAGGCTACTATAAATCAAGATCAGGTATCGTAGGAAGAATTCGTTGAACACTTCAACGTGAAATATTTCTCGGACCGAGTTCAGGAAAAGAAGACTGCAGAATTTGCTGCATTAAAGCAACGATCTTTGTCAGTGGCCGAGTATGAGGCCCAATTCTCTAGATTGTCTCGATACGCTAAGCATCTAGTTAGCACCGAGAAAATGAAAGCTAGGAGGTTTCTTAATGGGCTCAGGCCCCAAGCTATTACTCAACTGGCGCCAATGGACATTCAAGTCTACTCAGAGATAGTACGCCGAGCTCAACTATTAGAAGATGCCACGGAACTGTCTGATAGGATTCGTGGTAAGGATAAGAAGGAACAAGTTACAGGTTCGGGGTCCTTTAAACCCAACTTCAAGAAAAGGCCTAGCAATGGAGGAGCATCCTCACAAGACCAAAAGTTCAAGAAGACCAAGCCCTTCTCTATCACCACCACCTCTCCAAATACAGTGTGCAAACATTGTGATAAAGCGGGTCATAGAGCAGAAGAATGCTGGAGGAAACTAGGAGCATGTCTCCGTTGTGGGAGTCGTGAGCATCGGATTCCCGATTGCCCATTACTTAACGACCAAGCCGTTGACGGGAAGCGCCCAGTAACCAAGAATGCTCGTCTTCATACAATCAAGGAGACCGAGCAAGTAGAAAGAGGCGGCTTAGTGGAAGGTATATTGAAAGTTTGTTCCAGGAATGCATATGTCTTAATTGATACTGGTGCATCGCATTCTATTGTTTCTAAAAAGTTTGCTGACCCATTACCCCTAGAACCGGAATGGATAAAGTTAGTTTTGTCTACTCCTCTGGATGATGAGACTGATATTACACATCATTACCAAAACTGCGAGGTATTGATTCATGGTCAAAATCTCCCTATTGATCTCATATGTTTAGATCTGAAAGAGTATGATGTTATACTTGGGGCTGATTGGTTATCCAAGTATCAGGCAACGGTTGATTGCCGCAATAGTAAGGTTACATTCAAGGAATTTCCAGAACTAATATTTACTAGCCCCAAGAGTCGGAGCAAATCCCCTCTTATTTCAGCTCTCCGAGCTAGCAAGCTCATCAGGAAAGGATGTACGTCTTTCCTTGCCTTTGTCACAGTTAAAGAAGCTAAGGAAGCTAAGCTAGAAGACATTCCAGTAGTACAAGAATTTTCGGACGTATTTCTGGAAGAATTGCCGGGATTACCCCCGCAAAGAGAAGTGGCCTTCACCATCGACTTAGTCCCTGGTGCTGGTCCGATTTCAAAGGCACCTTATAGGATGTCACCTGCTGAACTCAAGGAATTAAAGGAGCAATTGATGGAACTTATTAAGAAAGGATTCATTAGACCAAGTACTTTCCCGTGGGGAGCGCCTGTATTATTTGTAAAGAAGAAAGACGGATCCATGAGGTTATGCGTCGACTATCGACAATTGAATCATCCCACTATCAAGAACAAGTATCCACTGCCGAGAATCGATGAATTGTTTGATCAAATTTCAGGATCCATGTACTTTTCCAAAATTGATCTTAGGTCCGGATATCACCAACTAAGAATCAAGGACGAGGATATTCATAAAACCGCATTCAGAAGCAGGTATGGCCATTATGAATTTGTTGTTATGCCTTTCGGACTAACGAATGCCCCTGCTGCCTTTATGCAGTTAATGAATAGTATATTCAGGCCTTATTTGGATCAATTCGTGGTGGTCTTTATTGATGATATATTGATTTATTCCAAGACCAAGGAAGAGCATGAGGAACATTTGAGGATTGCATTATAAATATTGAGGACAAATCAATTATATGCAAAACTTAGCAAGTGTGAATTCTGGCTTGAAGAACTGACTTTTCTCGGATATGTTATATCAAAGGATGGCTTGTCTGTAGACCCATCAAAGGTTGAAGCTGTAAAGAACTGGGAAAGACCGACCAATGCTAGCGAGATCCGAAGTTTCTTAGGTCTTGCCGGCTATTACAGGTGATTCATCAAGGATTTCTCTAAAATCGCCGTGCCACTTACAAGGTTAACTCGCAAGGAGATCCGTTATGAATGGGATGAGGAATGTGAGAGAAGTTTCCAAACTCTCAAGGATCATCTTACTACAGCTCCTATCTTAGCATTGCCAATTGAAGGAGAAAAGTTCGAGGTATACACTGATGCTTCTGGCATTGGCCTCGGGTGTGTTCTAATGCAACAAGGGAAGGTTATAGCCTACTCTTCTCGTCAATTAAAGAAGCATGAAGAGAACTACCCCGTCCATGACTTAGAATTAGCCGCGGTAGTATTTGCACTAAAAATATGGAGACATTATCTTTATGGAGTACAGTTTACTGTATACTCCGATCACAAGAGTCTCAAATATCTTTTCTCACAGAAGGAACTAAATATGAGGCAAAGACGATGGCTGGAATATCTCAAGGACTTCGACTTCAATATACAATATCATCCCGGAAAGGGTAATCATGTAGCAGATGCCCTTAGTCGAAAGCCGAGAGCACTGTTAGCCAATTGTCTGATTCAAGAATGGAAACTACTAGAACAATTCTCTGAACTCAATATAAGCATGGACACGGACCCTAGATGTGTCACATTATCTCATGTAAGCATACAGTCAGATTTATTGTCTGAGATACAAGCACTTCAGGATGATGATCCTACATTAGTAGAAATCAAGGGCAGATTAAAAGGACAATCGGATTTCCAATTAACTTCTGATGGAAGATTAATGTTCAAGAATAGAACTTGTATACCGGACTGTCCAGAATTGAAAAAGAAGATCTTAGATGAAGCTCACAGATCAAGGTGTACGATTCATCCTGGATCTACCAAGATGTACCAAGATGTGAAAAGAAATTTTTGGTGGCCCAACATGAAAAGAGAAATAGCAGACTATGTATCACGCTGTCTCACATGCCAACAAGTCAAGGCGGAACACCAAAAGCCTGCTGAAAAGCTACATCCTCTAGATATCCCTAAATGGAAGTGGGAGGATATTGTTATGGATTTCATCATGGGTTTATCTAAATCAAAAAGAGGACATGATGGAATATGGGTTATCATTGACCGATTGACCAAATCCGCGCATTTCTTGCCAATCAAGAGTCGATGGTCAGTTGATGTCTTAGCTGCACTATACATCAAGGAAATAGTCAGATTACATGGTATTCCTGTTTCGATCGTGTCTGACAGAGATCCCCGTTTTACTTCTCATTTTTGGAAAGGACTACAACATTCGTTGGGGACGAGACTTAATTTTAGTACAACCTTTCATCCTCAAATGGATGGTCAGACCGAGAGAACAAATCAAGTAGTTGAAGATATGCTTAGAGCATGCATCACTGATTTTGATGGAAACTGGCATGATCACTTGCCTCTGGTCGAATTTGCATACAATAATAGCTACCAAGCTAGTATCCAAATGGCACCTTTCGAAGCTTTATACGGAAGGAGTTACCGATCACCCTTGTGCTGGAATGAAGTTGGAGAGAAACAACTGTTAGGTCCAGACATGGTAAGGGATACAACTGAGAAGGTACGAGTAATCAGGGAAAGATTGCAAGTAGCTCAGACAAGGCAAAAGGCTTATGCCGACACAAGAAGAAGAGATCTCGAATTCCAAATTGGAGATCATGCATTTCTCAAGATATCGCCTGGACGTGGAATACGAAGATTTGGTGTTAAAGGCAAGCTTACACCAAGATTTATCGGACCTTTTGAGATACTAGAAAGAGTTGGCGAGGTTGCTTATCGCATCGCACTGCCCCCTCAACTGTCCGAAGTACATGATGTGTTCCACATATCTATGTTGAAGAAGTATGTACATGACCCATCACATATTATTGAATATGGAGACCTAGTGATCCAGAAAGATTTCACGTATGAGCAGAAGCCTATGAAGATCTTAGATCGAGAAGTACGAACCCTAAGGAATAAGGTTATTCCCATGCTAAAAATACAATGGAATAAGAATTCAGAACATGAAGCTATATGGGAGACCGAGAAATCTATGAGGAAACAATTTCCAGATTTATTTTAGAAGGTACGTACTCTACACTCTCCAAATGCAAATATATGATATGGAATTTGGGGACCAAATTCTTTTTAAGTGGGGGAGGATGTAGCAACCCTGATAAATTTAAAAGGAATAAATAAATCAAAATAGATTAAAAGATTTAATAAATAAACGAAAGAGCTTGGAATAAAAATAATTAAAACCCTGATGGAAATAACGCCTCAGATAAAGGCGCTACTTTACAAGACAACGCCCATACCTAAGGCGTGTTTTAAGAAAGGACGCCCACACTTCAAGGCGTCAAATTTCAAACGACCAAAATAAATAAAAAGGGCAAGATAGCGTAACGTCCCTTACATGGACGCGTTTTAACAAGAAACGACACTTGACAAGGCGTCAATTTAAATTCGACGCCCTGACCTAGGTCGCTAATTCAGTTTGAGTTTCGTTCGACCCAGGAGTCTATCCAGGGTAAGATGATAACTATGAGAAAGAGTTCGAATGTAGTAATAACTCTAATATGGAAATATTACTTCCAATCTAACACTAACTCTATTAGGATTTTAGAAATCCTATAAATAACCTACTGCTTGAACCGAGAACGCTATTTGGCGTTCGGAGTATTCTAAGGTATGTGAAGAACAGCAGGTTCTTCTTGTGTCTCTGTTCGTCCGATTATCGATTTCATGAAAGAATACTAAATATTCTTATTCTTCTTCTCTTCTTACAAGTTAAGAAGATTAACGGGTAAGTTTTTCTTCCCTCCACCTTTAGTTAAGTATTATGAAGAAAAACTGATGTTTCTTCATCTTATTTCTCTTTAGAGAAGTCATCTTAACCTACTGAAGAACGTGGGTTCTTCATCGACGAACGTCTACTTCTGATCGTGCCAAAAAGAGAACTTGTCGATACATCTACACCAAGACTTCTGCCCCTTTCATCCAACTCTGTTGATAGCAGAGTACCGTGTCTTCATCAGTTCTCCAGTTAATCATCATAAGGTAGGATTTTCTCATGGAACGTAGCCCAAACTACCATATAACTATAGATAATTATCATCGGTAGTTCATGCATATAGTTTTCCTACGTTCTGGTTATTTTCTACGGAATTTTTGAAAGAAACGACCCTAACAAGGGTGTTAATTTAAAAGACACAACCATGCCCAGGTCGTCAATTCCAGATTTGACGCCCTGCACACGGACGTTAATTCCTGTTAATTAATAAATAGCATGTTTAAAAATTAATTATCATTGCAAACATGATCCTAAATTAATGCATGGTCAATTTCTTGTAATCCTGTTATTTATTCTGGTCCTGACTATATACCATGTTCCTGAAATATTCATTACCTCGAAATTTATAAAATTGTGAATTCATGACCTTGATCAGGTCGTCTCTTGTTTAACTAACGCCCCGGACTAGGGCGCCTTTTTCCTGGTAACGCCCCTATCCAAGGCGCGTTTTCAACAAAATTACAGATTTTAATATCTTGTAAAATAGCAATATTGGAAAGGATGACCTCTTTATATGTCGTCAAATTTAATGTAAACGCCCCTGATTAAGGCGTTAATTTTACGAAAAATGACTTTACCAGAGTCGCTACTTTCTGCATTACTGATTTTTCCCGATTGCTGTTATCCGAGGGTTTCACTATATGTATATATATATATATATGTAGGCACTATTACTCCACTCCGTGAGTATAGTCCCACGTTTCATGATATTTTATCGATCACCCTCAACTCTCATTGACATACAAGCTCTCCATTGGATATTCCGTTCCTTTGGACTAGCGAGTTAGTCATAGAGACCTCCGTAAGACTCCTCGTACCTTGGATTCCCTCAAGGTCGACTGAGCTGGTTGTACCCTAAAAACCCATTACACTATTGAATGCCATGTCACTCTAAAGAAACATGGTATACCGGCCCTTATGATATGCAAAGAGTATATCATGAGAATTCTTAATGGGATGATGATATCATGCCATTGTTGATGTTCTTGTGGACCTCAATTCTATAATAAGAATGAGGGTATCTTGCCTTTGATGTACTGTTCATGTGGACCTCAATTCTATATAAAGAATGTCCATACTTGTTTGTCATAGTACCCGAGTTAAGGGAACCTAATTCCACCTAGTTTCATCGTTCATCGTGATTGTACCGTTGTTATCGCCTATCTATGTCCAATGTCGTATTTTTGGACCCCATTCTCTCAAAGTTATCCTATGTGTCTACAAGCTTAAATTGTTGAAATTCCCTATTGGCTATATATATACAAGAGTGGATGTCAAATATACATGATAAATGCCTACGCATATAGGGCCCGATCTGGTCCTGGGAGGAGCACCCGAAAGTACTTGTGCCCATGAGAGTTGAATGATAAGGTATCTGGCATTATACCGAGTGCATGACTAGCTTGATTGGACATTCCACACAAATCTTGTACTTGACTTGTACTTGACTTGACATGAATTACGTGACCCGAAAAAGGGTAATTACTTGCTTGCTTGATACATGATAGCCAAAGTTCTTGACATGACTTGCTAAAAAGTACTTGCTTGAATATCTTGTCATCTTTTTTCTTGAAAACTCATGACTAGTTCATCTTGCTGTCTTGCTTGATAAATTCTCTATCTTGTCATTTTATGCGAGCATGCATAGCTATAGTGCATTCATGAAAGATGTAACTACTTAAACCCTTGCTAGTTCCTGAGATATAATTTCCTACTGAGCGTTCGCTCACTCCGTGTTTGTCCCTTACTTTTCAGGTAATTCCGACGACGAGGGAAGTCAATTGGATGGGAATGGTCAAGAGTGAAAGAGCTAGAACTTTTCCAAGTGTCATCTAGTCTTTTTTTCCTATTTTCTTGAGTCAACTATGTACTTTTCCTTTTTAATTGAATAGAGTATTAGATTTGTAATAGTCTATCCATTATGAAATAAAGGATTGGGTTATCTTTCTATTTTGCGCATCTCTGTTTTGGTGTCGAATACACTACTACTCTGATTGACATGATTGATATAAACTCGTCGCGCATATCCGAGTATCTTCCGCGCTCAGGGCGTGACACCCCTACCCTAGAGGAACAGGGGAAGGGTCTCGTCCTCCTCTGAGGGGTCAACCCTGAATGACCACAGCAACAGGGTGCCATTACCCTCGCCTGACCTTGATGCAAAGGACGGGGAAGCGAGTCAAACTCCGGGCCCTACTCGGTGTGACTCTGCCTTGTTTGCCCCGTGCTATCAGCAGCAGCGGGAAATTGAGATGTTGAAGGCTTGATTGGCCGAAGTGACCGCACTTGTGTCTGACTTGATCGGGGGCATCTTCTGCCAGTAGAACATCGGCACGCACCAGTCCCCGAGCACCGTCCTGAATGCCCCCATGCACTTGAAGAAGGAGGCAAGGGATAAAACAGTTTCCCCAGTCGGTCGGTCGGTCGAGCGGAATCCTACACTACAAGAGAGAATGCAGAGGCCTTACTCGTTCCCGAGGAATAAGACCAGAGGAATCTTTGACTGGGCCTGCCACTATGGCAAGGTCTCTCTCCCGAGGTCTAAAAGGCCGCAAGATACCCGCAGAAGTGACGACCCCCTGTTTTGCCCTTATAAACAAATACTGGGTCACCCTATTGAAGATTGCTACGTCTTCAAGGATATTGCGCAGGACTTGATTGAGAGACATGAGCTCAGAATGGGAGATTATATGGTGGCTCCACCACGCCCCCATGTGACGGGTGTTAGGTGTGGATAAAGAGACAAACACAGATCTAGAGGGGGGTGAATGGATCTTCTAAAGATTGTTAACCAATTTAAAATCCGTATGAGGTGATAATCACAAGTTCAATGGACAAACGCTCAAACATCAAAGATGCATACCCCATCAAACACTAGGACATGGACAACCAATTAGATCACGGTCCTAGCATGCATCTAGCAGAATCAATCAAACAGACAAACCACTGCACAAGGGATTTTTTAGGTGGTTCGGTCCACAGACCTACGTCCACCCCTCACTCCAAACCAGAGTGAGGCTTCCACTAGCAAAGGCTAGAAACCGCAGACTTAGGCTGTAAACAGGTGCTGCCTAACAGCTTGACCAAGGGAACAACCTCCCCTCTTCCTCCAACCCGGAGGGGAACCACCAATGACACCCAGTCACTGGCAACCAGAGACACAAGTCTCTCTTCCTCCAAACCGGAGGGAAACCACCAGTGACACCCAGTCACTGGCAACCAGAGACACAAGTCTCTCTTCCTCCAAACCGGAGGGAGACCACCAGTGACACCCAGTCACTGGCAACCAGAGACACAGGTCTCTCTTCCTCCAAACCGGAGGGAACCCACAGGTAGAAACCACTACCTGCAACCGGAGACACCAAGTCTCCCTTCCTCTGAAACCCAGAGGGAACCACGATCAAAAACCAGAGAATCGGAAAACATAGTGACCAAATGGAAAGAAAACAAAAGGTAGAACCACAGCGACTGAAAGCTGTAAATGAAATCCAACAGGAATGTGGCTCTCGCAGGAGCTGACTAGATTGGATCTGATCCAAAGTCTAGTGAAGAAAAATCCTCTGATGAAGCTTCTATACTTCTTCTTCATGAGCTCTCTATCTCTCTTTCTCTTTTTCTTCTTCTGCTTCTCTCTACCTCTCTGCTGCTCTCTTCTTCTTCTTCTCTCACGATCTCACAGCACAATCTCTCTTCCTCTTTCCTTCTCGAGCTCTCTTCTTTCTTTTTGCTAGTCCCACTTACTTGCTTTCTTGTTATTTCACTCGAAGGAGAAGCCTCCTCTTTATAGCAGGAAGGTGGGCGTATGACTTCCACGAATTACTGCCCTAACACATTGGCTACGTGTCAGCATTTCAGCCTGCAGGATGACACTTGTCACGATCCTGAGCCATCTCCATTCTTGGATCACGTGTCTTCATTAATCTCCTCGAATCAGTAGTCCTGTTAGAACAGATTTGTTATCATTGTGCGTTAATTTATCTGACAGGAAAGAACTGAATGCATCGAGTCATTTTGATAAATGAACTGAGCCTGTACAGACTTGATGCATCAATTGCAGTGTGCCTATATGAGAAAGCAATGTACAGACTTGCTGTGTCTCAAGACCGCCGTGTGCAGGCTTAGTATGAAAGATGCATATGCAACCGAATGTATAGACTTTGAATATGAATCCTTGGACATGCCTTCAACGAGTGTGCAGACTCTATGTGTATTATGCAAACGATGCACAGATATGCCACTGAGGGATGTGCAGACGTTGAATGAGTGACATGCAGTTTGCAACAGGAAAGTATGTACATTGAACATGGATGCACTAACATGCCGCCAATCGAATGTACATACTTGCAGGTGTGTATCGCAGTGTGCACAAGGTGAAGTATGCACATTGAAAATGAGTGCAAGACTATGCTCATGAATGTATAGACTTGTGCATATGCATGAAGAGGTGGCGATGTATAGACTTTAGAATGAAGCAGACTAGGCAGACTCTGTACAGATTTCACTAGTGCCAAGACGATGTAGAGACTTAGCGTGCCTGAAGCAGGGCAATGTACAGACTTTCCACCAATGTACAGACTTGCTAGGACATGTGTGCAACCGACACCAGTGTATAGACTTGCTGTGCTTACGCATGGACTAAGTCTGTATAGACTTGGTCTTGCGAGCACAGGCTGTACAGACTTGAATGCTCCATGTACAAAGACGCCAAGTGAGACGGTGGATGTACAGACTTGCTGTGTGTAATGCATGCGATGTATAGACTTGATAGCATGAGACGCTGAGTGAGACTGACCGATGTACAGACTTTGAAGGATGATGCATGCACAAGCCAACGATGTACAGACTTTGCCAATGTACAGACTTTGCCTGCATGCAATGTATAGACTTGATCTGAAGGATTGCACAGCCATTGGAATGTACAGACTTTGAAAGTGTGTGCATATGCCAAGACCATGTACAGACATGAAGAAATGCATGCAGCGATGTATAGACTTGAGACTCAGCTGGGAGCTGAGCTAAAGAATGTATAGACTTGCTCAGCTATCAGCTAACGGTTGTATAGACTTAGTGTGTGCATAAAGCAACATGCATAAAGCAACCGAAGGATGCACTGATGCAGTGTATGCAAGAGAACTATCAATGTAGTCTATGCAACAGATCTTGCATAATATGTTCGATGAAATGACATGCAAACAAGATCAATTCATATGCAGACACAGATCACAATGGACGAACAATGTACCGACTATGCCATGCTCACAGTTAATGCATGTAATAGGTACCGTATGACGTAAACACATATGACATCAAACATATGAGTCATAGTGTTTGTCATCATCAAAACACAATATCCAACAATCTCTCCCTTTTTGATGATGGCAACACTGTGAGTCTCATGAATGAAAGAAATGGAATATTCAGACTAGACTCATCAAAGTATTCTCCCCCTTTAACTTCATCAAAAAGAGAACAATACTTTGATAATCTAGTGATGTCATAGGAGACACCCAAAAAAGTTCGGCAGACGAGGGCAACACAATATCAGTAGCAATTAAAACAATTCTCCCCCTTAGGCAAACAACTTTTGCAGACATGCATATGCAACAAATACTCCCCATTTGACATGGCAGAAGGTAGAGAGCTAATGCAGACAAACAACATAATCAGACACACTTGCACATTGTCTCCTTTTGCATATAGTCTCTCAAACAAACCAGAGAGTTCTTCCCTTATGATCCATGATGTAAGAGTAAACTACAAGGATGAACTTTGGTTATCCAAAGGCTGCAAGTAAACAGGTTATACTGAGAGTTGTGCCTCACATAAATGAGAACCAATGTCAATCAAGGCACAGTGATAGAGAGCAATAGGATGAACAGATTCAGCAAATAGTGAAAATTGAGATATAGAACTTTTCAGCATGATACCAACTTCATAAAACAGAATTTAAGTTTTAGATTCCTCCATTATAAAAGCTTATGAATCCTTGATTGTCAGATATGGTTTAAGAATGATGTAAACCGAGTTTTTTTTTCAAAAGAGATTGTACTCATATCTAAACCAACTCTTAATAAAAAGGAACTACAAGCTCATATAAAATTCTAGTTCAACCAACTTCCATCTTACTTAGTTTACTTTCCATGACTGCTTTAAGAGCTACAAAAGTGAATGCATCTGAATTTTAATTGTTCTTTCAGAATTTGATTTACACTTGTTCATATTTTTCCCTTTTTTTTTTGAATGAGCAATTTTGGTTTATCAACCCCTTTTGACGTGGGGAGACACCTTGATCAGAGGCCAAAATCCCCAGTTACTCAGTGTGACAACCGTATTGCTTCTCCCATTTTAGAGAACAAAGGTATCATTAAAAGTATCTTTGGCATGAGGATACACCTTGATCAGAGGCCAGAATCCCCAGTTACTTAATACAACTATGCCATTGCTCTGCCATATTTTCACAGTAGTTTCCAATCATCTCTTCAAACAAAGTTAACCATGGTACTTCATGACACAATCCTTTGGACAGGTTTCTCAGTAACCACAGTCATTGCTCTGTCCATACTTTTTCTCAGAATGGATTCAGACAAGTTAGGTGTTTAAGAACAACTACATACACTATATATCTCAGTCAACATAGACATAGATATCAACTTTTCAGATTTCAGAAAGTCTTACATGAATTTACATGAAGCAGACAGTTAAAGTTTATTAAGAGGTTGAATCAGATATTTTCAAGTTCTTTGAGTCCAAACAAGAGTACATAAGTTTTAAACCAATTCATGTTAACAAATGTTCTTAAGCTTGTATAATGGAAGGTTCCTCATTAAAGATGTTTTAACATTTATGAAGTAGTATTCAGGCTGAAGGTTTACTTCATATCTCAGCTCAGTAATTGAAGTGAGCTGACTGATATTTCAACAAAAAGCATAGAATCTGAAAAATTGCAGCAGGGAGACTTCTCTTGAGCAAAGTAGTTCGGAGTTGACTGTATAGAGGTGAAGCTCTCCTTCAGCAGATTTAGGAGAGGCAGACAGATAAGGTATAAATTCAGATTATGAATACTTCAGAAGCAGTCAAGAGAGATCATTTGATGATGGAATCACTGACACTACAAATATGACAAGATGAATCAGATAGGTGGATAGGAAGAGTTCAGACAAAGACACAACTGAAGAGATTAAGCATGCTCCCCCTGTCTATATGCAGTGAGTCACTTCCTCCCTCTTTTTTTTTGAGTTTTCAAAATAAGTGATATGCAATGCATTGACTCCCCCTAACTAAAAGCACCGAATCATCCTATATGTCATGAAGACAATGCATGAGACTAGATAGACTCCCCCTTATATTGTGCAATGTTTGCAATGAAGGCTGAACATATGATTTTGTGACTCAAGCTCATTTAGACTGCCCTATTAAGTGATATGACCCATGGTACTAGACGGAGAACTTGGTCTAAAAGACCATCTCACACATAGTAAGAACCATCAGACAAATTTCACCTGCCTTTTAGTAGTTTACCATTTGATATACCATGGTGGTCATGCATGATAATGCAATACCAACAGTCCTAAGTGCATCAGATTTTTCAATGGCTGCATATGCAAATTTAGACAATCATTAAAACGTAAATCATGTGAAATTCAGATGTTTGTAGAGAATTCTTAATCAGGCAATGTCCATCAACAGAGTTGAGTGCAAAACATAAACTTCAGATGAGGAGAGTTCAGAGAATTCAAATTTGACAATGCAGATGATGAATGAATATGCAAAAACAGATCTAACATGCTATGCAGTAAGTCTAAGAACAGGAAGTGCAAGGAATTTACCTGAAAGGTTCAGAAAGGGGTTTTCTTTTGAGTGCCTTGGTTTATTCCCCAACTTATTTTCAATCCAAGGCACACCTGCAAAACAAAGTTTATTTTGCACAAACAGGTACCCAAGCAGTCTTGGGTCCTGAGATGACAGTGATGCCTTTGAATGGCATTCTCAAGTTTTTCTGGGCAAATAGATCATCAGTTTTCATTACCGAACAATTATTCATAGAATGCCCAAAGCCACCACAATAACGACACGAAACAACATGTTTTGTGTTCTTGATGTGCACATTAGTATAATCATGAAACCTATGTGCTCGTGAATGAAATTCTCTGATGTTTACATGAGCATTTCTTCTTCTATTTTCAGTTTGCCAACAATCTCTAGCTCTGTGGCCTAACTTACCACACTCAAAACATGCAAGGGTTTTCCTTTCAAAAACAAATCCATTTGTACCAGAAGTGTTTCTATTGACAGGGAATTTAACAGATTCATAGTTAGACTTCCTTCCCTAAGCATGCCAACATTGCCTAGTTGTATGGCTGGACCTACCACACTTATTGCAATAAGGTCTCCTTGGAGCATTTATAGGAATAATGTTCCTCCTAAATGACTTACTCTTATTGTCTTTTAGAAACCAACAGTCATGCATTGCATGACCGGATCTACCACAGTGGAGACATTTAAGTTGGCTTTTGTGAGTAAACTGATTCTTGAATGTCTTTTTAGTCGTGTGCACATGTGTGTTTCTGGAATTTTTTGTTTCCTTCATCCCTAAATGAAAATTCAATTCATCAGATTCCAGGAGATAACAGTTATGCATCACATGACCAATTTTTTCACAATAATGACATGAAATTATATTTGCATGAATGTGTGTGGGTGCATGCGACTTGTGTGCAGTACTCATAGCATCAGCAGAAATACTTTTGGTCTTTCCATGTGAGGCTTTTTTCTTTCCCAATTTCTGAGTTTGTTCAGTAGTTTCGGAACTGACAGTGGGTTTTTGGTTCTTCTGAGCCTTGAATTGAAAGATAGGTGTACTGGCTTTGCTAGTCGGCTCAGAACACAGAAATGAAGTGTGAAGCTTACTGTCAAAACTCTTTTTATTAACAAGATTAAAACCCAACCCCTCTTTCTGAAAGTTTACTTTCATTCCCAGCAGCTTGTCCAGGTTACCTTTTCCCTCCATAAATTTTGATAGGGAATTGTTCAGATCATTTATTTCAGATTGAAGGGAAGAGATCTGATGTTCATAGTTGACTATATCTTCTTCACAGACCAGAATTTGTTGATGCATCACATCATTCAAATTTTTAAGGGTTTCAATTTCTTGTTTCAGTTTGAGCTCATTTTGATTTTCATCAACAACAGATTTTCCTTTTTCTAAGATAAGAAGTCTTTTCGACATACCAGTATTCAACTGTTTCAATTCCTCATTTTCCTTTCTCAATTTCTCAGTTTCTACCTTCAAACTAGTGTTCTCCTCCTCAAGTTTATCATCATCAAACAATACATCAGTTAGGAAACTCTGGTTTTCTGGTTCATAGTTTTCAAGGTTTTCCTGAAACTTTAAATTCACAGCTCTAACAGCCTCAAACTTTTCATTGATCAATATGTTTTCACTTTCAAGATTGATTAATCTTTGTTCAGATTCCTGACATTGTTTTCTAAGTTTTCCATTTACAGATTTGACTTGATCAAGTTCAGATTTGATTTCATCTAGTTTCGACACTTGTCTTCTGAATATTTCATTTTCAGTTTTCAGAATTTCAAGGCTTTCACCTCCAGAGATAGGATCCCCTAGATTTTTTAGCTTCTTTATCAGACTTTTATTCTTCTTCTCTAGTATTTCATAGGATTCTAACAGATTGGCATAGGCATCTTCCCAGTCATCTAAAGTGTAACTAGAGAAATTATTGGCTACCTCTTCAGCATCTTCGAATTCATCTTGATCACTGCTATGGTTGCTCTTGTTAGCCATCAGGCATGTGTTGTGATTCCTGGTGAGCTTTAGTTCCTCCAAAATCTCCTTGACAGACCTGCAAGAAGAAACACATGAAATTAGAGCTCTGTCAAGTGATGCTTTCATTAAATCTAATGCTCTAGAGTTGACAGAGTCTTTCAATCTATCCTTA
Organism: Amorphophallus konjac; assembly: GCA_022559845.1. NCBI lineage: Eukaryota > Viridiplantae > Streptophyta > Magnoliopsida > Alismatales > Araceae > Amorphophallus > Amorphophallus konjac. The sequence continues at coordinate 211,328,824 of CM040118.1, forward strand.
TCAGTCCATTTAGATTTATCCCTTGATAATTTGAGTGGACCGTGAGTTATTACCTTCCAAAGGTCAGGATCAATTGTCCTTACATACCGATGCAACTTTTCCAGCCATTGATCAAAATCATTACATCTGAAGATCGGTGGATAAGCCATCGAGAGATGATAAATACACCGAAACCAGATGAGCAACGCAAGGCATAGAGTCAGGGAAGCAAAACACCGAGCACAAGAGACCCACTCTGAAATGCACCACAAAAGATGCAGGATCTGCTGTAGATCGTTGGATCCAATGCACAGCAACTAGCTCTGATACCACTTGTTAGGTGCGGATAAAGAGACAAACACAGATCCAGAGGGGGGTGAATGGATCTTCTAAAGAATTTTAACCAATTTAAAATCCGTATGAGGTAATAATCACAAGTTCAGTGGACAAACGCTCAAACATCAAAGATGCATACCCCATCAAACACTAGGACATGGACAACCAATTAGATCACGGTCCTAGCATGCATCTAACGGAATCAATCAAACAGACAAACCACTGCACAAGGGATTTTTTAGGTGGTTCGGTCCACAGACCTACGTCCACCCCTCACTCCAAACCAGAGTGAGGCTTCCACTAGCAAAGGCTAGAAATCGCAGACTCAGTCTGCAAACAGGTGCTGCCTAACAGCTTGACCAGGGGAACAACCTCCCCTCTTCCTCCAACCCGGAGGGGAACCACCAGTGACACCCAGTCACTGGCAACCAGAGACACAAGTCTCTCTTCCTCCAAACCGGAGGGAAACCACCAGTGACTCCCAGTCACTGGCAACCAGAGACACAAGTCTCTCTTCCTCCAAACAGGAGGAAGACCACCAGCGACACCCAGTCACTGGCAACCAGAGACACAGGTCTCTCTTCCTCCAAACCGGAGGGAACCCACAGGTAGCAACCACTACCTGCAACCGGAGACACCAAGTCTCCCTTCCTCTGAAACCCAGAGGGAACCCCGACCTCAAACCAGAGAATCGGAAAACATAGTGACCAAATGGAAAGAAAATAAAAGGTAGAACCACAGTGACTGAAAGCTGTAAATGAAATCCAACAGGAATGTGGCTCTCGCAGGAGCTGACTGGATTGGATCTGATCCAAAGTTCAGTGAAGACAAATCTTCTGATGAAGCTTCTATACTTCTTCTTCACGAGCTCTCTATCTCTCTTTCTATTTTTCTTCTTCTGCTTCTCTCTGCCTCTCTGCTGCTCTCTTCTTCTTCTTCTCTCACGATCTCACAGCACAATCTCTCTTCCTCTTTCCTTATCGAGCTCTCTTCTTTCTTTTTGCTACTCCCACTTACTTGCTTTCTTGTTATTTCACTCGAAGGAGAAGCTTCCTCTTTATAGCAGGAAGGTGGGCGTGTGACTTCCACGAATTCCTGCCCTAACACATTGGCTACGTGTCAGCATTTCAGCCTGCAGGATGACACTTGTCATGATCCTGAGCCATCTCCATTCTTGGATCACGTGTCTTCATTAATCTCCTCGAATCAGTAGTCCTGTTAGATCAGATTTGTTATCAGTGTGAGTTAATTTATCTGACAGGAAAGAACTGAATGCATCGAGTCATTTTGATAAATGAACTGAGCATGTACAGACTTGATGCATCAATTGCAGTGTGCCTATATGAGAAAGCAATGTACAGACTTGCTATGTCTCAAGACCGCCATGTGCAAGCTTAGTATGAAAGATGCATATGCAACAGAATGTATAGACTTTGAATATGAATCCTTGGACATGCCTTCAACGAGTGTGCAGACTCTGTGTGTATTGTGCAAACGATGCACAGATATGCCACTGAGGGATGTGCAGACGTTGAATGAGTGACATGCAATTTGCAACAAGAAAGTATGTACATTGAACATGGATGCACTGACATGCCGCCAATCGAATGTACATACTTGCAGGTGTGTATCGCAGTGTGCACAAGGTGAAGTATGCACATTGAAAATGAGTGCAAGACTATGCTCATGAATGTATAGACTTGTGCATATGCATGAAGAGGTGGCGATGTATAGACTTTAGAATGCAGCAGACTAGGCAGACTCTGTACAGATTTCACTAGTGCCAAGATGATGTAGAGACTTAGCGTGCCTGAAGCAGGGCAATGTACAGACTTGCCACCAATGTACAGACTTGCTATGACATGTGTGCAACCGACACCAGTGTACAGACTTGCTGTGCTTACGCATGGACTAAGTCTGTATAGACTTGGTCTTGCGAGCACAGGCCGTACAGACTTGAATGCTCCATGCACAAAGACTCTAAGTGAGACGGTGGATGTACAGACTTGCTGTGTGTAATGCATGCGATGTATAGACTTGATAGCATGAGACGCTGAGTGAGACTGATCGATGTACAGACTTTGAAAGACGATGCATGCACAAGCCAACGATGTACAGACTTTGCCAATGTACAAACTTTGCATGCATGCAATGTATAGACTTGATCTGAAGGATTGCACAGCCATTGGAATGTACAGACTTTGAAAGTGTGTGCATATGCCAAGACCATGTACAGACATGAAGAAATGCATGCAGCGATGTACAGACTTGAGACTCAGCTGGGAGCTGAGCTAAAGAATGTATAGACTTGCTCAGCTATCAGCTAACAGTTGTATAGACTTACTGTGTGCATAAAGCAACATGCATAAAGCAACCGAAGGATGCACCGATGCAGTGTATGCAGGAGAACTATCAATGCAGTCTATACAACAGATCATGCATAATATGTTCGATGAAATGCCATGCAAACAAGATCAATTCATATGCAGACACAAATCACAATGGATGAACAATGTACTGACTATGCCATGCTCACAGTTAATGCATGTAACAGGTACCGTATGACGTAAACACATATGACATAAAACATATGAGTCATAGTGTTTGTCATCATCAAAACACAATATCCAACAACGGGCGGCCACGAAAGAAGCATCTATATGGTGTCGGTTCAGCACCAGATTTTTGAAGACGCAACTGAGAATGAACAACCCCGGCCGCCGGCGGTGGAGCAGTCTCCAGTGTGGCAATCAATTACTTCGGCTCCGACAGGGGCCGTCTATGATAGTTACCAAGAAGATCCCGGAGAAATCCCTTACTTCTCCACGCCGGAGAGCCCTTCGGAGCCGCACGCCACGAGCCTGAAAGAGGGGGAAACCAGCAAAGCCTCACTGCCCAACGAGGCGGAGCTAGAAGATGCCTATGGTGTCCTTGAAGCAGAGGATAGTGAAGACAAGGGTTTCATCGACCTACTGTCGGCGCCGTCTGAAATTGAAGATCGCGGCCAAGCCACAGTAGATGAGCTCCTTGAAATTAACCTAGGCACAGAAAGCGACCCTAGGCCGACCTTTCTAAGTGCCCTTTTACCTCCACAGGAGAGGGAACAATATGTCAAATTGCTGTAGGAATTCTAGGACTGTTTCACCTGGAACTACAAAGAGATGCCCGGCCTAAGCCCTAGTGTGACCCAACACATTCTGGCCATTGATCCCAAGGTGGAGCCGGTGAAGTAATCCCCCCGGCGCAGGAGGCCGGAGCTGATAAATCAGATTTGCAAAGAAGTCGACAAGCTCATAGACGTCGACTTTGTAGCTGAAAATCAATACACTACTTGGTTGGCTAACATTGTGCTAGTGAAAAAGAAGAATGGACAAATCAGAATCTACGTGGACTTCCACGACCTGAATAAAGCATGTCCAAAGGATGACTTTTCGGTGCCCATCACTGAAGTAATGATTGATGCAACTACTGGCCATGAGGCCTTGTCTTTTATGGACGGATCGTCCGGCTATAACCAAATCTGGATAGCTGAGCACGACCGAATTCATACGGCCTTTCGGTCGCCTAAAGGGATATTCCATTACAAAAGAATGTCCTTCGGCCTCAAGAATGCTGATGCCACGTACCAGCAGGCGATGACCAAGATATTCGATGACCTGCTATATAGCAAAGTCGAATGCTACATTGATGACTTGGTCGTCAAGATAAAGAAAAGGGGGGATCACCTGAACGACCTTAGAGTCATCTTCGAGAGCTCCGACAGTATGAACTGAAAATGAACCCTATGAAATGTGCCTTCGGCGTCTCCAGTGGGAAGTTCCTCGGCTTCATTATCCGATATAGAGGGATCGAGATCGACCCTTTTAAGATAAAAGCCATTCAGGAGCTACCTCATTCGAAGAATTTGGGAGAGTTAAGGTCCCTGCAAGGCCGGCTGGCTTACATCTGGAGATTTATCTCCAATTTGTCAGGGCGCTATCAGCCGTTCCACAAATTGATGATGAAGGATGCACCTTTCAACTGGAACCAAGAATGTCAAAAGGCCTTCGATCGGCTGAAGGATTACTTGAAGACCCCGCCTATATTGGGGGCACCTGTCTAGAGGAGGCCGCTTATTCTATATATAGCTGCCACCGAATGTTCGCTGGGGACAGTGCTTGCCTAGAATAATGATGAAGGGAAGGAGAAAGCTCTCTATTACCTCAGCCGAAGACTAGTGGGGGTAGAAGCAAAATACACCCCGATTGAGAAGGTCTGTCTCACCTTGGTCTTCGCAGTCAAGAAATTGAGGCATTACATGCTCTCGCATGAAGTGAGCATGATCTCTAGGGCCGACCCAATCAAGCACATTCTCTCCCAGCCAGTCCTGAAGGAACGTCTCGGCAAGTGGACCGTTCTATTAATGGAATTTGACATCACCTACGTGCCGCAGAAGGCCGTTAAGGGTCAAGCCGTGACCGTTATCTTTGCAGCACACCCTGTGCCTGAAAATTCCCCATTGGCCACAGAGTTGCCTGAAGATGAAACACTGGAGGCAAGCCAAGTCCAGCAGATTGCCTGGCAGCTGCACTTTGATGGAGCTTCGAGAAAAGAAACAACCCCATCTGGACACACAAAGGTACGGGCCGGGGCCGGCATCGTCCTTAAATCCCCGGAGGGAGAAGTATTACACACCTCATGTTCCATTAACAAGCCCTACACAAAAATGAGGCAGAGTATGAAGCTCTGATCATCGGTCTCCAAGTCGCGTTGCAAATGGAGATTAAAATACTACATGTGTTTGGCGGTTCATTATTGATCGTCAAACAGGTCCAGGGATAGTTTGACATCTGAAAACCCGAATTACTCCCTTACCATGCCAAGGTGAAACGGCTTATGGAGCAATTCTACCTCATTGAGATAAGCCATGTTGCCAGAGGAGAAAATGCACAAGCCGATGCACTGGCAAAATTGGCAAGTTCATTGGCAGTCCCGCCAGATGGATCCCTCAGCATCCGTGTGGTAAATCAGCCCCAAGTGCCTAGTATGATAGAAGAGCCAGAAGAGGAAGAACTCGAGGTCGCTATAGCGGAAGCTGTCAGCTTACCCGATTGGAGGGACACCTTATGCAGTGGTTTAAATACCAGCAACTGCCCAGGCAGAGAGAAGAGAAGATCAAGCTGATCAGAACAAAGGACTCTTATGAGGTCAAGAATGGGATCCTATTCCTAATTATGGCAGATGCCAAACGGAAGGTGCTCCTGCAATGCCTATCCACCGAAGAAGCTTGGAAAGTCATGAAGGAGTTCCACGCCGGAACAGTTGGTGCACACTAGGCGGAACCGAAGATGAAAATTGAAATAAAGAAACTTGGCTACTACTGACTAACAATATTTGATGACTGCTGCAAGTATGCCAAGTCTTGTCAGAAATGCCAGGAGCACGCGGCGGTGCCCAGGAGACCGCCCATGCCGCTACATCCAACATTGCCCAGCTGGCCTTTTGCCCAATGGGGGACAGACGTCATGGGCCCACTACCCTCATCATCCGACAGGTGCAAGTACATCTTGGCAGCGACTGATTACTTCTCCCGCTGGGCGAAAGCTGTTGCTCGAAAGAAGTGACCGGGGAGATCGTTGCCAGGTTTGTCCATCGTAACATCATAATCCGGTTCGGCACTCCGAACTGAATTATCTCGGACAATGGAAGCCACTTCCGTAACCAGAAGGTCTACCGATTGATAGAAAAGTACAAGATCGACTGGAGGACGTCAACCCCTTATAACGCACAGGCCAATAGCTTGGCTAAAGCTTTCAATAAATCTCTTTGTACTCTCCTGTCCAAGATTGTTAATTCCAACAAGAGAGACTGGGAAGAGAAAATGTATGAGGCCCTGTGGGCATATCAAACTGTATACAAAACTCCAATGGGTTGTTCACCCTTTTACTTAGTGTATGACTCAGAGGCAATCGTCCCCATCGAGCTGGAAATACCCTCCCTTCGGGTAGCAATCCAACACGGGTTAGTCCGGGAAGAGCAAACAAATGTCGAGCGAAGGCTCGAAGTGATGTGACACAACCTCGGACCTAATTTAACAAGCACAACCACAAGGCTATGAAGCCTACGCAAGCGGACCTTCGTATGGCGCACACACTTAACCCGGGGGTAACTCGGGGATGCCGAGTCGAGGAAATGGGAAAAGCCCCTTGCTGGTAGAGGGCCAGCAAAGTCTAAGTCAAACCTCCCCTTGAGGTGCGGATATTCAACTCAATGTGTTGGCCTTGGCCGAGGGACGGGGATCACTCACTCACACCCACGGGGGTCGCACAAGTGCGGTGGAGCCTTAAGATCGGGCGCTCTCTTCCTTACCGATGGCGCAATTGGAGAATATTAAATGAACAAGAATAATTGAGAGCAAGGGATGAGTTCTCACCTAGCCAGTTTGAAGAAACCGACACCGGTCGGAGACGGGGGCGAGCGGGGAGGCGAGGGGAAGCACCCGTACTCCGCGTCGATGAAGCTTCAAACCTGTGAGTGTAAATAATACATGAACTACCCCCATGCAAGGGGGGGGATCTCGGGGAAGGGAAGCCAATGAATACACTCAATACGACCTCCATGCAGGGAGGGGCCTTCAGCCGGCTAAGCGGGGAGCGGAATTCGAGCTAGAAGTGAAGAGAGAGAAGTCAAAGCCGAGTCTGCCCGCTGACTGTGTCTCAGGATAGACCGTCAGGTATTTGGACGCTGTGGTCAACCCCGAATGTTTTTGCAGACTAAACCACTTGGAGATTCTTCGTAGCTGGATCTGGATGATGCTTGAATTTTTTAAATTTCTTTGGGCACCGCTGCTGGTCGGGGTAGGGGCTTGAACAGGGTGGCAGACCCTCGGATCTGACAGCTTCAGGTTCCCAACAGCAGGAAGCAGAGGTTGCCACGGTCGCTCCCGAGCTCAGAATCAGGTGCCGCCAGAGACGTTGGAACCGTTGACGAGTCCTCTTCGAAGCAAGACCAACGGGGATTCTAGCTGATGTTGGGGTCGACCGGTAGCCTCTGAACACTGAGGAGGGGTCGGTGCAGACTAAGTGGAAGCAGAACCGAGCACCCGAGAGAGAAAATTGATAACTTTCAGGTCCGGTGGCCAAATGGGGATCTACTTCTTGGAGATGTTAGAAGACTCGTAGTAGAAGATGTTTTAAGAAGAAATATTGATCCGATTCCCAACACGATCATCGCAGTCGAGCTTCCAATCCGGCTCTGGTCCCCTGCTAGGGGGGATCTGCGCAGTTGTGGGAGAATGGCTCTCCTGGTCGATCTCGAACTCGGAATGGGACAGGACTACCACCGTTGCGAAGAAGACAGGCAGACGCTTCTGTCGGTAAATGGTATGCCACCTGAAACTCCCAGGGGACGACGGGGTGGCCTCTGCGACCTGCGGCTAATCTGCTGCCTGCAACCAGAACTTGAGAGGGTGGAGATAGGTAGTGGGGAATGGGGTAGATGGGAGGGGAAATGAGATGGTTGTGTGTAGGGGCAACCCCCAGCTGTGAGGGGGTCTAGGAGGGGGGGTTTCAAGGTGTGGGAAGGGGAGAATGGGGGCTGGAAGGGGGTGTTTTCTATGGGTGAGAGAGGAGCTGCGAATTTGGGCTTGGAGGGAGAGGGGAAGGTGAGGGGGGCACAAGTGGGTTGAGGAAAGGTGAGTTTGAATTTTCCTTAATGGAGAATATTCAATGGTGGTCTTGGGGATGGGAGGGGTTGTGTTGGGGAGGGGAAGGGGTGTTTGGGGTAGTGGGAAGGGTGCTTGGGGAAGTGGGTGGGGTAGTTGGGGGTTGGGAGGTGGAGCTAGGATTGGTGGAAGCTCTCTTGGGACTAGGGGGTGGAGTAATGGGATGTGTGGGGAAGGGGAGTGACCTTTAATGGGGGTAGGTGGGAGAGTGGTGGTTGGGAAGGGAGGAGAGAGAAAATTTTTGAAATTGGGTGTGGAGGAGAGAGAAAGGGGAGTGAAAGAGAGAGATTAAGAGAGGGATGGGTGGGGAATCTCTCCCCTAGGGTCTCTCACCCAAATAATGGAATCTCTCCACTAGATAAGAAGTTTGAACTCTCAAAATGACAAGTTTTTCATTCATTGATTCATTTTCTCAAAATAGAGAGAGTGGGGTCCTATTTATAGGGATCCCACAATTTACAATAAGACCCTAACTTTTGACACATTGACTAATAACCAACAAGATAGGGGCGCCCATGGGCCAAGCCTAATGAATTGGGCCCAATAGCTAACTAATAAACCTAATGACCCTCAAACATAGGGAAATAAGCACAAGACCTAGAGACATAACTCAAATAAAAGGGAAATTACAATGATATGACTCAAATAAAATAAAGAAACATACAAAGGACTCAAAATAAATGACTAGACCATGATGTACGCCTCCGGGGTGACGAGAATGGTCGAGAGTGTCAGGACGGATGGTGATGACCCCATCATACTCCCGTGGTGCGGAGAACTCGACTCCGTCGAGTAAGAGGTGGTACCGCTCACATGTCTTCCGAAAGAAGCTGATTCATCCACCTAGCGAGGTAGAGCCCGTTCACCTTGCTCCGAGTGATGATTACCTATTCATCCAATATTCTCTCAAGTTGCTTACGTCGGGCTCTCTGGGCTGATGGTGCACACATAGGGAGGGGTGGGTGCTCTCTCAAGGGAGGAAGGGGGCTTGAAATTCTCACTTGGTGCCACCGTGGGTCCCTTGTGTGGCTCAAGGCTTTCCACATTAAAACTGAAGTTAACTCCGTATCCCTTGAGGAGGTGTGGACGTCGAAAAATGTCGATGACGATTATATGGCATGCACGTCTCGACACTCGAGAGCAAGCCGAAGATGGAAATGCCAAATAAACCTCATGCCTCGCCCGATCGGGATGAGGACTCGCTTAGTGGTCCGCTAGCCAATGAGGGAGCCCCCCAGGCGGATGATATGGCCACAACTCTACAGCTGGCCGTGCCTATAGCTGAATCGAAGAAGAGTCGGGAACTCCGACACAGCCCGACGTCCACCGAAAGTCATGCAGAGTCTGGGACCGGGCCCCAAAGGCTGCGAACGGAATATTGCAGAGGCCATACATCGCAACCGGAATATTCTGGGAATGCCAACATTCATATAAATGGCCGCGACTTCGAGAAGAATCCGTTTAGTGCCTAAAACGGCACGAAGGGGGCCTTAAAACGGCGCGCCCCCCTCTTAAAACGGCGTGCCAATCTTCTTTCTTTGGCTACACGGCGCGCTAGAAGGGGCCCTCATCATTGCTTAAAACGGCGCCCCTTTGAATATGGCGCCGTTTTAACCCCTGAACCTATTCTCTGAAGCGCTTCCGGCGTGCAGTGAAGCCATCCCGTCATCAATACGGTCCCCTGTTTCCTGCGAACAGCACGTCGATGAACTGCTTAAAATGGCTAGATGTCTGCTTCGATCCGTTGGGCAACCGAGCATATGCCGTGAATGGAAACTCTCGAGCCCTGCACCATCGAACGCTCACTTCGTCCGTCGGCCGCCCATTCCCCTGCAAATGATGAAAGCAACATGGCTAGCGGTGGATACGCCAGCGAAGGAGGAGGCCATGCCTCTGCCCCTCTCCCGATCACACTGTAGCCGCGGCGGAGGTGACGTCCACGACAGCGGCACTCGACACGGTGACACGGCAGAGGCATTGCAGGCGAAGTAAGATGGAAAGAAGAAGAAATAAAGAAAAATAAGGGGGGGGCTCTCCATTCGATAGGGCCACTAGCCCCTATAAAAAGCCCACCACGGGGAACTTTGATCAGTTGGAGAGGAGGGACAACTCTCGGAAGCCTAGAGAGTGGAACCTTTTCTTCTGAGAGAAACCCCTTGAAGCCCCGAAGCCTGTGTGAAGAAGAAGAAAGAAAGAGTGGGAGAGAAAGGGGAGGAAGAGTGAGAGCCAGCCGTGTGAGGGTGGGTCATTATCTTTCTCCTCTTCCCTTGTATTCTGCTCGGCGACGTCCAGCCCCGATATAGCTCTTCCGTTTAAATGGAAATGAAGCATGGGGCCTTCAACCCCGATCCTTACTTATCTCCTTCATGAAACCTGATTTTGATGCTCGCTCATCCCTTTCCTTTTGCAAGTCCATATGTTTCCGTAGGATCATATATGCATAGATATGTACATAAGTGTCTATAAATATAAATATATGTATATATATACATGCGTGCATTCACTTCTTTTTACTGCTATCCCCTGGATCTCCCCTCCGCCATGTTCTTGTGTCGGCTTCGGCTCTCACACTGTGGTCGGCCAAGATCGGACGACTCCTGGGTCACCGGAATCCCTTATAGGCTTGCCCTCAGGATCTCCGGCCCTATACGGGAGAAGTCTACACGATCGCAACAACCCATGGGTCACCGGACTCCCTTGTAGGCTAGCCCTCGGGACCACCAGCCCCAAATGGGGTAATTTTACTTGTGTCGTCGCTTATGCGCACACCGGGATGTTTCGGGGCCGTCAGAGTTCTCTCCGTATGACGCGCCCCATTTTTTTCCTGGACCCTTCAGGTCTAGGGGAAGTGCTGCCCGATTTTTGCCAGGATCAAGAACATACCAGAACAAACAAACAAGCCATTCTCTGAGGGCCAGAACATCATATGCTTGAAGCCTCTGCATCAAACTGGATTGCCCTGCACACAAACTCTTCTAACGAAACACTTGAATCATCACGCTAATCCACCTAAATAAACAATTAAAACACTTAAATCTTCTTTCCATAAACATAATCCATCAATAATATGAACAACTAATCAATAAATCGACTTGCAGTTTAAAGAAACAAGAAACATAGCATAAAAGGGTTGAAATAAAACCTCTTTGAAGCTGTCCCGACGTGGCCTAATCCGGCGTGGTCACCCCTCACCTCGCCGATTTAACACCATTCTCGCAACCCCCCCATTTCCTTTGAACGCTAAAACGGCGCACCCCCATGGGAGCTTCTCTACCCGGCGCGCCCTTCTGCCTTGTTTAACCATTAAAACGGAGCTTCCCCTTCTTTGCCTTAACCAGCACGCCCCTTGGCCTTCCTTAAACCGACGCACCCTTCCCCTTGTAGCATCCTTAACCGACGCGCCCCCCTTTAATACCACCTAATCCGGCGTGCTTGAAAGGGGGATAATGATTAATCAAATGGGAGAAAAGGATTAAAGTTAATGAATAAAACTAATCAAAAGTTTCTCCCTCTACTATAATCCAAATTTTGTTCCGGGGGCGCTGCCCCCAGAAACCCCCGCAAGGGGCGCTGCCCCCTTGACCCCCGCGACCTGATCGCGGAGGTCGATCCGCGTGCGAGGGCGCACGTTGTCGAGTTTTGGCTTTACACTTAACAACCCGCTCCCCCGGACTATGTAATAATGCCCCGTGGTATTGGATGTGGACCTCGGGATCCCCGACATGGTCATGATCCGTGCACCTATTGGGCCGATAGTTCATCAGCTTGACCCACTTCTTCCGGGATTCGATCCCGCACCCACATGAAACGTGCCGTACCTACGTCAGATATCCGAACGTCTTTGTTGTTACCTTCGATGCTTCGAATATGGACTCCCGACCGAATACTGGATGGTCTGTTAGTGACCGAGATATATATATATATATATACCGAGATCTAATCCCGCACTTGCATTAAATTTGCCGCACTCGCAGCAAGTATTTGTATGGTTTTGAACACCGTTTTGCATATCGATGCGGAGGGTTTAAATTATGTTAACCCAACTCGCATGCTTTAATGAAGAACGATCTTTAGGTCATTTGGCCCCTTTTCTTGGCGATTAATCAGAGTTCTTCCCCTCTCCGAGGGGATGTAATTAACGTCGTGATCTTTATGGCGCGGCGGGTCTCCAGTCCCGACCCGATATCCACAATCGTCTGATTAGTCAGATGGAGCGCACCCCGGGCTTCGGACCACTCCAATCTTGAAGCCCGAACACATTGTCACCTAGGTGACTGGCACGCCCTCGCACTAGATAAACCGATAAACCGATAAAAAGAACACCCCGATATCTTTCACGAACACGAAATCCAGTGCGTTCCACAAGTTGGCACGCCCGGTGGGACAGATGATCCCGAATCAATATAAGCACCGATACCATGATATTTTTAACATGAAATCCAGTGCGTTCCACAAGAGGCCTAACTTAGTAGTGGGGCTAATGCACCTCAAAACCTGGAAGGGGCTGATCCCACAAAACCTCAATCTTGAGTTGTCTCTATGTGAGAGCCTCTCATTCCTCACCATCCCGGAATCACCCATTTGGATTTCTTGGTGACGCCATTGAGTCGGTCGGCCTTTTGTAGATTTCATGACTCTTGTTGATGCGCTTGTAAGGTTATCATGCAATTTTGTGAATGCTGTCCTTTTAGTGGTTATGGGTGGACCTGGATAACCATAGATGGATCTATCATGCCATGATGTCATATGGACCTTGATGAACCTTGGTGGGCCGGGGCAACCATATGTGAACCTATCATGCAAAGTGGTGATGAATGTCGGGGGACCCGGACATCCGTAGATGCTTTTGACATGCTTAAGACCCATGATGAATGAGAGTGGACCAATACATCCGAATATGGACCACTCATGCTTTCTACTTGACATGTGGGTGATATGAATGAATGGACCCAACATAGTGTTCATGCCAAGTGGTGTGGTAAGCCTAGACACATGCATATTTTTCCTATGGGTGACTTCCATGTGTATAGGTGTGGGACAACCTTTGAACTCCCATTGAAAATGGTCGAATGGATCTAAGAAGGTGGTCATCATGGGGTGGAGCACAACCTCATTACCTAGGGATATGTGGCCCAAGGTCATGGCTCCCAAGGTGTAACCCGGGTCTAAGATGGAGTGAATTGGGTCAAACATGGTGAGTTGGTGTAGGGAAAGGTGGGTGGTGGATAAAGTGTTTGGGTTACACGAGTCTCTTGACTCCCATTGGAATGGATCATATGGATCAAAAAATGGGTTACCTTGGGGGAGGAACTCCATGTCCTCAAGATCCTTAAAAGGTGCTAAGTCATCCTTCTCCATGATAGTTGGGCCAATGTTCTTGGCAAGTGGGTCGGCCATGAGTGGAGGGCTTGGCTTTCTACCCGAGATAAGAAGCTCTAAATCGAGGAGAAGGTTGGGCTCATCGGGTGTAGGGAGGAATAGAAGGAGGTCGCTAGTGTAGCAACCAATGGTGCAAACCGAGGTGATAGACCCTATGCATAGGTGTAGGAGGCTAAGGCTCCTAGGTTGTTTGACCATAGGGGTCAACATGCTAGTCATCTCTAATTGCCATGCTATGCCCTTGAGAAGGTCCACTAAGGTCTCCACTTGATAGGATGCTTGGATTGTGGTGTGATAGGAGAAGAAGGGCACTATGGGAAGGTCTTATTCTATGGGAGGGAAAACATGGGCCGGGATCTCTCTAATTGGGCTCTCATTTAGCCAACTAACAATGGGTTCTCCTAAGATGAGCTCCGCCCCAACTAGAGAGGGTGGTGTAAGGTAAAGACCATCGTATGAGGTTTCTTCTTGAACTTGGACTTGGGTTTCCTCCAAGGTGGGGGGTGGGTTTGGAGTGCTCACAACTATTGGATCGGGTATGAGTTCTTCTTCCAAGGAGGTGAGGGGGTCTTTTGGGGTGATGAGGGTTGGTGTGTGGTGCTCCCGGGGTGGAGGGTGAAGGGAAACTTGGATTGGGATTGGTAGAGTGGGGTTTGGGAGTGGAAGTAGTGGAGGCCTAGGTTGGGGTAGGATTGGGGTTGGAAGTGGAAGGTGGGTTGGGTGGCAAGATTTGGGTTGATGGGTTTTGGGGGGTGTACCCTTTTTAGGGGACGATGGAGGGGTAGTGGTGGGGACCAAGGGGGGATGTGGGGTATGGGTTTGGTGAGGGATTGTGGGTTGGGTGGTGGTAGCCGTCATGGGTCTAGGTGGAGGGATGGACACGGGGTCCACTTGGGTTTGAATGGTGGTCTTTATTGGGGAAACCGGGTCGGTTAGGGGTCTCTTCCCCTTGGGATCGACCGATTGTGGAGGGGGGGAAGTGGGGGCCAATTGAGTTTGGATAGTGAGGTTTGCGGAAGGGGGTTTTGGTTGGAGTGTGGGGACCCTTAGGGGATTTGGTGGAGAGGTGGATGCTTGGTTTAATTGGGCCTTAAGGGAGAGGACTTGGTCGCGAAGTGTAGTTATGATGGTTGAGAAGTGATTTGTTGGGAGTGGTGGGGGAGGAGGCCTAAAGGTGGTATCAAGTTGGTCGGGTGGGGATGTGGTAGTGCACCTCGGGCTAGGGGTGTTTGAGTAGAAAGGGTGGGAATATTTGGGGATGTAGATTTTTCTAAGTTCTTTCTTCATATCATCCCATGAGGAAATGGGTTCTTGTTTCCTAACGTCTCTTAAGCCCGCTATGTTCCTCCATTTTTCCTTGGCTTGACCCCGAAATTGCCCCATGGCAACGCGGACTCTTGCGGGTCCATAAACCATAGTTCTCTCAAAGTGTTTTTCCATGGTGACCTCCCACTTTAGGTAGGCACTATAGCATGATCCATCGAAGAGGAGATCCTGAAAAGAGATTATGTCAAATGGAGGGTTGATCGGTCCCTTGTGGGGGGTCGAGTGGGATGAATGTGACCAAAGAGAGATAGCCATGTTGATGAATGCAAATGTGCCCAAGGACTAGACTTAGTAGAGACAAGTCTAAAACTTGCTCTGATACCAGTTGATGTGACACAACCTCAGACCTAATTTAACAAGCACAACCACAAGGCTATGAAGCCTACGCAAGCGGACCTTTGTATGGCGCACACACTTAACCGGGGGGTAACTCGGGGATGCCGAGTCGAGGAAATGAGACAAGCCCCTTGCTAGTAGAGGGCCAGCAAAGTCTAAGTCAAACCTCCCCTTGAGATGCGGATATTCAACTCAATGTGTTGGCCTTGGCCGAGGGACGGGGATCACTCACTCACACCCACGGGGGTCGCACAAGTACGGTGGAGCCTTAAGATCGGGCGCTCTCTTCTTTACCGATGGCACAATTGGAGAATATTAAATGAACAAGAATAATTGAGAACAAGGGACGAGTTCTCACCTAGCCGGTTTGAAGAAACCGACTCCGGTCGGAGACGGGGGCGAGCGGGGAGGCAAGGGGAAGCACCCGCACGCCGCGTCGATGAAGCTTCAAACCTGTGAGTGTAAATAATACATGAACTACCCCCATGCAAGGGGGGGGATCTCGAGGAAGGGAAGCCAATGAATACACTCAATACGACCTCCACGCAGGGAGGGGCCTTCAGCCGGCCAAGCGGGGAGGGGAATTCGAGCTAGAAGTGAAGAGAGGGAAGTCGAAGCCGAGTCTGCCCGCTGACTGTGTCTCAGGATAGACCGTCAGGTATTTGGACGCTGTGGTCAACCCCGAATTTTGTTACAGACGAAACCACTTGGAGATTTTTCATTGCTGGATCTGGATGATGCTTGAATTTTGTAAATTTCTTTGGGCACCGCTGCTGGTCGGGGTAGGGGCTTGAACAGGGTGGCAGACCCTCGGATCTGACAGCTTCAGGTTTCCAATAGTAGGAAGCAGAGGTTGCCACGGTCCCTCCCGAGCTCAGAATCAGGTGCCGCTATAGTTGTTGGAATTTTTGACGAGTCCTCTTCGAAGCAAGACCAACGGGGATGCCAGCTGATGTCGAGGTCGACCGGTAGGCTCTGAACACTGAGGAGGGGTCGGTGCAGACTAAGTGGAAGCAGAACCGAGCACCCGAGAGAGAAAATTGATAACTTTCAGGTCCAGTCGCCAAATGGGGATTTGCTTCTTGGAGATGTTAGAAGACGCGTAGTAGAAGATGTTTGAAGAAGAACTCTCGATCCGATTCCCAACATGATCGTCGCAGTCGAGCTTCCAATCCGGCTCTGGTCTCCTGCCAGGGGGGATCTGCGCCGTTGTGGGAGAATGGCTCTCCTGGTCGATCTCGAACTCGGAATGGGACGGGACTACCACCGTTGCGAAGAAGACAGGCAGACGCTTCCGTCGGTATATGGTATGAAACCTAAAACTCCCAGGGGACGACGGGGTGGCCTCTGCAACCTGCGGCCAATCTGCTGCTTGCAACCAGAACTTGAGAGGGTGGAGATAGGTAATGGGGAATGGGGTAGATGGGAGGGGAAATGAGATGGTTTTGTGTAGGGGCAACCCCTAGCTGTGAGGGGGTCTAGGAGGGGGGGTTTCAAGGTGTGGGAAGGGGAGAATGGGGGCTGGAAGGGGGTGTTTTCTATGGGTGAGAGAGGAGCTGCGAATTTGGGCTTGGAGGGAGAGGGGAAGGTGAGGGGGGCACAAATGGGTGGAGGGAAGGTGAGTTTGAATTTTCCTTAATGGAGGATATTCAATGGTGGTCTTGGGGATGGGAGGGGTTGTGTTGGGGAAGGGAAGGGGTGCTTGGGGTAGTGGGAAGGGTGCTTGGGGAAGTGGGTGGGGTAGTTTGGGGTTGGGAGGTGGAGCTAGGATTGGTGGAAGCTCTCTTGGGACTAGGGAGTGGAGTAATGGGATGTGTGGGGAAGGGGAGTGACCTTTAATGGGGGTAGGTGGGAGAGTGGTGGTTGGGAAGGGAGGAGAGAGAAAATTTTCGAAATTGGGTGTGGAGGAGAGAGAAAGGGGAGTGAAAGAGAGATTAAGAGAGGGATGGGTGGGGAATCTCTCCCCTAGGGTCTCTCACCCAAATAATGGAATCTCTCCACTAGATAAGAAGTTTGAACTCTCAAAATGGCAAGTTTTTCATTCATTGATTCATTTTCTCAAAATAGAGAGAGTGGGGTCCTATTTATAAGGATCCCACAATTTACAATAAGACCCTGACTTTTGACACATTGACTAATAACCAACAAGATAGGGGCGCCCATGGGCCAAGCCCAATGAATTGGGCCCAATAGCTAACTAATAAACCTAATGACACTCAAACCTAGGGAAATAAGCACAAGACCTAAGGACATGACTCAAATAAATGGGAAATTACAATGATATGACTCAAATAAAATAAATAAACATACAAAGGACTCAAAATAAATGACTAGACCATGATGTACGCCTCCGGGGTGACGAGAATGGTCGAGAGTGTCAGGATGGATGGTGATGACGCCATCACGAAGAGCTCTCCAACTTGGATGGGAAACGACTCCAAGCCCAGCAGAACATCCAGGTCTATCAGGCCCGAATAGCTCGCACCTTTGACAAGCTCGTCAAGGAACGTGAATTCAAGAAGGGTGACCTCGTTATGGTTAAAAGAAGAGAAGTTATGGCTTCCAACCCCAAGGCCAAGCTGAATGAGAATTTACTTGGACCCTATGTGATCCATAAAGTCTACAAGGGTAGAGCGTATGTAATAGTCAATCATCTCGGGGAGATTCAATTTCCACCCCTTAATGGTAGGCATCTGAGGTTGTATCATGCTCCGATTTCCCCATTCAATGAATAATACACTTCTCCACCCCACCGTGGGTGAATTTGCATTACTATTGTCCAGATGGTGCCCACTATTCACCATGCATTTCAAAAAAAAAGAGAGAACAAAAGGAAGAACAAAAGAAAGAGAAAAAAAAGAGAAGAAGAGAACAGAAGAGAGAAGAAAGGAAAAGAAAAGAAAAGAAGAAAAAAAAGAGAAAAAGAGAAAAGAAAAGAAAAGAAAAGGAAAAAAAGAAAAAAATGGAAGAAAAGAAAGGAAAAGAAAAGAATGAAGAGAGAAAGGAGGAGGAGGAACCAGTCATTCTTTTATTAACCCTCACTCTTATCTTCGAGAATATTTCAATAAACGAATCAACCATGTCAGCCCTTGACATCCTGTCGACACTGACGAAGAACACCCCACCCGAACCTTCTGTCCGGGATTAGGGAATCAACCTTTCTTCTTGCGTTGGCACCAGCCCGTACCAACGAATATTTCAATAAACGAATCAACCATGTCAACCCTTGACATCCTGTCGACACTGACGAAGAACACCCCACCCGGACCTTTCGTCCGGGATTGGGGAATCAACCTTTCTCCTTGCGTTGGCACCAGCCCCGTACCAACGAATATTTCAATTAACGAATCAACCATGTCAGCGCTTGACATCCTGTTAGCATTGACGAAGAGCACCCCACCCGGACCTTTTGTTCGGGATTGAGGAATCAACCCTTCTCCTTGTGTTGGCACCAGTCCCATACCAACGAATACACCAAGAGACAAACAAACCACATCTGCCCCCAGCATCCTGTCGGCATAGACAAACAACCTCTTTTGATCGAGACCTCTCATCTAGGTCATTAAACGAACAAACTCTTCTCTCCATCCCTTCGGGTGACAAACAACCCCTTTTGACCGAGACCTCCCGTCTAGGTCATTGAATGAACAAACTCTTCTCTCTGTCCCTTCGGGTGACAAACGACTCCTTTTGACCAAGACCTCCCGTCTTGGTCATCTAATGAACAAACTTTTCTCTCTGCCCCTCTAAGGTCGGATCAACCTACTCGGGTCGAACGCACCAGTGGCATCATTTGGTTAATCGCACGGTGGACATGGTAGAGTGGTCCCCTAGTCTCTCCTCTGGAAGGGCGAGCACTCTCCTATGCTTCTATGCGAAACCCACTGGGTACTCCCCGCATGAGCTATTAGTACGAACCTGCACTCTACCATTGGGCAAGAGAAAGAAGAAAAAAGATTTCCGAACGCCACACATACACAAAAGGCATGTGAAATAATTGTATTATATTCCATTTTTTAAAAAAAAGGTTACATGGGCCTCGGGGCATACCCCGGTGTTACATGCAAAAAGCAGAAAAGGGAGAAGATAGAAGAAGGAAGGAGGACCGGCGGCTAGTCTATCCCCCGAAAGATCTCCTCGAGAGGAAGAATCCCGACGCAGGGAAAGTTTACCATTTCACGCAGTCGGCCTTCCTGTGCATCAAGGCACTCTAGCTCTGTTGTCACTGAGGCTACTTCAACCTCAGCGATGCCCAGTTCCTCGATCTCTCTAGCCTTGGTTGCCTCAGCCTCGGCAAGATCGGACTCGGCCTTAGCAAGCCGGCCCCTGAGCTTCTCTATTCTGCTCTCCAAGGCATGAATGTTGGCATTACACTCGTCCAACGCCCTCCGACGTTGCTCCCTATTGCCCCTCCGGGCCTCCAGGGCTTATAGATATTCATCCCTTTGGGCGCCGATGGCTGTGAATTCAGTGGGAGCTTGTGTCTCGAGGAACTCGCGGCGGTTAACATATTTCAACAATAATAGAAACCGTCGCGACCATTCCTCCAGGGGACAACCCATCATCTGCAGGGCCCCAGTCAGCTGCATGACCACGGTATGCACCCCCCGGTATGTTGGGTGGGGGGCGGTGAACATCATGGCTCGCAGCATCAATAAGGTCTGACAGACCGACAGGTCCGAAGTAACATGACCTATGGAAGGCACGGCCGGTGGGTTGAACTCGACGACGCTGTCCACCATGGCCCAAAGCCCGGCATCCACCGCTGCTGATGAAGACGGAAGAGTCAACGTCGAACGGCTAGATCCTTCTGGCATGGAGCATAGCTCTTGGCCGATCACCGCAAGTGGCGAAGGTGAAACTGCAATAGAAGCGTCTGACGCCACCATGATGAGTGGCTGCTCCATCCCCACTGGCCGGGCGAGGTCCGCATCTGATGATGACGTCTCTAACGTCGGGACTAGAGCCATGGCCTTGTCCGAAGAGTGAATGGCCATAGAGAAAGAATCTGACACCGCAGCAGATAGACTTGCTTCTGCCTCCACCTCCTCAGCACGGCCCAGATCCGGTGTCCCCTCGCAGACCGAGAGCGCAAGAGTCGCGATCTCGGTCGACGGAAGGATATCAACCGCAGCCAGGCCCGACGCCGCTCCTGAAGGACCTGCACCCTTGTCTGCCGGGGACTCTCCCGAGGGTGTAGTAATGATCACTAATATTCTCCCCATGAGTCGGGCCTCCTCTGGTACGACCGGCTTCGGAATAGGTGGGAGCGGTACCACAAGCCGCGGGACGGCCCCCATCCGCAGAAGAGATACCAAGGATCCAACGTCCGGTCCCAAAAGTGACTGCAACCTTCGAGCTGCTTGCGGGCCAAAAGATGTTCTCCACCTGGGGACGGCCTTGCGAGCCTGGGTAGCATGTGCTCTTCGGGGCGTTGTTATTGTCTGGCCATGCAAAGTGAGGTTAGCCACCCACCATGTGAAGTAAATTGCTGAATTCTCAAAGAAGCCGAGGGATCCCCATGCTTACCTCATCCACCGGCACTATGCTACCCTCCGGCGTCATTTCTTTCTGAATTTTCGCTTCGAGCATTATTACCTCTCGGGCCTCGATCTCCGACGCTATCTCCCCCTCTTCCAGGGCCTCGGCTGCCAGTATGGGAGTCTCCACGACCCTTTGGGAGGCATGATCCTGTAAGGCTTCAAATAAATCAGCAGTCCCCAGAGAAAACAAAAAAAAGAAGAAGAAAGTATACACTCACGGCCACTATTGCCCCTTCTTGTGGCGGCACCTCGACTGCTGGGGCGGAGGCGTCCGAACTTGCTGCAGCTTCTTCCTACCGCAAGGCCTCGACTATGGACGCCAATTTGTCCAAAGCCGCAATGGTCTTCTCCTGTCTGGCGGTTGTTGAACCCGGGACATGGGTTTCTATACCTTCTAGCGGAATTTGTTCATGTTTAAAGCGAAAGAATGACAATAGCAAAGAGATTAGTCGGCGGCCTCGAGAGAAAAGTCTGAATAAACAAGCCCTCACATTCACAGGTGCCCGCTCCACCAGGCTAAGAGAAGCAGACAATACCAGGGCTTTCCATGCGAGGACCTGAAATCTGGACTCTTCGGGTATGCCCTCGGTTGAAAGCACCTCGTCAGAAGAGTAGCCATAATCTACCTTTTCGCCTGACGAGGATTTAGTCCGGGTGGGCACCTCTTTTGATACCGAAGGGGCCCTCATATCGGGGTCCGGGGTTGGCACATCATCACGTGGGATCGGCAACCGCGACTTCCCTGACCTCCACCCCTTCCTCTTATATGTCTGCTCGAATCGGGATGTCTCGGGAGCCACCTCCGGCCGAGGGACTGCTGCACCAACTCCTGTAAAGTGAAGCGAGATCCAGGCTCAGCTAGGCCCGTAGGGCTTTGAGGAATGGGGACAATCAATCAAAATGACCAAAAAGGAAATAATATACCTCCTTCAACTTCTACAGTAGGAATTTGGTCGAAGAAGGTCTCTTCAACAGACTCCATCGCCCCGTGAACCACGGCTTTACCTACACCGGGAATAGATACGGGCGTGGGTTTCTCCACGACGGCTGAAACAAAAAAAAACACATATGTCATAAGAGGGCCCTTCTTGGTATATAGACAAGCCTTGAAGAGCTTCGAAGTTTAGCAGGCCTAACCTGCGGGCCGACCTGCCTCTGCCCGAGCAGCAGCAAACTCCTCGAAAGGCAGAGGTAAGGGAACTGGAGGGATGACCACTGAGGTAGATGTGGTCTCCGCCTTCCTCCGCTTTGCCTTCTGCTTCTCCGCTACCTTAGTGGAAGCCAGCGATTTCGCCCGAGAGTGCTTCTTGGCCTTTGGCAAAGGAGTCATGATGGGAGCTGGTTCCGCCGCAGTAAAGTGGGAAGGCTTCTGCACAAACCGGATAAGGTTCCAGTATTGCGCCAGCCGGTTACTGGAAGGATGGTCTGGGAAAAGAAAAGAAAGAAAGAAAAAAATCGATTAGCATCCAGCATCACAAAGGGCCATAGCTGTGGAAGGCAGAGACGGAGAAGCGTCATACCATGAGGGCTGGTGTACAATCGTAGAGTTAGCGGCCAGTAAGTCAGGGCCGATTCCGCATCCCTGTGAGCCGCCTCCCGGACCAACCAAACAACATCCCCGATCTTCACATAGCGGTCTACGAGATGAGCTAGATCCGCGTGCTGCTTGAAGGCAAGGTGACAGTAGAGGCTGAAGTGGTCCATGCCCCACCTGTCAGCATAATGAAAGGAGATGTTCAGGTGCATGTCCAAGATGGAAACCATTGGGTAATCCACCTTTAGCCCATGCGCATGGAAGAGAACGTACAACCATGTTGTTTCTTTGTAATTTTCGGGCCTGCGTTCCTCTCTCCTTAAGAAGGCACGGTAGGGACATGTCAAGTCCGTCTCCAAGCACTAGGTGCGAGTTGGAGTGCCCTCTTCTTCCATCGGGAAGGGATAGTTGATAAGATCCAGACGGTCTGCCCCGATTTTGCACAAATGCGTAAGAGTCTTCTTGAACTCATCTTGGGCCACAGGTGGCATCTTCGGCTGTGGGGTCGGTCTGGCCTCCTGGGCTTCCTTGCGGGCAGCCAAGTATGCAATCACCTCCTTCTCCTTGCCATGCTTCAGCGGGAGCAGATGCTCCGAATCAATATCAAGGACAGGCACCGATTGTTTACTCAAGAATTTTCATTCGGCGCCATCCCAGCAATCGGGTCTGCACAACCGATAAAAGCCCGTCCTGGCATTCCACCACTTTATATAGTCCACTATCACCCATGGAACTCGTCCAGGCACTGGCACTCTGAACGCGGACTCGTTGGTCCGATGGAAGTAATCCCACCAGCTCCGGGCATGCTCAGCGATCGGGCTGCCCCGAAGGCTCCGTACAGGCAAAATAAATTATGCATTGTATGTTGCAATATGCTGGTCATATACAAAGTTACGCCCAAAGCGGAAAGGGTAGTAGGGTTCCAACAACAAGGTGTCCCTCTTTCTGAAGACCAGCACGCTCGGGCGGATAGACAACGCCCAATCGCGAAGCTCCGGCTCTATCAACGGGTGAACCACAGTCTGCTGGATAATTGGATGAGGATACTTCTCCACCTGGTCATCCCGACATTCCCTCTTACTATTTACCAGGGGACTGGAATGGGCGGCCAATGTCCAGAAATGAATGCTACCCGGTAAGTCATGGGGGACTGTTGGGAGCCTACCCCGGATGTTGAATGACTGCAATGTTGTCGAGCCCGCCTCGACATTCGCAAATTCCAGCATATGTAGAAATAGCCCCCAAGACTGTATGGCATGGGGGCCATGCTCCAAGAGCAGGGAACAGACCCAGGCATTGAAAAAATGCAATGGGCCGATGAAGCGAGCCTGGCGCGGGAACTGATGAACACTGACGTCCCCCGGCGTCTTGAATATGAGGCACAGTGCCGCCGGGCACAGTGATAGTTTGATGCCCCATGCCATTTGGCAGGTAGGGTAAATGGCATCTGGCTGGATGACGGTTTCATCCCCGTATGGCAGAGCGAAAGAGCAGAGCCAATAAGTGAGAAAGGCCGCGCAGTGTGTCATCAGGTCAACCCCTGCTGGGTTAGCACCACTCCGATGCCCTTTTGAAGTTGGGAGCGCCACCTTAGCTCTGCTCTTGCTGCGCTTCTTCCGAGCCATAGCAGCGCCGACTCAAGGGAATTCTTCATATTTTTTCGGCCAGTCAAAAAAGTACTTCAGCCATAGGCTCAGCCGGACCCTCTTGCGGTCCCCGCGGGGAGGCTGCTTCCCGGCGTGGGATGATTGGTATAATTCCAGGTACGCCTTCATGAGGAACTGTGGATGCACTTTTTATTGAGATCGTTGTTTATTTGTGTATTCGCATTTATTAAGTGCGTGGGCGTGCCAGTCACAAAGTGACGATTTATTCGGGCTTCATGGAAGCCCATGGTGCGCTCGATCTGAGTAATCAGACAATTGTGTAGTTCGGGTCAGGACCAAAATCCCCCGTGCCATAAAGGGTCATGGCGTCATTTACATCCCCTCAGAGAGGGGAACACCCTTGATTAATTGCCAGGAAAAGGGACCTCATGGCCAGGAAACTATATCGAGAGAAACAAGCCGATAGCAATCTCGAATCAGTCAGAAAGCCCGATGTCTAGAGAAGCAAGCATTCAAAATTTGTCGGTCACTCAAGGGACCATTTTGATATTCGGACGAGCGTCCGGCTTTAGAAAATCATGATCATCACGGGGAAAATCGGAGCATATGTATGCCGGGGTGCGGCAAATTTATTGTTCAAAGAGATAGAAGACATTCGGTCGAATCCCGGTTAGAGTGGTCAAGAATCAGCAAGTTTATTGGCCCGGTGTGAAATCAAGTCAGGACCATTCCGGGGGCGCCTCCCGCGGTCCAAATGACGCTTGCGTGGGCATCGTTAATATTTTCGGTGCCGAAGGGCAACGGGAAAGTGTCCCGGGACTAGATTCCAAAACAAAGACGTGTACAGAGATAGCTGGCTATAGGCCTGGGATGTGGGTCAGGCAATGACCATGGTCGGGGCGAACCCGAGGTCCAAACGTGACTCACGAAGGTCTTATTGATATTGCCACACGTAGTGTTCGGGGAAGACGAGAGCCATCTCGTTCCATTCAGATTTTGTTAGTCATTCATGGACCACTTTATGTTCGGACAAAGATCCATATTTGAAGCATCGAAGACGACGACAAAACCGTACGAATGTCTATCGCAGACATGGCAAGTTTAATGCGGATGCGGGATTGAATCCTGGTTGAAGCGGGTTAGATTAATGATCTATTGGCCCGAGATGGTTGCGGACTATGGCCATATCGGGGTCCCCGAGGTCCACGTCCGATGCCATGGGGCGTCATTGATTTTCTCTTCACACACAGTCCGGGGAAATGAAGGTCCCAAGGTATGCATGCATGTCAGTCACTGGCGGACCATTTCTTGTTCGGACGGAAGTCAGCGTTTGTAGCGTAAGAGATGGTGACAAACCGTACAAATGTCTACCGTGAGTACGGCAAGTTTAATGCAAGCGCAGGATTAGGCCCCGGTGTGTATGTTGGTCACTAACGGATCATTCATTGTTCGGACGAGGGTCCGCATTTGAAGCATCGAAGACGACGACTAAGACATATGGATGTCTGCCGTAGGTATGGAAAGTTTAATGTAGATGCGGGATTGGATCCCGGTAGAGGTGGGTCAAGTTGATGGACTATTGGCCCGAGACGGTTTCAGACTATGGCCATGTCGGGGATTCCGAGGTCCACATCTGATACCATGGGGCATCATTGCTTTTCTCTTCACGCACAGTCTGAGGAAGCGAGTTGTTAAGTGTGAAGCCCGAACTCGCCAACATGCGCCCTCGCACGCTGATCGACCTGCGCGGTCAGGTCGTGGGGGTCAAGGGGCAGCCTTTGATTATTGGCTTCATATTCCTTTCATTTGTTTTATCCATTAGCACCAAGTCTTTTATTTTATTTGGTTAATCATTCTTTCTCTTCTAGGCACGCCGGTTTAAGGAAGCCAAGGGGGCGTGCCGGTTAATGGAAGCCCAAGAGGGCGCGCCAGAATAAGAGGTGCAAGGGCGCGTTGGAATAGGAGGTGCAAGGGCACGTCGGTTTAAGTAGTGCCATGGGGCGCGCCGGTTAAGGGGGGGTCCAAGCCAAGGATGGGGAGCGCGTCGGGTAGATGCCAAGAAAATGGAGGGGGTTTTGAGTATAGAGTTAAACCGGCATGGGGGGGTGCCGCGTCGGGTAAGCCCGCGCCGGATTAGGCTACGTCGGGTAAGGTTTATGAGCTTATTGGTTTATTCTGTTTGCTTCTTTTTCTTCTTTTTATGCTTATAGGTTAATTAGATGGGTTGTTTAGTCATTCAGATGATGAGTTGGATTAGTAAAGGGGAGGTTTAAACATTCTGATCATTTGTTAAGGCCAATTAGCATGAGGATTTGAGTGTTTCATTAGAAGGATTCATCGTGCAGGATGTCATGAGTTTGGTCTCATTCTCGGTTCAGGGGAGCTCCTGAGTGGGGTTGATTTAGTTTGAAGGAGATTTGTTTATTTTTTATTATGTGTTCTTGTTCTTTGTTCATGTTGTTTGTGTTCCTGGTAGAAATCGGGCAGCATCTCCCCCGGACTGAGGATTGCCAGAGAAAAATAGAGGAACACCAAACGGATTGCTCCGGGGTGAACTTCAAAATGCAGACCTCATGGTGGTCCGATAACCCAGAGGTGAGTGCAGAGGCCCGAGGGCTAGCCTTCCAGGGTTCTACTTGCTCATGGGCAGTAGCTTCATAAAAGCCCGAATGGGGCAGATGTTCGCCAAGGAAGGCTGTGAATATTCATCCCTAGGATGGTTCCTTCGAAGACCGTGCTATGGAGGAGCAGGCTACGAAGCACCATGGATGAGTAAGAGACGGAGAGAAAGAAAAAAAAGGAAAAGAGGATGAAGCTGTAACACACCATATGTTGCAAACAAGCTTTTCTTTCTATTCATCCGCAAGGGGAAAGACAGCGGGGAATCTGCCCCAGAGCCAAAGGGGGGAATACATCAAATAGAAAAGAAGAAGTACATCGATGGGGGAGGGGGAACGGAGCACAAGCTCCTCCCCCTCCGAACTCACCTCTCTTCTCTCACACTCAATCTCTCTTCTCCTTCACCTAGCAGGCGCAGGGACGGGGCTTCTTCGTTTTCTTCTAAGGGAACTCCAGAATCTCCCAGTCTTCTCTTCGATAGCCTATCATCCCTTTGCTCTGTCGAACATGCAGAGTATATATAGCCGGCTGCCCCTTCTTTTCTCGGACGGAAGGAACTCCCGCCACTTACTTCGTCTGCCAGACGAGTAGGATTGACATGTTACGTTGGCATCTGATGATTTGTGCCCTACGTTGTTGTTCGTCCGAGGATAGGATGTTTGCAGGTTTGCCCGGAGATTTGCTACTACTACTGCCCTATCGATGCTTGCCTTCGCCGTTAATGCTGCTGCGTTGTCGAACAGAGGTGGAGACAGGGCTTCAGAGCGTTGAATGCCCTCTGGGCACCAGACTGATGCGAAAATAGGGTATCGGCTGGCGGATGGGATGGCAGCTTGGTTAAACGGCACGGGGGTGATGATGTTGGGTTAAATCGGCGCGGCCAGGGGGCGTGCCGGTTTAACCCACCTGTAATTAGCGTGCCGGATAACCATAGGAAAAAGGGCATGCCAGTTTAAGGCCTGTTGGAGGGGCGCGCCGGTTTAAGGCCCAAGCAAGGGGGCGCCGATTTAAGTGCAGGCCACGCCGGTTTAGACTTTACCTCGGAGTCGCGGCTATTCAGACGGATGCTTGTCCTCCTGTGTTGCTTTAGTTGTAATGCACCGCCTCCGGGGTGTTTAGTTTGGGGCCTATGAATCTCGATTCGAAACTTTGAGTGATTTTAGGCACATGCCGAACATGTGTTTAAATTCCTGAGTTTCTTTTGATTCAGCCTTTGGCACCACCGACTGGGGAACTAGGGCTGTCTCTTTTGCCAGAGGGGCATCTTTGTTGGGTGGCGGGGCACCGGGTATATATTTGTCCTGCTTGGAGGAGGTACATGGTTTTATTCATCCTTCCCGTCTTTGACTTGCTCTTGAGATGTCGAGATATCCGTACCATAAGAACATTCTTTTTCTTCTCTTTTTTTTGACGTCCACATGAACCGATAAGAGTATCCCAGTGCGTAGATGCCATCCCCATCTGTCTCATCCTTGATGAGGTCGGGGATGCACACCTATTCATACGGCTCCGCGTCAATGGGCAGGCAGCTCAACTGATGCAGACTCCACAAGTCCAGCAAAGTCTCGCCTTCCGCGATGTAAAATGTGTTCAGCTCGGCATTGAAGACCTCCATCATCCCATAACAGAGGCCTTTGGAGATTGGGTAACCATACCGGGAAGCGTAAACACTCTGGTAGACGCTAGCCCGGATCAGCAAAGGAGCATAGTTGAATAGTACATACTCGGTAAAATCCACCGCTCCCTCCTGAAAAGAGTGTGCTTCTTGAACCTTGAGCTCCCCAAACCATCCCAGGGCGACCTCATGCTTGAATCAGATGGCTAGGTAGTCCAGGAGATAGGGCTCCTCCCGGTACCCCCACTTCAGCGATGCCAGAAATAAGCCAAAGTGGGGTTGCTCCTTATGCACCCGTCCTGCAGCATTATCCCAACGGGCGGGGGTAAACTCTGGCGCCCGTACTAGCTTGCCTTCCATTGGGGTCACTGCCTCCAGACCCAGCACCGGGTTCCACTCCCTCTGCTCGCCCACCAAATACATCAGTACACTCCAACGGACGCTGTATAGCAAGCTGTCCCGAGACTACAGGATGGCGCGTTCAGCGCCCCGGATTGTTCTGAAATCCCTCTTGTCATGGTGGCGGAGATATTTCAAGAAATGAAGAAGGTGCATGTCCTTTGGATGATCCGCCCGATAGTCATCGGCTCGGTCAAATGTGAAACCGCCGTCAGTCAGTCCAACACGGCCGGGTTCCATAGTGTCAGTCTCAGAATCCGAGGATTCAGTCAGCTTCACCGCTTCAGTGTGTTCACGGTCGAGGTCTTCCATGTTATGCCACGTGACGGTAGGAACTGCCATTGACAGACCAGACTTGGCATTGGCGGCAGCAGGAGCAGAAGAACCACTGGGAGCAGCCATTTATCTGCAAGGTGCAAAAGACTTAGAGTCAGAATAAGCCCCGAGCAAAGATAGGAAGAAAAGACTATAAAGGGACTACACTGCAATTAAAATGAACAAGATGTCGAAAGATTCTAACAAAATTTTGACAGAGTCTCCCCTAGACCGGAGGCGTAAGGGGAAAACACGGGTGCTCATCCACAAGGAGTGACGCCCCCAACAAAATCATAGTGTGCCCAGGGGCGACACCGGATTTTCCTTCGGTTCGAGGTAATCTCCCTGCGCCAGTACACCTCCTCAATGCTCTACCCGGCACACCACTTTGGTGCCTCCCACGGCACACTCCCTCCTGGCACCCTCACCCGGCACACCCCCCTTGGGTGCTCACCCGGTACACTCCCAGTGTACCCTCGCCCGACACACTCGTGCCCCGCTCACCCCGGCACACCCGTGCCCCGCTCACCCCGGCACACCCTTTCCCCGCTCAACCCCAGCACACTCGTGCCCTTGTCACCACCGGCACACTCCGTGCCAACCCACTCCGGCACACCCGTGCCCTCGGTCCCAACGGGACACCCGTGCCACCCCTTCCACCGGCACACCCGTGCCCTCACTCATCCGGCACACCCGTGCCACCCCGTCTCCGGCACACCCCGGAGCATTCTCTCCACCATGG
Source organism: Amorphophallus konjac (assembly GCA_022559845.1). Classification (NCBI taxonomy): domain Eukaryota; kingdom Viridiplantae; phylum Streptophyta; class Magnoliopsida; order Alismatales; family Araceae; genus Amorphophallus; species Amorphophallus konjac. Next base: position 211,358,256 of record CM040118.1, read on the forward strand.
CCGCCTCAACCTCGTTCTGAAGGAGGAAAAGAAGAAGAGATGAAAAGAAGGAGAAGAAGAAGAGAAGAAGAAGAAGAAGAGAAAGGAGGAAGAGAAGAAGGGAGCCTAGGGCTCCGTCGCCCTCCGAGCGAAAGAAGAATGAGAAGAAGAAGAAAAAGAAAAGGAAGAGGAGAACGAAAGAAGAGGAGGAGAGGAAGAGGAAGTGGAAGAAGTGAGAAGGGGAAGGGAGAGAGCACGGTGGCCTGCTCACCGCAGGCGCCGGTGATGGCGATGAGCAGCGGCGGCCTTCGGCGGCGAAAGAAAAGAGAGAAGAGAGGGAGGTGGCGGTGGCAGCCGAAGAGATAGAGAGAGAGAGGGAGGAGTGGAGTTTGAAATGGAGAGGGGAGTTCGAACGGAACTCCCCCGCCCCCTTTTATAAGGGTTTCAAAAAAAAGAAGAAAATAAAAAAAGGGAAAAAAGAAAGAAGAAGAGAGAAGAAGAGAGAAAGAAAAAGAAAGAAAAAGAAAAAATGAGAAAAAAAGGGGGAAAGAGAGATATAAAAATAGAGAGAAAAAAAGGGAGAGAGAAATAATAAATATAATAATATCTACAATATATATATATATATATATATATATGCACAATAATGTATGTTCATTACGCAAGTACACCCACGAGCATCGCCCGGCTTATCCTTCGCCCGCGCTGCCCATAGGTGGGGGGCATTTGTGGACGTGTAAAATCACACATCCATATGTCTTACCGAATCCCCGCATTTGTATCAGAATTAAAGAGAGAAGACCCGGGGAGACTGCCCATCAAGGGCTCCGGAGAATACTACCATCCGGTAAATTCTCACATTTGCACAGGCGCATTAAATGACAAAGAAAAAATAGGAGACCCCTCCTGAATTTATACACTGCTATGGACCCACCCTGGAGTCCCTAACGGTGAAGAAATGTCCTAAAGAGTACACAACTGCAAGTCCCTGAAACCATTCTCATTATGACAACACTGTTAGCATTTCATAGCTTCATGTGCACGCATTTCATACTATGGTCCATACATCTATACAGTTCTGTGCATGAAGGTCAATGTGTATGAACGCATACAGAAGACCACGGTTGGTGCACGTTTCTATAGAAATGCACATAAGTGTTGACACCCATTTTATGACCATTAAGTTGGGTCATCTCCTTGTTTATCCATATGATGCTCCGAGTTGTTCACTCTTCATCGAGTCTCCTTGATCAGTTTGAAGCCTGTTTCTTGGGTCTTCTCCTTGGTTGGAGAGTGGTTTATTGTGGCCTTTTATTTGATGAGCTTAACAAGCTTTGCACCTTTTTTATCCTCATTATTAATAACGGTCCTCCCTGGGGGCGTTACTTCCATATAACGCATGATCACTGGGCCGTTACTTATTGAAGAGTCCTAAAGTTTGAGGCCTTTGTTCTAAAGCTTATCCTCTTGCTTATCCATTGAATGTAACGGTCTGTCGTGCAACCGTTATTTATTCCAACGCGTCCAGCCTTGGCCGTTACTTTCCTTCGAGAGTCCAACTTGTTGATCTTCTTCCTGTTGATCTTATCTCTTTTTGAGATAAGGTTGAATGTAACGGACAATCCCTGGCGTGTTATTTCATGTGGCGGTCTGTCGACCAGCCGTTACATGCAACAGAGAGTCCTGGCAGTTCAGGCCTTTTCTATGCTACTCCGTGGTCGAGATAAGAGCTTGAATTGTTGATTTCTCTTTCAAATCTGATCCTCAGAACCTTCTGTTTGTTTTTATGGACTCTTGGTGATATTATCTTCAGGGATTTGCTAAGAGTTATCCTTTTATCTTGCTGGATTATCCTCTGCTCGACCGGAGAGTTTGACGGCCTATAAATAGCACCCTTGACTTCATGGCCCGAAAGGGGAAGATCTGGAGTTCGCGTCGAAGTGCTGCCGCATTCTGGAGTCACATCTGACCAAGGAGAATTGTCTTTCACGTTCATATGCTTCACGGTGAAGGGAGTATTCGTTCCATTGGTTTTCAAAGTTCATCATTACATATTGTGTTCTTCCTCATCTCCTTTTCATCAAAAGCATTGTCCCTCTTCTTTTTCCACGTTCTCCCTGGTTTTTCATCATCTAAACATCCTCCTATCTTTTTAAAATGCCCAGAGGGGTTAAAAAACCAAAACCTCCCTGGTACTTTCCTTTCCTTTTGCATGCTATTGAGTTTATTGAAGAATTGATGCTATATTGTTTAAAGGGCTAATCTGGGTCTGTTTTCTTGTGTTTTCACGTTCTTTGGCAGGTTTACAGGTTCACCACACGAGGCCTAAGTCTTCTGGCCGGTTGGAGGAGTTGGAGTTAAAAGAATCCACAAGCTATTACTGCAGGTTATTTGACGGTCTTGTGTAGGCGCGTCAGATTCATATAGCGGTTCATCGAGCGACCGTCACTTCCCAGTGACGCGTTGGCTTTCGGCCGTTACATTCCGTTGATCTGCAGATTTCCCTGATTTTCTCTCTCCCGTGGGCGGGTACTTCATCCACCTATTTCTAAAGTATTTTCAAGTCTTTGGCTTGTTTCTACTTTGGTGGCAATCACATTCTTTCTTGGTATTGGGCATTAGCTTTCTCTCCATCTCATATCTCTTATCCTCTTTGCTTGCTCCACCCTTGCGGTGTGTTTTTATTTGCTTTTGCTCCACGCCCCGACGTGTGTTTTTCTTTATTTCCTTAGTTTAGTTTGATGATTGAGATAGCATGCCCATGCTAGAGCTTGTTCCGGTTGCCTAGGTTCATGCTTCGCATGTCCTTGGGTTGATTGAGATCTTTGATTTTTGCTTATCATCTTTATTGCACATAAAACAAAAAAGAAGAAGAGAAGCAAAACAAATCAACAGATAATTTTTTGGCGATCACGGTGGGACCACTTGTGCCAATCGTGTCTTGATCTCTGTTTAAACCTGCCATCATTCCCTTGTTTGATTGTCCTCAGATCTCCTTCTTACTTCATGTTATTTCTGGTCCTTTGGGTGTTCTGACGGCCCTCTATCCCTGCGTTACTCCACTCTGACGCAGGGGTATGGGACCGTTGTACGCCTGATCCTGTGTGCGGGCTTTTCACGGATTTCCCTTTTTATTTCTGGTTGTTTTTTGCTCTCTGGCTCATCCGACGGTCCTGGTGCTCTGCGTTATATTACTTCTGGCGGTCTGGTCTTCGACCGTTATTATCTTCTGATGTAGGGTCTATAGACCATTATACTCCAGACAGGTACGCATCCCGAGGTGCATTACTTTCCGTAGTTTCTGTTGTGATTTCCTTACTTGGGTGATATCTGACTTCCTCCCTGATTGTTCTACATATTTACATCATTGCATGCATAATTGTTTGCTAGATTCTAGGCTAGATTTTTCATGCACTCCGGTGCACATAGGTTCATTTATACTTTCATACATTAGATTGCATTTTCCCACCTTGGTGTGCGGACCTCTCGTCTCCATATTCCTTGGGGCCGACTAGGAAATCACACCAGGGACCTCCATAAGTCCCCGCGAGCCGTGGATTCCCACACGGACGCCGGGCCGGTTGTACCTTTTCCACTCCGTGTCTAGGGTTGCATAAGTGAAGGAGTGGTCACACTTAGAGTCAAACCAAGCTTTACATCCATCTCCCGTCAGGAACCTATTGTTGAGAGCTCATATTAATCCATCCACTAAAGTTCCAAAGGAGAAATCATGAGAATCTTGAGGCATCATATTAAACAACTTGGTTGACTTTGAGTGTCTTCATCTATTGCTACTTACATCTTTGTGATAAATCATCTAAGTTCGGTTGCTCATTGTGTGTTTGTGTTGTGTTGTTTGCATCTTGTTAAGGTTGTTCGTTACATGTGGAGTTGTTTTTGTCAGTTGGAAGCACCTCCTAGGGTCGACTCATTCTCCAAGTGCTACTCAAATCCGCTCTTCGAATCCACCATGACTTCTTTCAATCCTCCCCGTTCCCAAGAGGATTCTCTTCCTCAAGGGCTTCTTGAAAACCCTGCTAGGGTTACCTCGTTCTCTTCTAGAGAGGGGACGGCCCCTCTTCCGTCCTCTACCTCCAAGGAAGGTGGTCAGGCTACCCCTTCCTTCTCTACTCCTTCTGCGGGCTCCATTCTCCAGATGATGGCCCAATTGGATCTGACCCAACTCCAAACTGTCTATCAGGCCATGCAAGGATCCAATATCTCCCCTCCCACGATTATGTAGGGTCAATCCAATCCTCTCATCCAGCCCACTCCAATTAATCTCACTCCGGTCCAACCCCGGAGCATCACATTCACCGGCATGGAGACGGGCCAATCTTCTGCTTCGGCCCAGCAATCTTTTGACAAAGGGAAGTCTCCTATCCCTTCTTTCACTCAGATGGATCATCACTTGTCTAGCCCACTTGTTCCACAAGTCCTACTGGGTCCCTCCGATTTTCTTCACCCTCAGTCAGGGGTGGTCCAAGCCCACTCCAATCTGGGTCAATCTCAGGCCCAATATCCTTCTTATGGACCCCCTACGTCGGCCGCTTATCCTTCGGCTCCTTCTTATGGGCTCCCACCTCCTACTACAATTCACCCCTCTGCTCCTCAACTTCAAGCATCATCTCTTGCTACCGCTGCTCCATCCAGAGAGCAGGAATTACTTGATAAATGGGCCACCATGCAACAACAACTCGACTTCCTCTAGAAGCGGGTTGGCCCACAGTCCTTGGCCGATGTTCCTGTTCCTAGTTTCTAGAACATCCGGTTCCCTCCCCAGTCTGAGCTCCCCAATTATAGAAAATATGACGAGAACGGCAATCCCTTTATTCACGTGAGGGATTTCTTATATGAATCGGCCCAATTCCAATATGATGATCGTCTTATGGCGTATTTATTCCGCCGATCATTGGACGGTGTTGCACTGGAATGGTTTTATTCTCTGCCATTGGAAGAAGCTGAGAGCTTTAAGGTAGTAAAAGACAAGTTTATTCAGCAGTTTCAAGACCGGGTCGGCCCGGAATATTCTTTTACAGATCTGGTGGCCGAAAAGATGAAACATATGAGGAGTTTGCCACTTATGCAGATAGGTGGAAGCAGATGGCCGCTAGAGTGCCCGGCCATATTACGGAGGAAGAGAAGGTCAAGCTACTTATTTCAAATGCTACTCCAACCTTCCGAAACATCCTGGCAATGAACGACATAGCCAACATGCACCAACTATATAGCCGGGCGCGCTTTATTCAGACTCAGTTCAAGGACTCCCCTATCCATTCACTGTTCGAAAACCAAAAGCCCAAGTACCATAAGAAGCCACAAGGGCCGGTTACAGAAGGGGTCCAAAAGAATGAGGAAGTTCAAGCCGTTGCTTTTCCATTCCAAAACGCACCTTTCCGCTTCCCTCAAAACCCCCGCACTCCACAAAATCTCGCTCCACAGAACTTCCAAATCACTCCGCAAAACCCTCCGCCCACCTTCACCATTCCATAAAACACCTTTGCCGCACCACAGCAACCACCACCACCCCCGCAATACCACAACGTCCCTCCACCCAACGGCTATAACAACAACCCAAACAACAAATGCCCGGCTCCCAAGAGGGCACAATATCCTCCACTGCCAAAAACCCTCACAGATATTTTCTCGGCTCTTATGTCGGTTAATGCTATACAGCTTCCTCGGCCCAACTGGAATCCGGCCGTTGATCAGACGAAGTATTGTATGTTCCACAGGCAACCGGGACATACCATTGAAGGATGTTTTCAATTCCGGGACATAGTATATGATCTTCATGAAGGACAGAGGATAGATTGGGCCGAAATGCACAGGGCCATCGCAGAAATTAAGGAAAAGAGAAGGCAGCCGCAGAGGCAGCAAGTTCAGCAGCATCAAGCACCACAGCCGCAGCAGTCGCCACAACAGCAGCAACCACAGCAAGTTCAGGATCTGGGGATCCATCAAAATCCGATGCCAAACCATCCGCCCGCTCCACAACCTCAGCCACCGGCGCCGGCGCAAGTCAATGTAGTCCAACCCCCGGATCCTAACACCGAGTGGCCTTTTGATGATGATGGTACTGCACCACAAGTAATGGCCCACCACCATAACCACCGCAACCCCCTCACTCCTTCATTTATCCTCCCTACACACCCAACACCCTCTCCGCTTGTCCTTCCATTCACACCCACACTAGCAAATCCACCACCACCTACAGCACCATCATACCCACCATTAGTTACCCCCGCTACGGTCATAACCATCCCCTCATCCAATCCTCCGCCCGTCACTCTGCCTACACTCATCCTCCCACCATCCGCACCATCCCCCATCATCACCCCACCTTCCGCTCATCCCACGCCACTCATCCGGCCACCATCTCTTGTTAACTCCAACGTCACCCCTCACCAAATCACCTCTCCTATGCAGTCTATTCCACTCATCCACCCTACCGGGCCAATAATATCATCTCCTGATGCCGCGGCAAATTGCGCCCTAAGAAGCGGGAAGTTGTTCCATCGGAACTACCCTACTACCTCCAATCCCCAATCTTCCCAGCCAACAGCTGAGCAAGAAGAAGCCGAACCTCTGCCAGGAACTCAGTATGACTTGCTACATCATCTAGACCGAGTGCCCGCCAAAATATCAGTTCTGGAACTTATCAACAGGTCCACCCTGCACCAGGACGCTCTCAGGGATTTCCTACAGAAGGTGATGGTCAGCGAGGACATGGCAGTTGACAGCTTACCAACAGCACTAGCAACTATTTCTAAAGGGCCGACAATTACATTCTCAGAAACCGAGCTAGCACCTCTAGAAGCTCGGCAGATGCCGCTCTGCATTATAATTATTCTGAATAAGGTCAGCATTGAGGCAGCACTAGTTGACACAAGGGCTTCAATTAATGTATGCCCACTCAGGACTCTCCGAGCTTGCAATATATCGGAAGAATTGTTACGACCTACCCTCACCACTATAGCAGCATATGACAACTCAAGGAGAGCATGTCACGGGGTAGTCACTATTCAAGCGGAGCTCGGGCCCCTTACTATGCTCGTGGAGTTCTATGTGCTGGACATTGACCCCATGTTTAAGGCGATCTTCGGTCGTCCATGGATTGATACACTCGGTGCCGTACCCTCCACCGCACATCAGTGCGTCAAATTCCCTTTCCAAGGGAGGGTCGTCAAAGTCAAGAGCTTGTCCACGGTTCAATCGGTTAAGGCCATTTCAGAACAGATTCTTCCTACACTTTGGCCAAGCAGCCGACCCGTCATATCAGTGCTGGATTTGAACTTCCCTTGGGCTTATACACCTTCTAGGCCCATCACTACTCCAGTTAACATCAAGATGAAGCCCCAGATCCGAGACTCAAAAGGCAGGAACATTATACAGAAACTGGGCTACCAACCGGGGAGAGGCCTCGGTGCACAATTACAAGGAATGACCAAGCCCATACCCAAGGGAAGAAAGACGGGCAGGAGAGGTCTTGGCTATCGAGAAACTGCATTATCTATGATGGGTGATTCTGGGCCACTCACCTGGGACTACCGTCAACACTTTGTTCGAGGGCCTCTCCAGCCTGGCATATTAGCTCTGCAGCCAGTTCCGTCAGGGAGAAATGCAGTATGTCCGATTGCCAGTCCACCGCCAGCACTGAAGAGGCCAGAAGATGATATGCTTGATTATGGTCAAGCCCTTCAGGGGTTGTTTCATGAAGAAGACTACCAGAAGAAGCAAGAGGTTCGGCTCGTGCAATGGAGGCCGAAGAAGCGGCCAGTCGATGATCCACGGGAGGAGGGGAGCTCACCGATTATCTTTTCTTGGTGTCCCTCCCGCTTTCAATCTCTCCTCCAGCAATGGGATTTCTTACCCCGTCTTCCTCCTATCATGGTAAATCCATCCTTCGTCGATCGGCCCAAAATTCTATTTATTCCTTGTGCTTGCGGGCATTGCCCGCCCATTGATCTATCCACTCTATTCACTCCTCCTCCTCCCAACGCTCAACTCCACGAGATGTGGTTCTCATCTTCCGATCCCTTCTTTGACTGTATCTTCCCCGAGCTATTCCCTATGCAGCTCCTGCCTCCTCCATCTTGCTGTGTAGTCTCTGCTGATCTCCAAAAAAAAAACGTCAAATTCAAAACGGAGATTTCAGTGGAAGATTATGCTACCCTGTCTCCATCCTCATCCCAGGGGCACGAGTCCCCTACTCCTTCCCTTCCACTAGGTCTCCTTTCTCCTAGGTTAGAATTAGGGTCTATCGAGTCTAGGGAAGTAGAATTAGTTAGGTTTAAAGAAGTAGGGTCTTGTTCTAGGTCGTCCAACCCTTCCTCCTCCCAAATCTGTTCCTGATAGGTTCTTGCAAGACCTAGCTCAGCGTTGTCATGCCCTTTTGAAATGTCCAGAATTTATTGCTACGGTAATTATGATTGAAGAGGAAGAAGAAATAGAAGGGGTGTGGAGCGATGACGGACTCGGGGTCTATGAAATCCTGGATGAAAAAGATATGGTTAATGAGGACAGCGACGTAGATGACACTGCTGATCTGTACGCACAAGGACTTAAGAAATTCGACGAGCCGTCGTCATCCGTGGATGAACCTACGAAGGAAATCAATCTGGGAACTGAAGAAGACCCAAGGCCCATCATTATTGCCGCTAATCTCCCTCCACAAGTAGAAGAAGATCTGATCAAGGTTCTAAGGGAGTATAACGATTCCTTCGCCTGGTCTTATGAGGACATGCCAGGTCTTGACCCCTCTTTAGTGGAACATCGACTCGTGCTTAAACCAGGGGCAACACCTGTGAAACAACGGTCAAGAAGATTTCACCCCCACATGGCCTTAAGGATTAAAGAAGAAGTTGACAAGTTATATAAGGCCATATTCATTAGAGTTGTTCTATATCCTCAGTGGGTGGCAAACATAGTCCCTGCCATCAAGAAGGATGGAAAGGTGCGTATTTGCATCGATTTCAGGGATCTCAATAAAGCATGTCCCAAGGAAGATTTCCCGCTGCCTCACATTGATGTCTTGGTCGATAGTACCGCCGGGTACGAATTGTTATCATTCATGGATGGTTACTCAGGATACAATCAAATCCGTCTCGCTCCAGATGATCAAGAGAAAACCTCCTTCACCACGCCCTGGGGCACATATTGTTATGTGGCTATGCCGTTCGGTCTGAAGAATGCAGGTGCCACCTATCAAAGGGCGATGATGGCCATCTTCCGCGACATGATGCATATCTATATGGAAGCTTACGTGGATGACATTTTGGTGAAGTCAAGAACCAAAGAAGAACACCCCTCTATTCTGGCTAAGGTGTTGCAAAGAGCCAGGGAGTACAAGCTTAAGATGAATCCGAAGAAGTGTGTATTCGGAGTCTCTTCAGGGAAGCTGTTAGGTTTCATAGTGAGCAAACGGGGGATCCAGATTGATCCTAACAAAGCACAGGCCGTCATGGACATGCCTTCACCTAAGAACATTACGGAACTTCGAGGATTGATCGGTCGATTGCAATTCATTAGAAGATTCATATCCCAACATTCTCAAAGGTGCCGTCCATTTTATGAATTACTTAAGGCAGGGGTTAGGTTTGAATGGAATGAAGATTGTCAAAAGGCCTACGAGGACTTAAAGGAATATCTATCCAATCCCCCGATTTTGCAACCTCCTGTCCCTGGGAAAACCCTAATCCTATACATCTCGGTTATTGAAGACTCCCTAGGGGCGGTATTAGCACAAGTAGACGATGAAGGGAAAGAGCGGGCTGTTTATTACCTCTCTCGGTTGTTTAACCCAGCTGAGTCCAGATACACCGCTATGGAGAAGACTTGTGCCGCCTTAGTGTGGGTAGCTTAGAAGCTTAAACACTATTTCCTTGCCCACCCAGTTAGGTTGATCTCTAGAATGGACCCGATTCGCTATCTCTTAGAAAAGCCCGTCCTTTCTAGTAGGTTAGCTCGCTGGCAGAGCTTCCTCTCTCAATTCGAGATCACATTTGTCGTTCAGAAGGTGGTCAAAGGATACTCCATCGCTGAGCATCTTGCACATCTTCCTATTCCTCACACTGATTCTATTCAGGATGATTTCCCTGATGAGCATCTCTCAGTTCTCTCTCACCATCCCTTCTGGTCTCTGCACTTCGATGGTGCACTTAATTCTCAAGGCCGAGGGATCGACGCTGTTCTGCTTACTCCCGAAGGAGTAACTATTCCCTTTGCTTATCAACTTCGATTTCCTGCTACCAACAACATCGCTGAGTACGAGGCTCTCCTGGCTGGACTGAAGCAAGCCTATCTCCTAGGTGCGTGTTATTTAAACATCATCGGAGACTCTCAGCTCGTCTTACGGCAAGTTCTATCCACTTACTATACTCGTGACCCCAAACTCAAGCCCTATCAAGATTTGGTCATGCTTCTTGCTAGGCAATTCTGTAAGCTAATCTACATCCATACTCCCCATTCTCAGAACATCCTAGCTAACGCTCTAGCATCTCTTGCTTCCTCTCTATGTTTTCCTCTCAGTCGAAACACTAAGACTATCGTCGTTCAGAGATTGGACGCACCCTCTCTTCAGGACCCTTGGTTCATCAACCTTAGGAAAGCTGTAGAGGCGAGGGCTGAGAAGGAAGATCTCAAGGAAGTATCTCTAATGGAGTTAGAAGAGATTCTGGATGAAGAAGAATTGCCTTGGTATCACGAAATCGAGTTGTTTTGCAAAGAAGGATCATTCCCAGAAGGGGCAAACGCCGAGCAGCGCAAGTCAATAAGGAGAGCCGCCTCAAGGTATACTATTGTTGGAGGAGAACTGTACAGGCGCGCTACTAATGGAATGCTCATGAGATGCTTGGATGATAATGAGGCTTGGAAAGTGACTGAAGCAGCCCATTCTAGTGAGTGTGGAGGTCATGTCAATGGCCAGGCTCTAGCGAAGAAAATCCTTAGGCAGGGCTACTACTGGCCCACTCTAGAGGAGATTGCTCCCTCTATGTCCGGAGGTGTCTTAAGTGCCAACTCCATGCTGATAAAATCCATGCTCCAGCTTCATCTCTCCACTCTCTCTCTGCTTTTTGGCCATTCTCTATGTGGGCTTTCGACATTGTCGGCCTGCTCGGTGATCCTAATTCTCAGACCAAGCAGAAATCCTTTATCCTTACCACCACTGAGTACTTCACCAAATGGGCCGAAGCCGAGGCGTACGCAGAGATCAAAGCTTCAACGGTGTGCCGCTTTATCATGAAGAATATCATCTCGTGGTTCGGAGTGCCAAGCAGCATCATCACCGACAACAGACCCCAGTTTGTATCTCAAGAGCTCAAGGACCTATGTAAGAAGTTCAACATTGCATTGCATCATTCATCTCCATATTATCCTCAAGGCAACGGTCAAGCCGAGGCCACTAATAAAACCCTTCTTAAAATCATCAAGAAAACATGCGAATCTCATAAGTTTTCCGATTGGCCAGAAAAATTAGTGGAAGCTCTGTGGGCTTACCGCACCTCTGTCCGTACTCCCACAGGACAAACTCCCTATGCTCTTACCTACGGGATGGAGGCGGTGCTCCCATATGAGATCTTGATCCCTTCCCTTAGAGCGCAGATCGATAAAGAACTTAATCTCGATGAACGTCGAGAGGCGTTGCTTGTCCAGTTAGAACTCTTAGATGAGAAGAGGATGAACGCGGCCGATCACGTATCCATCTATCAAAAGAGAGTTTCACGTTATTTTCAAAAGAAGGTAATCGAACGTAAATTTTAAATAGGTGATATGGTTTTGAAACGTAAATTCATTCGGTCTGCAGGTCCTATGTCTAAATTGCAACCTAACTGGGAAGGGCCGTTTATCGTAAAAGAAGCTTATCCAGGGAATGCTTATCGCTTAGTAAATGCGGAAGGTGAGGAGCTCTCTCACCCGTGGAATGGGTTGTACCTTAAGCGGTTCTTTGCTTAGAGTCTAATCAGTGCCACCCCGGGAAACAAGATGTTCCTCCTATGTTCTCTAAAAAGGGTCCCGAGTAAAGGCAATCACACACTACACGACATCCCTGGTCAGGTTTCCCGCTTTAAAAGACACCGTTTCTCCTTGGCCATGCTTTGGGGGAAAGTTGAAGTCCCTATTCGTTCCATCCATCGGCTGAATCCAGGGGCAAGAAGTAAATAAGGAGGCGGCAACCAATCCAGGCATCTTGACGAGAGGAGGTCTCAAATAGGGGTAGTCCGTTATGACCTAATGCCACAAGTAAAAGAGCAAGAAAAAGAAAGTAAAGGATTAATCTCTACGACAAAAATCAAAAGTATCATCTCGAAGGTCTATTGAATACGATTCAAAAGCTCCAGAAAGATAAGAAATCTAGGCATGACAAGAGTGGCAGTACAGTTCCCCGCGGGACGAATGAGCCCGGTCGCACGCATGCCTAGAGTGGACAAAGGTTCGATGACGGACGCAAAGCCCCGGTGCAGCAGACCAAATCTCTAATGGGTTGTCTGGAAAGGAACTCAAGTCCTAAAAACTTCTAAGTCTGGCCTAAGCTTACCCCCGTGTTCTATTTTCCTTTTTCAGGATTGAAACTAGTACCCTGGGTATGGCCCTGGTAGAAACATCGTCATGAAAATCTGGGCCTTGGTCAGGGGTTGTCACCTCATTGCACGCCAACCTCGGGACTCTCAATACGATGCGGAGGGCTCACGTTGCTAAGGGAAAGCCCTGGTTTTTAAAATCCAAAAACAACATATATTTCAAAATCCAAAAACATTATATATCTCAAAATCCAAAAACATTATATATTTCAAAATCCAAAAACATCATATATATTTCAAAATCCAAAAACATCATATATATTTCAAAAATCCAAAAACATCAAATATTTCCAAAACACACAAAAATTTGAATATATTTTCCAAAATCCAAAAATACCATCATATGCATCGCATGCATCGCATTATTTCTACTATGTTTTTTCCGCCTATTTAATAAGGCTCCACCCCTTGACCAAATATCAAGAAATGGTCATTACCTAACTCGCTTCGAGGCAAGGGGTTGAGTCTAAGAACAGATCTAACTTGCTCCATGTTTAAGTATGTGCAGAATGCAGGACTAAGAACAAAGATGAAATTTCACAACTATCCAGGTTCAAGGCTGTGACGCGCCAGGTACAGGCCGTCACATTCGTTTAACGGTCCATGCTAGCCCGTTACATATCTTCAGGCCTTCACTTTGACTCTCTCAGCAGCTCTCTCTCTAACGGCTTGGGGCACGACCGTTACTACTCCTAACGGTCCATCGTTGGACTGTTACTTCTTCCAGAGGATTTAGTTCTCAGAGCATACACTATAACGGCCTATCTCCCCACCGTTATATCCTTGTAACGGCCCTGATCAGATCCGTTACATTATCCAGAAGCCCGATTCTGCTGGTCGTTCTAACCAAATCAAGCCACAAATGCACATCCATTCAACTGAGGCAATCCCATCTTATTCAAGTGAACTTAATGAAACATGAGATTGATAAAAATTCCAACTCTGATTGTCAAATGACATCATTCATAAAAGAAATCAAATCACATTCAGCTTCTTATCCGCAAGAGGACGGATCTTCCTCAACTCTTTCACGTAGTCACGACGTGCTTCATCGTTCTCTTCAACTTCTTCTTGCCACGGACGCACCTTGCTGATCTCCCACATGGTCAGCGCGTACCGGACTGCTCTCTCATCGTCCTCGGTCCCCATCTTCCTAGGTAGAAGGGGAGGGTAGTGTGATAGTGCAGAAACTTTGGTTCGAGGAAGCCCGATCTGAAGATGGCACCGGTGTGGGTTGTAGATCGCCATGGTGGTGTTTCCCACTAGCTGGAGGTCAAGGCCTTGACGCCGCGGTATTCTAAGAAGAGCGCTCCGAAGGATCCTTGGTCGCATGATGAATTTCTCCATTGGAAGGGTGTTGAAGAAGAGGCGCCATTCATCCTGAGTTTTCTTGTCCGCCGTCTTACATTCAACCTGCGAAGAAAATCCAGATGCCCCTCCAATGAAGAAGAGAGGGTGGCTCCCGAAGATCCGGCTAGCAGAACTAATATCTTCCTTTGGTTGGAACTTGATTCTCACTCCCATCCAACACTCAAGGAGTATCATGGAGCCGAACAAAGGTCCTCCTAAGCAAGCCGAGCTGAGTCCTTCATAGAGGTATGAGAGGATCGCTTGAGAGATGGACATTCAACGCCACAACCCACTAATAATGCTGAGATTTTGGGTATCTAAAAGGTGGTCGGTTGTAGTGAAAAGAAAGACTCCACATAAGCAAACCACCACCGCCTTGGCTATTGCTTCATGTCTCTCCCACTTATTTTTACAATGAGAGACTATCTATTGTGCCAAGGGTATCAAGTGTATGTGGTGTGGGCTGATCATGGTCCTCACGTCCTTTGGATTATGGATGAAATCACTCAAGATCAAGGATGGGTCGATAGGCTCAATCGTGTAGCAAACTTGGTCTTCATCCCCCACCTTAGTCTTAGGAAGGGCTAGATAGGTTTCTACCTCCTCTAATAGGACTGTTGCTTCGAAGGAAGGGAAGATGAAGGTATGTGTTTGTGGATGCCACAACTCTATGAGGGCTGAAATACTAGGCCAATCTAATGTCAATTTCTGGAAATTCTTGCCTAAAACCAAGACAGGTTGGAGGTGCCATGCTTTGAGAATCGATGTAACCTCTAAAGGGAGTGCCTTTACCATGGGAGCCACCCACTTCAGATTAGAATAGCATCTTGGACCGGGGAGGGGCTAAGAAAAGAAGAAGATCATGAGGAAGAAGATGAAGTGCAGGAATTTCTGAACTTGGTTAGGTCATGGAAGCTTACCACTCTTTGAGCATTGGATCTTAGGTGCTTGGGAATTGAGGTCAGCCTTTGTAGCTCTCCGTACTCCTTTCTTGCAGCTTTGGGTCCGGTGTAGACTTTCTCCTCCATAGCTATCACCTCGAAGCTTCTCTTCATCTTATTTCCTGCCCTTAAGAGAGGTTTTTCAGCCCTTCTAGTAGAGAATTCAGAAAGATACGATTTTGGCTAAGTTTCCAAGTTTTAAAGGTTTGATTTCGGCTTTAAAGAGATAAGATTTGGATTGGAAGGCTTTATCTTAAGTTTGGGAGGAGTCTAGAATGGATTTGAGGCTTCCTATCTCGGGTTTTGCCCCTTGCGGCTCAATCCGTCTCGGAGTACAATTCATTATCTAACGGTCTATCGCTAGACCGTCACTTTCCTCTGACGCGCCAGAGCTGGGCCGTCACATTTTCTGTGGGTTTAATTTGATCAAACCTGTTCTGTCAAGCTTAACGGTCTAGCATTAGAGTGTTATATTCTTGTGACGCGTTCTCTCTGAGCCGTTACATTCTCTGCTGATCAGTTTTGGCCACTGCTTGGTCAATCATTCTCAACGGTCTTGCTCATGGCCGTTATCTGCCTCCGACGCACTGCGCCTGAACCATCACATTTCCTGCATATTTGGTTAAGTCTATACATCCCCTTCATCATCCCAGTCTGCATGCATCTATCATGTTGAAGTCTGTACATTCGTTCAAGTCCATGCATTTTTGAAGTCCATACACCGTTGATGAAGTCTGTACATTTGTTGAAGTCTGTACATCAGCTTCAAGTGCATACATCAGCTTCAAGTCTGCACATCAGCTTCAAGTTCATACATCATTTTCAAAGTCTATACATTCTACATCTTCACCCGAGTCTATACATTCCACATCTTCACCCAAGTCTATACATCCCACATTCTTTGAAGTCTATACATCCCATTCTTTGAAGTCTATACATCCCATTTGTTGAAGTCTATACGTCACATTTGTTGAAGTCTATACATCCCATTCACTTTGAAGTCCATACATCAGGTGCAAGTCTATACATTCGTTCAAGTCCATACATTTGTTGAAGTCTATACATTCCCATACCTTCCCCCAAGTCTGTACAGCCTTCGTCCACAGTCTACACGTCGTTCAAGTCTGTACATTCTTCATCCAAGTATGTACATTCCCCAAGTCTGTACATTCTTCATCCAAGTGTGTACGTTCCCCAAGTCTACACATTCCATGTCTCCCCAAGTCTATACAGTCTTCATTCAAAGTCCATACATTCCCCAAGTCTGTACAGTCTTCATTCAAAGTCCATACATTCTCCAAGTCTGTACAGTCTTCATCCCAAGTCTATACGTCCACACCGCTTCAAGTCTGTACATTCTTGATTCAAGTCTATACATTGCCCAACGTGAGCACAAGCCCCAAGTCTGTACATCCCTTGTCCAAGTCCATACATCCTTGCTGCTGTGTTCATGAAGTCTATACATCATCTGGACGTCTGCACTCGAAGTCTACACATCGCTTTGGCAAGGTCTATACACACTGAGTACAGTCAGTACGTTCATAGTTCAACATTGCTCTGCCATCTCTAACGGTCTAGCGTTTGGCCGTTACTTGTATATAACGCACCATCTCTGATCTGTTACTCTTCTTGCTGCTCAGTTCTGCAAATTGGGCTCTGTCCTCTTTAACGGCCTTCACTTGACGCGTTACTTGGTCCTGACGGCCTGGACATAGACCGTTACGTTGTCTGCTGTTGTGACTTGAGCTTTTTCTATCTGCCTCCGTGAAGACCTGGCGGTCCTACAGGCTTCCCATTCCGTTCATCCTGTGCATCCACACATTATCTCATCCCCATCGTTCACATTTCATCTCCACGCAATCATCCATTCCTTCACATGCATTCATTTTTTGTCAACTCTTTCACACATCCACAAGCATTTCCTGCATTCCAACCATACTCTCACAATACATTTTCTTGCATTCATTCCCATTCATTTTCACATGATCACCTGTTTGCATACACATCCATTCATTCACATAAAAGTTATAACAAATCACAAAAAAGATTTGCATTTCCATTTTTCATCTCCCATATAAGTCATGTACAAGTAATAAGAATAAGAAAACCAAAAAAATGCATCACTCGGCCGGCTTATCCGTCGGGCCGCCATCATCATCTCCTCCCTCAGGTCTCCTCGCAGGTGGTGCTATCGAGGCGCTCTCCTCCTGCTGTCCTCTCTCTGCCCTCTCATTCCTCCGCTGACCAGAGGAGCTGGTAAGGAAATCCCCTATCGAGCCGCTCGGGGCAGCACTCCTCCGTACTCCACTCTAGGAGGCACTCCGCTCTGGTCCCTGGCCCATAATTCTCACCGTCCGCTCCATCGTCCGTAGCTCGATCTTCAGCTCGAGGATTTGACGCCGCGTGTCCCGTGCCTCGGTCCGGTAACGATCGAAGTCCGCCGTCCCGGCTCGGAGTCTCTCCACCTCAGCTTGTGACCGAGCTAGCTCTGTCCGGAGTTGCTCCACCTCCGATCGTCCTCGCTCCATCTCTACCTGGAGATGCTCTGCCTCCGTTCGAGCCAGCCTTGCCTCGGCCACTGCTACGGCTAGCTCTCTCGCCTGTAGTTTGCGTTGCATATAGTTAGTCACATGAGCATTTCATTTTTCATAAGCATAGGCATGTAAGCATAAGCATTTAATTTGCATAAGCATTTAGCATCTTACCCACTCAGCGAGGGTGGCCTCCACCTCCTCGGCCCGAGCAACTGCTCGAGCAAACTCGGCGTCTCGCTCAGCCCTGCCTCCGGTAGGCTGTGAGGATGACGATGGGGCATCCGGTCCCGCTCTTTGGGCTCCCTCGGCCCGCTACATTTCGAAGTCATGGTCAGTCAATTGCATTTGCATCATTAGCATCATAAAGCATAATTATTTTAAGTCCAAGGTTCTGGGAATCTTACCAGGAGCTCCAAGGTAGTCCAGTACTCGTCCCGCTGCTGGACAGTGGCGTGAAGAAGCCCCTCGAGCTCGGCTATCCTTCCCTCAGGGTCTAGCTGCATTTTTAAAAGCATGTGAGTCAGTGCATATAGAATAAAATTTCCATATAAAATTTTTTCAGAGTTTTAGTTTAGAATTGCATACCGGTCGTCGGGTACCTTGGTACACCCGGTCCCCGTACAGTCGAGCGAAGGCCTTCAAATACGCCTCATCGCTTTCATCCTGCTCTTTCACTGCTCTGCCCCGCTTATTCCAGTCATGGACGTACTTTGCTTTTCGGGCGCACCAGTCTATGTCGCCGCTGATTCCTTTTGCTGATTTCCCCGAGTGGTCGTCACTACGGCGTGGGAAGGTCACCTCAGGCTGGTGTAGTCCCTGAGTCCTTAGAATCAGCCGATAATGAAGAGGCTCGATGATATGGATGCAGTGCAACCATATGTCTCATCCCGGTACGAGAGGGCTACCTCCACCCATGGCTGTCCCTGGTAGCTCTCGCCTCTGTACGGGGTCCACCTCACCTAGAAGCATGATAATCCATTCATCAGCATGTTAGTCCGGTTATCATCATTTAAGAAGCATATAAAAGCATTTAAATCATTTAGAAAGCATTTTGAGTTCGGGCTTACCACCGTGTGCGGGAAGGAATCCAAGTCGTCCTGGATCGCCCGGGTCAATCTAATGATCGACCCTGGGTCCCTCGCGACCACCCATCGCCTGGCGATCGGGATGCGATCGGCGTGGAGTAGTGTGCCCCGTCCGATGCCCGTGAGGTACATGTAGCTCCAGAACTACATTTAGTTAAATTAGTCAACTGCATTTTCATAAACATTTGCATAATCATAGTGGAAAGCATTTAAATTACATTTACCTGTAGAAAAGGCGAGAAGCTGCCCAGCATCGTCTGTCGGTCCGTTGTGCTGAGAGACTCGAACAGGAAGGCTAGCACTGCCGCTCCCCAGGCGTACTTTCCAACTCTGCCCAAATCCTCGATCATCGGCAGCATCCTGCAGCTGATCACATCTGCTCGAGTCACGAACAAGAGCTTCCCGAACAATAGCATCAGAAACCGCCTCAGGGTGCGATCTCCCTCCGGTCCCGCCTCTGCCGCCACTCGTGGGCGCACTTGGTCGATCACTCTACCCAGATGCTCCTCTGGTAGCTCACCCACAGCTATCGCTGCTCCTCTCAGTCCTAGGCTCTCTTGTAGTACTGATCTCGAGAGCTGGGATGACGTCTGCCCCGGTCTGATCAAATCCAGCCCCAGCAGCTCCTGGGCCATCTCCCGGTAGTTCCTGTAAGTCCATCCTGTCATTGCAGCTCCGTGGACTCGCAGCCCGGCAATCCTCGCCATGTCTTCCAGCGTGGGGATCATGTGACCCCACAGGAATATGAACGCCCTGCTAATCGGATCCCATCTCTCGTGCAAGGCGTACAGCAGAGGCGTGTCCATTCTGGTCACCTCGATGCTCAGCACCTCGGCAAATCCCATCCCGGCCAGTCTCTCTCTCTGGTAATCGGGCAGTGCCTGGTACACTGCCCGGATCTGAAGCCAGGAGATCCTTGTCCGTCTCTTTCCCTGCATTCATTTAGAGCATAAGTTAGTCAAATGCATCATAAAATTATTGCATAGCATTTATAAAATGAAAACAAAACAAAAATTGAATAATTAAAGACCTAAAAAATAGTTCTGGCCTCTAGCGCATGTAACGGCCCTGGGATGGGGTGTCACATGGCTCTAACGCACCTATGGTGATGCGTTAGGCCTGTGACGGTCACTGGAAGGACCGTCACATTCCTTGCTAGAGGGTGTTTTTCCCTTTGCATCCCGTGGCTCTCCCACTTTGGCCAAAAGGCCTACACATGATCCTAATGGGTTCATGAACCCATTTTCTACCCCCCATTCCCACATGCATTCATACTAAAACACAAAAAAATTAAAATTTTGAAAAAATTAGGGCGGAGGCCTACCTCATGGTCTTGGCCCCTTTTCCTCGTTTTCTCCTGTTCCTTGGGTTCTCCCTCGTCCAGGGGAGCTTCTCCTTGGTCTTCCTCGGCCATTGGAGCCTCTTCTTCTACCCTTGGAGATCTCCTCCTCGATTCTTCTTCCTCCAGCCGTCGTGCCACTTCGCGTTCTATACGGTGGTGGAACCGCCGGATCGCCTTCTTCTTCCCTCTCTCCCTCTTCTTCATTGGCTGTGGGGCCTCATCGCCGGCCATCCTTTTTGGGCGGAAGACGGTGGTCGCCGGTGGCTCTCGATTGGGGTTTCTTCTGGGCGTTTGATGGATTGAATGTGACGAATGAATGAGGCCGTGGGCCGTCCGGTTTGTTTTTTTTGAACGATCAGGAAATGTGACGGTCTGTCGTCTGACCGTTACACTCTCTGATGCGTACTATTCTAACCATTACATGAATTTGAACTGTTTCATTGGAGAATGTGAACCGCTTAGTTTATGATGGCTCTTCCCTGGCCGTTACTTTATGTGACGCCCTCTAAGTAGACCGTTAAAAACTTGCAAGTTTCTTGATGAATGAAATAGTCTATTTGATGTTTAAATGATTGCATTTTTTGCCATAATATTCATTGTTGATGATTATCACACGTACAAATGGTTATGCCTTGTTTCATGCTCATATTGTTATTGGCTAACCTTTTTCTCATGAATGAAGCATCACGCTTTGTCGTTCATCAGGCAGGTAAGTCAGGTATTGTATATCTTTCCCTTATCCATTAATGCATTACTATATATCTATGATATATTATCTCGAGAACCGGCTGGTCATTTGTGTGTTCCAAGATCTGATGTTCCCCTTAAACAAAAATGATGATGATCTAAGTTCACATGTTTAATCGTTGGATAGGCCGTTAGGTTGGAAAAATTTGGGGACGATGGTTCTGTCTTGCCCGCCGTGGTTGCAGATGGTGTCCTGACCCTGGTTTCTCCAGCTTAGCAATATTATTCTCGAGTATCTTATTATTTTATCTTTCTTTGCATTCGTTTTAAAGATTTCTTTTTCTTTAGCCCAGCATGCATCATACGCATCTTTTTAGCATTCATGTGCTTCATCTGTTCAAGGTATCTCAATGTTGGTGAACAGCTGTGTTCCTTAAGCTCGAATGAGGAGAATTATTCCACTCTGAATTAGAAGGTTTTCTTTGATCTCATTGCTCGATTTGGTTGGCTGAAGATTCCTGTCTGGAGTTTAGTCAGTTCTCTTTCGTTTCCGTTGCCTCTGGCGGCTAGCCATGTTTCCTTTCCTGAGTTGTTAGTTCCTCCAGACATGCGTCCTTTGGTTGGCTTTTTCCTTGTGATCAGTTTGAAGTTTACCAGAAGTTCCTATCGCTTGTTGGTAAAGAACGGGTGTCGTTTACCTTAACGCCCACTTTTTCGCTTCACTCCGCTTCATTTCCGCTTCACCTCCACTCGCTCCCCTGCAAAGAGGGCGTTAAGGAGGGGCATCTATTGACACCCGTTTTATGACCAATAAGTTGGGTCATCTCCTTGTTTATCCATATGATGCTCCGAGTTGTTCACTCTTAATCGAGTCTCCTTGATCAGTTTGAAGCCTGTTTCTTGGGTCTTCTCCTTAGTTGGAGTGTGGTTTATTGTGGCCTTTTATTTGATGAGCTTAGCAAGCTTTGCACCTTTTTTTATCCTCATTGTCAATAACGGTCCTCCCTGGGGGCGTTACTTCCATATAACGCATGATCCCTGGGCCGTTACTTATTGAAGAGTCCTAAAGTTTGAGGCCTTTGTTCTAAAGCTTATCCTCTTGCTTATCCGTTGAATGTAACTGTCTGTCGTGCAGCCGTTATTTATTCCAACGCGTCCAGCCTTGGCCGTTACTTTCCTTCGAGAGTCCAACTTGTTTGATCTTCTTCCTGTTGATCTTATCTCTTTTTGAGATAAGGTTGAATGTAACGGACGTTCCCTGGCGCGTTATTTTCATGTGGCGGTCTGTCGACCAGCCGTTACATCCAACAGAGAGTCCTTGCAGTTCAGGCCTTTTCTATGCTACTCCGTGGTCGAGATAAGAGCTTGAATTGTTGATTTCTCTTTCAAATCTGATCCTCAGAACCTTCTGTTTGTTTCTATGGACTCTTAGTGATATTATCTTCAGGGATTTGCTAAGAGTTATCCTTTTATCTTGCTGGATTATCCTCTGCTCGACCGGAGAGTTTGAGGGCCTATAAATAGCACCCTTGACTTCATGGCCCGAAAGGGGAAGATCTGGAGTTCGCGTCGAAGTGCTGCCGCATTCTGGAGTCACATCTGACCAAGGAGAATTGTCTTTCACGTTCATATGCTTCACGGTGAAGGGAGTATTCGTTCCATTGGTTTTCAAAGTTCATCATTACATATTGTGTTCTTCCTCATCTCCTTTTCATCAAAAGCATTATCCCTCTTCTTTTTCCACGTTCTCCCTGGTTTTTCATCATCTAAACATCCTCCTATCTTTTTAAAACACCCAGAGGGGTTAAAAAACCAAAACCTCCCCGGTACTTTCCTTTCCTTTTGCATGCTATTGAGTTTCTTGAAGAATTGATGCTATATTGTTTAAAGGGCTAATCTGGGTCTATTTTCTTGTGTTTTCACGTTCTTTGGCAGGTTTACAGGTTCACCACACGAGGCCCAAATCTTCTGGCCGGCTGGAGGAGTTGGAGTTAAAAGAATCCACAAGCTATTACTGCAGGTTATTTGACGGTCTTGTGCAGGCGCGTTAGATTCATAAAGCGGTTCATCGAGCGACCGTCACTTCCCAGTGACTCGTTGGCTTTCGGCCGTTACATTCCGTTGATCTGCAGATTTCCCTGATTTTCTCTCTCCCATGGGCGGGTGCTTCATCCACATATTTCCAAGGTATTTTCAAGTCTTTGGCTTGTTTCTACTTTGGTGGTCACATTCTTTCTTGGTATTGGGCATTAGCTTTCTCTCCATCTCATATCTCTTATCCTCTTTGCTTGCTCCACCCTTGCGGTGTGTTTTTATTTGCTTTTGCTCCACGCCCCGGCGTGTGTTTTTCTTTATTTCCTTAGTTTAGTTTGATGATTGAGATAGCATGCCCATGCTAGAGCTTGTTCCGGTTGCCTAGGTTCATGCTTCGCGTGTCCTTGGGTTGATTGAGATCTTTGATTTTTGCTTATCATCTTTATTGCACATAAAACAAAAAAGAAGAAGAGAAGCAAAACAAATCAACAATAAGGTCGGTGCATGTTTTGCCTTGTGCTAAACAAGGTCGGTGCACATCCTTCATTAGGAAGAACAAGGTCAGTGCACATTCTATATGTCTGCATACAAGTCACTGCATCCATTGCCTTGCGCAAAATGAGGTCCGTACATGTTTCACATTTGGCACATGTAGGTCCGTGCATATTTTAGCACATAACACACATAGGTCAGTGCATGTTTTGCGTATAACTCATATAGGTCAGTGCATGTTTTGTAGACATCACATAAGGTCTGTGCACATATGATCGTCAGGTCAGTGCACGTTTCTGCTTATGCATATGAAGGTCTATGCACGTCTGCCTTGCGCCTATATAATGTCAGTGCATATAGTCATTTGCATAAACTCAGGTCGGTGCATATAGTCAGTTGCATAAACTCAGGTTGGTGCACACTTGCATTGATCACTTGGAAGGTCTGTGCACACTCCATTCTATGCATGTCCAAGGTTAGTGCATATTTCTTATACTACATATCGAGGTTAGTGCTCACTCTATGTAGCATAATCAAAGTCTATGCATATCTGCAAGGACAAGTCTGGGCATATTCTCATCTGATGCTACAAGGTCGGTGCATATTCACTCTAAGTGTTTGACTAACTGTCTATTGTTTGAATTGCAGGATTAATTACTACGCCTCTGGAAATAATAGAAACTTAAGTGGACACATGATCCCAGGACAATACATGGCACGTGATCCAAGGTAATTCTCCAATCAGATCTATCTGACACTTGGGTCGCACGCATCCATCATCTGACACGTGGAAAGAGCATCTGCATTTCTTGACACGTGGAGCTTCACCAGAGCCTCTTTTACTGAATCACTGGGCGGGACACATGTTTCCCACGCGCTCTATTCTCGCGAGGCTATATAAAGGGACCAGATCTCTCCGATCAACAGTGAGAGATAGAAGAAGAGAAGAGAAGCATAGAGGCAGAGAAAAGGATTTTGAGATAGAAGAGTACTGAGTGCTGAAAGCTGAGAGTAGAAAAAAGAAGAACCTGTAGTGAAAGAGGAGTGCTGTAAGTTGGATAGAAGATCAGAGTGAGAAGAGAGTTTATGAGAATTTGTCATTGTAATTGACTCCTTGATCAAATCCAGAGTCAATCTACTCCTCGAGAGCTACATTGTTTTCTTGTTTCTTTCTTTCTATTTTTTTTTCATGAATTCTCTAAAGCTGTGTATCAGCGGGCGAGGGTGAAACCTCGGGTAGCGAAGCTATAAGGCTCAGCGGTAGCAAGCTGTGAGGCTCAGCAGTCTGGGATCTGATCCCCAAAGTTGTGGATCAGCAGTCTGTAGGGATTATATCCCCGAAGCTGTGGATTAGTGTACTAAAGCTGTGAATCAGTAGTAATCCACACTTGGTCTGAGTGTAGGGTAGATGTAGGTGAAAATCGAACCACTTAAAAGCCTTCTGTCTATGGTGTGTTTGTGTGATTGTCCAGCTCTGTGATTAGATGAATGATTAGGACCGTTTATCATCTTCAATTCATTATCTGCAGTTAATCTATTTTCTTGTTTGCTCACTCATATCTCCTATTAATCTTCACTGCTTTCTTTATCACTGAGGTTTGCTGCAGAGATTTCTCTCTAGTTAGTGTACCTTTAATTTTGGGTCTTACACTTGTTTGAACGAAGTCTGAAGGCCTTCGATCATCAAGTATATCAAAAGGCTTGGCAAGAAAGTTTGGCAAAGCCAATCTGGAATGCCTCACCTTGCGTGAGGGATCATAGATCCGGTTCTCCATCTAGTACTTGATCATTGGGTTCACTACCTCGGTTAGACAACTGTTGCTGTAATCCATTGCACACTGGTTACTTGATTATTCGATAATATGGTCAATTCTGTGTTTACAGTAACTGATTGTTCTATTGCAGTGCATCTTTTAATTCCGCATTTTCTTTCTCTGCTATAAATTTTTAATAGGGGTTGATCTATTCACCCCCCCTTTAGATCATTGCGTCCATCCGTTCCAACATCTTCGTCTAGGAAGAGTATCTCCTAGACACTGAATCTTGCCGAGATTCTCTGTAGTTGTTTCATTATTCTATTGCCAGCCTTGACATTAGCCAGCCTGGCTTCTTCGGCTTTGGTATGCTTGCCGTGCTTCGGTGCCGGAGGAGTCGGCGGAGAAGACAGTTTGTCTTCATCTTCGGGGGTTGCCCCATCTTGACATGCTTGGTCGACTGGTTCCTTATCGTTCAAGGGCTTAGCTGTATGGGTAGCGCCCCTATTATCTTTGATTGCCGGAGGTGGCGCATCAGAGGTTGAGACCAGAATGCCTTTGGCTTTGGGTTCGGCCTGTTGGCTTGACCGCTTGTTCTCCCGTGGGAGTAGGAATTAGGCGAATGAGGGAACCACATTGCCGGTTTCATCTTCAGGGTATAGCCTCGACGGGGGTGGGATTCTTGTCCCTTTCACTTCAGGTTTGGGGATTTGATAAGGTTGCTCACCCCAGAAGATGATGTTGTGGTTGGCCGAGGGCAAACGTCCCCATCTCTTCCCGGACCTAGTGGCATGCCAGGAAGTGGAGGCTTCGACCTGATTTGCTTCAGTGGGCGTGAAGCATATTTCTTCTTCTTCTTCTTCAGAATCTTGGACTATGTTGAATAAAGACGACAGGGTATTGCAGGAGGCAATGCTGCATTTCCTTTTATTTTTTGACTTCTTTCTTTTCTTATTCCTTTCTTCCTCTATAGCTGGAGGCTGTTCTTGGGGAGGTCCATCCCATATGCCGGTTTGTTGTGTTTCGGCTTTGGCTTCTTCAGCAAATCCTAGGGATTCTAAGTGCTCCCAAGGGACATACTCCTTCAACTGCATTGGATGGATCTCGGGTTGTTCATATTCTTCTAACCCGTCGATGATTCCCTGCAACCGCCTGATTATCGGGCTAACTTATGTGTGCATCCGCAGCAGGAGCGGCTTCTTTTTGTTGTCAGTCGGCCTTCGAATGACCAGCTGGGGGGCGGTTTCATGCCAGACCGAGGTTACGACGGGCAGCTCCGGCTGTGGCGTGATGCCGTGAATTCGGACTCCCGGGGCAGGGCGGTGTGCCGACTTCCTTCTTGTCTTCTTCGGCACCTTTCGCCAACTTCCCTGGTCCTCTGTAGGGGCTAGAATAAATGCCTCATAGGTGTGCTTTGTACAAGCTTCTGACACCTCCTCGGGCAACTGTTGATATAAGGCAATCATATTTATGGTCACCCCCATTACTGACATCTCATGGGGGCGAGGCGGGTCCACCTTGTATTCACCCATTTGGAGCTCTCCTTTCTTGATCATGCCTTCGATGATGTCTTTAAGCACATAGCAATCTTCAAGGGTGTGCCCAAGCATCTGATGATATGGGCAGAATCGAGGATCATCTATCCTCTTGGCATCGTCGGGTCTCTTCGGCTCCGGGAGTTTAATTTTGTTGTATTTGGTGGGCCATTGAAAGATGACCCAGGTCTTCTCCTTCGGGAAGGAGTACACCCTCTTCATTCGGGACCGCAAGGAGGCGCTCTCTTGTTGTTCAGCCGGCTTGGCAAGAGGAGTGCTGGCTACTCCTTTTTTTTTGTTCTTCTGCTTCTCGAAGTCCCCGAAGTCGATAGTGTTGACTTTCCTTGGCCCATGCCGCTTATCGGTTGACTTCCCTTTTTGGGCTGAGGTGGTTGGTGCGGAAGAGTATCTGGAGAGGTAGAACTCGATTTTTGCCACCACATTATTTAGTCGATCAAATGACTTGATCTCCATCCCGATCATCTTTTTGAGAACTTCGCGCTTCAAATTCTTCTAGCAGATTTGAACCGCATCTTCTTAGTGTGGTGGGCGCCTGCATCTCATGCTGAGATTCCGCCATCTCTTGATAAATTCCATGGCAGTTTCATCATTCTTCTGCCTCGTTGCGTAGAGTTCGGCCACCGTGACCTCCCTTTCGGTTACGTGGAACCGCTCCCAAAATTTCCTTTGCATATCCGGCCAGTCGTTAACAGACCCCGCCGACAAGTTTGAGAAGGCGAGCCCTGTGAGCGAGGACCCGAAGAACTTCAGCAGGTATGATTCATCAGTTGCCAGATCACCCATCACGTTGATGTAGTAGGCTATGTGTTCCTTCGGTGAGCCGTGGCCAATAAATTTGTCAAACTTCGGCGGCTTGCTGACACCGAGAGGCAATCTTTTCGCCGCCTGATGGACAGGGTAAGGCACCTTGTACAAATCAAATGAGGCATGTTCTTCACTGTCGCGATCAGCCAGCTTCATTTCGACTATATGCTCGATCATGAGCTTGTTAGCCATCGTCGGATCCACCATTTCTGGGTAGAAATGAGCCAACTGTATCTGTGGTGTTGCCAACACTGTCACCTGAGATATGGTGGTGGTCGCCTGGTGTTGAGGAGCCAGAGGTAGTATTGGGGGGCTGTGCCCCCATCATACTTGGGAATCGGCTGGGATGCTGTCATCAGGGGTGAACCCTCAAATTCATCGGTATGTCGTCGGATGTTTCTGGAGGAGGTTCGACCTGCTTCGAAGCAAAAGCATGCATGGTCAGTTCGGCCACCTGCCGCTTCAAAGCTTCAATCTCCTGCCTGTAGGGTTGGAGCAGTATCATCATTACCGGATCGGGGGTGAACGGGCTAGGAGCTTGGCCTCCCCCTTCCAACTGAGCATCCCGAGGAGGTGGTGGCCTCTCCTCTTCATCTTCGGTGGTGATTACGTTCGTCATCACAGTAACCCCATCTGAGCTTGTTTCACCGGCGAGGGCTTGTATTGCCTTGGCTGCGGCCCTTCCTCTTCTAGTGATGGGACCCAGCCTGTCAGCAAGCATGGCCACCTCTTCTTGATCTTCGCGGAGGGCTCCGTAGTGACCGGCCACTCTTGCGATATTACAGGTATAAACTCGTATCTTCTTGTTTCTTCGAGTCACTTTCCTGGTTGAACGCCCAGGGAAAGTTAGCATGTCGAACACCGAGACTCGCAGTGCAGCTTCTTCGAGGAGGAATGGCCCATAGCACCCTGATTCCGCATCCTCGATATCTTCCGGGTTGATCTATTGCCCCCGGTCTCTTTCGGTATCATTCACGGCTTCTAGGAGCCATTGTGTTCCCAAGTGGGTGTTTCCGAGGCTACGGAGGTATCCTCTTACGGCCTACGTGATGTCGTCTTGCCCATTGGTGGGGCAGACTATGGGAGACGGCACTCTGACATGTGTCGGTGGCTTGTAGGCAAGGCGTCTTCTTTCGTACAGCCTGCCGTACCTTCCTTCATGCGAGCAAATGTTCGCTTACCGGCCATGGGCGTGGAAGGCTGATCTTTGGGATGCCCAGACTGGTGAATTGGCCTTCTCTTCTTCCTCTTCTTTTTCTTCCTTCTCGAGCCTGTTGGTCCTGATGGGCTCGTGTAGAATTGGGGCTGGGGCCCGCCGCTTGGGCACCCATGTCTGCTTGAATTTGGTCGGCTTTGGGGCCGCTCCTTCCTTCGTCTTGGACCTAGGGTGGTCCTTATGTTCCTGGGCCAGTGCTTGAAAATGGTTATGGATCGGCACAGCTCGTATCACCCTGTTGGGCGTGATCGTGGCCTGGCGACCATTCAGGTGAACCCAGACTCCTCCGATCATGATGGATTTGCCCGAGAGTGAGAGCTGGCCTTGCACTGCACCGGCAGTCTTCTTTACTACCCTCCTGGCAGCTGGAGTGCGTTTCTTCTTCGCTTCAATGTGGTGGATGTAGTAGCCCACCATCTTCACGGCTTTGGGTGTCGCCTCTGCGGGGGCGACAAATGCAGGCTCCTGGACGTCCAGGAGATTCACGAACATGACCCCCTAGAAAGTTGGGGAAGCCAACCACTTAGGGAAAATCATCGAATTGAATCAGTACCGCTAGGTAGCCATGCGTCGCATGGCTGGCGACCACCAACGGACCAAAAGTGACCGCCATTGGTTCTTCAGAGACGGATCCCTCCTACAATTTCAAAAAAAATGTGAAAGTTAGAATTTCGGAAAAGGCCGTGGGGCCCCTAGTCTTGGCGAAGAGATGAGAGGAGAGTCAGTCCCACAGGGTGTGCCAACTTGTTGGACGCACTCTGACATTCTGTGGTAATTATTGTAATATCGGGGTATCGTTCATTAGTTTATCAGTTTATTGTTTATCAGATTATCATTTATTAAGTGTGAGGGCATGCTAGTCACCTAGGTGATAATGTGTTCGGGCTTCGAGACTGGAGTGGTCTGAAGACCAGGGTGCACTCCGTCTGACTAACCAAACAATTGTGGGTACACCCGCCTTGTCAAAAAAGTCACAGCGTTAATTACATCCCCTCGGAGAGGGGAAAACCTCTGATTAATCGTCAAGAAAAGGGGCCAAATGGCCTAGAGATCAATTTTCATTAAAGAATGCAAGTTGGGTTGGAATGATTGAAATCCTCCGTATCGGAGTGCCAGACGGTGTTCAAAACCGTATCGGTCACATGCGGACCATTTCATGTTCGGACGAGGGTCCGGGTCGAGAAGCATCCCAAGTGTACGTGAGATACTGAGATGAGTGTATGCCGGGATACGGCAAATGTGATGTCTCAGTAAATGAGGAATCACGATCGAATCTCGATTAAACGGTCAAAACATCACAGGATGTCGGCCTGGTGCCAAGTTAGGCCGTGACCATGAGCGGGTAGCCACGCTTATCTTGCAAGGGCAACTTTGGTATTCCCCTACGTGCGGGGTCAAAGGGGAAGGGTTTCCAGACAAATCACCATTTAGTTTTAATCTTATCTCTTTATGGTATTGCTTTCGTGGTATTTCTTTTATTATTATTGTGTTATTCATTTTCTTTCCCTTCTATTTCTTCCTATTTCTTTGTTGTTAGGTCAATGCCTCATCACTTCCATTTATTCTGTATATCTTTTTATCATTTTTTTGGGATCTTATTAATTGGCTCCCACTCAATGGGCGCAGATTAGAGATTTTAAGAATTGGCGCCTCTGGTCTGGGCATAGATTGTCAGTTTTTTTCTTTCTTTCTCTTTATTTCTTTTAATCTATTTCTGAGGAATTGGCGCCTGCGCGAGCGGGCATTCATTAATTAGCGCCCCCAGACCTGGCGCAGTTTCCATCATTATCATTTTCTTTCCTTTTTCTTTCTTTCTATTTTATTAGAGGGATTAGCGCCTTTCCAGAAGGGCGTTCATTACTTGGCGATAGTTCATACAGTCGTTCGTTATGAGTTTCATTTCTTTATATCATTTTTCTAAATTTTATGAATTAGTGCCTCTGTGAGTAATCGTTGATTAAATGGCGACTGTTTAAGTGGTCATTAATTAAATTAATTAGCGGCACCTATGTGGGCGCCCATTTTCTTAGTCACAGAAGATCCAACGAGAGGCTCAGCCGTAGGTTCAAAGTTTCTTCACAAATTCATTTTTTTGCATCTTTCATCATTTCTTTGGATATGAATTGGTTCATAATGTCCTTAAACTTGGTCCAATTGTCATTTTTCTTAAGTTCTTAGTTCTGGCGAAATTTCGGCAGCACCTCCCCTAGACTTGAAGTGTCGGGGGGTTGCAAATAGGGGCGCGCCCTATGGAGAGAACTCCGACGGCCCTGAACAAAAAGGGATACGCGCGAAGCGACGTGATCCCCGGGGTATGTGCGAAAGCGACAACACCCCGTCACCCATTGTGGGGGTAGAGATGTTGTACCCCTGTGGTTTTGATGATGTCAAACACTATCGCTCATCTGTGCATGATGTCATATGTGTTGATGTTGCATTAGTATGGCCTTATGGTTTGATGATGCCTAGCATTGATGCATTACCGTTGTTGTTGCATTTGGCTGTGATAAATTGCATGTTTGCTAGAGGCTCTGAGAATAAGGCTAAAGGTTAGGTCATAGTCATGAAGAAATCAGTGCACATTCATATCTCAGGCTCATAGTGTTGCATATGCAAGTCGGAGCACTTTCATATTACATATGTGCACATTTAAACACTCTGGTCATCTAATCAAACAGGTTGCATGCATATTCATTTTACCAAACAGGTTGTGTGTACAAACATCTTTCACAGTCAGTGCATATGTACACGTATGCACACTTAAAGTCGGAACATATGCATGAACAAGGTCCGAGCATATTCTCACTAGTCAGAGCACGTGCATGTAAAAGGTCGGAGCATATTCACATGAAGGTTGGAGCACCTTCACACAGGTCGGTGCGCATGCATACATTCATCATTACAAGGTCGGTGCACATTGTGTTAGATAGCAACTAAGGTCGATGCATATTTGAACTTTAGTTAACTAAGGTCGATGCACATTTGAACTTTAGTTAACTAAGGTCGATGCACATTTACCTTCGTCATCTATAAGGTCGGTGCACATCAAGGCAGCGCAGAGCTAAGGTCGGTGCACATCAAGTCTGCACAGGACAAAGGTTGACGCTACATCAAGTGAGTGCAGATATAAGGTCGGTGCACATGAGTACCTAAGGTGAACAAAGGTCGGTGCACATTTGTTTTATCTCATATAAAGTCGGTGCACGTTTTGTTTCATGACATATAAGGTCGGTGCATGTTTTGTTTCATGACATATAAGGTCGGTGCACATTTAGCTTTATGTCATACAAGGTCGAAGCACATTCTTCAACTGACTTTATGAGGTCTGTGCACATTGTATGAGGTCTGTGCACATGTTTTGGGTCTGTGCACTTTTGGAAGTCAAGGTCGGTGCACTTTGTGTTAGGTCTGTGCACATGTTCAGTGCTGCATATAAAGCCTGAGCACATGCAGCATGAAGGTCTAAGCATGTCCAAAGTCGGTGCATGTTTGCATATTACACTATAAGGTCTATGCATGTTTGCATATTACACCATAAGGTCTGTGCATGTTTACACCACCAATGTATCTGGTCGGTGCACATGTGACCTTATGCTAAGCAAGGTCGAAGCACATGTTGAGTCTTAGTCTTAACTGGTCTGTGCACCTTACATGTCAGGTCTTTCTAAGCATCATTCATTAGTTCCTGTCTTCATTCATCATCTTCATGCATATAAAGTCTACCTGTGTATTACGCAGGTCAATGCATATAAATCATTTTAATACACATCTGATTCTAAGGTGTTTTACGAAATGCCTTTCTTATAATTGACAGGATTAAGGCAAGCATGTGAGCTCGAACTGAGGCTAAGGCACGTGATCCCAAGTCAACTAGTGATGGGCACGTGATCCCAAGAATGGCGAGAAGCTGGCACGTGGACCTAGGGAGCATATGATGGGCACGTGATCTGAGGATAATCAAAAGGAACCTTCTCGTCCCTGCCACGTGGTCCAATAGGGAATAAATGGATTAAAATCACCCTATCCAAAGAGCTTTTCCGAAGCCCCTGTTTTGGGTATAAATAGGGAGCATCCTCCTCTGAGGAAGGAGCCGAAAAATAGAGGAGAGCCAGAGCTACTGCCGTAAGAGAAGAAGGAGCCGCCAGAGAGAAGCAATAGAAGAAAGAGAGTGAGAGTAGAAGAAGAAGAAGAAGAAGAACCAGTGAGTGAGCAGAATAGAAGATAAGAGATAGAAAGAGAGAAGAGCTGAGAAGAGGATCGAGAGAAGAGGAGAGAGCTCAAGTCAGAGCCGACAGTCACAATTGAAGATCTGTGTTCGTCTGTTCTAGGATTAAATCTTGAATAGTTTATTGCTCCTGAGAGAGATACAGTTTTCATTTCGGCAATTGCATCTTTTTTTTGTTATTTTCATTTTCTATTTCACTTTGGTTTCCGATTTCCTGTTCAGGGATCGGAATTCCTCTTGAGGATTCAGGAGAAGGGAGAATTATCTCCGGTTTCCCTCTGTGGATTCAGAGGAAGGGAGACTGGTGTCTCCGATTGTGAGTGACTGGGTGTCACTCACGGGTTCCCTCTGCGCATCAGAGGAAGAGAGGATGTGTCCTCTGGTTGTGGGCAACTGGGTGTTGCTCACGGTTCCTTCTGCGATTGCAGGAGAAGGGAGAGTTGTACTCTTCAGTCACTGCGGTAGCAGTGGGTGCTGATCTTATGGGTAACAAGATCAGGTCGAGTGATTTGTTTCCCTCAGTCTCAAGCTGTTTGGCAGTGTCTGTTGCAGACTGGGTCTACGTCTTGCTTTGGCAATGGAATCCTCACTCGGGTTGAGTGAGGGGTGGATGTAGGCGGATTGGTGTCTGGCCGAATCACCTAAAAATCTAGTGTGTCATGGTTTGCCTTGTGCATTTGCTCCCTGTCATCCACTTCCATTCATAGGTTCGCTCATGAGGGTTGTCTGCTTTGTGATTATATTAAGTGCATGGTATTTGTCTATTGTTTACAATCATAAGGTCATTCTCTTTACAGTACAGCTCTGGCACACTTGTAGTGGTTGTCGTATTGGCTTGATGCTCATTTCTACTGTTTGATTCTGTCATGAATGTTTACATCTTCAATCTGCCATGTGCTCGACATCAGGTCTGTCTGAATGTTTAAGTGTTAATCTGATTTCTGATTTAGCATATTTCTGAAGGTAATAACTTGCATGAGTTTATTTCAGTTTGAGAAATCCCTCACTCACTATACTCTGGTTTTATCTTGGACTGCTCGTTGTGGTTTAGGATAATAGTCTTGTTGTCTAAAATATTGCAGTGAATGTTATGTTGCTTAGAAAATTGGGTTGTTATTGTCATTGAGCTTAAGTTTTTATTGGGGATCTATTCAACCCCCCTTCTAGATCCTAGCTACGCACCTAACAATTGGTATCAGAGCGGGTCTCTGATTCGTCAGATCCAATGATCTACAGAGGATCCTGCTATTTCTTGGTGCATTTGCTATTATAGACTGTTGTTGTCTAGTGCTTCATTAGCCTTAGATTATTTTGCTGGATTGTTGTTTTAGATTGATCTCAATTGCTCATCCACCCGTGTTTCTTGGTCATGATTTCAAAGTCTGGGAAGGAGATATTGGATAAGCTGACAGCAATGTATGATCTACAGAAGGACAAATGTTTAATGGCTGATAGAGGTGATCATAGCAGTGATAAAATGGATGACTCATCATCTCAAGTAAGCTCTGAGTCTGAAGAATTATCATTTGATGAGTTAATGAATTTATATGAAGAGCTGCTAGATAGATATAAGAAAATAAAGACTGAAAACAAAGAGTTGAAAAAGAAAATTGAGTCGAATGATTTAAATTCATCCTGCTACAACTGTTTGAAGTTGAAACAATCATATGACATGTGTCTGCTTGATGAGGAAATAGATAAAGAACTAATCGCTTCATTGGGAGATGAATGTAAAGAACATTTAGCTAAAACTTCAAAGCTGAGCAAAGAAAATGAAGAATTAAAACAACTAAACTCCGCTATGTCTGAAAGGCTTCTCACCTTGGCAAGAGGAAATTATTTATCTGATGATGAACTTGAAAGGGAAAATGCATTGATGCAAGAAATTGTAAGTTATAAAATCATCAATGTAATGTTGAATGACAAAGTGACTAATGTGAAGAAGAACTGGCTAATTCAAATTTGCACATCTCTTCACTAGAAAATGAAATTCATGATTTAAATATCTCGTTGTCTAAATCTGTTAAAGGCATAGGTAAAATGAAAATGTCCTTGAAAGATGATATGAGTGATCAGAAAGCAGGGATAGGTTATATCTCTAAGAATAAAAATGCCATTAGGAATCAGCTTTGCACCACCTTTGTGAGAAATTCTGAACAGGCTAGTACTTTTAATGAATCTTCAAAACATACCATGCACACTCATAAGACAAATCATGCTTCAAATAAAGTGAAGGCTTCATGTTATTACTGTGGCAAGCTTGGTCATTTTATGGACAATTCTTTTGTGTTGAAAAAGGATGAACAGAACATTGACATAATGAATGCTAAGAACCCTAGGGCTAAAAACCACACATTTTAGAAAAAGAAAGTTCAATGTCATTACTGCGGTCAGTATGGACATGCTATGAGTAAATGTTGTGTGATGAAAAAGAATGATAAACATCATGCTGGAAGTTCTCATGACAAAAATTATATTGCTCAGAAAAAGTGTCTACAATGCTTCCATTGTAATAAATTTGGACACTTAGCTTCACAATGTTGGTATGCTGAGGGAGAAAGAAGTTTTCACTCTCATGTTAAAAATGGTAACTATCCTGCAAACCATCATGTTTTTTATAAAATTAAATTTGCTACAAATGGTCAACATACTATGTGCTTCAGCTGTGGAAAACTAGGCCACAGGGCAAAAGAATGCTCGTTGCACAGTGGTAGAAGAAAGACAACTACGCATTTTAATTGTGAAAAACATGGCCATACAATAAAGAATTGTTGGCATGAAAAAGAAAAGAAAAACTTTCATCATAACAACATCGAATATTCATAGAAATCAAAAAATCATGTTTATCTGAAACCTGTGAAAAAGTCAAGGTCATGTTATTACTGTGGTCAATTTGGGCATAACATGTTAAGTTGCATCATGTTGAAATTTGATGATATTAATGCCCTGAAATCTTGGAGAATTTCTAACAGAGGAATTACTGACCATGGAGGACCCAAGAACTCTTGGGTACCTCAATATGCAAAATGAGGTTTTGTTTTTGCAGGAGTGCCTTGGGGCTGAAGAATAAAAGGGGGTTAATAAGTCAAGGCACCTGAGTACGATAAAACCCCATTTCTGCGCTTTACAGGTTTGGACATTTGAATCTTTTAATAAAATGTCATGCTTGATTTGCTAGTCAGAATCTCATGCATGCATGTTTATGTTTGCATCTGATATTTGCTTTGTCTTTCATAAGTTTTTCAATGCATATGATTGAGTTATCTGTGCATATATGAGATTGAAAAAGAATTGGATATCATTCATTGAAAATTAGAATTGTCTGTATTTGATGCACACTCATGCCAATTGCATTTGTTTGATATTTGTCATAATGCATAGTCATTGAAAACAAATTGCACTTCTGAATATCTGAATGGCTGGAATTTGATGCCAGCATGTTGTAGCAACCCTGGTAAATTGAAGGAATGAAATACTAAATAGATTAAAAACCAAATCAATGTTCAAGGCCCAACCCACATAAACCACTTATATATATACCAAACGGGCCTTACACTTAAACCCGTATGGGCCTTGCACCTAAACCAAATAAGCAAAAGGAAAGGGCGCCCTGCCCTAGGGTGCTATTTCATCAAATGAAGCCCTCGTATATGGGTGCCATTTTCATATAGTAGTTAGCAGCCTTCATTGCCAGGATAGAGGAGAAGGGCACCCCCTGAGTGGGCGCTATTCAATAAAATGAAGACCCTTTAAAGGGGCGCCATTTACATGAAGGGCGCCCCTGTCTTGGGCGCTATTTACCTGAGGGTGAATATGGAAAACTCCTACTGCAGTGTTTTGTTCTAACTGGGATAGTGGCTGCGGTTGGGAAGGTCTTAGCTAAGGAGGATTGATACATGGGAACGTTTAGAACATGTTGGATTGATTTCCGAGGAAGTTTTGTGTGGTAATAGGATTCCTCACGTAGAAACTTTAAATCCTAATCGAACTCGAACCCCATTAGTCTTTTTTTCTCTATAAATAAACCCCCTCCAGAATGTGGCAAGGCTACAGCCTCTGCTAATTGTGAAGCCTCTGTCGACGTCAACCTATTGCTCCTGCGACTGTTGCTTTTTCTTCTTCTTCCCCTTTTACTGAGGCCATAAGAGAAGCATCTACTGGTGCAGAATGAGTGTTGTCATTGCTGCAATACGCCTTCTTCCTCCTCTTTTCTTCTACGGTTGCTGCAGTTGTGCGAGGAGCATCGGCTGCTATCCGTTCTTCTTGTTGCTGCTAGCCACATCTTGCAGTGTTGCGACTGCATATCCCTCGCGTGAAGTTGCCTGCTGCTGCTTCTGTTCGAGCTGCAGTAGCTGTGCTTATATCATCACCTTTCTATCATCTCCTCTTCTCTGCTACCGTAAGAGTGCTGCTATAGAAGCTACTGCAATCAACCTTCTATTATCATCTCTGTCATCATCCAAATCGTTCAACCAGGTAGGTGTTCTCAAGTACGAAGCCCAAACTAAAAAATCTCAGATCATACGCATGCATATCGGTCTGTTAGTATGTTTTCAGTTGCTTTCTGCTTCATTTTTCATTGTTTTGGCAAAAGGGCGCCCCTCTATAGGGCGCTATTTTCATAAAACGACTACACACACAGTCATTATTCTGTCAGTAATTAAATAAGTACACCATCTTTAAAATTTAATAACTATGAATCCTGATGTCTAATCTAATTCATGAGTATACTGCTAGATTCCTGCTATTTTTCCCTACATGACCATGTGTTTATTCCTGTGAAAATATTTTTATTGGAAAAGTGCTACTGTTCATGACCAATTTACACATGATTGAACAACGACTGTCACCCTGTAACTATTTGAATATGGCGCCCCTGTCTTGGGCGCTATATACTGAAAAGAAGACTTGTGCCAAGGTGCCATTTACCCTGAGCAATAAATTCCAGAATTCTTGATTTTGTAATTGAAATATGGAAATCTTGAAATTGAAATTGAGAATTTAAATCCTGAATCTGTATGCTTTATTTCCCAAACTTGATTTAAAGAAGTAGAGACATGGGCTATGGCGCCATTCTTCTGAGTTCCTGATTTCTGTTGTTTTCTATAACCCATTTTAGTGGGTTGTGTATTGGCACTATATTCCAATCCGTGAGTATAGTCCCACGTTTCATGATATTTTCTCGATTACCCCACTATTTCTCGGTGATAGATGAACCCTCCGTGGGATATTCCTTCCTTTGGACTGGTGATTTTATCATAGAGACCTCCGTAAGTCTTCTCGTAGCCTTGGATTCCCTCAAGGCCGATTGAGCATGTTGTACCATTAAAACCCATGACACCTTTTTATTACCATGTCACTTTAAAGAAACATGGTACACCGGCCCTCATGGTATGCTATTTGGATACCGTGAGAATGTTTCTTAAGTTAATGGAATGGGGAAACCATACCACTGCTATCACTTAAGGATGTAGTGCCCTACATGTGGACACTAGTTCTTCCTACCTTATCATGTACAAAGGACGAGCAATCATGTGAATATGAGCGCTTATTCTTGATATCCTGGCACCCATTAGGGAGCCGATTCCACCAGTTTTTAACGAGTTTCATGATTGAACCGTTTAATCGTAGTACGTCCTTACATATCAATTTCTATCCTTGTGATTCTATTCCACAAGAGCTACCTTAAAATTCCTACACGTTCATTCCCTTGGAATTCTATATTGGCTATAACCATAGTGGATGTCAAAAATACATGGCTCAATCCTTGCGCATATAGGGCCCGATCTGGTCCTGGGAGGAGCACCCGAAAGTAGTTGTGCCCATGGGAGCTATATTGATCACGGTGTGGCATTGCACCGAAGTACTCGTCGTTCTAGATAAATGGCATTCCACAACTCTTATACTTGTACTTGACTTGGCATGACATGACTTGCGTGGCCCGGAAGGGTATTTACTTGCTTGCTTGAAACATGATAGCCAATTCTTGACATGACTTGAAAAACGTACATGCTTGCCTATCTTGAAATAAGTACATGAAATCTTAGATATCTTGCTAGTTCACTCATTTATCTCTTGCCATACTCTCTCTATTGTCGTTTCGTGCGAACATGCATAGCTTTACTTGCATTCATGTAACATGTAATTTACTTAAAGCAAGCTAGCACTTGAGATATAATTCCTACTGAGCGTTCACTCACCTAGTGTTTTCCCTATTTTTTGGATAATTCCGATGACGAGACTCATTCGGATGGGGATGGACAAGAGTGAAGAGTCTAGAGCCAATCCAACCGTCAAGCGTTATCTAGTCCTATCTTTTCTATTTTTCTTGAGTCGTCCATTGTACTTTTCCTTTTATTGAGTCCTTAGTTCTTTTATCAAGAGTTGTAATAGAAGTACTTTGAAAGTTTATGATCAATAAAGGGCTTGGTTGTCATTATTTGTGCGCGCTCTGTCTATGTGTGTCGAATACACTTATGCTCTGATTGACATGATTGATATAAACTCATCACGCATCTCCGGATTCCTTCCGCGCTTGGGGCATGACAGTTTTTATGGTATCAGAGCCTAGGATATTCAATTCCTAAGAAACCCAATTCCAAGGATAGGTTTAAAATCTTTACCCGGTAAGATTGGGTAGAGCCAAGGGTTAAGTTAACTTAGAAACTAGAACCTTTGGATATAATCACATATTAACATAGTTATCTTAATAATTGTAGGATCATGGCCGTGGAATGTGCTTAGTGGCGTGATATGCAAAGGACCGTGCAAGGTCTCACTTAAGCGCTACAACAAGTAGCGCAAGGAGGTGCTAATCGTGGAGCCGGTAGTCTCCATCAAAGTTTTCGCAATATGAACCCTCCTAAATTCATAGGCTCGACTGATCTAGATGATGCCGAGCATTGGATAAGGGAGATTGAACAGATATTCCGTGTCATGCAATGCACGGACCAAGAAAAAGTTATATTATCAACATTTCAGTTAGAGAGGGATGCCCATTCTTGGTGGGAGTCCGTGGAAGCTACGGTAGAACAAGATCATGTTTCATGGGCTGAATTCAAGGAGTATTTCAATAACAAGTATTTTTCTGATCGAGTACAAGGGAAGAAGGCTGCCGAATTTGCTACACTTAAACAAAGAACATTAACGGTGGCCGAGTACGAGGCTCAATTCTCTAGGCTATCACGGTACACTAAACACTTCGTAAGTACCGAGAAGATGAAGGCTAGAAGATTTCTCAATGGGCTCAGGCCTCAATATATTACACAGCTGGCGCCGATGGACATACAAGACTACTCGGAGATAGTACGGCGAGCCCAATTATTAGAAGATGCCACGGAGTTATTTGATAAAATCCATGGGAAGGATAAGAAGGAGCATGTTACTAGCCCCGGTACTTTCAAGCCCACCTTCAACAAGAAGAGGCTTAATAATGGAGGAGAATCCTCTCAGGAGAAGAAGCTTAAGAAGAATCACAAGCCTTTCTCCATCACTACCACATCTTCCAATGAGGTGTGCAAACATTGCGACAAGGCCGGCCATAGGGCCGAGGAATGTTGGAGAAGACTCGGAGCTTGTCTCCGTTGTGGGAGCCGTGATCATCAGATTCCCGATTGTCCACTACTTAATTATCAAGCCGGTGATGAGAAGCGCCCGGTGAAGAAGAATGCACGTCTTCAAGCTCTTTAGGAGGTAGAATAAGAGGAAGGTGGACTAGTGGAAGGTACACTCAAGATTTGTTCCAAGAATGCTCATGTTTTGTTTGATACCGGTGTATCACACTATTTTGTTTCAAAGAAGTTTGCTGATCCATTAGATATGGAACCGGAGTGGATAGATCTAGTAATTGCAACCCCACATAGAAATGAATCCGAGATCTCACACCACTATTCCAATTATACAGTTACGGTAAAAGGAAAAAATCTGCTAGCAGACTTAATATGTCTAGACTTGAAGGGATATTATGTTATATTAGGAGCCGATTGGCTATCTACACAGAAGGCCGTTGTTGATTGCCGTGAAGGCAAGGTAACTTTTAGGAGTTTCCAGAACTTGTCTACACTAGCCCTAAGAGTCGGAACAAGTCACCTCTTATTTCAGCTCTCCGAGCTAGCAAGCTTGTAAGGAAAGGGTGTATATCTTTCCTTGCTTTTGTCACCATAAAAGAGACTAAAGAGACCAAGATAAAAGACATCCCAGTAGTTCGGGAGTTTCCCGATGTATTCTCAAAAGATTTACCTGGTTTACCCCCACAAAGAGAAGTGACCTTCACCATCGACCTGGTCCCTGGTGCTGGTCCCGTCTCTAAGACACCTTATAGGATGTCCCCTGTCGAGCTTAAGGAGTTAAAGGAACAATTGATGGAGCTTCTGAAGAAAGGATTTATTAGACCAAGCACTTCCCCGTGGGGAGCGCCTGTATTATTTGTAAAGAAGAAGGAAGGATCCATGAGACTATGCATCGACTATCGACAGTTGAATCATCTCACTATCAAAAATAAGTATCCACTGCCGAGAATCGATGAATTGTTTGATCAGATATCCGGATCTAAGTATTTTTTGAAGATTGATCTTAGGTCAGAATATCACTAACTGAGAATCAAGGATGAGGACATTTATAAGACCGCGTTCAGGAGTAGGTATGGGCACTATGAATTTGTTGCTATGCCTTTTAGACTTACAAATGCCCCTGCAGCCTTTATGCAGTTGATGAATAGCATATTCAGGCTCCATCTATATCAATTCGTGGTGGTCTTTATTGATGACATATTAATCTATTCAAAGACCAAGGAAGAACACAAAGAGCATTTGAGGCTTGCATTATAGATATTGAGGACAAATCAGTTATATGCAAAGCTCAGCAAATGTGAGTTCTGGCTAGAAGAAGTATCCTTCCTAGGTTATGTAATTTTAAAGGACGGTTTATCCGTAGATCCATCAAAAGTAGAAGCTGTGAAGAAATAGGAAAGGCCAACCAATGCTAGCGAGATCCGTAGTTTCTTGGGTCTTGTAGGCTATTATCGGTGATTCATCAAGGACTTCTCAAAAATTGCCGTACCACTTACTAGGCTAACCCACAAGGAGATCAGTTATGAATGGAGCGAAGATTGTGAAAGAAGCTTTCAAGCTCTAAAGGACCACTTGACTACTGCCCCGATGTTGGCTTTACCGATTGAAGGAGAGAAATTCGAGGTATACACCGATGCATCTGGCATTAGCCTCGGATGTGTATTAAGGCAACAAGGAAGCGGTATGGCTTACTCTTCCAGACAACTGAAGAAGCATGAAGAGAACTACCCAGTCCATGACCAAGAATTAGCTGCGATAGTGTTTGCACTAAAAATCTGAAGACATTACCTATACTGAGTACAATTCATTGTATACTCCGATCATAAGAGTCTAAAGTATCTCTTCTCTCAAAAGGAGTTGAATATGAGATAGAGACGTTGGCTGGAATATCTCAAGGACTTCGACTTCACAATCCAATATCATCCTGGAAAGGGTAATCCTGTAGCCGATGCCCTCAATCAAAAGCCAAGAGCGTTATTAGCCATTTGTATGATTCAGGAGTGGAAGTTGTTGGAGCAATTCTCTAGACTTGACATAAGTATGGACAAGGAGAACAGGTATGTTACACTATCACATATGAGGATACAACCCGAGTTATTCTCTGAAATACAAGGACTTCAAGACAACGACCCAATATTAGTAGAAATCAAGGGCAAGATAGAAGCGCAATCTGATTTCAAATTAGCATCAGATGGAAGATTATTATTCAGAGAGAGAACTTGTGTACCAGATTGTTCAGAACTGAAGAAGAAGATATTAGAGGAAGCCCACAGATCAAGGTACATAATACATCCTAGATCTACTAAGATGTACCAAGATTTGAAACGGAACTTTTGGTGGCCCAACATGAAAAGAGAGGTAACAGACTTTATGTCCCGTTGTCTCACTTGTCAGCAAGTTAAGGCGGAACACCAAAAACCTATCGGTAAGCTTCATCCTCTTGATATTCCCAAGTGGAAGTGGGAGGATATCGGTATGGACTTCATAATGGGTCTGTCAAAATCTAAAGGAGGACATGATGGAATATGGGTCATCATAGACCGATTGACCAAGTCGGCACATTTCTTGCCAATCAAGAGCCGATGGTCAGTTGACGTTCTTGCTGCACTATACATCAAGGAGATAGTCAGACTACATGGAGTTCCTGTTTCGATCGTGTCTGATCAAGACCCTCATTTTACTTCTTATTTTTGGAAGGGTCAACAACATTCATTGGGGACAAGACTCAACTTTAGTACAACTTTTCATCTCAGACGGATGGTCAGACCGAGAGAACAAATCAAGTGGTAGAAGACATGCTCAGAGCCTGTATCATTGATTTTGGTGGAAACTGGCATGGTCACTTGCCTTTGGTCGAGTTTGCATACAATAACAGTTATCAGGCAAGTATACAAATGGCACCTTTCGAAGCTTTGTACGGAAGGAGTTGCCGATCACCCTTGTGCTGGGATGAAGTTGGCGAGAAATAACTACTAGGCCTAGACATGGTTAGAGATACTTCCGAGAAGATCCAACTGATTAGAGAAAGACTCCAAGTAGCTCAATCTAGACAAAAGACTTATGCCGATACAAGAAGGAGAGATCTCAAATTCCAAGTCAAAGATCACGTATTTCTTAAAATCTCACCAAGATGAGGAATTAGAAGATTTGGTGTTAAGGGCAAGCTTACACCAAGATATATCGGGCCTTTTGAGGTATTAGAAAGAGTTGACAA
This sequence comes from Amorphophallus konjac, assembly GCA_022559845.1. Taxonomy (NCBI): domain Eukaryota; kingdom Viridiplantae; phylum Streptophyta; class Magnoliopsida; order Alismatales; family Araceae; genus Amorphophallus; species Amorphophallus konjac. Next base: position 211,401,618 of record CM040118.1, read on the forward strand.
AGTTGCCTACCGCATCGCTTTGCCTCCTCAATTGTCTGACGTCCATAACGTATTCCATATATCCATGTTGAAGAAATATGTGTACGATCCATCACATATCATAGATCATCGAGACCTGGTAATACAAAAGGATCTCACATATGAACAAAAACCCATGAAGATCCTTGATCGCGAGGTGCGTGCACTAAGGAACAAGACAATCCACATGATTAAAGTTCAATGGAGTAAATGCTCAGAACAAGAAGCCACATGGGAGACCGAGGAATCCATGAGGAAGAAATTCCCAGACTTATTCTAAAAAGTATGTACTCTGCACCCTCTACGTCTAATGCACAGTTGAATTTGGGGACCAAATTCTTTTTAAGTGGGGGAGGGTGTAGCAACCTTGGTAAATTGAAGGAATAAAATCCTATATAGATTAAAAACCAAACCAATGTTCAAGGCCCAACCCACATAAACCACTTATATATATACCAAATGGGCCTTACACTTAAACCCGTATGGGCCTTGCACCTAAACCAAATAAGCCAAAGGAAAGGGCACCCTGCCCTAGGGCGCTATTTCATCAAATGAAGCCCTCTTATATGGGCTCCATTTTCATATAATAGTTAGCAGCCTTCGTTGCCAGGATAGAGGAGAAGGCGCCCCCTGAGTGGGCGCTATTCAATAAAATGAAGACCCTTTAAAGGGGCACCATTTACATGAAGGGCGCCCCTGTCTTGGGCGCTATTTATGTCACGCCCCGAACTGATAGAAGTGGGAAGCAGTGTTTGGAACGTATAGTGAAACAGTCATGATAGCAAGAGTAGAATAAATAAACACAATTAGACACATGGAGGCCATACTAACAAAATATATTTTTATTGATGATTGAAAATTTAAATTTACAATTTGGACTCAATAAAATACATAAAGAAGAGAAAATGACAAGACTCACTATACTATCTAGACTCAAGAAAATAAAAAGGATAGACTCCGGTCTATAAAGCTTCGGGTTCACTCGGTCACGCTATCTCGATCCCAATCGCAAGCATTCCATCTACCGCGTTACCTGAAAAGGGTTGGGAAGTAGGGGTGAGCAAGAAGCTCTGTAGGAATTACTCTCTATCATTAGGCATAGTTTACGTAATTAACCATTTCATGAATGCATGGATAACGCGAGAAAACAATTAAGCATGATAACAAGATAACTAGCACGATAAAGATTGCAAGTCACGATAGCAAGGGCAAGTAATCAGAACTTCATGTGAATAGCCATATATCAAGTCGAGTCATGCAAGCAAGTACTTCATGCTTTCAAGCAAGTATAGCAAGTATCACAAGAGTGTGGAATGTCGTAGACAACACGCTAGATAGTATCGGTGCCAAATGCCACACCTAGTCATTCACCTCCCCGAGGATCAAGTACTTTTCGGGTGCGCCTCCCAGGACCAGACTGGGCCCTTTAATGTGTTTGCCTTAGCATTGATTTGCTTGGATCATAGATCCCACGAAATCAAGACATCCACAATGTTTAATGGCCAAGAGTTCCAAGATCAAGTTCATGTAATGAAGGTAAAGCGCATAAGAATATTGATTTTCTTGATATTCCAAACAATAAGCTCCTTAATCGAGAGGAAAAGTCATTCAAGGAAATGACTTAGAATTGATAATGTCATCAATAGACCTAACAATAGGTCCCAACTCGAGGTACCATAGCCTTGATAGGCTAGAGCAGCTCACATAATCAAAACCATGAAAACATCAACTTTTGGAAAGCTGGAAGGTACGCGGTCAATATTGGGCCGCTTAAGACAGGACGGTCACACACTGGGCCGTGCAAAGATGACTGGGCCGAAGAACAACGCAGCCGAAGCTAAGTGGGTAAATGATCTAAAATGGGCTGCGCTATAAAACAACGGTCCAAAATTGGGCCGCTGAACCGAACTAGGCGGTCCATAAAGAGCCGTCTAATGTAAGAAGAAAAGGAGCCCATGAAGAAGGCTACACGGGCTAGATTGGGCCGCGCAACAATTGAGCGCTCGGACGATAGTCCACTCCAGTAACTAAATGGTCCAGTCTTGGCCGTTCAGTAACTGGGCCAAGCAGGATAGAGAAGCTACCCAAAAAGGGCTCCTAGGCCACCATAGGGATGGTGGAACTGAACCAGGGTTCAACCCACGATTCTTAGGTCAGCCTAGAGGCTTTCTGGGTCGACTTAACAGGGCCTGGTCGAAGAACAATCAAGGATAATTGACCATCAAGACTGGGCATTTAGCCAATGATACACCGTCTTAATCGGGCCGCTCAAATGGCATACAACGGTCTGATATAAGCCGCTTATAAATCAACGGTCATATCGAGGCCGCGTAGGGACTCGAACGGTTCCATATGGGCCATGAATCTGAGCAGAGACAAGCAAGCGATCCGGTCGAGTTCACAGGTGCAGGACTTGAGGTACAACATGCTCGATGTCCTAGTGGGAATCCCAGGCTCGCGGGGACTTACAGAGGTCTCATAATGGAGGTCCTAGTCTGACGGAAGGAGTATCCGGCGGATAGTTCCAACCATTACAAGAATTGAGGGTTATAAATCATCAAAAAATGAATATAGACGGTCAGTTAAATTTACACCAGAGTGAAATGACTGTCAAAACGGTCCAAATATCAATTTCTCATTTCTAATATAACATAATTGAGTTTTATACTTTATTTAAATTGATAAGGATGAAAGAATATGATTGGAAGAAAGGAACAAGATAATAGAGCAAGATCTGATATTAATTTGTCTTCCATATATTGCAATTTAATTGTGGGTTGCTACCCTATCGTTAGCATTATTTAATCAGAACTAGTCATACTTAAAACAAGATTCAAAACAATTTTGCGTGACAGAACGGTCTGCCAAGAACCGCTCAATGGGCCTCAGCGGTCGATCGATAGGCCGTGCAGGTCAAGCTGGCCCAAAGGTCAGACAGGGCCTGAACAGTATATCTAGGGCCGTGGGGGTTCGTGAACGGTCTGGACATGCCCGTCCTGCTCAAGAAGAATTTTAACGCAAGAGCTATTAGGCGGTCAAAAACTGGCCGTCGATATCGACCACACGGTCTATCGAGGGGCTGTTCAAAATCGAGCGATTTATGTTGTACCGCACTAATGACGCCACGCCCGAGCTCCAGCGAGCTCGGCTAGGGTTCCATAAGACCACTAAATACTCATCGTACGACGCATAAAAATTGGGCAATAAGCTATCACTGGAAAGAGGACTTAAAAATACACAAGATAGCATGATCAATTCAGGGATTTAACTACGATAAGCCTACCTAAATCAAGCGGAAAGAATGATACAAACCCTAATCACATGCCTTTCATAAAACTAGAAATACGCATGATATAGAAATCACAAATTGGGCAAAATAGATTCAAATGAAAGCTACGAATGAGCTCTATACAATCATGTTAGTTAATTACACATGTCTTTCATAAAACTAGAAATACGCATGATATAGAAATCACAAATTGGGCAAAATAGATCCAAATGAAAGCTACGAATGAGTTCTATACAATCATGTTAGTTAATTAGGTTGGGCCTGAGAGAAACCTACCTTAATCGAAGAAGAAGGAGGAAGACGCCCGAAACCCTAATCCGCGAACACGCTTCCGATCCTCACCCAAATTCGCTCTCGATCGGCCACCCTAGGTCACGCCGCCGGCTAGGGAGACAAATAGGGTTCCAGGGGGTTGAAAGTCCTTTATTTATAGGGTCTAAGAAGGTTCCTACAGATCGAATTAGTCTCAAGAGTCCAAGGGATTAAAATCGGTGAAAAACTCGATTCTTCCATTTAATCCATGCCGCCACCGCCAATAGAAGGCTCTAGAGTTAGGGTTTTTGAAAGGAAGATGGGCTTCTAGGGTAAACCTATCAAATGGGCCTGGTTTGGACTCGATTGGTTGAGAAATGGGCTCGAATTTGATCGATTAAGGTTGGGCTATTAAGAACAACGAGTTTGGACTAAAAATCTCTTTAATTCGGCCTCATTAAATTTTTATTAGGGGTTGGCCCAGTTGACAATATTGTTAAACACTTCATTTTCTATAAGAATATAGTTTTTCCATATTTTTAGAAATTAGTCGAAACTTTAGCCTACAGGAGAAATCGCATTAATTTAATCTATACATATATTAAATTCAGATTATTATGGAAAATTCAATTACATTGTGAAATATGAAATTCTTTTTATGGTCATTGTAGAAAAATAATTATTTCTTTTGGTTGACATAATTTGGCCGCTTTCAAAAATAAAAAATATTCTTTAATTAAGAAAATCATAAAAATAGCAAGGAAATAACTTTAATTCCAATACATATTTTAAAATTTTACTTTTATATTTTATTATTTAACCGAGGTGTTACATCCTCCCCCACTTTAAGGAATTTGGTCCCCAAATTCGTCAATCGCCATTATCTATTTGTAAAATAACATGGTAATCATACAACTAATGGAATGTAAAAGAATTTTAACTATAGTTAAAGATAAGGGAGAACGATACCTTATATAAAATTCTTCATTTGATAGAAATCAGTCCCAATTTACTTGTAGAAGTAGCTTAGGGCAACTAGCCATTACATGATCTTTATTTCCACAACGAAGACATGCTCCGCTCCTTCACCAGCACTCCTTGATTAGATGACCAAATTTGTGACAGTGAAAACATTTCATTTGCGAAAGGTTATTCTTTTTCTTCTTATTACTCCGGACCTTTTTACGATGGACTCGTCACCTTTTGGCGAAATCGAACCTTAGCTTATTCGTAGACCCTCTTGCTTTCATGTCAAAAAGGAGCTTAGATACTTGCAAAAATAATTATAAGGTTAAAATTTTATTACCCTTACGCGTCGTGCTACACAATCTTACATATATTTTATTACTTAACCCGAAGCACTACCCAATCTCACGAGGTGACAAAAGGAATGACAAGGATGACACGGCCTAATATTTAGGGTAACCTATACTTACAGACATGAACTGAGGACTGAACAACAGAGGCTCTGATACCACTTCTGTCACGCACCGAACTGATAGCAGCGGGAAGCAGTGTTCGGAACATACAGTGAAACAGTCATGATAGCAAGAGCAGAATAAATAAACACAATTAGACACATGGAGGCCATACTAACAAAATATATTTTTATTGATGATTGAAAATTTAAATTTACAATTTGGACTTAGTAAAAGACATAAAGAATAGAAAATGACAAGACTCACTATACTATCTAGACTCAAGAAAATAAAAGGACAAACTCCGGTCTCTAAAGCTCCGGGTTCACTCAATCACGCTGTCTCGATCCCAATCACAAGTGTTCTATCTACCACGTTGCCTGAAAAGGGTTGGGAAGTAGGGGTGAGCAAGAAGCTCAATAGGAATTACACTATCATCAGGCATAGTTTATATAATTAACCATTTCATGAATGCATGGATAACGCGAGAAAATAATTAAGCATGATAACAAGATAACTAGCACGATAAAGATTGCAAGTCACGATAGTAACGGCAAGTAATCAGAACTTCAAGTGAATGGCCATATATCAAGTCAAGTCAAGTCGAGTCATGCGAGCAAGTACTTCATGATTTCAAGCAAGTATAGCAAGTATCACAAGAGTGTGGAATGTCGTAGACCCAACACGCTAGATAGTACCGGTGCCAAATGCAACATCTAGTCATTCACCTTCCCGGGGATCAAGTACTTTTCGGGTGCGCCTCCCAGGACCAGACTGGGCCCTTTAATGTGTTTGCCTTGGCATTGATTTACTTGGATCATATATCCCACAAAATCTAGTCATCCACATTGTTTAATGGCCAAGAGTTCCAAGATCAAGTTCATGTAATCAAGGTAAAGCACATAAGAATATTGATTTTCTTGAGATTCCAAATAATAAGCTCCTTAATCGAGAGGAAAAGTCATTCAAGGAAATGATTTAGAATTGATAATGTCATCAATAGACCCAACAATAAGTCCCAACTCGAGGTACCATAGCTTGGATAGGCTAGTGCAATTCATACAATCAAAACCATGAAAACATCAACTTTCAGAAAGCTGGAAGGTACGCGGTCAATATTGGGCCGCTTAAGACAGAACGGTCACACACTGGGCCGTGCAAAGATGACTGGGCCGAAGAACAACCCATCCGAAGCTAAGTGGGTACACGATCTAAAATGGGGCGCGCTATAAAAGAACTGTCCAAAATTGGGCCGTTGAACCAAACTAGGCGGTCCACAAAGAGCCGTCCAGTGCAAGAAGAAATGGAGCCCATGAAGAAGGATACACGGGCTAGATTGGGCCGCGCAACAATTGAGCGCTCGGACGATAGTCCGCTCCAGTAAGTCTACGGTCCAGTCTTGGCCGTTCAGTAACTCGGCCAAGCAGGATAGAGAAGCTACCCAAAAAGGGCTCCTAGGCCACCATAGGGATGGTGGAACTAAACCAGGGTTCAGCCCACGATTCTTAGGTCAGCCTAGAGGCTTTCTGGGTCGACTTAACAGGGCCTGGTCGAAGAACAATCAAGGATAATTGACCATCAAGACTGGGCATTTAGCCAATGATACGCCGTCTTAATCGGGCCGCTCAAATGGCATACAACGGTCTGATATAAGCCGCTTATAAATCAACGGTCATATCCAGGCCGCGTAGGGACTCGAACGGTTCCATATGGGCCATGAATCTGAGCAGAGACAAGCAAGCGATCCGGTCAAGTTCACAGGTGCAGGACTTGAGGTACAACATGCTCGATGTCCTAGTGGGAATCCCAGGCTCGCGGGGACTTACAGAGGTCTCATAATGGAGGTCCTAGTCTGACGGAAGGAGTATCCGGCGGATAGTTCCAACCATTACAAGAATTGAGGGTTATAAATCATCAAAAAATGAATATAGACGGTCAGTTAAATTTACACCAGAGTGAAATGACTGTCAAAACGGTCCAAATATCAATTTCTCATTTCTAATATAACATAATTGAGTTTTATACTTTATTTAAATTGATAAGGATGAAAGAATATGATTGGAAGAAAGGAACAAGATAATAGAGCAAGATCTGATATTAATTTGTCTTCCATATATTGCAATTTAATTGTGGGTTGCTACCCTATCGTTAGCATTATTTAATCAGAACTAGTCATGCTTAAAATAAGATTCAAAACAATTTTGCGTGACAGAACGGTCTGCCAAGAACCGCTCAATGGGCCTCAGTGGTCGATCATTAGGCCGTGTAGGTCAAGCTGGCCTGAAGGTCAGATAGGGCCTGAACAGTTTATCTAGGGCCGCGGGGGTTTGTGAACGGTCTGGACATGCCCGTCCTGCTCAAGAAGAATTTTAACGCAAGAGCTATTAGGCGGTCAAAAACTGGCCGTCGATATCGACCACACGGTCTATCGAGGGGCCGTTCAAAATCGAGCGGTTTATATTGTACCTCGCTAATGACGCCACGCCCGAACTCCAGCGAGCTCGGCTAGGGTTCCATAAGACGACTAAATACTCATCGTACAACGCATAAAAATTTGGCAATAAGCTATCACTGGAAAGAGGACTTAAAAATACACAAGATAGCATGATCAATTCAGGGATTTAACTACGATAAGCCTACCTAAATCAAGCAAAAAGAACGATACAAACCCTAATGACATGCCTTTCATAAAACTAGAAATATGGATGATATAGAAAGCACAAATTAGGCAAAATAGATCCAAATGAAAGCTACGAACGAGCTCTATACAATCATGTTAGTTAATTAGGTTGGGTCTGAGAGAAACCTACCTTAATCAAAGAAGAAGGAGGAAAACGCCCTAAACCCTAATCCGTGAACACGCCTCCGATCCTCACCCAAATTCGCTCTCGATCGGCCACCCTAGGTCACGCTGCCGGCTGGGGAGACAAATAGGGTTCCAGGGGGTCGAAATCCCTCTATTTATAGGGTCTAAGAAGGTTCCTACATATCGAATTAGTCTCAAGAGTCCAAGGGATTAAAATCGGCGAAAAACTCGGTTCTTCCACCTAATCCACGCCGCCACCGCCAATAGAAAGCTCTAGAGTTAGGGTTTTTGAAAGGAAGATGGGCTACTAGGGTAAACCTATCAAATGGGCCTGGTTTGGGCTCGATTGGTTTGGAAATGAGCTCGAATTTGATCGATTAAGGTTGGGCTATTAAGAACAACGATTTTGGACTAAAAACCGCTTTAATTCGGCCTCATTAAATTTTTATTAGGGGTCGGCCCAGTTGACAATATTGTTAAACACTTCATTTTCTACAAGAATATATTTTTTTCATATTTTTAGAAATTAGTCAAAACTTTAGCCTACGGGTGAAATCGCATTAATTTAATATATATATATATATATATATTAAATTCAGATTATTGTGAAAAATTCAATTGCATTGTGAAATATGAAATTCTTTTTATGGTCATTGCAGAAAAATAATTTTTTCTTTTGGTTGACATAATTTGGCTACTTTCAAAAATAAACAATATTCTTTAATTAAGAAAATCATAAAAATAGCAAGGAAATAACTTTAATTCCAATACATATTTTAAAATTTTACTTCAATATTTTATTATTTAACCGGGGTGTTACAATTTACTAGAGAGTGAATATGGAAAACTCCGACTGTAGTGTTTTGTTCTAACTGGGAGAGTGGCTGCGGTGGGGAAGGTCTTAGCTAAGGAGGATTGATACATGGGAAAGTTTAGAACAAGTAGGATTGATTTCCGAGGAAGTTTTGTGTGCTAATAGGATTCCTCACGTAGAAACTTTAAATCCTAATCGAACTCTAACCCCATTAGTCTTTTTTTTTTCTCTATAAATAAACCCCCTCCAGAACGTGGCAAGGCTACTGCCTCTGCTAATTGTGAAGCATGTGTCGACGTCAACCTACTGCTCCTACGACTGCTGCTTTTTCTTCTTCTTCCCCTTTTGCTGAGGCCATAAGAGAAGCATCTACTACTGCAGAACGAGTGTTGCCGTTGCTGCAATACGTCTTCTTCCTCCTCTTTTCTTCTACGGTTGCTGCGGTTGTGCGAGGAGCATCGGCTACTGTCCGTTCTTCTTGTTGCTGCTAGCCACATCTTGCAGTGTTGCGACTGCATATCCCTCGCGTGAAGCTGCCTGTTGCTACTTCTGTTCGAGCTGCGGTAGCGGTGCTTATATCATAGCCTTTCTATCATCTCCTCTTCTCTGCTACCGTAAGAGTTCTGCTACTGAAGCTGCTGCAATAAACCTTCCATTATCATCTCTGTCATCGTCCAAATCATTCAACCAGGTAGGTGTTCTCAAGTACGAAGCCCAAACTAATAAATCTCAGATCATATGCATGCATATAGGTCTATTAGTATGTTTTCAGTAGCTTTCTGCTTCATTTTTCAGAGTTTTGGTAAAAGGGCGCCCCTCTATAGGGCGCTATTTTCATAAAACGACTACACACACAGTCATTATTCTGTCAAAAATTAAATAAGTACATGTGGATGCACTTTTTATTTAATAAATCATTGTTTATTTGTTTATTGACTTTTATTAAGTGCGTGGGCATGCCAGTCACAAAGTGACGATTTATTGTGCGCTCGATCTGACTAATCAGACGATTGTGTGGTTCGTGTCGGGATTGAGACCCGCCACGCCATAAAGGTCACGGCGTCATTTACATCCCCTTGGAGAGGGGAGCACCCTTGATTAATCACCGGGAAAAGGGGCCTCATGGCTAGGAAAATATATCGAGAGAAACAAGCCGATAGCGGTCTCGAATCAGTCGGAAAGCCCTATGTCTAGGGAAACAAGCATTCGAAATATGTCGGTCAGTCAAGGGACCATTTTGATATTCGGACGAGTGTCCGGCTTCAGAGAATCGTGATCATCACGGGGAAAATCGGAGCATATGTATGCCAGGGTACGGCAAATTTATTGTTCAAAGGGATAGAAGACATTCGGTTGAATCCCGGTTAGAGTGGTCAGAAATCAGCGAGTTTATTGGCCCGGTGCGAGATCGAGTCAGGACCATTCCGGGGGCGCCTCCCGCGGTCCAAACGAGGCTTGCGTGGGCATCATTAATATCTCCGGTGCCGAAGGGCAGCGGGAAAGTGTCCCAGGACTATATTCCAAAACAAAGATTTGTACAGAGATAGCCGACTATAGGCCTAGGATGTGGGTCAGGCGATGACCATGGTTGGGGCGAACCCGAGGTCCAAATGTGACTCACGAAGGTCTTATTGATATTCCCACACATAGGGTTCGGGGAAGACAAGAGCCGTCTCGTTCCATTCGGATTTCGTCGGTCATACACGGACCATTTTATGTTCGGACAAAGGTCCGTATAGAAAACAAGACGGTGACGGGAGCGAATCTGTTCAAATGTTTGCCGTGAGTACGACAAGTTTAATGCAAGTGCGGGGCTAGATCCCGATATATATGTCGGTCACTAACGGACCATCCGGTATTCGGACGAGAGTCTGTATTCGAAGCATCGAAGACAACGACAAAGACACACGGATGTCTGCCGTAGGTACGGCAAGTTTCATGGGATTACGGGATCGGATCCTGGCATATATGTCGGTCACTAACGGACTATTCATTATTCGGACGGAAGTCCATATTAGTAGCGTCGAGGCCGACGATAAAATCGTACGGATGTCTGCCGAAGGTATGGCAAGTTTCATGTGGGTGCGGGATTGGATCCCGGCAAAGACGGGTCAAGCTAACGAACTATCGGCCCGGGATAAGTTCGGATCATGGTCACGTTTGGGCGAGGGCTCCCGAGATCCAAGTCCGATCTAGTGGGGCATCATTGCTTTTCTCTTCAAACACTGTCTGGGGAAGCGGGTTGTTAAGTGTGAAGCCCAAACTCGCCAACGTGCGTCCTTGCACGCGGATCGACCTGCGCGGTCAGGTCGCGGGGGTTTCCGGGGGCAGCGCCCCCGGAACAAAATTTTAATTGAAGCATGGGTAACTTTTGATTATTGGTTTCCTATTCCTTTTATTGGTTTTATCCATTAACTTAAAGATCTTTATTTTTTTTAACTATTCTTTTTTTTAAACACGCCGGCAAAGGAAGGTGCCAAGAGAGAAGAAGGGCGCGCCGGTGTAGACATTACAAAGAGGGGTGCGCGCCGGATTAAGGGATCTCAAGGGGGGGGGCGCGCCTGTTTAAGTGTGTTAAGAGGGGGCGTGCCGGCTATATGGCAAGAAGGAAGAGGGGCCAGGGGTGCGTCGGAATAGGGCAATGAACAGTATAGCGCGCCGGTTAGACTGCTAAGAAAACGGAGGGAGTTTTGAGTGTGAAGCTAAACCGGCGCGGGGGGGTACCGCGCCGGATTAGCCCACGCCGGATTAGGAGCATGCCGGGATAGGTTCTATGAGGTTTTCTTCGCTCTGTTTGATTCTTATTGCTTCTGTTCTTGTTTCTTCAACCGACAGATTGACTTGTTGATTGGTTTATTCGTTTAATTGGTGGATTAAGTTGATAGGGAGGAAGATAAAGTGTTTCGTTAGAAGGGTTTGCTGCACAGGGTAGTTCAGTTTACTTCAGAGGCAGCTTCAGAGTTGGGCAGTTCTTGGCAGGAAGGAGTCCAGCTAGTTCGTTTATTCCTGGCGAAAATTGGGCAGCACCTCCTCCGGACTGACGCTTGCCAGAGAAGAATGGGGAACACCAAACAGATTGCTCCGGGGTGAGCCTCAAAACTCGGAGTAAGGCCTCCGTTAACCCATAAGCGCATATGGAGACTCGAGGGCAAGCCTTCAAGAGTTCCAGCAACTTACTGGTGGTGAGTTAGTGAACGGGACGGATGTGTGCCTCAAGGGGGGCCATGAATGTTCACCTTTCTGACGGGTTCCTCCGAAGGCTGTGCTACGCAGAAGCAAGCTTCGAAGGGCCCTAGGTGAGCAGAAAATAGAGAGAGGGAGAGGGAAGCAGAAGAACACCGCCCATGCCCATAAAGAAAGCATTCTTTTTATTTATTCCCAAGGAAAAAGGGGGGAAAGAAATACAGGAGGGGAGATCTACCCCAAAGCAAGGAAAACACATCAAAGAAAGAGGAAAGAAATACATCGGTGGGGGAGGGGGAACGGGGCACAAGCTCCTCCCCCTCCGAGCTCACCTCTCTCTTTCACGCTCAATCTCTCTTTTTCTTCACCTAGCAGGCGCAGGGACAGAGCTTCTTCTCTCTTTTCCTTCTTCTCTTCAATGGCCAGCCGGGGGGGGGGGGGGGGGGTTCCAGCTTCTTTTCTCTTTTCAATCGCCCATCCCTCTTCTCTGTCGAACATGCAGAGTATATATAGCCGGCTGCCCTTTCTTCGCTTGGACGGAAGGAACTCCCGCCACTTCATTCGTCTGCGGTGTCATCCGTTGATTTGCACAGTACACTGGCATTTATCCGAGGAAGGGATGTTTGCTGCTGCTACTCCCCCCATCGATGCTTGTCTTCACCGTCGATGCAGCCGCGTTGTCGAACGGAGGTGGAGACAGGGCTCCAGAGCATTGAATGCCCATGGAGATAGAGCTTCAGAGCATTGAATGCCCTCCAGGCACCAGGCTGATGCGAAAACAGGGTATCGGCCAGCGGATGGGATGGCATTTGAGTTAAACCGACGCGATGTTGTGCGCGCCAGATTAACAGCACATAAAGGGGCATGCCGGACTAGCATGGGGCGCGCCGGATTAAGCATAAGCAAGGGGGCGCGCCGGATGGATGTTGAAGGGGGGGCACCGATTTAGAGCGCGTCGGTTTAAGGCCCTTTTGCGCCGTTTTAAGCCTCAAATGGATTCTTTTCGAAGTCGCAGCCATTTATTCGAGTGTTGGCGCTCCTGGAGTGTTCTAGTTGCAATGCAAGGCCTCTATAATATTCCATTTTCGGCCTTTTGGGCTTGATCCCAAACATTACGTAACTTTCGGTGCATGCTGAGACGGTTCCGGAGTTCCTGACTTTTCTCTGATTCAGCTTTCGGAATGGCCGGTCGGAGAGTTGTAGCCGTATCTTCTGCCTTGGGGGCTTCCTTAGCGGGTAGCGGACCACCAAGCGAGTTCTCATCCTGATCGGGCCAGGCATGAGGTTTATTCGGTATTTCCGTCTTCGACTCGCGCTCGAATGTGTAGACGCGAATGTCGCCATGATCATTATCGTCATTTTTTTGGCGTCCATAGTACACCATCTTTAAAATTTAATAACTATGAATCCTGATGTCTAATCTAATGCATGAGTATACTGCTAGATTCCTGCTATTTTTCCGTACATGTCCATGTGTTTATTCCTGTGAAAATATTTTTATTGGAAAAGTGCTAGTGTTCATGACCAATTTACACATGATTGAACAACGACTGTCACCCTATCACTATTTGAATATGGTGCCCCTGTCCTGGGCGCTATATATTGAAAAGAAGACTTGTGCCAAGTGTTGACATGTTTTCCTACTTTCCCCTTTTAATTATCCTTCCAACCCCTTCTTCACTATGCTAATGTCAAGAACTAAACACTGTATAAAGAACATGGGGAAGGATGTAGCGTGTGTGTGTGAGCGCCACCAAGGTGTCTAATGTAAGCAAATACACCATACCTTGGAAAGGAAGGGGAGACACTCGCCTAAAGAATGCAGTGCTGTAGAATCAAATGGTCCTGGAGGAACTGCTTAGTGTAAGGAACGGTCGCTCGATAGAATGCTTACAGTGCCGAAGAGGGAAGCGGGACTCTGACGGGTCTAGCAACTGGACGGTTCGCAGAAAGTCGCTCGAAGGGCCTGAACGGCTTGTGGAAGGCCGCTCTAATATGCAAACGGATGAAGCATGACTGTCCAAAGCTCCATACTCTAAGGTTGGGGGACCTGATCCTCCACTCCTTCCGGCCGGCCGAAGGGAATGGGCCTCGCGTTGCGATGATGCTGACCTGCAAAAACAACGTATAGAACACAGAAAGAACCCAAGATCAGTACTGCGAAGTGTAGCAACTATAAAAGACTGTGCAAAATGAACTAGCTAACATGAAATGGGGGATACCTGGGAGTTTTTAAACCCCTAGGGGCGTCAAAAAGATAGGAGGGTGTGTGAGATGAAGTGTGATGATGAAAAATGTGGGTGAATAACAAAGAAAAACAATGCATGCAACGACAAGCGAATGGTGAAACTATGAGAACAAAGACTCAAAACACTGAGTACTCCCTGAACCAGAGGCTTGTATGGATGTAGAAAGTCTCCCTCCCTGACAGTAGGCCGCTTGAGAATTCGGCAGAGCTTCGCCGTGACCTTGAAATCTCCCCCCCCCCCTTTCAAAGCTTGACCTTAGGGTCTATTTATAGAGCCTAAGAAACCAGCCTCGAAATTAGGGTTTCCAATGAAAATCAGCTTGATATATCAACATAAAATCTGTAGATAATATAATTATCTTCCAACCCGTTCAAACGGCACCCCATTTGATTGAGAAACCGCAGAGAAATAGTTGGAACAAATCAAGGATAAAACCACAGATATAGAGAGAAAAACCCTTAATTTTTCAGCCATCGAACCATTGAGCGGTCATGCGATAGACCGCCCAGTCCATTGCACTATCGGTCATCAGACCGTCCAACCTGTCGATGGAAATTAAGTAAATAAGCAATATTATCCAAACATCCATCGAACTGCCCGATGATTTCGCCGTTGGACTCTCATGAATTGGGCGGTTACAAATGGACCACCTAGACCATGGAATGGCCATAGCCCAACCGCCCAATGCCTGTCGGCGGTAAATCAAAATAAATTAGATAATCAGATAATTATCTGAACAACCAATGAATCTGGGACTCTGAGATATGGATGATCATATACCGACCGTTCAATCAATTTGAATGGTTATATGTAGACCGTGTAAAAGCTTGTCGGTGGAAATTCAGAATATTACCTTAACATCCAGTAAATAGACACGGTTCATAATCAACCGCTCCAAAATGGAACGATCAAGCAATAGACCGCGCAATGGCTGGACACTTGAAAATCAAAGAAATGTGATAAATCAAGCAAAATCAAGGCCCATTAAGCCTCGATTCGAAGTAAACCTAGTCAGGGAGGGAGATGCCCATAAAATAGGGCCAATAAGCTACCTTAAAATAGCCCAATGAGTAATGGACAACTGTAGGCATCAATAAATGAGAGTAAGAGACTCTGACGGTCCTGGAGGAACCGCTTAGTGTAAGGAACAGTCGCTCAACAGACCGCTCACAGCGCCGAAGAGGGAAGCGGGACTCTGACGGGTCTAGCAACTGGACGGTTCACAGAAAGCCGCTCGAAGGGCCTGAACGGCTCGTGGAAGGCCGCTCTAATCTACAAACGGATGAAGCATGACTGTCCAAAGCTCCAGACTCCAAGGTTGGGGGACCTGATCCTCCACTCCTTCCGGCCAGCCGGAGGGAATGGGCCTCGTGTTGCGATGATGCTGGCCTGCAAAAATAACGTATAGAACACAGAAAGAACCCAAGATCAGTACTGCGAAGTGTAGCAACTATAAAAGACTGTGCAAAATGAACTAACTAACCTGAAATAAGGGATACTTGGGAGTTTTTAAACCCCTAGGGGCGTCAAAAAGATAGGAGGGTGTGTGAGATGAAGTGTGATGATGAAAAATGTGGGTGAAGAACAAAGAAAAACAATGCATGCAACGACAAGCGAATGGTGAAACTATGAAAATGAAGACTCAAAACATTGAGTACTCCCTGAACCAGAGGCTTGTATGGACGTAGAAAGCCTCCCTCCCTGACTATAGGTCCCTTGAGAATTCGGCAGAGCTTTGCCGTGACCTTGAAATCTCTCCCCCTTTCAAAGCTTGACCTTGGGGTCTATTTATAGAGCCTAAGAAACCAGCCTCGAAATTAGGGTTTCCAATGAAAATCAGCTTGATATATCAACATAAAATATGTAGATAATATAATTATCTTCCAACCCGTTCAAACGGCACCCTATTTGGTTGAGAAACCGCGGAGAAATAGTTGGAACAAATCATGGATAAAACCACGGATAGAGAGAGAAAAACCCTTAATTTTTCAGCCATCGAGCCATTGAGTGGTCGTGCGATAGACCGCCCAGTCCATTGTGCGGTCGGTCATCAGACCGTCCAACTTGTCGGTAGAAATTAAGTAAATAAGCAATATTATCCAAACATCCATCGAACTGCCCGATGATTTCGCCGTTGGACTCTCATGAATTGGGCGGTTACAAATGGACCACCTAGACCATGGAACGGCTATAGCCCAACCGCCCAATGCCTGTCGGTGGTAAATCAAAATAAATTAGATAATCGGATAATTATCTGAACAACCAATGAATCTGGGACTCTGAGATATGGACGGTCATATACCGGCCGTTCAATCAATTTGAATGGTTATATGTAGACCGTGCAAAAGCTTGTCGGTGGAAATTCAGAATATTACCTTACCATCCAGTAAATAGACACACGGTTCATAATCAACCGCTCCAAAATGGAACGGTCAAGCAATAGACCGTGCAATGGCTGGACACTTGAAAATCAAAGAAATTGAATCAAGCAAAATCAAGGCCCATTAAGTCCCGATTCGAAGCAAACCTAGTTAGGGAGGGAGGTACCCATAAAATAGGCCCAATAAGCTACCTGAAAATAGCCCAATGAGTAATGGACAACTCGAGGCATCAATAAATGAGAGTAAGAGAAATGATTCAACTTATCGGCAAAAAACAGGTGTCAACAGATGCCCCTCCTTAACGTCCTCTTTGCAGGGGAGCGAGCGGAGGCGAAGCGAAAGCGAAGTCGAACATAGAGATGATGCGGAAGTGAAGTGGAGTGGATTGAAAGCTGGCGTTAAGGTAAAACGACGCCCGTTTTGCCAACAAGCGATAAGAATTTTCCGGAAAAACTCTAAATTAACCACAAGGAATAGCTAGACCAAAAGTGACACCAGTCTGGAGGAACTAACTAAATAAAGGGAACACAAGATCAACCTCATGGGGGACACAATCCCGCAGACCAATGAGGAGACTAGAATAAGCAAAAGTAAAGAAACGGACTAAAACTCCAGACGGGGACCTCTTAATCAACCAAACCGAGTGAACAAACCAGAGAGAACCTTCCAACTCAGAGTGGAATTGTTCCTCTTACTCAAACACTGATCACACAGCTATCCATCATTGGTGGGACATCAGCATGCAAACCATGGGTTATGAATGCTCAAAAGATGCGTATGATGCATGCTGGGTTAAAATAAAAGAAATCATTAAAACAAATGCAAATAAAGCCATAAAATAAAAAATACTCAAGAATAATATTACTAAGCTAGGAGAATCAGAGTCAAGACACTATCCGCAACCACAGCGTGTAGGATAGAATCATCCTGTTGGATACGGACTGAATAGATCTAGAGGGGGGGTGAATAGATCTTTCCCCCTTTTCGATGATTTACTAACTATTGACCAGATGAGCTACTGGTAATTAATGAATTATAGAACTAATGCGAATAGTAAAGATGCAAGCATACGTATAGGAAATCAAACACACACAAGCACACCACATAATCAAACCACAAGATAGGATTTTTAAGGTGGTTCAGTCTCTTCCCGAGACCTACATCCACCCCTTGCTTAACTCAAGCAAGGCTTCACTAAATGAGAATTCCTGATCTCACACAAACACCGCTGACACACAGCTTGACTCCGCTGCCTCACAGCTTGACTCCGCTGCCTCACAGCTTGACACTTGGTGTAAGGATGAATAGAAATGATGAGAAGGTGGAATGATGCAACAGGACTGAATATAGACTTTTGTAACAAAGGAAAGAATTCAGCCTGGGACTTAATCACACAAATAACAAGAATAGACTCCCTGTAGAGCTTCCAATCGGATGCCTTCAGCTGCTTTGCTGCTGGAGGTCGCACAGCTTCAAGCCCAGTCTTCCTTCTGCAGCAATGAGAATGCTTTCAGTCTTCTGCAGATTTCTGATTGATGGAGAGCCACTTCGTCCTGTGATGTAGGTGTGTCTCTTAGCTTCTGTTCTATGCTCTCTCAGTGTGCTTGCCTGCGCGATCAGTTGCCTTCTATCTTTATTCAGATTCTTTTTCAAGCATGAAGCTCTTCCCGCTCAAATTCCAGATCTAGCGTCAATCTGCTAGAAAAACAGGGAGACGGTTGAATCCGATTACTATAATAGGTTTGACCGCGTCTCAGCATGATTCTCTCCTTGATTCCCGTGCGGAATCTTATCTCCTGAGCAGCCCAACAACCTGCAACAACCATCTGCAGGTTTTAAGGAACCTCAACAGAATTCGGTTAGAGTTCGGTTCTGGACGCTATAAAGCCCGTGGTCGACCATGACCCTGTCGCTGGTCGACAATGGGCATTCCCCAGACAGCCGGTTCTTCTGGCTGAAACTCACTTCGCCCGTTGGTCGACCACAGCCTGGTCGCTGGTCGACAAGGAACTAATTACAGATGGCCGTCAGTTCTGTCTGATGTTCTGGCTGTTCTGTGGTCGACCAGAGGTGGGGCTTTGGTCGACAGCCAAGGTGCTTCCAGAAGACAGATGATCTGATGCTTTTCTGGTTGAGTTCGTTGGTCGACCATAACCACTTCCCTGGTCGACAAGCGGCCTTTGACACTTCTTCTGATTTGTTGATTCCACTTGGATTTCAGTGGACCTGAAATTACTTAACTTATCAGAAGTAAATTGAACTATCAGATTTATATTGAGTTGATCAGAAACATTGTTTGTCATCATCAAATGGGCATTAATTCAATGCACTATCTTTGCACACATAACTAAACCATTTGCTTTAAGAGACAAGATAGAACTTAGATTAGTCAAACATATCCTATTGTCATCATCAAAACCAAGGGATGCACAACATTCTCCCCCTTTTTGATGATGACAACCATGAGTCATTGTGTCAAACAAAACCATTTGAAATAGCATTCAAGGCTTTCATAGCACAAATTTCATTCAACAAAGTATTTGATGTGCCTTTCAAAAAGCTTTCAAGAAGCAGTATAGCACTACTTACATGAGTGACAAAAACTAAAGACAAACCTAAAGACACTAAGGACTAGTTGGACACATCTAGACACACAATGACACATAAGCTTCTCTCTCCCCCTTTGTCAACAGCAAAAAGTGAATCACTTAAACAGTCCTTCCGAGGAGGATGAGGAAGTCTCTGGCTTCACGTTCTCTTCCATGCGATCCAGCTTGTCAACAATGTGGGCATAGGAGAGCCTGAGTTTCTGGATCTCTGAGATAGTATCCTTGTGATACTTCTCATTCTGTTGGGTTGTGATCTCGATACGGATTCCCATCTGATCGGACACTTCACCGAGGGTCCTTACAAGTCTGTTGAACCGAGAACTAGCCTGGTCAGAGTGTTCCTTCTGCTTGATGAACCTGGCCTCCATCTGTTGTTCCAGCCGTTGGACTTTCTGCTCCAAGCGTCCAGTGGCAGCATTGACATTCTCTTGAAATGATTGGAGTTGGGTGGTGAGAGAAGATAACTGAGATGCCATCTGGAGGAGCACTCCATGAGATTCAGGGTGGGAGGTAAATGCTGGTGGTGGAGCAGAAGTAGAGGGAATGGAGGTAGGTGGTACTTGTGTGGGTTGAGCAGAATGTGATGGAGCTTGGGAAGTTGGAGCTTGGGTAGGCGGAGCAGATGGGGATTGAGCTGGAGGGGCAGCAGTGCCTGGCTGCCAGAGCACTATTGAAAGGGACGATGGTGAATGGGCAGCAGTGGGGGTAGTAGGTGTAGCTTGAGGCACCATTGGTGACGGTGTGACAGCAGGGCTAACCTGTATAGGTGAATGAGGTGGAGAAGAGGGTGGCACCGGATCCTTTGCTTTGCCCTTGGAAGGGAGAGTGCGCTGAACATGGTCTCCGACCTTCTTAAATCCCAAGAATGTGGTCACGAAGTGAAAATTGTAGACGTGCCATTTGGGAATGACAATGCTTGGGCTGTGAGGAGAAGGTATGTTGGCTGCTTTCAGAATAGAAGTGATATGGGCAGCAAAAGGAAGAGAATTCAGGGGATAATGTAGGATGCTTCGGAGGGAATTCAAAAGGAGTGTGGGTAGGCGAATAGGCTGGCGAGTGATGAGGCCATGGAGTATAAATAGATGGAGGCGACTTACTTGATCTCTGGCGCCTCCTCGAGGTTGTATGATGGTGGTGATGATGTGGTGAAGCAAACGATGAAGAGGAGGGAAGGTATTAGCATTGAGGTACTTGGGAAGGACCTCAGGGGCTGGCTTGCCAGTGACCACTGCATGTGCTTCTCGGAGGTCGAAGTCCTCATGATTGAAAACAGCTCCAATTCTGGGAGTCTTCAGCGTCATGTGGAGAAGCTTGACGTCAAGTCTGATGACTTTCCCTTGAACTACGGTGTATAGCTGACTGTCCACGACTTGCAGGTTGTGATAGAATTCTTGCACAAGCTGGGGCGAGTACGAATTGTGCACTGAAACGAACGTAGTCCACTCTTGAGCTTCAAAAATTGGCAGTAGATCTGGGAACATCTCCATCAGCTTGTCATCGGAGAAATCGACGATCCTGGGTTGCAAAACTGTTCGTGGCTTGAGAGCTCCAGAAACGGGATGCACTGCGGGTTCCTCTGAATCTGCTGATTGTCTGCCTGGACCAGGTGCAGCAGCCGTGGTCGACCGGTGAGGGGCCGATGGCGAACCCTGCGCGGCCCGCGACTTGGATCGCTTGGACGGCATCGAAGCAGCGGCAGGGGCCTGATCTCTTCTACGCTTAGAGGAAAGTAGAGCACGCTTGGGAGACATTGTGAAGGGAAGCGAGATAGAGGCGAGAGAGAGGCGAGAAAAGAAATCTGGAGAAGATGAAGTTGAGAGAGGGCTAGAGCTGCGGATGGGAGAATTTCAGGGACCCAGCCGAGACAATTTATAGGGTAGGGCATTAGGGCTGGCTCTTAATTTTTAGGGCAGTGAACCATCGCGATGCAAAGAACGAGCGGTCAGGATTTAATCAGCATAACTCATATTTTGGGAAATTGTTGAAGTGTACCCTCTTTCTTTAATAAGACATTTAAGTAACCGTTCCCCCTTTCTTAAAGACCACCTTGTGACCAAATCGAGTGGGTCTTGTGGTTCAAAGAATTTGAAAGTATTGCCCCAATAAATTGACTCCCCATATCCACTGTCTTACTCACGGCTCCTTAAACTTATAATATGGTTCATGAGATAATTTTACTAGCTGAACAAGCTGAACAGTGTTTTATGCCTCTATTTGCATATAGTGCATTAGGTCAACCATTTTTGTTGCCTTTTCATTTTGGAATATTTAAAAGCTGTGGTCAGGTTTATCACATGCTTTTCCACACGAAGAGACACGCTTTTTACACGCCAGAAACCACGGCTACTTAGCATGCCTAACCATTCCACTTTTAACTGGGACACACTTTTTATCCGTGAGGATATACGTTTATCAGACGCCAATATCCCCAGTTACTCAGGATACCCAATTAATAATTTTGAGAGTGGCAGAGGTAGATTGAGTCTTCATGACATACATGTCTCCCACTTAATTTTTCAGCCAATTTTGCTTTGTGATGGAGAACAGTAGTTTCTCAGAACTCAGTCCATTGTTCTACCAAGTAGGCAGAATTATGGCGTATTCCATATACATTCATGCTATAGCTGCGTTTATTTTCACTGTCCAACACAGACACAGGTAGAGAAACAGTCTCATTACTAAAAACATAAGTTCTCAATAGACTTGAGTCAGAGTCATAGTTATGGTTTGAATTTATTGCAGTAGTACAGGTCAAATTCTCATTACTACACTTAACATTTACTCTCATTGATGACTTTGGTGATTTTCTTGTAAGAGGTGGTTAGGTTGTTCAATGGTTTATTAAGGAATGAGTTTACACTTTTTACTCCCCCTCAATTTGTGAGTCCTTGCTGAAGATAGAGAACAATAAGCTGACCACAAAGAGATATTGAGACACAAGGAATGGGAAGTGAATGAGGATGAGTGAGTGAAGCCAAAACTGAGCTCAGAGTCCAAAAAGTTCAGAAGATTTCCCACCAAAGCCAGCAGCTTGATTAGATCCAATTTCCCTTTTTCAGGTCCTTTGTCGACCATGGAGTGGCCTGTGGTCGACCTTTGTGCTGACACAGAACCTGCCTGTTGAGAAGACTGCGTTCTCACAAACCTGTTGTCGACCATTGGATCGCCTGTGGTCGACAGCTGCGAATTCCCAGAGCTAACTATTTCCTGTCCTGATGCCTTGGTCGACCAGCGCCTTGTCTGTGGTCGACCACAAGGGATGAGCCGTAGAGAACCAGTATTCTTGCTGAAGTTGCACCCGACACAAGACTTTCCAAACTCAAAAACTTGACCAGTACTAGAGACCTATAACTTAGACAGAAATGACAGAATCTATGTAGAGTACACATGAATATGATTATTTCAAGAATTTTCAGGAGAAATTCTACAAATTCCTAACTCCCTTCTTAGAGATGAAAATCTGTCATTGTTAAGGGGTTTTGTGAAAATGTCTGCCAGTTGTTTTTCAGTTTCTACAAAATGAAGCATGAGATTTCCTTTGGAGACCTCATCTCTTAGAAAGTGATGACGGATCTCAATGTGTTTTGTCCTAGAGTGTTGAATGGGGTTTTTAGACAAATTAATAGCACTAGTGTTGTCACAGAAAATAGGTGCACATCCAAGATCTACATTGTAGTCTTGAAGCTGATGTTTTATCCACAAAACCTGTGTACCACAGCTCCCTACTGCGACATACTCAGCCTCAGCAGTGGAGAGTGCCACAGAATGCTGTTTTTTAGAGGCCCATGATATTAAACATCCACCTAATATTTGACAATAACCACTAGTATTCTTCCTATCAATTTTGCAACCAGCATAATCAGCATCTGAATATGAAATCAAGTCTAGTTTGCAGTAAGTAGGATACCATAAACCCAAATCTTGGGTACCGGCAAGGTAACGAAAGATACGCTTGACAGCCCCTAAATGTGAATCTCTAGGGCTAGATTGATATCTAGCACACATGCATACACTGAACTGAATGTCTGGCCTAGAGGCAGTTAAATATAGTAGGGATCCGATCATACCTCTGTATTTCTTGGCATCTACCATGTTACCTTTTACATCAGCCTCCAATGTTGCATTTGTCCCCATGGGTGACTCTATTGGTTTGCAGCTTTCCATGCCAAACTTTTTCAGCATCTCCTTTATGTACTTGGATTGATTTATGAAGTAGCCTTCTCTACATTGTAGAATCTGCAATCCAAGAAAGAACTGTAAATCACCCATTAAACTCATTTCAAACTCATTGGTCATTAGATTTGCAAATTCAGTACATAATGAAGCTTCAGTGGATCCAAACACAATATCATCCACATAGATTTGCACAATTAGTATATTCTTACCTTGGGTCTTGGAGAATAATGTTTGATCAATTTTACCTCTTGTGTAGCCCTTTTTGGTGAGGAATGAACTCAGCCTGTCGTACCATGCCCTAGGAGCCTGCTTTAAACCATACAAAGCCTTATGCAGTTTAAAGACATGATTAGGAAAATCATCATTTTCAAAACCAGGGGGTTGTTCCACAAAGACTTCTTCCTTTACAAAGCCATTTAGAAAGGCACTTTTTACATCCATTTGCTGCAATTTAATTCCATGGGACGCCGCAAATGCTAACAGTATTCTAATGGCTTCTAACCTTGCAACTGGAGCATATGATTCTTCAAAATCAACTCCAAATTCTTGGTTATACCCCTTAGCCACCAATCGAGCCTTGTTCCTCATAACAACTCCTTCTTCATTAAGCTTATTTTTATAAACCCATTTGGTTCCAATAACAGGATGAGATGAGGGTCTGGGAACAAGTTTCCAAACCTGATTTCTTTCAAATTGATTTAATTCTTCATGCATGGCATTTATCCAAGATTCATCTCTTAAAGCTTCCTCTACATTTTTAGGCTCAACTTGAGATACAAGGGCTAGCTGATCTAATTCATCAACTGTTTTAAGCTGAGATCTAGTTTTCCTCGGTTCATTAATTCCTCCAATGATGTTATCTAGAGGATGATCTCTGAGAAATCTCAGATTTTCAGAATTGTTACCTGGGATGATCTCTCCTTCGGGTTGATCATTGGAATCACCTTGCTTTGGTTCTGCTTCAGTCTCCATTGGTTCCTCTTTGCCTTCCAGAAATTCCCCATCTTCATCTTTGCCTACCTGTCCAGTTTTGTCAAAGTCATTATTTTCATCAAATGTGATATGTGGGGATTCTTCAACTAGCTGATCTTTGGTGTTGTAGACTCTATAGGCTCTTGATCGGTCAGAGTATCCCAAGAAGATTCCTGGGTCACTCTTTGGTTCAAATTTGTCCAATGATCTCTTGTCATTGTTATGAATAAAACACCTTACACCGAAGATTCTAAAATGAGCTAGAGATGGCTTCTTACCTTTGAACACCTCATATGGAGTTTTCGTACTAGATGGTCTTACCATTGCCCTGTTTACAATATAACATGCTGTATTGACCGCCTCAGCCCAAAATCTTCTTGGAAGATTGGCTTCAACCAACAAGGTTCTGGCCATTTCAACAAGTGTGCGATTCCTTCTCTCTACCACTCCATTTTGCTCTGGCGTCCTTGGTGATGAGAACCTGTGATTTATTCCTTTGTTCCTGCAGAATTCATCAAACTCTGAATTTTCAAATTCTCCCCCATGATCAGATATTATTGAACACACTTTGGACTTTCCATCCTGCTTCATCCTTTTGTAAAATTCCTGAAACTCAGAAAAGGCATCACTTTTATGAGATAAGAACATGACCCATGTAAATCTAGAGAAATCATCAACAAGTACATAACCGTACCTCTTACCACTAAGGCTAGCAGTTCTTGTTGGGCCAAAAAGGTCCATGTGCACAAGTTCTAGTGGTCTAGAGGATTGACTTTCAGTTCTACCTTTGAATGATTTTCTTGTTTGCTTACCTTGGGTACATGATTCACATACTTTGACATTTTGAGCAAACGAAATTTCAGGTAAACCAGATACCATTTTATTCTTAACCAATTTGTGCAGCACCCTGTAGCTAACATGCCCTAGCCTTCGGTGCCACAACCAAGTCAGGTCCTCCTTCTTGGCGGTGAGGCACAAGTTGGAGTGGGCTGGATCATCCAAGTCTATCATGTAGACATTATTTACTCTCTTGCCCATAAACTTAACTTTAGCCGAATTTGGTTCAAGAATTTTACAGATTTTAGAATCAAAGACTACTTGATGGCCTTTGTCGCATAGCTGACTGATGCTAAGAAGATTATATTCAAGGCCATCCACTAGCAGTACATCTTCAATGTTATTTGTAGATGTCTTACCTACCTTACCTTTCCCAATGATCTTGCCTTTGTTATTTCCTCCAAATGTCACATGTCCTCCATCTTTTGAGTTTAGCTCGGAGAATTTTGCCTTGTCCCCTGTCATATGTCTTGAGCAGCCACTATCTAAGTACCACTTGTTGTGTATAGCTGCCAAACACACCTGCATCACAAGTTACACAGAAACTTTTGGACCCCAATGGTACCCGGGTCCAAGATGACTTGTAAAGTTACGAAATTGCTGCAGTAATCCTTTGGGAACCCAGATTCTGTTAGAGCAATGTACATTTTTATTTTTGAACTTGTTCAGATTGGGTTGCTTTTGTTCTAAAGTTTCTTTAATCTGAGTCCACCTTTGTGTATTCAAGTTTTCATTTTGTTTTACCCGAGAAAGCCTGTGATTTCTGTTTGCTTGTCTGGCCATGGTCGACTTTTGGTATGTCTGTGGTCGACCATCGCGTCTCCAGAACTCAGCATCTGTTCTGGCACCACCTCTGGTCGACATCTGGTGTACCGGTGGTCGACCACTGCTTCTCCAGTAACCAGCGCCTGTTCTGGCAGATCCTCTGGTCGACAGATGAAGGGTCTGTTGTCGACCAGCCTGTCTCCAGGCACCTTGTTTTCCAGATTTATGTCCTTTAACTTGGTTTATTTGGTGATTTCTGTGAATTTGGGTTTCTTGTTTATTATTTTGAATCTTATATTGATTGACTGTTTTCTCTTTAAAATTTCTCTCTTCCTTGGTGACATTGTTCCTTTTGGAGGAGCATTCAGCTACATCCTCTTGTTTATCTTGGTATAGATTAATCAGGGGCCTTTTTCCTTTTGAGTCAGCAATCCCATTTACGGTTTTTATTTGGAATTCCTTTTTAGCCGTAGGATTGTATCCTAACCCTTCTTTTTGAAAGTTTACTTTTATTCCCAAGACAGCATTTAAGTTTTCTTGACCCTTGGTCATTTTTTCCAAGGCTTCCTGTTTATCTTCCAATTCACCTTGGATTCTTTCTATCTCTTTTAGAAGCTTACTGTTTTCTTCCTTGAGTGAATTGTTTCTTTCTTGACTTAACTTAGTTTCCTGTTCATATTCTTGAGTTTTTAGTTTTAGCTCATCAATGTCGTTTTTTAGCATTTCATTCTCTTCGGACATTCTCTTGTGGTTTTCTTCATCTAAGTCCATTTGATTCAGCTTGTTTTTCAGAGACTTGATTTCCATTTCTAGTTCAGTTTTGTTTTCCATTGAATTGCTGTCTTTATTCAGTTGACTGATCTTCTTCTTCAAATGTTTATTTTCCTTTCTTATTCTTTCATAAGTATCAAGCAATTCTGAATATACTTCTTCCCAATCCGAACTAGAGAAGTCTTGAACTGGGGAACTTACCTCAAGATCACTGTTGTCTCCCTTGGCCATCAGACAGAGCTTTCCTTCTTCTTCCTCGGAAGTTGTTTCCTCTTCACTGCTCTCTTCCTCCTCACTCCAAGTGCTAATCATCGCCTTGGGTTTCTTGCCTTTCCACTTGAAGCTTGATTTCTTAGGAGCTTCTGGACATTCAGCCTTCATATGTCCAGGCTGCCTGCAATTGTAGCAAATGAGTTTATTAGAAGAAGTCTTATGTTTATCAGATTTAAACTGGGATGACTTCCTTACCATGCCCTTTGGATTTCTGAATCCTTTACCTTCCTTTCGCAGGAATTTCTTAAATTTTCTTGTAAGCATGGCTAGCTCACCAGATTCTTCACCTGAGCTAGATGAGTCTTCATTGTCAGACACCTCAGAGGTGCTTGTCTTAGACTTTAGGGCAAGTTGCTTCTTTTTCTTCCCCTCATCTTCCTTTCTCTTCAGATTGACCTCATAGGCCATCAGGGATCCTACTAACTCATCCACTGTCATTGTTGTGAGATCCTTTGAGTCCTCAATGACTGTGGCCTTGGTATGCCACATCGATGTGAGAGACCTTAAAATCTTCCTCACTAATTCCTGCTCTTTGTATGTCTTCCCTAAGCTCTTCAAGCCATTAGTCAATTGTACTAATCTGGCATACATCTCAGAAATACTTTCATCATTTTTCATCCTAAACATCTCATATTCTGAGACTAGCATATTTGCTTTTGTCTCTCTTACCTCGGAAGTACCTTCGTAGATTACCTTTAGACGATCCCACATTTCTTTGGCTGTTGCGCATTGGGAAACTCTTGAGAATTCTGTGGGGTGTAGTGAGCACTGCATTACGTTCATGGCTCCCCAGTTGACAGTTGATTTCCTGACCTGTTCTCTGGTCCAGGTTTCTTCATCTTCCGGTAGCTCAAAAGGTCCGCGGCTCACTACCCTCCACATCTCGTGGTCTTGCGCACGTAAGAACACCTGCATACGATTTTTCCAATAAGAATAATCAGTTCCATCAAAATATGGAGGTCTAGTTACAGAGTGCCCCTCAGCTATGAGGCTTTTAGAGTTCAGTCCGCCCGGTCTCTCCTGGTTGTTAGACCACATTTTTGGAGAACCTGCTCTGATACCACGTGTTGGATACGGACTGAATAGATCTAGAGGGGGGGTGAATAGATCTTTCCCCCTTTTCGATGATTTACTAACTATTGACCAGATGAGCTACTGGTAATTAATGAATTATAGAACTAATGCGAATAGTAAAGATGCAAGCATACGTATAGGAAATCAAACACACACAAGCACACCACATAATCAAACCACAAGATAGGATTTTTAAGGTGGTTCAGTCTCTTCCCGAGACCTACATCCACCCCTTGCTTAACTCAAGCAAGGCTTCACTAAATGAGAATTCCTGATCTCACACAAACACCGCTGACACACAGCTTGACTCCGCTGCCTCACAGCTTGACTCCGCTGCCTCACAGCTTGACACTTGGTGTAAGGATGAATAGAAATGATGAGAAGGTGGAATGATGCAACAGGACTGAATATAGACTTTTGTAACAAAGGAAAGAATTCAGCCTGGGACTTAATCACACAAATAACAAGAATAGACTCCCTGTAGAGCTTCCAATCGGATGCCTTCAGCTGCTTTGCTGCTGGAGGTCGCACAGCTTCAAGCCCAGTCTTCCTTCTGCAGCAATGAGAATGCTTTCAGTCTTCTGCAGATTTCTGATTGATGGAGAGCCACTTCGTCCTGTGATGTAGGTGTGTCTCTTAGCTTCTGTTCTATGCTCTCTCAGTGTGCTTGCCTGCGCGATCAGTTGCCTTCTATCTTTATTCAGATTCTTTTTCAAGCATGAAGCTCTTCCCGCTCAAATTCCAGATCTAGCGTCAATCTGCTAGAAAAACAGGGAGACGGTTGAATCCGATTACTATAATAGGTTTGACCGCGTCTCAGCATGATTCTCTCCTTGATTCCCGTGCGGAATCTTATCTCCTGAGCAGCCCAACAACCTGCAACAACCATCTGCAGGTTTTAAGGAACCTCAACAGAATTCGGTTAGAGTTCGGTTCTGGACGCTATAAAGCCCGTGGTCGACCATGACCCTGTCGCTGGTCGACAATGGGCATTCCCCAGACAGCCGGTTCTTCTGGCTGAAACTCACTTCGCCCGTTGGTCGACCACAGCCTGGTCGCTGGTCGACAAGGAACTAATTACAGATGGCCGTCAGTTCTGTCTGATGTTCTGGCTGTTCTGTGGTCGACCAGAGGTGGGGCTTTGGTCGACAGCCAAGGTGCTTCCAGAAGACAGATGATCTGATGCTTTTCTGGTTGAGTTCGTTGGTCGACCATAACCACTTCCCTGGTCGACAAGCGGCCTTTGACACTTCTTCTGATTTGTTGATTCCACTTGGATTTCAGTGGACCTGAAATTACTTAACTTATCAGAAGTAAATTGAACTATCAGATTTATATTGAGTTGATCAGAAACATTGTTTGTCATCATCAAATGGGCATTAATTCAATGCACTATCTTTGCACACATAACTAAACCATTTGCTTTAAGAGACAAGATAGAACTTAGATTAGTCAAACATATCCTATTGTCATCATCAAAACCAAGGGATGCACAACACATCCTCCCCATACCTTCCCAACCTAACGGCCTATCCGGAGGTTAAACGCGTGCACCTAGATCATCACCTATTTTTGTTAAAGGGGAACATCAGATCCTGGAACACGTGAATAACCAACTGGTTCTCGAGATAATATAGCATAGTACCATATAGTAATGCAATAAGGGAGGTAGGGATAGAAAGCCATACCCGACTTACCTGTGTAGGCGAAATGGCAAATGAAAGTGATGCTGCAAACATGGTTACAATTCGTAATATATATCGTTAAATTTATCAGTGAATCACATAATGCAGCATTAAAGGGGCCAAATCACATCATTTAAGCAGACAAACGGTCAAAAATAGACTGCCCAGACCACAGAATGGCTCACACGAGACCGTTCAGTCATCAACCATTTGAACATGAATGAGATAAGACGCGGCCCATATGTAGACTGTGCTAAATAGTGAACGGCCAGATTTGAGCCATGCAATGCAAAGTGCCGTTGGTTTATAAATGGTCAGATGTGGACCGCTCAATGTTTGGGATGGTCTGGTGACAGACCGCCCAATACTAGCGACGTTTAAACAAAAAACACGTCATATCTCTCCCTCCCCACCGTAACCGACGGTGGGAGGGAAGGAGAACGTCACCTTTCTCCACTCCCCTCCTCCTCTACTCTTCCCATTCCCCAACATCACATTCTCCCCATCTCCCCTCGTATGCGTTTGAAGCACCAAGCTAGGCGGCCCCCGATGACTAACGTGGACGCGCCACCACCGACGACTACCGCCGCGGCGGAGGTACCCCTAGTAGAGGAGATGCCGGCACCACCGTCGGCTGAGGGAGAGGCTCCCCCGCCTTCGTCTGAGGCCGGGGAAGAAGCCGGAGCCATTATACCCGGGGATGGAGACGTCGATGAGGGAGCACCGACGGAGAGGCCGGCCAAAGGACCTCGTCCGACCGAGGTAGGTGCACTAAAACCCCCCCTATTTCATCTTTTATTTCGTGCATGTTAGTTTTAGGGGGGAATAGGGGCACACGACCCCTTAGAAACACCATGGAAGACCATTTGGGCCATGAACGGAGGTGGGGGAGGTTCTCCCGTTGTCGTAGACGATGGTAGTAGCGCGGTTTAACAGTAACCGCCTAACAGAACAACACGGTTCCCATAGAACCGTTCAAAGAAAACACGGCCCATGGGTGGCTGTTCAAATAATACGAACCGACATTATAGAGCGGCTCCATGTAAACCATCTAAGGATAGGGCGGCCTAGTTTGGCCCGCTTAGAATATGAGACGTTGAAAACAGAGCGGTCTCCATCAGACCGTGGAACCGAGGACGGACCTACCTTGTCCGCTCAGAACCTGGAACGCTTAGGATTAGAACGGTTGGATTCAAACAGTGAAATACAGAACGGCCGGTCAACAGACCACGCCACCCCAAATGATTAACAACTTGAAAGGGACGGGACACGGTCAGATGGGGACCGTGTGATGACTGAGCGGCCAAGTGTGGTCCGCCTTAGGGCAAACATCAGAGAGAAAGACAGCTCCAGGTGATCCGTGGGACTTATTTAAACAGTTAGAGCTCAACTGTTGGATGGGAAAATGGCTCATAAGGGACCGTTTAGTGAGCTGAGAGTGAATTATTAAATTAAATGCCAAAATTCTAAACTAAGATGCAATTAATCTAAATGTATGCAGGGAAAGTGTAGGACCCGGATCTCATGGCTGCAGGTTCGGGCAATGTACCTCGCGCTGCCCGACTTCCAGCGTGAGAGACTGAGAGTCATGGGATTCTCAGAGTTCCTGAGCTTGGGGGCTTCTCCCCTCTACTCTAGGTACAACTCTGACTCTTACTATGCATCTAGTTATAGGACTCCTATGATTGCTACATATTGACTCTTGGTGGAATGCAGGTGTGGGCCTACGTGTACCTACGTGGGCTCAGGCGAGGTGAGGTGACCCACCCAGACCGGGTACCTATTGTGAGGAGGTGGACCGCACCTCGGCAGAGCGGAGGTCTCCGGAGACAGGTCCGAGAGCTCCAGGATGACATGGACACTCTACCGTACACCTCGGTACGTTTCTAAACTTACACCCTTTAATTAAATGCAATTCTATATGATTATGATGCTGATATGACTCTTTCACTTGACAGGTACGGTGGACTCCTTATGCAGGGGAGGGGCACAAGGGTCAGCCCTGAGTAGCAGGGGCCCTTGCCTTCTCAGGACGTGATGTATGGTTGCACAGCATGAACGTGGTGGAGCCGCTACACTTCAGACTGGTGATGAGGATGACCGGCGTCCCACAGCCGGCAGTGGACTTTCCAGTGCCGGGAGAGCGCGTCAGCCGGCACCCGCGGGGAGCAGTGACAGTGGTAGACTGGAGAGAGCGAGCCGCGGAGCAGATTACAGATTGGACAGCACGCGGGCGAGCGGTGATCGCCCGGGCGGAGAGCGATGCGGCGTACTATGTAATGTCCTGGATCTTTGTTGGATCCTTATTGGGTCTTTTAGATCCTTTTCGGTGAGTTTTGGTTCACTTTTGTGGCTTTCGAGTTGAGTTTACGATCCGTGTGGGTTTTTCTCTCGTACTAGTTACGGAACCCTACGGTGAGTTTATTTGTCAGTTCATCGACTCGTGGATGCTACAGCGACGACGTACTCTCCGAGCCGGTCGTTTTGGCTATTTTTGCGTATTTTTTGGAGATAGGGCCAAAAATTAGATTTTTCAGAAATTAGGAAAATTCCTAATTTCTTTTCCTTTTTCTTTTCCTTCCTCTCTCCTCCTTCTCATTTCGCCGCCGCCGTCTCTCTCTCCCGTTTCTTTCCCGTTTTCACCTTCTCGGCTCCGGTTGCAGACGGAGGACCTAGGGGCGAGTGCTGGGGATGCTGTGGAGCTGGTTGGGTGCGTGACGGGGCGAGGATGGAGTGGTTTTGGCGCGATCCCGAACGGTGGATTCAAAGCCGGTGTTTGAGCTCGTGGCGCGGTTTCCGGCACGGTTTAGTCCCTTCAGGGCACGATTTCTTCAGTGGAGGTAGGGAGATGGATCGCCACTTCCTTCTGCACGTTTTCCCTGCTTCTGTGCGTAGTTTGGTGCTCGATCGGGGGAGATCGGGGTAGTTTAGTGAAAATCGTAGTTTTTGGGGTTTTCAGGGTTCGCCAAAAAATGGTAACCATTCGCGGCGTAGTTAGTGTCAAAATGACCGCTGGGATGTCTAGATCCTATTCATGTTAGTTTCGTGTCAATCGGTCATCATTCGGGGCCGGTGGGGGTCCGGGAACCCTGGTGACTCATTTTGGGTCGATTTGATGAAATCGCCCCATTTTCGCGATCCGGCGCTTGCATGTGGTGTTTTTGGCCTCCTGAAGTTGTTGTTCGTTGTCTAGCTTTGTTTCCCCTACGTTTCGGCGTGAATGGGGCCTAGAACGGGCCGATTCGGCCATTCCTCTGTTTTCCCGCCGTGACCGGTGTAGCGGTCGTTCCAGGGACCGTCACAGTCCCTGACGGCCCTACAACAGACCATCACAGCGTCTGTTCGTTTTAAATTTTTCATGGCTGAGTGAGCGTAACGGTCATGCCCCTGACCGTTACACTCCCCTGACGCGTCCCGACTGGTGCGTCACAGCCATTGTGCCTTATGTGCTGTGTTTGTGGCGGTTGCTCTGACGGCACTCCCCCAGTGCGTCAGAGTGGTGTAACGCGCCTGCCCCAGGCTGTTGCACTCTGTTTGACCGCGTTTGTCTATTTGAGTCGGTTCCCCTGACGCGCCTGCACTGGTGCGTCAAGCTGTGTAACGCGCCTGCCCTAGGCCGTTACACCCTGTTTTGACTGTGTTGGGTCTGTTGGCGTAACGCGTCTGCGCGTTAGGTTGGCGTAACGCGCCTGCCCTCGTGCGTTAGGTTCGCGTAACGCGCCTGCCGTCGTGCGTTACATTGTTCACGTTTTGGGTTCGAGCGTGTTGGCTCTGACGCGCCCGCCCTGGTGCGTCAGGCTCGTGTAACGCGCCTGTGCTAGGCCGTTACAGTTCTGTTGTGGCCGTGTTGGCCGTTGGGCTTTTCGGTGTGCGGCCGTGTGTTGTGGGTCTGTTCTAGGTGATGTTAGTGGTTGTTTTGGGGTAGGTCTGTGTATGCGTGTCTGTCTATGTTGTGGTGTTGTCTGTCGCTCCCGTGGTCTGGCCGCTTTCCCCGTGGACGTCCGTTGATGTTCCTATGAAGGCTAAGACTACGTTTCCGAGTCTGTTGGCAGTTTCTTATGCTGCCTTCGGTGTTTGAGGTACGGGTGACAGTGCATGTTCGACTGTCTGCACTTCAGCGCTGTGTTTCGAGCTTCCTCTTCTCATTGCCCTAGACATCCAGCAGTCGAGGGGTGACCCCGATATACGGTTTGTAAGCTAGTTTCCGTCGGCTCCTGCGGTTACCGTAGCGTCCTACAGGGGGGGGAACTAGCTAGAGGCCTGGTTCTAGGCAGGAACCAGTGTGTGTAGACGTGGTCAGGGCAGAGGACTGACGCCGACTGCGTGACCCTGACTAGTACTTGTACCTGTGTTTTCGTGTGGGTCTGCGACTCGACCGGGCTCGCGTAGGCGCAATCGGTGGGTAGTCGAGACACTTGAGGGGTTGTCATGACCTGTTCGGGTTGGCCTTTCCGTGGCTGTACTCGAGGTCTGTGTCTTGTCCGGCGCACGACACTCCGGTCGTGTTACCTGTGCCTGTCTAGGTCTTTTCTAGTTCTTCTTTTGCATGCCTGTTGTAGGTGTAGGTTGGGGTATTTTGTTTGGCTTTTTCCCTTTTCCTTGCTGCTCCCTACTCCTCTTTCCCTTTCTAGGCCTGCTTGCCTGTTCGGGTTTTTCCCCTTGTCCTTACTTGTTCCCTACTCCTGCTTCCCTTTCTTTTACAGCTTTCTAGTGTTGTTTCTTGCTGCTGTCCCTATTGTTCCGTGTTACTGCGTGTTTTTCAGTGGGGATCCGCGTGACCCCTATTGAGCCAGTGACACGAGGCTCACCCCTGCTTTTCAAGTGGGGTGATGTGTTCGTTTGCTTCCGTGGATCCTGGAGTTCGAGTCGTAGCTGCCAGCTGGTACCTCCGTCGGGCTTCCCCTGACTTCTTGGTACGTCTTTTCTTTCTGTCGACTGTATTGCTAGACTGCTGTCTTTAGCTTTGGACTTGACTCTGGTATATAATTGTTTAAAATCTGTTAATTAAATTGTAATTTTATTTCTGCTACTTTAGCAACCCGATCTAATGAAATTTAATTGCTTGATGTTACATATGTCAGTTCAATGTACTACACGACAATCCTTTTTCCGTTCGGAGCTTTACCGCTCTTGGGAGGCCTCGCGGGTTCCATGTGGTATCATGTGTATTCGATTGTCCTACCGGGTATACCTGGTATCCGGAATCCGGGTCGCCACATACTATACAGCGTACGCCAGGCACTACCGGGACCAGGTGTTCCGTGGTGCCCGCCGACCGGTACGACTTCTAAACCCTAAATGCTCTTCCTATCATGCTTCCTATATGCCTATGCACTGATGTTTGAACTTTCTATATGCAAATCGACTCTGAGGGACGGATCACAGAGCTACAGGGGCTCCTTCATACGACGATCCGCGAGCGTGACGAGGCCCGCCAGGCCTTGGCCCTACTGGTGAGTTTTCTAAACCCTAAACTCTTTAAATTATGCAAATGCTTATGATTATGATTGTGCCTGTGACTGACCTAGAGTTGTGGATGCAGCGAGCAGAGGTGACCCAGCGCCAAGGGACAGACGCTCCTTCTTCTTCTTCCACCCAGACTCCAGTAGACCGAGCTGAGCGAAATACCGACTTCTCACGGATGGTGGCGCGGACCAAGGCGGCTGAGGTGGTGCTCACCGAGAGGGTACGCAACTACTGCACTTTCCCTGTTGTTTATGATTATTTCCCTATTTTTTATGATTATAAAATGTATGAAATGCTATTGACTAACCATGACGATGCATATGCAGACGATCGAGCTGACCTGCCTTAGGACTGAGCTTGAGCAGAGCCGGGCAGCGGCTCGGGAGGAGGTGGCCCGTGTGCGGGAGGAGGCAGCACAGAGCAGACCGGCGGACACGCTGGAGACGGCACTCCTACGGGCTGAGCTAGAGCGACTTCGAGCTGGAGCGGAGGAGCTGTTGTGGGTTCGGGCCGAGCGGGATCGGGTTCTGATCGAGGTGTCCGGGTTGAGTGAGAGCTGCGGGCCTATAAGGAGATGAGCCGGCGATCACGCAGCGGGACTCCGAGTGGCAGCCACGACACTCATGGCTCCGTGAGGAGTTACTTTACCAGTTCCTCTGGCCATCGGAGGAATGAGGACGAGGAGCAGCGCCGGCGGCATCGCGACGAGGCGACCTCAGTGATGCCTCCCCCGATGAGGCATGAGGGCGGCGGAGATAGCGAGGGGAGTCAGGGAGAGGGACAAGCCTGACTTGTACTCGGGGCCTGACTTTTTTGTACATGATATGATAGTGATATGCTTTTCATTTTGATTTTGTGGATGTATGCATGTATGAATGAATGCAAATGACTGATACTAACCCACTAACTACGACGCGAGTGAGACAGACACGAGCGAGGGAGAGATGGCACGAGTGAGCGAGTGAGGAGAGAGACACTGACTAGAGCAAGAGAGAGACGCTGACTCAAAGTGAGAGAGAGACGCCGACTCAGAGTGAGAGAGAGAGACGCGACTCAAAGTGAGACGACTACGAGTGTGTGTGAGGGACGACTACGACCACGAGAAAAGCCAATACTGAGTGGGAAAGAGAGACGCCAAACTGAGAGACGCCAAACTGAGAGAGAGAGAGACGCGACTGGGTGAGAGAGGCGAGACCACCGCTTGAGTGATACAGGTAAGAACAGGTTGAACTAGGGCTTCAGATGCCTAGGCGGTCGAGAAGGGACCGCTCAAACCGCCACACGGCCTTCTTGTAGACCGTTCAGACCCTCTAAGCCAAGGTGATCAAACAGTTTAATGTTAGCCGCTCCAATAATAGGACGATTCCTTTCTGACCGTGTGATTTATAGAACGGTCGATTACAGACCACTTGACCTCCAGGATTCGAATTGTATAGAAGCTTCTGAACGGCCTTAATAAGACCGTTCAATGAGTAGGGTGGTCTATCGTGAGACCGCGCAATGGCGCGACCTGAGAGTTCGAGCGAGACTCTGTTGGAGAGTCCTAACCCGAAGATAGACGTACTAAACCAACTTAATCATTATCCCAACTCGACCTAGGCCTATCCTAACTCACTTCTAGTGGGTTTAGACCTCTATCTAAGCCCTATAAGTAAGAGGGGTTCTAAATTCGCAACTCACACCACACCCCTCTTTCTAGGCCTCAAACCTTTGTTATTCTCCATCAAATCATCATGAAAAGGTCCTTCGAGGGGAGTTCCATGGAGGGGGTAGCTTATGAAGGGCCAAAGCTGGCCAGGAAGGAGCGTGAAGTGCTCCAACGGCTGACTACGATCCCTCGTCATCTGAGCTCGAGCCCTTTGAGGGAGGTACGTTTGCATGATTTCATTCAAATAAGTTTATTCACTTACTTACACATTCTTCCTCTCTTCCTCTTTTCCTCTTTACCGTCTCAGCTTCTCCCTGGCTCCAGACGCTATTCCACTTTAAAGTGGATGGCTCCCATGATCCTCACGTTGCCCCTAGGAGTGATATCCATCCTGAAGTCCTGGCACCTACACCTACTCTTGGTATTGGGCCAAAATTACCCAAAGCTCTCCTTGACTGGCACAACATCTCAACCTTGGTAGAAATTTGGCACCCTCAGACCCATACATTCATATTTCTATCTTTCGAGGCCACTATCCTACTGGAGGAGGTAGAGACCTATCTTTCTCTTCCTAGGTCTAAGGTGGGTGAGGAGGACCTAGTGTGTCATACAGTGGCACCTGTGGACCCTAGGCTCATCTTGGGAGGGTTTATACCAGATAGTAGGGATATCCATACCTTCATAGGCCCACGCCAGATCCACCTTCTTCCTCTTAGCCAGTGGGTAGTTGAACATTGTAGGAATAGGTGTGGGTGGGATAAGGCCATAGCCAGGGCCGCGTCTATTTGCTTGTGCGGGGCTATCTTGTTCCCCTCAGTTGACCATGTTCTAGACATTCCTATTCTTTGCACCATTAGTGGCCTGTGGCAGGGTCTTTCTATCTCCCAGGCCGTCCTTGCCTACTTGTACGAGGGCCTTACCTCAACAGCCCTAGGAGGTCCTCTCTTTGGCTCTATGATCCTTCTGGAGTGTTGGATGGGTGTCAGGATGAAATTAATTCACAAGGAGGATGTCACTTCAGCTAGCAGGATCTTCGGGAGCCACCCCCTCTTCTTCATAGGTGGCGCATTCGGATTCTCTTCACACGTAGAGTGCAGGACAGCAGAAAAGAAGACCAGGGACGAGTGGCGACTACACCTCAATAGGCTGCCCATGGATTGGTTCGTGATGCGCCCGGACTCCCTCCATGACACAACAGTTAGGCTACCTAGGAGGCCAGGCTCAGACTTGAGGCTCGTGAGTGACACCGCACTGGCGATGTACAGCCCGCACCAGTGCTGCCTACAGGTTGGACTACCCCAGACTGTTCAACCAACACTACCACACCTTCCCACACTACAGGCGAGGAGGATCGGTACAGAGGAGGACGAGCAGGTGGTCAGGAGTGCCCTGATCATGTGGGAGGTGAGCAGGGTGCTTACCCTTCCAGCGCAGGTTGCAGAAATTCCGGCGACACACCAGGCTTACGTTAGAGAGCTGAGAGAGATGCGTCCCCGTGGGGATGCCCAGCGGAGGACTGAGTGATTTTTCTTTTTCTTTCATGATGCTTGATGTAGAGACTTATGCTTAGAGAGTTTGATATATGAATGAATAAAGTTGATGATTTGATTGGTTTGAGTTTGGGCTTTACTGTATGATTGATGAGTTGGGATATGACTTTGAAATGCATACGGTCATGGACTGACTGAACCTTCAACTTCAATATGCCCCTGCACACACATAATCAATGAAAATAAATTAAATCCGTTTTAGGCTTAGCCCCTTGTCTGTAGCAAGTTAGGAAATGACCAGCTCTTAATTTTTGGTCAAGAGGGTAAGCCTTATTAAATAGACAAGTAACAAAATGGAAATGAATGCAATGCATGCTATGGAATGCAAATCATGACGATGAAAACCTTTTTTGTGATTTTGAAATATTTGACTTTTTTTGGATTTTGAAATATCTAATTTTTTGGATTTTGAAATATTTGATTTTTTTAGATTTTGAAATATTTGATCTTTTTTATTTTGAAATATTTGCTTTTTTTGGATTTTGAAATATTTGATTTTTTGGGTTTTTGAAATGTTTGATTTTTTTGGATTTTGAAATATTTGAATTTTTGGGTTTTTGAAATGTTTGATTTTTTTGGATTTTGAAATATTTGATTTTTTTTTTGGATTTTGGAACCTGCTCAAACCTGACGACGGAGAGCCTCACATCTCACTAGGGGTCTCCTGGATTCAACGTGCGCTAAAATGACCGCCCATAGTTGGGGCCCACTTTCGCTTAACGGTGCCTCTACCTCGGCCATACTCGGGGTAGGATCCATTCTTCGGAAAATAAAAGAGAGTTTGATAGAAAAGCTGGAAACAGGTATAGAGGTTTTTTAGGGCTTGAGTTCTTCTCTCAACACCCCTTTTCAAAGAATTTGGGTCTATTGCGCCGGGGCTTTGTGTCCGTCATCGAACCTACATCCGCTCTAGGCACGCATACGACCGGGCTCATAACATCCCGCGGGGAAACTATACTGCCACTCTTGCCATGCCTAGTTTCATTATTTTGGGGACTCTTAGATTTTTGAGCTTCGAGCTTTGGATGAGCCTTTAGCTTTGTCTTTGATTTTGCCCCTTTTCTTCATTTCTTCTCTTTCTTTTTTACTTTGCTCTTATATCTACGGAATAAGGTCATAACGGACTGCCCCTATTTGAGACCTCTTTTATCGGGGGGGTCTAGATCAGTTCTCGCCCCCTTATTCGCCACTTGCCCCTACTTTCAACCGAGAGAGGACAAAAAAATAAGGATTTTCATTTTCCCCAAAGCATGGCCAAGGGAGAGACGGTGTTGTGCAAAAGACGAGAATCGAACCACATGGGTCGTGTAGTGTGTGTATGTTGGATCGGGGGTCTTCCTTCATGATCAAATAGAGGCATGCCCCGCCGCCGGGCCGTTGCTGGCTTGACTCTATGGATAAAAACATTTTAAATATAGCCCATTCCACGGATTTGGCAATTCCTCACCCTCCGTGTTAACTAGGCGATACGCGTTACCCGGATAGACTTCCTTAACTACAAACGACCTTTCCCAGTTGGGTTGCAGCTTAGTCCTAGGACCTATTGTTCTGATAAATTTACGTTTCAAAACCATGTTACCCACTTGGAATTTTCTTTCGATAACCTTCTTTTGAAAATACCGCGAGACACGTTTTTGATAAACCGAGACGTGATTGACCGCATTAAGCCTCTTCTCATCTAAGAGTTCCAGTTGGACTAGCAACGCCTCTCGACGCTCGTCGAGATTAAGTTCTTTATCTAGCTGCACTCTTAGGGAAGAGATCAGGATCTCATACGGGAGTACCACCTCCATCCCATAGGTAAGAGCAAAAGGAGTTTGCCCCGTGGGAGTACGGACGGAGGTGCGTAAGCCCATAGAGCTTCTATCAGTTTGTTGGCCCAATCCGCAAATTTGTGTGACTCGCATGTTTTCTTAATGATTTTAAGAAGGGTTTTATTCGTGGCCTCAGCTTGGCCATTACCTTGAGGGTAGTATGGTGATGAGTGATGTAGTGTAATATTAAATTTCTTACAGAGGTCCCGAAGTTCTTGAGAAACAAATTTAGGCCCATTGTCGGTGACGATATCACTTGGCACTCCAAATCGTGAGATGATATTCTTGAGGATGAAGCGGCACACTATGGTGGCTTTGATTTCTGCATAAGCTTCAGCTTCCGCCCACTTGGTGAAGTACTCTATAGCCGTCAGAATGAAGGACTTCTGTTTAACCTGAGCATTAGGGTCACCAAGTGGTCCGATGATATCAAAGGCCCACATCGAGAATGGCCAAGGAGCAAAAAGAGGATGGAGAGAAGAAGCCGGAGCATGGATTTTATCGGCATGAAGCTGGCATTGAAGACACCTACGGACATAGGTGGAACAGTCTTCTTCTACGGTTGGCCAGTAGTAGCCCTACCTAAGAATCTTCTTCGCCAACGCCTGCCCATTTACGTGCCCTCCACACTCACTAGAGTGAGCGGCTTCTACTACCATTCCAAGCCTCATCGTCATCCAAACACCTCATTAGAACTCCATTGAGAGCCCGCCTATATAACTCTCCTGCAACAATCGTGTATCTGGAGGCGGCTCTTCTAATGGCCTTACGCTGCTCGGCATTCG
Source organism: Amorphophallus konjac (assembly GCA_022559845.1). Lineage (NCBI taxonomy): Eukaryota > Viridiplantae > Streptophyta > Magnoliopsida > Alismatales > Araceae > Amorphophallus > Amorphophallus konjac. The sequence continues at coordinate 211,442,453 of CM040118.1, forward strand.
CCGTCTCGGGGAGGGAACCATCCCTACAATACTACTCTATCTCATAATACCACGGCAATTCTTCTTCTCATATGATCTCCTCAAGCTCAGTTAATGAAACTTCTTTTAGATCTTCCCTCTCCACCTTCCTTTCTACAGACTTCCTAAGGTTGTCAAACCAGGGATCCTGAAGGGAAGGAGCATCTAACTACTGGACCACAATGGTTTCAGTGGCGCGACTGAGGGGGAATGAAAGAGAGGAAGCGAGCGATGCAAGTGCATCGGCCAGGATATTCTGAGAACGAGGAGTATGAAGATATATGAGCTTTCGGAATTGCCTAGCCAAGAGCATGACCAAATCTTGATAGGGTTTAAGTTTAGGGTCACGGTGCAAGTAAGTTGACAGAACTTGACGCAGCACCAATTGAGAGTCTCCTATGATATTAAGGTATCGCGTGCCCATGAGGTAGGCATGCTTCAGACTGGCAAGGAGAGCCTCATACTCGGCTATATTATTAGTGGCAGGAAAAGAGAGTTGATAAGCGATAGGGATGGTCACCCCTTCCGGAGTGAGGAGAACAACGCCGATTCTACGGCCCTGAGAGTTGAGAGCACCGTCGAAGTGAAGAGACCAAAAGGGAAGATGAGTGATTACAGCCAAGTGTTCATCAAGAAACTTGTCTTGAATCGAGTCAGAACGAGGGATAGGAGAATGAGCAAGATGTTCAGCAATCACATATCCCTTGATCGCCTTTTGAACAATGAAGGTGATATCGAATTGGGAAAGAAAGCTCTACCAGCGAGCTAATCGGCTAGAAAGGACAAGCTTTTCTAATAGGTAACGAATGGGGTCCATTCTAGAGATCCGCTTAACCTCATGGGCAAGGAAATAGTGTTTGAGTTTCTGAGCTACCCATATTAATGCTGCGCAGGTCTTCTCCATGGTAGTATACTTGGATTCAGCGGGATTAAACAACCTAGAAAGGTAGTATGCTGCCCTTTCCCTTCCTTCATCATCCACCTTAGCCAGAACAGCTCCTAGAAATTCCTCAATCACAGAAATGTATAGGATCAGGGGTTTCCCAGGGACGGGTGGTTGCAAAGCCGAGGGATTGAAGAGATAGACCGTAAGATCCTCATAGGCCTTCTGACATTGTTCGTTCCATTCAAACTTAGCTCCCGCTTTCAACAATTCATAAAATTGGTGACACCTTTGCGAGTGTTAAGATATAAATCTTCTAATGAATTGCAAGCGCCCAATCAGACCTCTGAGTTCAGTGATGTTCTTAGGCAGCAACATCTCCATAACGGCCTTAGCTTTATTCGGATCAATCTGGATCCCCCGTTTGCTAACTATAAACCCCAGCAATTTTTCTGATGCAACTCCAAATACACATTTCTTTGGATTCATTTTCAATTTTTACTCCCTAGCCCTTTGCAACACCTTGGCTAGAATAGCGGGATGTTCTTCCTTGGACTTCGACTTTACCAAGATATCATCCACGTAAGCTTCTAAGTACACATGCATCATGTCGTGGAAGATAGCCATCATTGCCCGTTGATATGTGGAACCTGCATTCTTTAATCCGAATGGCATAACGACATAGCAGTACATGCCCCAGGGCGTGGTGAAAGAGGTCTTCTCTTGGTCCTCAGGAGCAAGGCAGATTTGATTGTAACTGGAATACCCATCCATAAATGAGAGGGCCTCATACCCAGCCGTGTTGTTCACCAGTACATCAATGTGAGGAAGCGGGAAATCATCCTTCGGACATGCCTTATTTAAGTCCCTGAAATTGATACAAATCTGAATTCTTCCATCTTTCTTCATTACTAGGACTATGTTCGCCACCCATTGCGGATATAAAACCACTCTGATAAACCTGGCCTTATGCAATTTATCGACTTCTTCCTTTATCCTTAAGGCCATTTGCGGGTGGAACCTTCTCGCCTTTTGCTTAACGGGTGTTGCCCCTGGTTTGAGAATGAGTCGATGTTCAACCAACGTGGGGTCAAGACCCAGCATGTCCTCATAGGACCAGGCAAATGAATCACTGTACTCCCTCAAAATCTTGATCAACTGCTCTTCAACCGAAGGAGGGAGATTAGCAAAAATAATTATGGGCCTGGGGTCCTCTTTGGTTCCAAGATTAATTTCTTTGGTGGGTTCATCCACCGCCGACGATGGTTCATCAAACCTCTTCAAACCTTGCGCATACAGATCGGCGGTGTCATCCACAGCGCTTTCCTCATCATCGGCTGGGTCCTTCTCATCTACGATCTCATATACACCTAATCCGTCATTGCTCCACACCCCTTCAAATTCCTCACCATCTTCTAAAACAATCGCGGTCTCCACAAATTCAGGGCATTTAAGAAGGGCATGACATCTCTGAGCTAAGTCTTGGAGGAACCTATCTAGAATGGTTTTAGGATGACGCATCACAGGGTGCGCCGCAGACGTGGATGGGCTGACCACACTAGAACTGATGGGATGTAGCAATGGTGCGTGTGGGATTCAGAGGGGGGGTGAATGAATCCCTCCAAAAAATTTGACCGAACAAATATCAATTAATCCAAACTCAAGGACCTGATTAAGTCAGATCATAGACTCGAATGACTGATGAGCACCAGTAAACTTGAAAGCCAAATGAAACTGATCGAGCCTAGTTATGCATCTATCGATTCACAAGAGACAATCAGACCACACAGAACACACGGAATTTTTTAGATGGTTCAGTCTGTAGCCTGTAGACCTACGTCCATCCCTCACTCCAAACTAAGTGAGGCTTCCTGCTGCCTAACAGCTTGAAACCACTGCGTAATACAGCTTACGTTCGCTGAGCCTCACAGCTTGCTTACAAACAACTGAGCAACACAGCTTGCTATCCAGAGGATCCCTCCTCTGACCGCTGAGGATTATAGCTTAACCTCTACAGCCACACAGCTTGAACCGAAAAATTAAGATAATAAATAAAAGCGGTGGAAACAGCTACTGAAGGCTGACAATGAAATCCGATGAAAATAGCTCACGCAGGAGCAAACTGGACTGGATTTGATCCAAGTACCAGTGGACAGACTTATCAGAGACTCTTCTTACGAACTCCCTCTTTCTCTATCTCTTTTCCTTTTTCCACAAGCTCTCTATATCTTTCTCCTTCTTTTCTGCTCTCTGGATTGGGCTGTGAAAACCTGCTTCTGCTTCTTCTCTCTCTTCTTTCGATATCTTATTCTGCCTTCGATCTGCAACTTCTTATATTCTCTTATTGGGCGTGTGGAGGAAGAACTCTCGCCCATATGCTTCCAGAAGGCTCTCAGCCACGTGTCACCATCTGAGCGTTGTAGCCTTCCACGTGGCATTCTTTTAGAGGACGATCCGCCTTGGATCACGTGCCCCTACTCAGAAAGAAAACTCTGTTAGAGACATAAGACATTAGTTAAGCACTTAGCATAGTTTGCACAGACGTAATGAGAAAGTAAGCATGACCTGCACTAAGTAAATGTATGTAAGTCAACCATTGCACTGACTTAGTACTAGGTGATCAGAGGTTTGCACCGGCCTTAGGGATGGTAGCGGCATGAATTGCACTGAGTTGATATAAGGAAAAAGTGGGAGATGAACCGACATATGAATGTGTATGACACCATATGCACAGAAGACATGCATTGTCTTATAAAGTGTCTAGAACAGAGGATGCACCGACTCTAAAAATGTGTAGGATAGAAAATGCACCGAGATGTCAGGTAAAGATGAGCAGAACAAAAGCTTGCACCGAGATGTAGATATCTTGTCCAAGTGAAAACTTAAATCGAGATGATGAAGAAGAATACACGGACAAAGAAAGATGCAAGACAGAGCTTGCACCGAGTCAAGAAATCCCGTCCAAATCAGAACTTGCACCGAGATGGCGATATCTTATCTAAATGAAACCTTGCACCGAGATGGAGATATCCTATCTAAGTGAAACCTTGCACCGAGATGGAGATATCCTATCTAAGTGAAAGCCTGCACCGAGATGGCGGAGAAGAATGCACTGACACTAAATGACAAAACTAAACAGTGCGTGCGGACAAGAATTGCATGGACCTAAAAACTTGCACCGACCCCGAGAGGTGGGATGCAAAGGCAAGATATGCATGGACCTAAATGTGCATGCTTCATTGAAATACACTGACCCTTTTATGTATGAGATAAGTGAAGTCCCGCGATCAATGACGCCCAAGAGGGGGGTGAATTGGGTGATTACCAATTTTAGGAAAACTTTTGGCCTTTTATAAAATATGTTATACAAAGCTAGTTAGGAGATTCGAAGCTATTTGAACACAAATTAGATTTAACAAACTTTATATGATAAGATATAGATTAAGCAAGATAGACGAAGATAAATCAAGAACAACAATTTAAACTAACGTTTATGTAGAATGGAGATAGAGGAAATGGAGCAAACCACACAATACAAGCACAATGCACAGCGGCTTTTAAGGTGGTTCGAATGCACGATGGCAATCCTACGTCCACCCCTCACCAAACCCGGTGAGGCTTCACTCGGGGATAAATCCCCAAACGGAGACGACGCTCCAACCACACGCAGGACGACACCTGCACACACACACGGGGACGCGCCCCAATACACACACACACGGAGACAATGTCTCCAACACGATCCGACAACCGGATCACAACATACACTGTGATAAAAGCAGCACTCCACACACAAATACTATGATCTGAATAAAATCACACAACACACGTAGATCTAAGAAGACCTACGCACACAAGAATCAAAAACAACACACACACACTACCACGGATCCAACACGATCCACACACACACGGATTCTTCAGTTTATGATGAACACAAATACAATACCCAAAACATAAATATGATGAGGCTTAGTTTAGAAAACTCCTGTTTTGGGTTCCCTTTGAATGCATGTTACGGATCTTGAACATATCTTCAATCTTCACTTGAACACCTCCTCTTGATCTCCACTTGAATCCCCATGGATGGCTTACTTACTTGCTTGCTTGCTTCTTCTTCTTTCTTCCTTGAGCAATCTTCCTTTGAATCCTTGCTTCCTTGCTTGCTTCTTTTCCTGGGAGGATGTTGGCTTCAGATCTACCTTCAATAGGTTGAGGATGGATGAAGAACACTTGCTGCACGGAGTACTGTTCACGGCTATAGTACTTCTCCTCTTCCTCCACTTGGATAGCCTCTCCTTTGATCTCCCTTGAAGCCCTCTTAGTTGATTAGGGTTTGTAGCACCAAATGAGAGTTTTATAACTCTTGAATGGCCCTTTGGACAAGCCCCAGACCAGATCCACGAAATCTGGTGCAATTGGGGGCAAAAGGATTAAAGAAATGGGTGGAAAGACCACCCTTCGAACTTGAACCAAAAGTCAACAAAAGTAGGCCTCGGGGCTGGCGGTCGACCTACAGAGGCCAGCGGTCGACCGCCAGGGGCCAACCTGTAGCTGTGTGGCTGTTGGGAAAAACGGTCGACCGCTAGGTCCTGGCGGTCGACCACCAGGTTTACAGGTTCCCAATTTTTAGTTCTATGATTTCAGGTCGACCGCCAAGGCTCCACAGGTCGATCGCCAATCTTCAAACCTGCAAAAATGAAATGTTAGACCAATGAAACATGTCCAAACGTCAGGAGCTTCAAGTTCATATCAAATCCATGCATTTTGGGATTGAATACAACTTAGAATATGCTTTGAGCATTTCTAAATTTTGTTCCGAGGGCTCCGCCCCCGGAAACCACCGCAAGGGGCGCTGCCCCCTTGACCCCCGCGACCTGACCGGGCAGGTCGATCCCCGCGACCTGACCGCGCTGGTCGATCTGCGGGCGAGGGCGCACGATGGCCAGAAGGGTTTCATGTTTAAGGTGCATGAATGAGGTGTATTAATGAAACATGTATGAAATATCCATGGTTAGATTGATGCTTTAACAAGGTATGTATCTTACCAATGGTTCTTGACAGTAAATGACATATATCACCTGTTTTGGATTGCAGAGGAGCATGGTGCTTATTCACAAGTTTAGTTCGCCAGGTGACGGCCATGTGTTTGATCCTGCAAGCAAGATAGTTAAGGTTAATACCATTGCCATTTGCCATCTCAAACATATTTAAACATGAATGTGCAATCAACCATAAGTTTAGTTATCATCACTCAATCACACATTAAGTTTAGTTATCATCAAAACCATAACGCCAACAATAATCAAAACCATAACTCAACAACAAGTAATGCACCGAGGGAGAAGCGGAATGACAGTGTGTGTGTGTGAACAGAAACTTGCACCGAGGCAAGCACTTATGCGAGAAATGCAGAACAAAGCTAGACTAGCACCGAGCTAGATCTCTAGTAGGGCAACACATGCACTGACTATGATTTCTCTTATGAAATAACATGCACCAAGTAAACCAAACATAACAGATAGAATTGAAAGATTTAAACACTTTAATCTAAACATGATTCATAGAAAGTCATTATCAAGACTAGGGTTCCAACAGTCTCCCCCTTTTTGATTATGACAACTATGAGTCATGTATGATTAAACCAAAAAAAATATTCAATACTTAGCATTCAAACAATTGTGCAACCGAAAAAAAAACAACTATGCAACATGTAAGAACAAGAAAATGCTTCTGTGTGTATTAAGAAAGCAAACATTAGTGTTTGAATGTACATCTCTTTTCACAAAAAGAAAGGTATTAGAAGCAGCACATCTTCCCCTTTGACAGTAGCAAAAGTGAGGTCTTCTTTGCATCATATACCCATCAGCTACCCAGCAAAAAAAAAACATCAGGTCTTCTTCATACATGAGGTCTTCTAACATCAGGTCTTCTTCATACATGAGGTCTTCTTCTCCCCCTTTGTCATTATCAAAAAAAATGGGGAATTGGTAGAAACTAGTGACCTCGGTAGCTCCCCCTGTCTCTTGGAGGATATGCTGAACTTGAGCCAGAGAAGGGAGGTCTGTTTAACAAAGAGGTATGAAGATCTCTAATGGAGTCTACCAGTTTATCAAGTTTCTGATGCACAGTGTTCCCCAGCCTTTCCACTAGAGAGGTGGTTGACTCTCGTTTGTTGAAAGCTTGTTTAACGGTCTCTGACAATGTCTGCAAATTAGATTGGACAACTTCAAACTTTGTGATGATTTCTGGCTGACTGATCGCTATCTTGTTTACTGTGCCCTTTAACAGTTCAAACTCAATTTTCAGATCAAAGGTATGGCTAAGAATTTTACCCATATTGTTGAATATGGAGATTTGGGTATCTTGAAATTTGCTGACCATGTCATCCACTTGAGTGCTGATACTCATAAGAGATTCTAAAATCTCTCGTACTGCTTCATCAGTCTTTCGTTTAGCAGTTAAAAACTCTATTCCTTGAACTTTCACAATCTTTTCCAGATGTTTCAGTTGGCCCTCTACTCTGTCTATTTGAACAGTCTGGAACAAAAACTGTTTGTTCATCAAGTCATTCTGATTGAGTACAATCTCTGTCAACTTAGACAACATCTGAGCAAGATTAGATTCAGCATTTGTTCCATGTGTACTAGATGTGGAAGCACTAGAATCTGGCAACTCAGTGAAGTACTCATGATGCTGTTCAGGGGGTGGAGAAGGCGGTATGCCAAGACTAATCAATTCTCCAAGGTGTGGACCATATTCAGGAGCCTGAGAAAAAGACATTCTTGCATACATTCTGTTGTGAGGGGCAGGTCCGATGACATAGTCTTGTGATACTTCTTCTTCAGCAGATCCTTGAGCTCCTCGTTGTTCAACTTCTTGATCATTGACCACAGATTCAGCAATTTCTTCATAAATCACTTCAGCAGCTTCTTTCATAACCTCATCGACCAATTTAGCCATTTCCTCTTCATCTGGGATAGCTTCCTTTTCTCTATCACTAGGTTGTTCTTCTATTGGAGCCTCTTCCTGCACCGGCTCTGCTTGATTAGTGACTAGTCTTTCCTGAGACTTCTATCCAAATTCATTAAATATCTGATGGATATGTTGATCTAATTCCTGAATAATGTCCTCATCCTGAACATCCTGTTCAATTGTTTCATGGATCTGAGGTACCTCAGGTGCTGTAGCTGCAGTTGGGTCCAGTTGTAGTTCTTGCTCATCAGACCCTTTAGTTGCTTGTACTTGAGCTGGAGGTTGATCCTCCTTCTGACGAACAGGTTCCAAGGGTGACTGAGTTGACTGACTTTCACTTTGAATCAACTCAAGAATGTGAGTTTCTTGAGTGGGCTGTTCAGACACTGATTCATCCTTGGTTTCTGTATCTCTTTCCAAAGGAGTATCCTTTGCAGCAGTAGTACTCGTTCATTTAGTTCCTTTCTTCCTCGTGAAGGTATTAATGAAACCCATGTTGTAGATGTTTATCTTGGGGATTGATGACACAACTTCACCATCTAGGGAGATGTTTTCCTCTTTAAAGATTGTAGTTAAAGGAGCAGCAAAAGGAAAATATCTTCTTGACTCCGTACAGGTTCCTATGACCTGAATCACTACATGCGGCAGACAGACTCTAATTTTCTTCAGTAAAGAGTAGAGAATAAACCGTTGAGAATCTGTCAGTCTACCCCTTCCTCCTACTTGTGGAGTAATCATAGAGGTGAGGATGTGATGGAGTAGTCTCTTGGGTGCAGAAAATTTGTTGGTGTTGTAATGACCGAGCTTAGTCTCTTGCTTGTCATGGATGTTTCTAGGTAAATCAGTGATGAGGGCAAAAGCATCATGTAAATTAAATGTAAACCCTCCTTCGACCTCTCCATCTACAGGAACTCTTAGAGTCCTGTGAAGGGACTGCCTAGATAGCTCTATCACTTTTCCTTTGACCAGAGAGGAAACTATGAAATTAGCATCATCGTACCTCAAGTTGCTGTAGAATTCTGCTACCAAATTAGGGCAATGCACCCTATGCATGCTTAAGAACTCTTTCCATTTTTGGAACTCAAACAGCTCAAGCACCTCAGGGAACTCGGAAGCCATCTCTTGATCAGTAAAGTCAATATACCGAGGGGGTATAATCTTCCTGGCTTCCAATACTAGCATAGGTTTCTCTGTAGGCCTTGTAGACGTATCTCCCTTCCTCGTGGTAGAAGCTGCTTTCTTCTGCCTTTTCGTCCCTTGAGGTTGTACTGCGGCCACCGTGGACATAGCATCTTCTGGCTGCGGCTGCTCCACTGCTTTCCTCTTCCCTTTGCTCATGGCTGACGAAGTAGACATGGCGGCAGCAAGGATGGAGGAGAGACGAAATGTGGAGACAGAGGGGGTGCACTGGGAGGAGAGAAAGGTTGGAGAAGCGAAGGGTTGCAGGTTGTGCACGCGCGAAGGAGCCACGGAGCGGGAGGACGCTTCAGCTTCGAAAGAAAGGGTAAGATTGTAAAGTAGATAGGGTTTCGTATATAGAGAAATACTTCAAACTTTACCAATCTTCAGTAGATAATACCCAAAATACCCTTAACTTAAAATAAGGTGCCTTTCTTCGTAGAGAAGCAATTTACGGAATATGAGATTATATCTCATAGGTTAGCTCTTCACAAGATATCTCAAATGAATTGAAGTCAATGAAAATAAATCAGCTTAATCTGGGAAACAACTCAGATAGAAAAGTCATTAATCTTACGGGTCCTTTTCATTAGCCAAAATCTGATTGAAGAACCCAGTTTTATATTTTTATTAAGTCTGTAGAGATTAACTGAGAGAACCCTTGGGTCAACCATATATATTTCATTACTCCTCTCCCCTTTTTTTTAATCTATTAAAAAAACTTTTATTGAGTATTCCAGTGTAACTGCACCTTTTTACACAAGGATACATGTCTATCAAACACTAGAATCCTTGGTTACTCAGTGCAATTAACTTTCATACTTCATATGTTGAACAGAGTTAGCATTAATTATCATGACAAAACCTCTGAATTTCTTTGAAACGGATGGTCAGTTTCTCAAATGTCATGCCATTGCTCTGCCAAATTTATTTCATTATTTTATATCATGGCGTAATCCCAGTTCTTTTGTCAGAAAAATCTCTTTAACAAGACGTAAAAATCATATAAACCGTAGGTTTCCAACAGATTGGCTTATTACTAAAAATTTTCAGATATCAGACCTTCTACAGAGAAGTTTCCAATTTGGACTGTTTCAAAATCATTGAGAAATCACTCATTGTAATTTGTGAGAACTATTCGGATAAGATTTAATATTCATACACTGTAAATTACATCTCAATTTAGATCAGCAAGATGTTTTTGGTTCAGAGCGATCTGGGTATTTATTTATTGAAGAGGGTAAAGGTGACAGCATTTATATATACTACTCCCCCTTACTAGGACAACTAGAAATATTTAGAAGACAGAGAATGATAGGAGAGATAGACCAATGACAAGGTGAGGAGGATGAATGCCATATGTGAGCAAGGTAAGAGCATTTCCAAAAGCCATAACTTAAACGGCTAATAGCCCACCAGCACATCTCTCAGTAAATTAATCATCATTCAGTCTTCAGACAACCTTCTCATGCAAACTTAAGCTCACACCAATGACAGAGCCCGCAACAAAATTTTCAAATTCATTAGACACCACAAGATGACTCCCATTAGAGCAAAGCACAGCCTCTCAAGATTTTAAACATCCACAAGGTAGCATCTAGCTTACTGAACCAGAACTAGTGACACTCCACTAGAAGAGATATCAGCTCACAACAGACCAGATACATTGAGCTCAGCAGTAGAAGAGATACCAAATCTCATGTTCTCTTTTTCAGAAGGGTATACCTTTAATGACCAGATGCCTTAGATAGACTAAACTCCCCCTTTGAGTGAGCAGAGATTTCCATCAAACATTTTTTTTAAATTTCACAGAAATGCTACTCTAAATGATGACATTGTGTTAAACTGCATGCAAGATTCTTAATCATTCAACATGATCAATTTCAGAATGAGATTCACTATCTAGCATTCATCACAAGTTTACATCCTCCTAACAGCATGAATTAATTACATGACATTGATCACAGTAGAAGGATAGAGATCATGCAGGCAGTTGTAACTTATAAAGAAACAGATTTAAACTAGAGAAGAAATTAAATTCAACTAACTTTTGTGTGCCTTGGTTTTATTTTCCCTTTATTTCCCTTCTTCAAGACACTCTTGCAAAGTAAGATCAACCTACAAATTTGGGGACCCAAAGACTATTGGGTCTTATTAGTTGAGTGACACCTCTAGCAGGTGCACTCCAAGGTTTCCAAGTTTTTCTATTATAAAATTCCAAATCATGGCATTTATTCATAATATGATCCATTCTCCCACAATAATAACAGTGAATAGCAGAATTCAGATGTTTCTTGACAGAATAAACATTGAATCTTTGTGGGTGGACTTTCATTAAGATGGTTCTACCAGGGAGATTGTTACCTCTTTTTGCATGCCAGCATTCAAATTTACCACATTCAAATTCATGGTGGCCAATTCTTCCATAAGCAAAATTTCTACTACCAAAAACATTTTTATTTACAGGGGAGTTTCCAAATTTTGAATTCACTCTCTTTCTTTGAGCATGCCAGCAATGGGCTCCAATATGGCCCGACTTCCCACAGTGGTAACAATGAATTTTCTTCTTCTGAACTGCATGGTGAGTGTTTTGAGTTTTTCCATCATGAATTTTCTTGGAGGCCAGCTCATCTTGCTTCATTGTTCTACACTCATGCATTTTATGACCAGTTTTTCCACAGTAATGACATGAAAAGGTTTTTGTGTTTGTATGTGACTGAATGGGGAAGCTTTCTCTAACATGCACTTGTTCAGGACAATTTTTAGAGACAAGAGAAACTTTAACAGCATCAGATGAAAGTTTGGTTTTATGTTTGCCTTCACTCTTTTTCTATTTTCCTCCATTTTTTAAATTTTTACTTTGTTCTTCACTTCTCTTCGCCGTGAACTGAAATACAGATGAAGTGTAAGGTTTTTTTTGTTCTGAACTTTTAACGAAAATAGTTTTCAATTTATTTCCATCAACCTTCTTCATTACTGGACTGTAACCCAGTCCCTCTTTCTGAAAATTTACATTAGCTCCAAGCAGCTTATTCAAATTATCTTTTCCCTTAACAAACTTTGACAGAGAGTTCTTTAGATCTTGAATTTCAATTTGCAAGGAAACAATGTAGTCTTCACAGGAAATGACTTGAGTATGCAAACGATCATTTAGACTTTTCAAGGTCTCATTCTCCTACGTTAACTTCAATTCTATATCCACTTCTTTTTCTTCCAAGATTGATTTTCCTCTTTCAAATGCTAACCATTTTTCAGAGAGAACAGTATTCAGAACCATCAGCTTTTTATTTTGATCTTTTAGATAACCATTTTCTTCAAGCAATTATCTTAGCATTCATCAATTTCCTTTTTCTGTTCAAGCAATGAATCATTTTCTTCTTTCAAGGATTTGATTAGATTTTTCAACATATTATCATCAGAGTCAAGATCTTCAATCAATTCCTTTAAGAAGGCACATTCATTACACGAATTTTCATTTTCAGAGGCTTTCTTATTAAGACTTTCATTTTCAGATTTCAATCTGTCTATTTCAGATCTCTCCTTTTTCATGTCTGATTTCAAATTTTCAGCTTTCAAGCGAGTAACTTCAGAAATCATTTCTTTTCTAAGTTTTTTCTTTTCAGACTTGACTCTATCATATTTATTCAATAAATGCTCATTCATGGAGAGTAAATCATCATAACTAAGATTCTCAGCTTCAGAATTTACCTGGGAGGATGATTCCTCGTACTGATCTCTGACCATCAAACATATTTCCTCATCTCCACAAGATCTTCCCAATATTTTGTTGATGATTTCCACTACGCTCCTGCATTCATTAATGCATTGAAAGCAATTAGAGCATATTGCCCTTTTTGTTAGATTTAAGGCCTTTTGATTTTCTTCAGATTTCAGTCTGTCTGAGGATCTCCATTGAGATTTGTCCTCTGGAACTTTATATGGACTGTGATCTATGATTACCCATAAGTCAGAATTCAAATGTATCACATAGTCTCTGAAACGACCGTACCAGCCATAGAAATCCGAACCAGTGTATACATGAATTTCAACCATAAGAACTTGACAAAACAGATAGAGCAAATCAAATCGCACCGAAACCAAATCAAGGAACGAATCTGCAGGTTGATAGACCTTTTGTGCAGAAACCCGCTCTGATACCAATTGATGGGATGTAGGAATGGTGCGTGTGGGATTCAGAGGGGGGGTGATGAATCCCTCCAAAAAATTTGATCGAACAAATATCAATTAATCCAAACTCAAGGGCCTGATTAAGTTAGATCATAGACTCGAATGACTGATGAGCACTAGTAAACTTGAAAGCCAAACGAAACTGATCGAGCCTAGTTATGCATTTATCAATTCACAAGAGACAATCAGACCACACAAAACACAAGAAATTTTTTAGATGGTTCAGTCTGTAGCCTGCAGACCTACGTCCATCTCTCACTCTAAATCGAGTGAGGCTTCCTGCTGCCTAACAGCTTGAAACCGCTGCGCAATACAGCTTGTGTCCGCTGAGCCTCACAACTTGCTTACAAATAGCTGAGCAACACAGCTTGCTATCCAGAAGATCCCTCCTCTGACCATTGAGGATTACAGCTCAACCTCTGCTGCCACACAGCTTGAACAGAAAAATTAAGATAAGAAATAAAAGCGGTGGAAACAGCTACTGAAGGCTGACAATGAAATCCGATGAAAATAGCTCACGCAGGAGTAAAGTGGACTAGATTTGATCCAAGTACCAGTGGACAAACTTATCAGAGACTCTTCTCATGAACTCCCTCTTTCTCTATCTCTTTTTCTTTTTCCACAACATCTCTATATCTTTCTCCTTCTTTTCTGCTCTCTGGACTGGGCTGTGAAAACCTGCTTCTGCTTCTTCTCTCTCTTCTTTCGATATCTTATTCTGCCTTCGATCTGCAACTTCTTATATTCTCTTATTGGGCGTGTGGAGGAAGAACTCCCACCCATATGCTTCCAGAAGGCTCTCAACCACGTGTCACCATCTGAGCATTGTAGCCTTCCACGTGGTATTCTTTTAGAGGACGATCCGCCTTAGATCAGGTGCCCCTCCTCGAAAAGAAAACTCTGTCAGAGACACAAGACATTAGTCAAGCACTTAGCACAGTTTGCACAGACGTAATGAGAAAGTAAGCATGACCTGCACTGAGTAAATGTATGTAAGTCAACCATTGCACTGACTTAGTACTAGGTGATCAGAGGTTTGCACCGGCCTTATGGATGGTAGCGGCATGAATTGCACTGAGTTGATATAAGGAAAAAGTGGGAGATGAACCGACATATGAATGTGTATGAAACCATATGCACAGAAGACATGCACTGTCTTATAAAGTGTCTAGAACAGAGGATGCACCGACTCTAAAAATGTGTAGGATAGAAAATGCACCGAGATGTCGGGTAAAGACGAGCAGAACAAAAGCTTGCACCGAGATGTAGATATCCTGTCCAAGTGAAAACTTGCACCGAGATGATGAAGAAGAATACACAGACAAAGAAAGATGCAAGACAGAGCTTGCACCGAGTCAAGAAATCCCGTCCAAATCAGAACTTGCATCGAGATGGCGATATCCTATCTAAGTGAAACCTTGCACCGAGATGGAGATATCCTATCTAATTGAAACATTGCACCGAGATGTAGATATCCTATCTAAGTGAAAGCCTGCATCGAGATGGCGGAGAAGAATGCACTGACACTAAATGACAAAACAAAACAGTGCGTGCGGACAAGAATTACACGGACCTAAAAACTTGCACCGACCCCGAGAGGTGGGATGCAAAGGCAAGATATGCACGGACCTAAATGCGCATGCTTCATTGAAATACACTGACCCTTTTATGTATGAGACATGTAATGCACCGAGGGAGAAGCGGAACGACAGTGTGTGTGTGTGTGTGTGTGAACAGAAACTTGCACCGAGGCAAGCACTTATGCGAGAAATGCAGACCAAAGCTAGACTAGCACCGACCTTGTCACGCCCTGATGCGGAATCTCGGGACGTACGGTTAGAGGCAAGCGAGCAATATATAATTCCGAACCATTGCAATCCATTGCACTAAAGGTTGGAAAAGTAATAATCAGAGTTTTATTGAAATAAGGTTGAGTACACTGGGTAGAACGACTACAACCAAATAATAAGTAAAATGCTAGAACAATCTCTCACTAATGCTAAGGGTACAAACTGACTCAATAAACTAAAACTATCTCTCGATATCACTCCAGTCCATCCCCGACAAGTTCGTCACCTGGAAAGAGGGGAAACAGTAGGAGTGAGCTAAACACGCTCAGTAGATAACCACAAACAGGTTTAAGTAATTAACTATTGATTTCCAATTTATATGAAATGCAGTAAATAAAGAATGACGATAGAATATCTTGCAAGGTCAAGAAATATAGCAATTTATCAAGTAGTGAACAAGTAAAGTACAATAGAGAATTTGGCCAGCAATATGTTACACATGTAACCAAGTAAATACACACGAGTCGAGTATCAAGAGTTTGTCATAGACGTAACAAGTCAAGTCAAGTATTCGGGTGCAATGCCTCACCCTTGTCATAAACATCCCAATGGGCTCAATATCTTTTCGGGCGCTCTCCCCAAGACCAGACTGGGCCCTTATGATGCGTCGGCATTTCATTTCAATTGGATCACCGATCCCCCGTCTAGACATAGTCAATTATGGCCAATATAATCAGATGAATTTCTGTCGGGTATAAGATGTAAAGGACGACACTTGTCTCCTCTGATTCAAGAGTATAAACACGACGAAAACCCAAAACAAGGTAGTCGTACGGCGAACACCGGGCTGTACTCTCATGAGTAACGAGTCACGGGGTCAAGAATGAACGGTTGACAGTAAGCCGTTCGAGAGAGAGAAGTAAGTTCTGAAGAACGAATATACGAACCACTCGGGTCGTATTTTTAAGAAATACGGTTCAAGAGAATCCGTATTAAGTATAACGATAATATCTAATTATAAGATAATTTATGCAAAGTAGTTATCGGGTTGCCAATAACAATTAAACCAACTAATTTCAGTTTAATGTCCATTGGTCAATTCCAGGCTCAAATATGACCGAAGGTTATCCAAGGATAATCGGTCAATTTATCAAGTTAAAACGATAGTTATGATGTAACCGTAATTTACCACGGTAAAAATGTCTCACGGTAAAAAAATGTGAAGTTTACCGGATAGAGTGTCCGGTTAATTGGCCAAAGACTTGCCATAAGTCGGCCAGTAATATTTTGATTTACAGTAATTTACAGAAATTACCTATGGTAATTAACCAATTTATCCAAAGTTACAAGTGAATTACAATAGTTTCCACTTTAAACAATTTATCAAAATAGATATTGCAAATAACAGAAATTTACTCATGTCATTATCTGTTATTTATATGGATTGTCAAATTTTACTAATTAACATTTTTAATAGGTCAAAATAGTAAAAATCAGGTTTTCTGGAAGTTAAACGGATGACAGTGGGCCGTTAAACCTACTGGCTGTAAAACGGTTATCTATGGGCCGTTTTAAGGGTAAAAGGATACTACGGTTATAGTGGGGCCGTGTATCATGTAAAGCGGTCGTTTTCTAACCGTGTATATAAAATACGATAAAATGATAATACTACTAATTTCATTCTAAAGCGGTCTCTGGTTGACCGTTATTCATGTGAAATGGTTAAAATTGGGCCGCTTAAAGCAATTAAGGCGGTCAGTTCTAAGCCGTCTAAGAGATAAGCGGTCCGGTTGGAACCGTCTTTCTTTGTAACACGGGAACAGCGAAAACAGAAGTATAATCCGGCAATGAGGGCTTCAATTCATGGGTTTAAGCATGGAAAATCATGAAATATGCAAGCTAACATGATGCCCTATCATTCCTTTTATTGAATTCAAGTTTGTGCCATGGTTACCTACCTTAACCGATGAAAATAAGAGAAAGCTTGGGGAAGAAGATGAATAGTGGTCTTGCAAAGCTTCACAGCAGCAAGACAGCAGCAAGAAATCCTTAAGTTGCTTAAGAGGAATGCTTAGGAATGCTTCCTCTATTTATAGGTTTGTAGAGAAGTGTTTAAACTTCTCACGCGGGCTGGTCAGAGCCGCAATTCCCTTGGCAGTGTTGAAGACGTGTTTATGCCAACCCAAACACGGTTTCACGTGTTCCACAAGGTAAGGTTACCCTTAATCTAAGCCTAATCCCATAGATTAAGTCATTGTTAACTAAAACCTTCATTTAATGTCACTAAACGATTTTTAATGAAATTGACCCAGAAGACAAAATTGCTAATCAAGACGTGATCTTTCAGATTATGATTTTTATGGAATTTTATCACGAGGTTTAATGTTAATCTCCCAATCTTAAGATTAAAATAATAATTTAACCCAATGTTCAACGGTTTAGTCGATAGAGAGAGTTTTTGATTTTTACCGATGAAACTCCAGAAGACAAAGTTGTTAAGAAAAATACTCTCTATCAGATGTGATTTTTGCAGATTTTTCCAAGGTAGTTATATTTTCGGGTGAATAGTGTTTTCCGCGTTTTTAAGTCAGGCTTAAATCACTGATTAAGCCATGTAAATGATTTTATTAGGGTCAGGTACAGGAGACCAAAGTGTTTATCATGGTGTTTACTAATTAACTATCATTTTTCAGAATATTTACACGATAGTCAAAAACATTTACTATTTACTATTTACCTCAGTCACTATTCAACATTTACTATTTACGAAATTTAATATTTGTACAGAAACTCGGGGTCTTACACCCTCCCCCACTTAAAGAATTTGGTCCTCCAAATTCACTGGACCAAAATACAGTAAAGGAAAGATAGCTCACCTAGAATAGGTCGGGATAACGCTTCCGTATAGCGTCCTCGGATTCCCATGTAGCTTCTTCTATTCCACGCCGACTCCATTGGATTTTGACCATCGGTATGGAACGATTTCGAAGTTGTTGCTCCTTTCGATCCAGAATTTTCACTGGTCTTTCTTCATAGGATAGATCCTTTTTAAATTCAAAGTCCACATGTTGAATGATGTGACTAGGGTCGTACACGTATTTCCGAAGCATAGATACATGGAATACGTTATGTACACCAGATAATTGAGGAGGTAAGGCCAATCTATAAGCGACTTCACCCACTCGATCAAGGATCTCAAATGGACCAATATACCTTGGGCTTAACTTTCCATAAATACCAAATCGACGAATACCTCTTGAAGGAGATACTTTTAAGAACACATGCTCGCCAATTTGAAATTCCAAATCTCTTCTCCTATTATCAGCATAACTCTTTTGCCTTGATTGAGCCACAAGTAACCGGTCTCGGATAATACGAATATTTTGTGATGACTCCGAGATAAGATCCGGTCCAAGCCATTGCTTCTCGCCAACCTCATCCCAACATAATGGAGAACGACAGCTCCTTCCATACAAAGCCTCGAAAGGTGTCATCTGTATGCTGGCTTGATAACTATTGTTGTAGGCGAATTCTATTAATGCTAAATGATCGCTCCAACTTCCACCGAAGTCGATCATACAAGCTCTCAACATATCTTCCACTATTTGATTAGTTCTCTCGGTCTGTCCATCTGTTTGCGGATGAAATGCAGTGCTAAAATTCAGACGGGTACCAAGAGATTCTTGCAATCCCTTCCAGAAATGAGATGTAAATCTCGGGTCTCGGTCAGACACAATGCAGACTGGAATACCATGAAGTCTAACCACTTCCTTCTGATATAATGCTGCTAGCACATCAACTGTCCACTTGGACTTAATGGATAGGAAATGGGCTGACTTAGTCAGTCGATCCACGATTACCCATATTGCATCATGACCACTTCGAGTCTTAGGAAGACTCATAATAAAATCCATGCCAATACTCTCCCACTTCCATTGGGGAATGTCAAGTGGTTTCAATTTACCTGCCGGTCTGAAATGCTCGGCCTTTACTTGTTGACAAACCAGACATCTACTCACAAAATCTGTAATTTCCCTTTTCATGTTCGGCCACCAAAATGTCCTTTTCAAATCTTTGAACATCTTAGTGCCTCCCGGATGGATAGTATATCGAGATCTATGTGCTTCTTCAAGAATCCGATTCTTTATATTACCCTCATCCGGTACACAAGTTCGACCTTGAAATACTAATCTTCCATCATCGGCTATCGAGAATTCAGGTCTGCTACTCAGGCTTTCCTTAATCTCGACTAGCTCGGGATCAATATCTTGCAATAACTTGATTTCTACCAATAATTCGGGCTTAAGTTGCAACTGGGAAATCAATATCCGATCATTATCAATATTGATATCCAGACTAGCCATTTGCTCCAGTAATTTCCATTCTTGTAACATAAGACTAGATATCTTAGCCACAGGTTTCCGACTTAAAGCGTCAGCAACCACATTGCCTTTGCCCGGGTGATACTTAATAGAAAAGTCGAAATCCTTTATATACTCCAACCATCTCCTTTGTCTCATGTTCAATTCGTTTTGAGAAAATAAGTATTTCAGACTTTTGTGATCCGAAAATACAGTGAATGTTTCACCATATAAGTAGTGCCTCCAAATCTTCAAAGCAAATACCACGGCTGCCAATTCCAAATCATGAACTGGATAATTAACTTCATGCTTTCTTAGCTGCCTAGAAGAATAGGCAATCACCTTGCCGTGCTGCATAAGCACACAGCCTAAGCCAATACCAGAAGCATCAGTGTAAACCACAAAACCGCCCTCACCAGAAGGTAAGGTCAAAATAGGAGCAGTAGTCAAACAATCCTTCAGAGTTTGGAAACTCCGTTGGCATTCAGTTGACCACTCAAACTTGATCTCCTTGCGGGTTAATTTTGTCAGAGGTACCGCAATCTTAGAGAAATCTTGAATGAACCTTCGATAATAACCAGCCAGGCCAAGAAAACTCCTTACTTCAGTAACATTAGTAGGCTGTTCCCAATTCTTTACCGCTTCCACTTTAGATGGATCCACAGAAATTCCATCCTTAGTAATAATATGTCCTAGAAAGGACACCTCACTTAGCCAAAATTCACACTTGCTGAACTTGGCATATAATTGGTGATCTCTCAATAATTGCAAAGCCATCCTCAGATGCTCGGCATGTTCTTTGTCACTCTTGGAATATATCAAAATATCATCTATGAATACCACAACCCATTGATCAAGGTAGGGTCGGAACACACTGTTCATTAACTGCATGAAAGCTGCCGGTGCATTCGTTAACCCAAAAGGCATAACGACAAACTCATAATGACCATACCGGCTACGGAAAGCTGATTTATAAATATCCTCTTCTTTAATCCGTAACTGGTGATATCCAGATCGAAGATCGATCTTAGAAAAATAAGAAGCTCCAGTAATCTGGTCAAATAACTCATCAATCCTTGGCAAAGGATACTTGTTCTTGACAGTCAACTGGTTGAGTTGCCGATAATCGATGCATAATCTCATCGAACCATCTTTCTTCCGAACAAACAATACAGGAGCTCCCCAAGGGGAAACACTCGGGCGAATAAAACCATTCTCGAGTAATTCCAACAATTGCTGCTTCAATTCCCGCAATTCCGCATGAGACATTCGATAAGGGGCTCTAGAAATAGGAGACGATCCAGGAATAAGATCAATAGAAAATGTAACTTCACGCTGAGGCGGAAGTCCTGGTAACTCCTCTGGAAATACGTCCGGAAATTATCGGACAATAGCAATATCCTTAATCTCGATCTGCTGTTCAGGGGACGCATGAACAAAAGCCAGAAAAGCTTCGCATCCACGCCTCAATAACTTATCAGCACGAAAAGTCGAGATAAGAGAGATAGAACTAGGATGTTTCACTCCCTTGAAGGATAATCCGGGGTGTCTAGAAAAAGACACGGAACAAGAACTACAATGGACATTGGCCTCATATCGAGCCAACAAATCGGCTCCTAGGATTACATCGTAATCCTTCATGTCCATACAAATCAAATCAGCTGGAAAATTCTGATCATTCACCATAACCTTACTAGAAGGATAGTAATGCTGAATTGCTGATTTAGAACCAATAGGGGTTGATATTTCTAACGGAGAACTCAATAAAACAGGTTCCATAGCTAAAGATTTAGCAAATCTCCGTGAAAGAAAAGAATGTGTTGCACCAGTATCAAATAGAACAAAAGCTGGCAAGTCGAATATAGCAAGAGTACCTTCGACGAGTCCACCATCCTCGGCGATATCTTTTTCCTTCGCATGAAGAGCCTGGAGCCTGCCTTGAGGCTTCTTGAAATTCAGGGGTTTTACCGGGATAGCTTGTTCCGATAATAAAGGGCAGTTGGGTATACGGTGCTCTTTGCTTCCACACCGCAGACATGCACCTAGCTTGCGCCAACAATCTTCCATCTTGTGACCAGGACGATCACAATATCGGCATACGCCCTTGAATGGAATCATAGAATCAGGTTTCTTGTCTTCTTGTCGCAGCATTTTGCCTCTCCACGAACCAGAACCAGAACTTGAACCAGAACTAATAAATGGTCTTTTCTTGCTCGGGTCAGTGACAAATCCAGGTTTAACATTCTTGAGTGCCTTCGATTGCTCTTTCTTGTTACCTTGACCACGAATCCTTTCAGTCATTTCCAAAGTATCTTCTAATATTTGTGCCTTTCTTACCATCTCAGAATATGTAGAAATTTCCAGTGGTGCAAGTTGATTGATATAATGAAGTCGAAGACCATTGAGGAAACGCTTCGCATTCATTCTCTCAGTCGAAATAAGATGTCTTGCATAACGAGAGAGTCGTGAAAACTGAGCCTCATATTCTGATACCGATAAACTTCGCTGCTTCAAAGCTGCGAATTCTGCTCCCTTCTTTTCTTGCACGCGGTCAGAAAAATATTTATCATTGAAATATTCCTCGAATTCCTCCCACGAGACTTGTTGATCTCCGAGAGTCGGCTTAACAAACTCCCACCAAGCACGTGCAGCCCGTTCCAGTTGGAAAACAGATAAAAGAACACGTTCTTGGTCAGTGCATTGCATGACCTCAAAAATTCTTGCCATCTCGTCGAGCCAATTCTCGGCTTCATCGGGATCAGTTGAACCAGCGAATCTAGGCGGGTTCATTCCTTGAAAATTCCGATATAAATCACCAGTGCCATGAGCTGCGCCATGAGGTGCCGCTCCAGCTCCAGCTTGAGCCAGTGCGTTCAAGGCTTGCGTAAGTCCTTGAACTGTACGATGTAAATTCCTCATCTCAGCACGATTGGCTGCCATTTCGAGTTAAGTGCCTATATAAAATAGTTACTCGGATTATTTATGAGAGAAGAACTTCTTAGATGAGAAGAGAAGAACTAGATAAGAAGATCATGATTATGGTTAAATAACTTAACCCAAATTTCTACCCAAATTCTCACAAGGTTGTTTTCTTAAGCCTATAACCAATAGACCTATAACCTTAAAGTGAAATACCTAGGACAAATTAACCTGGCTCTGATACCAACTAAACTGTCACGCCCCGATGCGGAATCTCAGGACGTACGGTTAGAGGCAAGCGAGCAATATATAATTCCGAACTATTGCAATCCATTGCACTAAAGGTTGGAAAAGTAATAATCAGAGTTTTATTGAAATAAGGTTGAGTACACTGGGTAGAACGACTACAACCAAATAATAAGTAAAATGCTAGAACAATCTCTCACTAATGCTAAGGGTACAAACTGACTCAATAAACTAAAACTATCTCTCGATATCACTCCAGTCCATCCCCGACAAGTTCGTCACCTGGAAAGAGGGGAAACAGTAGGAGTGAGCTAAACACGCTCAGTAGATAACCACAAACAGGTTTAAGTAATTAACTATTGATTTCCAATTTATATGAAATGCAGTAAATAAAGAATGACGATAGAATATCTTGCAAGGTCAAGAAATATAGCAATTTATCAAGTAGTGAACAAGTAAAGTACAATAGAGAATTTGGCCAGCAATATGTTACACATGTAACCAAGTAAATACACACGAGTCGAGTATCAAGAGTTTGTCATAGACGTAACAAGTCAAGTCAAGTATTCGGGTGCAATGCCTCACCCTTGTCATAAACATCCCAATGGGCTCAATATCTTTTCGGGCGCTCTCCCCAGGACCAGACTGGGCCCTTATGATGCGTCGGCATTTCATTTCAATTGGATCACCGATCCCCCGTCTAGACATAGTCAATTATGGCCAATATAATCAGATGAATTTCTGTCGGGTATAAGATGTAAAGGACGACACTTGTCTCCTCTGATTCAAGAGTATAAACACGACGAAAACCCAAAACAAGGTAGTCGTACGGCGAACACCGGGCCGTACTCTCATGAGTAACGAGTCACGGGGTCAAGAATGAACGGTTGACAGTAAGCCGTTCGAGAGAGAGAAGTAAGTTCTGAAGAACGAATATACGAACCACTCGGGTCGTATTTTTAAGAAATACGGTTCAAGAGAATCCGTATTAAGTATAACGATAATATCTAATTATAAGATAATTTATGCAAAGTAGTTACCGGGTTGCCAATAACAATTAAACCAACTAATTTCAGTTTAATGTCCATTGGTCAATTCCGGGCTCAAATATGACCGAAGGTTATCCAAGGATAATCGGTCAATTTATCAAGTTAAAACGATAGTTATGATGTAACCGTAATTTACCACGGTAAAAATGTCTCACGGTAAAAAAATGTGAAGTTTACCGGATAGAGTGTCCGGTTAATTGGCCAAAGACTTGCCATAAGTCGGCCAGTAATATTTTGATTTACAGTAATTTACAGAAATTACCTATGGTAATTAACCAATTTATCCAAAGTTACAAGTGAATTACAATAGTTTCCACTTTAAACAATTTATCAAAATAGATATTGCAAATAACAGAAATTTACTCATGTCATTATCTGTTATTTATATGGATTGTCAAATTTTACTAATTAACATTTTTAATAGGTTAAAATAGTAAAAATCAGGTTTTCTGGAAGTTAAACGGATGACAGTGGGCCGTTAAACCTACTGGCTGTAAAACGGTTATCTATGGGCCGTTTTAAGGGTAAAAGGATACTACGGTTATAGTGGGGCCGTGTATCATGTAAAGCGGTCGTTTTCTAACCGTGTATATAAAATACGATAAAATGATAATACTACTAATTTCATTCTAAAGCGGTCTCTGGTTGACCGTTATTCATGTGAAATGGTTAAAATTGGGCCGCTTAAAGCAATTAAGGCGGTCAGTTCTAAGCCGTCTAAGAGATAAGCGGTCCGGTTGGAACCGTCTTTCTTTGTAACACGGGAACAGCGAAAACAGAAGTATAATCCGACAATGAGGGCTTCAATTCATGGGTTTAAGCATGGAAAATCATGAAATATGCAAGCTAACATGATGCCCTATCATTCCTTTTATTGAATTCAAGTTTGTGCCATGGTTACCTACCTTAACCGATGAAAATAAGAGAAAGCTTGGGGAAGAAGATGAATAGTGGTCTTGCAAAGCTTCACAGCAGCAAGACAGCAGCAAGAAATCCTTAAGTTGCTTAAGAGGAATGCTTAGGAATGCTTCCTCTATTTATAGGTTTGTAGAGAAGTGTTTAAACTTCTCACGCGGGCTGGTCAGAGCCGCAATTCCCTTGGCAGTGTTGAAGACGTGTTTATGCCAACCCAAACACGGTTTCACGTGTTCCACAAGGTAAGGTTACCCTTAATCTAAGCCTAATCCCATAGATTAAGTCATTGTTAACTAAAACCTTCATTTAATGTCACTAAACGATTTTTAATGAAATTGACCCAGAAGATAAAATTGCTAATCAAGATGTGATCTTTCAGATTATGATTTTTATGGAATTTTATCACGAGGTTTAATGTTAATCTCCCAATCTTAAGATTAAAATAATAATTTAACCCAATGTTCAACGGTTTAGTCGATAGAGAGAGTTTTTGATTTTTACCGATGAAACTCCATAAGACAAAGTTGTTAAGAAAAATACTCTCTATCAGATGTGATTTTTGCAGATTTTTCCAAGGTAGTTATATTTTCGGGTGAATAGTGTTTTCCGCGTTTTTAAGTCAGGCTTAAATCACTGATTAAGCCATGTAAATGATTTTATTAGGGTCAGGTACAGGAGACCAAAGTGTTTATCATGGTGTTTACTAATTAACTATCATTTTTCAGAATATTTACACGATAGTCAAAAACATTTACTATTTACTATTTACCTCAGTCACTATGCAACATTTACTATTTACGAAATTTAATATTTGTACAGAAACTCGGGGTCTTACAGAGCTAGATCTCTAGCAGTACAACACATGCACTGACTATGATTTCTCTTATGAAATAACATGCACCAAGTGAACCAAACATAGCAGATAGAATTGAAGGATTTAAACACCTTAATCTAAACATGATTCATAGAAAGTCATTATCAAAACTAGGGTTCCAACAAGAACTAGACTCTACCCCGACTGACTCTATCAACCTAGGAGATTCTGCAAAATGTACATCTACCCTAGGAGATAGGAAGTCTACAAGGAAAGGAGCAGGGGTCTCATGCCCCTGGGAAGATGAGCAGAACATAGCGTAATACTCCATTGAGACCTCCGTTTTAAAATTGGCATTTTTTTTGGAAGTTGGAGGAGATCACGCAACAGGAAGAAGGAGACGGGGGAGGAGGGAGTTGCATGGGAAACAGATCAGGGAAGATGCAATCGAAGAATGGGTTGGAAGATGAAAACCACATTTCGTGGAGTTGGGCATTGGGGGAAGGAGGAGTAAACAGGGTTGATAAATCAATGGGTGGGCAGCGCCCACATGCACATGACACAAACAGGATTTCAGGCGGTCTTTCCGTGAAGTATGGGTCGACCATGATCGGAGGGGAAAGGGGAACAATCCCCAATTGCTGAAACAAGGAGGCTAGATGGGACGGGGACAAAGAAAAGGTAGTGATGGAACTCCCTGCTTCCCGCGGCCTCCAGTGAGCTAGCTCAGTCAAAGAATGATTTACCAGCTGCATCTCCCTCTTCTTCGGGCAAACTTCTTCTTCTTGGAACAGCTTCTTAAAACAGCTACAAAAATCTTCCATATCACCCACTAGCCCCTTCAGCGGCGGGTCGGCAACAGCATGGGTGGCATTAATCTTTTCATCAGGACAGGGTGGTGGCTTCCTCAAAGTGCTGGGTTGCAGCGGGCCTTTCACAAAGTGTTGACGGTAATCCCACGTCAGCGGCCCAGAGTCTCCCAAGATAGATAGTGCTGACTCCCGGTAGCCAAGGCCTCTCCGGCCCATCTTTCTGCCTTTAGGAATGTGCTTAGTTCGCCCTTGCAGTTGTGCGCCAAGGCCCAAGCCTGGCTAATAGCCTAACTTTAAAATCATATGCCATCCTTTTGAATCTCTAATCTTGGACTTAATTTTCACATTTACTGGCGCAGTGGTGGGCTTGCGTGACGCATATGCCCATGGGTAATCTAAGTCCATTACAGAAAGAACTGGCCTGTTACTTGGCCACAGAGTGGGAAGAATTTTATCAATAATCACATCAACTGACTGAACTGTGGAGATACTCTTCACCTTAACTACCCGGCCTTGGAATGGGAATTTAAGGCATTGATGGGCGGTTGAAGGCACAACATTCAAACTATCTATCCATGGACGACCTAGAATTACCTTGAGCATCAGGTCTATGCCCAACACGTAAAACTCCACATCCATCACCAAAGGCCCTAGATCGGCATGAACTATCACGACCCCATGGCACGCTCGTCTGAAGTTGTCATACGCTGCAATTGTAGTCGGTGTTGGCCTAAGCATATCTTTCGAAATGTTGCAGGCACACAGTGTACTGAGTGGACACACATTGATGGAAGCACCGGTATCCACTAGAGCTGACTCTACCGCCACTTTGTTCAAAGAAATGGTAATGCAGAGTGGCATCTACCATGCCTCTGGGGGTGCCAATTCTGACTCAGAGAATAAAATGGAAGGCCCCCTAGTAATAGTTGCCAACACCAATGGCAAGCTGTCCATCGCCACGTCCTCGTTGACCATAACCTTCTGCAGAAAAGCCCTGAGGGCATCCTGATGCAACGTGGACCTTTTAATCAACTCCAGAGCTGATATCTTGGCCGACATCCGGTCCAAATGTTGTAGCAAGTCATATTTCGTGCCCGGCACGGGGTCCACTTCTTCTGCTTCGATTGTAGAGAAAGGAACTTGAGGGTTGGGTGCAGATGCACCAGGGGAAGGGTGTCAGGCCCCGAGCGCGGAAGATACCCGGAGACGCGTGACGAGTTTATATCGATCATGTCAATCAGAGTATTAGTGTATTCGACACCAAATCAGAGATACGCAAAAGTAAAGATAACCCAATCCTTTTATTCCTTCACAAAAGTATTTCTATTACAATCCCTTGAAAATGCTAAACTTAATAAAAAGAGAAGTACAAAATTGACTCAAGAAAATATAGAAAAGACAAGACTAGTTGACGCTTTGAGAAGCTCTAATCTCTTTCACTCTTGACCTTCCTAGTCCGATTGAGTCTCGTCGTCGGACTTACCTAAAAAGTAGGGAAACACTGAGTGAGTGAACGCTCAGTAGGAAATTATATCTCAAGAACTAGCAATGGGTTTAAGTGATTATAATTTATCTCATGTAAATGTAATATGGCTATGCATGTAGAAATAACTAATCAATAGAATAACACGTCGTGTAAAACATCCAAGCGAGTCTTAACCAAGAGATATTCATGAGAGACTTTATACATTATTGGCTATTTCACGCAAGTACTTTGCCCGTGTCGGGCCACGCTAGTAAAGTCACGCAAGTCGAGTCTCGCACGCAAGAAAGAGAGAGTGTGTGTGGAAATGCCAAAGATCAAGAGAGACAAGTACTTCGGTGCAATGCTAGACAACGTGATCATTACAACTCCCATGGGCACTAGTACTTTTGGGTGCTCCTCCCAGGACCAGATCGGGCCCTTATATGCACAGCATTAAAGATAGATCTAGACATCCACTTTATAGCATAGCCAATATGGAATTTCAAGAAAAAGCTTGTGGATATTCAAGATAGAGTAGAGTTCAAAATTGAACTTGACGTATAAGGATGATAATAACGGTATAAATACGAGTATCGATAAAACTGGGTGAAGTTAGTTCCCTAACCGGGTACTATAACAAATAAGTGCCCATATGTAGATGGTCACTCTTTTTTTTATATAGAATTGAGGTCCACAAGAACAGTATATTAATGGCATGATGTCCTCATCCCATTAGGAACATTCTCATGATATCCACTTAGCATAACACGAGGGCCAGTATACCATGTTTCTTTTAGAGTGACATGGCAAAATAGTGTAATGGGTTTTTATGGTACAACCAGCTCAGTCGGCCTTGAGGGAATCCAAGGCTCGAGGAGTCTTATGGAGGTCTCAATGACTAACTTGCTAGTCCAAAGGAACGGAATGTCCAATGGAGAGCTTGTATGTCACCGAGAGTTAGTGGATAATGCGATAAATCATCATGAAACGTGGGGCTATATTCACGGACTGGAATATAGTGCCGATATATATCTATATATATGAAACCCTCGGTTAACAGTAACAGTGTAAAATAGTATCACAGGAAAATAGCGACTTAGCCTAAGTCACTACATAATGAATTAACGCCTTTTACTGGGTCGTGTATTCATAATTTGATGGCTTTTCCAGCAGTCGTCCATTCTATATTTCTATTTTACAGAAATTTCAATATTCTGGAATTTTAACAAAACGCGCCTTGGACAGGGGCGTTAATTTTAAATTAGCGCCCTTTGATGGGGCGTTAGTTTCATAAGAGACGACCTTGGGAAGGTCGTTAATTAACTTTGGTTTTCAGGAACATGAACAGTAAAGGTATTTCACGATAATTACTTTGCAAGAAACATAACTGGACAAGAAAAATAACAAGATTGAGTAGGTAGGATCATGCATAATATTAGATTCGTGGTTACATAGATATTGAATTTTAAAGATGGGTATTTATTAACTGTATGGAATGGACGACTCTTGGGCAGGGCGTCATAACAAGAATTAGCGCCCGAGGTAGGGTCGCTTCTTTTAAAATTTTCCCAGAAAACGTTGAAAAATGCAGTAAAACTATAGGCATGGATGACAGATGATAATATTAGGAATCTTAAACTAGTTTGGGCTACAGTTCTTGAGAAAATCTACCTGATGAATGGTCTTGGTGCTGGTACGTGAAGATTTGTGAAGGGAAGAGACAACAGAGCCTCTGAAGAGATGTGAAACGGCAATAATAACCGGGTAATCAGCAGATACTGGATGATTGTGTGAGCTAGGAAGAAGATATTCACTGCTTGTAGAAAATCAACGGCTTCTTCCTTGGATGAAGAGATCGTTTCGATGAAGAATCCACGTTCTTCACTTTGACAATAGAGTTACTACTTGCTGCAGACTACCTACATAAGGAAAAATTGAAGAACATTAATTTTCTTCATATATCCATAACCGAAGGTGAAGGCAGAGGAAGAAGAACGACCTGTTCTTCACGTACAGCAGCAGCAGAACGGTTCGCCAAAAATAGCGAACAGGTTTGATTAGAAAGGTATTTATAGGATTTTTGGAATCCCAATAGAGTTAGAATTCGATTGGAACTCTAGTTTCCTTGATAGAGTCCTTACCATAGTCAATCGAACACGTAGCAATCCTAAAACTTACCCTAGATAGTCTCCTGGTTCGAATGGAACACAAGTGCAATTAAAGCCTTAGGTTAGGGCGTTAATTCTAATTGACGTCTTGACCTATGCCGTGTCTTTTACAATTCGCGCCCAAGAAAAGGGCGTTTCTTTCCCTTTCCTTTTATTCATTTTAGACGTTTTTGAAATTTGACGCCCTTTAGTATAGGCGTCACTTTTTGAATTAACGCCTCAGGTGAAGGCGTTTCTTATTTAAATCACGCCTTGTTGAGAGGCGCTACTTACTTTTGACTTATTATTTATTTATTTTGGTTCTTATCATTTACTTACTTAATCTTTCTTGAAATCTTCCTTTTATTTTACTAGGGTTGCTACAAAGGGTAACTTCTATGGAATGGACGCCTGCTCCGGAGGGCGCATTGTCGTGCCGGCACGACATCAGATGGACCCCCAATTGGCCCAGTAGGGTGAGTGGAAGGGGTAGAAAAAGGGGTGAGAATGGCGGAGGTTGGCCTGACGGGCCCTGGCGGGATGATGATTGGTTAAGGGTTAAATGGAGGGGTGATGATGAAGGGCATGGTTGGTAATGGTGGAAGGGTTGGCGGAACGGTGGGGAACGTGGGGGGTGCAATAGGTGATTAGGAGAGGACAGGGGGTGGAGCGGTGGCCAAGGTGGTGGGTCGGAGAATGGAAGGAACAGAAGGTGCGGGGAAGTTGGTGTGGTGGAAGGCCAAAAGGTGAGCGGGGGTCTCATCATCAAAAGACCACCCAGCATTAGGGGTTGGGCGGTGGACTGCATTCACTTGAGCCGGTGCCGGCGGCTGTGGTTGTTGTTGAGGAGCGGGAGGATGCTCTGGCATGGGATTCTGATGAATCTCGAGGTCTTGGTGCTGCTGCTGCTGTTGTGGGGGTTGTTGTTGTTGTAGAGGTGGCTGGAACTGCTACTACTAGGGTGCCGCCTGCTGCGGCCTGGCTTGTCTTCTTCTTTCCTTGATATCTTCAATCAACTTATGCATTTGGGCCCAATCAATCCGCTGGCCCTCATGCAAATCATACACCAGATCTCTAAACTGGTAGCATCTCTCTATGGTGTGCCCGGGCTGTCGATGGTATATGCAATACCTTGACTGATCGGCTGCCGGATTCCAATTCTGACGCTCCGGAGGAAATTGAATGTCACCAGTGTACATTAGAGCTGAAAAGATATCGGGGAGGGTTTCTGGAAGCGGTGGGTAGTTGACCCTCTTCGGTCCCGGTCGAGCAGGCCCATAACTAGCAGGAGGAGGGACATTATGGTACTGGGGTGGCGGTTGTGACTGTTGAGGTGGTGGTTGTTGTTGTGGGTGCTGAGAAGCTTGGAAAGTGGGTCGGGGGTCTTGTGGAGTGGAGAACTGGGGATTGCGAGGAGGTTGCTGGAAACGAGGTGAAGCGAGTTGGTTAGGGAATTGAATAGCCTAGACCTGCTCATTGACTTGAACTCCCTCAGTAACTGGGCCCTGGGATTTTCGGGTAGTTTTGGAATTTTGGGTCTCAAATAGTGAATGGATGGGGGAGTCTTTAAATTGGGTCTGGATGAACTGGGCCCGGATGTACAACTGGTGCATGTTAGATATATCGTTCATTGCCAATATATTCCAGAATGACGAGGTAACATTAGAAATCAGCAATTTAACCTTTTCTTCTTCAAGAATCTGCCCGGGTACACGCGAGGCCATCTGCCTCCATCGATCTGCATATGCGGCAAAGTCTTCGTCCGGCTTCATCTTTTCTGCTACCAAGTCTATAAAAGAATACTCGGGCCCAACCCGATCCTGAAATCTCTGGATAAACTTCTCCTTCACGGTCTTGAAACTTTCCGTCTCCTCTAGAGGCAATGTGTAGAACCATTCAAGGGTGACCCTGTCCAAGGATTGGCGAAATAGATACGCCATCAGGCGGTCGTCATGCTGGAACTGCGCCGATTCATAGAGAAACTCCCTGACATGAATAAATAGGTTGCCATTCTCGTCATATTTCGGGTACACGGGGGGCTCAGACTGCGGTGGGAAATGAATGTCCCTGAAGTTAGGAATGGGGACATCAGCTAAAGACTGCGGGTTGACCTGCTTGTGGAGGAGGTTAATCTGCTGCTGCATGGCAGCCCATTTGTCCAGAAGTTCTCGTTCCCGGGAAGGGGAAGATACGGCAGGAAGGATCGAACTGGAGTATGTAGCCGAAGGATAGACTGACTGAGGGGGCAGCCCATAAGATGGATAATGGGCCAGGGAAGGGCCCATATCCGCATGAGACAACTGGGCGGCCCCTGATTGCAGACGGACAAAATCAGCAGGGGCCATGAGGGCCTGCGATGTTGGAGGGAACGTGGTGTAAGGATCAGCATAAGAAATGAAGGGGATCTGGGTCTTCCCCTTATCAAGTGACTGATGGGCCGAGGTAGAATCCTGGCCCGCTTCCATGGTGAAGAATCGAAGAGCCTGAGGACGGATGGGCATAAGATCGATGGGGGCTGCAAAGGTTGCCCCTAATCCAACAATCGGGGGTGTGGAAGTGGCGGTAGCAGTTTTGCCAGAAGAATGTACTGAGGGCGGGGCATCTGCCCCTTGCAAGGCATGTTTCAGCAGGTGGAGTTGAGTAAGATCTAGCTGGGCCATCATATGGAGAACCTGACTGGCCGAGCCGCGAGTGGATGAATCTGAGAGGGAGGGTTGAGCACCCTCAACAACAATGGTCGGGAGAGGAGGGGTAGTCCCCTCTCCCTCTTGCACATGAGCGACCCTAGGTGGGTCCTCCAGAAGTCCCCGACGGAGAGAATCCTTAGGGGGATGGGAGAAGTTGTAAGACAACATAATAGGAGGTGAATCGAACAAGGGATTGAAATAAGAATGGGAAGGCGAACGGCCCTTAGGAGATGATCCTGTGAGACAGCTCCACATACACTGAGCACCTGGGAAGAAGAAGCAAACAATCCTACCCAAAATCTAAACATCACTGAAGTGAAGCACACACAAGAGAGAGAAGAGACGAGAAGAGAGACAACCAAGTGAACACTCAAATTATGGATGATGCGCGATAGATCCTATGAATCTTTCCTTGTAGGACCTTAGTGGGTTAATTAAGATGTGAGTTGACTCAACCATAAGGTACCTAACCAGGGTGAGAAATGGGGAACTGGCTGACTCTAAAGGGACTCTCTCTCTCGCGGATGCAAACCCTAGACTGGGGGGTGGTACGGTACAACCTGCCCGGCATCCATGTGGGAATCCACGGCTCACGGGGACTTACGGAGGCCCTCAGCAAGGTCACCTAGTCGGCTCCAAGGAGTATGGAGATGAGAGGAAACCCTACCTTGGTAGGAATGCAACTACTAATGAAAAGTATGTATGCCCCTATGCGCACCGGAGTGCATGCAGAATCTAGCCTAGATCTAGCAGATAATGATCAAGCAAATATGAGAAAATGACATGGACATGATCATGCAACAATATAACAACATCAGGGAGAGATCCAAATAGCACCATATATATATATATGTAATGATATAGATCAATGAGCAAAATGTAGCCTCGGGTGCACTATAGCAGTAAAGGACGATCTCATGAAGACCGCTTAGGGTGAGTACACAGTCTGTAATTGACCGTTCAGGGAGAGCAAACGGTCTGGAATGGACCATGCTAAAGTAGTGAGTAACGCCAAAAATAGAGAAAAATCACAAAATGCTGAAATGACCAAAGAATGAGACTCAGAAGTGTACCTGGATGAGCGGTCTTTCGATAGACCGCGCAGAGTCTGGAATGGACCTGAAACAACTGCGGAATATCAACAGAAATCACAAATCTAAACACAACAACATACCTGAGCCAGCAACGATGAGTGGCCTGTATCAGACCGCGGGAAGAAGTGGACGGATTATACAGAACCGCTGGGTGTAACGGGATGGCAAAACAGGGGCTCTGTGATAATCACGGGACGGTCAATCTCCAGCCATTCAAGAAAGTAGGCGGCTCACAAATGACCGCGTAAACTCCAGAGGATAGAATGCAAGATGGGCCAAAGATCAACCTGAAATACTCAGAGAAGGAACTAACGAAACACACAAACGGGTCAGCAAAACACTAACACAATGGGCACTAGGCGTCCCACCGTGATCGCCAAAAAAGAGGGTGTTGACATGTTTTCCTACTTTCCCCTTTTAATTATCCTTCCAACCCCTTCTTCACTATGCTAATGTAAAGAACTAAACACTGTATAAAGAACAGGGGGAAGGATGTAGAGTGTGTGTGTGATCGCCACCAAGGTGCCGAATGTAAGCAAATACACCGTACCTTGGAAAGGAAGGGGAGACACTCGCCTAAAGAATGCAGCGCTGCAGAATAAAATGGTCCTGGAGGAACTGCTTAGTGTAAGGAACGGTCGCTTGACAGACCGCTCACAGCGCCAAAGAGGGAAGTCGGACTCTGACGGTCTAGCAACTGGATGGTTCACAGAAAGCCGCTCGAAGGGCCTGAACGGCTCGTGGAAGGCTGCTCTAATCTGCAAACAGATGAAGCATGACCGTCCAAAGCTCCAGACTCCAAGGCTGGGGGACCTGATCCTCCACTCCTTCTGATCGGCCGGATGGAATGGGCCTCGCGTTACGATGATGCTGACCTGTAAAAACAACGTATAGAACACAGAAAGAACCCAAGATCAGTACAGCGAAGTGTAGCAACTATAAAAGACTGCACAAAATGAACTAATTAACTCGAAATGGGGGATACCTGGGAGTTTTTAAACCCCTAGGTGTGAGCGACGTCACGCGGTTCAAGGAGCGAAGACGGCGCGGAGCACGCGGGCTCTTCTTGTTTGCTGCAACACAGAAATAAGAGAAAAGAGAAGGGGCCACCACGGGAGATTGCTCCGGCAGGGCGAGCGGGATAAATGTAATATAGCAAGATATGGGGGTTAAACGGCCATAGCGTGAAGTGACTCGCCGTGGCCTCGGGGGGACGGGAATGGTGCAGAAATCAAATAGCAAGAATTAAAACGGCCATTGGGGAAGTGACTCGCCGCGGCCTCGAGAATATGAGCAGATAAGAATATAACAGAATATAAGGAGAATATAAAGAACGGGAATTTAAACGGCCAGTGGGGAAGTGACTCGTCGCGGCCTCGAGAATATGAATAGATAAGAATATAACAAAATATAAAGAGAATATACGAACGAGAATTTAAACGGCCATTGGGGAAGTGACTCGCCGCGGCCTCGAGAATATGAGCAGATAAGAATATAACAGAATATAAAGAGAATATAAGAACGAGAATTTAAACGGCCATTGGGGAAGTGACTCGTCGCGGCCTCGAGAATATGAGCAGATAAGAATATAACAGAATATAAAGAGAATATAAGAACGGGAATTTAAACGGCCATTGGGGAAGTGACTCGCCGCGGCCTCGAGAATATGAGCAGATAAGAATATAACAGAATATAAAGAGAATATAAGAACGGAAATTTAAACGGCCATTGGGGAAGTGACTCGCCGTGGCCTCGAGAATATGAGCAGATAAGAATATAACAGAATATAAAGAGAATATAAGAACGGGAATTTAAACGGCCATTGGGGAAGTGACTCGCCGTGGCCTCGAGAACATGATGTGATCTCCAGGGGCCAAAAGACCCCAAAATAAAGAAAGTGATCGCGCCTACCTCAAGAGCAGGAGATGGCGGGTTGCTCCTTCCTCCCCCTTCGGCCGGCCGACGGAGAGGGCTTTCCTTGGGTACCCTTGCAAAACAACGATAAACAAGTAACGAGTGGATTAGAAAGATGAAGGTGTAGTATTCAAATCCTTGCGATAAAAATAACGAAATGATGGCAAGACACACACCTGGTTGGTGTTGTCTTTAAACCCCTCTCGGATACGAGTAGGAGGAAATGCGATGATGGATGCAAGAAGTATATAAGAAGAGGCGCCCTTATGAAGGGGGATAGAGGATGCGAGATGATGAATGCAAAAGAACTATGAAGAAAAGGAAAGGATTGGCTTATTGGATGTGTCGATGGCGAAATCTGGCGGAGCTCCGGCAGCGTAGGGATGACGTGGAAGCGCGGTGGATGAAGATAACCTTCCTCTCGCGAGCGTGGGCACCCGAGAAGCCGGCAGAACCTCCACCTACAAAAGACCCCACGGGTTAGAAATGACTCCGGCAGCCTCTAGGCTCCGGCAGCCTATCGGACCTCTTAGAAGCTCTCCCAGAACTGAGGGGGTGGGCCTCTATTTATAGGGCTTCGGAGGGTGGAGGCGTCCAGGACCCTGGACACCTCCATCAGGGCAAAAAAGATATTTTATTCTATTTTTATTCATTTTTTTCAAATATTTTCATGGAGGCGTCCAGGGTCCAGGACGCCTCCATAAGTCCCACCGAACTCCACCGAAAGTCACACGCGGTTTAACACAACGCGTGGTTCTGGAGCGGCGACCCGTGATTTGGAAATGGGCGCATCCAGCCGGCTAGACGTCTCCACAATTTGGATTCTTTCACACACGACAAACTGTCGATCGGTGGGCGGGGCCCCGTGAGCAAGGTGATGGAGGCGTCCAGGGTCCTGGACGCCTCCACAAAAATATATTTTTATTTTTTTGTTTTGTTTTTTTTGCCAACTGGCATTTTATATTTTTTATTTTTGTTTTCATGGAGGCGTCCAGGGGCCTGGACGCCTCCATTAATATATATATTTTTTCATTTTTTTTGGGTTTGAAAAATAAATAAAAAAATGGGGGCGTCCAGGAGCCTGGACGCCCCCATGAAGACCTGCTTGGGTCCTCAGACAAGGCGTTGGCAGCCGCCCGGCAGACACCCTTCCTGGTTTTGGAACCTTCCGATGCGTCTGACTGGTGTTGATGCCGTCCGAATGCTGCGACGAGACGATTCCGGATGCCGAAAAAGGCAGAAGAAGACCCAAGAAAAGGAAGCACTCAAGTGATTCAAAATGCGAAAGCCGTCGCGGGGCGTCATATAGTAATATGAGACTTTCTTAGGAGACGTCAGGAATGGCGTGTCTACAGCTGCCCCGCCTTGGCGTCTGCT
This sequence comes from Amorphophallus konjac, assembly GCA_022559845.1. NCBI lineage: Eukaryota > Viridiplantae > Streptophyta > Magnoliopsida > Alismatales > Araceae > Amorphophallus > Amorphophallus konjac. The sequence continues at coordinate 211,479,286 of CM040118.1, forward strand.
TTGCAAGGGAGCGACACGTAGTGGAATGGTATCGAAGTGGAGTGAAATGAAGTGGGAGCGGACTGATAAGTTGATGCCAAGGTGTGATGAGACACGCTTTTGACGTTACTGTTTGGAATCTTTCTTGAAGTTTCAATGAGGCGACCTTGAAGAAGGTCTTTCTAATATTGATGATTGCTTGGACGGAGATCAAATAAGGGAGGGTGAGATGTGTGCTCAGGCATGAAAAATAAAGGAGACCAACTTATCGGTGTGGAAGTACCTGGGTCATAAACCCGCAGGTTTCACTTTTGGTGAGCGGTTACCAGTCAATGTGGAAGTGCTGCGGCCAAGGTGGGTCAAACAAGGTAAAAAGTAAAGAAATATCTGAGAGTCTGTCCAAACAAGGGTCTCCTTTGGAAGAGCAGCGTAGGGCCGTTTCAAAGAAACTCAGTATTTCATTCGGAGTGGAATATCTCATATTTGTAAGAATTGAAGCACAACGGCTTTCGCAATCGAATCACTTGAATGATCTTCTGTAAAAAATCAAAGTCCTATATGAATGCATGCTGGGCTTAAAGAAAAATTTAAAACAAACTAAAATAGAAAGTAGCTAAGGATAATATTGTCAACTTGTTAAGAACGGGTCAGGATACCGATCCGGTGAGCCGACACTGGGCTGGGGCCCGTTTATCCGCGCACCAACTCACTGAATGGAACCGTCGTCCCCATGCTATCACAAGTTAACGGCCTATCCGTACAACCCAAATTCTTCCGGGATCATCACTGTTTTTTGTTGAAGGGGAACTCAAATCCCAGATTCGTTCGGGCCGCGAGGTCCTTGACATGTTCTAGTAGCGTAGGTATCATATACTACGATGCATGACATGGTAGGACCAACCATTAAAAGGTGGGACAGGAGATAGGACAAAGACGTCCGTTAGTAAAACCTGCACAGGCCAACATGGATTAATAACATCAGAAAGTAACAGAATCGTAACAGAATCGCACCACAATGGAAAGGAGATCTAGCCAAAATCCTGACATTGACTGCTGATGTGACATGTTCTATCCTGTAGCGATCTTCAATTCCTATAAGAACTCCCCTTAGGCTAGTTCATTCAAATGCACCAAGGTGGGTTTTGGAAGCTCAGGAGAGGAAGGAGAGGAGAATCTAGAGATCTCAGGATGGAAGGAGAGTCTTCCCGTGTTATGAAGAGGAGCAGGCCTGGCAGTGAGATTTGGCGACTCTCCGACCTCGAGGGTCATCTCAGTGGGATGATCATGTCGCATATGGTAAGCTGATTCATTTCAACTTTTCGCCTCTTGAACCTTCTTCTCACTTGCTCCCTTCCCCCTTCTTTCTTTTCCTTTTTCAGCCATATCCACTCTTCCCGGGCCCGAGGAAGTTTTCCAAATTGCCATGGCTTTCAAAGTTAACTTCCAACATATCCATCGGCATGAGGGCCATACTCTCGAAGTGGCATCTGTAGGGGCTCCTTATTCACGCCAAACACTACGAGAAGATTCGTATGGACTGGGCGGCTATGGGCGCACTAGTGGAGATCTGGCATCCCCAGACCCACACTTTTATCTTCCCGACCTTCGAGGCGACCATCCTCCTCGAGGAGGTGGAACTTCTGCTCGGATTGAAGAAATTCAAGAGTGACGGGAAAGTGAAGGCTATGCGGATGCTGACACGGGGGACTTCTGAAAGCGTCCTTGGAAGTTTCATGCCGCCCGACGCAGCCAGAAAGGTCCGTACTCAAAAGGGGATCGATCTCCAAAAGCTCGCGGAATGGGTCATGGACGCCCTGAGAGGGTCACCAGACGATGACTATTTGGAGGGAATCATGAAAGGGTTCACCATTTGTCTGGCGGGTGGTCTCTTGTTTCCTTATACCGACAACATGGTGGAGGAAGATCAACTGAGTGCTATTTACGGGATCTGGCGTGGAAAGAGGGTGGGACCCGCTGTCCTTGCCTACCTGTATAGTGGCCGTACTGCCTCGAGCATGGGTAAGCCTCCTTTTGGTTGCGCACTTGTCCTGAATTGCTGGCTGGATTTGCATTTCAAATTCGACCACCGCGAGGGAATGCCAACGGCTTCGAAGCTTTTCCAACAAAGCCCGCTTCATCACATAGCCGACGTGTTAGGCTTTTGTGGCACTGTAGCGAACCGTGTTCCGTGGCTGAAGAAACGTGAAGACTGGCGGTCCCACTTTCGAACCATGACACAAAGCTTCTTCTCTTGCGCACCGGCATGTTTACTCCTGCTTGAGCTCCTCATGAGGTCTTCTTGTGAAGTTGATCTCCAACTGATTGGTGCGACCGAGTTTGTCCTTTACAACGCGCATCGGTGCTGCCTCCAGATCGGCATTCCACGTCATTCGTTCCCACCACCGACTGGCATTGTTCCTTTGAAGAAGAGAGAGTTGGGCACTGAAGCGGATGCGAAGGAAGCGAAGGCCGTCAAAGCACCCTGGAAGACAAGTGTTGCGGGAAAGGCCTTAGCGCATGTGGGGGAAGAATGCGAGCTGTGGAGAGCTTATGTAACCGAACTGGGGAAGTTACGGCCTAAGGCGCCTAAGCCTCAGATGTAGCTCGATCTGCTTTCTGATGGAATAAAATCTGGCATTTTGATGTTTTGGACCACGTTCCCTTTGTTATGATTTTCTTTCTTTTTATGTACCTATTTATTCATAATATGATCATATGTAAATATATATATTAAAAAATTATTTTTAATGGTGGCGTCTAGGGGCCTGGACTCCTCCAATTTTTTTATTTTTTATTTATTTATTTTTTTTATTATGGGGGCGTCCAGAGGTCTGGACGCCCCTATAATTTCTTTTTTATTATTTTTTTGGATTTTTGTTTGGGGGCATCCAGGCGCCTGGACGCCCCTAAGTTTTTTGAATTTTTGAAAAGGAATGAAAAAAGTGGGGGCGTCCAGGCGCCTGGACGCCCCAAAAAAATTGATTTTCTTATATAAGGGGGGCCTCACCCCCCTTTCACTTCTACTGTTCATTCTGACGACTCGTTCACTCTAAACGACCCATTCCCAATTCCAATGGAGCAAGGAGGCCCAAGCCAGGGTGGGGAGAAGCGGAAACGATGGGCTCGTCGTCCGAGGAGGCTGAGAGATGATGCCGAGGAGGCTGCCGTGGCGGAGGAGATTGCCGTGGAGTAGGAGGGTCCTCTTTTGGCCGTGGAGGGCCCTGCGGGCGCTGGTGACGCGGGAGAGGACGAGCACGATCCGGTAAGCCCCTTTACTTCCATTCTATTGGTTTACTGGGCTAAACGGGCGGACGAGAGGCTGTGTGGAGAAGGTCGGGGAGTGAGGGAAGGAGGCGTCCAGGGTCCTGGACGCCTCCAAAAAATTTTATTTTTATTTTTATTATTTGTTCTTTTTTTGGGTTATTATGTAAATAAAATAAAATAAAATAAGGTAAGGAGGCGTCCAGGGCGGTGGACGCCTCCACGATAATATATATTATTTATTTATTTTTGTTTTGATTTTTGATTAAAAAGAAAGAAATAAAAATAGGAAGGGGGCGTCCAGAAGGTCGGACGCCTCTAAAAATATATATAAAATAAATATTATGTACAGTGTTATTGTTTATTATTATCCATGATTCTGATGTGTTGCCCTGTTGGTTTTGTGGTGTGCAGGGCGTGATGAAGGGCCGGATCAGCTGGTCTCTAGTGGTGGCAGCGTACTGTGGGCTGCCAGACTTCCAGAGGGCGCGTGTGGACGCCATGGGCTTTGGAGCCTTCCTCAGGATCGAGCCCTTCCGGCTCGACCTTCCTCTTATCCAGGCATTGAGGGAGCGGTGGCATGCGCCGAGTCGGGCGTTTCTGATGCCCTAGGGGCACATGGTGCCGACGCTTGAAGACGTAGCTCGGATCACCGGGCTACAAGTTGACGGAGAGGCGGTCAGCGGGGTCACCTACCCCGACTACCAAGAGAGTGCCCTGGACCTGCTGTGGTTAGATACGAGCGTGACCGACAGAGACAGCAGGGTAGTCGGCCGAGTGGAGATTATGGAGGCGCTCGTATTTGTCGACCCGTGCCGCGGGTTAGCGAGACTGGAGCGGAGTTTCTGGCACGACTGGAGGGAGATGCCCGTGCAGCTTTCACCCAGGACCCGAGCGAGCGGGAGCTGGTGGATCTAGACCTCCGGAGGTTTCTTTTCTTCTTCCTAGGCCGCCTTCTGCTGGGGACGAAGGGGGATGGCATCCACTGCCGCTTCCTCGGGATCCTGGTGGACCTTGACAGAGTGGGGCACTACGCGTGGGGAGCGGCTCTGCTTGCCCATTTGATTGCTGATCTCTCCCAGACTTCAGAGAGGGAGATGACAGTCAGCGGGTTCGCACCTTTTCTCCAGGTACACAATTTATTTATGCATTTTACCGTAGTTAAATATGCAATTACTCGTGCTAATGATGTATGATGGATGTAGGTGTGGAGTTATTTCTACTTCCCGATGGGGAGGGCCAGGTAGGGGAACAGGAGAGTCGTTCCTCTAGCGCGACAGTGGAGGCCGGTCGTGGTAGCGGCACCACACAGCTACCAGCTGGCGTCACTTCGTCGGGAGTTGAGCGAGTACCCCAAGGCTATGCTATGATGCGTATGATTTCTTTGTATTTTTTATGCATGCGACCTAATGGCAACTAGTATGATGTATGTATGGTGATGTAGGTGGTGTGGAGGCCCTACCTGGGTATGGCCGACGCTGGCCAGCCTTAGGTTGTAGTGGGTCTTCCTTGTTTCGGGCAGGACGTGTGGTTCCATTGCCTGAACGAGATCGAGCCGCTTCGGCTGAGGCTGGTTTAAAGGACGTTGGGGCTGGCCCAAGAGTGGGTCGATGTAGATGAGCCGGTCCGCATCGGGCAGAAGACCAAGGGGAAGGTGAAGATCCTGGACTGGCGCACGCGCTTCCCAGCATAGTACCAGGACTGGCAGTAGGGCGGGGTCCCAGTGGTGTCCCATGTACAGGACAGCACATACTACATGAGACGGTATCGAGCTACGTACGGGGACCGCCTCTCCCTCAGTGGTATGGCAGGGGTAAGTGTGAAATGAAAATGTTTCACTCTTTTATACGTATATGCATGTGATACTAACTTATATGCAATGCAGGATGCTCGTGACGACATGATCGCCGACCTGCGGGCCCAACTGGCGGATGCCAGGCGGTAGTTAGTGGCCATCCGACAGGAGTTGGAGATCCTGGTGAGTCTATGCAATGCATTTTTGTGACCTGGATTTTTGATACTTGGCCTCTGACTGTCGTTTGCTCTGTGTTTCAGCGGGCCCACTAGGCAGCGGTAGCCGGGACGGCTGGTGGAGCGGGTTCCAGTTCGTGGGACCCTCCCCCGGAGATCTCTACCCTTCAGGAGCAGCAGGCGTATGCGGTGGCTCGGGCTGAGGAGGCCGAGCGTGATCGCGAGGCTCGAGTGAGTGCCTACTTGGCCCTGACCCTCTTCTAGCTACTTTCCTTTTATCACTACTCTCTTATGGTGCATGCGTGCTTCGACAGGTGGCCGAGATTCGGGAGGCCCTGGCCCGTGCTGTTCGTGCCGAGCAGGAGCGCGATGCTCGGGTGGCGGAGCGTGACGCCCAGATTGTGGAGCTGGAGGAGGAGCGGCGACGGGAGGCTGAGGAGCTCCCTTGTGACGTGTTGGATCTGCGGATTGCCCTCGAGTTGTCGAGGAGAGAGGTGATGAGAGAGAAAGAGGAGAGGGAGAGGGATACGGAGAGCGCAGAGAGAGAGAGGGAGAGGGATAGGGAGATCATAAAGAGAGAGAGGGAGAGGGATAGGGAGATCATAGAGAAAGAGAGGGAGTACAGGATGGCAGAGCGACATCGAGATTGGGACGAGAGGAGGGCTCTGGTGCCCCTGGTGTCGGAGCTCCGACTGAGTCTTGGCACGGCGGAGGGGAGACTTCGGGAGAGTGAGGAGCGGTATCAGAGGGCGAAGGAGCGCGGGGCGTGACTTCTCAGCCTGGTTCCTTTTCCGTGGGTAGCTTTCTAGTTTCTTCGGCCGAGGAGCGTCGCCGCACCTTGGAGGCTGGCATGGTACCACCTGGGGAGGCGAGCACGGCTTCTCAGGGTTCACAAAGGTCACAGAGGCCCCCTAGGGATCCCCGTCAGAGGAGGGAGGAGAGAGATGACCAGGAGGGTGATGGCGAGAGTTAGAGAGTTGCTTGTACACTCCACCCTCCTTACTGCATGATGTACTTTCGACTATTATATGAAATGAAAATGGCTTTCTTGTGTTGTGTGTACCTTTCCTCTCTCACTTTTCTACTGCACCGAGTTGTTTCGAGGCATGCCTTACGAGACTTTGTCCTGAACAGTGGGGAACTGCACTTTGCACGGAGATTCTATTTCCTTTCTCCCTTTTTTGGGCGCGTCCAGGCGTGAGGATGCGTCTTAATCCTCGAATTCAAATTTAAAGCGCCGGGTGGCCTTTCTTCTCCCGTGCCTTACCCGCAAACGAGCCCGCCTTCCGCCGAAACTCGCTCGCCCGTCTTTGTCTTCTTCCCCTCGATCGATGGAGTTCGGTGGTCTGGACCACGGCGAAGGTGGAGAGGGACGCGGGACCCCTCGCCTGAGGAGGGACACGCAAGAGCACGGAACGGCGTCCATGGAGGAGGAAGGGCCGCTTCGGGCCCCCGAGGGACCCGAGGGGCCCGATGTCGCGGAGGGAGGTGAACACAGTCTGGTAGGTCCTCCAATCTCTTCCTCTTTGATCCATTTTGAGTTTTGAAGTGAGCCGTAGAGGGAAAAAGGTTTCGGCGAGTGTTGCACTCAAGTGATGGATGCATCCTTGACAGGAGACGCATTCTTTGTTATGATGCGAGGCCCTTCTTTCTTGGTGCAGGACATGGCTAGGACCCTGGGCCTGGCCGATGAGTGGGCGAGTGCAGACGAGCCGAGCCGCGTCAGGAAGGAGAGTCGCGGCAAGGCGAAGCTTGAAGACTGGCGCATACGTCTCCCTGGACAGCAAGGGAGCGTATTGGTGCAGGACAGTGCCGACTTCCTGCGGCAGCAGAGAGAGAGTTATGCGGGGCTTCCCCAAGCCGGGGATATGCGCGACGTAAATGGCTCTCGTGCCCAATTAGCCAAGGTCAGGCAGTAGCTGGCCGCCACTCAATAGGAACTGTCGCTCCTGGTAAGCTAAGTGCGGTATTTTCTATTTTTAAATGTGGAGCTTAGCTGACTACTGTTGTTTGTTCGTTCCAGCGTGCCTAGCAGACAGCGATGGTGGGAGTGGCTGGCGGCGCATCTTCTAGTTCCTCGGCCCCTTTTCTTGAGATTGCCTCCCTCCGGGAGTAACTTGCCGGTGCTGTGGCTCGGGCTGCCCGGGCGGAAGAGGAGCGTGATGCCTGGGTGGCGACTGTAGCAGAGCTGGGACATCGTGGTGAGGAGAGACCTTCTCCAGACATCCTGAAGTTAAGGGTTCTTATGCAGATGATGAGGGGAGAGGCAGAGAGAGAGAAAGCCGAGAGAAGGTCCGAGCGACAGCGGGATCAGACCGAGAGGAGGGCCTTGGAGGCCCAAGTGAGGGAGCTCCAGCTGGGCCTTCAGGCCATCGTGCAGAGGCTAGGAGGGATGGAGACGCGCTACGAGAGAGCGTGAGAGTTCGGGGAGCGACTGTGCCAGTCTAGTCGCTTTGCCGCTAGTGGCTTCTTCGCCATGCCAGGGGAGGAGCAGCGAGTCATTGCTGTGGAGCCGGTGCCACGAGGCGAGGAGGGTGCTACTGCACGGGGATCCAGGAGGCTTCTGAGGGAACCTCACCTCAGGGGAGAGGAGAGGGACGCCTAGAGGGACGAGCATGAAGATAATGGTAAGAGTTGGCGAGCTAGTGGACCTGCCTCCTCTCTATGATTGTCATGTTTATGACAGCTTATATGGAATTATGAATGGAGTGATTTGATTTTCTGCTGCTTGTTTATTCTCTTGTGCGTTCCTTCTTCTCTACACTTCTTCTCCTTTGCACTGTTCCCATGTGATGGGTCTGCCGAGACTCCACCCCAAGCAGAGAATCGCGTCTTGTTGTGACCATTTTCCACGGGAATCTACCGTCGAAGTCAATAATGACGGCCCTAGTCCCTTTTTCCGGATGTTGTGTCAAATTTTGCGGACGTCCTCCAAAACATGATAGGGTATCCCTAGACAACATAGGGGGCTAGTCATCATATTCTTCGCCCAATCAATCACCCTGTGTGAGCGGTGAAGTGACACACGGGACCGCATGGCAGGTGCCTCATCGCGAGGGCTATCATTAAAGGTGATGGAGGCAATCTTGGCCTGCACTCCAGGTATATCGAGGGCTAACTCGAGGAGTACAGATTCCCACAAAAGAGGAGGGATTCAAAATTCTGAAGTCGAGATGGAGGGGAATCTTCCCATTCCTCGAAGAGGAGCAGGTCCAGCGGTAGAAGTTCTAGAAAGCTCTTGGATCTCGAAGGGCACTTCAGTGAAAGGACCCGATCGCAACTCGTAAGCCAAGTTTTCCTGCCCTTTTTTTCATCTTTTTTCTTCCTTTCTTCCTGACCAAACCTCCTCTCCATTCCCTGCATGCGTAGAGTGTGATGAAATCACAGATCTCATGGGAGTTGGTAGTGGCAGCATACCGAGGTCTCCTAGATTTTCAGAAGGCGAGGCAGTGACCGGGGTCACTTATGCGGATTATCGAGAAGGTGCTCGGAAGCTATTGGGTTTGGACCTAGATGGTCGGAAAAATAGGTCGATAGCTAGGGCGTCCCTCATGGATGCATTAGGGCTCACCGACACTCGTCGGCGGGACGACGAATCCTCAGAAGAGTTCATGGAAAGGATGGAAATAGGATGCCGTGCCGTGTACTGCACAGATTTCGGCAACTGGGAAAGATGCAACATCGATTTGAGGAGATTTCTCCTCTTCCTTTTGGGGAGACTGGTACTGAGCTCGAAAGGGGACGGTATCCAATGTCGCTTCCTGGAGCTGCTATCAGACCTTGAAAGAGTAGGATACTATGCCTGGGGAGCTGCCATACTGGCACAGTTATTTGCAGGCCTGTTCCAAGAAGCGGATCGTGAGATTGTTGTAAGTGGTTTCACACCATTCATCCAGGTATTTTTGGTTTCACTTGTTTTGTATTTTTTTTTTATGTTTTTGCAAGGTACTGATGACCTGCGCCGAGCTGCTATGGAGCTATTATTACCTCCCCATGGGGAGAGCTCGGCATTGGCGACCCGCGATGGTGACGCTAGCCAGGCGGTGGGAACCCATCATGAGTGCGGCACCCCTAACCTACCAACTGATGGTGCTAAGGCGGGAGCTACAAGAGTTCCCTGCATTGATGGTAAACTGGAGACCCTACTCAGACGTGGTCGATGCCGACCAGCCGTGGGTTCTAGCAAGTCGTGCCCGGTTCGGACGGGAATTGTGGATGCACTGCCTGAATGAAATCGAGCCGCTTCGGCTACGATTGGTTATGAGGACTTTGGGACTGGCTCAAGAATGGGTGGATTCAGCTGCGCCACCTCGCGTTGGGAGAGAGACGCGAGGACCGGCGACCTGCATTGACTGGCGTGTGCGATTCCCTGAACAGTACGAAGACTGGCAGCGGGGTGGCATAATCGTGGAATCGCAAGCACGGGATAGCGAGGATTATCTGCGTCTATACAAGACAAGGTACGCAGAGCGGTTCTAACCCCGGGGACTTGCGGAGGTAGGTCTCCCCTTTTTCTCTTTTCTTCTTTCTCCCTTTTTTGGTTTTCTGGTGGAAATGCTGACTCGTATGGCTGTAGGATGTCTGGGATGCCATGATAGCGAATTTATGAACTTACTTGGTAGAGATGGAGCAACAATTGGGTGATGCCCGTGAAGCCTTGAGTGCTTCGGTAGGTGTACAGTGCGCGTTCCTAATTGTAACCCTAGATTCCAGGTGTTGGCTGCTAACTCATGTGGTTATAGCATGCCCAGATTGACGCGGCTTCCTCAGCGATGGGAGTAGGCGGTGTCTCTTCCAGCTTGTAGATTCCTACCTCAGAACTCGATTTGCTTCACGAGCAACTTGCTCGTGCCACGCAGCGTGCCGCGGAGGCAGAAGGGATGCTCTCTATACAGGTAAGAGTCTCAGTGTTGAGTTCTCCTTGTTTATGCCTTGCCGCGTATCTTGAGATGGTAGATCTGGCAGGAAAAGGAGACGGAAGACGTGCTTGCCCAAGCTGCGCAGAGGGCGGCTAGGATAGCAGAGCTAGAGGGGGAACTACAGCGTCGTCCAGATGATGACTCTTCCAGGGATGCTATGGAACTGAGGATCACTCTCCAGTTGGAGAGGGAAGACCGTGAGAGAGAACGGGCAGAGAGAGAAAGAGATGCAGAGAGAGAAAGAGCCAACAGATTGACTGAAAGGAAGGAATGAAGGGCCATGGAGGCCCAGTTGTTCGCACTCTGAACCAGCCTTGGTCTTGCTGAACAGTGGCTGAGAGATGGTGAGGAGCGCTACCGAAGAGCACGAGAGCGTGGCTTTCGTGTTGGTAGCTTCTCTGCTGCTTACGTGGATCAACGCCGGGGTGTGGGAATAGGATGGGGAGTACAGAGCGGTAGGAGTACCACTTTTCGTAGTTGGGTAGCACCTTTGAGAGCGTTTTACCCGGAGAGTAGTGGGACGAGTAATGCAGAGAGAGAGGGTGGAACTTGATGTAATTTTTTTTGATTTTTTGGAATAAAATACAAGGTTCGGTTTGTTTGGTTTTCACCTTTGCTTCTGTTGCCTGAATCCCTGTACACATCACTGAAACAAACAAATCAGAATTTCTGTTCTGACTTGGCCCCTTGCTCAATAAGCAAATGGTCACTGTGACTGTCCTTGATAATTGGTCAAGGGGCCAAGCCTTTATTAACGAAGGTAAGGGAAAGATGTGGTGATGATGGATGCAACAGACAAGTATGCGAATGCAAACGATATTAAAGTGAAATGCTGCATACAAATGCAATCATGCAGAATTGATTTGTTTTTTTTTTATATTTGGCATTTTTTGTTTTGTTGTATCATAAAAAAGATTTTTTTTATTTGTAAATATGTACATTTTCTCTTTTCCATTTTTTTTGTTGCTTTTATTATAAAAATTTTTTGTTGCTAATGCCTGTCAAGCACCCAAATGGCACCCAACCTATACGATAACAGGGGTTTCTTACTAACCTCCCAAGTATCCTAAGTGCACATCTAGGTTGATTTGGGCCTCTAGACCCCTCGAATGATGATCCCGCCGGCTAAGACTTACCCTGATGACAATTCCGTCATGCCATGCTTAGGCTCCCAGTCACTTCCGACCACAGGGATTCACCCAAAAGGCGTTTGAGGTAAGAGATTTGCCCGACCCGGGTCTGTTTTCTCACAACTCTAGATGGTATATGATGGAACACCCTGGAACCCTAACGACCAACCCCGCGATGCTGACCCGGAATCAGACGCCGTCGCACCCATAGGTGATGCGCTTGCATTGGCCTAAGCCCGAGGTTAAACAAGAAGACATCAAGGTGGTAAACAGGGGTCTTGACCAGCCAGAAACACGAAGACTCCTTCGCAGCGATAGCTTTTGCTTTTCAAAGTAGGCAACCAAATGTGTATATTAAAATAAGGTCACAGACCCTGGGCAGTTTTCACCCTTCAGAAACTCCATCGAACCTTCATCTTTAGAGGGAGAAGGAAGAGTGTAGGGGATAAACCTCCATAGAGGACCGACAAAGCCGTTAACCCGGTGAGCGAATAAGGGCCCATTAACTCTTTCCTTTCGGACAACTTCGGACCAAATCTCGAGCATTTACATTCCATAGCCCCCCCCCCCCCTTTTGTGGATTCAAACTTTTGCTTTGAGGGGTTCCATTTATCGCATCAGGCACGGTCACGACCAGGCTCTTGATTTTGATTTTGCATTTCTTTTTGTGAGGGAGATATAGTCGTTTGACGTTTGTGTGCTCCCTTTTGTATGTCTGCGGGGACACTACCCTCTTCTCGTGCTCTGATCGATGCTCGAGGAAATGGATCCTACTCTTGCCCTTGGGGTTTGAGTTTCGGTTTCTCATGCTCAGCGTTTTAAGGGCGCCGACTGTCTCATTTGGTCGAAGAGAAAAGAATAAAGATTACAGCTTCCGGAGATCTTCTGGGTGGGGCCCCACCGTAGGTGATGCTACCGACTTTTTTTTTGAATAAAATACATAAGTGAGCACATGTTAGCTTCCTTTGAGCGAGCATAGGCCGACGTGGCCGGACAGGGATCTCCACGGTTCTGGCAAACCAAGACCCGGTGCCTACCAAGCCTTAATGGGCCCTATCCTAACATGAAGGTTAGATGCAGTGACTTGACTACATGGTGACCACCAGGCATTGGCATTTTAAATTTTCCATACTTTTAGTGGTTTTCTATATTTATTTGTTTTTTGATGTTTTCTATCTTTTCATCTTTTTTTGTTTTATGCTAAGGGTAGTATTTCTTAAGATAAAGCCCATTCCAAGGGTGGGATAACTCTGTCCCTTCGGCGTTGACTAGCTTGTAGGCGTTGCCAGGGTACACGGCTTGAATTACATATGGTCCTTCCCAATTGGGTTGGAGCTTAGAACGCGGCCCTCCAGGTTTGACAAAAATTCTTTTTACGACCATCTCACCGACTTTGAATTTTCTCTCAACGACTTTCTTTTGGTAAAAGTGAGCGAGTCTATTTTGATACACACGCGCGTGTTCGGCAGCGGCCAGCCGCTTCTCATCCAAGAGTTCCAACTGGGCAAGGAGTGAATTACGACGATCGTCGAGGGGAAATTTCTCGTCCAGTTGTACCCTGAGAGAAGGGATCAGAGTCTCGTACGGGACTACCGCTTCCATACCATAAGTAAGGGCAAATGGAGTCTGCCCGGTGGGGGTACGGATTGAAGTGCGATAGGCCCATAGGGCTTCGATAAGTTTTTCTGGCCAGTCTGAAAACTTACTAGACTCGCAAGTTTTTTTGATGATTTTGAGCAATATTTTATTGGTGGCCTCCGCTTGGCCGTTACCCTGTGGGTAATAAGGCGATGAATGATGCAATGCAATTGCGTACCTTTTGCAGAGGTCGTATAGGTCCTGAGAAATGAACTGTGGCCCATTGTCGGTGACGATTGTGCTTGGGATGCCGAATCTGGCGAGGATGTTCTTCATGATGAACTTGCAGACTGTTGACGCCTTGATTTTCTCGTAAGCTTCGGCTTCGGCCTATTTGGTGAAGTATTCCGTCGCAGTAAGGATGAAAGATTTCTGCTTGGTGAGGGAATTGGGATCACCTAGGGGACCAATGATGTCGAATGCCCACATGGAGAAAGGCCACAGGGAGGATATTGGATGAAGTGAGGAAGATGGTGAATGGATTTTATCGGCGTGAAGTTGACACTTGACACACCTATGGACATAGACAGCATAATCCTCTTCCATAGTGGGCCAATAAAAGTCTTGGCGAATGATCTTCTTGGCGAGCATCTGACTATTCACGTGGCCACCGCACACACCCGAGTGCGTCTCCTCTACACATTTCCAAACCTCATCGTCACCGAGACATCTTAACAGAATACCAGTAAAGCTCCTCCTATAGAGTATACCTCCAACCAATGTGTATTTCTGAGCCACCCTTCTTATGGCTTTCTTGTCCTCTGTGGTGGCCCCTTCAGGATAAGACTGATCTTGGCAGTATTTGACGATTTCATAGAACCATGGTTTCTCTTCATCAGCCAGTTCTTCCTCGGCCTCTGCCAACATGATTTCCCCCTTCTCAAGGATATCTTCCTGCAGGATCTTCCTTGCTATCCTGTCTTTGATATTTATGTAGGAAGCATCATCGATTGCAGGGGCGTGAAGTTTGTAGATGGAAATGGACTAAAACCATCTTCCTAGAGGGAACATTCTGGATGATGCCAACGACGCGAGGGCATCAGCGAGAATATTCTGATGACGAGGGACATGAACAAAGATCAGTTTGGTGAACAGTTTGGCAAAGGCAGCAGTGAGTTCTTGGTATGGCTTGAGTTTGGGATCGCGAGTGCGATATTTAGTGAGCACCTGGCGAAGGATGAGTTGACTATCACCTACGACTCGCAACTCAGTGATATGAAAAGAATGAGCGAGTTCTGGGCCAGCTAGAAGAGCTTCATATTCGGCTATATTGTTGGTAACTGGAAATTTGAGCTAGTATGCCAATGGGAATGTGAGGCCTTCAGGCGACAGGAGGGCGACGCCGATTCCTCTCCCTTGAGCATTCAGAGCTCCATCAAAATATAGCGTCCACATTGGCTCATCTGATTGGCTGACGGACATTAGTTCCTCATCTGGAAACTCTGATTGGATGGGATCGAACTTGGGAAGAGAATGGTGAGCGAAATGCTCGGCTATGGCATAGCCTTTAATAGCCTTTTGCTGGATGTAGGTGATGTCGAACTGAGAGAGAAAACTTTGCCAGCGTGCTAGCCTATCCGTAAGGATGGATTTCTCCAGAAGGAATTTGATAGGATTCATTTGAGCAATCAAGTGGACCTCATGAGCCAAGAAGTAGTGCTTCAATTTCTGCACTACCCAAACGAGGGCAGCACAGGTTTTCGCCATGATGGTGTACTTCTGCTCACAGGGATTGAGAAGTTTGGACAAGTAACAGGTTGCCCGTTCCTTGCCTTCTTCATCAGCTTGTGCGAGGACGGCTCCCACGGAGTCATCCAGGACTGAGACGTAAACGATCAGAGGTTTTTCTGGTTTAGGTGGAATGAGAACGGGTGGACTAGCCAGATATTCCTTCAACCCTTCAAAAGCTTTCTGACATTTAGAATTCCAGTGGAATTCTACTCCTGGCTTGGCCAACTCGTAGAGAGGTCTACACCTTTATGAATGTTGGGACACAAATCGACGAATAAACTGTAATCTCCCGATCAAACCTCGGACTTCCCTCAAATTCTTGGGAGGCGGCATATCCCTGATAGCCTTGGCTTTGTCGGGATCTATCTCGATCCCTCTTTTACTCACAATAAAACCCAACAATTTACCCGACGACACACCAAACACACACTTCTTCGGGTTCATTTTCAATTGGAATTCCCTTGACCTCTGCAAGACCTTAGCCAAAACTTCTGGATGTTCCATCCTGGTCCTTGATTTCACCAACAAGTCATCCACATACACTTCCAGGTATATGTGCATCATGTCATGAAATATGGCCATCATAGCTCTTTGGTAAGTAGCTCCAGCATTCTTTAATCCGAACGGCATGACCACGTACCAATATGTTCCCCAAGGGGTAGTGAATGACGTCTTTTCCTGATCCTCTTTTGCCAAACGAATTTGATTGTATCCTGAAAATCCATCCATGAATGAGAGGGTCTCATAACCTGCCGTGTTATCGATCAACACATCAATGTGAGGCAAGGGAAAATCATCCTTTGGACACGCGCGGTTAAGGTCCCGGAAGTCGATGCAAATCCTGACTTTCCCATCTTTCTTCATGATCGGGACAATGTTCGCCACCCATTGAGGATAAAGGACGACTCTAATGAACCTGGCTTTGTGGAGCTTATCGACCTCTTCTTTCATTTTCAAAGCCATCTGAGGGTGGAAACACCTTAACCTTTATTTTACTGAGACGGACCCTGGTTTTAGGGTTAAACGGTGTTCGACCAAGGTTGAATCTAGACCCAGCATATCCTCATAGCTCCATGCAAACGTGTCCTTATATTCCTTGAGAACTTCAATTAATGCCTTTTCTTCAGAGGGTGGTAGATTGTCACTTATGAGGATGATCCTAGGGTCTTCCTCAGTTTCCAAGTTGAGTTCTTTGGTGGATTCTTCTACGGCGGTTGACGGCTCATCGAATCTCTTTATTCCACTAGCGTATGCGCCCGCCGCATCCTCATATTCTTCACCCTCATCGTCAGTGGGGCATTCTTCATCTGTGATCTCGTAGACTCCATACCCTTCATCAAATGCACAGTCGCCCTCACATTCTATTTCCGGTAGTCGGATGGGATTTTCTAACAAATGAGGGATGGCAAGGAGGGCTTGACACCTGGCGGCTAAATCCAGAAGGAATCGACGAGGGATCTGCCTACCCTTGGATTTCTTCCTAGGTACTACCCTTGACCTATCATTCCTAGATTGACTGACAATATTTACAGAAGAAGTGGAAGACGAAGAGGATGGTGTAGAATGTACAGGAGAAGACCCCTCAGAGGAGGGGTAGAAAAGGTCGCTCATCGGACCTTGGACGGGTGGTCCGCAGGGCGGGACGCACCCGTGGGACATGTAGGAGGTTTCCTCAACAAACATGTGTTGTTGAGGAGTTTAAAAATTGACGTTTTTTTTTCGTTTTCATTTTTGATGACAAAACAGTGAAAAGAGATCGGAGGAGAGAGAAAAGTGGTTATGGCTAGAGGATTGCGAGGCTCATAGAGCAGATCATGGTTGAAGACCTGGCGTGGGTTGAAAAGCCCGCGTAGGTATGTAAGCAAAGAAGGGGACCTGGGAAGATCATCAGACAACTGTCTGGCCCAGGAAGAAAATATCAGCAAAGGCTGAGACGAGTGGATGGAGAAGATGGCGGCTAATGAGCCGTCGACGGCAATGTTGAGGACGGATGAAGATCCGTCGATGACAGGGTCCTTCTGGCGAGGACGAGGATAGTTTGGAACCTTGGCAAGAGTGGTAATATTCTCTAGTATTCTGGAGATCAATGGTGGTCCTTCAAGCTGCGGAGACGAGAACATCCTTTCCAGTGCAACGGAAATGTCCCGTATGTCGAACCATTTGTTCCACTCGCATTCTGGATCTTTGATCTTGCCTCTTTTGGTGATCCTCGAACATTTTTCAGCCAAATATACAGCATGTGATCCCCCATATGCTTCTCGTGGGTAATCTCCCATCTGAACAACGGGCCCTCTGTTGAAGTGGTTTGATAGAGTCCATGTGAGGGGCTTCCAATCTGCCTTGAACGGTCCTTTGAAGCCTAGGCCAAACCTGCGGTTCGGCCTAATTTCCTTTGGCGGTTTGAGCCTACCCTATAACTGTGCGCCTAGACCTTTACCCTGTTGGTAACCGATGTTCCTCATAATCTCCCAACCTTTGGAGTGAAAAGGGAGATATGATGTTGCGGTTGCCCTGACCGGCTCCTTTGGTGCTAGTGGAACGTGAGATAGATCATGCACGTCCAGCAATGACAATATGGGCCGATGAGATGGGCAAACAGAGGGCAACGAGGTGTTGATAGCATCCACTGTGTGAAGGACAGGTGTGCTGACCACTTTAATAATCCTCCCATTGTAAGGAAACTTCAGGCACTGATGGTTGGTGGAAGGCACAGCGTCCATGGCTTCGATGTAAGGGCGACCCTGTATAGCCTTAAATGTGGGGTCCATGTCGAGGACATGGAATTCCGTGGGAATTGACATGGGGCGAAGTTCTGCCTTCAGAATAATCATCCCCTGCGGCGGTCTTTTGCTATTGTCATAAGCCGTGACCGTGATCGAGGAAGGTCTTATTTGTTCCTCATTGACCCCACACAACTGAAGGGTGTCCATGGAGATCACATTTATGGACGCACCCGTATCCACAAGACACGGGTTTATGGATACCCCATTAATTTTTATTGAAATGCACAATGCATATTTCTGAGTTTCCTTGGGAGCGAGCTCATAATTGTGGAACATGATGGCCGGTTGTGTGTCTGTTGGGGTCAGGACGGTCGAAATCTTCTCCACGGGGAGGTCTTCATTAACCATGACTTTTTGAAGATATTCCATCAAGGCCGCCTGGTGGGATGTGGATCTTTGAAGTAGCTCCAGGATGGAGATCTGAGTAGGCGTCTTGTCCAAGTGTTTCAATAGATCATACTGTGTTCTAGGGATAGCCCTTTCTGATTGTTCTCCATCATCCTTCTCTGGCTGAGATTGCTCAGGATTCTGACTGTTGTGGGGGAAAACCCTGTGGAAAATCCTTCCACTCCGGAGCACCATTGCCTGCGGCTTTTGTACCTTTGTGGGGGTAGCAGTGGGTTTTAACAGAGATTTGAGGGGTAGTGGTGGAGGAATGGTTGATGAAGCAGGGGTGATGACGGGAGCAGGGATTCTGATGAGGGGTTTGTTAGGTGGAGGCATGGTGGAGGTAGAGGGGATATCACACGGGTTATGAAGGATAAGGGGTCTGGAAAGTGGAGGTGGAGACGAAGTAGAAGTGGGTAGGGCTTGAAGCGGGCAATGATTTTGAGGTGGGTGATGGGTAATGAGTGGTTTTGAAGGCATTAGTGGTGATATGGTGGAGAAAGACGGGGTTATGTATGGTTGACGGATGATAAGGGGTTTAGAAGGCGTAGGGGTAAATGTGGTAGAGGTGGATGGTAAAGTGGGGGAGTGAGAGAAGATGAGAGGGTGTAAAGGCGTAGTGGAGAGTGTCGGTTGATAGGAGATCGGGGTGCGGATGAGAGGGCGTAATGGTAGTGAAAATGGTGAAGGTGATACTGACACGGGTTGATGAGAGAGAGGTGCTACCCGGGCAAGGCAAGGGTGTTGTGTGATGATAGGATTGGCGGTAGAAAGAATGGAGGTACTTTCCGGGTGCCACACCTGCTCTCTTCCGACTTTCGGGAAGGAGGAGATGGGGTTAACCTGATGATTGGGCTGTTGGTGCTCCGGTAATGGATTCTGGATTATGCCCATGTTGGGCTGTTGTTGTGGGGCCTGCTGAAGCTGTTGTTGTTGTTGTGGTTGCTGCTGCTGCTGCTGTTGTAACTGCTGCTGTGGCCTATGAGGAGGTCTCCTAGCCTTGAGAGCGGCGACGTATCGTCTCATTTCATCCCAATCTATTTGAGGTTCATCATTCATATCGTGGATGTAATATTTGAAATGGAAGCAGTAATCTACTATGTGTCCTAGCTGCCTGTGGTAGACGCAGTATTTGGAGGTATCAACATTCGGGGGTCACACGGGCCTTTCCCTGGGTAGCACAAGTATGTTTGAGGCCATGAGGGCGTTGAAAATATCCGCCAGAGTTTCTGGCAACGGTGGATAGTAGGCTCTCTTGGGATCGACCGGCCTCCTTTGTTGCTGTTGGGGACCATAATTCCCCGGGGGTGGAACTTGGTTGTACTGAAGCGGTGGTTGTTGTTGCTGAGGTTGTGGTTGTTGTTGCTGGGGTTGACGTAATGAAGGCATATTATCCTGGGGTGGATTATTTTGGGGTGGAGGACGAAGAGGGAAAGGACCTGGTTGGAGGGGAAGTCAGGGCATTTGTAGAGGCCTTGGGTTGACTGCATAGTTGGCATTGTTGACCGCACCCACTTGCTCATTTGTCACGACCCCTTCTGTGGCTCCGCCCGGGACACCAGCGCCTGTCTTTCTAACCACTTTGGGCTTCGGCGACTCAAACATGTTCATAATGGGGGAGTCTTTTAACTAGGTTTGGATGTACCGGGCCCTTTCATAGAGTTCCTCCATTGTAGTAAGTTTATTCATGGCCAGGACGTGTCTGAACTGTGGGGTTGCATTAGACACAATCATCTTCACTTGTTCGGGCTCGGAGAGGGTATCCCTTATTCTTTCCGCCAGAGACCACCATCTATCAGCATAGCGGACAAAATCCTCGTCGGGCTTCATCTTTTCGGCCACTAGGTCGGTAATGGAGAGTAAGGGACCGACCCTATCCCTATATTTCTGCAAGAACCTTCTCTAGACTATTTCAAAATTCTCGGCCTCTCGGGGCTCCAAAGAATAGAACCACTCTAGCGCGGGACCATCCAATGATCTCCGAATGAGGTATGCCAGGGACCTCTGATCATTTTGCCAATAGGAGGACTCATACATGAAATCCTTGAGGTGAATGAAGGGGTTGCCGGTACCATTGTATCTGCGGTACGTGGGCATTTCGGAGGGAGGAAGATGAATGACGGGAAGGATTGGCAAAGCAACCTCCGAAGTGGCTTTCACGTCCACCATTCTTCTCAGATTTTGAAACTGCTCGTCCATGCGATTGAACCTATTGAGGAGCGATTGGGCGAGCTCCTCTGGAGGTGAAGATGGCACTTGCCACTGAGGGAGAAACTGTCGCTTAGTGTAAGGAACGGTCCTGGAGGAACTGCTTAGTGTAAGGAACGGTCGCTTGACAGACCGCTCACAGCGCAAAAGAGGGAAGTGGGACTCTGACGGTCTAGCAACTGGATGGTTCACAGAAAGCCGCTCGAAGGGCCTGAACGGCTCATGGAAGGCTGCTCTAATCTGCAAACGGATGAAGCATGACCGTCCAAAGCTCCAGACTCCAAGGTTGGGGGACCTGATCCTCCACTCCTTCCGACCGGCCGGATGGAATGGGCCTCGCGTTACGATGATGCTGACCTGTAAAAACAACGTATAGAACACAGAAAGAACCCAAGATCAGTACAGCGAAGTGTAGCAACTATAAAAGACTGCACAAAATGAACTAACTAACTCGAAATGGGGGATAACTGGGAGTTTTTAAACCCCTAGGTGTGAGCGACGTCACGCGGTTCAAGGAGCGAAGACGGCGCGGAGCGCGCGGGCTCCTCTTGTTTGTTGCAACACAGAAATAAGAGAAAAGAGAAGGGGCCACCACGGGAGATTGCTCCGGCGGGGCGAGCGGGATAAATGTAATATAGCAAGATATGGGGGTTAAACGACCATAGCGGGAAGTGACTCGCCGTGGCCTCGGGGGGACGGGAATGGTGCAGAAATCAAATAGCAAGAATTAAAACGGCCATTGGGGAAGTGACTCACCGCGGCCTCGAGAATATGAGCAGATAAGAATATAACAGAATATAAGGAGAATATAAAGAATGGGAATTTAAACGGCCAGTGGGGAAGTGACTCGCCGCGGCCTCGAGAATATGAATAGATAAGAATATAACAAAATATAAAGAGAATATAAGAATGAGAATTTAAACGGCCATTGGGGAAGTGACTCGCCGCGGCCTCGAGAATATGAGCATATAAGAATATAACAGAATATAAAGAGAATATAAGAACGGGAATTTAAACGGCCATTGGGGAAGTGACTCGTCGCGGCCTCGAGAATATGAGCAGATAAGAATATAACAGAATATAAAGAGAATATAAGAACGGGAATTTAAACGGCCATTGGGGAAGTGACTCGCCGCGGCCTCGAGAATATGAGCAGATAAGAATATAACAGAATATAAAGAGAATATAAGAACGGGAATTTAAACGGCCATTGGGGAAGTGACTCGCCGTGGCCTCGAGAACATGATGTGATCGCCAGGGGCCAAAAGACCCCAAAATAAAGAAAGTGATCGCGCCTACCTCAAGAGCGGGAGATGGCGGGTTGCTCCTTCCTCCCCCTTCGGCCGGCCGACGGAGAGGGCTTTCCTTGGGTACCCTTGCAAAACAACGATAAACAAGTAACGAGTGGATTAGAAAGATGAAGGTGTAGTATTCAAATCCTTGCGATAAAAATAACGAAATGATTGCAAGACACACACCTGGTTGGTGTTGTCTTTAAACCCCTCTCGGATACGAGTAGGAGGAAATGCAATGATGGATGTAAGAAGTATATAAGAAGAGGCGCCCTTATGAAGGGGGATAGAGGATGCGAGATGATGAATGCAAAAGAACTATGAAGAAAAGGAAAGGATTGGCTTATTGGATGTGCCGATGGCGAAATCCGGCGGAGCTCCGGCAGCGTAGGGACGACGTGGAAGCGCGGTGGATGAAGACAACCTTCCTCTCGCGAGAGTGGGCACCCGAGAAGCCGGCAGAACCTCCACCTACAAAAGACCCCACGGGTTAGAAATGACTCCGGCAGCCTCTAGGCTCCGGCAGCCTATCGAACCTCTTAGAAGCTCTCCCAGAACTGAGGGGGTGGGCCTCTATTTATAGGGCTTCGGAGGGTGGAGGCGTCCAGGACCCTGGACACCTCCATCAGGGCAAAAAAGATATTTTATTCTATTTTTATTCATTTTTTCCGAATATTTTCATGGAGGCGTCCAAGGTCCAGGACGCCTCCATAAGTCCCACCGAACTCCACCGAAAGTCGCACGCGGTTTAACACAACGCGTGGTTCTGGAGCGGCGACCCGTGATTTGGAAATGGGCGCGTCCAGCCGGCTGGACGTCTCCACAATTTGGATTCTTTCACACACGACAAACCGTCGATCGGTGGGCGGGGCCCCGTGAGCAAGGTGATGGAGGCGTCCAGGGTCCTGGACGCCTCCACAAAAATATATTTTTATTTTTTTGTTTTGTTTTTTATGCCAACTGGCATTTTATATTTTTTATTTTTGTTTTCATGGAGGCGTCCAGCGGCCTCGACGCCTCCATTAATATATATATATATTCATTTTTTTTGGGGTTTGAAAAATAAATAAAAAAAATGTGGGCGTCCAGGAGCCTAGACGCCCCCATGAAGACCCGCCTGGGTCCTCAGACAAGGCATTGGCAGCTGCCCGACAGACACCCTTCCTGGTTTCGGAACCTTCCGATGCGTCTGACTGGTGTTGATGCCGTCCGAATGCTGCGACGAGACGATTCCGGATGCCGACAAAGGCAGAAGAAGACCCAAGAAAAGGAAGCACTCAAGTGATTCAAAATGCAAAAGCCGTTGCGAGACGTCGTATAGTAATATGAGACTTTCTTAGGAGACGTTAGGAATGGCGTGTCTACACTAGGGGAGTCAAAAAGATAGGAGGGTGTGTGAGATGAAGTGTGATGATGAAAAACGTGGGTGAATGACAAAGAAAAACAATGCATGCAACGACAAGCAAATTGTGAAACTATGAGAATGAAGACTCAAAACACTGAGTACTCCCTGAACCAGAGGCTTGTATGGACGTAGAAAGGCTCCCTCCCTGACTGTAGGTCGCTTGAGAATTCGACAGAGCTTCGCCGTGACCTTGAAATCTCCCTCCCTTTCAAAGCTTGACCTTAGGGTCTATTTATAGAGCCTAAGAAACCAGCCTCGAAATTAGGGTTTCCAATGATTATTAGCTTGAGATATCAACATAAAATCCGTAGATAATATAATTATCTTCCAACCCGTTCAAACGACACCCCATTTGGTTGAGAAACAGCGGAGAAATAGTTGGAACAAATCAAGGATAAAACCATGGATAGAGAGAGAAAAACCCTTAATTTTTCAGCCATCGAACCATTGAGCGGTCGTGCGATAGACCGCCCAGTCCATTGCGCGGTCGGTCATCAGACCGTCCAACCTGTCGGTGGAAATTAAGTAAATAAGCAATATTATCCAAGCATCCATCGAACTGCCCGATGATTTCGCCGTTGGACTCCCATGAATTGGGCGGTTACAAATGGACCACCTAGACCATGGAACTGCCATAGCCCAACCGCCCAATGCCTGTCGGTGGTAAATCAAAATAAATTAGATAATCAGATAATTATCTGAACAACCAATGAATCTGGGACTCTGAGATATGGACGGTAATATAGCGACCGTTCAATCAATTTGAATGGTTATATGTAGACCGTGCAAAAGCTTGTTGGTGGAAATTCAGAATATTACCTTAACATCTAGTAAATAGACACACGGTTCGTAATCAACCACTCCAAAATGGAACGGTCAAGCAATAGACCGCGCAATGGCTGGACACTTGAAAATCAAAGAAATGTGATAAATCAAGCAAAATCAAGGCCCATTAAGCCCCGATTCGAAGTAAACCTAGTCAGGGAGGAAGGTACCCATAAAATAGGCCCTATAAGCTGCCTTAAAATAGCCCAATGAGTAATGGACAACTCGAGGCATCAATAAATGAGAGTAAGAGAAATGATTCAACTTATCGGCAAAAAACGGGTGTCAACACCAGGGCGCCATTAACCCTGAAAAGTTAATTCCAGAATTCTTGATTTTATAATTGAAATATGGAAATCCTGAAATTGAAATTGGGAATTTAAATTCTGAATCTATATGCTTTATTTCCCAAATTGGATTTAAAGAAATAGAGACATGGGCTAAGGCGCCATTCTCCTGAGTTCCTGATTTTCGTTGTTTTCTGTAACCCATTTCAGTGGGTTGTGTATTGGCACTATAATCCAGTCCGTGAGTATAGTCCCATGTTTCATGATATTTTATCGATTACCCCACTATTTCTCGGTGATAGATGAACCCTCCGCGGGATATTCCTTCCTTTGGAATGGTGATTTTATCATAGAGACCTCCGTACGTCTTCTCGTAGCCTTGGATTCCCTCAAGGCCAATTGAGCAGGTTGTACCATTAAAACCCATGACACCCTTTTATTACAATGTCACTCTAAAGAAACATGGTACACCGGCCCTCATGGTATGCTATTTGGATACCGTGACAATGTTTCTTAAGTTAATGGAATGGGGAAGCCATACCATTGCTATCACTTAAGGATTTAGTGCCCTACATGTGGACACTAGTTCTTCCTACCTTATCTTGTACAAAGGACGAGCAATCATGTGAATATGAGCGCTTATTCTTGATATCTTGGCACCCATTAGGGAGCTGATTCCACCAGTTTTCAACGAGTTTCATGATTGAACCGTTTAATCGTAGTATGTCCTTACATATCAATTTCTATCCTTGTGATTCTATTCCACAAGCGCTACCTCAAATTTCCTACACCTTCATTCCCTTGGAATTCTATATTGGCTATAACCATAGTGGATGTCGAAAATACATGACTCAATGCTTGCACATATAGGGCCCGATCTGGTCCTGGGAGGAGCACCCGAAAGTACTTGTGCCCATGGGAGCTATATTAATCACGGTGTGACATTGCACCGAAGTACTCGGCGTTCTAGATAAATGGCAATCCACAACTCTTATACTTGTACTTGACTTGGCATGACATGACATGTGTGGCCCGGAAGGGTATTTACTTGCTTGCTTGAAACATGATAGCCAATTCTTGACATGACTTGATAAACGTACATGCTTGCCTATCTTGAAATAAGTACATGAAATCTTGGATATCTTGCTAGTTCACTCATTTATCTCTTGCCATAGTATCTCTATTGTCATTTCGTGCGAACATGCATAGCTTTATTTGCATTCATGTAACATGTAATTTACTTAAAGCAAGCTAGCAATTGAGATATAATTCTTACTGAGCGTTCGCCCACCTAGTGTTTTCCCTATTTTTCAGGAAATTCCAATGACGAGACTCATTCGGATGGGGATGGACAAGGGTGAAGAGTCTAGAGCCAATCAAACCGTCAAGCGTTATCTAGTCCTATCTTTTCTATTTTTCTTGAGTCATCCATTGTACTTTTTCTTTTATTGAGTCCTTAGTTCTTTTATTAAGAGTTGTAATAGAAGTACTTTGAAAGTTTATGATCAATAAAGGACTTGGTTATCATTACTTGTGCGCACTCTATCTATGTGTGTTGAATACACTTACGCTCTAATTGACATGATTGATATAAACTCGTCACGCATCTCCGGGTTCCTTCCACGCTTGGGGCGTGACACATGTTGTTTCATGCATAAAATGTTCATCTGCATACATAACATGCACACATATTCACATTTGCATATGCTTAGCATATTGTCAATTTAAGATGCTCATAGGACTGCATTGGTATTGCATTGTTATGTATGATCACATGGTATATCAAATGGTTTAGTGCTAAAGGGTAGATGAAGTCTGTCTGGAAGCTCTAACCATGTGTGAGGTGGTCATTAGACCAAGTCCTCCGCCTAGTACCATGGATCAGTGTTGCACATAGAGCAGTCTAGATGGTTGTGAGTATAAGTCATCAAACTCCCTGCATAATTGTCATTGCATATGCTACATTCAGAATTGTCACACATGTCATATAGATAGGGGGAGTCTGTCAAGTTAAGTCTTGTGCTTCATGCATATTTGGTTGGATTGATCCCCATGTATGGTCTTCATATCATAATTGTCATATAATGCAATAAATTTAGGGGGAGTCAATGCATAAGCATACATTTGGTTAATTGCATATCACTCATGTTGAAAATACCAAAAAGTTTGAGTGCATTCAGTGAGGGGGAGCATATAACAAGATTTTGTACTGCATGGCTATTCATCTGTTTCCTTACTATCTCATTCAGTCAACCGATATCTTCATTGTCTAGCCATATCTTTGCTCATTCTGCAATCTCTGCTCTTCCTGCAACATACATCAACAATTGACATCAGTTTGTATCTGCTCTGAATTCACTTGAACTAATACTCTTCTTGAGTTTGTGACTCTCATACTCACTGCACATCCTTTGCTGCACATATCTTTGAAAATCTTTGTCAAACTTGACAATAAGCCTGCTACTCTCTAAACGAAATCTCTTGGAATCTCATGGCTATTTGTCTGATACACTCTTGACCATATCTGCTACATGCATGAAATTCTAATGTTTTCACTTACAATGCATGCTCCTTGATGTTTCTATTGATTGGCTGCTACTGAAATTGTTGATTTACCTGAAACCTGGAAAGACTTCAATTTGTGTACCCTGATCATAAATCTAAAATCTTCTGAAAAGAAGAATATTCTATTATATAGGTTTAAGAATGTCTGATGAATCAAATTAGTTTAAGTTTAATATATTCTATAAGTTTGGATGTGAAAGACTTGAAAATAACTGAATCACTCTTTTAATAAATCTTAACCGACTATCTCATGTAATTTCATGTAAGATCTTCTGAAATATGAAAATGTTGAAATCATGACTCTATTTGATTGAAATACATGAAATCAGTATTATTTTTAAACAAATGAGTTTTCTAAATTTGTCTAAAGCGTAAATAGTTGTTAGAGCAATGACTTTGGTCACTGAGAAACCATATCCAAAGGACTGTGTCACGAGGTGCCATAGTTAACTCTGCTTAAAAATGATAGAAAAATAGGCAGAGCAATGGCTTGCACACTGAGAAACACATCTCACTCATCAAAGAAATGAGTTGAGGTATGTCATGAGGTAAAAAGTTAACTCTGTTCATTTTATAAAGCATCACTGTCAGTCACACTAAGTGCTTTGGGATATTAGCGTCTAAACAACGTATATCTTTTAGTTACAAGGTGTATACTGAACTAGATTGCTCGTAAGATTTAACAACATAAAATTAGCTGCTTGAACAAATGAAATATCTGAAAAATACTGCAAAAGATAATTTGCTGTAACCTTGGACAAAATCAAATGATTTCATGGTTGTTTAATCTCAATACTAATGATTATAATTCCTAAAGAAGTCATTGAAATTGATTGAGTAAGATGAAGGGAGATTAATCAAGATGTTTATATGAGGGCTTAGTTCTTTTTTATTAAAACTTGATTTCAGATATGAGTACAGAACTTTGTTAGCAAACTGTGTATACATCATATTTATACCATGTTGTTCAATAAATATTAATTCATAAGCCCTTATAATGGAAGACTCTGAAATTTGTTTGGATTTATTAAATTGGTATCTCTTTGAAAATCTTGTTGAAATACTCATGTGTTTGAAGCTCTTGTGGAATTCCTGTGCTCAGTTCCTATTTACTGTTGAAATCCAAAAATAGGTTGTGCTCTCTGATCTTGATGCTTCTTGGTTAGGACCTGAAATTATCTATGATTGCTCCTATGTTTTAGTTGATATCATCTTTCGATCTTAACAATCGATATCAGACTTAACTTTGTATGTCTGATGATGTTTTTCCACTCCAATTCCTCTATTTTATCAAATGGGGAAGATTCACTCATCAGCATCTTTCTGCTATTAAGGGGGAGATTAGTCTAATTTTTCCATGCTCACATTGATATTCTTTCTTGGCTGTCCCTGTGGTTTTTGCTTATCATTATCTTGTCTGCCTTTTGTCATACTCCTATCCTCACTTCCATGCACCTCACATTTTCAGGGGGAGTAGGGTTACATGATTTGCTCTGAGTGTCAGTTTTAGATCATTTGGAAAGGGAGAGAATAATTCGTGGCTCTACCATATCATGCATGCTTTGTATTTCTCTCTACTGATTTTATCAAACTATTAATTCCTTTTTGAAGAAGTCAAAGGGGGAGAATAGTTTGATATGAGTCAACATGTTGTTTTATGACTCATAGTGTTGCCATCATCAAAAAGAGGGAGATTGTTGTACCACTGTGTTTTTGATGATGTCAAACACTATGAACCATCTGTGCATGATGTCATATGTGTTGATGTTGCATTAGTATGGCTTTATGGTTTGTTGAGGCCTAGCATTGATTTATTACCATTGATGTTACATTTGGCTGTGATACATTGCATGTTTGCTGGAGGCTCTGAGAATAAGGCTAAATGTTATGTCAAAGTCATGAAGAAATTAGTGCACATTCATATCTCATGCACATTCATATCATGCATGCTTTGTATTTCTCTCTACTGATTTTATCAAACTATTAATTCCTTTTTGAAGAAGTCAAAGGGGGAGAATAGTTTGATATGAGTCAACATGTTGTTTTATGACTCATAGTGTTGCCATCATCAAAAAGAGGGAGATTGTTGTACCCCTGTGTTTTTGATGATGTCAAACACTATGACTCATCTGTGCATGATGTCATATGTGTTGATGTTGCATTAGTATGGCTTTATGGTTTGATGACGCCTAGCATTGATGCATTACCATTGATGTTACATTTGGCTGTGATACACTGCATGTTTGCTGGAGGCTCTGAGAATAAGGCTAAAGGTTATGTCAACGTCATGAAGAAATTAGTGCACATTCATATATCATGCTCATAGTGTTGCATATGCAGGTCGGAGCACTTTCATATTACATCTATGCACATTTAAACACTCTGGTCATTTAATCAAAGAGGTTGCATGCATATTCATTTTACCAAACAGGTTGTGTACACAAACATCTTTCACAGTCAGTGCATATGTACACGTATGCAGACTTAAAGTCAGAGCATATGCATGAACAAGGTCCGAGCATGTTCTCACTAGTCAGAGCACGTGCATGTAAAAGGTCTGAGCATATTCACATGAAGTCTGGAGCACCTTCACACATGTCGGTGCACTTGCATACATTCATCATTACAAGGTGAGTGCACATTGTGTTAGATAGCAACTAAGGTCAATGCACATTTGAACTTTAGTTAACTAAGGTCTATGCACATTTACCTTAGTCATCTATAAGGTCGGTGCACATCAAGCCAGCGCAGAGCTAAGGTTGGTGCACATCAAGCCAGTGCAGAGCTAAGGTCGATGCACATCAAGTCTGCACAGGACAAAGGTCGATGCTACATCAAGTGAGTGCAGATATAAGTTCGATGCACATGATTACCTAAGGTGATGTGACACCACCTTGGGGTGATGACCACAAGACAATATGACCCTTGGACCGAAGGTTGCAAGCAAGCAAATTGGCGATGATACCACTCGAGCGGCTCACTCGCTTGGTGCACACTTGTGCCCGTGGGCAACTAAACGATAATGGAGAGGGTTCGGGGTGGGACAATGATGCTCCGGTGCTTGGCAAGCTTGGAGAGAACCCCAATTGGGCTAGGGATGCCCACTCACGGGCGGCCGTCACACCATGGGTGTGGGTTGAAATGGCTCGCTCAAAACTCGCCCGCAATGGACACCCACGTGTTCGGCAATTTGGGCCGGGCTCTCACTCTCCGTCCGATGCAGCAAAGAAAGAATACTAAGCTAAGCAAGTGATATTGACCAGCAAGGAAAGGGGGACCGAGGCTCACCTAGCCGGCGTGAAGACGCCAACTCCGGCCGAAGATGGGGGCAAGCGGGGAGGCAAGGGTTTACGCCCGCAAGCCGCGTCGGTGTCGCTTCAAATCTGTGAAAATATTATTACATGAACTACACCTCTCGTAGGAGGGGGGCTCTTAGGGTGGGGGTTAGACTTATTACAACCAAGATTACCTCCACGCAGGGAGGGGCCTTCAGCCGGCCAAGCGGGGTGGGGAAATTATGAAGAGAACGCCGACTCTCCAAGCTTCGCCGGTTCTGTCACTCTTCAGTTTTGCTGAATAGGTTGTCGATGAAGATGCTGCCACGGACTCAACCGAGCTCCAAATTTGATGAAACTGGTGCCAAAAGTTCCCCAACTAGCCGAGGATGATGCTTGATTTTTTTGGGAAGCTCTGGAACTCGGGGCTGATCGGACCGGCGACTGGAACAGGACAGCAACACTCTGCCTCTGACTGATGCAGAACTGATACAGTGGATTTCAGAAGGCACTGCGGTCGCTCCCGAACTCCAAATCGAACGAAACTGACAGTGACGCGATCTTGGTCGGAGTAGCTTCGAGCAGAAATTGACGGGGCCACAATCCAAGGTCGGAGAGGAGAATGGTGGCCGGAGAAGTGAAGACAGGTCGAACCTGTACCTGCAGGGGGCAGACTGCACACTCCAGTGAAGAAATTCAGAAAAAATAGCTCGGGTGGGCGATTGGCATCGTTCCTTCTTCTACTGATGGAGGACTAGACGAAGAAGAATTTTGTAGAAGGAAGCGTGATCGAATTCCTCCAAGGTTGGCCGCTGAACGGCTTCCAAGATCGCTCTGGTCTTCAGTCTGGGACAGATTGCGCAGTCGTTGAAGATGACGTTCCTCCGGACAGCTCCGAACTCGGATGCAGGCAGGAGTACCACCGTTGGAGAGAAGACTTGGAGCGATTCCAGCAATATACGATATGCCACCGGGAGCCTTCAGGGGAAGTCGTGGCTGCTACTGCAAATCACTACTTTTCTGAAACCTGCAACAGGGACAGAATAGGTGGAGGAGAGGGTGTGGGGAAGGGCATGAACAAGGGGTTATTTGGTGGATGGGGAAGGGGGGTGCGACCTTGGGTGGTTAGGGAGGTGGGGAGATGAAAGGGCACAGCCCAAGGGAGAGGGAAATTCGAAATTTGGCCTAGGGAAGGGCTCTTTCAGTCTTGGGGAGAGGGAGGGTTGCTTGGGAGAGTGGAAAGGTGCCTAGGAGAAGGGGTTTCCACCTAGGGGTTGGAGGGGGAATTGAATGAGTGCATGGGGAAGGGGAAGGGGCCTTAATGAGGGGTGAATGGGGAGGAGAGAGAATGAATTTCGAAATTGGGGTGGGGAGGAGAGAGAGAGAGGGGGCACAACCCACTTAGAGAGAGTGATAGTAAGAGAGAGAGAGAGGGAGATATTGAGAGGGACCTAGAAGGTGTGGAAACTTTCTGGATTTAATATTCAAGCATAATTGTTACAAATGAGAGAGGGGTGGGACTATTTATAGACCCCACACTTTTCCTAAGACCAAACTGACCCTGACAAACTAACTAATGACCAAACAGTCCAAGGGAGGGGCGCCCCTGGGCCTAGCCCAATGAATTGGGCCCATTAACCTATCAAACCAACATAATGACTTCAAGACTTAGGAAAATGACTTTCTAACCTAGGTACATGACTCAATAAAGGGAAAATTACATGTTTAAGACTCAAATAAAAATAAGAAAATTACATGACTCGACTCACAAACACATGAGGAACATAATGGCGTACACCGACGATCAATCCGAGCTTTAGAAAATATGGAGGGGCAAGGGATGTCTCCATCATACCCCCGGGGTGGGGAAAACTCGACCCTGTCGAGTATGGGTCCACTGGGGAAGTAGCATCCCAAACGCAGTTCCGGGCGAACCTTGTTCTCCAAACTCGACCCATGTCCATAGCCGAGGAACGGTGCTTCCACTCGACAAAGTGGCTCGGACACACCCTTAGGCTGGTGAAGAGATCTTGCTTTGCTTAGTATTGCCGCCATGTGCTGACGTCGGGCTCTCGGGCTAGTTTGTAGTGGCACTCCGAGGGTGTCTCTCACAAGGATAGGTGTAGGCTCAAGACACTCACTAGGATCCACCGCGGTACCCTTATGGGGTGCCGGATCCGCCACGTGGGAAGTGGGATGAATCCCAAAACCCATTGGTAAGTTCAACCCGCAAGCCGGGTGCCAAGGCCACTCGGAACTTGGCAAGGTCCAAGTCCTCGTGCCCTCAAATTGGAGGTGACCCTAGAGTAGAGCCACTCCAAAATCATCATCATCATCAAGTCGCCAACGTGGAATTTCAAGTGGCGCTCATGAGTTTTTTCCCGCTTTTTGTAATTCTCACCGCTTTTTGATTGATGCATGTTTTGATGCATATGCCATGTACTAAAATGCGGTGTGAGTGAGTAGTGCGTGGTATGCAAAGGTGGTCCAGGGCAACCACATGTAGACCTATCATGCATTGATGTTATGAAGACTTTGAATGTCTTGGGAGGACCGGGGCATCCATAGGTGTCCCTTTCATGTGTGAGTGTGATGAGTGCCGGGGGACCCGGACATCCATGAATGCTCCTAACATGCTTGAGATTTATGATGAATGATGGTGGACCATTACAACCAAATATTGACCACTCATGTTTTCTTCTTGACATGTGGGTGATATGAATGAATGGACCCGACTTTCTAATCATGTCAAGTGGGGTGGTATGCCTAAGCACATGCATTTCAATCCTAGTGATGACTTCTATGTGCATAGGTGTGGGGTGGCCCTTGAGCTTCCCTTCGTATGAGTCAAAGGGATCTAAGAAGGGAGACATCATGGAGTGGGGCCATCTATCAATCCCATTGTGTATGTTGCCTATGGTTAAGGCTTCTTTGGTGTAACCCAATTCTAGGAAGGGAAGGTTTTGGGTTATCATGGGTGGTAAGGGTAGGGTAAGGTGGGTGGTGAATAAGGTGAGTGGGTTACATTGAGATCTAGGCTCCCATAGAAAAGGGTCAAAGGGATCATGGTAAGGGTCACCTTGGTAGGGGTACTCTATGCTCTCAAGGTCCTCGAATGGTGAGTCGTCATCCTCAATAATTGGGCCAAGGTTGCTAATGGGTTGACCGATCAAAGCACTTGGGATCTTAATGGTTGGGGAGTGGACTAGGATAGGTTCTTCCTCCATGGGAAGAAGGAGGATGATCTCACTAGTAACTTGGCCATTAGTGTAGATGAAAGTGATGGAGCCAATGGAGGGATATGCTAAGCTAATGGTGTTAGTTTCGGACGGCCTCAAGGCTAGCATATTGGTCAAGTGAATTTTCCAATGTAGGTAGTTCACTAAGTCTCCCAAATCTTCCACACAATAGGAAGTTTGATAAGTGACATGTGGTTGAATGGGAATGATTTGGGATTGATATCCCATGGGTAGGTGGCATGGTTGTGAACTAGGAATGGTGAGACCTTTCTTGAGCCATTGGAGTATGGACTTATCTATGGTGAGGTTGGGTGTCTCTAGAGGAGCTAGGCTAGAGGTATGTGAGTTGTTTGGCCTTTGGATTTCCTCTATGTTGGGAGGTGGATTCGGATGGGCATCCTTCTCCACTTGGGTAGGTGTGTTGGTAGCAACTTCTATTGCTAATGGAGTAGGGGGATCTATGGTGGGTGGTTTGGTGATAGCTAGCGTATGATACACCCGGGGTGGTGAACAAGCATGGGCTTGGGTTGGGATAGGAAGGGGAAGTAGAGGAGGCCTAGGTTGAGGAAAGATTGGTGTAGGAAGTGGGAGGTGGGTTGGGTGAGGGGTTTTGGGTTGGTTTGTTTTGGGAGATGTGTCCCTTTTTGGGGACGATGGTGGTTTTGTGGTGGTGGTCAAGGGGGCTTGTGGGATACGGGTTTGGTGAGGGGTTTTGGGTTTGGGGGTGGTGGCCATTATGGGCCTAGGTGGAGGGGTGGACGCGGTGTCCACTTGGTTTTTAATGGTGAGGGTTGGATAAGTGGTGGTCACCATGGAGGGAATTGGGTCGGTTAGGGGTCTCTTGTCCTTGGGATCATTTGGGGTGGAAGTGGGGGCTAAAGGGGCTTGACTAGTGTAGGTTAGGGAAGGGGGGTTTGGTTGGGGTGTGGGGGCCCTCATGGGGTTATGTGGGGAGGTGGAGGCCTTGGACACTTAGGTTCTAGTGGTAAGGGTTTGGATGGGTGGGGTTGGAGGAGTGGGAGTGCTCCTCGAGTTTTGGTAACCCGGGTAGGAGGGAGGAGGTCGGGGAGTGTAGACTTTCCTAAGTTCGGCTCTCGTGTTCTCCCATGTGTTAATAGGCCCTAGCCTCATAACCCTCCTAAATTGTTCAATGATCTTCCACCTATCCTCGGCATGGTACACAAGTCGACTCTTGGCAAGGTAGATTTTCATGGGTTCAGTCATTGGATTCCTTTTAAAGTATTTGTCCATGTTTTCCTCCCACTCTAAATATGCACTAGGGTGGTATCCGTTAAAGATAAGGTCCTCAAATAGGACTTTGTCCAAAGGGGTGTCAATCAGACCTTTGCGGAGGGCCGAGTGAGATAGATGTGACTTACATGAAGTAGCCATGCTAGTGGACAAAAGAGATGCAACCGAAGACTCTAAATGCATATGAGCGTCCTAGGACCAACTTGATAGAGACAAGTTGTGAACCTGGCTCTGATACCACTTGATGTGACACCACCTTGGGGTGATGACCACAAGACAATTTGACCCTTGAACCTAAGGTTGCAAGCAAGCAAATTGGCGATGATACCACTCGAGCGGCTCACTCGCTTGGTGCACACTTGTGCCCGTGGGCAACTAAACGATAATGGAGAGGGTCCGGGGTGGGACAATGATGCTCTAGTGCTTGGCAAGCTTGGAGAGAACCCCAATTGGGCTAGGGATGCCCACTCACGGGTGGCCGTCACACCATGGGTGTGGGTTGAAATGGCTCGCTCACAACTCGCCCGCGATGGACACTCACGTGTTCGGCAATTTGGGCCGGGCCCTCGCTCTCCGTCCGACGCAGCAAAGAAAGAATACTAAGCTAAGCAAGTGATATTGACCAGCAAAGAAAGGGGGACCGAGGCTCACCTAGCCGGCGTGAAGACGCCAACTCCGGCCGAAGACGGGGGCGAGCGGGGAGGCAAGGGTTTACTCCCGCAAGCCGCGTCGGTGTCGCTTCAAATCTGCGAAAATATTATTACATGAACTACACCTCTCACAGGAGGGGGGCTCTTGGGGTGGGGGTTAGACTTATTACAACCAAGATTACCTCCACGCAGGGAGGGGCCTTCAGCCGGCCAAACGGGGTGGGGAAATTATGAAGAGAACGCCGACTCTCCAAGCTTCGCCGGTTCTGCCACTCTTCAGTTTTGCTGAATAGGTTGTTGATGAAGATGCTGCCACGGACTCAACCGAGCTCCAAATTTGATGAAACTGGTGCCAAAAGTTCCCCAACTAGCCGAGGATGATGCTTGAATGTTTTGGGAAGCTCTGGAACTCGGGGCTGATCGGACCGGCGACTGGAGCAGGACAGCAACACTCTTCCTCTGACTAATGCAGAACTGATATAGTGGATTTCAGAAGGCACTGCGGTCGATCCCGAACTCCAAATCAAACGAAACTGGTAGTGACGCGATCGTGGTCGGAGTAGCTTCGAGCAGAAATTGACGAGGCCACAATCCAAGGTCGGAGAGGAGAATGGTGGCTAGAGAAGTGAAGACAGGTCAAACCTGGACCTGCAGGGGGTAGACTGCACACTCTGGCGAAGAAATTCAGAACAAATATCTCGGGTGGGCGATTGGCATCGTTCCTTCTGCTACTGATGGAGGACTAGATGAAGAAGAATTTTGTAGAAGGAAGCGTGATCGAACTCCTCCAAGGTTGGCTGCTGAACGGCTTCCAAGATCGCTCTGGCCTTCAGTCTGGGACAGATTGCGCAGTCGTTGAAGATGACGTTCCTCCGGACAGCTCCGAACTCGGATGCAGGCAGGAGTACCACCGTTGGAAAGAAGACTTGGAGACAATTCCAGCAATACAAGATATGCCACCGGGAGCCTTCAGGGGAAGTCGTGGCTGCTACTACA
Source organism: Amorphophallus konjac (assembly GCA_022559845.1). Classification (NCBI taxonomy): domain Eukaryota; kingdom Viridiplantae; phylum Streptophyta; class Magnoliopsida; order Alismatales; family Araceae; genus Amorphophallus; species Amorphophallus konjac. The sequence continues at coordinate 211,515,078 of CM040118.1, forward strand.
AATCACTACTTTTCTGAAACCTGCAACAGGGACAGAATAGGTGGAGGAGAGGGTGTGGGGAAGGGCATGAACAAGGGGTTATTTGGTGGATGGGGAAGGGGGGGTGCGACCTTGGGTGGTTAGGGAGGTGGGGAGATGAAAGGGCACAGCCCAAGGGAGAGGGAAATTTGAAATTTGGCCTAGGGAAGGGCTCTTTCAGTCTTGGGGAGAGGGAGGGTTGCTTGGGAGAGTGGAAAGGTGCCTAGGAGAAGGGGTTTCCACCTAGGGGTTGGAGGGGGAATTGAATGAGTGCATGGGGAAGGGGAAGGGGCCTTAATGAGGGGTGAATGGGGAGGAGAGAGAATGAATTTCGAAATTGGGGTGGGGAGGAGAGAGAGAGAGGGGGCACAACCCACTTAGAGAAAGTGATAGTAAGAGAGAGAGAGAGGGAGATATTGAGAGGGAACTAGAAGGTGTGGAAACTTTCTGGATTCAATATTCAAGCATAATTGTTACAAATGAGAGAGGGGTGGGGCTATTTATAGACCCCACACTTTTCCTAAGACCAAACTGACCCTGACAAACTAACTAATGACCAAACAGTCCAAGGGAGGGGCGCCCCTGGGCCTAGCCCAATGAATTGGGCCCATTAACCTATCAAACCAACATAATGACTTCAAGACTTAGGAAAATGACTTTCTAACCTAGGTACATGACTCAATAATGGGAAAATTACATGTTTAAGACTCAAATAAAAATAAGAAAATTACATGACTTGACTCACAAACACATGAGGAACATAATGGCGTACACCGACGATCAATCCGAGCTTTAGAAAATGTGGAGGGGCAAGGGATGTCCCCATCGGCGCACATCAAGCCAGCGCAGAGCTAAGGTCGGTGCACATCAAGCCAGTGCAGAGCTAAGGTCGATGCACATCAAGTCTGCACAGGACAAAGGTCGATGCTACATCAAGTGAGTGCAGATATAAGTTCGATGCACATGATTACCTAAGGTGAACAAATTAAGGTCGGTGCACATTTTGTTTAATCTCATATAAGGTCGGTGCATGTTTTGTTTCATGACATAAGGTCGGTGCATGTTTTGTTTCATGACATATAAGGTCGGTGCACATTTAGCTTTATGTCATACAAGGTCGAAGCACATTCTTCAACTGACTTTATGAGGTCTGTGCACATTGTGTGAGGTCTGTGCACATGTTTTGGGTTTGTGCACTTTTTGATGTCAAGGTCGGTGCACTTTGTGTTAGGTCTGTGCACATGTTCAGTGCTGCGTATAACGTCTGAGCACATGCAGCATGAAGGTCTAAGCATGTCCAAAGTCTGTGCATGTTTGCATATTACACTATAAGGTATGTGCATGTTTGCATATTACACCATAAGGTCTGTGCATGTTTACACCACCAATGTATCAGGTCGGTGCACATGTGTCCTTATGCTCAGCAAGGTCGAAGCACATGTTGAGTCTTAGTCTTAACTGGTCTATGCACCTTACATGTCAGGTTTGTCTGAGCATCATTCATTAGTTCCTATCTTCATTCATCATCTTCATGCATATAAAGTCTACATGTGTATTACACAGGTCAATGCATATACATCATTTTAATACAGATTTGATTATAAGGTGTTTGACGAAATGCCTTTCTTCTAATTGACAAGATTAAGGGAAGCACGTGAGCACAAACTGAGGCTGAGGCACGTGATCCCAAGTCAACTAGTGATGGGCATGTGATCCCAAGAATGGCGAGAAGCTGGCACGTGGACCTAGGGAGCATATGATGGGCACGTGATCTGAGGATAATCAAAAAGAACGTTCTCGTCCTTGCCACGTGGTCCAATAGGAAATAAATGAAATAAAATCACCCTATCCAAAGAGCTTTTCTAGAGCACTTGTTTTGGGTAAAAATAGGGAGCATCCTCCTCTGAGTAAGGAGCCAAAAAATAGAGGAGAGCCAGAGCTACTACCGTAAGAGAAGAAGGAGCCGCCAGAGAGAAGCAATAGAAGAAAGAGAGTGAGAGCAGAGAAAGAAGAATAAGAAGAACCAGTGAGTGAGCAGAATAGAAGAAAAGAGAAAGAAAGAGAGAAGAGCCAAGAAGAGGATCGAGAGAAGAGGAGAGAGCTCAAGTTAGAGCAGCCGGTTAGAATTGAAGATCCATGTTTGTCTGTTCTAGGATCAAATCCTGAATAGTTTATTGCTCCTACGAGAGCTACATCTTTCATTTCGGCAGTTGCATCTTTTTCCTTGTTATTTTCATTTTCCATTTCACTTTGGTTTCCGATTTCCTGTTCAGGGATCGGGGTTCCTCTTGAGGATTCAGGAGAAGGGAGAATTATCTCTGGTTGCCCACTGTGGATTCAGAGGAAGCGAGACTGGTGTCTCCGGTAGTGAGTGACTGGGTGTCACTCACGGGTTCCCTCTGCGCGTCAGAGGAAGAGAGGGCGTGTCCTCTGGTTGTGGGCAACTGGGTGTTGCTCACGGTTCCTTCTACGATTGCAGGAGAAGGGAGAGTTGTACTCTCCAGTCACTACGGTAGCAGTGGGTGCTGATCTTGTGGGTAGCAAGATCAGGTCGAGGGATTTTTTTCCCTCAGTCTCAAGCTATTTGGCAGCGTCTGTTGGAGACTGAGTCTGCGTCTTGATTTGGCAAGGAAATCCTCACTCGGGTTGAGTGAGGGGTGGATGTAGGCAGACTGGTGTCTAGCCAAACCACCTAAAAAGCTAGTGTGTCGTGGTTTGCCTTGTGCGTTTGCTCCATGTCATCCACCTCCATTCATAGGTTCACTCACGAGGGTTGTCTGCTTTGTGATTCTATTAAGTGCACGGTATTTGTCTATCATTTACAATCATACGGTCATTCTCTTTGCAGTACAGGTCTGGCACACTTGTAGTGATTGCCGTATTGGCTTAACGCTGATTTCTACTCTTTGATTCTATCATGAATGTTTACATCTTCAATCTGCCATGTGCTCGACAGCAGGTCTGTCTGAATGTTTAAGTGTTAATCTAATTTCTGATTTAGCAGATTTCTAAAAGCCATAACTTGCGTGAGTTTATTTCAGTTTGAGAAATCCCTCATGCACTATACACTGGTTTTATCTTGGACTACTCGTTGTGGTTTAGGATAATAGTCTTGTTGTCTGAAATATTACAGTGAATGTTATGTTGCTTAGCAAATTGGGTTGTTATTGTCATTGAGCTTAATTTTTTATTGGGGATCTATTCAAGCCCCCCTTCTAGATCCTAGCTACGCACCTAACAATTGGTATCAGAGCGGGTCTCAAATTGTTTCATGGTTGTTTAATCTCAATACTAATGATTCTAATTCCTAAAGAAGTCATTGAAATTGATTGAGTAAGATGAAGGTAGACTAATCAAGATGTTTATTTGAGGGCTTGGTTCTTTTATATTAAAACTTGATTTTAGATATGAGTACATAACTTTGTTGGCAAACTGTGTATACATCATATTTATACCATGTTGTTCAATAAAGATTAATTCATAAGCCCTTATAATGGAAGACTCTAAAATTTTTTTGGATTTATGAAATTGGTATCTCTTTGAAAATCTTGTTGAAATACTCATGTGTTTAAAGCTCTTGTGGAATTCTTGTGCTCAGTTCCTATTTACTATTGAAATCCAAAAATAGATTGTGCTCACTGATCTTGATGCTTCTTGGTTACGACCTGAAATTATCTATGATTACTCCTGTGTTTTAGTTGATATCATCTTTCGATCTTGACAATCGGTATCAGACTTAACTCTGTATGTCTGATGATGTTTTTCCACTCCAATTCCTCTATTTTATCAAATGGGGAAGATTGACTCATCAACATCTTTCTAGTATTAAGGGGGAGATTAGTCTGATTTCTCCATGCTCACATTGATATTCTTTCTTGGCTGTCCCTGTGGTTTTTGCTTATCATTATCTTGTCTGCCTTTTGTCATACTCCTATCCTCACTTCCATGCACCTCACATTTTCAGGGGGAGTAGGGTTACATGATTTACTTTGAGTGTCAGTTTTCATTCATTTGGAAAGGGAGAGAATAATTCGTGGCTCTACCATATCATGCATGCTTTGTATTTCTCTCTACTAATTTTATCAAACTATTAATTCCTTTTTGATGAAGTCAAAGGGGGGGAATAGTTTGATATGAGTCAGCATGTTGTTTTATGACTCATAATGTTGCCATCATCAAAAAGGGAGAGATTGTTGTGCCCCTATGATTTTGATGATGTCAAACACTATGACTCATATGTGCATGATGTCATATGTGTTGATGTTGCATTAGTATGGCTTATGGTTTGATAATGCCTAGCATTGATGCATTGCCGTTGCTGTTGCATTTGGCTGTGATACATTGCATGTTTGCTGGAGGCTCTGAGAATAAGGCTAAAGTTTAGGTCAAAGTCATGAAGAAATCAGTGCACATTCATATCTCATACTCATAGTGTTGCATATGCATGTCGGAGCACTTTCATATTACATCTGTGCACATTTAAAAACTCTGGTCATTTAATCAAACAGGTTGCATGCATATTCATTTTACCAAATAGGTTGTGTTCACAAACATCTTTCATAGTCAGTGCATATGTACACGTATGCACACTTAAAGTCGGAGCATATGCATGAACAAGGTCCGAGCATATTCTCACTAGTCAAAGCATGTGCATGTAAAAGGTTTGAGGATATTCACATGAAGGTTGGAGCACCTTCACATAGGTCGGTGCACATGCATACATTCATCATTACAAGGTTGGTGCACATTGTGTTAGATAGCAACTAAGGTCGATGCACATTTGAACATTAGTTAACTAAGGTCGGTGCACATTTACCTTAGTCATCTATAAGGTCGGTGCACATCAAGCCAACACAGAGCTAAGGTCGGTGCACATCAAGCCAGCGCAGAGCTAAGGTCAGTGCACATCAAGTTTGCATAGGATAAATGTCGATGCCACATCAAGTGAGTGCAGATATAAGGTCGGTGCACATGAGTACCTAAGGTGAACAAATTAAGGTTGGTGCACATTTTATTTTATCTCATATAAGGTCGATGCACGTTTTGTTTCATGACATATAAGGTCGGTGCATGTTTTGTTTCATGACATATAAGGTCGGTGCACATTTAGATTTATGTCATACAAGGTCGAAGCACATTCATCAACTGACTTTATGAGGTCTATGAACATTGTGTGAGGTCTGTGCACATGCAATATTCAGGTCTGTGCACATGTTTTGGGTCTGTGCACTTTTGAAAGTCAAGGTCGGTGCACTTTGTGTTAGGTCTGTGCACATGTTCAGTGCTGCATATAAAGTCTGAGCACATGCAGCATGATGGTCTAAGCATGTCCAAAGTCTGTGCATGTTTGCATATTACACTATCAGGTATATGCATGTTTGCATATTACACCATAAGGTCTGTGCATGTTTACACCACCAATGTATCAGGTAGGTGCACATGTGACCTTATGCTCAGCAAGGTCGAAGCGCATGTTGAGTCTTAGTCTTAACTGGTCTGTGCACCTTACATGTCAGGTCTGTCTGAGCATCATTCATTAGTTCCTATCTTCATTCATCATCTTCATGCATATAAAGTCTACCTGTGTATTACGTAGGTCAATGCATATACATCATTTTAATACACATCTGATTATAAGGTGTTTTACGAAATGTCTTTCTTCTAATTGACAGGATTAAGGCAAGCACGTGAGCTCGATATGAGGCTGAGGCACGTGATCCCAAGTCAACTAGTGATGGGCACGTGATCCCAAGAATGGCGGGAAGCTGGCGCATGGACCTAGGGAGCATATTATGGGCACGTGATCTGAGGATAATCAAAAGGAACCTTCTCGTCCCTGCCACGTGGTCCAATAGGAAATAAATGGAATAAAATCACCCTATCCAAAGAGCTTTTCCGGAGCCCCTATTTTGTGTGTAAATAGGGAGCATCCTCCTCTGAGCAAGGAGCTGAAAAATAGAGGAGTGCCAGAGCTACTACCGTAAGAGAAGAAGGAGCTGCCAGAGAGAAGCAATAGAAGAAAGAGAATGAGAGCAGAGAAAGAAGAAGAAGAAGAACCAGTGAGTGAGCAGAATAGAAGAAAAGAGAAAGAAAGAGAGAAGAGCATAGAAGAGGATCGAGAGAAGAGGAGAGAGCTCAAGTCAGAGCAGCCGGTCACAATTGAAGATCCATGTTCGTCTATTCTAGGATCAAATCCTGAACAGTTTATTGCTCCTACGAGAGCTACAATTTTCATTTCGGTAGTTGCATCTTTTTCTTTGTTATTTTTGTTTTCTATTTCACTTTGGTTTCCGATTTTCTGTTCAGGGATCGGGGTTCCACCTGAGGATTCAGGAGAAGGGAGAATTATCTTCTGTTACCCTCTATGGATTCAGAGGAAGGGAGACTGGTGTCTCTAGTTGTGAGTGACTGGGTTCCCTCTGCGCGTCAGAGGAAGAGAGGGTGTGTCCTCTGGTTGTGGGCAACTGGGTGTTGCTCACGGTTCCTTCTGCGGTTGCAGGAGAAGGGAGAGTTGGACTCTCTGGTCACTGCGGTAGTAGTGGGTGCTGATCTTGTGGGTAGCAAGATCAGGTCGAGGGATTTGTTTCCCTCAGTCTCAAGCTATTTGGCAGCGTCTCTTGCAGACTGAGTCTGCATCTTGCTTTGGCATGGGAATCCTCACTCGGGTTGAGTGAGGGGTGGATGTAGGCGGACTGGTGTCTGGCCAAATCACCTACAAATCAAGTGTGTCGTGGTTTGCCTTGTGCATTTGCTCCCTGTCATCCACCTCCATTCACAGGTTCACTCACGAGGGTTGTCTACTTTATGATTCTATTAATTGCATGGTATTTGTCTATCATTTACATTCAAAAGGTCATTCTCTTTGTAGTACAGCTCTGGCACACTTGTAGTGGTTGCCGTATTGGCTTGACGCTCATTTCTACTGTTTGATTCTATCATGAATGTTTACATCTTCAATCTGCCATGTGCTCGACAACAGGTCTATCTGAATGTTTAAGTGTTAATATGATTTCTGATTTAGCAGATTTCTGAAGGCCATAACTTGCGTGAGTTTATTTCAGTTTAAGAAATCCCTCACGCACTCTACTCTGGTTTTATCTTGGACTGCTCATTGTGGTTTAGGATAATAGTCTTGTTGTCTAAAATATTAAAGTGAATGTTATGTCGCTTAGCAAATTGGGTTGTTATTGTCATTGAGCTTAAGTTTTTATTGGGGATCTATTCAACCTCCCCTTCTAGATCCTAGCTAGGGACCTAACTGGAGATCCCGAGGGTGAGCCTACGATGGACCCCACCGATCCACGGGCCGCCACGAACTCATCTCCGAGATGTGGACTTCTTTTCTTATTGCCGTATAAGGCTTTGGATATCCACCTTCAAAAAGAGGAGTTACCGGGGAACACGCTATGATGAAGCAGACCCCGGCGGTCCAACAGTGATTAAGAATCCGGAATCAGAAAGAGATAAGTATCGGGCTTCTGATGGTTGGTGGCCTCGGAGAGATATCTATGGGTTTAGATAGACCCCGGGTTGGTGGCCATCATGATAAAAATCACCGAATAGGTGGCTTTGAAGAAATAAAAATGGGTTCGTTCCATCTCCTATAGTATGGAGAGTAGAACATAGCAATATATCACATAGAGATAGCTATATTCATGCATTCATATGCACATGCATATGTCGGGAATCCATATAACCCATGCAAAGCAAAGGAGGGAGGGGAGGATCAGCCGTAAAAAAAAGAGAGAAAGGTTTCCCGGAGCAGTATCTTGATTTCACCATAGAGGGGAGCGAATACAGATATCAAAGAAAAAAAAACTATAGGAGGAGAAAAGAGAAAGAAAAAGGAGGAAAAAAACTATACATATTTCACCATAGAGGTCTCCCTCACCTTTCTTTCTCTCTCTCTCTCTCTCTCTCTCTCTTCTCTCCCTCTTCTCTTTGCTTCTGCAGGCTTCGGGCTTCAGTGAAAAACTGAATGCTTTAGGGGGGGGCTTCTAGCTTTTTAGGAATCTAGGAAGCTGACCTTCCAACCTTCTTTTGTTACCCCATGGGGGGGCATTTATAGAGGCAGAGGGGCCTCTACCTTCGATGGGAGAAGCCTCTTGGCTTTCTCCCTTTCTTGTTCTTTTTTTTTAAAAAAAATGTTGCAATCGCAGGTGCTGCTGCCGCCCAAGCCGTCGCTGCTTTACTACAGGCAACTAGTTGCCTTGCTGTCGAGTTCGGAGGATGCCACGAGCTGGAGGAGGCATGGAGAAAGGTGAAGTAGGGGAGAGAGTCCCCTGGCTTCTATCGGAGGTCACTGTTGCATGAGGGGAGCCGTCTGCGAACAATCAATGTGTGAGGAAGAAGTACAATAAGACACAGTGAATTGGCGACTTGGCCTCTGCCGTTCATTCTTGAATTGGCGCCTGGGTGACAGGCGCCCATTCCTTTTCTCATACATTTTTCTAATTTTAAATATTCCCATGAATCACTGACTTCATGGGAGGGTGTTCATCTAGGAATTAGCGCCTGCTTGCGTGGGCACCCAATCTTCAGATCTTCAGATTGCAAAAATACAAATTTCAGTAGCCACCAAGAATTGGCGACACCATAGGAGGGCGCTCATCTCAAAAATGGCACCCACATGGAGGGGCGTTCATTGAATCTGTTGACCCGTTCATGGGCTGAGTCGTCCTGATGAATTGGTGCCTACCCAGGAGGCACCAGTCGTGAATTGGCGACGACGGTCGTGGCGCCATATATTTTTATTCATTTTTTTGATGCCAACAGCGGTCCTCACCTGACCGCTAGACTCTGGAACCTGTTAACTCCAAACAGATTACAGATTGACCCTATTAAACATATGTTAAGCCTTGTTAATTAGGTCTTATTCCTAGTTTTGACATCATATTTGTAATATTGGCTATATTGTGCATCATCCCAAATAGATTGCACGTCTTACATGGTTTAAATGCTTATTTTTAGCTTATGCTACTTTCATGCCAAACTTATATTCTTGTAATGATCATATTTTACATACTTCATGGACTTATTTATGTTTAGAATTGATCATTGTTTTTCCCACATTCCTTTCTCATTTATAGTCTTTTCTTAAGTACATGGTGTGTACCCTAGTGCGTGGCCTTTAGATACACTTTGCACTTATAAGTACACAATCTTGGACTTGTGATCCTCTCTATTGGATATTCCTTCCCCCGAACTAGGTGATCTTGTTTCAAGGCCTCCGTAAGTCTCCGCGAGCCTGAGATTCCCACTAGGACGCCGAGCTGGTTGTACCATCAAAACCTAATTGTCTAGAGAGCACTTTATTGGTGTTTTCTATGTTCTGGTCACTAGCGGCCCTATGGAGACCGCCAGATTCTAGTAGCGGCCATTCCCTTGACCGCCAAATGACGACTAGCGGCCCTGCCATGACCGCATGGTTTCAGTTCACTCATTGCGTCAACTCTGTTAAAAACGGTCCTATACTGACTGCTAAAGTATATAAACGGTCCAGTCATGACCGTAATTGTCTTCAGTGTTCTTAACCCAAGGTTTGACCCAAGGGTTGATTTTTGTATAATCCTAGATGGTCTATTGATTGTCTAGAACCTAACACCTTGTTCAATATGCTATCTAATGAATTATAAAAGTTAAAGAATATGCCGTTATGCTACCGAATTCTTTCCGTGGCACGACCTTGTTTTAAATTATCTTTGAACTCTCATGTTCTTAATTGAAGCATTCTTACATTGACATTATTATTCCAAGCTTATTATTTGAATTGGTACATTATTGATATTTCTCATGGAAGTAGCTTGATTTATAACTTGAAGATGTAGTTTGGGCACTGATTGTGTCCAAGGGCTCGACACTAGCCCCCTCGACTGATTGCCGGAAACATGCTATAAACCATGGTGTATGATGAACACTGACGTCGCATTGTGCCGGGAGTACTTTTTTTATAAACGAGTGAAAACCACGAGGCTCTACATGAAATATACATTCTTGATTACATGACTTTCTAGTGCATTACCTTCATGGTTATGAATAGTACATTCTCGATACATGCTAGTACATTCTTGTTACATGAAAACCCACTATACATTTTGGAATGAATATCGTCTCAAGCTCTATATAAAATCTCATATCTTTATGGTCATGTCTTGTTACTTGTGTTGTTACTTTGGTTTTGTTCGCATGCATTTATTCTTCTTTTCTAGAGCTAAAATGCTAATTACTTAAACGTTACCTTCATGTTGATACAAAGATACCTACTGGGCAAGTGTGCTCATTCCCTACTTTTCCAAGCTTTTCAGGAAACTCTAGTGGGGATTCGGATTACTCAAGTGAAGACCGAGAGTGATTAATGATTGAGAGAAGACCTAGTAGAATTATGAGTCAAGTCGAGTGTATGTACTTTTCCCTTTATTTGAGTCTAGTAAAATGAGTCAATTATCATTGTACTTGAATATTATTCAATAAAGTGAAGTTTTGAGTATATTATCTTGTGCATTCCCTTTTATGTGTGAATGTGTTAGCACTCTAATTTTATTACTCGCTTGTGGCGTACTAGCCGGCTGTTCACGTTCCTGATCATCTTATGTTGTACTTATATCTCGGGGCGTGACATTGACTGATGCCCCCAGAGCAAGCTGTTGTGCCCCTGTGGTTTTGATGATGGTTTTGATGATTGGTTTTGATGTGAGTTAATCACTGTGAGTCATCTTGCTGTGTGAGTCATCATGCTGTTATTCAGTTATTTTCTGATCATAACTCAGTCTATCAAATGTTCAGTCATCTTGCTGCTCAGTTTAGTTTAACATACTTGATGTTCAGTCATGTTAACTGATGCATAAAGCATTCATTGCTACACTCTGCTTAGTTAGTATGAACAGTAGTAGGTCGACCCACCCTTGCTGATGCGTCGACCCATCAGAACACTGACTGTCTGATTTGTTTCTTCAAGTCTATACAATGTGCACAGTTTCTTCATGTCTATACATTACATCATTGTCTTCAGCTCAAGCGTTCAAAGCCAAGTCTATACAACGCTAAGTCAATACATTGAACTGTTCTCCAAAGTCTGCACAATGGTCTGACATTCCAAACTCTGTAGAGTCACTCCCTCAGCAAGTCTATACACTGGAGTCGTCAGCTGTGAGGACAGCATGTCTGTACACTGGTTCTCATGCATGTTAAACATGAAGTCTGTACATTGCATGGTCTCAACTTGCGTCTCACTGATGATCCATACACTGTAAAGTCTATACAGACTTCATCATCTTAGAGAGCGTCTCAGGCATCAAGTCCATACATCCGATCAGACTCTGTAAGCGTCTCAAGCTGAAGTCTATACATTGGCGCACTGTTCATGCATCGGGTCTCAAAGTCTATTCAACGAGGGCTTCACATCTTCATGTCTATACATTGGTCGGTGCAAGTGTATACAATGGACGAGTCTGCATAGTGCATATGTCCTAAGTATATACATCCGTCAAACGCCTCAAAGTCTGTACACTGGTTTTCACGAGAAGTCTATACACTGGTCTTCACTTGATGTCTGTACATTGGCTCAGACTTACCAAGTCTGTACACTGCCCTTGGGTTCCAAGTCTATACACTCCCTCAGTGTACATACTTATTCATTTGCTGGTTCAAAGTCCATACACTCGTTTCTAAGGCAAAGTCTATACAATCGTCTTTGAGCATCAAAGTCTGTATAGCCTGTCTGTCTTCATTGGTTCTGTGCTTTTAGTGCGTTGACGCACTTGGCTGACTGCGTAGACGCAATTGTGCGTCTTTCACTTTCTGTCTTGTTCACTGTGTCAACGCTGACACTGGATGCATTGACGCACTGGCCAGTTGCCAAGGGCGTGAGCATCTCGCTTGAGGAGCTGAGGCGACGCTGCACGATGGAAGCGTTGACGCCTTGGGCTGATGTCCAAAGGTTTTTTGATCAACATCAAGTCTGTACAGCATGAAGTCTGTACATTGGTTTTATCTTGAACAGAACGCCTAAGTCTATACATTGCTATGGATTGCACTGAAGACTTCTAAGTCTATACACTCCCTCACACTGTACACACTTGCTATATTGATTTCTATAAGTCTATACATTGCTTAAACGATGTACAGCCTGTGTTAATTTTGTTCATCGACTGAACACTTCTTTAATCCTGCAGGTGTCTGGCACGTGATCCAAGGAGCTGAAATGCTGACACGTGGCCAAATACTTGGGCGGGAAATGTGGAGGCCACACGCGCCCAGTGCTGCCTCTGCTCGAGCTGCTATAAAGGAAAGTCTCGGTTGTCTGAAGAAAAAGAGATCGAAAATAGAGAAGCAGAAATAGCAGAAGTACAGAAGTGCTGAGGGTTCGATCCAGCAGAAGAGAAGAGTTGCAAAGAAGAGAAGAGAAGAGAAGAGAAGAGACAGAGAGAGCCTGCAAAAGAAGAAGAAAAAGAGTGAAGAAGCAGAAGAGAAAGAGAGAGAGAGAGAAGGAGTTCGTAGGGAAGAAATGGGAAAAGCTTGAAGATCTGTCCTCTGGCGTTTGGATCAAATCCAAGCCAGACCTGCTCCCTTGAGAGCTACATTACTTGTATTTCGTTTCCAGCTTTTGGCGCTGTTATTTTTCATCCTTTCTTATTTTCCTTTTTATCTTTCCATCTTTGTACTTCCGATCCTCTGGACTGAGGTCGGGTTCCTCCTGGTGGGTCAGGAGAAGGGAGATCTGATCTCCGGTTGCAAGTAGCTGGGTGCTACTTGTGGGTTCCCTCCGGTTTGGAGGAAGGGAGACTTGTCTCCGGTTCTGGGCTTGTGGGTTGCAAGTCCAGGGATCCCTCCTGGTCTGGAGGAAGAGAGGTCTGCGACCTCTGGTTTCCAAGTGGCTGGGAGTCACTTGGGTGTCCCTCCGGTTGGGAGGAAGAGGGGAGGCTGTTCCCCTGGTCAAGCTGTGTGGCAGCACCTTGTTCGCAGACTGAGTCTGCTTGGTTCTAGCATTTGCTAGTGAAGCCTCACTCCGGTTGGGAGTGAGGGGTGGATGTAGGTCTGGAGGACCGAACCACCTAAAAAATATATTGAGCAGTGGTTTGATTGCTTGATTTGCTTTCGCTAGATGCTTGGATAGGCTCGCTCCACCTGCTTGTTATTTTGCTTAATCGAATTAGCTTAATTCTGAATTTTGCCTAGCATCTGAGTTTTTATTTGGCCATTATTCATAGAAGGATACATTCACCCCCTCTGTATCCGGGCCTAGCACCCTAACAGTTGGTATCAGAGTGGTGTCTGCATACAAGGTCCAGCGACCTGCAGATTCGATCTTGCAGTCTTCGGTGCTAATTTGTTTTTAGTGCATCAATATTCCTATTGCATTAATATGTTGTGTTCTCATGGCTCTTCCACCCATCTTTAGTGGTTCTGATTTCAGTCAGTGGTACATTGCTTTACATGCTTATGTTAATTCTGCTAATCCTGATGTGTGGAAATTAATTTCACAAGGTCCTCACACCTTACCAACGAAAGTGTCCAAATGGACCGACAGACACAGATCAAAGAATGGAGAAAATCAGAAAGCCTTTAACCTGATGAAAGCAGCTACTGACAGAGCCTTATGGTCTTGTCTTCATAATTGTAGCTCAGCAAAGGACATCCTGGATAGGCTGAAGCAATTTCATAGGGTAAACGAGGACAGCTGCATGATGGCTGACAGAAGCAATCAAAGCAGCAGCCAAAATGAAGATGATGATGATGAGGTAAATCTCTTCGAGAATTTTTCTCTTGATGATTGGGAGAATGCATATGCTGAATTGTTAGAGTCACATGAGAGCTTAAGAAAACAGTATAAAAAGTTGAAGAAGGGTACTGGGATAGATAGTTCTAGCTCTCCATGTGAAAACTGTTCAAGTACGAAGCAATTTCATGATGCATGTCTGTCTGATAATCATATGTATAAAAATCAGAATGCAAAACTGAAGAAGGAACTTGAATGTGTTTACTCTGAACTAAACAAGCTAAAATCTGAAGATGACTCTCTCAGAAAACTCTCCAAAGAAGATGAAGAAAAATCAGAGAAACTTAAACAGGAGAACAAATTGCTGATTGAAAAACTTAATGCCATAAAGTCTGTAAACATAGAATTACAGAAAGATCTTGAAAAACAGCAAAAAGATATGAAGGAAATTGAAAATGGAAGAAAGTATGAAGTCAATTCAGAAGACCAGCTTCTAATAAATGAATTGGTTCAGAATGACAAACTTAAGGAAGAAAATGAGAGATTGCAAATGCTGAACTCCACTATGTCTGAGAGACTTCTAGCTTTAGAAAGAGGTAAAAGTGTTTGCGTTGAAGATTCTGATAAACTGAGCAATCTGGAAAATGAAATTGAGAAATATAAAACTGCTAACAAAGTTTTGAATGAAGCTATGAATTGCAGTGAGCAAGAGATTGCTAGTTATGAGTTACAAATCACCTCTTTAGAAAATGAAATCCAAGACTTAAAGAACTCTCTGTCTAAGTTTGTTAGTGGGCAAGATAATCTGAACAAACTGCTGGGAGTAAAAGCCAATTTTCAGAAGGAAAGGTTAGGTTATAATCCTGTAAATAAAAAGAATTTTGAAAATAAAATTCATACATCTTTTATTGCTTGCTCTACTTCTCACACTTCTCAGAAGTCACCTGTTTCTCAGTCTACTGTTCAGAGAACCCAAAAATAAACTGAAAAGTTGAAAAAGGTTGATGGATCCAAGCTGAAAACTGTTTTCATTAAAACTTCTGAACAGGAAAAGCCTTCTACCTCATCTCCACCTCAGTACAAGGCTAAGAAAACATGAAAACATGATAAAAATCAGAAAAGGACTGTGAATCAGAAAATAAATGAAAAGGGTTCATCAGTGCATATTGATCACAGTACTCACACACATTCACATGCATCCAAAAAGAAAATGATATGTCATTACTTTCATAAACCTAGCCATTTGATGCAAGAATGTAGATTGATGAAATCAGATGATCTGAAAGCTAGAAAAATGGATGGTAGGAATTCGCAGGTCAAGTTCTCTGTCCCTCAGAAAAGGAGTGTCACATGTTCAAATTGTGGGAAATTAGGACACTCAATTGCTCATTGCTGGTTTGCAAGTGGTAAGAAAACCTTTTATCCATATCATGCTAAATCCTCTGCAAACCAACATGTTCCTAATAAAAACAAACATGTTTCAATGAACCAGCACATCATCTGTTTTAACTGCAACAAAATTGGTCACAAGACCTCTGAATGCTGGTCAGGCTCCTTTAAAAGAAATTCTCTCAATTGCTCTCACTGTAGAAAGCATGGCCATACGGTCAAGGACTGTTGGCATATTTAGGGTAGAAATGTGAATCTCAAACATGCTAAATTCTCTGTAAAACAATTTGCAAAACTTTCATGTTATAACTGTGGGAAGCCAGGCCACAGAGTTGGAGATTGTTGGCATGTTCAGAATAACTCTGCTAAACTCCATGTTGCGAAATTTACATGCCATCATTGTGGGAAGCCAGGTCACAGGGCTACAACTTGTTGCTGGCAGGATATCAAAACCAAACTGGTTTTGGTAAACAGAATTTTTATTCTGTTAACAGAAAATCTCATGTATATGCACATAGAATTCATGCTAACAAGAATGTGCATAAATCAGATCTGAAAACTGCTGCTCCTTGCTATGAAGTTAAAAATCTGTTGAGAAAACCTGCTAGGAGTGTCACTGCTAAACCGGGATCCAAGGTTTCTTGGGTACCTGTTTGTGTAAAATAACATTGCTATGCAGGTGTGCCTTGGGACTGAAATAAAAGGGGTAATAAACTAAGGCACTCAAGAATGAAAACCCCTTCCTGAATCTTTCAGGTAAATTTCTTGCACTTCCTATTTTTAGTTCTACTGCATGACATACTAAATCTATTTTTGCATATTCATTCTTCATCTGCATTGTCAAATCTGAATTTTCTGAACTCTCCTCATCTGATGGTATATTTTGCACTCAACTCTGTTGATGGAAATTGCCATGATTTGTGTTTTAATGATTGTCTGAATTTGCATACACAGTCATTGAAAATCTGATGCAAGTAGGACTGTCAATATTGCACTGTCATTCATGACCTCAATGGTATATAAATGATAAGATACCAAAAGACAGGGAAGTCTATCTAGAGGTTCTTACTATGTGTGAGGTGGTCTTTTAGACCAAGTGCTCCGCCTAGTACCATGGGTCACCTTGTTGGATAGGACAGTCTGAATGTGCATGAATCAAAATCATATGTTCAATTTTTAGTGCAAATATTGCATGTTTTCAGGGAGAGTTAGTTGCATATCTTTGCATAGCATTCAATGTTCAGTCTTTGCATGTCCTTGCATACATATAGTGCATTGCATTTCCTTATATTGAAAATACCAAAAAGAGAGTTTGAATGCATATTGTGAGGGGGAGTCAATGCATCGCATATAGGTTGTCAAATGCATACTCTTGTGAGAATTCATTGCATACCCTTCATCAGTGATCTTAGTTGACAAACCTTGATAATATCAGAAATCATTGAGCCTCAAAATCTCTCCTATCAATTGGTATCATTTGGCTTCAGATTTCTATCAGTCTTTCATGAAGATTTCAATGGGCTATTTCGATCATAAATCTGAAAACTTTTGAACTAGAAATATTCTATTATACATTTTTATGAATATCTGAAATAACTCAGGTGGTTTAAGTTTAATGTATTCAATGAGTTTGGCTTTAAAATCTCTTAAAAATATCTGAAGTATGTTTAATAAAGCTTAACCATCTATTTCATGTTGTGTCTTGTAAAATCTTCTGAAATCTGCATTATTGAATACATGACTTTATTTGGTTAAGTATATGAAATTGTTATTGATTTGAAGCAAATGAATTTTTCTGAAATGTCTAAAGGGTATTTTCTGTTAGAGCAATGACCTTGGTCACTGAGAAACACATGTCCAAAGGACTGTGTCATGAGGTACCATAGTTAACTCTGATTAAGAATAATTAAATTTCAGGCAGAGCAATGGCATGCACACTGAGAAATACAACTCACTCATCAAGAAATGATTTGCAGTGTGTCATGATGTGTAAATGCTATCTCTGTTCATATAAAGCATGACGGTTAGTCACACTAAGTGCTTAGGGGTATTGGCCTCTGATCAAGGTATATCCTCTAGTTACAAGGTGTGCACTGAACTATAGTGCTCGTAAAATTTGTAGCATGAAAAATTATTGAACGAATTGAAATATCTGAATATTGATGCTAAAATCAAATTGCTACAACCCTAGACAAAATCATATGACTTCATAATTGCTTGATTTCAATACTGATGCATGTAATTCCGAAAGAAGTCAATAAATTTGATTGTGTAAGAGAAAGGGAGTTTTATCAAGATAAATATGAGGGCTTGGTTCATTTTTATTAAACCATGGTTTTAGATATCAATACAGAATTTTATTGATAAACTCTGCATACATCATGTTTAAACCATGCTGATCAATAAAATTCATTCATAAGCCCTTATAATGGAAGACTTTGAAATATTCTGATTTGGATTTATGAGAATGACATTTCCTTGAAAATCTGACTGAAATTCTTGTAGTTGAAGCCTCTTTAAAAATCTGCTAATGGAACCTCTTCTGCTCATTGACCTGAACTTGTCCTTGTTTGCCCCTATGATCTCCGTCCCATTCATCTCATAAGATTCCACTTATTGAGGGGGAGATTCCATGTCATGCATCACTTGCATATCAATTGGCATCTATTCAGGGGGAGCATTCCTTGTCATACTGAATCATGTTCATATCATTTCTAACCTTGCATTCATATACTTAGGGGGAAGTATTGCATTTCTTGTTGCATCTGCATTTTTGCATTTACCCCTTCCCATGGTTCATCTTGATTATACCAAATGAGGGAGATTGTTTGCCAAAAAGGGGGAGATTTTCATTCTATCATTGCATGCTGGCTTCTTTTGATCATCTCTAACTAATGACTTTTTGCTGAAACTCTTAAAGGGGGAGAATTGTGTTCTTGCAAAAGGGAGAAATTGACTGAATTTTTTTTTATACATGCTTTAATTTCTCAAATTATTTTCTTTTTGATGAAGTCAAAGGGGGAGAATAATTTGAGTCATCAGAATGCCTCACATCATCAGAATGACTCAATGTGTTGAAAGTGTTGCCATCATCAAAAAGGGGGAGATTGTTGTGCCCCTGTGGTTTTGATGATGGTTTTGATGATTGGTTTTTGATGTGAGTTAATCACTGTGAGTCACCTTGCTGTGTGAGTCATCATGCTGTTATTCAGTTATTTTCTGATCATAACTCAGTCTATCAAATGTTCAGTCATCTTGCTGCTCAGTTTAGTTTAACATACTTGATGTTCAGTCATGTTAACTGATGCATAAAGCATTCATTGCTACACTCTACTTAGTTAGTATGAACAGTAGTGGGTCGACCCACCCTTGCTGATGCGTCGACCCATCAGAACACTGATTGTCTGGTTTATTTCTTCAAGTCTATGCAATGTGCACAGTTTCTTCATGTCTATACATTACATCATTGTCTTCAGCTCAAGCGTTCAAAGCCAAGTCTATACAACGCTAAGTCAATACATTGAACTATTCTCCAAAGTCTACACAATGGTCTAACATTCCAAACTCTGTAGAGTCACTCCCTCAGCAAGTCTATACACTGGAGTCGTCAGCTGTGAGGACAGCATGTCTGTACACTGGTTCTCATGCATGTTAAACATGAAGTCTGTACACTGCATGGTCTCAACTTGCGTCTCACTGATGATCCATACACTGTAAAGTCTATACAGACTTCATCATCTTAGAGAGTGTCTCAGGCATCAAGTCCATACATCCGATCAGACTCTGTAAGCGTCTCAAGCTGAAGTCTATACATTGGCGCACTGTTCATGCATCGGGTCTCAAAGTCTATTCAACGAGGGCTTCACATCTTCATGTCTATACATTGGTCGGTGCAAGTGTATACAATGGACGAGTCTGCATAGTGCATATGTCCTAAGTATATACATCCGTCAAACGCCTCAAAGTCTGTACACTGGTTTTCACAAGAAGTCTATACACTGGTCTTCACTTGATGTCTGTACATTGGCTCAGACTTACCAAGTCTGTACACTGCCCTTGGGTTCCAAGTCTATACACTCCCTCAGTGTACATACTTATTCATTTGCTGGTTCAAAGTCCATACACTCGTTTCTAAGGCAAAGTCTATACAATCGTCTTTGAGCATCAAAGTCTGTACAGCATGTCTGTCTTCATTGGTTTTGTGCTTTTAGTGCGTTGACGCACTTGGTTGACTGCGTAGACGCAATTGTGCGTCTTTCACTTTCTGTCTTGTTCACTGCGTCAACGCTGACACTGGATGCATTGACGCACTGGCCAGTTGCCAAGGGCGTGAGCATCTCGCTTGAGGAGCTGAGGCGACGCTGCACGATGGAAGCGTTGACGCCTTGGGCTGATGTCCAAAGGTTTTTTGATCAACATCAAGTCTGTACAGCATGAAGTCTGTACATTGGTTTTGTCTTGAACAGAACGCCTAAGTCTATACATTGCTATGGATTGCACTGAAGACTTCTAAGTCTATACACTCCCTCACACTATACACACTTGCTATATTGATTTCTATAAGTCTATACATTGCTTAAACGATGTACAGCCTGTGTTAATTTTGTTCATCGACTGAACACTTCTTTAATCCTGCAGGTGTCTGGCACGTGATCCAAGGAGCTGAAATGCTGACACGTGGCCAAATACTTGGGCGGGAAATGTGGAGGCCACACGCGCCCAGTGCTGCCTCTGCTCGAGCTGCTATAAAGGAAAGTCTCGGTTATCTGAAGAAAAAGAGATCGAAAATAGAGAAGCAGAAATAGCAGAAGTACAGAAGTGCTGAGGGTTCGATCCAGCAGAAGAGAAGAGTTGCAGAGAAGAGAAGAGAAGAGAAGAGAAGAGACAGAGAGAGCCTGCGAAAGAAGAAGAAAAAGAGTGAAGAAGCAGAAGAGAAAGAGAGAGAGAGAGAAGGAGTTCGTAGAGAAGAAATGGGAAAAGCTTGAAGATCTGTCCTCTGGCGTTTGGATCAAATCCAAGCCAGACCTGCTCCCTTGAGAGCTACATTACTTGTATTTTGTTTCCAGCTTTTGGCGTTGTGATTTTTCATCCTTTCTTATTTTCTTTTTTATCTTTCCATCTTTGTACTTCCGATCCTCTGGACTGAGGTCAGGTTCCTCCTGGTGGGTCAGGAGAAGGGAGATCTGATCTCCGGTTGCAAGTAGCTGGGTGCTACTTGTGGGTTCCCTCCGGTTTGGAGCAAGGGAGACTTGTCTCCGGTTCTGGGCTTGTGGGTTGCAAGTCCAGGGGTCCCTCCTGGTCTGGAGGAAGAGAGGTCTGCGACCTCTGGTTTCCATGTGGCTGGGAGTCACTTGGGTGTCCCTCCGGTTGGGAGGAAGAGGGGAGGCTGTTCCCCTGGTCAAGCTGTGTGGCAGCACCTTGTTCGCAGACTGAGTCTACTTGGTTCTAGCATTTGCTAGTGAAGCCTCACTTCGGTTGGGAGTGAGGGGTGGATGTAGGTCTGGAGGACCGAACCACCTAAAAAATCTATTGAGCAGTGGTTTGATTGCTTGATTTGCTTCCGCTAGATGCTTGGATAGGCTCGCTCCACCTGCTTGTTATTTTGCTTAATCGAATTAGCTTAATTCCGGATTTTGCCTAGCATCTGAGTTTTTATTTGGCCATTATTCATAGAAGGATACATTCACCCCCCTCTGTATCCGGGCCTAGCACCCTAACACAAGCACTTCATGAGGGCGTGGAGGGTCGACTCTGTGCTCCCCTATTTGCAGCTCCCCTCTTTTGATTAAGCCCTAGACAATGTCCTTGAATATTTGGCAAACTTCAATAGGATGCCCCAGGATTTGATGATAAAGGTAGAAGCAAGGCTCATCTCTTCTCCTGACATCATCAGGCCTCTTTGATTTTGGAAGAATGATTTTATTATATTTGACAACCCACTCGAACAATGCTCGAGTCTTGTCTCTAGGGAAGGCATAGAGCTTCTTTGCTTTATTCTGTAGCGGAGGCCTTTCTTGACATCCAGAAGGCTCATTGAGAGGAGGGTTGTGCACCCCTTTGTGCCTCTTCGACTTGAGGCTAACAGCAACGACCGCTTTCAGTATCGGTCGTTTATTAGCCTACCTGGCTTGATAACTTGAGTCGGCAAGGGTGGAGGGATACCTCGTGAAGAAGTCTTCGACTTCCACGGCAACATCATTTAAGCGGTCAAAAGTCATGATTTCTATTCCGATTATTTTCTATAGGATTTCTTTTTTAAGATTTTGTTTGCATATTTGTATTGCATCTTTTGGGTGCGGAGGCCGCCGACATTTCATGCTGAGATCCCTCCATCTCTTAATATATTCCGCCACTGGTTCATCATTTTCTTGCTGGGTCGCATATAGCTCAGCCACGGTCACCTCTGCCTCGGCGATGTGAAATATTTCATTGAATTTTTGCTACATGTCCATCCAGTCATTGATAGACCCGGCAGGCAAGCTAGAATACCATTCAAAGGCCGGTCCTATTAACGAGGCTTCGAATAACTTCAACAGGTATGACTCATCTTCCGCCAAGTCACCCATGACTGTTACATAACATGCGATATGTTCCTTCGGGGAGCCATGCCCATTGAATTTGTCAAATTTTGGTGGTTTGTTGACACCGGGCGGCAATCTTTTGGCAGCATGGTATGCTAGATATGGCACTTCATATATGCCGAAGGGGGCATAATCATCACCACCCCTCTTTGCTAATCTTGCCTCGATCATTTGCTCCACCATCAGCTTGTCCATCATAATTGAGCCTGCTGGTTGAGGGTAGAGGTGGGTGGGTTGCATCAGTGATGTGCCCGGAGCTGTGGCATGAGGTTGCAAAGGCCCTGGCAATGGAGCCTGCTGTTGCATTTGGAGAGACATTGGCCATGTCGGCTGGAGCCGTTGGGAATGATGCTGGGGAGTAGCCCGGCTATGGTTTATAAATTGTGGAACAACCGGTGAGAGAGCGTCAACGGGGTCGGAACCTCCCTGCGAAGGGTCATCTTGTGCCCCCAGTCGCTCGGGTGCCAGAGTATGTTCAGCCTTTTGATTTAATCTTTCCTTCAACAGTTCTATCTCCTGCTAGTGTCTTTGCAGCATCATTAGGACAGCATGGTCCATAGTTGTTTTACCGACAATGCCCTCGAGCATGTCACTCGAGGTGCACTCAAATGGAGGAGGTGGGAGTACTCCTTCTTCTTCAGACGCCACTATTTTGGCAGTGGCAGTAGTGATGTCTTCTTCAGCAACCCCCTTGCCCTTGGCGGTTTGCAATAGCTCAGCAGCGGCTTTGTCCCGTCTTGTTACCGAGTCTTCTGTCCCAGCATGTTGGATATTGTGTTTTGATGATGACAAACACTATGACTCATATGTATGATGTCATATGTGTTTTTATGATTCCATATGTGCTTATTGCATACAGCATGGGTTTTGTTACATACAGTGTCTTGTTATGTGCATATAATGCTCATATTGTTGTATAGATGAATTACATGGAATGAATTGCTGCACATGTGCTTGTTTGTGGATGTCTCTGTACAAGTCTTGCATAAAGTCTGGTACAACCGTTCATATGTGTCAATGCATCACAGGTCAACCATAAGTCAAAGCAAAGTTAATATTGTATACATAAAGTCAACGCATCTGCATAAATTCTGTCCACATGATAGTTTACTGAATAACCTGTGTGCATGGCATTTGGTCGAACAGGTGGTGTGCATGATCCTCATATTGCACTATGCTTATATAGAGTCAATGCTAGTTACATCATGCAAAACTAAGGTCGGTGCTAGTTGTGATTTCACAGAGCCGAGGTTGATGCTAGTTTTTATTTCATACGCACTAAGGTCAGTGCTATGTTGCATTGTTTTGCATACTAACGTTGATGCTAGTTCAGACCACTTGCTGTTGTGGTCGGTGCA
The DNA here is from genome assembly GCA_022559845.1 of Amorphophallus konjac. Classification (NCBI taxonomy): domain Eukaryota; kingdom Viridiplantae; phylum Streptophyta; class Magnoliopsida; order Alismatales; family Araceae; genus Amorphophallus; species Amorphophallus konjac. Next base: position 211,538,138 of record CM040118.1, read on the forward strand.
TATCTGTGTCATACACATACATAAGTCAGTGCAGGTTTTTACCGTGTGCTGAGTTAAGTCGGTGCATATCGGCCTTAGTCTTTAATAGGGTCGGTGCACGTCCGCATTGTGATTGCATGTAGTCGGTGCATGTTTCGGTAAATATAAGTCGTGCAGGATTTGCTGTGAGCATATGAGGTCAGTGCAGGCTTTCATCTCGCACACTTAAGGACAGTGCAAGTTTTGTCTTGTGCTAAGCAAGGTCTATGCACATCATTCATGATGCAAGATAAGGTCGGTGCATATTGACATATGCATAGACTCAGGTCAGTGCAACATTTGCATTGAGCATATAGTCGGTGCAGGTTTTGTTGTGAGCATATAGAGTCGGTGCAGGTTATGGGCATGTAGAGTCGGAGCAGGTTTCGCTGTGACCACATAAGGTCTGTGCACATTTTTGCCTTACGCATATTGGAGGTCAGTGCATGTCTTGATATACGCAAGCAAGGATCAGTGCAATGTCTACTTCATACACGTAAGGACTGTACATGTTGTCATATATGCATAATAAGGTCAGTGCACACTCATATCCTGCCCAACCAAAGTCAGTGCATTGTTTGCTTTACAAGTGTAGATGGTCAGTGCACTTTCTTCTCTATATCACAACACGTAGTGGCTCACGCACAATTAAGGTCGGTGCATGTGTATTTCAAGTCTGCGCTAGTTGCATGATATAGTCTGTGCTAGTTCTTCTTGCATCTGTGCCTGTACACATAGACGTATGAGTTGTCTAAGTCCTATAACATGTAATTGATACTTTGTTCGTTATAATGACAGGTAAGACTTTTGATCAAGCACCTGACGGGTGTCCCAACTACCTGCGAACACCAAGTCATGAGCAACTAAAGCACCATGATAAAAGTGCACGTGATCCAAGAAGAAAAGTAGCCTGGAGCATCTGACACGTGAAAAGTAAACCGTCTACATCCGACACGTGGTCCTCCAATTATTGGCGGGAACATTCCCTCCACATTACCAGGTGACTCTTTTTGGAGATTGCTGGGATCCTACCACGTGGAACCATCTGACGGAGGGAACATTATCGTCTCCATTAAATTACCTCCGGCGCCCCTGATATCTGGATAAAAGCACCTACAGAGAAGAACAATAATAAGGAAGGATAAGCATAAGAAGAAAAGAAAGGAGAGCGACTAAAAGTTAGCGGCAACCAGAGAAAGAGAAAGAATCAGAGAAAGGTTTGAGAGAAGAGATCGTAAGAGAGTGAAGTAGCAAGATCAAAGGAGGAAGAAGATCTGTGACCTCTGGATCAGATCCAAACCACACTGCTCCTGAGCGAGCTCCATTACTGTGCTTCATGTCCAGCTTTCTGTTGCTGATTTTTATCATTCCTATTTTTCCATTTTACATTCCATTTTAGAAGCTGTGAATCAGCGGTGGCATAAGCTGTAAGGCCCAGCGGTTTGAAGCTGTGAATTAGTGGTGGCTAAGCTGTATTGCCCAGCGGTGGCTAAGCTGTAATGCCCAGCGGAGCAAGCTGTAAGTCAGCGGTTGTAGGCAAGCTGTAAGGCCCAGTAGTTTAAGCTGTGTATCAGCGGAATCTACACTCTGGTTGGAGTGTGGGGTGGATGTAGGTCTGGATGACCGAACCACCTAAAAATCTTCTATGTGCTGTGGTTTGATTGTTCATTCATTTAAGCTAGGTGAATGTCTAAGTTCGCTTTCAATCAAGTCTGCCCGAGTCAATCTTGAATGCATTGCATACCTAGAGTGTTTCTGTTAACTACACAGTTGCTGTCGAGTAGTCTATTGCATAGACCTACGATCTGTTCTTTAGTGTGCCTCAATATAGCTCACATTCAGTCACCAAGTACTTGACCTTGTGCCTCACGTTCAGTTAAAGTCAATCAGTTTCAATAGCTTCAACTTTATATTGGGCAGAATTTCTAAAGGGGATTCATTCACCCCCCCTCTGAATCCATATGTGCACCATTGCACCTAGTCCTCACAGACTAACAATTGGTATCAGAGCAGGTCTCTGATTGATCAGATCCAACGATCTATAGAGGATCCTGCTATCTTGTTTTTGGTGCATTGCTCATCCATTGTTACTTTCAGTATATCGCTCAAATCTACTTAACTATTTTTCAATGACTCTTCCATTGATCTTCGACGGTTCTAATTTTAGTTCTTGGCTTGGAGGCCAATGCACTTACATGAACTCCATTGATTCCAATTTATGGAGTCTTGTATCCAACGGGCCACATAAAGTGCCTCAGAATCAGACCGAATGGTCTCATGAGGACAAAGTAAAGGAAAGTGAGAACACTATAGTTCTAAATATTCTGAAAGCTGCATTTGATACTGATCTATTTACATTTGCTTTCAGGTGCACGTCAGGAAAGGAAATGTTGGATGAGGTGATTGCTATTCATGAGAAAAAGGAAGAAGAATGTCTCATGACTAAAGGCAGGGATCACAACAGTGATCAGGAAGAGGAGGATGAACAGGTAGATCCATTCAACAATTTCTCTTTAGATGATTGGCAGGAAGCATATGCTGACTTGTTAGAAGAATATGAAAAATTAATAAAACAACATAAAAAGCTGAAAAATATAATTGATCAGAACAGTACAAACTCATCTTGTGAAAATTGTTTGAAAACAAAACAATCTCATGAAAATTGTCTGTCTGATATTCAAATACTTAAGAAACAAATTGGATTGTTAAAAACTGAAAATCAAGAACTTGCAAATGAAATTTCTGAACTAGAAGAAAAGCTTAGCTCAACTAGTGACAATCATTTCTCTATTGATGATCCTGTTTAAAATAAAAAATTGCTGGAAGATCTTGAATGTGTTAACTTAGAACTAAACAAACTGAAATCTGAAAATGGATCTCTCAGAAAATCTTTTAAAGAAAGTGAAGAAAAATCTAGGAAACTTGAAGTAGAGAAGAATGTGATAGCTGAAAAATCTGATGCAATAAAATATGTGAACATGGAGCTACAGAGAAATATTGAAAAACATCAAAAAGATCTGAAGAAAAGTTCTGAATATAAATCATCTTCGAAAGCCAATTCAGATGATCAAATTTTAATAAATGAGTTAATTCAAAATGATAAAATTAAGGAAGAAAATAAAAAGTTAAAACAGCTGAACTCTGTGATGTCTGAAAGACTGCTTGCCTTAGAAAAAGGGAAAACTGTTTGTAATGTAGAATCTAAAAAATTGAGCAATCTGGAACAAGAAATTGAGAAATATAAAATTGCTAACAAAGTGCTAAGTGAATGTGTTAATTACAGTGAACAAGAGATTGCCAGTTATGAGATTCAGATTGCTTCTCTTGAAAACAAAATTTGTGATCTAAAAGACTCTCTGTCAAAAACTCTAAAGGATAAAGAGAAGTCAAAAGATCTCTTGAATGATGAAGCAACTGAACAAAGAGAAGGAGTAGGCTGTGATTCAAAAATTAAAAGGGTTATGAGGAATCAACTGTATACAACATTTGTGCGATGTTCAGAAGGAGCTAGCACTTCTAATGTTTTCGTGAAAAAATTGTCATCCCAGAAAATTCAAACAGAAAAAAAAAACTTAACAACCAAGAATCCATTTGTTTTTGAATTCACGGCTAAGAAGAATCCTAAGCAAGCTACTGTTCAGACAAATCGGAAACAAACTAAAAAGGGTAGAAAGAATGGTAGTTTACAGAAAAAGCTCATTCACTCTCATGTTGAGAATTTGCATGCTGTAAATAGGATGAACACACACATACATGTACATAAAAAGGAGAAACTGAACTGTGGAAAAATGCATGCTAAAAACTCATCTGATAGAAACCATGCTATAAGGAAATCTAGTAGTTATTGTCATTACTATGGTAAGCATGGTGATGCGGGACGGACACGCGACCTGGGACGCTAGCTCACGATCATCCCTATGCGAGGGAAACGCTGGACCATGCGCGATTGAGAAATCGGCAGTGAGTCTCGGGTATCGACTTTCAGCGTGGACTTGGATCGAGTCACGGGACATGTCACTCACTCTCGCTCTCTCGCAGCGGTGAATAAAGCATATATCGAGCTAGTTACCTATCACATGCAACGACATATACGAATAAATACGAGTAAAGCAAACGCCAAGTAAGAGAGCAAACATGATACCTCCACGCTCCGGGCGTGGGGAAGACGACCTCGGCCAGTTACGTAACTCCCGGTACAATGGTAGAAACTTAATTACAACAGTGAATTTTATTACCCACTCCACGCAAGGAGGTAAAGGGCTACAAATGGGCCCGGGAGGACCGACCCTGGGTTGACGGGCAGCAAGTTGGACGAGCGTTTGGGGAGAACTCGGCCTGCTGGTCTGACTCGGTACTGCGCCGACTTGGTACTGCGCCGACTCTGTACTGCGCCGACTCGGTTCTGACTTGCTGGACAGCAAGCCTTGGTCTCCAAAGGAACGTCACCTTCCTGAGATCTTCTGGAGGCGCCACTTGGCTGGAACGTTAGCAGGACGTCCCTGGTCGACTCCTAGGAGTGGCGGCTCCTGAAGTTGATTTTTTATATTTATTTGTGAAGTTTTCCAGGATTGCAATTTCGGACCTGCACAGGGAACAAATTTGCGCGCCTTAGCGGCAAGAATTAATTCTCCCAGATCCGGAATCAGATCGAGGCAAGACTAGTGGCGTTCGAAAGAGGACTCCCAGATCTACAACATATATATTTTTCAGCTTGATCCAACGACAGGATGAAAATTGGAAGGCTCTGCAAGACTATATTTTTTCTGTGGATCTGTTTACAGACACTCAGGATAGAAGGGGATCTGCATGAAACTGACCTTTGACCGAGAAGTAAATGATTTTTTCATGGGCTGAAAAAATTATTTAAGGTAGCGGGGAACGTGAGGAACACTGAGAAAGTTTTGTGGATTTTCTAAAAATTTCTAAGGGGGTCGAAAAAATATGAATAGGTGACACTGTCCCGTGGATCTGTAGAATGGCAGATTATAGGGGGGAAACAAGAAATATGGAAAAAATATCAAACGAGAGCCAAATGACACAAAATTTAAACTGGAGACTAGGGGTGACGGGTAGAACAAGACCTCAAAGTCTGGGCTCAATCAGACAACAAGAACAAAAGATAAAATTCTGGAGTTGAGGTTCTATCTTGATTTGGACAGAACTCCGATGATGGTGGCGGCGGCGCGATGGTGGTGCGATGGCAGCGGCGGCGCGATGGTGGTGCGATGGCAACGGCGGCGGCGGCAGAAATAGAACTCAGAGGATGAGAGGGAGACGTAGAATGGGTCTCACACCTTGAAAGGTTGGAGGAGGAAGAAGCACAGTAGAGGGAGAGGGGAGAGGGGCGCACCCTTCAAGGAGCTCCAACCAAATTTCACAATTTTTCATTCATTCATCATTAAACCTTACAAAGCACTATACATGGGTTTATATAGAAGGGGAGGAAGGGGGAGGGGGTTGGAATTTCGTGGGAGAGAGGGGAGGGGTAGCATTTTCTTTCCCCATGTGGTCAATTGGCCTAAAAAAAGGAAATATATAATGTCATTTTAATGGGGGGACACCCCCTTGACTTAAGGGGAGGCATCTTAGACATTTTTCACCCATTGTCGCCTTGACTTGTCCAAGAAGGAAAGAATCCTTCTAGAAGCCACCTTGGCATTTGACCAGCCCCACATGGACCCCAAGATGCTACTTGGACCAATGAGGAATGAGTGGAGGGTCCTGCATGGCCTACATGGTCTTTTACACAAAAACCCAAGATCCTTAGGGAATGACAAATTGACTTATAAAGCCTTACAATTACATACATGTTTTCCCAAGGATATAAATACAAACTAAAGGGACTCAAATGCAAAAAAAAAGTTAGTGGTATTGCTCTGATGTCCCCATCAATTCTCCCCGGGTGGGAAGAACTCGACCCCGCCGAGTAAGGGGTGCGGCTGCTCGTGACGCCGGCGGATCCGTCATCGTACCTGGAAGCGCGGAGTACGCTCCACTCCAAGTAATCAACACCTGCTCATCCCGTATAGATTCGATATGCACACGCTGCTAGGTAATGAGGCTAGAGGTGGACACTCCGGGGTGGGGTCACTCTCAAAGGAGGGAAGGCGGCTCGAAGACCCACTAGGAATCACCGCTGGGTCCCTATATGTGACTAGATCCGAGATAGAGAATGGTCAAGCCGATCCCAAATGCCGACAAGTCTCGCACTCAAAAGGGACTGACAACGCTAGCGTACAAAAGACCAACTCGACGTGATGCATGTAGACTCACTATACACTCGACAAGAAAGGAAAACATGGACTCACACATGACCCTAAACAAACCTACGGTTAGTCCGACCCATACATATGCAAAGGTGGACCAGGACACCCGAATGTGTGCCATGCATACACTAGATGTACTTGATGGTTGACGGAATGGAGGACTCCTAGACATCCTAAGATGTACCACTCATGCATTGGTGACTTATGGGATTTGGGTGGGGAAGGGCTAGGAGATCCAAAACTACCTTCGTCATCACCCTTAGACGTAGGTAAGGCTTGCCAACTAGACCGAGGGGTAGGGGTGTGATGGTGAACTCTTTGGAAGAAGTGGAGTGAATATGATAGCTCGGGAGGTTCACTAGTGAAGGGGTCAAAAGGGTCAAAGAAGGTATGACCCCATGAGATGGGCTCCCATATGACACGGTCCCAATTGTCAAATTCCTGAAGGTGTGGGTGGTCACCTTCATCCGTCATGGTGAATGGGACGGTGGTCATGTGAAAAAAATAAGATTCCTCCCTTGGGCCAATGGGAATGAAGTCGGGCTCAGTCGGCATAGGGAGGAACAAGAGGATCTCCGTGGTGACACAACCCACAGTGCACACGGAGGTAATGGACCCTAAGGCCGGATAAGTGAAGCTAAGACTAGTGGGTTGGTCGAAGCCTCGGGCTAATGAGTGCGTCAACTTCCATTGCGAGTCTAATCCCATAATAAGGTCATCCAATGTATCAACATGGTGACTAGACCGAAATGTGGTATGGAATGAGTTGACCGGCACTAATGGTAGGGTGGGGTCCATGAATGGATAAGGAGGTGGGACCAAGCCATCCTTGAGCCAACTAAGAAGCGGCTCGGCGATGAAAAGCGTACCCGTTAGAAATACGGGTGGCTTGGGCTTTGGTGGCTCCAAATATGATGGCTCCGAATAAAGATCAGAAGGTGAGGGTGATGGCGATGGAGCCCTCCTGGGTGGGGAAGGACTATCCTCCTTGAGGAGAAGAGGTCCTTGGGGTGGCACCGAGATGTGAGGCTCAGGCAGGCCTAGGCAATCCACTCGCGTACTCAACCCTTCCATCCGATCTACAGATGTGGTCAACACATCCAAGCATGTACTCAACCCATCTATACATGTAGTCAACCCTTGCATTTGTCCCATAATGGCTTGGAACATTGCGGCCACTTCATCAGAACTATGGGCTCGGGATTCGACCATGGGTGCAAAGATGGGGTTGGATCCCCTAGGAAAGGATTTGCAAGGCCTTTTTTTTTATAAGCAAAATGTTATGCCAACTAATGCAAGCACCTAGACACTACTTAGAATGCGATGCAAATGCAAAGTTGAAATGAGACTCAACTATACATCTAGACACAACCAAGATCCAGTACAAGGCGGAGGTTCGATCCGAAGAACTCCTCACGCGAGTGTGCGTCCTTCCCGATAGGCATAACCTAACGTTCGGGTGACACCTTTTGATATACTGAACAATGATATGCAAATGCACCCTTAGATTTAGACACTTTTTTTTTGCGGACTTAGACACAGAGACTACCCTAGACTCAACCTGGCTCTGATACCAAACAGATGCGGGACGGACACGCGACCTGGGACATTAGCTCGCGATCGTCCCTATGCGAAGGAAACGCTGGACCGTGCGCGGTTGAGAAACCGGCAGTGAGTCTCGGGTATCGGCTTTCCGCGTGGACTCGGATCGAGTCACGGGACGGGTCACTCACTCTCGCTCTCTCACAGTGGTGAATAAATCATATATCGAGCTAGTTACCTATCACATTGTTGGCACTCAAAATATGATCCTTCGGCGACCAAGCCGCAAAGACGAATGATACGGCCCATTGAAGCACAGAAGCCGATGAAGATCAACTTACTAAAGATTCCTCAAGCTGCCAGAGCCCCGAGTCATCTTGAAGTGAGCACCGGGGACTTCACCTCAGGAGAGTCGAGATGAATCCACAACTAACCGACAGTGCGATCAAGCCTGCCCAATGATCTGGCATCGACCCCGTCATGCCACTACCCTACATCCGTCTCCCGACGAAGGACGACGGTCTACCCGGTGACTCTCTTAAGGAAGAAGAACATCCTCGGCCGTCCACAAACAAGGGGCCGAAGGTTCTGTCAGCAGAAGGCCCCGATCACCCGACACGGGTTCTGCTTCTCGCCATAGTGGGCCCGTTAGTGGCCGATTGGTCGACATTCAAGGCGGAATTATCCCGAATGCAATGCCATCCCGCAAGGAAGCTTCGAGCACGAGTCCGTCTCAACCAGAAGCACAAATCACAGTGTCGAAGACCGTGCCAGTAGGATACCTGTATGCTCGGGCTAGACACACGCGAAGTTCTGATTAAGGCCATTCATCATATCAAGAGCTTCGTCAACGCCCCGTCAAGGTTTTCCAAGGACCAGGGCAAGAGGAACAGTCAACGGGAGCTTCCGGAACCATCCCCAGACCCATCGGTTGACCCACGCCGAGCAAACAAGTTAAAACGGCACGTGAAGGGTCATCGGCGCCGCTTAATACGGCGCCACCAAATCCGGCGCGCCAATCCAATTGGGGACGTGTTCCCGGCGCCGTTAAATCCAGCGCGCCCCTTCCCAGGGCGCCGGATTAACGAAGGCTACATATACACCGCGCCTTCGAAACAAAAAAAAGAGGGAACAAACGAAGAGAAAAAAAAAAGAAAAAAAGAGAAGAGAATAGAAGAGAGCCAATACGAAGGGAGACAGACCGTTCGTTCGAGAGAAAAAAAAGCCTTGGAGGAGAAGTAGGGTTTCCACTGAGGGTTCTCGCCGCCGTCTTCCTCGTCTGCTCGTCTGAATACCTCCGGAGCCGGAGAAGAGAAGCCTGTGGTCCGATACTCTATTCTGGAGAAAGGGTTTAGGTGGGTTTCCGTGTTTTTCCTCCGGCCGATTCCCCCTTTCTTCTTTGTTTCCTTCTCCTGATATATGTAAGTGAGAGGGGGCAGGGGCGATGATACGAGCCTAGCCTCCCCCCCTCACCATTACTGCTGCTCCTTCTCTTCACCTGTAATGATCTTTCTTCTATGAATGTAAACGGCGGCCGAGCGACAACGCCGGCGCCGGAATATATGTTGTGTACATCTACCTATCGTTCATTGAATGAATGGAATGCAATTGTGCCTGGTGCCGCATCTATCTTTCATGCTCTCCCTAATTTCTTCTCGAATATGCATTTAATGGTTTCCCGACGTGTATAGTTTCCGGAGCCGTTTTCCCGATGCTGGATATGCCCTTGGGCTACATGAATCGTTCTTCCCCCCTCCCCGGGGTTTCTCTCTCTATTCCAATGCAATGGTCGAGCTCTGCACTATGTGTGCTACGGGTTTTCCAGTTGGAGACGCACTTGTGTGCATATCTCTTTCCACCCCTATCTAGGGAGCTAACCCTTCGCCTCCCCTGTGCCCTTCCTCATAGGCCAGAGGGGAGGGGAAGATCGCTTCTGCCGTTCCATTTCGTCATGTGCCGAGTCCCTTTTGGTTTTTACGAGCATGATATATATGTGCCTTCCCCAGATCTGTATGCTAATCATATAACGTATAAGTATTAACTCATTCAGCCCGTGGGCTTCACTGTTTTAATATATGTCTAACGACTCGTTTGTCCACTTGTCGTCAAGCGATGTTTTGCGCCGCTCTTTTCACTCCGTTCGCATTCTAACGTTCGGGAGTCTGCTCTGTAGCATCGCTCCAGTACCCGGGGAGGGGGATATTCCCCCAATCTTCTACATTAGCCACTCGGTCGACAGGGGGGCTCATCCATTGATGACGAGTGTCCCTTCGGGCCAGTGAGTGTACAGTAACGGGGCTAAGCCCTATAGTTCAAATCCACGGTCCTTAAGGGACTTTGTGGCCGTGGGTTGTGTTCCCCTCGTAGGCTAGCTCTCGGGGTTTCCTTCCCTCTATCGGTCATCCCGATTTGAGCGTTGTGTTGACTCGGGTCGTGTGCCCCTCGCAGGCTAGCCCTCAGGGTTTTCGCTCCCATAATGAGTCGCCTCATTCGTTCACCGTCGCCCACGAACTCGGTGCCCCTAGCAGGCTAGGCCTCGGGGTTTTCCTTTCCATTCCGGTTTGCCGGCCGCCGTTGCGCCACCCGGCTCTTAGGGGTTGCTCCGCCACGTGAGTACTCCCCGCTTCTCCCTGACAATCCTCCGGGATGGGGAGATGCTGCCGAAATTCTGGCTCGAACGAGTCTGACTCGGAACAATCGCCGCGCTCGAGTATGAACCTCGATCGAGCCTATGACTTGGCTCCCGGATGCCCCGAGGCCGACCCGTTGAATAAATGACTTAAATAAACTGTCAAAGTTTCCTAAAGTGCTTTAATAAATCTAAGAAATAATGAATAAAACCTCGATTTCCGTGAAATCGGGTGAAACCGATGCCGTTTCCATATGGCGCGCTTTAAAACGGCGCGCCTTAAAACAGCGCGCCCTTTTCGGCGCGCCCCTTCCCGGCGCGCCCCAAACAGGTCACGCCGTTTTAACTTATTCATTCACCTACAGTTTCCCACGCCGTTTTAAGTACTATACCTACGCCGTTTCGAATCGTTACGCTGTCTAATCCCGGGCTCGTCCATGGAGCAATCCTGGCCTCCCGTGGTCGAGATTGGCAACCCTAATTAGCAGTAGATTGAATAAGGCAAGAGCTATTCATGCTCTGAATAATCTTTCTATCATGTTGGCTATCATGTGCATTAGTACTTTGCTTTTACTATTAGGCTTGTGCTACTATTCTTACCTCACTTGGCGAAGATTAACAGACTTGGTTGATCAATGTTTACTTTCATAATTCTGTTGCCATGCTTAGCATAGTTATCATCATCATGCATGCATGCTTGCATCGACCCTTGGGTATATCAAATGGCGTCGGCAGAGGACCAGGTTACGCCCGATTGGAAGTCTCCGCTATGCGCATGGGTGGTCTTCGGACCTACGTCCTCTGCCACGTATTAAGGGTCTCCAATTCAATGAACCATGCCTCTCCTGCATGACAGATAGATGCATCTCGCATGGTTCCGTCATGTTTGTAACGTCGCATCTTTTATTCCGGCCTTGACAGCCCACTATCTCGGCAATTAATCAAAGGTGTTCCCTCCTCACGGGGGATGTAATTAACGCCATAGCCTTTATGGTATGGCGGACTGTTGGTCCCGACCGAACCTCACTTTCGCCCGATACGGGTCAGAATGAGCGCATAATAAACTTGTCACATACGTGACTGGCACACCCGCGTCGTCAATCAGTTAGTTAATTGTCAGTTAGTTAATTAGTTGATCGACACGTGAAATAAGATATATATATATATATATATATATATATATAATAAAGAAAGATGAATAAAACCCATCGCAAACAGTCTGGCACGCCCGGTGGGACCAGTGTCACCTTTCATCTCTTTGCCGAGATACTTGGGCTTCGAGACCCTCTCAAAGGCTGTTGATCATTGGCTTGTTTGTCTTTACAGGCGAACGATGACAACGAATGGATTGACTGGCGTAGGTTTTGGCCCGTCGATCATCGCGGGGCATGCACAAGGGTACCTGGCGGTGCCCATGGAGTTCGGCAGCTTCCCTGCCGCCGTCGGCTTCCCCAACTTCTTGGGGTTGGCCTTCGTGGATATGTTGGAAATCGAAGCCCCGGAACCTATCGAGGAAGCTGCGGGGAAAGTCGAGCCTCTGAAGGCTCATTGCTGCAACGACTCATCCAAGAGTCCGGCCCTGGCCGCTAGCTGTCTGATGCACCACGCCATACGTGGGGCCCGTCCCAATATTGTCAACAAGCACCCTGGAGGACATCAACGCCGGCAAGTCCAAAGAAGTGCTGCTGTGAATACCGGGACTCTATCTCAGTCCGAGAAGTCTATGATGGTTGGTGGCATGCGCGTCTTCCTCAACGGAAGCAACGCGCGGGTGACCCCAGACCGAGTCATCGCCACCGTCCCTGTCCACAACACATATCAGGCCCTCGCTGGAAGGAGGGCAGAAAGAGAAGAAATCGGCCACTATGGCCAAGGAAGGTCGGCCCCCAGGCCGAGAAAGTTCAAACAGGTGTGGGTTCCCAAGCGGGCCCAACCTGTCCATCAGCTGACACCTATCCGCCGCCGTCCTGTGTATGACGAGGCGGAAGAGAGAAGAGAAAGGGGCGTGCCCCCGAAGAAAGAAGAAGAAGTGGTTGCGGATCCTCCGCGCCGCAAAAGTTTCCGGGCTGCTGTCCGTCAAGCCAACGTCCCAGCTGTGGGATGGAGATTCCAACAACCTGCCGACAGAGCTCGGCTAGCTTATATCCCTCCTTCGGGAGGTCGACAACCATCCCCCGTGTTACATCAAGAGCGAGGTCAAGAAGAGATGACCTGTCTGGTCAGAAACTATTTTCGAGGGTTAGATAACCCATCGCTTGGGCAACAGTGGCTGATGCAAGCGGCCGCCGCCGATGAAGACTACTGCCCGTCAATGGCAGATGAAGAAGATGTGGGAGAAAGAATGATGTTGTCTTCAATCGACGACAATGGATATGATAACAGCTTCGAGATCAAAGCCGATGAAGCCATCCCCAAGCGGGAAGAAACAAGAAGAACTTCTGTGTTCGAGAGGCTGACCTTCCCGCACCAAGCTAAAAGGAGGGTCCATCGACAAAGGAGAAGGATGCAGGTCTTCACCTGCAACATGGCTAGTATATCCAACCGAAATGGGGGGCTTTCCGAAGATCCCCGAGAATTGGCCACATTGGCCGCACGGCCGGGGCCAAGTACTCGCAGAACAGAAGCAGCAAGGGAGCTCATGATGATGACTAAAGGAAAACAACCCCAGGTCTACCACCAGTGGGATGATAAGGCCCCTGTCCTTACCGCCAATGTGGTGACGGCAGAGGAAGAAGACGACGTCCCCCTCGACATCCTGCCCGAGGGTACGTCCGGGGAGACAGCAGAGGTTATCCCCACTACAGCCACTATAGACCCATCAGTCTTGATATTACTTCAGAAATATCGGCAAGAGATAGACTTGTTGAAGAAGTAGCTGATGGAGAAAACTGAACAGTCCTCAGCTTCCAAACCACTCGAAGTCCAGGGTGAATCATCCCGGGGAGCGGTCCATCATGACGGCCCTCCACCGCTCTACACACTGCCTCAGTCGTCAGAACCAAGCATGGTGACAATGCAATAGCGGCCACCACAGCTCCAGCCACTGCTACCACCGGTGCTCCCTCAAGTGCACCAGACACCCCCGCTACCGCGTCCTCCATAGGCGACCACCCTGGTCACCCCGTACCTACAGCCGGCACACTTCTACCCAGAGCCGGTTAACCCTGCAGTCATGAACCGGATGATGGTGGAAAAAATGATTGAGCTGAAGCTCGCAGAAAGGGGTGAAGGCGACTACGTCGCGTTCGATGCATACCGGGTGCCATACCCGCAACAGCATGCTGCTAAGCGGCTTCCCCCGGGGATCAACAAGCCGCCCAAGTTCGAAAAATTCAACGGGAAGGGATCCCCAAGAGAACACATCGCTTATTATATGACCGTCATGGGCGACTTGGCCACCGACGAGTCATACTTGCTAAAATTCTTCGGGTCCTCGCTGACGGGGCTCGCATTTGAATGGTATTCTAGCCTCCCGGCCGGGTCGATCAGCGACTGGCCAGATATGCAGAAGAAGTTCAGAGAAAGATTTCATGTTATAGAGAGGGAGGTCACAGTGGCTGAACTCTACTCAAAAAAGCAGAGGGCTGATGAGACAGCCCTCGATTATATCAAGAGGTGAAGGAACCTTAGAATGAGATGCAAGTGGCCCCCGCATCAGGAGGACGCTGTGCAAATATGCAAACAGAATCTCAGAAGGGAGGTTCTGGAAAAGATGATCGGAATGGAAATACGATCGTTTGATCGATTGAACAATGTCGTGGTAGAGGTGGAAGCTTTCCTGGCCAGACTTGCCCCTACATCTGCTGTCGGCACGACCCAGAAGGGCAAGGCGGTGGAGCGGCGCTCCTCGCCTAAAGAAGTGAACGCTCTTGACATAAAGACGTTCGAACAACAGAAAAGTGAAGGCAAGAAGGGAGTCACCCCACAGCCTGCAGAAGTCCCAGACGGTAGAGAAGGTCCTTCGCTGAGGGACAAGATGAAGAAGGCCTATTCCTTTCCAAAGGACAAGACCCGGGTTCTGTTCGACTGGGTAACGGAATATAGCATGGTCACCCTACCATAGCCAAGGAGGCCAGAGGACTTAAAGAGAAAAGATAGTCCAAGATTCTGCCCCTACCACCAGATGTTGGGGCATCCAATCGAAGACTGCTATGTTTTCAAGGACATCATCGAAGGGATGGTGAAGAAGAATGAAATTGAGCTGGGAGAGTACAAAGTGGACCCTTCTCAGCCACATGAAGCCCCTCGGAGGAGGGCAGGAGTCAACATGATCTCCCTATACCAGGCACTGCCCGAGGAGATCTCTGAAACAAGCACGCGGAGCACCTATGAAGCTCATTTCTTGGAGCCCGTGAAAGAACATCAAGGATGGCAGCAGATCCCTGTGAAGCACAAGAAAAAGAGGGAACCTCACCCGAAAGAGGGGGCACATATCTGTGGTGTCACACCCCGGCCTGCTCCGCCAGTTGTAGCACCCGTATGGATCACTCCACCTACAACTGTCAGGATACCTACACATAATCGGAGGAGACAAACTCCGCTGCCAGTGGTTAAGGAGGCCAATCCTGGGTTCTTCGACTGCAAAACCTCATTAAGGGGCTGGATGAATACGTGCAGCCCGAACTGAAGCCCTTGCTGGTGCGGGACCACGTCCCGTTGCAAGAGCTAGAGCAACTCTCACTTGAACAAAAAGAGGAAGCTGAAGAGGCACTCGACAGAAAGGGCAGTCTGTTCTGGGGGCACCCTACCGCAGAAGCAAAAAAGAAGAAGAAACAAAAGAAGAAGAAAAGGAAGGCCGCTGAGGCCGATAAAGTGTAGGTTGTTTCCTGTCATACTCTATCAGCACTCTTCAACCTGCCCAGAGAGGAGGAAGAAGAGGAAATTTGTTTCACACCCCATGCTGGGGGAGGCAAGGCCGAGGCTGCAACTGATACACATGCCACTCGGTCAGGACGAAAATGGGGGCGCCAGCCACCACCCAATCACAACATCATGTTCAGAGGGGAGCAACCCTACAAGACACCTCCGCCGGAGGTCAAGGGAGTCCAAATCCCTCCTCCTTCAGGCCTATATAGCAAGAGTGGGGGCAAGGGGGTCCCTTCATTTATTGAATTCATGAAGATGTCCAAGGGGAAGTAGCGTTGTCAGGAGGCTAACCCTGCACCCGGGGCCGTTCACCCGCAGCTAGCACAATCTGCCGAAGATCCAAGTGCAGATGGAGCTTTCCCCGCAGTAGCTGACAAAGAAAACCCAGGAGTCGGTACTAGCCAGAAGGGCGCCGAATCTGAGGAAGATGAAGCAGGTCCCTCAGGGTCCGCAAATCAAAACCTCCCCAAGCCCAGATGGGCTGAAGAGATGAAGCTCTCCAATGTCCGAGCTGGGAGTCGAATAATGAAGCTACTCAAGAAGCTCCCTGCTCAATTTATAATCTGGGAATCCTTTCTTTGAGTGAAGAGACTCGACAGGTGATTGTTACTGCTCTCCAGACGCCTGCTCATTTTGAGACATGTCTGGCTGAAGCAATGCCGGAGGCTAGCATGACATTCACTCTAGACGATATGCTGCTGCCCACCATCAGCCACAATAGGCCGCTGTATATGAAGGGGAACCTGAATTGAAGGGAGCTGAACAGGATTCTGATTGATCCCGGTGCAGCGGTCAACATCCTGCCATATAGAATATATGAGAGGCACCACTTTAACGTGCATCTCAAGAAAGTCAGAGATATGTGCATCGCCGGCTTCAATCAAAAATGTAAAGTGTCAATGGGAGTGGCAAAGTTCACACTCACCTTAGCAGATTTCATTACGACGGTGCAGTTCCATGTCATTGACTCCCGCACCTCGTACAAAGCACTGCTCGGCCGCCCATGGCTGCATGAAAATATGGTGGTGCCCTCCACGCTCCACTAATGCATCAAGTACAGTCTCCAAGGGAAAGAGGAGAGGATATTTACAGACCCCCACCCGTTCGAGGTGTTTAAATGTCATTTGGCGGATGCCAACCTATATACAGGGCCTTCCCAGAAGACCTCTGAAGCTAAGACCCCTGCGGGGGCATCCAGAAGCACATCCGGCAGCAGTTGGTATCCACCACCGCTGCGCGGATATGTCAAGCCCAAGGTGGTCTCCCATATCACAGCATCCGGGGACGTGGGCAGGATAACACCCCTGACACTATACCCTAAAGCTAATGAAGTGCGGGTCGCTCGGCGGCACAATCATATTGAAATCCCGGATGGCCTCACCAAGCCAACTCCCGGCCTTGATAACCCTACTGTCGAGCCTTTCAAGACTTGGGAGGTGACACATGAAGATGGACCTAGCAGCTTGTTCTATACGGCTGAAGAGCACCCCACTCGAGAAGACACAGACTGCAGCCTCCCCGAAGATGTGAACAACTCGCCGGTTCCCGTCCAGGGTCTAGCATTCACGACTGAGCGGATGGCCAGGATGTTTCAGAAGCAACACATTCCCCCCGATTAGTCTCAAAAGCGTAAGGAAGCTTTCCAGAAAATGTGGTACCCCACAAATCTGGATAAGTAAATGAGACGTGTCTCTCAACATCCGGGGTTGGGCTTCACCCTAGAAGAATATTATTACAGTGGGCGATACGAGGTGGACACCATCTCCGCCTTCTATCCTGCTGAAGATAGCCCGCTGGGGGCAACTTTTGATGAATACCCGGCGGAAGCTGAGCATGTTGAACTGGCTCAACCTGGAAATCAAGAAATAAAGACCTCGGTCCCCTGTCGATGCTGGGAGCAGGTCTACCCTGAAGAGGCGGCCCTTCAAGCCAAATTTGATACGGTTAGCAACAGTGAAGCTGAAGATACTGAAGAAGCAGGAATTTCTCTCTCCAGTGGAGCCCTACTGATGATAACTTCAACACCCCTTCTACCAATCAGGGAAGCCTCGGTCGACTCCGATCAAGGGGAACCAGCTACCAAGAAAGGAAAAGCCACTTCTACAGAAGATACAACTACCCCAGAAGGCGAGACCTCCTCAACTTCTGCTATAAAACCGGGATGCCGTCCAAGCCCGGCAATAAACAACTACCAGCCTGTCGCGGCTGCAACCTCATCTACAAAGACTGAAGCTGCTCTCTCACCCTTGGGAGCTGCAACGGTAGTAGATTTGCTGATAGAACAATCCGCGCAGCCGCTAGCACAAGAAACAGAGAATCCTCAAGAAGTTCTGATGGTGACTGACGAGGAGGTCGAAGTACTCGACCCTCAAGATGGTATTCCAGACTTCGTTGACCTCCAACCGGTACCTCCGGAGATAGAAGACGGAGGTCAAGCCACAGTCGATGAACTGATAGAAGTCAACTTGGGAAATGAGGAGGATCCTAGGCCTACCTTCCTCAATGCCCAACTATCCCCAGAAGAACGGGAGCTGTACACCCAGCTGCTGCAAGAGTACCGGGATTACTTCGCCTGGACTTATAAAGAAATGCCAGGTCTAAACCCCGCTGTCTCACAACATGAGCTGGCAATCAGCCCTGAGGCCGAGCCGGTGAAGCAACCACCACGGCGCATGAGGCCAGAACTCATTACTCAAATTTGTGCTGAAGTCGACAAGCTCATTGATGTGGGATTTGTTGAGGAAAACCAGTACACCACATGGCTGGCGAACATCGTCCCCGTGAAAAAGAAGAATGGACAGATCCGGATATGTGTCGACTTCCGAGATCTAAATAAAGCATGCCCCAAAGATGACTTTCCGGTGCCAATAACGAAAGTCATGATCGATGCCACAACCGGTCACGAGGCCCTATCGTTCATGGATGGGTCATCCGGTTACAACCAGATCTGGATCGCGGAGCATGACCGGGTCCATACTGCTTTTCGAACCCCTAAAGCATTTATCATTATAAGAGGATGCCGTTCGGACTAAAGAACGCCGGCGCAACTTATCAGCGCGCAATGACCAAAATCTTTGATGAGTTGCTCTACCACAAGGTCGAGTGCTACATAGATGATCTGGTGGTCAAAACCAGAAGAAAGGAAGACCATCTGCAAGACCTCCAGATTGTTTTTCAGAGGCTGAGGCATCACGAGCTCAGGATGAATCCCATGAAATGCGCGTTCGGAGTATCGAGCGGAGAATTCTTGGGCTTCATTGTCTGATATCGGGGGATCGAGATAGACCCCGCAAAAATCAAAGCAATTCAGGAGTTACCTCCACCAAGGAATCTCTCCGAGTTGAGATCACTACAGGGCCGCTTGGCTTATATCCGGCGGTTCATTTCCAACATGTCAGGGTGATGCCAGCCTTTCCACAAGCTGATGATGAAAGATGTCCCCTTTTATTGGGATGAAGACTGCCAGACAGCCTTCGATAAGCTGAAAGACTATCTGAAGACTCCTCCAGTGTTGGGCGCACCGGTGAAAGGACGGCCATTGATACTATATATAGCAGCTACACATAACTCCCTGGGGGCAATGCTGGCCCAAAATAATGAAGAAGGGAAAGAGCAAGCCCTCTATTACCTCAGTCGGAGACTGGTCAGAACTGAGGAGAAATATACTTATATTGAGAAGGTCTGTCTGGCACTGGTCTTCGCAGTTAAGAAGCTTCGACACTACATGTTGTCGCATGAAATCTGCTTGGTATCCAAAGAGGATCCCCTAAAATATATTATGTCCTAGCTGGCACTCAAAGGTCGCCTAGGTAAATGGGCGGTAATCCTTATGGAGTTTGACATCTCCTATGTACCGCGCAAGGCCGTCAAGGGCCAAGCTATTGCAGACTTCTTCGCTGAGCACCCAGTACCCGGGGACTGCCCGTTGGAACCGGAGCTTCCTGAAGATGAAACCCTGGAAGCCGTTCAGGTGCAGCCCTCCTTATGGCAGCTATATTTTGATGGTGCTTCCAGAATTGACACCTCTGCCACTGGATCAGCTAGAGTCAGGGCAGGAGCAGGCATAGTCCTGAAATCCCCAGAAGGAGAAGTGGTGCACACATCCTGCTCCATAAACAAACACTGCACAAACAACAAAGTAGAATATGAAGCTCTGATAATCGGGTTGCAAATTACTCTATCCATGGGAATTCAGATGCTGGAAGCATTCGAAGATTCCATGCTAGTTATAAAACAACTGGAAGGAGAGTTCGATGTGCGAAAGTAAGAGCTTCTCCCCTATCACCAGCTGGCAACCCGCCTGATGACAAGATTCTACTTCATCAACATCAAGCACATCAACCGAGGCCGTAATGCTCAGGCAGACGCCCTCGCTAAGCTGGCCAGTTCATTGGCGGTCCCGCCAGACACAAGCCTGAATATAATGGTGATCAACCGCCGGCAAGTCCCCAGCGTAATAGAAGTCTCAGCCGACGAACACGAGATTGAGGTGGCAGTCGTCGAGGAGATTCAGCAGCCCGACTGGCGAGAACATCTCCTGCGGTGGTTCCAACACCAGCAGCTTCCAAAAGAAAAAGAACAGAGAATGAAGCTCCTGAGGGTCAAGGACTCTTACGAGATAAGAAGCGGAACCCTGTTCCGGATAATGGCAGATGCCCGAAGGAAAGTCCTACTCCATTGCTTGTCTTCAACAGAGGCGGGACAGGTGATGCAAGAAGTCCATGCGGGATCAGCTGGAGCATACCAGGCTGGCCCAAAGATGAAAATTGAGATAAAGAAATTGGGTTACTATTGGCCCACTATATTTGATGATTGATGCAAGTTCGCCAAAGCTTGTCAGAAGTGTCAAGAACACGCTAACGTGGCAAGGAGACCTCCAGTGCCGCTGCATCCCACCTTGCCAAGCTGGCCGTTCGCCCAGTGGGGCACGGACGTGGTAGGGCCGCTACCAGCATCCTCATCAGGGTGCAAATATATCTTAGCAGCTACTGACTACTTCTCCAGATGGGCGGAGGCGGTAGCACTAAGAGATGTGACGGGAGAGCTAGTTGCGAGATTCTTCCGGTAGAATATAATATTCCGGTTCGAGATCCCCAGCCAAATCATTTCTGATAATGGCAGCCATTTTAGGAACCAGAAGGTTTATCGGCTAGCCGAAAAATACAAGATTGACTGGAGGACATCGTCCCCCAACAACCCTCAAACCAATGGACTCGCAGAAGCCTTCAACAAGATACTATGCATGTTGCTGGCAAAGACTGTCAAGTCTAATAAAAAAGATTGGGAAGAAAGGATGTACGAAGCACTCTGGGCCTATCTTACTGTCTACAAAACCCCAACCGGCTGTTTGCCTTTCTCCCTCATCTATGGGTCAGAGGCAGTGGTGCCGATTGAACTGGAAGTTCCTTTGCTGCGAGTTGCCATCCAGCATGGACTAGCCAACGGTGAACAAACCAATGCAGAAAGAAGATTGGAAGAGCTCGCTGAGCTCGAAGAAAAATGCCTCCGGGCGCAACAAAACATCCAGCTCTACCAAGCTCGCATGGCCCGTGCTTTTGACAAGCTGGTCAAAGGTCGAGAATTCAAGAAAGGAGACCTGGTGATGGTCAAAAGAAGAGAAGTAATGGCCTCCAACCCCAAGGGGAAGTTGGTCGAGAACTGGATCGGACCACATATCGTCCGCCGAGTATATGAAGGGGGTGCCTACATCTTGGTAGACCACCAAGGAGTCATCCAGTTCTCTCCCCTCAACGGAAAGCATATAAAGCTGTATCATGCAGCGCAACCGGCATTCCCCGAGTGATCGGTCGGAATACCTTTCCTTGGTCTAGCGGCACTCCGCCCTGATCGAGCTACCCTTCCTTGGTCTAGTGGCATTCCGCCCTGATCGAGATACCTTTCCTTGGTCTAGTGGCACTCCGCCCTGATCGAGC
Organism: Amorphophallus konjac; assembly: GCA_022559845.1. Lineage (NCBI taxonomy): Eukaryota > Viridiplantae > Streptophyta > Magnoliopsida > Alismatales > Araceae > Amorphophallus > Amorphophallus konjac. Next base: position 211,559,392 of record CM040118.1, read on the forward strand.
TACCTTTCCTCGATCTAGTGGCATTCTGCCCTAGTCGAGCTACCCATATCTTGGTCTAGTGGCACTCCGCCCTAGCCGACCTACACATATCTTGGTCTAGTGGCATTCTGCCCTGATCGAGCTACCTTTCCTTGGTCTAGTGACATTTCACCCTGATCGAGCTACCTTTCCTTGGTCTAGTAGCACTCCGCCCTGATCGAGCTACCCTTATCTTGGTCTAGTGGCATCCCGCCCTGATCGAGCTATCTTTATCTGGGTCTAGTGGCATTCCACCCCGATCGAGCTACCCTTAACTTGGTCTAGTGGCATCCCGCCCTGATCGAGCTATCCTTATCTGGGTCTAGTGGCATTCCGCCCCGATCGAGCTACCCATATCTTGGTCTAGTGGCACTCCGCCCTAGCTGAGCTACCCATATCTTGGTCTAGTGGCATTCCGCCCTGATCGAGCTACCTTTCCTTGGTCTAGTGGCATTCCGCCCTGATCGAGCTACCTTTCCTTGGTCTAGTGGCACTCCGCCCTGATCGAGCTACCCTTATCTTGGTCTAGTGGCATCCCGCCTTGATCGAGCTACCCTTTCCTTGGTCTAGTGGCACTCCGCCCTAGCCGAGCTGCCCTCACCTTGGTCCAGTGGCGCTCCGCCCTGATCGAGCTACCTTTCCTTGGTCCAGTGACACTCCGCCCTGATCGAGCTACCATTATCTTGGTCTAGTGGCATCCCGCCTTGATCGAGCTACCCTTTCCTTCGTCTAGCAGCACTCCGCCCTAGCCGAGCTACCCTCACCTTGGTCCAGTGGCACTCTGCCCTAATCGAACAACCTTTCCTTGGTCCAATGACACTCCGCCCTGATCGAGCTACCTTTCCTCAGTCTGGTGGCATTCCGCCCTAGCCGAGCTACCCATATCTTGGTCTAGTGGCACTCCGCCCTAGCCGAGCTACCCATATCTTGGTCTAGTGGCATTCCGCCCTGATCGAGCTACCTTTCCTTGGTCTAGTGGCATTCCGCCCTGATCGAGCTACCTTTCCTTGGTCTAGTGGCACTCCGCCCTGATCGAGCTACCCTTATCTTGGTCTAGTGGCATCCCGCCCTGATCGAGCTATCCTTATCTGGGTCTAGTGGCATTCCGCCCTGATCGAGCTACCCTTATCTTGGTCTAGTGGCACTCCGCCCTAGCCGAGCTACCCTCACCTTGGTCCAGTGGCGCTCCGCCCTGATCGAGCTACCTTTCCTTGGTCCAGTGACACTCCGCCTTGGCCGAGCTACCTTTCCTTGGTCTAGTGGCATTCCGCCCTGGCCGAGCTCTCAAAAGAATACACCAGATTGCCATTACGGGTCCTACGCCCGAATCGGCGAAAGATCATTCCTTTGCGTTAGCATTCAGCCCTCGCTAACGAATAAACCACTCTGCTCGGCACAAGGCCCGGTGACTCGGCCAACAGCCGTCTACGACCAACCAAGGGTCGGACATTACACTTCGACCTACCACCCTTTATATCAAAAAAAAGAGAAAATAAAAGAAAGATGGGGTTAAAAATAGAGATACCCCACCAGACTTGCTCATATATTAGGACAAGTGCAAAAATGGCTATAACCCAGCTGTGGCGAAAACCCAAAAGGGCGCTACAGGCAAAATCGGGTACCCCGCCACGCGAAAACCAGAGAGGGCGCGTGGGCAAAAGCAAGAGGGGGCTGGCTTCGGTGAAAACTCGAAAGGGCACTTAAGTCAGTAAAGTGGTAATTTAAAAATTCCTCTTTTGTTCTCCACCCGATGAAACTCCAAAAGGGACAATCATCAGACGTCCCACCGGAGATCCTTTAACGAACCCATGTTCGACACTCGTCATCATCGGCGAGATCGGTCAATCTCTACCCCTAACTTAGACCCTCCGTCCCTGTTAATAATCCTACCCTTGCTTCGGCATGTGATCCATGCTGATGAATGAACCCATGTTCGACCCTCGTCATCATCGGAGAGGTCGGTCGATCTCCACCTCTAACTTGGACCTTCCGTCCCTGTTAATAATCCTACCCTTTCTTCGGCATGTGACCCATGCTGATGAATGAACCCATGTTCAACCCTTGTCATCATCGGTGAGATCGATCGATCTCTACCCCTAACTTGGACCTTCCGTCCCTGTTAATAACACATGACCTTTGCTTCTGCATTTAACCAGTGTCGACAAACTAAACCCGGGACCAATCCTTGTCATCATCGACAAGGCCAGTCGACATTCTAGCAGTCCAGTTCTTCTGTACTCTGAATTCAAAAAAAAAAAGTGAAAAGAAAATGGGGTTAAAAATAGAGATACCCCACCAGACTTGCTCCTATATTAGGACAAGTGCAAAAATGGCTATAACCCAGTTGTGGCGAAAACCCGAAAGGGCGTCGCAGGCAAAATCGGGTACCCCGCCACGTGAAAACCCGAGAGGGCGCGTGGGTAAAAGCAAGAGGGGGCTGGCTTCGGCGAAAACCCGAAAGGGTGCTTAAGTCAGTAATGTGAATATAAAAAAAAGGAAGAAAGAAAAAAAGTATAAATGAATGATGAATAGTGATGATCCGTCCTCCGTCTTGAGAACCCTTTACAGGGTCGAAGTGGAGTCTTCATCCAATGTCCCACCTATATATATACATATCGCTACCCTTTTCGACCCTTGTCACCATCGACAAGATCGGTCGCTACCTTTTCGACGCTTGTCACCATCGGCAAGATCGGTCGCTACCCTTTCTAATTCTTGTCATCATCGGCGAGACCGTCTACCATTTTTGACCCTTATCACCATCGGCAAGATCGGTCGCTACCCTTTTCGACCCTTGTCACCATCGGCAAGATCGGTCGCTACCTTTTCGACCCTTGTCATCATCGACAAGATCGATCGCTACCCTTTCCGGTTCTTGTCACCATCGGCAAGACCGTCTACCCTTTTCGACCCTTGTCACCATCGACAAGATCGGTCGCTACCTTTTCGACCCTTGTCATCATCGGCAAGATCGGTCGCTACCCTTTCCGATTCTTGTCATCATCGGCAAGACCGTCTACCCTTTTCGACCCTTGTCACCATCGGCAAGATCGGTCGCTAGCCTTTCGACCCTTGTCACCATCGGTAAGATCGGTCGCTACCCTTTCTGGTTCTTATCATCATCGGCGAGACCGTCTACCCTTTTCGACCCTTGTCACCATCGACAAGATCGGTCGCTACCTTTTCGACCCTTGTCATCATCGGCAAGATCGGTCGCTACCCTTTCCGGTTCTTGTCATCATCAGCGAGACCGTCTACCCTTTTCGACCCTTGTCACCAACGGCAAGATCGGTCGCTACCCTTTTCGACCCTTGTCACCATCGGCAAGATTAGTCGCTGCCCTTTCGACCCTTGTCACCATCAGCAAGATCGGTCGCTACCCTTTTCCAGTTCTTGTCACCATCGGCAAGACCATCTACCCTTTCGACCCTTGTCACCATCGGCAAGATCGGTCGCTACCCTCTCGACCCTTGCCATCATCGGCAAGATCGGTCGCTACCCTTTCGACCCTTGTCATCATCGGCAAGATCGGTCGCCACCCCTTTCGATCCTCGCCACCATCGACGAGCCCGGTCAACTACCCTCTAACCTGGGCCTGCCGCCCTCGTTGATAAACAAAACATCATTGCGTCGACATTTTACCCATGTCGATGGTTATAACACACTTTCTGTCATCATTGGCGAAGTTCATAGGGCACATCCGCCTATGCTACCCGTGTCCCGCCCTAGCCAAAAAAAAAAATCCTGCTCCGAGAACGGCTGTACCGCGGTGGAGCGAACACCTCACCCCTTCGCTGAAGGCGTGAGCGCTCTCCTGCGCTGTCGACGCGTATCCCTAGACTTGGATGATCGACCAGAAGAAGAAACAGAAGAAAAGAGGGAAAGAAGTCGCGGTTGGGGCGACAAACAGAGATATTTCATTAATGAGGGTTGTCAGAATACATTTGTGCCCGGGGCATCCCCCAGGGGTACATAAGCTCCAAAGACAAAAGAGGAGCAGAACCCGATGCAAGAAGAAAAGCAAATCAAAGCTACAACAAAGGACACCGGAAAATATCTGCCAACTCCAAGAGGCCTAGTGAGGGGTATTGGGTCAATTCCTGCAAATGGGCCTCGGTGGCTGTCAGCTGCGATAACCTCTCATCTAGTGAGGCAAGCCGTCCTTCGGCCAGATCAGCTTCTTCCGTTGTTTAGACCTCTAGGCGCTCGCCTTCCTGCAGCTCGGCTTCGACCTTAGCAAGTTCCGCGCGCAACTCTTCCATCCGCACCGTGAGGAGCAACCGACGTTCTGAGATATTGCCGGCAACGTTTCTCAATTGTTCCATGGTCACCCTCAATGAAGTAGTGGCAGCGCGGCAATCTGCTCTCTCCAGCTTCACAGTCGTCAGCTGATCAAATACCTCTCGGCTGAGGAAATCCTGCCTGTTGGCGTGCTTTAACATCATTATAACCCACGGGGTCCGATCATCCATTGGGCAGCTAAATGCTAATAATGATCGGGAAAGGTGGTCTATCAGGCCTCTCAGCTACACATAAGTGAGACCCGGGGAAGCTGACATAGCCCGCTGGAGATTGTCCAGAGATTGCCACACCATGTCACTGGAGAATTGTAAGCCTAGTGGCGAAGTCTCAGGGAGCTGAAAGTCCACCTTGCTATCTATCTCGGCCCAGAAATCATCGACCACCATGAGGGATGTCGACGGCATGGTCTGCACAGCGCCGACACCCGGCCCGACAATTACAGCTGCAACAGTTGAAGGGCTCTCCACGATGGCGACTTCCTTGCCCGCCCTTTGAGGTGAGGTTATGACAGCCCTCTCAGCAGCTGAGGGTGCTTGCTCCTCCTAAACAGTCTCACCGGCGGCTAAAGGAGGGGAGCTTTCTATGACAGACAAGGATTTAGTAGCATCGGCCTCTTCTGCAATGATTTCTCCCGCTTCTATTTCCGGGGGACCACTGGGCTTCAGTAATAACTCTTTGCCAACAACCAAGGCTTGAGTCCCTGCAACCTTGGTCAGGTCGCCGACTCCGACAGTTGCGTCGGGCTCCTCTATCACCGCTGTAGCAGCATAGGTCCATGGAAGCCGTAGGGCGATGGGCCGCACAACAGGTGGAAAGGCTGATTGGTTCACGCCCAAGTCAGGGAGGGGTATGCGAACCATCACAGCTGGCGGTACCACCTCAGCCTGCATCACATATATGTATATCAGCCACCTGGCTTGGAAATAAAAAGAAGTGCTGCAGGCGGGAGTCGGAACATTTCCTACCTCGACCGGCACTATATTTAGGCCTCCAAAAGTGGCCTCTGAAGGTTCTGGTCCTCCTCCTGTGGTCGGGTATGATGGCCCGTGCTCGACTCCCAGTAGTCTCGGTGGGCTAAAGGTTACAAGGTCACTCTCATAAGCTGAAGAGGCCCCAGCATCCTCAGCCTCGGTGTCAAGCGGTGGGAACCCCTCGTCGTCGCCAGAACTGCCACCATAATCAACTCACTCAGAGGAGGAGGACTCTTCCGCCTATTCTCAAATCTCCAGTATCTGAGCGGGAACCATGCTACTAGGAGAAGACCCCTTAGCCGGAACCTCCTCGGCGGTCTCTGCCTCGGAGGCACCCTTTGGCTGGACACCTTGGGATTCTTCCCTTGAAAGCACCTGCTCTCCAGTAGCAGCTCCTGCCATGGCATCGACCTCGGGGAGCATCGTTGGTCGAACATCGACTGGAGATAAAAGACAATAAGCAGTCAAGACCCGACTGAGAGCACAATAGACCGTTGAGCTCTACAGGCAAGCTGCAAGTTACCTTCTATCTCCTGATGGGGTGTCGGTGAAGGCAAATCACCCTCAACAGGGGCTGAGGGGGCTTCCTCCCCCCTCTCTTCGACCGTGGCTCCAGTCACCGCCTCCAACCCAACAATGGCGGAGGTGGTGCCAGCAGCTAAAAAAGGGGGGGAAGGATGATCAGCCAAGGTGGCAGAAATAATCAAACAAGTCATACAGGAATAAGAAGCTACCTTCACCCTCAGGCCCTTACATCCAAGCAGCCTCAAACTCGGAGAATGATGGAACTCGAGGAGGGGTGACTATGGGTTCCTCTTCGGCGGCCTTCCTCCAGCGCGCCCAGGTAGCGCGGGAGTCCGCCCTCTTGGCCTTCCTAGCCTTGCTGATAGCCTCCCTGACCTGGGACCTGGTTCGCTTCCGCGAATCCCCAGGGGGTAGCGGTGTTGTGGTCGGAGCTGGCTCTGGAATATTAAAATATGAAGGCTTCTGCGCCTTAGATATCAACTCCCTGTAATGCTTGGTCACCTCCACAGAAAGGTGAGCTGCAAAAGCGCATAGGTGAGAAAGATGCATACTGACTATAAAAGAAGAAACTTCAAGGCTGAAAGAAGAATAATCATTACCTGGCGGCCCTGTGTATCTGGGGCTGAGCGACCAGTAAAGTAATATGGGCGCCTTGTCCCGAGAAGCCGCCTAGAGGATAAGCCAGCACACATCACCAATCTTCTCACTTTTCTCCGCCAGCTGCGCCAAATCTTCATGGCCACAGGAGGATAAGTGATGATATAGGCCCAAGTGGTCAAATCCCCAGCCGTCGACATACTTGAAAGATACTAGGAGCTGATGGTTCCGGATGGCTTCTAATGGACCCGAAATTGAAAGCCCGTGAGAATGAAGCAGGGTGAATATCCAGGGGGTGCTGGAATATAAGTCAGCCAGTCTATCTTCCCTCCTGATGAAGGTCCGGTAGGGATGAAAACGATCAGCTTCTGGGCGCCAACCCGCCACTGCAGGAAGAGGTTCTTCCACCGGAAGGGGGATCGTCTGGAGGGCAATCCGGTCACTGCTAACCCGACACAGCCCCGAGAGAGTCTTGATATAGTCATCCTTCTACATCTCTGGCATCTTCGGGTCGGCCTTGGACGACCTACCCTTCACAGCTTTCCTGGCCTCCAGATATGCCATCACCTCGGTGTTGGACCAGGACTTCAATTTCTTCAAATAGGATGGATCAACATCCAAAGCAGGCTCCCGCTGGGAATCCAAGAAACGACGTTCGACGACATGCCAACAGTCTTTTCGAAAGTTCCGGTAGAAGCCCGTCCGTGCATTCCACCACTTGATGAAGTCCGGTGTCACTCGGGGCAGACGGGCCGGGGTTGGCACCCGGAAGGACACATCCTCCCGACGATGGAAGTAATCCCACCACGTGCGGGCTTCATCCGTAGTAGTCTGACCAGCCCGATGTCTATTCGGGAGATTGAACCGGGCTGAAGAAGAAAGAATCTGCTGGTCGTAACCGAAATTCCGGCCAAAGTGGAAGGGATAGTATGGCTCCAGCCACAGTAAGCCTCTCTTTCTAAATACAAGGACACTGGGGCAGATAGACAGCGCCCAATCAACCAGTTCTGGCTCCAAGATTGGCCTCGTGCTCTTGGCCCCGGTGAGCTGGTGAATGAATTCCTCTGTCTCGAACAACCGGCATTGCCGCATCCTGTTGACGAGAGGACTGGAGCTAGCAGCCAAGCTCCAGAAATGCAGAACTCCCGGGGAATCTGTCGGAACTATAGTCAGCTTCCCCCGAATAGCAAAAAGCTGATCCGCTAGTGAAGACGGCTCAGCACTAGCAAATTCAATCATCTGCGGCAAAGGACGATCCGACTACATCGACCGGGGAGCTGCTTCAGGGAATAAGGTGCAGACCCAGGCGTTGAAGAAGTGGATGGGACCAACTGTCCGTGAATTTCTGGGGATGCGTGACTTGTGTAAATCCCCCAGCATCTTGTATATAAGGCATAAAGCCACCGGGCACAGGGACAACTTTGTCCCCCAAGCCATCAAACAGGCAGGGTAAATGGCCTCCGGCTTGATTACCGTCTCGTCCCCCTGG